>OY720641.1:83704970-85075179 GCA_963169105.1 Ceriagrion tenellum | reverse complement strand
GTTGATGTTTCCTTGGGCTTTTGTGTTGCATATGTGTTGCGATTGTGGTGTAATTTGTATATGGGCTTAATTTTAATGTCTAATGTATGTTATCAGTTAGGGTTAATACAGTTTATTCCAAGGCTTGAGAAAAAATTCTTCCTTTGGATGAGATTTGAAATTCCTAATGAGATGATAAATGTAAATTATGATTATCATACTACTCAGAGTTATATATACATTATCTTACATATCTCAGAGTTGGAATGATACATACTGGGGTTTGGTGCATTAAATGCTTAAACCAATTGTTTGATGAAATATGTGTATGCAGTAATTATTGTTTCACTATTGCTATACTCTTCTTGTTATTCTCTCCCACTAATATGGTACTTATCAGGTCCCTGGAAAGTATAAGTTTGAGCTTATAGTGGGCAAAAGTAATTAATCATTCGAGTAATAGGGATCTTGTTCTTATTCATGTCTTTTGTTGTAATCTTGAATTGTGGGAAATTTTAATGCTGTAGCATCACAGTTTGGTTTATTTAAAATGCTTGTGTAATGCAACTCCTGCTCAGTAACCCTTTATTGGTGTGTACTTTTGTCTCTTTTTGCCTTTGATTCTTTTTGGAGCAGACTCCCTTTCTTTTCATTTTGTTTCTCTGACACAAATGTTTATTACGTCTGATATACCATTAAAAATAACAAGTAACTATGAGAAAATGAGTTGTGAATGTCAATGCCCATAGGTTATGATGTACATTTAACATATTCAAAGCTGTTTTAACATTCTACTTAGCATACTGAAATTTTAAGTGTGTATCTACTGATGAAAACTTGCCCAAAGGTAACCTTTTAAAATTTAGCAACATTATGGCTAAGTTATAAAATGCTATCTTTATTGTTGCCATTAGGATAAAAATCCAGTGAATGTTAAATTTTCACTATAATAGCCATCTATCGTGAAAAGTTATTGTGCTTCGGTGGGAATCAGTATTGGGTTTATTTTAATTTCCAATCATTTGCATAAGTGGTATGCACAAGCTAGAAGAAAATGCTTCATGATTGTACCTCATAGCCTCATCCTGATTTGGATGAAAGTAAAGCCCTGGGATGTATGTGTAGTTTCCATGATTTTAATATTTGTATCCTGGGTGTTAGGTTTCTCTATGTTAATGGCATAGTTTCAATTATGTATTTAATGAATGTTTTAGAAATTTATATGTTTTAAGGAAGAGAATTCACATATTGCAGTAGTATTTTGATTTCAGGGGAAAATAATAGAACTCTGAATATTTTATTTCTGAAGCCCATATCACGCAATACTTGATCCTGTACAAGTTTGAGGATACTTGCTAGTGTGATAGGTTTCCAGTATCATGTGATTGTGAACCAACATGACAGTTAACAAGTATGATATCTATCATACTGGCTGAGCTACATGATTTCATCCTTGATGTGGTACTAGTTCGCTACTAGCTACCCAGTATGTCCTAGTTGCTGTAGACCAATCAAAAATAAATTTTTGTCGCTATGCGATCTTCATTTTTTTTTAAATCAGGGCTGCCTTGTGAACATGAGGTAATTTAGGCGGTGATATCAACAGTATATCGGTGAAATGTCAGAGCAAATTTTTTGGTCACTGCTGTGATTGATAGTACATATTCTTGAAAGCTAAAGTACAAATTAGTGTTTTTGTAGTATAAAGTCACCATTTTACCACAATAATCGAATTTGGGCAAAGAAATTGCAAGAAATAGCGAATGACAATGATCATGTAAGACCTGGAACAACACCAGGTGATGTCTGAACCAAAATAATTTCATTGCAGATGCAATTTGGGGTTGAAAACCCATCAAAAGTTTATGTTCAGCAGGTGAGGTGCATAAATCAATTTGTGTGTAATTGTATGATAACATTTTGGTATTCAGAGGAATATTTACCAAGTTTCTATAAGTGAAGGTTTATGTACCATCTTTATGATGTTACGATAAACTTCTCTTTTTTAGATAAGATCCAAACACTCAAATTTTGAGCTACGCCCGTAATCCTATGCTTAAAATTTGAATTTCTCATTTTCTTCTATGAGCTAGATTTTAAACTAAGTATAAATTCGTTGAAATTGATAGAAAAGTAGTTTTATGAAAAGTTTGGTTTTGTTATCTATTTGAACCAATACTTCACCAATATCAGTGCCATCAGCATCCCAATATCCCCATTATCACCAAATAATTCCGAAATAAAGTGAAAAAAGAAATTCTTGTGGTATATCAGGTATAATATGGACTGGGATGACTTAACCCGGTGTTACTCGCGCTCGATTTCCGATTACGGTTACTCGCACGGGGTGCTCCTGATACCCCAATGAACATTTCTGTTTCAGAATGGGTTACAGATTGTTTTATTTGTAAAAACTATTAATGTTATTAAAATTTATGTTATTACTTGTAGTTTTAATGCTGAGGAGGAGGAATTGATCGTTTTACCTTGTCATCTCTAATCGGTGGCGGATATATGGGGGAGTGGGAAAATAACCCCCCTCCAAAGCCAAGATTAAAAGTTTTTTTGCTGAGGCTTGGTCCTGAGATACTGTTATCATGGTATAGGCAACGTAGTCCGTTATCACCTCGTACTTACAAATTTTACCATAACTTATCAACAATGCATCGTCTAGGTTTCTAATAAAATGAATCACAAATTGTACTTTTTACACATTTTTATTTTCAACATCAATGATCTTTTTTTCTTTACAATCACTGCAAATATGCACCATATGGTTTGTGCACATCCACTTATCGCGAGAGCAACAGAACATTTTTGTTTTGATGTCTTTATTCCTCGGACATATAACACATCTACCACATTTTCCTTTTCTCTTATTCGTTTCACTTTCACGTGTTGATGAATCACTGAAATAATCTGTCTTTCTATTCAGTTCCTTTGGGATCATTTTCATTTCCGATCTTCTCCTTATAAATGGCATTGTCAATTCCCTAGCAATTTCCCGAAGGAATTTTTATCTGTACATCTTGCTTCTTGGAATAACATCATTGTATATAACAAATGAGTTAATGCCCAACAAGTTTATCAAGTGGAAAAAAATTACCATTGGCCATCTATTTGTGTTTCTCGAAACATTATATGTTACGCACATTTCATCCACTGTGTCGACACCTCCCATAATAAGGTTATAAAAAGTTATTATCTCTGGTTTCTTGTCACCTTTCGACCTGTCTATGCTCATACTGCTATGCATCGTTGACAACACAATTACATTTTTGCCTTTTTTTGGGAACATAAGATAGGATTGTCATGTTCTTTCTAAATCCAAAGAGACTACTATTCTCATCCCTCTGATTTGTGCAAACCATCTGAGGTGGCAATTCTCTTTTGTTGGTTTTAATAGTTCCCACAAGTGTTAATTTACTTTGTAACAAGTTCTCTGCCAAGGGAACACTTGCAAACCAATTGTCAGCCGTTACATTTCTCCACGTCCCCACAATTGGTTCCACTAAGCGTTTCTCCACCTCTTTAAGAGTATTGTCTACTTTGTAGAGTCCTTCGGGTTTACTCCCTGCACATACCTACAAATTGTAAGTATAGAATACATTAGCACTAACCAATGCAAATATTTTAATGCTGTATCTTGCTGGCTTATTTGGGAGGTATTGCCTGAATGAATGTCTACTCCTAAAGCTGACTAATTGCTCATCTACCATGGTGTTCTCCGATATGGTATAGTTATCCTGAAACTTTTTCACCGGCATTTCAAAAAGTTGACGAATCGGAGCTAATTTGTCTATTATTTTTCTTTCTGCCCTACTGTGTACATCATCGAATCTGAGGCACTGCAAAAGAAAACAGAATATTTGATAATTCATGGACGCATAAACTATGTCAACACCCGAGCCATCTCGATTCCATAAATCCTTTATATTTTTTCGCCCAGATCTATTTGTTCCCACGAAGAGCAGAAGCCCCATGAAACATTCAATTTCTCCCTCATCAGTTGGCCTGGTATCTCTCGCACGTGAATAATTGACACCTACTTTTTGAATTTGAATGTTTGTGCATACAATAATTGTATTTATCACTTGCCTATCAAAAAACAATCGAAAGCAATCAATAGGGCTCTTGATATTTTCTTTCCCACCTTTGCAACCAGGCTTTTCGGAAACTATATTCCTTATTGGTGTTCTTATATTGGGCCGCAGTTCCTTTTTCCTCCATGTAGTTGTGTTGTCTTTCCCCAATAACAGATTGTTGTTTTCAATGGGCAGTTCATCTTCGGAAATGTCTGCCTCCTCCTCTGTTTCGCTGGTGTTTTTCATCAAAAATGTCGGAAAGTAGATCTGTAAGGAGCGGATATTTTGGTGTTTTTGGAAGGTTGAGATATTTTTCTTTAAAATGAGACCAAATTCATTGATTTCTGGGTGAAGTATTACTTTGCTCAAACTACCTTACATGTGAAGATGGTGGTCTGTATTTCTATTGATATACATAAATTCTTCCCCATCTCCCTCTGAAGCATTTGAATGCTTCCACGTCCATCTTGGCCTCTTCACATCCATTCCACACCTTCTGACGTCTTCATTGCTCTCGAATTGTATTTGCCATTGCTGCTTACAAAAGCATTTGTGGCTGAAAGTTGCCTTCTGTCAGGCAAATTATTCATTTTTAAATTATCTAAATAATTAAAAATCCCTTTCTTCAGCAAGCACAAATTCAATGATCATGTGATACCTGCTAGCTAGAGATGAGCCGTTCTGAAAATTTCCGTGGTAGTTTTCATAAATTACTATGGTATTTCACATAATTTACTGCAGCCCCTGAAAATTAGTGTAATTTTTGGTAATATTCTTCCTCTCAAATATTTTTCATACTGATATATTCCTAGTATGTTATTTTTAGCCAAGCCAGTATACATTTCATACATTCTTAGTTATAAATTAAGACATTTACAACTCATTTGTAGAATATGTATTTGTGGGGCTATCATTTTAATGGCTTGAACAAAAATTTCTCATGCCAACAAAAGAACGCCAAATTGCATGTGGGGTGCCATGTTTCTTTTGAAGTTCTCTCTATTTCTAATGCATTAATGTAGCAATTATAATGGTTTAGATGCCATTAACTCCTTGCATTGCTATTGGCTTTCTTATTAAGTCCTCTACTAGCTATTAATTGCAGAATATTAAAAATTACCTAAAAATTATGGTAATTCTCGAAAATTATGGTCATTTACCAAGGTAATTTACCTCAAATGAAAATTACAGTAATTTTCCCATCTCTACTTCTAGTAACTGTTCAGGCTTGCTAGGTTTTGTCCTCAGTATCTAGTCGTGGCCAGCAGACCAGGTTCTGTTCAGAATCAAGTATAGTGTGATATGGGATTCATATTCAACTTGTACACAAGATTTTGCTACCCACTTGAGTATCAATCAAGCATATTAATCTGCATTTTCACTGCTGTTTCATAGTTAAATGTTTTAGATTTTTTCTAATCTTTTAACCATTTTATTTAAATTCATTGCAAATTTTGGGAACCACTAGCTGATGAGAATTAGTTGTAAATATTTTGGTGATTTTTTTTCTTCTTAATTATTTAAAGATTTTATTTCTATTTAATATCATGTATGAAATAGTATAATGTATTGTGTTTTATTTTCCTCTGCTCTTTTCTGTTCATATGAGTCCTAATGTTTTCCATCATTCGTAGTAATGTCTTATTTAGCCATACATTTTCTGAGCACCCACTCTAGTCTATAACAGACATATTAACAAAATCATGAAGAAGAATTCATAGGCGTAAGCCCCTTGTACTGTGAGCCCCTTGTACTGTCAATATTTAAAAATCTCTTTTCTGTCTTTTATGTGGATAACTTTCGATGAAATGATTTGGAGGAATATTGCCTGTGTTATTCATTGTTGCATGTAATGGATTGCATACACTTTTGATGTAAAGAAAGACATTAGTATGCATTGTGCTCCTTTTACCACTAATGTTTAATGTCATACAATGTGCTGTATGAATGTTGTGTGTTTAAGTCTGGCTTACATCTTTATATCTTCTTGTATCAGTCTTCAGGCAAATGTTCTCATTAAGATTTTCACTGGGGCAACCATGACAGTGAAGTGAAACATTTTAGAGGGTGCAATCAGACGACTCAAGGTTCCATGAGTTATCAAGTTTTATTTCATTACTCTTTGTGTTTTACATTTTCAGGCCGGGATATTAATTTGGACATATTGCGTGTGCAAGGTTACAGGTTTTTTTGTAACAAATTGTGGAATGCCACTAAATTTGCATTGATGTATTTGGACCGTGACGTGAAGCCCATTGATTCAGAAAAAGTAAGTGTGCGAACTTCCGACAGTGAGTATTCTTTGGGGAAAGAGGTGAAGAAGTTAAAGTTTCCTTTGTCCTCCATAAAAAATTTGGTGTGGACTGATGGTTGTGTAGTTAAAAAAACTCTCGAAGAATTAAATGATTACTTGGCTGAGTGCAGTTACTTGGAGGGATATTCTCTGTCTCAAATGGACTTGGTCACTTATGAAGCACTCAGATGTAAATGTGGTGGTGGCCGTGAGAGTATTGGTGACTTTGTCTTGCAAGAAGATGAGTATTTGCATCTACGTAGGTGGATGAAGCATGTCAACGCACTTAGTGATACTTTCAAGTCATCTGGCATGGGAAGAATGTCCAAGGAGGTCAGCATGTATGCTCTGAGCAGGCCTCCTCAGGTGCGCTGTGAATTATTTGTTTAATTTTTTGCTGTAGTGTATTAAGTTGACCTAGGATAAGCTGTCCCAGTTTTCATTTAATTTATTGTTTTTGGATAATTAATTTTTGTCATAGTTAACTGTTTTTAAATATTTGTTTTACTCTTTGTTCGAACAAAGTTCTGGATGCACTTCAGTAATATGGTATGTGCTATTGAATGTGCACTCTTTAAGTCTTACTTTTTTCACTCTCTTGGTCTAAATGAAAATAGAAGTGCTGGAGGTAAAAAAAACTTCATTCCCTCTTTGTGCAGGATGATGATGGTGAATTTCCTATGAACATTTGGATCAGAAGTCGCCTGGCAGCTGCAGTTAAGGCTTGCAATGAAGGATTTGAGACTTATGACCTCCCAATGGCTACCACTGCTTGCTACAATTTCTGGCTTTATGAGCTCTGTGATGTGTACTTGGTGAGTCAAATTATTTCAATTTTATTCAATTTTTTTGCAAAAGTTATGAAAGTTGTAAAGTAATTATTTTGGTTGAAGTCTCTCTATATTTGTCGTGTGTGAATCAATTTTCTTCTATGAATGTTTGTCCTTCAGTCATTATGCAGATGAAAATATTGGATTCTTTACTTCTGAGTCTCTCCCGCTGCATGAAATTTTTTGTGACGCATATTTACACTGAAGCAATAAGAGCTGAAATTAGTGATTGATGAACACTGATTCCTCTTCCTCTGGGCTACATGCTTCACATGATAGAAGGGCTTGAGATTTCTGATTACTTTTTGGTAGAATCACTTGAATTTTGAAAACTATCCAGCCATGGTATGCTTTGAAGTCGTCAATACTTAATCTTGCGGCTGCATGAAGTGCATTCTCTTTTAACAAAACTACTAATTGTGATACCATGGACTCACAGTGCACATGCAATCATGCCGAAATATGATAGAAATGAAAATTGTGGTAAGTTTCTCCATTGGCTTCGAATTTTTAGAAATACTTGAAATCTAAACAAAGGTAATGGTGTCACGATCAGATCCCTATGACCGCTATAAGTGGGAATAAATTTGTTTTGCAAAATTAACTATAACTCTATAACAAGTAAAATTTGAAGTTGAAACTTTCAGAAAATGCTTACAAAAGTTGAGAAAATGTATTACATTCTGACGAAGTTTTAACCCAAAAGTAATTATGCAGTAATCTAGCCAATTTTGGAATTTCTGCTAGAGGCTTGAAAAATAAACTCTGTTTTCATTGCCTCACGAGAAGCTGCATTTTGACAACAATGTAAAATTGTAACCATTAACTATTCAATAGAAAATAAAACAGGCTACTGGTGGATGTTTGCTCCATTACATTCGACCAAGGCATTCTCTTGATATATGACCCCAAACACAGGGTTGGATGATTTTTGCTATGCTATAGGTCATGAGTTGATACACCTTAAGTACTACAGCTGCCACATTGCTCCTCCTTAACTTTCTTAAATCATGGGATATTTCAACATTTGAATGAGTAAAAAAGTGGTAAAGATTGCATTGCAAGGTTCAAAAATTCTTGGTACCTGAAGGAAATATCATGAATCAAGAGAAAACGTAAATTCCTAAGGAGTTAAAGCAAGGTTTCACTGTATGTAATTTGGAGTCCTAAGCTTACTCTCAAATGACCTCTTTTTTGAGTGTAC
Organism: Ceriagrion tenellum; assembly: GCA_963169105.1. NCBI lineage: Eukaryota > Metazoa > Arthropoda > Insecta > Odonata > Coenagrionidae > Ceriagrion > Ceriagrion tenellum. Next base: position 85,066,788 of record OY720641.1, on the reverse strand, counting down.
TTCCTATGTCCTTCTTGATCTTTTGTGATGTTGTGTAGTGTTCATTTTGTCATGTTTCCTACAATGATATTTATCAATTTTATGGAGCAAATGGTTAAAAAAAATTAACTATCCCATCCTACACTTTCATCCATTGAGATGTGTTTACATAGTAAGCAAGCAAATTTAAAGTGATTGACTTTTTGGGGACCCATTTACATTATGCCTCATGTATTTCTTTCATCTTATGAATTAAAGTCAAGGAACAAATTTGAGGCTACTGCCAAAGGTACTAATTTAAAGAAGTGTTTTGTTTAAGCAACGTATAGGAAGTTGTGACTTAAAAGGAGTACAGATTTCTATGTCAATCATCACCTACCATAACCAAGGCCTTAGTCTGTCAGGAGTAGATATTCCTTTACAATGGAAACGGAACTGTAAATACTATATCCAGAAACGAGAAAAAGTATTAAATATTTTTGCAGGAAATCAGTTAGTGGAAGCTGGCTGGCCTGGGAAGTTTTTTTTTAATTTTCCATGAGGACTTAGGAAAATTTTCAATTTTCAGCCAAATAGGTATTTGGCTGAAACCCAGATTACATTAATGCAGAATATGGAGTGTTTTATTACATATTTTGCCACAGCTTTGGAACCTCTTACGGTGAGAAGGAGTCTTTTCGTTTATAAGCCACAGGTGATCTTGTGATTAAGGGCATAATGAGCAATGCTTAATAACTATTTCCATTCATATGGAGTTTGAATTTTCCTGGTTGCTATTGGCTTTCTCACAAGGAGACATCGCGTAAAAGTAATTGAGGACGATGACAAGACAAATGTTATCTTAAGTGGAGTTAAAATCCTGGATATTGGTAATGTCTTTCCGCCCCATGTTCCCGGGTTCATGAGAAAATTACTAATTAACAATTTTGTCCCAAGGAAATGCTTAAGATTTCGCGCCTTTCGCCACGAGGCAAAACAGGCGAGGTGGTTACGGCGCTAGGGCCTATTCTTCCGGATTGTAGTGGAACGGCGCGGGCTCGAGGCTCATTCCCGCCTAATTTTTTTTCGCTCGAATATACTTCGGAAACCACGAAAGATGCCAGATTCCGAATGTACACAACAGTAACTACGGTTATTTTTTGTTTTAAAACTATCGGATAAAATTTTGTAGGATTTCTACTGCCCAGAGTGTTGTAGACAATTGTGGAGTTTCTATCATTTGCTTGGAAGGAGAGTTACAGGAGAAAGGAGCGTCATTGGCCGAGTATTTCCGATTTTGAAATTCTTTTTGATACTTTTTGAGACAGGCATGACTCCGATTAGTCGTGGGACTTTCTGGAGGCCATTAACGGAAGACAAAAATGTTAATGTTTATCTTGAAGCGATCTGATTGCTTTTAATTTCCTAGAAATTGTGCTCCAATGCAGATATTTTTTACTCAACTTTTCCTTCAATCGCGAAGATTTTCCTGCCAGAAAACAGATTAAAACAGGTGCCAAGAGTATGGATAAGAGGCTTGAGAGGAGCTAATATGGGACAACGTAATTAATGAAGCGACTGGGGGGGGGGGGGGGATAAAGTGAGGGGTTTAGGAGGGGGGGATTAAGAGGGAAGGAGAAAGAAATTCCATTTCAGTAAGGGAAAATTTTTGGGTAATAAAAAAACAGTAATCCGGTTCTAATACATTGTTTATTACAACTGCAGGGATTATTAGTTTCAGTCATGGCGTTGAATAGCATGTTCTTGGATGATATTCATCATAAAAGCATTTGAAGCTAAGAATTTTCCTACAATGAGAGCATTTAATGAAGCTTTCACCGGAACCGGATTACTGTCACCAGCCGCGTAAAGATGCAAGGTTTTGGGAGGTGAAATGGTGACCTGTATCATGGGGGTGTATTTAGTGGAACTCAGTTTTTATTGTGGTCGCTTATTGTGCATGGAAAGAATGAGGTTTTGTATCTATCTGTTCGGCAATGTATCTGTCTTATTTTATCGCTTCTGTTAGGCCCAGCAATGTATCAAGGCGTCATGAATACTCTCTTTGTTGCTCTGAAACACTCGTTCTGAATTTCTCTAGCAAGCTAAGCCAAGTGTATAGCCTTCGAATCTCTAGGGGCTCCTCTCTTAATCCCTGTAAAAGTTGTGAGACACTATATGTTCACTCGTAGAACCTTTTGATGAAGTATGCTGCCCTTTGAATTCTATTTATTTTTTTGGTTAAGTCTTTACAACCAGGTCCTAAATGCTCGCGATGTTTATGTGTGTTTACATGTGTTTATGTGCAGTGTTTATGTTTACATTAATAATGTGAGAGTTTACCTTATGAACTGAGTTCTTCATTGTCTGAGTGAAAAGTTTTTGTGCTATCAATATAATTTTGAAGTCACCAATGGTACAAAGTTAATTCCACGATTGTCTACTGGGTGAAGTCACGTCACCTGTTAGATGATGTTGGAGTTTGCCATTTAAGTGTTAGAGTTTGGTTTGTATGATTTCAAACCTGAGAACACCCCACATAAGTGATTTATCAGGAATCATGTAGGATTCTTATATAACCAAAGAATATTTTGTTGCAGGAATGTCTGAAACCAATTTTGCAAGGAGACAAAGAATCACCCGTTGCTCAAGCTGCACAGAGTACTCTAGTGCTCTGCCTTGAAGTTGGTCTTCTACTCTTATCTCCATTTATGCCATACATTACAGAGGAACTTTTCCAAAGGCTTCCAAATGTCACTGGGGTCTCGAGGCCAATTTCTATTTGCATTGCACCATATCCAGAGCCTGAAGAGGTAGGTATTAATGAATTTCTCTAATTTTCACCATTCATTTGCCCAGTAAGATATGGATGAGAGAAGCAATTTAATTGAGGAAAACTTCATAAATTTATGTATTTTGTTTCCCATAAGCCCTTTCTATAATTTTGGACTCATATTGGTAATTAATTAGCTTCTTATGCACAGTTGATCCCTCTTTTGTGAGCAGTTCACACTAGGGTGGTTTTGCTTTACTGGCTGCCCAGTGATGAAGATCAGAATTTATGAACTCACATTGTGATTACCATGGTTTTTTTCTCTCTGGTGAACTTGAAAATGTATTTTTTTACTGCAACTAATGTTTAAATATGTAGAAATTTACTTATTTTTCCTGGGACCCTAGGATATGTTCTCGATGGTGTCAGACATTCAAACTGCTTAATGATCTAAATTTTCCCTCAATTGTAACACCAAAATGTAATAGAAACCCTGTTTACTTTGACTGTTGTTTTAAAACCTCTTCTTTTTGAATATAAAGTTAAATCTTTTGAAGGAAAACCTCTGGTATTATTTTGTAGCCTATGAAGGTTTTAAATTTCTTTCACCAAATTCCTTCAAGTTAGAATATTTTTAAGAGGTAATCTTGGAACATTATTGTGATGATATCTTTATTGCAGTCCCCCTGGCAAAACCCTGAGGTAGAAGCTGAAGTGGAGTTTGTTCAGAAAATAATACATGTGGTGAGGTCGGCCAGGGCTGACTACAATCTTCCCACCAAAGTTAAAACTGAAGGTAAGCCAATTTTGTTCTCACCCAATCTGTGTCTCTGAGGTTCCTCATTATTTTATTATTGTGCCTCTGGAGTGCCCAGCCATCCCATGCCCTATGGAAAATGGCTTCCAATTTTCTTGTTGATTTCTCATTAAGTAATGCAGTGATTGGCTGATATTTTTGTATCATTAGAAAAATGAGAAATTTTTCTTCATACTTTGGGCAAATTCATTGAATTCTATGTGAAATAATATCTCTATAAATCTGTCATAATTGGTTATTATAGATATTTATTTTCAGTAATTATGTGGTCAGTGTATAGAAAACTATTTGTTGATCAAATATTAACTCGATAATTTTGTTGTCAGTCTACTCAAGTTATTCCTTTTGCATTCACGAGGACCTTATTTGGCTTTCGTTTTGATATGAGTAGACTTGAGTACTGGTCCTACTACAATTATTTCCCCTGTCAAATTTTCAAGTCGCCTATTTCCTTCTCTGGCAATGTAGGCTTGCCAACATAATTGAAGTATCTACTAGCTATTTTTGATTTTGGTGTTCATATATGTATGCTAATGTGTGGTGCCAGGTCATTGACTAGAGTGTTGAATTTATTGCCTGTGTTCATGATGTTAATTGAAAACTTATCAATGTATTTTTACAGCAAACATATGCTGCCTAGATGATGCAACTGCCTCTTTAGCTGAAAAGTACTCTCAAGATATTACCACGTTAGCTTACTGCAGCAAAATTGCAGTTGTTAGGAGTTCTGATGAAGACAAACCTTCCACTAATGGTTGTGCTATTCTTACTGTTTCTGGGGAGTGTGAGGTCCATTTGCTGCTCAAGGTAAGAAACTTAAATTTTTAAGTAACGTTTTTAAGTAAGTAAGTTGTCTATACATTGTTATCTTTGAATTTTTGGTAAAATACAGATCCTGGGCCTTCCAAGTGTCTTACTAATTTTTGAGTAAGGGACAGTATGTGTGTGATTGATTGTCATCTTGAGGGGTCTAACATAAAGATTGTCGGCTTGCTCCTCTACCCTGAAAATCTTATCAAAATTGACACAACTTGTAGTGAATTTATTCCTGGTGGAGGATCATTTCAAATCTTAGTAGTGTAGTCAATGCTGGAAAAGTACTGTCAAATGCTGTAGGTTTCTTTTACTTGAGAGCGAAAAACTTTTCCATAGAAATCAATTTTTTACTGCAAGTAGTTATTTTGAGAAATAAGTTCTCTGTTTAATGTAAGATTTTTTTAGGTAACATTATTATGGTGGAAATTCTTTTATATTATCCATCAAATCCATCCTGATTTTTAAGGTCTCTATAGAGCTAATTTTTTCTCGCCAGTATATGAAAGAATAATATTCCCTTTGATTAAGTTACATGAATGAGAATCCAGGTGATTTTATTTATGTTGAAGACTAGGATTTATTATTGGAAGGAAGATACATCTGTATTTTAGAATATTTTCCTTGGATATTCTCATGGCTGGGCAACTACAGAATATGACATTTTGTTCTCATGTCTGCATGAAAAATTGCATTTTTTCATAGCAAATCATTGAGGTGTATCAGCTGCTGTTCAAGATAGAAAATTGAGTTTGCATTTTTCTATTTAGAGGATGCAATCTTTCAAATTATTTTAGTCACATTGCTGCAAACATTACAACTGCCATTTTAACAATTTTCAGTGGTCACAATATATGCCAATCATGTACATGAGTATTATTATTTTGCAAACTTGCTGAACATGTATGATGCGAAGATTTCAACTAGACCTAAGTTTTAAAAAATTCAGGTATGTTGCCATGTTTGCATAAGTTGTTTTTTAAAATGTTGCTTTGCAGTTTCATGGTGAATGTAATTGAAGATTTTTTTCCAGAACACTTGACCATGACGGGTTAAAATCTGTCAGCAGGCTTAGAAATAAAGTGAAAATGTAATGATCATCTGTTGGTGTGAAATTAATTGTTCCCTTCTAAGTGTTGTCATTTCTTATACTTTTTATGCACAATGTATACTTCTGTATAGTTTTTGAGGCCTAATTTTTGGGCCATAAATTGGAGATTGCATGAAGATTGTTATGTCCTTAATGGACTAAAAGAACTTCCTCACCGACTCTAAAAGTTTTAGCTTGAGTTTATTTCAGTCAGATATTCTCAAGGCAAAAGGCAACAATTGACAAGTTTTTCGTCAAGAAGATCAAACAACTTGTAGTTATGTTTAAAAACATTGGCGGTGCTGAAAGCAACAAGTTCAAAGTATAAAATGTTAAATTGCAATCTCAACAGTATTGGTTTCTGGCATAACTTTGTGGAGCAACTTCATGATTGTAAATCAAAGAACTTTGTAAATGTAAATGTCATTTTTAGGGATGAGTCGATTCCACTCTTTTTCGATTCCAATTCTTTCAAAGTGATTCCTGATTCTCGATTCCGATTCCATCGATTCTTATTCCTAATAACAGGTGGGATATTGATATACCAGTAGCGTATGACTATTATGTAAATTCAAGTATTGGCTGAAATAAAATAACAAAGACAATTAAGTCGCTCAAAAAGTATATTTATTAGCAAATAGCAAATACATCCTCAGCTTATTGAGGTAGATAAAAAGTGCAAATTGATAGCCTAAACCCAAAATTACTGAGACAAATATGACGTGATAAATTAAATTTGATTTGAATATTTTTCCATCTGGAATCGGTGGAATCGAAATCGACTGTAGGCGATCGATTCTCGATACCGATTCTAATCCTGAGAATTGGTGGAAACGAGAATCGATATTTGGAATCGACTCATCCTTATTCATTTTGCTTCAAAAGGAAATAATTTAAGTTTCGACACCCATAAAATTTGAGAAAAATTTAAAGCCTGGAAATGTTGGCCCAACCTAATATACATTGATTGTGAGGTTCAAAATTAAAATATGTATCATGGTAGGTGCCTAAGGCTCTCAAGCATTCCATGTTCCTGAGTTTACAATTACCAAGGGTCAGTTTTTTCTTTAAGTATTCAAAAATGAAATTTTCTCTCAGGAAAATTATGAGTTTAGCCTTACAGAGGGTTGAAGTGTGCATAAGGATATGCTGTAGTTTTAATGATATACCTTGTTGGGAAAAGCATGAAATTATCACCCTCTGAAGTGTAACAATCTATTAAAAATTAATCTAAAAATAAATTTGACAATAAAGTTAATATTTTGATAATGATGAAGGGACTCCTTGGAGTCATGATTTAAGATATTATATTAACTCCTTAGCTTATAAATTTAGTTTAAAAGTGTTGTTAGATCTCATGGGTGATTTATAGTGGAGTTAAATCCTTACCTACATAATGGCGATCAATTTTAGGATGATATCCATGGTTTGGTTTACATATTTTGATGTTGATAATGTGGCTATTATGTTTTATTTAAATCATACCTTCAATACTTGAGCGATTGGGGTGCTTGATTCATTGTATGTGAGACTTACTAATTCCTGTTCATGACTATAATACAATTTTATGAATTCAGGGCCTTGTTGATCCAGCCAAGGAAAGGGAGAAGTTATCAAAGAAGAGGGAGAGATTGGATCAACAAGTTTCACGCTTAGAGTCTGCTGCAAATGCTCCTGATTATGAATCCAAGGTCCCTGAGGAAGTTAGGAATGCAAATGATGAGAAGCTATCACAATTGCGGGGTGAGCTGGCTCGCCTCAACTTAGCCGAAGAAGCTCTACAAAGCATGGAGCAAACTTAAAAGAGTTTATTTTAAGCAATGAAAAAGTAAGTGTAATGAACTCTGGAAAGTTAACATAACTGGAATAAAATTATTTATCTGGATTTTTAACCTTATTATGCTCATATACAGCTTTGACACTCCTTTAATATCTTATATATAGCATTACATTAGAGTCTCGTTATTACAAACCACATTAGTAGGAAGTTTTCATTTTTATGAAGCAAATCATTTGTCTTGATGGTATGGAAATGTATGGTACAAGAAACGGTATGACAAAATTTCTGATATCACTATATTATGAACCTTAGTCCTGGTCCCCATAGGTGAAAAAAATGCTTAATTATGAATTTTGATGCTAAAATAATGGCATTCATGTGAGTATCCACAATGCTGCTCCATCCATATCCATGGTATCTACACATGCCTTGCCCAAGAACTTGAGGACTACCGTGTTAACAATGGATACTTTGCATAAGCTATTGAGCTAGGTTGAAGGTACCAAATTGGATTAGTGAATTGTTGAGGGACTATGGAAGTATGAGGGATTGAGGAGAGGTGAAAGGGAAGAAAGGAAAGATAGGACTTTTCTTTCTCCCTTTCACCCTTCCCCAACATAAGGCTGGGCCATTTCCCAAAATATATTGGTTCCAATATCAGTATATTTTAATATTGGATTTCTAAAATCATAATTTTGAAACGACCAATACCAATATTTGTAATTGGAAAATTGTATATTGAAGAACCAATGTTTGCCATTGGAATATTGAATTACCAATGTTAAAAACTCAAGTATTGAATGTTGGAACCCGGCGAGGAGGGTGGTCGGAGACTGCCCTAATCTTTAAAAATGCACAGAGTGCATGGCACTCACTGCAACACTTCCTTTTCCACCATTATTCATAACAATAACTGGGGAAAAGAAGCTTTCATTGCTTTTCTTACTTTATTTACAGACTTTTATATAATTAATAAAGTCCCATTTTTGAACTAACCCCCCTCGGTTCTAACATACTTTGCCAATTTTTTTTACCTGTTAATATTTCTATGTTCAATATTTTACCATATAAGTACCAATATTTCATTTTTTCACTATTTCCAATATTAGACTAATTCCAATATGCCAATATTTGCCTATATTCAATAGTCCAATACAGGTTATTGATATTGGTCCATTTTCAGTATTTTAAGATATTGGATATTGATATTGGGATTCAAATACCGCCCAGCCCTACCCCAATATCTCATGCTTCTATTGTTCCTCTGAAGGTTACGTACCCAATGGAGGTCATGCACTCTCTCTCCAGGGAATCCTCCCTTCCTCGTCCAACTTCCCAGCCTAGGATTGGCTTCATTGCCTCCCCCAATACCCACTCCCTTTACCTATCCCAAGCTCCCATCCATCTTTCCAATTCCCTCCCCCACTATGAGAGTATGTAACTCCAAAAAATTTCTCTGATAACCACAGTGAGTTTGGAGTTTTTGACAGGTTTCATCTGGAAATTGCATGCATTTCAGACCCTGCACTCCCTGGAAGTCATTCACACAATGATAAAGTACTGACAAGGGCTGCTCTCTGAATTTTGTGCTAAGTATTGTCCTCACCCGTAGAGACCATGGCTTAGTTAGAGGGTATTCCCTGTTACGTGTTCAACTGTATCATTGCTATTGTATTGTAAGAATCCATTTTTCCAACAGCCATAAAGGCTTGATTACTGATTGCAAATTACTTGTGATCCCTCTTCTACTTGGTAACAGCTTCACATTACCACTTGCGATTGACAGGGTAACAACTTAAGTATGAATAGACGAAGCGTTTTCAGCGCTTTGTGATGTCCTGGCAAAACTCTCTGCTCAGGCTAGTTGGAATAGCAGTTTCACATTTCATGTTTCAGCATCATATATCCGTAGCTGCAAAAGTATTCTTTGTGCACGCTGAAATTCTGTCCAAAAAATGCTGCATGTTACATGATTGCAAAGAAATGTCAAGATTGTAACACTTTTTCGCACTTCTCTAGTGAGAAGACCATCAGTTTATTTGTTGTGATGAGAAAACGTTATCGTTCTCATACATTTTGTCGGTGATGTAGGATAACAAATACATCCAAGCAACTTAATACTTTGAAAATTTTGCATTTATTTCTTCTAACAACGAATGCAAGCATGCATACATTCTGTCGAGTTTTCCACGCTGGCTAACAAATGTTGTTTGTAAATTGTGTAGATTTTTCCAGGCAAGAAAATGAACGACAATTGAACATCACTTAGTGGCTAAGCAAAATGCAAGCTTGCAAAAGGAAGTGCCAGAGGTAATTAGGGACCCCGTCTCACAGGATGCTGGCCCTTTTCCTGGCGATTTCAACCAATCTTCTCAGTGGTAGATGGCCTCACCCTGTCTCTGTGGTCCATTATTTATGTAGTGGATTAATGAAAACAATATTTGCTGTATGCTGGTAAAATATAAGCTCAGAATTGAATTCATTGTTTTTCCTGTGCAATTTCAAAATTTTAATAAGATTACCATTTTTATTTACAGAATTTTTTTGAGTGTTCATTGTACAAGAACTTGGTTGCCAATAATGATAATTATCCATTGAAAGTTAGTAACTGTGAGGCAAAACCCAAGGAATTGCATTTGTGAGCCTAAAAAATGTTGAACCACTATTTACTGATTCCAGTTACAGTTGATTCTAAAATAAAGGAACTGATTACAGTTAAATGTTGAGTTCCAGGATAAACTTAGAGAGTATTTTCAAAAATAATACAAAACCAAAAGTATGAAAATCCTTTTTTTTATATCTTTGAAATGAAACCACTTAGTTTCCTATGCTTCTTGTTTGTCTTGGAACACAATACATCGGGATGCCAGATACTTTCAAGGCCCTTGACCAGCTGTGTATTAGTTTACCATAATCCTATTAAAAAAGTCTGCATGGTTTGTGTCTGAGCTAGGTAGGTGCTCTCTTTGTTTTGGCAACTTTCTCCTATTATTCTCTTCATCCCTGTTTCGTGTAGTTTATTTCTCCAATAATGAAAATTTAGGGAAAAGTAACAATTAATTAATCATTATCAAAGGTGTTATTGATGAAAATTAAAATGTTTCAGTAACTGATAAATAATGAATTAGCATAAAGTTAATAAATACCGTCATAATTAAATTTAATCGCTATTTTTTTTAACCATCAATCTTAAGTATGGTAAATTAATACACAGCTGGTCATGGGCCTTGAGTGGAGATGGTACTGAGATGAGGGTAGTGAATACCTCCCTTGGCTAATTGAATATGCCTGATTACATAGAGAAGTTGAATGATAAGAACTTCCCAATGAATAGGAACAAGAAAGAAAAGGAAGAGGTGACCAATAATGAGATGCTAAAAGTCACAGTTAGTCCTAAATGAATGCAAGTTTTTTATTTTATTCTGTTTCAATGCATTGCTCTCTTATAAAAGAGAAATTGCGATAAGTGAAAATATGTGAATAATTTGATTACCAACATAATCATTTCTTTTCTGCACAGCATAGCCAACTCATGGAGCACAAGAGGAATAGTTAAATTTTAAGTTGGTGTCTTGTTTTTGCAGTTAAAGCATTTTCCACATAGTAGGCTGCGGCTCTGCCCCTTAACCGGCCCATGACTTGTGATTGGCTGAATGCTTTTCCGTTTTCCATGCCCTTTTTCCATCAGCTTGAGACTCAGTCACTACATCGAAACTTTGGCACCTACCTCTGCTCAATTGTGTTGAAAAAAGTGACCACAAAGGTGCGAAGGTTTTGGTCAAAGAGAAAGTCTCATGTTTGATTTGGGTGAAAAAATCCCAGTTTTCCTAGGGCTACCTTGGCGCACATGAGGCCACAGCAGGTATAGCATTTATCTCACGCGAACAAGTTCGTGTAGAGTGGTAGCATTATACATATTTTTTATGGCCCTTTAGCCCTTAATTAGCCCCTAAAATTAATGAAGTAGTTTTTTCAATCGCTCATCACTTTCTGCAATACTATAGCAGATGATGATGGTTAAGTATTACTTGTTCCTTGTGGACAAGTAAACAGTTACTTTTTTGAGTTGAATTTGAATAACGAGATGATCCCTTGTATTTCCTCCTAGCATTTGAACGCAAAAATCCTTGTGTTTTTTGTGTTATGACATTTTTTTGTTATGATCACAATTATTTTGCCAAAGAGTTTCAAATCACGCACGGATAATCCACAAACCGGAGAATCTGCTCACGGATAATCAAGGGTGTGCTGTATTTACATTTACACACTTACAATAAGACCTCCTGTGCCCATGACATTTCCTTCAAAAGTGTAACTAAAACATTTATTTAGTGAGTTGCAACAAATGCTGTATGAGTATTTAGCATATTCTATGTATACCAAGCACAAATATATAATTTTCAGCGTATGTTATGTTAATGATGGAAAAATCAATAACAGTCCAAGAAAGTGACACAGGTAAGAAAAAGCCATTACAAGCAGGATGTGAAAGAACATGAACATAGTTGGAAGCTACTGGCTGTTAGCCTATGCTGCTGGAGGCATGAATTATGAAAGGTGAAATTGAGAGAAGGAAGAATATGCAACCCCAGCCCCTATGCATCAGCACTTCTAGAACTACTAACTACTACCAACCGATGAAGACTTCTATTGACTGTGCTAACTTACCTTGGTGGAAGCACGTGGCCAGAAGCAGTGGGAAGCACACCCTACACCACAGGATGCAAATCATGCATTCACTCAACACAGAAAAGAGTAGGACATTGCAGCGCTGAGGGTGGCACAGGGATGAGGCTGGCTGAGGCTGGAAGCAAGGGACACAGCAAGCTGGCTGCGGAGCGGCGAAACAGACCAGTCCAGACAGGCAGCAGCATGCCGGCAAGCAAACCTTGTCCTGCTCCGAGGCTGACCATGTAGCCCCATCCACAGCAAGAAGCTACTTCTCACTAACAGCCATGATATGCAATGCTGGGACGTACGACAAGGCTAAAAACTAAAAGATTTGCTACTCAACAAAGAATATTTTACTTTTCCCCACATGCATGTCACAGTATTAGTAGATTGCTTGAGCAAACTTTGAATCAAAAGATGATATTCTTACGGTCAAGAGAAAGAAAGTGTGTGTAATGTTTATGTTATAATGCATTCCCTCTCTCTATCCCCCTTATCTTCTTTTCTCCTGTATTTTTCTTCATTTTTGTATTTTGCTTCTTTTCCCTTCCTCTCATCCTCTTTTATTTTCTCTTTTACCTCACGGTCGAAAAATTTCGAGGGGGGCTTTAACCATCAGCCCTTCCCCCCCCTTGACTACGCGTCTGATTGCAGGAGGTTATTCTGTATATGAAGTTGGGGAACCTTCATCAAGGTGGCGATCATCAGGGAAAACCGGTAAAATCTGGATTTGTCAGGGAATTTTTAATTCTTGGAAAAGTCAGGGAAAGTCGGGAAATTCTGGTAACAGTCAGGGAGAAACTGGGATATGAATCCTCATTATTTGTCTACTATTATGTTTATCGGCCAGTCTTTTCCACCCTTTATGTCACCAACTGAAACTAAAGTCTGTTGCTGACGTGTATGGAATAAGCCCCATCAATTAGGGAAATATTCAGTTGTGAATCTTCAGTTGTTAATCTTATTAGTTGTGAATCTTATTTATTTGTGAGTCAGACATACAGTATCCCTATTGCACATCCTTATTGCGATATATGCCAAGTAGTGTTAAAATTATTGACCACAATGTATTACACTCAACGTAAGGAATCGGAGGCTATGTTGTTTGGAAAACTTTGCCTTGCGTTTTATTTTATCTTCCGAAACTCAGGTCGAGAGGTAGCTGGAGCTCACTAGCTTATAGTAAATACATGCTTGCAGTTCTAAAAATATGAGACGATGATTAGAAATTTTAGAAAATTTAAAGCTGCTGTAGAAGATTTACTTCAGCAGACATTAAATATTCCAATAATAGGTGACCTTTTGGCGATTGGTCAGGGAAATTGGTAAATTCATCAGGGAAAAATCAGGGATATCAGTAGCCACCCTGTTATCCTTATTACATCTTTATCAATTTTACCATCATAAAGATCTGATACTTTCCCAGAATTGGCTGGTAGTGAATTTGATTCAGGATCTTCCCTGGGTCAATTTTGCATTGCTACCATTGCGTTGATGGCTTAGTCATCCATTGTCTTCAGGGCTGAATATCTTAGCTGTCAATACATAGGTACATACCAATCACGCCATTCCCTTCTGGGGTAGGCAGAGTCACTTAAGTTTCACTCATAAATACGAGGGTGGTATGATAATTAATGAGCCTACCAATGAAAGCTTTGATTTTTATTATTTTTATAGTTTTATTTTTCTATATAGTTCCCTTCTAGGGCGATAAACTTTTCCCAGCGGGTTTCCAACTTCTTCAAGCCCCCAGAAAAATATGATTTTGGGAACTCTGCAAAATACTCATCCGTGGCCGCTATGATCTCCTCATCGGACGTGAAGCGCTTGCTCCCGAGCTAAATCTTCATGTTTGGAAACAAAAAGAAGACACATGGGGCTAGATCTGGAGAATACGGAGCATGCGGCAGTATCTCATAGCCCAATTCAACCAATTTGGCTGTGGCGATTCAGGATGAATGGGCTGGAGTGTTGTCGTGGTGAAAGAGGACTTTTTTGCGGGCCAAACGGGGCCCACATCTTTTCTTCAATTCTTCGTCAAATTGGGTAAATAAATCACTTTAATATCGTCCCGTGGTTATTCTTCCTCATACATGCCCTCCTGTATTTCATGCTCTTAATATTCCTCCTAAGAATTTCCTCAACCACATTCAGCCTCAACTTTCTCAGCCTACCTCTACCTCTCACACCATTCATTTTATGTTAACTATCACTTTCTTTTAACTCAATAGGGCCCTTAAATGTACCTTTGGCCCTGATGATGACTCTGTTATCTAAACATTGGCAGATATTTGTCCCAAAGGAGATCCCTAATAGACTTTCTCTCAGGATTTCGTGTTCTCTGATTTACTTGTCCTGTTGTCTCCCCTTCATTTGTTTAGGTCCATCAATTTGTTTTTTTTTTCCTTTTTATATAATATATCCATATCTAGTAATATCCGTATAGTATCTTTTTGTGGTCATTTTATACTAAGTTCGTGGTAACTTTTCTGAGTTTTTGTAAGGATACACATTTTCATGAAATTTCAGCCTTACATGGATGCAAACGAACATTTTGGATGAACAGGATTTAAGTGTTGAATTGTTGCATTTATTTCTGGCATCAGATGCAAGTGCAGTCTGGAGCTGACGTATTATCTTTGGCTTTGCCATCTCATATTGTCTTTGAAGGAAAAATACTGCCCATATATATTTGGCATTAAATACTGCTACCGATAGCAACTTCAAAATATCTGTATTGCATCCAAGTTTTTCTCTTTTGTCGGGTACTATTGCCTCTTAAATCAAAGTATGTGATTTTAAGTGGAGTGTGACCTTGATTTGTTAATAAGCTGGGTAAGTTTCAGTAAGGAAGGAGGATACAGGACGAGATGCAGGGCATGCGGACTAGTTATTTTGCCAAGTCAGCGTAAATAGCTCAGCACAAAGTGGCCCTGTGGGTGTTTTACTTTCACCTTTAAAATCATTTTGGCAGTGACAATACACCTATGCTGCCATATGCTTCTGGAGATATTGAGTCCATTGTGGGGAATGATAACTGCACCATGTGGTGGAATTACTCTTTTTCCACCACCTTGGGGCAGTTGGAGGTGACAAAGCCTGATATTGTTTTCCTCAGCCGCCTCTCACACTCCATGTTCTTGATTGAGTTTTTGGACCCAGCTGAGGTGAACATGGATGCAAAGGAGGGGGAGAAAGGCATAAAATATCGAGAACTGCTTTTTTAGCTTCAGCAGGTGAGCCCCGGACACTGTTAAACTGGTTACCCTAATCAGAGGTGTGCTCTGTGGAGTTGAATGTTCGCTGCTGGAGAGCACCAAATGTATTCTACCCTGCTTGGCACAGGTGGAATCTTTTGCTGCTTGTTTCCAGAAGGCTGTCCTCCTGGGGTTACTCTGTCTGCTCCAGACACATGACGCAACTTCAGTGTAGCCACTTATACTAAGGGTGTCGGACCTGGCTGCAAAATCTACCCATTCCCTCTTGTGTCCCCGGCCATTCTGACAGCAATGAAACCCAATGCTTGTCTGAGACTCAAGAGGGGAATGTTAAAAAAGTAGCTTATTTATTAGAAATTTAAAAATAAAATTAATGATATAAAACTTAGAAAATCCTAGTGAGCAAGTGGATTCCTTCACTTATCAGGGAAGTACCATCACAAGTGATGGAAGAAGTACAACGGACATAAAGCAGATAATAGCCCAAGCTAAGAAGGTGTTCATGGGAAAAAGACAGCTGCTGTGCTCAAAGAGGATAGGACTACAAACTGAAACAGTTTGCTGACCAGACCAGACTGAAAGCTGACCAGAAAAGAATAGAAGCCTTTGAAACTTGGTGCTGTAGAAGGATGCTAAAGATAAAATGGACAGAAAAAACAAGAAATGATGAAGTGTACACAAGAGTTGAAGAGGAAAGGACCATATAGAACACCACACAGAAAAGAAGAACGAGATGGATTGGACTCACCTTGAGACACAAAGGGTTTGTGAGGAACATAATGGAAGGTAATATAGAGGGAAAAGTCCCCAGAGGAAGACCCAGGAATAAGTTCATGGGCCAAATAAAGAGTACAATGGAAGAGATGCCAGGAGGTAAGTGAACTAGCATTAGATAGGACAGGGTGGAGGGCTGCAGTCAAACAATCTCAGGATTGAATGACCAATGATGATGATATAAAACTTACTCCGGATCTATTAGTGGTAGTGTCGCTCAAAAATAATTTCTCTTAAATCATTGGAGTTAAAATATTGCCATGGATATGAAAAAAAACTCGTAGACTGTGGCATCACCAACTCATTGATGCCTCAAAGAATGGATCCTCCTTTCCTTCTCAGTGGATACTTCAGTGAGGCCAAGCATATAGAGCTGTATTTTCTGTGCAGGATGAAGGGAAAAGTCTCCTGCACGTTGATGTGCTTTTTATGTGTTTGGGTTAGCTGCCTTAGTGATTGCTCAAAGCTCAAAGCTAGGAAAAAGTATAGAAAATACTGTGCAAAAGCAAGGAGATATTAGCTGTAGGGAACTGAGTATGACTACTTAAAAACGGAGAACTGTGTAAAATTGAGGAATTTTGTAAAATAATGAGCATGTCATTTTGTACATAGTAGGCAATTTCTTGAGGTCAATTCTGTGAGCCATTATTATTTACTATATAAAAAATCAATTTAGCTGTGAAATGAAAATTTCTGAAATTTTTGTTTCTTATTTATTTTTCAAGCAAACAAAAAGTAATCTTCCACAAATAGAGTTTTGGTCCTCAAATTTAGTTGAAGATTTAATTGCTGTTCACAGTTTGAGATATCCAATTGATGAAATATGAAACTCTGGTGAAGGCTGGAGGAGATGACAAGCAGCTTTGGCCTCCAAAGGACACAATTCCTATTTGTGCTCCATTGATGACAAGAGGTCCACCACTGTCACCCTGTAAATTTGAGAAAATTGTTTAATATAATTACTTGGTATTTTTTGAAATCATGGGATGTATGAATATTGATATTACACCTTGATGGGTGGTTTCAAACAGTTTGTCGCCCACTTAAATTATCGTCCATTTTTTGCTGTGTGAAAAAATTCAATGTTGCTATTGCTTAATATTGGGCCAAATTTCATTGGTGGTACATAAAACGGTTTCTACATGCAGCAGCAGCAACCTTATTTTCATGAAAATTGAAAAGTTAATAGGTCTTTGAGATATTACCTCTGGTTAATTCCGATTTTGATGATAAGATGTAGAGACCATTCTTTCTAAACCATTTGATTTTGAGCAAGTTGAAGGATAAATTATGAAGTTTTCACATTTTGTCTGTAGTTAGATGTGTAACATTGTCTGTTAAAGCAAACGTCCCAATTTTTAGAACAGCGTGGTAGGTAAGAAAAGTTTTATGCTACATTTTGGTCAAAGAGGCATTTCATATAAAAAATTCATAACATTTTGCTAGTGGGTCATCCATTGAGGGAATGCAGTACATATCATAAATGAATGGTTTGTTTTGAATAGAGATAGGAATCTTATTATGCTGATATGAAAATCAGTGATGCAATGTTCTCAGCTGTTCAAGGGTGCTCTTACAGTGTTAAGACCTTAAGGTGCAACTGAACATTTTGCATTGTGTTGGAGCATAATAGGTCAGCTTTGCTATGTTATTTTAATGTTGCAGCATTGCACTGGATACTTGTGGAGTACTAAGAGTTTTTTATTTTCTTTTGAGGTTCAATACTCTGATCGAACAATAAATTAACATGTTGGTGGAGAGAGTGAGATAGGAGGGATGAAATAGGAGATAAACAATGTATAAATGATGAAATGGGAGAGATGAATTAGAATGCACAAGACTTTTTTAATCACTTACATAAGCTTTTATAGTTTGATTTAATTGTAATCTTGTTTGGGTTACATGCTTTTTCTTATCATTACTCTTTAAGTTAAAAGAATAATGCCAAATTCCATAACCTGTTAGTTGTCTCATCTCAATTACAAAATATCTCACCTGGCATGTGGTTCCTTGACTGGAAGTGCAGCAGACGACACCATCATACAGTATTCCTCCATAATATTGAGCACATTGTTGGTTATCAATTGTCTGGAGGCTAGTGTACTTCAATTCAGGGCTGATATCACCGGCTGAAAAATAATTATGATGACATAATTTCATATTTGTACACAAGAGTGAGAGAATAATAATATAAATGTTTTAAAAATCCTCTAACATTTTGCTCATTGAGGGAGTGTAGGATCACAAATGAATGATTTATCTAGGAGACCCAGACTGGCATTTTAATGTGAGCCGTAAAAAGTTGAAGAGTTGTCAGATAGTCAGAAGATAGTCAGGGACAGTTCTTCTCAGCGTGAAGCTTTTTTTCTGTCTTTGTATTAATGCTGGGAAGGTATGGCCCATACCGAATATTGTCAGTTGCCAATGGAAACTTATGTGACCTAACACAATTACATTCCCTGAAGAGGATTTTTATTCTCTTAAGGATATGTGCTGGAGAAACATTTGATCTTAGTATTTGTGGAGAAACACTGAAAAATCACTCGTACAAGTGAACCATCTCTCTCATCCCATCCCGAGCTCCTATCCTACATTAATATCTAGAAATACCCGAAGTGGTCTCTGATTGAGGCCAATATTTTTCATAACTAGTCACTCTTACAGATGTATTAATTCTTCCCTTGATCATAGGGTAATAGATATATATTTTGATCCTATATTATAACCTTCATCCTAATACTTTGGCAGTATTTCCTTATACTTCTCTCAGATGTCTTGAAGCTTGTGTACAGTGACCAACTGTGGAATTAATTATTATTAACTAACTGTACATAATTTATTATTAATTTATTTAAAAAAGTCGGTTGTTGTGTATTATTTCATCAATCAAGAAATAAAAAGTGAAATGTAAATTATTGTAAATCTCTGGGCAAATTAAATTTTGGAATTATGAGAAAAGTTGTACTTTGGTGGGTGAAGTTACACCAAATGATAATGATTTTCTTGAAATTTAGCTTGGTAAATGGCAGGAAGTATGCATTCTAAAAAGATTTAAGGGCTAGACTTCATTGAATAGTACCTACTAGACCCACCCCTTGAGTTCTGCTCAGACTTAATGAACGACTATGTTTAATGATGGAAAACTATAAAGTAGTGATTCCATATTATTTTATTTAAATACAACCTGGGTTTTCATCTTCAGTGTCATTTTCAAATTAAATGACCCTTTACTTTGGGCATTGAACATTGAAATCCTGATCGTATTTAAATAAATTAATATAGAGTCAATAAATTACGCTTTTTCATTTTTAAATGAATCATTAGGATTAAATTAACTTTAAAAATTTTGTCTGAAACCATCAATGGAACCTCTTATGTTCAGATCACCAACTAAGTTGCTCGAGGTGGAAGGGGAAGAGCTTGTTGCTAACTGAAGGATTCAGTTTATTTACCCTGAAAAGGTATCATTCCATGTGGGACCCATTTATCCTTGACCTAATTCCTGGCTCCAACTAAATTTTAAGCCAGTGATGGGTACATGTCTTTCTTGCACCTAGATTTTTTTTTCTTTTTCATAAACATAAATTAAATATTCTGACTGGCATTTTAATGTGAGCTGTAAAAAGTTGAAGAGTTGTCAGATAGTCAGGGGCAGTTCTTCTCAGCTTGAAGCTTTTTTCTGTCTTTGTATGAATGCTGGGAAGGTGTTGCCCATACCGAATATTGTCAGTTGCCAATGGAAACTTATGTGACCTAACACAATTACATTCCCTGAATAGGATTTTTATTCTCTTAAGAATATGTCATTAAATATTTCAGATATTACATTTTATCCTTCTCACTGCAAAGGGTTATTGTTTTTGCAATGACTCATTTATTACAAAGCAAAAATATAATGTTACACTTACAGTCACTGGTTTTTCCCCATCCACTCACAACAGCATTTTGTCCTGGTCCAATAACAGAGCTTGAGAGGGAAATTGGACTGATGGTAGCTGCAAGAGAGATTTCACATCATTTATTATTTCTTTCAAAGGGACATTTGATCTCAATGGTTTGTAAACCATTGTTTGGTCTGTACAAATATATCTATTTCTTAAGTTTGTTTTTGTCAGACAAATTGAATTATACCTTTGGAAAAAAAAGGTTAAGATGTTCTCATAGCTTATGAAATTAATTATTGATAATTAATTTGTAGGTTATCATCAATGTCTAAGTCATTCTGTGTGTCTTTAAATGTGCAGTGAAAGCAGCATTTGTTTGTACGTTTAATACGTAACAATTAGTGTGATAAAGATGTTGAGGAAGATATTTGTACGCCACAAAAAATGCAAATAATATTCAATAGATGGGATTTTCCTATGCAGTTTCTCAGACTTGTAGATTTAAAAAAAAGGGTTAAATTATTAATTAGAACTTGGAACTTACCTGAAGAAGGGATTTGTTGAGGCAGCTTGACGACAGTAAGATCATTTTGTAGGGTTTGCATGCTGAAGCCTGGATGAGTAATTGATTGGTAGGATGACATGACAACTTGTGAGGGATCTCCTTGTTGGATGGAAATAGACCCCATGATGATGACAAAGTTGTATGCCCTGAAAATAGTTTAGAATTAATAGATAGTAAGTTTAATTCACCTAGATTTTGCATTTCATATACAATACCTCCCTGATATAATCAGTGTAAAAATTAAATATCGTCTACTTTCATGTATTACCTCACAAACCTCGAGCATAAGATAACAGGAAAGTGGAACTTATGAAGGAAAGAAATGGCTTGTCAGTTATGTTATAGTCAATGAAGTATTTAGTTTTTATTTCACGAAATATGATTTAAGATGTATTAGACTGCAGTATCCCAAAAAGTCTGCTGTTGCTGGGCATATCCTCAACTGGGGCAGTTTTATTTCATTTGGCGACACTAAGTTACCGAGCCAATGACTATTAGGACCATTTGACAAAGTAGGCAATAGAAATGTGGTGGGAAAAGGGAACTATTAGTGCAACTTGAGAAACACTCTTGTTACAGTTTGGAAACTTAGACTCTGAAACATTTGGCTAGAGATGGAGAAAATTGGTGGTTTCTGACAAGTGAAGATAATGCAGCAGAAATTGACTTAGCACATCTATGATGATGATGGCCGTGTCAGCTATTGGTACGGATTCTGGATAAGATTTAGCGTAATCATAATTTTACCTATAGACATGCATACCAATCACACTGTTCCCTTCTGGGGTAGGCAGAGTCACTAAATTTCACTCATAAATTCATAATTGTAAACCTGACTCTGCTTCAATAATTTCCTCCATACAGACCTATCCTTGCAAACCTCTGTTGCTTCATTTATCCCCATACACTGCTTCATACACCCCTCCTGTTTTTAAGACTCCTTGTATTCCTCCTCCTAAGAATTTCCTCAACCACAAATTTCTCGGCCAACCTCTCGCACCATTCATTTCACTCTTATATATCCGTTTCGTCATTCAACTCTCATCTATTCTCTCAACATGGCCAAACCAACGAAGCACACTCCTTTCATATATGCCCATTACTGGAGCATCTAATCTACATTCATATATTACCCACTCATTCCTGAAACTATCCATCCTACTCTTGCCACAAACACTCCTCAGATAACTCATACCCACGGAGTTTAGTCTACTCTTATGTCTATCCTAACATACCCATGTTTCACTACCATACAACAAAGTGGGGAGAAGTACACTTATGCAAATGGTGATTTTTGCTTCCTAAGACAAGGACTCATTCCTTGATATGCTCCACATGCTACCTACCACTTTCCTTCCAGCATTCGCACATCTTTTTATCTCCTCATCTATCTGTTCATCTTTTGCAAACATGTTACCTAAGTACACAAAATCATCCACTTGTTCAACTACTTCACCCTTTGCCCTTATCATCACACAGTTATTCTCCCCATTCTCCTTGTCAAAAACTACTATCTTTGTCTTGCACGCATTCGCCTTATCAAAAACTACTGTCATAATTGTAAATAGTAATTTTAAAACTTATTTTTTTTGAGGAATGACATTTAGAGAGGAAAATTGTGCCATGCTTAGGCAAATCATCATTTTAATCAAATACAATATGTGGCTCAACATTTAGTACTGTGTTCCCTGGGGATGTGATGGGAGAGAAAATTTAAATTGGGACATATCTCTAGGTATCATCATGTGGAAACATGTTATCAAATGCATCAATTGTTTAGAATCTACTTGGGGAAAATCTTTTACTTACCCAGAACCACAGTGTCCAGCTGTCAGGACCCAATTGGAAGCAATGATAGAACCTCCACAGAATTCCCTGTTGTCAATGAAGATAGCAACTTGGTAAGGGAACTGTCCTGGTGAGGCATACTGACCTCCGACAATGCGAGAACCGGGATTTTCTGGAATAAAAAATGTGGATTCATGGGATGTATACCATACTTTGCATGTAGATGGATGTTAATGATAATGTTTCTTAACCCTTTGAGTGTGGCATGACGTGATATCACATTATGGTTCCCTTTACTCTGGTGCTGATGACGTGATATCACGTCAAGGGTACTTTAAGTGCTCCAGCTTATACTAGGGAACTTAAACTAGGCCCCCTTGTGAAAGCTGAAACACTCATGGTACCCATGACATGATATCACGTCATCAGCACCAGCATAAAGACAACCATGACGTGATATCATGTCATGCCGCACTCTAAGGGTTAAAGTCTCATGCTTAGAAAGGTAAGTCAAATTTATGTATCGAAATATTAATGTCAGAGCCAGTTACTTTTACGATAGATGGGTGTAGTAATTAGGAGAGGATTAATATGTGGAGTGACAGAGGGTGGAGAGAAGTCTAATATTATGTATTTTAATGTAAGAGGCCAAAAGGCTCGCATTTTAACATCCTGTTTGTTTTATGGAGTTCTGTACTTAAGTGATCACAACAAGGCACCCAAGCGGGGATTACAATTCTTATGAAAAATCTCCCTTATCTCTCCATATTTCCCACTAGGTCTAAAGAAAATCTGCTGCTAGACTTATTTGTATTTAACTAGCGATCTGATCAAAAGAACATGTATATTAATGATAATATGTAATTATGCTGAGAAAGAAGATGCTCTAATAAACAGCATCTGAGGCATTAGCAGAAGTTGTTAGGATTGTCTAGTATTCTCATTGATAAGGTATGATGAATTCCACCAAGGAAGAATCACTTGCCTAGACTGGGACTAAAATCCTGTTCCTTAAATATGTATTGCATAAAATATGTGCTTTAGCTAGTTAACCTATCGATGCATCCTCCTCCCCTGTGAATTTTTGTGGGCTTCAAAGGAACAAGATTGCATTACCTAATAACTAAAAACTTTATCATTAGTGTGGACTTATTGATCACTGTTGGTAATTTAGTGATCATTTGGTTCATTCATTCTCTTTTATTTGAAGTATGGGCTCTTTGGAAGGTGGAGGACTAATGAAACATCACATTTCTAAGAGTGGGGATTCTCCAACAAAACTTGTGTTGCTATCTAAGGAGGAGGAATGTGGGAAAATTTGAAATAGGGCCACAAAAATTTGTTCTTTCTTCATTGACTTCCTTGGTGTGGGATATCAATAGTCTCTCAAGTGTGTTGCATAAAAGAATACAGTCTCTTATTTTGCAGGTCTTAATTCATGTCTTTAAAAGAGGGTCTCCCTGATGATGTCACAATAGTTAAAAACTTGATCATTTTATCAATTGAGTTGTGGAAGTGAACTAGTATTTTTCTCTTTTTTCCTGTCATGAAGTGACTTTTGTTGAGGTGGTTCCACCGATAAAGGACATAAATGTTGTTTTATTCACATTCTAGAGACCTGAAATGAGTATCTCCCCTATCTGATAAAAATGGCAAAATGTTACTTTTCTGTGCTATTGTCCTTACAAATTGAACTTAAAATTAAATATTGTTATATGGGAGAAATATGTAGAGTAATAGTACATATTTTTGTAAATTATGTAGATGTCATTTTCATGGGACGCTGTATTTAAGAAGCGAAAACTCTCTGTGGTTTGGTTAAATGGTAAATAGACACATCTAATTTGATATACTAATTTTTTAGTTTTTTTTGCAACTTACTGTGAAAGTTTAATGGTCATGTGGTATATCAATAGAAATTGCTCTCCATTTGGCATCTATGGCTGTAAAAAGTGTTCTATACAAATGTATATATGGAATGATTTGGATTTTTGATCCTTAATTTTGGCTTTCATAATCTAATGCATTCATCAGCAAAAGCAGGTTTCTTAAAATCCTGAGCTAAATTAGAATTTAGTACCTGGTTTGACTCGACCAGTTGCTGTAGAGCCTCTTTAGAAAAATATCATGAAATATATGATGCTTTGGCTGACCTATTTAACCTAATGCTCATATAGTTGATCAATTTCTCTTAATCTGTTATTCCCTGCCTGTGGGTGTGATTATCTCTGGAGAGTATTTGCCTTTGGGCTAAGGGATACATGAAGAAGGTTAAGCAATGGCAAATGAAATTAAAAATTTTGCAATAGTATGTGTATTAAAAGGACTCTTCCTAATAAAGGGGACTAGGGTAAGGGAGCTTGCAAGGCAGAGAATGTTGATCGTCATGGCACTTGGACATTCTACCTGAATTGTGTGAGAAAATTGTATACTGTCACATGCAAAACTGCAAGTTGTAACCCCCCATGTATGGTCATTCATGCAGTAAGGAACCACTTGACTTGAACAATATTCAGACATGGTACAAAATGAAAGCTGAATTGTTAAATTTTAGCTTCATATATAATTGATGATAATGTAATGGCATTTTACTTACTCTCAAGAAGAGCATTTCTGGCCTTCAAAGATGCTTTCCATGGCAGATTATCTGGCAAGGTGTCAACTTTTGCCCTCACATGAGACAAGTCTGGTATACGGCCAGCCTGAAAAAGTGAGAGAAAAAAATCTCAATGTACGTAATGTTTTGCAATAAAAAATTCCACATGTATTAGAAATGTTGCTCATGATGCTGATGCCATCTGAATTCTAGATGAGTCTCATCGCATACTTTTACAATTCATCTGACTGTGGTACCCAATTTTTTTCTATAAATAGATATAAATTTAGTGAATATGATGACTAGAGACTTAATATTTCAATGCAAGTGCACATAAAGCCAAAGCAGTGAGTTTAATCTTAAAATATCAGTTAAAAAATTACTGGATATCATATTTATTTGGTCTAGTAAATAGTTAAATTGTTAGTAATTGGGTTGTATCCTCAGTTTTTTATCTTTATCTTGTTTGTGTCGGAGCAGGATTAGTCTTGGGGCAGAATAGAAGTTGAGATTTAATGGAAATTGACTGAGCATCACAAAATTGGATGTAAATTAAAGCTGATAAAAGATGATTTTTATAATTTCTGAAATTAGGCTTATATTTTTGTTGATTTCAATGCTGGTCCTTGGCCAGATCTTATTTCCAATGCCATATGTGTAAAGAGGCCCTCACTATCAGATTAGGAAAGTTATGAGCTATTGATGATGTCAATGTTGTTGAAAAGAATTTTTAAAAAACCCTGCTGTACTAACAGAATATGTTTTGATTGATTTATATTATTCCTAGTGTCCATAAGCACTTTTCAGTATAAAAAAATAGGTTTTTTTTACCATTTTCTGTCATAGAGTAGGTGATTGAGTGAAAACTTCCTCTGGCCAGAATGTCCGTTGACATATTTCTGTACATTAACTTGTTAATTTTCTTTGTATCTTCAAAACACAATTATATGCAAAATCTTTGTTGAGTTAATCTAGTTAAAATAATTATATTTACTCTGTGATTAGACTCGACATGTTTCATATCTCACAAGTGTTAATTTAGATGGCTGATTTAGTTGATTTCAACCTTATCAACTATTTCCAAACATTGCATGTAACAAATGATATGGTACGAAGTCACTCGCACGGGTGCATATACACCAGGGTTGAAATTCGCTATGAAAATATCATTTGACTTGACCAGGATTCGAATCCGGATCTCCCAATTGCCGGTCAGGTGTGTTAGCCAGTTACACCACCAAGCCATCTTCCTTCAAGCACGTTTGATTTGTCGTTTTATAACGACAATGTTGGGTTTATCCACCGCGACGGTGACTTTGTAAGCACGACTTCGTCTCATGTGCTACAATGTAGACTTGAGGCCTGAACATCTAGTTCGCATAAACCCCCCTCGAAATTCGCCTTGAAGGAAGATGGCTTGGTGGTGTAACTGGCTAACACACCTGACCGGCAATTGGGAGATCCGGGTTCGAATCCCAGTCAAGTCAAATGATATTTTCATAGCGAATTTCAACCCTGGCTTATCAACTATATTACCACAATGCTAATTTAGGACAGACAGGAGCAACACAGTGATCAAAATACACTGCGGAACTGATCTAAGAATTCTTTCCGACCATTGATGATCAAAACAAAAACAGAGTGATACACCAATCCATGCAACACATCTATCATATCACTTTACTCCATGCCATTGCATTTACCTGCACCTTTCATACTGATGATGTGAGTCCTAGTACTTGTTGCCCTAAGCTTGCATAATAAATTTAGAGGTGATAACGTTTCAAATTATCATTCCTCTAGCACTACCCATTTATTTTGTAGAAAAAAATCATATCTACATCTACATAATACCCTGCGAGCTGCCACATGGGCATGTGGTAGGGGGTGTTTGGTCACCAGCTGTGTAGAGATGTAAGATTTTGGAAGATGAAATGGTGAGTGTATTATAGGAGTGTGTTATAGGAGTATATTTAGTGGAGCTCAATTTTTATTGTGGTGGCTTATTGTGTGCAGAAAGAACGAGTTTTTGTACCTATCTGTTCGGCAGTGCATCTCTCTTATTTTATTGATTCTGTCAGACCTAGAGATGCAGTGAGGGGTCATGATAGTATTTTATGTGTTGCTCTGAAAAATATCAGTTCTGAATTTCTCAAGCAACCTAAGCCTAGTGTGTAGTCTCCGAGTCTGTAGGGGCTCCCATTTTAATCCCCCTAATAGAATTGAAACACTATATGTTCACTCGTAGCAATTTTTAACGAAGTGTGCTGCTTTCCTTTGTATTTTATTAAATTTTTTTGGTTAAATCTTTATGACCAGGGTTCCAAATGGTCATGGTGTATTCGAGGTGTGGCCCAACCAGAATGAAGTAGCATCTCTCTTCGACTTTTTCATCCGAGGACCTTCCTATTATACATTTAACAAACCATCGCTTTTTTAATGCTGTGCCGTATATGTTTTGTGTGTGTGTTCCCCACGATATATCAGAAGTTAAGGTAATTCCAAGATATTTTACTGTATCTGAAGATTTTATGTTTACTCCACCCACAGTATAGATATGGTATTGTGATGACTTTCGCAAAAAGTGAACTGTAGTGCATTTGCTGATATTTAATTCTAACCCTCACTCCTGGCACCACGAATGAACGTTGTTTAGGTCACAAGGTATGAAAGGAGTGTGCTTCGTTGGTTTGGCCATGTTGAGAGAATGGATGAGATTAGAATAACGAAACAGATATATGAGAGCAGAATGAATGGTGTAAGAGGTAGAGGTAGGCCGAGAAAGTTATGGTTGAGGAAATTCTTAGGAGGAGGAATATTAGGAGTTTTAAAAACAGGAGGGTGTGTATGAAACAGTGTATGGGGGTAAATGAGGCAAAAGAGGTTTGTGAGGATAGGTCAGTATGGAGGAAATTATTGAAGCAGAGTTAGGTGTTCAATTATGTATTAATGAATGAAAAATTTTGACTGTGCCTACCCCGAAAGGGAACGGCGTGATGGGTATGTATGTATATCTACTCTCGGAATACTAGAGAACTCAATGTTTGGATCTCACTGTGCTGGTAATTTCCTTTCAAGATTGTACTCATAGAATTCTATTATTTTTGATTCTTTGGATGAGTGAAAATCTAAGACTTTAGAAAACTTAAATGAGTGCTTACCTCAACAGCAACAAGGGCTGCAAGAGCAAGGAAGATGTGTAAACGTGCCATTTTTGCCTCCTGAGTTCCAACTAAGTTACTCCTGGATGAGGCAGTTAATTTTCTATATATACCCACTCTGCATTAGATATCTCATGAGCCCGACAAATTGGATTGGATTGTTGGAGATAAGTCTAGAGATTATGCCCTCTATCTATGCCCTTCTATCTAACGTGTCCACAATATACCTTCACATTATCAGTCTCTATAATTATCACTGGTTCAAAGATGAGAATACTGATAAAAATTTTATATTAGAACATTATCATTTAGGATTCAGTCCTCATCTCTTAGCTAACTTGAGTGTCCTTGATTTGTCACTGATAGCCCCAGTGTAGTGCACCTCTCCAAAACGTTTGTCAGTTACTGACTAGCAGTTATGTATTCCTAAAAGTAACATCTTTTATACCTACCTCTCTTCCTTGCTAGCTTGGAATGCTTAACTTACTCTTTATATAGCTTAAGTTATAGCCTTTAGTCATATACATATGTCCTTATTAGCATCATTTATGATTATGCCAGTCAATTTTTCAGTTTTCTTATTGTATTATAGCATCAAAGCCTATTGTTGTGATTTTGTTACTTATTGAAATGAGGTTTGTGAGGGATATGCTAGCATGTAATTTCCGACAGTTGAGTCTCCACTTGAAGTAATGACGAAACTAAGCATGTATTCTTCTTCTTTGTTGCTGCAGAGACCATTTAGGGATAAAATCATAGGTTACAAATAAAGGAATGGATTTACAGGAGTACATTTGCTTGTGAGGTTATTGGCTTGAGCTTTGCTTGGGAGTGGCAGAGTCATCTGCCCCCTGGTGCTATGCATCCCCAACTACGATAAAGTAAATATTGAAGTGTGCTAATAAAAATAATTTTTATTGATTGTTCAGCCAACATTATACGGAATAGATCTCGTCAATAGTATAAAAAATACACTTACACAATTTAAATTGCAAGTAATCAAAAACAAATTCATCTCTCTATAATTTCAGATGATAAACATAAACACATTCATGGGAACAAAACAGTTTACAATGTATCGTATAATAGATAATGGTAAAATAAAAATTGCAGTACCAAAATTTACAACACTTACAAGTGATCGTAAATAACATTAAGAGATCAAATCTGAAATATCTGAGGTAAAAAATTCTTCAATGCTGTATAGTGGGTGGTGCTGAAGCCACCTTTTTATACCCCTTTTGAAGCAGGCTTCATTTGCTAATCTTGCTTCATATGGTAATACATTGAACAGTCTTAAGCATAGAACATTGAAATTATGTTTAGTCTTTTTGATTCTACAAAAGGGCACATCAACTCCCTCTTTCTTTTGGGTGTTATGACTGTGACCATCTGCTCTTATGGGCAAGGTTGATAGATTTCTTTTTACAAAAGAAAGTACTTCAAGTATATGCAGAGAGTAAACTGTCATTATTTTATTTTGAATGAAGTAAGGCTTACAGTGCTCATCATTTTTTAGGCCAAGTAGAGCCCTAATGGCTTTTTTCTGTAGTAGAAGCACATTTTTAGTATGACTCGTGTGTGCCCACAGAATCATACCATAGATTATATGGCTCTGAAAATTAGCATAATAGACATTCATTATCACCTGTGTTGAAACCACTGGCCTTATTGTTCTGATTAGATACAAAACTCAACAGAGTTTTGTACATATGCTGTTTACTTGGCTATCCCAGGATAATTTCTAATCAATGAGAAAGCCTGGAAGTTTAACTGACTTACTTGAATTGTTTCCTTCTCTTAGTCCAAAAGAGAACTTATTTGTTTTTAAGTCATTAATTAATAATTCATTATCTTTAAACAAATCCTTAAACATCCTTAACATCCCTTCTGCTATACTGCAGGTCTCATTGTAACTATTATGAGTGTGTATTAGAGTGGTATCATTAGCATATAAAATTGATGTCTGCTTCTAATGGTATGATAGGTCATTAATATATGTGATAAACGGAAGAGGACACAAGATATTACCCTTTTTTAAATATCGGTGTGGCATTGGCTATTTTCCAGTCTTGGGGCACCTTGCCTTTGTATAATGATTTGCTAAATATAATTTCTAAGAATGGTGCAATCTGTGGCGCTAACTCCTGGAGCACGCGTGCAGGTATTTCTTCTGGACAAGGGGACTTGTTACTTTTAATCGAACGCAGTTGTATAATTATTCCATCACGCTGAATTGTTATGTCCGCCATCGGCTCGTTAATGTTCGGAATGTCTAAATGGTGAATAGGGGAATTAATTAAAACTTAATACAATGCTACAAAACACTATAAGGGTGTGAGAGTTTATTTTTTACGATAGCATGCTTAAAAAAGGAATAAATTGTAAAAAGGAGAATCGTTTAGTTCTTATATTTTATTGAAGTTAAAAAGGCCCCAAAGGGCCACCCACAGGGGGGATGTATGGCGCAAGTTGCGCCATAGAAAAATTTTTGGGGGGGGAATAAAAAATTTGGGGGGGAGGATTTAAAATGCATAAAGAAATTCAATAAATGTAAATATTTTCACCCGTTTACAGTAATTTATATAGGTATCGAAAGGTTATAACGATGAATGAATGTTAAGCGTTAAGTGTAGGTATAGA
Source organism: Ceriagrion tenellum (assembly GCA_963169105.1). NCBI lineage: Eukaryota > Metazoa > Arthropoda > Insecta > Odonata > Coenagrionidae > Ceriagrion > Ceriagrion tenellum. The sequence continues at coordinate 85,036,257 of OY720641.1, read as the reverse complement.
GAATCATTCAGCCAGCCGAAAGCTTCTTTTATTTCGGTCGCGTCTGTCTATACTCTTCCTTGGCTGCGGCACCGCGCCGTCGTCGAGGCTACCGTAAGATCCCTTCCTAACATCTGCCAGACGGGTCACATCACAGTACAGTCAAAAGGCTTAGACTTACGGATCGTGCATACACTGCACGTTACCTTATACGGTGATTTTTTACCTCCACTTTCCCTTAGTCGACAACCGTAGCATTTGTCTCAACCCCAAGTACCCTCCTCCCCTTCGATAAGTAACTTTGTCTCGGCATATGAAACCTTCAATTCAAAAATATTTTCTTATTTCTTTGTAAGTTTATTTTTACGGATGGGTTGAAATTAGACGAAGTAGCCGAGCTGGATGTTATAGAATTGTGCTATTTTCAGTTTTTAATGATAAAATATATTAGTTTATCATAAATATTTAACAATATTGACGTCCAGCCCTCCCCGCTCCCACCTCTTTCCCTTCACGAGCGCACCCGCGCACAGTAGGCTGAAATCGAAAAAAGCTGGCCAAAATTCAAAATGTGGTTTTTTCAGTCTGGAAGTTGAAATTTGGCATAGTGACTCTCCTATTAATGGTTCATATGATGTGTGATTCATTTCGCATAACTCTTCCGCATCAACATTATACAAACAATATACAAGGGTTCAAAGTTGAACAAATTTCGCAAAAAATCCAGAAATGAGATCTCGCTGAAAATCTCCAAAATGAAGAGTCAACAGAACCTTTTGTAGGAGCTAATTGAAATAAAAGTGATATTATTTCAAAGAACAAACTTTAATCTTTGAAATTTTAAATGATCTAGAGGGATATTTGCTCTTTTGATAGGACAAAATGGCGGACCCTATTTTTCACTGATTTTCTAGCTTTAGGTAGAAAAATAGTTGAGAGGGACACGGAGTAACCGTAAGTAACTTACATCACGATATTCACTGAAGCTTCTAGAATGCGAATCCGTTGAGAAAGTCTGCGGCCGTCCGCGGCACGGAAAATAAACTCAGTTTTTCGATCGCGCGGCGGGGTACAGCCTTGCGCGCCAGCTAATCGGAATACAGCGACGCGGCGAGTATCATCGCACGCTATTCACCCATGAACTTAACTATGGCGATTTTCTAACTGTATATGGTGTAAAGGATTGCCAAAGGTGCTATAATAGTACTTTGAAAAGACAATCCATTCTCTTTCACATGGTCCGATAGCCCTTGTTGTCTCTCTTCGAATACATTCAAGGAGCTAAACCAGACACTTCACGCTAACATTTAAGGCTGCGAACAATTATTTCAGGTTCTGTGGGCAACATGCAGAGCCCATTGAACGTGCACACCTTTTCCCGAAGGCATCGGCTAGAAGCTGGTGTCGCACAACCATTCTCTCCCCCCTCCCCGCCACCTCCATCGCTCAATCCCTCCGTGCCACCCAGTGGGTGTTCGCAAAGGGCGTTCTCGACAAGAATATCTAGCATCGCAATAGGTGATCTACGCTTGATTTTTCCTGTTTAACTTCTCTGCCCAGGTATCTGGAATATTTGTATTTTTACCTATTATGTTCATTAATTAGGTGCCAAGGCCATTTTTTTACTTCTACATTAATAATTGCCTTTGTTACTTGGTTCCTCGTTTTGTTGCTTATCCATAGACGTTTTAACTAAGAATGTGATATTATGAACATATTTTCTACTTTTGATGTAACCGATTTGTTTGCTCCTAGGTTTTACATGATGTAATGGCTTTGAATGATATAACACGGATGTACCTAACTGCATCAAAAATTAATCAAGTTTGGGCAACAACGTTGAAGATAAAAAGATTTTTTTGGATTATCTTGCTGGAAAGTTAGTTTTGGTGGGTAATAAGGACGCCGCACATGCTTCGGATGTGTATATGAAAAATAATTTTTTTGGGCGATACTTCCAAATGGCGGACATAACAATGCAGCGTAATGGAATAACTAAACAATTGCGTTCGATTAATAGTAACAAGTCCCCTTGTCCAGAAGGAATACCTGCACGCGTGCTCAAGGAGTTAGCGCCACAGATTGCACCATTCTTAGAAATTATATTTAGCAAATCATTATCCGAAGGCCAGGTGCCCCAAGACTGGAAAATAACCAATGTCACCCCGATATTTAAAAAAGGAAACAGAAGCGACCTAGGAAATTACCGGCCTAGGTATATCGTTAACATCACTTTTATGCAAGACCCTCAAACATATTGTCGTTAGCATATATCATGGCATTCCTGGATAATCGTAACCTCTTACACAGCAGTCAGCATGGCTTCCGTAAGGGCAGGTCCAGTGAAACATAGCTTGCGCTCTTCCTTCATGATATCCTAAAATCAGGCGAATAATAAGCAAATCGACGCGATATTCCTTGATTTAAAGAAGGCATTCGACAATGTTCCTCACAAAAAACTCATTTATAAATTTTATTCATGCGGAGTCAATAAAAAAATAGTGAACTGGATAAGGGACTTTCTCAGTGATCGAAAACAAAAAGTAGTTATTGACGGTTTTAGCTCTGATATGGTTGAAGTCACATCCGGTGTTCCTCAAGGAAGTGTGATTGGCCCTTTTTCATTTGTTATTTATAATAATGTCCTAAGTTCTTGAATTAGCAGTAAATTAAGATTATTTGCAGACGATACAGTAATCAACCGTGAAATATGAGAAGAAGCGGACTTTGAAGTTCTGTCATCTGACCTTAACAACGTTCATTCGTGATGCCAGGAGTGGGGGTTATAACTAAATATCAGCAAATGCACCATTATTCACTTCCTGCTTAAGTCATCACAACAATGCTATACCTATATTGTGGGTGGAGTGAACATGAAATCTTCAGATACAGTAAAATATGTTGGAGCTACCTTATGATATGTTGTGGGGAACACACATACAAATCATATGCGGCACAGCATTAAAGAAACTAGGTTTTGTTAAGCGTACTATAGGAAGGTCCTAAGATGAAAAAGTAAAAGAGAGATGCTACTTCGCTCTGGTTAGGCCACACCTCTCATACGCCAAGAGCATTTGGGACCCTGGTCATAAAGATTTTATCAAAAAAATTAACAAAATACAAAGAAAAGTAGCACGCTTCGTAAAAAAAACTGCTACGAACGAACATATAGTGTTACACAACTGTTAGAGGGATTAAGGTGGGAGCCCCTAGAGACTCGGAGGATGCACGCTAGGCTTAGGCTGCTTGAGATATTCAGAACTAGTGTGTTTCAGAGCGACACAGATAATATTATCATGACGCCTCACTACATTTCTAGGTCTGACAGATGCGATAAAATAAGAGAGATACACTGCCGAACAGATTGGTACATAAACTCGTTCTATCCGCGCATAATAAGCGACCACAATAAAAACTGAGCTCCTCCAAATACACTCTCATAGCTCATGTCACCATTTCACCTCCAAAACTTTTACATCTTTACACGGCTGGTGACCTACCACCCCTGCCACACGTCCACGCGAAGGCTCGCGGGGTAGTATGTAGATGTATAAGCGCAATAGTTTGCTTAAGATTTTATTTTTTAGAGTTAGTTTTTGAGGGTTTGGTCATAGATCATTGTAGCCAAACCCTCAAAACTGACTCTAAAAATATGGATATCACAGCGGTCGACAACATGCATGATGATTTAAAATTTTATCGCCAGAAAAGTGTTAAGAACGATTTTTGGAAGCTAATAATTAAAGAAGTTCCCGAGTCCTCCATTTCCCTCGGCGTTACTCCTTCCTTTTTTAGACAGGCTATCAAATTATAACCTGGTAAGTACCTATATACCGGCGGGGGTGGGGGGTAAGGGTTTGTTGGTTTTGGGGGGGAATGCGCCATCAGCATTGGGGGGGATGTGCACCCCCGCATCAGAAATAGCAGTATCGACAAAAAATAATCTTTATAGTTAGATAATTTATTGCAGAGTTATCACTGAATTATATTGCAAATTAAATACTTTCGGAACACGTGAAATTTACTTAGTATTAGCAGAAGGGTGTAGTCTTCGGGATAATGTTACACTAAATACCAATTAATCACGTACATCTGTATTTCAAGACTTTCGAGAGTCTCGCGGAAGTGGTATCGTCTCGTCAAAATGCAGTCTCGTCTCGAGTCTCGCGGCAACATCAAATAGGCCTGAACGGAATTGATATTAACGGGGAAGAAATTAACATGCTCCGCTTCGCTGACTACACCGCAGTCATAGCAGGAAATTACGATGATCTTCAAAGGTCACTAAACTTAGTGGACCAAGTCCTTCAGGAATACAACACGAAAATAAGTGAAACGAAGACTAAAATCCTAGTATTCGGAAAAAAGAAGATGAATGCAGAAGTCACACAGAGTTGAGAAATTATAACTCGTGGATTCCTTCTCCTATCTCGGAAGTATCACCACGTGAGACGGAAGAAAAACAACGGATACCAGGCGAAAAATAAGCCAAGCTAAGAAAGTGTTCTTGGTTAAAAGATAACTGCTGTGTTTAAGGAAGATAGGACTACAGACTAGGAAGAGTATGCGAGAACATAGGTACGTGTGGATCGTGGCACTATAGATAGACAGCATTGTCTAATGGAAAAGCAAACCAAAACAGACTAGAAGCCTTCGAGACCTGGTTATAGAGGAAGATGCTGAAGGTAAAATGGAAGGACAAAACTAGAAATGATGAAGTATACAGAGGAGTAGAAGAGGAAAGGACCATATGGAACACTATAAAGAAAATTAGAACCAGATGGATTGGACACACCCTGAGGCACAATGGGTTTGTGAAAAACATAATTGAAGGTGAAGTTTAGGAAAAAGTCCCCACCCAGGAATAAGATCGTGGACCTATGAAGAAGAAAGTACATAGGAAAAGCTACCTAGAGGTAAGGGAACTAGTAGAAGTAAGGGAAGGATGGAGGGCTGAAGTCAACCGCTTTTAGGATTTAACGATCATTAATAAGGAAACGGAACCCCGAAACAACCCGACTGAATGAAGACGGCTCAAAAACAGCACCACACCTTAATTCCCACTCCCAGCCGAGAAAGAGACCTCTGCCCCGCTGAGTTCACTTTTAAGTTCAGCCTTTCCTCAAGCCAAGGTGTTAGGGAAGGCTTTTTTGGTGCGGAATGTTTATTGCTTGCTCCTATATGTATTTATGGGGTCGACAGAGCGTTGCCTCAAAACAATGATTTTGGATTATAGAGTGGAAGCTGAACTCACTAATTGAGTGAACTGAGGAAAGAATTTTTTGCACATTAAAAAATTCAGATAAATTACATCGAGTTATTTTTAACTGAATGGATTTTTAGTGAAGTCTATTTGTTTGGTCGATTTTAACTATTTCCTTGGGATGTAAAATGAAGACATTGTAACACCATTTAAGTCAAAGCTAAGCAACAAAATCATGTGTTATTGGAAAGGTATGTGGATTGAAACTTCAAGACTTGTTTTTATAAAACCAGCTATTACTTTAGTTTGTACATTACTCTATTCAAATGCGGAAATATTTCCCCTTTCTTATCAGTGTGAATAGACATGTTGTTATGATAAGAGGCCGAAGTTGTCGGTCTCCTTTGCTATACCTATTCTTTTTTTTACTATCACGAAAGGAATGTGGCCGATGCTCAAAGCTGACGTCGCCGTTATCCTACGTTAGCTACCATTTTATTTTACTTCTATTTATCTAGACGATAGTAGTCTGATTGAATTTAGGGAGGATGGCCGTAGAGTAATGAAGTTCTTTTGGTGTCGTCGTTATGAGAGGTGAAGTAAATTCAGAGGACAGCGAAATTAAGGTCAGGGTAAATTTACGAATAATTTACCCTGTCTGTTCATCACATCTTCATAGAATGACCTAATATACAATCAATGTAGAAAACGTGTGATACGAACCTCATTGGCCAATGTTCCATTTTCCAAATGCGATGTAAACAACTATTAGTCCAAATGCGAAAAGTGTAGGAGTTTATATTTGAAAGCTGCCCAGGGAAATCCTTGTGATGGAGTCCCTACCTCTCGAGAGAAGTTTTTTTTTAAGGAAATATGGAGGAGAAGGCTGTAGTATTTTATACGCCGATGAGACGAAATAGGACCAAGCCCTACCACAGTATGGAAAGAGATACCTCTGTTCGGCAACCCGAGTAATTTTTCTTCAGTAATTTTTACCAGGTAACAAAGGTGAGTGAAGGCTGAATTCATTGGTTGGGTGAATGGAAGGAATGGGCATAAAAGCATTTCAACAGAATAAAACGGGTATTGAGTTATTTTTATCCACATTTGAAGCAAGCACTGCTTCTAAGAGGGAGCTGTAATGCTGTTAGTGGGAAAAAATATCAAATCACAAATCAAAGATGCATACACTACGTTTACCAATTGAACTTAGATCGATATGAACTTGGACCGATCTGAATGTTCTAAGCCAGCCGACTCGGATCACCTGGCTTACCAATGCGAAATCGATTGAAATATCAATTAGAATCGGTTCATATCGAGTTTAAATCTCAGACCGGCCGAGTTAGCCCGCTTCTCATATTGATCCCCCAAGCCCGTTGCGTTTACCAAACGTAATGATAGTCTCATTGTTCCAAACGCGGCGGAGGAAATTAGCAGGAAACCGATTACGCTAAAAGAATTCTTTATTTTTTATCGATAAATCGAATCGTAGTCAAGGCAATAGACTTTTGTCTTTAAGAATATAGCCTTTTTGAGTAGTCAATGCATCTTCAAATTCCTCTTTGGCGTTAATCTGTTTAGCATCAGGATTTAACAAAAACACGTACAAGGACTTCCTAAAATGCACCTCATGAACTTGCACGACATATTTCCGGAAATAAAATGAATAAATGAAGAGAATATTACATAAATTGAATCAACGCACGAAAAACTAAATAAATAACAATAGAAGCAATCATAGTATGTAATTAATAAGGGCTTCGGAAGCACGAGAGATTCAAGATCACTGAGATACGTCAAAACTTAAATAATTTTTAACGTTTTTAAATACGCGCGTGAGATAAATTATTAAAATGATATAAAACGTGTAGTATTTCAGTTATTGAAGTATTCCACTTGGTAAGAGCTTCGTCGTACGATTTTAGAAGGGGAAGGTTGGGCTTTCCGCGTTTACTCGCAGCAGTCAACGACAGATCTTGGAGCGACCGAAACGAGCCATCCCCTTTCATTCTCGCCCACACATTTAGTAAACAGAAGCCTGGGCCCTCCCCATAGGCGCAAATTGGGGGAGGGGGCACGGGATGGCAGTCGCCACCCCAATATTCTCCGGAACCACGTACAGACGAGTTGTCCCCCCCACCTCTCAGTTTCTCTAAATTGCTGTCTTGTATTATCAATTACGCTGGGTAATCGTAAATTGATTCATTATTAAGTTTTAGCATCGAAAATTCCTGGAAATAAATATCAGGAAGTTCGAGAAAGTAACTGCTATCCCTATACGTCCTGAATTGAATAATTACCTGTGCCATGGGAATTACTTGAAAGAACAGTCACTGTATGGTTGAACGACTTCTGTTGGGTCAGAGAAAGAAGTTTGAGTTAAAACCATTGATCACTTACCACATCAATCGTGGTTTTTGATGAGCTCTCATACTTTGGCTAATCGTTTACAATTATGTATTTCCTCAATTGGATCGTGGTCTTTTACAGGCTCAGTTAAATTTTAAATAACTCTCATAAGGGAACTCTGGAAAATCAAATTTTGGCACTATAACACTAAGGTCATATTAAATTAAGTTTAGTGTATCAGGCGATATTATGTGGGAATGGAGTACAGTTGCCATGATCTTACAATAAAAGTTGTTGTTCACTTTCCACAGAATTTTATTCACCTTGAAAATGATATAGCTTATGTCGAAACCTTGATAAGGTCATAGCTATGAAAGCATAATTGTTAAGAAACTAATGCCATTCAAAAAGAGATGTGTAAAATGGACGTTTACTAAACATTTTCTTACGCAGGTGTGCTGCCATTTACCTGACTCATTGTAAATGGCCAACAAATTAATCGTCCCAGTAAAATGACGCGAACTTATATGATCTCCCTTTTTTATACCGCTGTGTATTTTAGTCCACAAGAGATCATTTTCGAGTGCATTTGCTGTGAGTAACGTCACCCAGATATTTGGTCTGTGACTGTTCTGAAAGACTAATACCTGATCTAGAAGTGTTTGTGCTGGACTCAAGTGGTTTTGATTTTAAAGATGTATAGAATCCAGAGCATGGACAGACCAATTCCAGATCAGATATTATTCTTTCAGAGCTTTTACAGTCCAGTTTCAGAGCAGTTATCGACCAAATATATTTACTAGGGTACGTAGAGATAATTCCCTCGAAAATTTATCTCGAATGGAGGTCATTAGAGGGACCATACCGCGTGTACCCACTTACTTCTATTGTAATGTTTAATTCGTCTACTTGAGGGAAATTCCTAATTTTTTCCAACAGCAAGAAGGGCTTAGAGCGACTCGTGCCTAGGATACATCAATGGGATTGTCGATGAGGGATGGTTAGGGATCCATTACTTCGGTAATAATAGTGGAAACTCCTTAACACTTCGTGTTTAACGAAATGCGTCCGAGGGGCCTCGATTTAACGTCCCATCCCTCGGACTTGGTTCTGCACTGAAAGCGCTCTCTATTCGGCCAACTAATAGGGTTTTGAATCCATCTGGAAACCGGGTCTTTGGGGGTGGAAGTCATTACTCTAGTCACCGAACCAACCCGATCCCCCCCTTGTATGCCGAAGCGAAAATACTGACCTGTTTGTTGTAGCAGTCTAAGGACGTATCGACTTTTGATCTTAGGTTTGACGATTTTTATTTAGCTTTGGCTTTTGTTTTTATTATATTTCAATGTATTTATATGAAATTTTGGCGTATCTAGTGTGAAGAAAAATTCAAACCGTTGCACTTTCTATCCATCGAGAATGCGGTTTAAAATATCGCGTAAAACTAAAAGATAACTCTATCACGTCTTACTTTTGCCATGTTGTTTCGCACAGCATCTTAACCCATCTTATCAAAGCATCATAACAAAGCATCCCGGGCTCGTAACCGTAACTTTTCGATTTACGCGTATAATGATGTTTCAGACACAATTGATGGAAAAAGTATGGTGACTTTTCGTTGCTGCTGAAGGTAGTTTGAGCGAAATATCACTTTACCTGGAAATCAATGAATATGATCTCATTTTAAAGAAAAATATATCACCCTTCCATTGACACAAAAAATTCAACCCCTTACTTCATTACTTGCCGAGATATTTGCCAGAAAATTCCAACCTTCTTCCATGCTAAATGGTAGGTACGTGTATTAACTCCAGAGAGACCTTATATTAAAAATGAGGAATTTCCTACACTTAGATCTCGTCAAAAATCAAGTGTGTAGTTTGTGTGTTTTCTCAACTATTTTTTAAAATAAATCATATTGTCACCGCAGTAATTTCTACGGGATCACGATAAACCTTCCGTTTTCAGGGAGTTTCAAACGTACCCCGTGAAAAAAATGAGTTAAGTCAAAGACTTATTTAGATATTTTCAATTGATTAGTTACAATTATTGTCATGTAAAACTATATTAGATCACCATTAATAATGCAATGTTTAATTCACGTGTCTCACAGCTGGTGAAATTTAAACGTATAATTCGAATATGGTCTCTATTATGATTCGGGAACTATCTCGCTCGTACTGCCTTAAGTACTGTGTTATTGCCCAACAAATGTTCACTTCGCCCCTGCTAAGCTGGTGGCTGATGGCAACCAGATGTATTGGACACACCCTGAGACAATGGGTTTGTGGGGAACATAATTGAAGGTGAAATGGAGGGAAAAGTCCCCATAGGAAGACCCAGGAATATGTTCGTGGGCCAAATAAAGAAGACATTTTATGAGAAGAAGTACCAGGAGGTAAGAGAGGTTATTAGACAGGGAAGGGGGGAGAGAAGTCAACCTATCTTAGGATTGAACGACCAATGATGATGATGAACATTTGAAACATATGTCGGCTGTTTAGTGCAATGGATTCTACTGGATTTTATAATAGTTTTCATCGGGAATACGGATGATTATTAATTTATAAAAATGCTGGTGGCAGCAAAATGTTAGGTCAATATTCCTGACGTACTTTTAAACTTAATACACGCTACAGAGAGCGTGATGTATAATTTATGCATCTTTACAAGATTATTTCTATTTAATCTGCTAACAATATTTTTAAACCTACATAACGTGTAAAAATAGAAACATTGTGGTTCTTACTGGTATGTGGAAGTGGCGAGAGATCAGTAATTTTCTAAATGTTTTCTCTTCTCGTGTGGATTTTGCGATATCTGAATTTTGGAAATCCGACACGTGAAACTTGCTCAAATGGAATTCTCACCTTGAAATATTGTTTTGTAATCTTCACTTTTGACGTAGTGGGCCTTTTTTTTGGGTATTCCAAAATGGAAGACAACCGCGAATACTCCAAAGATATTACTAGCTTGGCAACCGAGTTATCTGCGGTTACGAATTCGGCAAATTTCTAAGTGGATTGGCCACAGGATTATTGGATTGTTATCTTTGTTCGGTTCGATTTCTCTTTGTGATACGCAATCTTTTTAGCACGAGAGGTAAGTGCATGAGTATGTTTCGCTTGAATTGTCGCGCAGACCAATAATACACGTCTTGCCACTTTTACCTCTCTTCAGAAGCACGGTAAATTTTTTTTGTTTATATGTATTACATTCATCTATTATATTTTATAAAACAGATTAATCGGTGATCGTAATTTATTGTAAGTCAGTTTAATCTCAGCTTTATCACACGAAAGAGTTAATTAAGGTAATTTGAGCGAAATATCAGTTTACCTAGAAATCAATGAATTTGGCCTCATTTCAATGAAAAATATCTGACCCTACCAAATATATGCCAAAATAACAGCCCCTTACCGCACTACTTTCCGTGATATTTCCCGAATATACCTGCCATTTCATATGAGAAATGGTACGTGTATGCACTCATGAGAGACCTCATTTAAAAATTGAGGAATTTCTAATTTCTAGATCTCGTGAAAAATGACCAGCGTGTAGTTTGTATGTTTTCTTAACTCTTTATGAAAATAAATAATATTTTTGCTGCTGCATTTTTTTTTGAGAATAACAAAAAAGTCTTCCGTTGCTAAGAAATTTTAAACGTTCCGTGAGAAAAAAAGAGGCAAATTAAAGACTCAGTAAATGATTTAATTTAATTACTTATAATTTCAGTCTTATAAATGTATATGATTGCACCATTAATAATTAATATTTTATTCATGCTTTCTACAGCTACTGAATGTAAGATGTATCATTCGAATATGGTCTCCATTATGACTAGGGAACTATCACGCTCAAACTACCTCAATTAACCTCATTATCTCGATGCAGTTTCATTTTTAAATCTGTTGTCTCTAATCTCATGCACACATTTATATTTTTTAGAGATATGCATACATTCCTGGATGACAATTGTCAATCCGTCCAAAGTACACTTCCGTGAGCTACCACAGTAGTTTTTCTTCCTTTACCAAATATCGTCGAATCATTTCTCTGTCAAGATGTTGTACGAGGCACATATCTCGAATTTACTCAAATTGTTTGTACACAGAAATACCTTCGTCAACGAGTCTCAAACTGACCATTTTTCCCTGTGAGATTACATAGTTCATTATCTGGTGTTACTTCATGTTGAAATTCCACACAATAGTGCTAGAGACGGTATCTAATTTTAAGCTCAGAATTTTTCAATTTAAAATATTCAAAAGTTGAATATATACAATTAGGCGCATATTTGTCACGAATTCCTTCAACGTTTCAAAATTTATATTAGAGACAGTTTGGACGGACAGTAATGGACAGAGGTCGTATTCGTTGGACGCATGTGTCTGAATTTTCTATGTAGGCGACTCCTATGCTCAGCTTGAGGGAAACTCATGCCTTTATGTCTACTGCCCTTAAAGGTTAAATCATCATTTTGCCTTCATGTCCGAAAACCTACCCTGATTTTTCCTGATGTGGTAGTTCACGATTTCATTCATCAAATGATGTAAAAAACTACTATATTATTGAACTTTTAATGAAGATGTACGTAAAATTTCCAACCATTGCATTGACAAGTGATTAGTTCGCATAAACCCCCCTCGAAATTCACCTTGAAGATATATGTGTTTGAAATGGATGAATTTTCACCGTGAAATGCATTATCTTAAGGCAGAGCAATTATTGCCCTTCACATAACTCTTTCATCTCAAGTTGGCCCAAACAAAAGCGTTAAAAACTACTATAACTTGCAGTAGATGTTAAGGCACACATATCTTTTTTTCAGTTTAGAACATTGGCAGTTTAATGCTAGTGTTTAAGTTCAAAGAGAGACTTCCTGTTTTCCCCGAGCAAGGACATACTGAAATGAACGTGACAAACTACGTTACCATGCACCGCGGCGAAGCCGGGACAGTTTTATAGGACTTTTGTAGGTAGTAACCTTTCTTTTTTCTCAATACAATTTTTAGTGAGGATACTTAATCTATTAATAAATCGTTTAAATCACGTTTAAAGATAAGCATTCCAACCACTGTTAGCTCAGAAAAAGGGTTGATGTTTGGTACAGGTACAGATTAATATCGCGATTTAAACCAGTATCTGCCGATCGGGAAAAATGGCCAGTTTAACCGTGAACTCTACAGGATCTCGACTGTAGACAACGCGCGTGCCAAGAAAAAGTGAGTTCTTATAGAATGCCTGAGTTCTTATGACTTAGGTTATATGATGAACAAGAAAACTACTGTGAGATTTTAGCCGGGGTAAGTTTCGTTTCATCCTCTCCATGAGTCGTTAAAGAATGGTATATGGTATCCTCAATGATATGAACATATTTGCATGCATTTTGCAAGACTCATTATGAGGATTCTCTCCTCCCTATGAAATACTTCAAATTTTTTCTTCTTCCTGCCCTTGATTCTCACGGATATTATAGTCCATGATCCCTTCTATCAAATTGGTGTAAAATATTTCTATGTTTTTTGAATTTACGAATAATTTAGAGTAATCCCTCCCAAGGTTTATTCAAAATCAACGCCTGCGAGAGACTGGCTGGGAAAACGATTGAAGCTTGCGTTCCATGGTCATTGTCGAGAGGAACGATAAGACAAACATAATTCTCATCAGAGTGGCAAAATTGCCGTGCGTAGATGAGGAAACGAATTACATGGATCCTCCATGATTGTCTCGGCACTTCGCCGGCGGTGATCGCATTTTCAACTTTTTTTCAGGGTCAAATTCATCCCATTATCTCAAGGGCAAAATTTGACGTGATGGTGGTGCTACTTCGCTACGGAATTTCCAGTGAGCAATGGCGACTCTGTTGCTTAATTTTCAATACGGCAGATAAGTTATCGGAAGGCCTATGGTTAAATCTCTGATCAAACTGTTTTTTTGTCTGCCGAAAAAAACCCACCACAATTATAGCTCGCATTGTAATTCGTGATTCGTGATTCGTGAAATTCGTGAAATTAATTCGTGAAATAGTCTCCGTTTTGGCATGCCATTCTCTGGAGCTGTGCTGGCATGTTCCCATTAGGCCAGAACTAAAATAGTCCCTTCTCCGTCTATTGTTGCCTCTATAGACCAGCTGTTTGCATGGTTCTTATGCTAAAGAGGCCAGCTTACATGTTCCGCAAGATACTTCTGTAATATATTCTCAAATGTGTCTGGCAAATATTTTTGGATACATATTTAAAAAAAATAGTTATTTAATATTTAGTTTATAAAAATCCTGGTCCTCCAAAGCCGAAGGCTTGTATGGAGGTGCTAAGTTAGATGATTAGATATATAAACAAGACAATACAAGCAATACATAAAATGTTTAAAAAATTTACCCTTATTATATATTAAAATATTTATACAAATAGTATGAAAAATTTAACATGGATTTTACAGCAGATCTTACCGATGCGCAGATCATAAACAACTATTAAAGATGGTTTCATTGATCAATTGCTGTTATCAACCATTGTTCAAAATCTTATTCAACATTTGATATGTTAACATGTTAAGGTTTGCCGGAGGACTATTTAGTACCTTAGGATTCGTAACATAGGCTTTCAATTGAAGGAGAAATGTTATTACGGGTACCGTGACGAACATTTAAATTTTTGTCTAGTATTTCATTAACAGCTTGGCATTTTACGTAGATTGAGGTGCTAATTTTCAACCGTCTGAAGAAAGGAAGAGAATAGATTGAACGCGTTGGAGTTATTTATTGGGAAAAGGTCGGAGAAATCACGATGGATTTGCGGATGGAGGAAGACTCGAGAAGAAGGAATATGGACTATATACATTGCAGGCGAGGAAGGAAGGTGTGAGTAGATTGTTGAGAGGCAGAGGAAACAGCGCAGCTAATGATTACAGGCCGTGTGGTGAGGATGTGAGACTGCAGAAAGTGTAACTTTTAGTTACTGTGTTCCTGAGGTTTGTTCTTGAATGTCACCTAGTCTAGCTGCTCAGGAAATTTTGCACCTCACGGCCTATAAATGGAAGTGCTCTCAAAGGTTTACAGCATATATTTGATAATAAATGGTGCCATTTGACTGCGAATTTGGTCGGTGAGTGGAACGCTAGCTCTTGGTTCCATTCAGTGGTGCTGAGTCTCAATCGGGGAGTAGCCTCTTACAGAACGTCCGTCAAATTCAAGCTAATTGATTTTCCGGGTACCATATCTTTTAGAGAAAAAAAAATAAAGTCTTACCTGCGATTTCATCGCAAAAAAACCAAGGGGGTCGTATTGGAAGAGTTCTCTCATCTCATGATTCAACAAAATTTTATTGATTCACGTTTTACTTAAACAATTAGAGGGTAAAAATCAGCTTTCCAATGTACTCTGAAAACTACGCATCGTAGAGTAAATGATACACAGAAGAATCGTAGGAAATAAAATTATCTGCAAAATGAGATTTGTCAAACCAAAATCGGTTAATAAACAAAAATATTTTTTGCAAAAAACACGAAAAATAGCTATTTTTAAATATTTTATTATTTTAACATTTTTTGTTGAAATCGTATAAAACCTACAAAAAAGTAAGGGTATTGCCATACTTTAAAAGTGTGCTAAAGATGGACCCTGTAGGTGCAATAGATTTTGCACAATTCCAATTATTTATCCCGAAAATCTAAAAGTTATTAATTTTAACCCTCTCTAGCAGTGTACATTTCCAACGTAAGATGAATCAGAAACCAGCGTTTTAATCTTGAAGACTTAATTAAACATTCTATTAAAAAAATTTGACCTTTTGAAAATTAATTGTCGCAAATATTTTATTTTCCTGGCCTAGGCAGGAGAGGGATACGAACTGCCCGGCTTGGTCTTTACCCTAAAGTGTGAAGTGGACATGCATTTAGTCATCTTTCCACATTTTACCTGTTGATCTTCTTACACATCCTTGTGTCTCACTTCATTCGCTCGTGTAGCGTTTATCCTTCTCCAATTTTTGAAGGCCAGGCTCGTATTCTGTCCTGCTCGCCTTACATTGCTTCTCATCCAGAGAGCGACGCAGCCCACACGAATGTTTACTCAGGCTACTTTCTCGTCTCCAGTTCTGACGATCTCCCGTTGAGACTTCTTTGAGCATTGTGGTTGCTTCTCAAGCATGAACGTTGTATTTGACAGAAGTACTCTTCCCTTGATTTCTGTGATAAGTTCTTCCATCCCATGTCATGCTATTTCCGAGGCTGGAGAATATTTCCTCCTGAATGTCCATGTCTCTCCTTTGAGGTTACCATCTGCTTCCGTCTTTATTCTATCTCTAGTTGTCTTTTCAAAATTCAAGGGATAACGCCTCCAAATTGTAAGTTGCTGGTGGTATCCAGTCCACATAACCTTCCATGTAATGTAGACGAAGGCGGAATTGGATGATGCTAAAGAACTTTTGTGTCTTGAGGAAATTCAACCTTGCATTCAACCTGAGAAACCACTACCAGCTGAATGTTTTCCTCCAACACTTCCACATCCACCAGGGTTGAAATTCGCCATGAAAAAATCATATGACTTGACCGGGATTCAATGATTGCAATGCTTGGGAAAACTTCCACATCCTTCCTATACCATGTGTTCAAATTATTGATTAGAAAAACTTTTGTAAACTACCTATCCTTTTTTAATATTAATATCATGATTAATATATACGTACATGTATAGTAATTACCTGGTTCGTTACCCTCTTGATAATGGACGGTGGTCCTGCTTACATTTACTGAGGTGGAGAGAGAAGTAAATTTCACCCTTTAACAAATAAATTCACCAAAGTGTAAGTATAACATGACATAGGTTTATTTACGTTAAATAATTCAGTTAGAAAATTATAGATATCTCACGTTATTTCCTTTTATAATTATTTAGTGAATAAATTCGTTTAGTAGTCCTGTGACCTCCCCCGGTTTTGCACTGCAGGAAACGATGTGAAGTGATAAATCGCAGCAGGCGGTTGTCTCCCTCGGCGATTGTTCTCTTCTTTCCGTCGGTTGTGTCGTCTTCACCCTTTTGGGCGTCCTCATTCGTCTTTTATTATGTCCACTTTCTTTTTCGCCAAGCTGGCGTTCTCCCCGAAATACGTCCTCTCTGTTCTCTCACGAGCCAACAACAGCCCCTCTTCTCACCATAACTACCGCGAGTTTTCTTACGTATTGTTGGTCCCCATTATTTCTCCGGGTGTACTGCCAACCATTTGGCGTCTTACTGACGGGGTGCCAACGGTATCGTTACACTGTAAATCACATTCCATATAAATAAGTGATTCACGATCATACGTCTTAAAAATTATTGGACCTCGTACTTGAAACATATTAACAACAAGCTGAAAGATTATGGTGCAGAAGTTTTCCGATTGGTTGTCAAATTTTTCCTTTTGAAAATGTTTCATCATCTAGGAGTTTAAAAAAATTATACTTGTCACTGAGTATAACTCACCGTGGTCGCATCCATAGATTTCCATATTCATATATTCGACGGCTTTACTCATAAGTTACCCTATTTTGAAGTTAAATCTTTCCTTTATTTTATTTCTGCGGATGTCCGCATCAATGACTAATGCGGCCTAGTTTATCCTGCCACTGACGCTGTGGGTACTATTTAATATCTTCAGATGATTCATTAACTCTGGTGTGTCGTAGTAATCTCCAAATCAATTGGTTCTATTCAATCGCGTCCTATGTAGGAGTCTACTCGTAAACAGTGTCTTCAGACCAGTTCAACTGTATAATCTATAATCCGAAAGCTTTGATGTTGGGAAAATCAAAGATCGCTTCATTTATATCTCTTAAGCGGTCTTGAAACACTAATAATATCTTTGAAAAAGTATTTTAATCGCCATTGTATAGTTAGAGAAGATAGTGTCGAATATCGATGGCGAAATAAATAATAAACAATCGTGGTACTTCTGAACGTATAATAATAATAGTCATAATAAATAATGATAGATTTTTTAAATGGGATATGATACCTCTTACAAATCTATGCAATAATTCACTCAAAGTATTATTCTAAAATTACATTAATATAGACCATAAATAGTACCATGATAAGAAATAAGCACCCTAATTTTCACCCCTTCGTCATTCGCCTCGCTCCCCACGAAAAGAGGATAGTGCATATCCCCGTTCTAGATAAACACACTTTTTTGGTGTTAAAAGCTACGTTTGCATTTCAGTGAAACTCTTTGTGCCATCCACGATGTCATTAATAATAAATCCACCAGAAAACATGCGCGTCATCCGAATTATCTTGTGTACACATTTTTGATAGAGAAGTCAAACATAGCCGTAGTATATCTCTGGCATTTCTTATCATCCGATGATTTAAAGTAATATCAGATAAAATAGCAGGGAATTCGCGAGAGAACTCTCCGCTTATTTTTTTATCGGTGTGCACGTTTGTTTTCACCCATGCCACCGCGGATGGGATTGGAATTATATCTGTATTTCATCAGAAGGTGTGAGTCACAATCTATGTGGTGGGCAATCACAATTAAGTTCGCTATCGCTGTAACTTAAAGAGTGAAAAGGTATTAGCTTGGCCTTGTTGAGAACAGGTGTGGATTGGATACTTCTAGTGTTATATAGTCGCAAGAAAATGACCTGTCGAAATTTTAGACTGACAGTGTTTAGCTTGTTTCAAGCCTTGGGTTGCACGGCTCATCTGTGCATTGATATAGTTATCGAAAGGCTCTATAGCTCAAAAATTTGATTTTAATGACGTCGGGATACACGTTTACCGGCGTACTTTAAAGGATATTTTTGTCTCGTGATTTTGTTTCTTTAGAGTCAAATTAAACGATGCGATGCTCAGTACCGCGAGTCGAATTCAATTAGTTACATTCTTGGGGTTAGGTCGGATTACTTTGGTTGTGACTTTATGGTATTCTTGCCTAGAGGGCACCTCCCATTGCCAGTCACGGTTGCGGCGGGGTTTCGTTCTCTCCTTTTAATCCGAAGGCGGGTTCGATTCCCCCTTGGCTGGGTTTAATTGTGGGGTATCTATATCTATCTACATCTACATACTACCCTGCGAGCCGCCATATGGGCGTGTGGCAGGGGGTGTTAGAACACCAGCCGTGTAAAGATATAAGGGAGAAGGTTTTGGGAGGTGAAATGGTGACTTGTATTATGGGAGTGTATTTAGTGGAGCTCAGTTATTATTGTGGTCGCTTATTGGGCGCGGAAAGAATGATTTTTTGCACCTATCTGATCGGCAATGCATCTCTCTTATTTTATCACTTCTGTCAGACCTAGAAATGTAGTGAGGTGTCATGATGATATCCTCTGTGTCGCTCTGAAACACATCAGTTCTGAATTTCTCAAGCAACCTAAGCCTAGCGTGTAGTCTCCGAGTCTCTAGGGGCTCCCTCCTCAATCCTTCTAACAGTTGTGAGACACTATATATAGCAGCTTTTAACGAATCGTGCTGCTTTTCTTTGTATTTTATTAATATTTTGGTTAAATTATTATGACCAGGGTCCCAAATTCTCGCGGCGTATTCGAGGTGTGGCCTAACCAGAGCGAAGTAGCAGTAGGCGCGTTCGACATCCATCGGATGGGCGGCTACGTTGCATTAGGTCCATGCGTTTCGAGTAGACGAAGTGATCCCAAGATGACGGCCTTATGATTCCGAGCTGGAAGTGATTCCGCCTGTAGGCACGGAGGACGGAATGCACTCGATACTTTTTTCCGTCAGCCCTTGACTCCATGCACCACCAAGCTCGCCTATGATGGGGATTGCTAGTTTCACTGGGGTCCGGGATACGATTGTCTGCGTGGGCCTCAATATCCGATAGAATATGTTGGCCTTTCGAATTGACCTTGAGAGTTTCATTATTTTGTGGTCATAGATGGTCAAGGGAAATCTCAGCACTTCCCTGCCTTTATGCTTTCCTATTCAGCTATCTTGGAAATACTTTAACTTCTGATGTATCGTGGAAAACACACATACAAAATATATGCGGCACAGCATTAAAGAAACTAGGTTTTATTCAGCGTATAATAGGAAGGTCCTCGGATAAAAAAGTAAAAGAGAGATGCTACATCGCTCTGGTTAGGTCACAAATCGAATATACTGCGGCAATAGAGGGCCCCGGTCATAAAGAGTTGATCAAGAAAATTTATAAAATATGAATCAAATCTGCTCGCATCGTTAAAAATTGCTAGTACCAAACATATAGTGTCTCACAAATTTTAGATATACTAAAGTGGGAGCCCCAATAGACTCGAAGGCTACACGTTAGGCTTAGCTGTCTCGAGAAATTTAGAACTGGTGCTTCAGAGTGACATAGAGATTACTATAATGACGCCTCAATACATCTCTAGGTCTGACAGAAGCGATAAAATAAGAATAAGATTTTAAAAAATCTCAGCGGAGATACCACTTCCGCGAGACTCTCGAAAGTCTTGAAATACATATATACGTGATTAATTGGTATTTAGTGTAACATTATCCCGAAGACTACACCCTTCTGCTAATACTAAGTAAATTTCACGTGTTCCGAAAGTATTTAATTTGCAATATAATTCAGTGATAACTCTGCAATAAATTATCTAACTATAAAGATTATTTTTTGTCGATACTGCTATTTCTGATGCGGGGGTGCACATCCCCCCCAATGCTGATGGCGCATTCCCCCCCAAAACCAACAAACCCTTACCCCCCACCCCCGCCGGTATATAGGTACTTACCAGGTTATAATTTGATAGCCTGTCTAAAAAAGGAAGGAGTAACGCCGAGGGAAATGGAGGACTCGGGAACTTCTTTAATTATTAGCTTCCAAAAATCGTTCTTAACACTTTTCTGGCGATAAAATTTTAAATCATCATGCATGTTGTCGACCGCTGTGATATCCATATTTTTAGAGTCAGTTTTGAGGGTTTGGCTACAATGATCTATGACCAAACCCTCAAAAACTAACTCTAAAAAATAAAATCTTAAGCAAACTATTGCGCTTATACATCTACATACTACCCCGCGAGCCTTCGCGTGGACGTGTGGCAGGGGTGGTAGGTCACCAGCCGTGTAAAGATGTAAAAGTTTTGGAGGTGAAATGGTGACATGAGCTATGGGAGTGTATTAAGAAGAGATCAGTTTTTATTGTGGTCGCTTATTGTGCGCCGAAAGAACGAGTATTTGTACCAATCTGTTCGGCAGTGTATCTCTCTTATTTTATCGCTTCTGTCAGACCTAGATGTATTGAGGCGTCATTATAATAATCCTTATGTCACTCTGAAGCATCAGTTCTGAATTTCTCGAGACAGCTAAGCCTAACGTGTAGCCTTCGAGTCCATTGGGGCTCCCATTTAGTATATCTAAAAGTTGTGAGACACTATATGTTTGGTGCTTACAGTAAACACTTATACAGACACAATGAAATACACACATACCTTATACACACGCTGGCACAGTAAATACTTATAAACAGAACAATGCTACAGTCGTATGATTGATTAAGAAAACTATTTTGAGAGTTGTGTTTTTATGCGAGTAAGTTAAACATCATGAGGAAGGGTAACAGGCTTTTCCTTAAAAAATTTGGTTTTCGACTTGTCTTATACTGAATTGCACGATAATTTTTCTTTGTAGGACCATAAGTTTTATCCGAGCATTGCGCCTTTCAGATCATAAGTGAAGATCAAAAAGATAAATCAAAGTAAGATTATAACGAAAATAGTGATGGAACTTATACAATATTTTAATGAGGATGATGAATAACTTAAATGGTAGTATTCGATGGTCCTATAATTTGCCCTTGACCTCAGGGATGAGCAATTGGACCAGTGCCTCCCTTTAGCCTTGTTATTTAAAAAAAAAATGCTTGTTCTCAAAAAGACGTTGATTAGCGCCGCATCTAAGTTTATCAATCAAACCATGTGGATAACCCATTTAATTTACTTCTTCACCTCTATTCTTGTGGGGACAAGACGTGTAAGAAGAATTCTGCAGGGCACAGAGAAAAATTCCTTCCCATGCTTATACGTATTCAACTTCATTATTGTATGATTAAGAGGGTGATAACCATCGGGAAACCAGATACTTGGTGATTATCCATCAACTTCGATTTTCCAGGGTGGTCTTACCATCTATTTACATGAAACAGTTTTACATAACTGCACTTGCATATTTTCTTAACATCAAACGATCAGGTTATTTTTGTAGTACAAAGGTCAAAGAAATTTTTTAGCCATAGCTTGTCTTATATCATAGAGGATCTAATAACAGTGATTTGGCAATGACCAGCAACACCTAATGAATCAATGGCCTTTAAGTTTTTATCCAAATTTTTCTTTAGTAAGAACGATATACTGTTGATGTCTTGTAGAAAGATAATATTTTCTTCTTCCTCACATTGCTGATTTCCTATTCCCTTAAATAAAATTAGCATGACTGCCAAACTCTGGATCTATGATTTCATGATTTAAGATTATTAGTAGAAATGTTGCTCAAAATCAAGTTCTCTTAAATAATTGGAGTTAAAATTTTTGCGCAACTCAGAAAAAACTATTGATGGACTATTTAACTGTGTCATCACCTACTCAATGATGCCCCAAAGAATAGATCCTTCTTTGCTTTTGAGTGGCTTCTCCAGTAAGGCCAAGCATATAGAGCCATATTTTCTGTGCAGGATGAAGGAAAAAGTGGGAGAAGTATAAATAATACTCTGCAAAAACGAGAAGATATTGGCTGTGGGGAACTGAGTATGACTATTTATAAACCGAGAACTGTAAAATGAGGAATTTTGTGAAATAAAGAGTATGTCATTTTGTACATAGTAGGCAATTTGTTGAGATCAGTTCTGTGACCCATTATTATATACTATGTAAAAAATCAATTTAGCTGTGAAATGAAAATTTCTGAAATTTTTGTTTCTTATTTATTTTTCAAGCAAACAAAAAGTAATCTTCCACAACTAGAGTTTTGGTCCTCAAAATTAGTTGAAGATTTAATTGCTGTTTACAGTTTGGTATATCCAGTTGATGAAATATGAAACTCTGGTGAAGGCTGGAGGAGATGACAAGCAGCTTTGGCCTCCAAAGGACACAATTCCTATTTGTGTTCCACTGATGACAAGAGGTCCACCACTGTCACCCTGTAAATTTGAGAAAATTGTTAAATATAATTACTTGGTATTTTTTGAAATCATGGGATGTATGAATATTGATATTACACCTTGATGGGCGGTTTCAAACAGTTTGTTGCCCACTTAAATTATCGTCCATTTTTTGCTGTGTGAAAAAATTCAATGCTGCTATTGCTTAATATTGGGCCAAATTTCATTGGTGGTACATAAAACGGTTTCTACATGCAGCAGCAGCCATCTTATTTTCATGAAAATTGAAAAGCTAATAGGTCTTTGAGATATTACCTCTGGTTAATTCCGATTTTGATGATAAGATGTAGAGACCATTCATTCTAAACCATTTGATTTTGAGCAAGTTGAAGGATAAATTATGAAGTTTTCACATTTTGTCTGTAGTTAGATGTGTAACATTGTCTGTTAAAGCAAACGTCCCAATTTTTAGAACAGCGTGGTAGGTAAGAAAAGTTTTATGCTACATTTTGGTCAAAGAGGCATTTCATATAAAAAATTCATAACATTTTGCTAGTGGGTCATCCATTGAGGGAATGCAGTACATATCATAAATGAATGGTTTGTTTTGAACAGAGATAGGAATCTTATTATGCTGATATGAAAATCAGTCATGCAATGTTCTCAGCTGTTCAAGGGTGCTCTTACAGTGTTAAGCCCTTAAGGTGCAACTGAACATTTTGCATTGTGTTGGAGCATAATAGGTCAGCTTTGCTATGTTATTTTAATGTTGCAGCATTGCACTGGATACTTGTGGAGTACTAAGAGTTTTTTATTTTCTTTTGAGGTTCAATACTCTGATCGAACAATAAATTAACATGTTGGTGGAGAGAGTGAGATAGGAGGGATGAAATAGGAGATAAACAATGTATAAATGACGAAATGGGAGAGATGAATTAGAATGCACAAGACTTTTTTAATCACTTACATAAGCTTTTATAGTTTGAAACGTAATTGTAATCTTGTTTGGTTACATGATTTTTTTTATCATTACTCTTTAGGTTAAAAGCATTATGCCAAATTCCATAACCTGTTAGTTGTCTCATCTCAATTACAAAATATCTCACCTGGCATGTGGTTCCTTGACTGGAAGTGCAGCAGACGACACCATCATACAGTATTCCTCCATAATATTGAGCACATTGTTGGTTATCAATTGTCTGGAGGTTAGTGTACTTCAATTCAGGGCTGATATCACCGGCTGAAAAATAATTTTGATGAAATAATTTATATTTATACACTAGAGTGAGAGAATAATAATATAAATGTTTTAAAAATCCTCTAACATTTTGCTCATTGAGGGAGTGTAGGATCACAAATGAATGATTTATCTAGGAGACCCAGACTGGCATTTTAATGTGAGCTGTAAAAAGTCGAAGAGTTGTCAGATAGTCAGGGGCAGTTCTTCTCAGCGTGAAGCTTTTTTCTGTCTTTGTATTAATGCTGGGGAGGTGTAGCCCATACCGAATATTGTCAGTTGCCAATGGAAACTTATGTGACCTAACACAATTACATTCCCTGAATAGGATTTTTATTCTCTTAAGAATATGTGCTGGAGAAACATTTGGTCTTAGTATTTGTGGAGAGACACTGAAAAATCACTCGTACAAGTGAACCATCTCTCTCATCCCATCCCGAGCTCCTATACTACATTAATATCTAGAAAGGCCCGATCTCTGACTGAGGCCAATATTTTTCATAACTTGTCACTCTTACAGATGTATTAATTCTTCCCTTGATCATAGGGTAATAGTTATATATTTTGATCCTATATTATAACCTTCCCACATAGCTCAAAATATCTACTAGATATCTACTGCATGTCTTCAATGTCTTGGATATTTTAAATATCTACTAGATGTCTAGAATATATCTATTTTGAGCGACGACTCTTATTATATGTCTAGTGCAATTAGCCAAAAAACACCGGAATCTAAAGAAAATGTAACTGCTATGCTTTTTGGTGGATGGATAGATGAAGTTATTGTACACATGTGCACCAAAAAAGCAAGGGAAATTCTTCTAGCAAATGTTTATAAAAGCGAATTAAAGTTAAGAAAAGTCGTTTTTTAAATGATACAATGAAAAATACGAAGTTAAGGCAATAACTTTTCCAACAAAAGTTGTAGAAGATAAAAAATTCTACGAATTGGTAGTAACCCGATCAAAATGCAACTATTAGTTAACCCAGAAGGTCGATTTAAACAAAGAAATCGCTCATTTTTCATTATTTAATTATTCAGCAGGTTTAAACCTCAGCATCTGAAACAATAAAAAATGATAGACCTACGTAATAGCAATGAGATCCCAAAATTCTGGAATTCAAAGTTGAATAGTTTGAACAAAATAATGGGTTAAAGGATAAATGTTTAAGCACCTCTATCGATGGCCATAGGGCAGCTGCTTTGTTTTAATAGATATTAAAATGAAGGTAAAGGTTTAAAATTATAGATTCATTTTTTAAAGTTTCTTCATTTTTAAAATAACCGGAGATATTTAAATTGTTTATTAGTATGTATTTTTGATAATTTTGCAACTCTGTATAAACTACATGTTGCTACTACCAACTATTACTTCTACTGTTATATATGTTCGTTCATGAACTTGTACATGAACACGTACAGGTTAATGTATTGTGTAACCAGGCCTTAAGTCATTTATCCTGAATTTTCCCAGTGGGTCCAATTTGAATATGAATGTTTAGAAAATATCTTCTCAAGATATCTTGTAGATATAGGAAAAGCGGACATTCAGATATCTACAATATGTCTAGAAGATGTCTACAAGTTATTACAAGATGTTTTCTAGATATTAGCAAAAGACGTATTAGATATTTTATAGATATTTTGTAGATATTTTGTGCTATGTGGGTTCATCCTAATACTTTGGCAGTATTTCCGTATACTTCTCTCAGATGTCTTGAAGCTTGTGTAGTGTGACCAACTGTGGAATTAATTATTATTTACTAACTGTACATTATTTATTATTAATTTATTTAAAAAATGTTGGTTGTTGTGTATTATTTCATCAATCAAGAAATAAAAAGGAAAAAAATTTAAATTATTGTAAATCTCTGGGCAAATAAAATTTAGGAATTATGTGAAAAGTTGTGCTTTTGAGGGTGAAGTTACACCAAATGATAATGATTTTCTTGAAATTTAGCTTGGTAAATGGCAGGAAGTATGCATTCTAAAAAGATTTAAGGGCTAGACTTCATTGAATAGTACCTACTAGACCCACCCCTTGAGTTCTGCTCAGACTTAATGAACGACTATGTTTAATGATGGAAAACTATAAAGTAGTGATTCCATATTATTTTATTTAAATACAACCTGGGTTTTCATGTTCAGTGTCATTTTCAAATTAAATGACCCTTTACTTTTGGCATTGAACATAGAAATCCTGATCGTATTTAAATAAATTAATATGGAGTCAATAAATTACACTTTTTCATTTTTAAATGAATCATTTGGATTAAGTTAACTTTAAAAATTTTGTCTGAAACCATCAATGGAACCTCTTATGTTCAGATCACCAACTAAGTTTCTCGAGGTGGAAGGGGAAGAGCTTGTTGCTAACTGAAGGATTCAGTTTATTTACCCTGAAAAGGTATCATTCCATGTGGGACCCATTTATCCTTGACCTAATTCCTGACCCCAACTAAATTTTAAGCCAGTGATGGGTACATGTCTTTCTTGCACCTAGATTTTTTTTTCTTTTTCATAAACATAAATTAAATATGTATATTCATTAAATATTTCAGATATTACATTTTATCCTTCTAACTGCCAAGGGTTATTGTTTTTGCAATGACTCATTTATTACAACGCAAAAATATAATGTTACACTTACAGTCACTGGTTTTTCCCCATCCACTCACAACAGCATTTTGTCCTGGTCCAATAACGGAGCTTGAGAGGGAAATTGGACTGATGGTAGCTGCAAGAGAGATTTCACATCATTTATTATTTCTTTCAAAGGGACATTTGATCTCAATGGTTTGTAAACCATTGTTTGGTCTGTACAAATATATCTATTTCTTAAGTTTGTTTTTGGTCAGACAAATTGAATTATATATTTGGAAGAAAAAGGTTTTGATGTTCTTATAGCTTATGAAAATTAATTATTGATAATTAATTTGTAGGTTATCATCAATGTCTAAGTCATTCTATGTGTCTTTAAATGTGCAGTGAAAGCAGCATTTGTTTGTATGTATAATATGTAACAATTAGGTAGTGTGATAAAGATGTCGAGGAAGATGTTTGTACGCCACAAAAAATGCAAATAATATTCAATAGATGGGATTTTCCTATGCAGTTTCTCAGACTTGTAGATTTAAAAAAAAGGGTTAAATTATTAATTAGAACTTGGAACTTACCTGAAGAAGGGATTTGTTGAGGCAGCTTGACGACAGTAAGATCATTTTGTAGGGTTTGCATGCTGAAGCCTGGATGAGTAATTGATTGGTAGGATGACATGACAACTTGTGAGGGATCTCCTTGTTGGATGGAAATAGACCCCATGATGATGACAAAGTTGTATGCCCTGAAAATAGTTTAGAATGAATAGATAGTAAGTTTAATTCACCTAGATTTTGCATTTCATATACAATACCTCCCTGATATAATCAGTGCAAAAATTAAATATCGTCTACTTTCATGTATTACCTCACAAACCTGGAGCATAAGATAACAGGAAAGTGGAAGTTACGAAGGAAAGAAATGGCTTGTCAGTTATGTTCTAGTCAATGAAGTATTTAGTTTTTATTTCACAAAATATGATTTAAGATGTATTAGACTGCAGTATCCCAAAAAGTCGGCTGTTGCTGGGCATATCCTCAGCTGGGGCAGTTTTATTTCATTTGGCGACACTAAGTTACCGAGCCAATGAGTATTAGGACCATTTGACAAAGTAGGCAATAGAAATGTGGTGGGAAAAGGGAACTATTAGTGCAACTTGAGATACACTCTTGTTACAGTTTGGAAACTTAGACTCTGAAACACTTGGCTAGAGATGGAGAAAATTGGTGGTTTCTGACAAGTGAAGATAATGCAGCAGAAATTGACTTAGCACATCTATGACGATGATGGCAGTGTCAGCTATTGGTACAGATTCTGGTTTAGATTTAGCGTAATCATAATTTTACATACAGACATACATACCAATCACTCCGTTCCCTTCCAGGGTAGGCAGAGTCACTTAGTTTCACTCATAAATTCATAATTGTACACCTGACTCAGCTGCAATAATTTCCTCCGTACAGACCTATCCTTGCAAACCTCTTTTGCTTCATTTATCCCCATACACTGCTTTATACACACTCTCCATTTTTTAACACTCCAAATATTCCTCCTCCTAAGAATTTTCTCAACCACAACTTTCTCGGACTACCTCTACCTCTTGCACCATTCATGACACTCTTATATATCTGTTATGTTATTCGACTCTCATCTATTCTCTCAACATGGCCAAACCAACAAAGCACACTCCTTTCATATATGCCCATTATTGGAGCATCTAATCTACATTCATATATTACCCACTCATTCCTGAAACTATCCATCCTACTCTTGCCGCAAACACTCCTCAGATAACTCATGCCCACGGAGTTTAGTCTACTCTTATGTCTATCCTAACATACCCATGTTTCACTACCATACAACAAAGTGGGGAGAAGTACACTTATGCACATGGTAATTTTTGCTTCCTTAGACAGGCACTCATTCCTTGATATGCTCCACATGCTACCTACCACTTTCCTTCCAGCATTCGCACATCTTTTTATCTCCTCATCTATCTGTTCATCTTTTGCAAACATCTTACCTAAGTACTCAAAATCATCCACTTGTTTAACTACTTCACCATTTGCCCTCATCATCACACAGTTATTCTCCCCATTCTCCTTGTCAAAATCTATTACATATCTTAGTCTTGCACGCATTCGCCTTATCAAAAACTACTATCATAATTTTAAATAGTAATTATAAAACTTTATTTTTTTTAGGAATGACATTTAGAGAGGAAAATTGTGCCATGCTTAGGCAAATCATTATTTTAATCACATACAATAATGTGGCTCAACATTTAGCACTGTGTTCCCTGGGGATGTGATGGGAGAGAAATTTTAAATCGGGGTTTATCTCTAAGTATCATCATGTGGAAACATGTCATCAAATGCATCAATTGTTTAGAATCTACTTGGGGAAAATCTTTTACTTACCCAGAACCACAGTGTCCAGCTGTCAGGACCCAATTGGAAGCAATGATAGAACCTCCACAGAATTCCCTGTTGTCAATGAAGATAGCAACTTGGTAAGGGAACTGTCCTGGTGAGGCATACTGACCTCCGACAATGCGAGAACCGGGATTTTCTGGAATAAAAAATGTGGATTCATGGGATGTGTACCATACTTTGCATGTTGATGGATTTTAATGATAATGTTTCTTAACCCTTTGAGTGTGGCATGACGTGATATCACGTTATGGTTCTCTTTACTCTGGTGCTGATGAATTGATATCACGTCAAGGGTACTTTAAGTGCTCCAGCTTATACTAGGGAACTTAAACTAGGCCCCCTTGTGAAAGCTGAAACACTCATGGTACCCATGACATGATATCACGTCATCAGCACCAGCATAAAGACAACCATGACGTGATATTATGTCATGCCACACTCTAAGGGTTAAAGTCTCATACTTAGAAAGGTAAGTCAAATTTAGGTACCGAAATATTAATGTCAGAGCCATGTAGGAATGCATGTATGGGGAAGAAACTGAGGGAAACCACTTCTCATGACAATATTGGCAATTGTTTGAGAAAACCATCAAGGGAAAACAGTTACACATGTAGAAGTGTGTTAAGTTGGGCATCCCACTACTGATTTCCTCAGTAACTTTTATGAAAAATGGGTGTAGTGATGAGGAGAGGATTAATATGTGGGGTGACAGACGGGTAAAGAGAAGTCTAATATTATCTATTCTAATGGAAGGGGCCAAAAGGCTTACATTTTAACATCCTGTTTGTTATATGGAGTACTGCACTTAAGGATCACAAAAAGGCACCCAAGCAGGGATTACAATTCTAATGAAAAAATCTCCTCTTTCTCTCCATATCTCTCACTAGGTCTCAAGAAAATCTGCTGCTAGACTTTTTTTAGTATTTTACCAGCGATCTGATCAGAAGAACATATATATTAATGATAATATGTAATGTTGCTGAGAAAGAAGATGCTCAAATAAACAGCATCTGAGGCATTAGTAGAAGTTGTTAGGATTGTCTATTATTCTCATTGATAGGGCATGATGAATTCCAGCAAGGAAGAATCACTTGCCTTGACTGGGACTAAAACCCTGTTCCTTAAAAATGTATTGCATAAAATATGTGCTTTAGCTAGTTAACCTATGGATGCATCCTCCTCCCCTTTGAATTTTTGTGGGCTTTAAAGGAACAAGATTGCATTACCTAATAACTAAAAACTTTATCATTAGTGTGGACTTATTGATCACTGTTGGTAATTTAGTGATCATTTGTTATTCATTCTCTTTTATTTGAAATAGGGGCTCTTCGGAAGGTGGAGGACTAATGACACAGATCACATCTCTATGGATGCGCTTACAACAACAAGACTTGTGTTGGCTATCTATGGAGGAGTAATGTGGGAAAATTTGAAATAGGGTCACAAAAATTTGTTCTTTCTTCATTGACTTCCTCGGTGTGGGATTTAAATAGTCTCTCAAGTGTGTTGCATAAAAGAATTCGCTCACTAATTTTGCAGAAGGTTCTCATTAATGTCTTCAAAAGAGGGTCTACCTGATGATGGCTAAATTTGCTGAAACCATATGATTGGTTGATCAATTGAATTGCGGAAGCGTGCTAGTGTTTTCTCACTTTTCGTCTCATAATGTGATTCACGTTAAGGAGAGCCCACCAATAAAGGGCTAAATGTCATTTTATTCATATTGTACAGAACTATAGAAAATTATTTCCTCTATCTAATAAATAAAGCAAAAAGTTAGCTTTCTGCACTCTAGTTTTCACAAATTAAACTTAAAATATAATGACATTTAATGCAAGAAATTTGTGGAATCTGGTACATTTTTTTTGGTTCTAAACCAGTTTGGTTCTGGTTTTGGAAATTTTCACAGGAAACTATTTAAGCAGCAATAATTTTATTTTAGGTTACTTTAGTTAATGCATTCATCAGAAAAAGCAGGAATTCAAAAATCCTGAACTAAATTGAAATAACTTAGAATTTAGTAGGTATCTCGTTTGACTCTCCCAGTTGTAACAGAGCCTTCTTAAAAAGTAACATGAAATATATGACCCTTTGGTTGACCAATTTAACCTATTCCTCATATAGTTGAACAATTTCTCATAATGTGTTGTTCCCTGCCTGTGGGTGTTATTACCTCAGAAGAGTATTTGCTTTTTGAGCTAAGGGATACATGAAGGTTAAGCAATGGCAAATGAACTTACAAATTTTGCAATAGTGTGTGTATTAAAATGATTCTTCCTTATTAAGGGCACTAGGGAAAGGGAGCTTGCAACGCAAAGAATGTTTATCCTCATGGCACTTGGACATTATATCTGAATAGTGTAAGAAAATTGTATACTGTCATATGCAAAGCTGCAAGTTGTAACCCCCATGTATGGTTATTCAAGCAGTAAGGAACCACTTTACTGGAGAACAAGATTCAGACATGGTACAAAATGAAAGCTGAATCCTTAAATTTTAGCTTCATATATAATTGATGATAGTGAAATGGAATTTCACTTACTCTCAAGAAGAGAATTTCTGGCCTTCAAAGATGCTTTCCATGGCAGATTATCTGGCAAGGTATCAACTTTTGCCCTCACATGAGACAGGTCTGGTATACGGCCAGCCTGAAAAAGTGAGAGAAAAAAATCTTAATGCACGTAATGTTATGCAATAAAAAATTCCACATTTATTAGAAATGTTGCTCATGCCATTGATGCCATCTGAAGTGTGCATGAAGTCTGTGCTGTTAAATCTCAAGTGTGGTACTTATATGCATGTGCTCATTGCATATTTTTACATATCTTCTGACTGTGGTTGTTTATGTATAAATGAATATTGTTCATAAATAATATAAATTTAATAAATATGATAACAAGAGATAATATTTCAATGCAGGTGCACATTAAGTCACAGAAAGCAATAAGTTTAATCCTGAATTATCAGCACAAATAAATGGAAATTATATTTATTTGGGATAGTGAAATGTACTAATTGGCAGCAATTCAGTTTGATCCTCAGTATTTTTCATCTTTGATATTATTTACATCAAGCAGGATTAGTCTTGAAGCATAATAGAAATTGAGATCTAATGGAAATTGACCCATAATTACAAAACTTGAAGTCATTTGAAAAAGATAAAAAGATGATTTTCATAATTTCAGAAATCTGGCTTATATTTTTGTCCTCTTCAAAGCTAGTCCTTGGTCAGATGCTGTTTGCAATGTCATATGTGTATACAGGTCCTCACTATCAGGTAAGAAAACTTATAAGCCACTGATGATGATATCAATGTTATTGACAAGAGCTTTCAACTAATTCCCTCTGTATGACGATGTCATTGAAAATACTGTCTGTTGTCAATGTTAATTGTCAATTGAAAATAGCTTTCGAATAATACCCTCTGAATGTAGTTATAATGAAAGTACTCTCTGTTGAGAATTTTATTGTTAAGATTTTCAAATAATACCATCTGCAATTGGTGAATTGACAAACAAAGTATGTTTTTGAACTATATAAATTATTCCTGTTTATCAATTTGCACTTTTGTCTAGTTTTTTTTTGAAAAAATAGATTTAAACCATTTGCTGCGAGAGAGTAGATGAACAAGAAAAGAATCCTCTCGCCAGCATGTCTATTGACATTTTTCTACACTAATTTGTTAATATCGAGTTTCTTCAGCTGCAAACGTTTCCTCAATCTCCCCATCAGAGTTGACTGTGTCTCTGCCTTTTCACTTTGGTTCTTGTTCATTGAAGTCTTTTCCTAATCTTGTTCTTCCTTGCTGTCTCGGTCCTGTTGCTGTTCTTGGGCTTGCTTGTCAACTTGCTCTTGTTCAATCCTTTTCTCAGCTATCTTGATGCCTTGAAGTGGCAGGTTCACCATCTCTGCACACTCAGTGAACTTCTCTTAAAACTTGTCATCTCTCGAAAGGATAATGTTGTGCTCTTCAGGTACATAGACTCTGAGCCCTCTCATTGCTCATGCATTGGGTTCTTAAAATGTCTCGATTTTGAAAGAAATTAAGTAATTGGTTTTGAAGAGTTCTTAAAGCTCAAAATGTCAATTTTAATTAATTAAAAAATTAATTAAAATTGACATTTTGATAATAAATTTGATAATTCAACAGGTAATGTTGAATGTATCTGCAAAACACAATTTAAATGCATTGTCTTAATAGAATTAAACTAGTTAAAATAAATACATTTCCTTTATGACTAGACAGGACACAATTCCTATTCATCCAATTTTAGTTGATATGGTGGATATTATTTTACCCGCTAGCTTATGTAAGATTGATATGAGCAATGCTATTAACAAAATACACTGCAAAACAGAACCAAGAATTCTTTCCTACTTTTGATGGCCATTACAAATACATAGCAATACAGCAATCCATGGAAACAGATCTCTCATATCACTATGCCCTGTGATTTTTCCTGAACCCATTGAATTTGTGACTGGCATCCCAACACTCTCTGCCCCAATGCTTGCAGAGTAAATTTAGATGTGAAAACATTTCAAAGTATCTTTCCTCTGGCACTAGCCATTCATAATCAAGAAATAAATCATATGTGCTAAAACAAATTCTCAAGTTTTTGTAAATTAAGAAGTTTTTTGTCCAGGCATTTAATTGAAACCAAAGTTTGGAGGAATACAGTTACTCGGTGGAGACGGGAAGGGAAAGGTGGATGGATCTAATTTTTCAAGTTTGAAAAAAGCAGATGAAGAATTAAGTATCTGAAGTAGTGAAATTTCAACAACAATTAAAAATGTTTAGAAGCATCAAGAATATAACTGTGCTAACCTTTGATTGACAGGATTAAATAATTTAAAAAATGGAAAGTTTATTCATTTTCAGGAAAAATATTTGTTATGCTAGTGAATATCTGCAATTTAGTGCCTAGAGAACTATCCACATTTGGATATCACTGTGCTAGTAATTTCCTTTCAAGAGTGAACTATTTGAATTCCATTATTTTTGATTATTTGGATGAGGTCGCAAACTAAGAATTTTGAAATCTTAAATGAGTGCTTACCTCAACAGCAACTAGGGCTGCAAGAGCAAGGAAGAAGTGCAGTCGTGCCATTTTTGCCTCCTGAGTTTCAACAAAGAAGCTCTGGAGCAGCACAGTTCATTTTCTATATATATACCCCCTCTGCATTCAATATCTCATGAGCTTGACAAAGAGGATTGGATTGTGGGAGATAAGTCTTAAGATTATGCCCCTGTTATCTAACTTGCCCACAATTTGCCTTCACAATATCAATCTCTATAATTAACCTGGTACAAAGATAAGAATACTAATAAATATTTTTTATTAGGATATTATCATTTATGATTCAGTCTTTATCTCTTAGCTAACTTGAATGTGCTTAATTAGCTATGATAACCCCTATGGAGTAAACCTCTCCAAAAAGTTGTTCGTAACGGACTAGCATTTATGTGTTCCCAAAAATAAAGTCTTTCATATCCACCTATCTCATAACAATCCTACTCAGCTTGAAATGCTTCACCTACTCTTTTTATAGCTTAAGATTTGGCCTTTAGTTCATTTACATAAGTCCTCATTGGCATTAGTAATGAGTTTATGATTATATTACTCAGAGTTTTCCAGTTTTCTCTACATACTATTGCATCAAAGCCTACTAATAATACATTTTGCTGGTTGAAATGTTGCCTGCAAGAGAAATGTAAGCATATAACTTCAAACCTAAAGATAGGACCTATGGATATCTTCTTGATAACTTATTTGTTCAAATTCATCCACAAAAACGGCCTCTACTGTAAAAGAAGATCTGACAATGTTAAATACAAGGAACTTTAATTATTTATGGTTGAATTTTACTTTTGTTCTGTTAATTTAGAAGTGGAATTGTCATCGTTGAGATGCAGTATTTAGCAGCATAGATGTTTGTAGGTAGCGCCACCACTTGTAGAGTAGCTCTCCTGCCCTGAGTTCACCATTGACACCACCTTGAGTCTCAAGAAAGATGTTGGGACTACCACCACTACTGCTCTCAAATGGCAGGAGTGATGTCAGACCCATTTGACATGACTGCGGTCCCTTTTTAGGCCATTTTTCCCACCATTGTAATTTTGACAACTCTGAGAATTTTTATCACAGGGACTAAGCATACTTATTTACTTAACTTTACATTACTAATTTACTAAACTTACTTTTACCTCAGCTTTTTTGTGTTGGTCAAGATTCATCATCCTTTATTACGTCTAGTTAAAAAAAATCAGTAAGTTCCCCATCCTTGTAGAAATGAAGAAAATATGCATGAAAACTTCTTCACTGTAGCTGCAGAGACCATTCAAGAAAAAAAATCGTTGGTTATGAATTTTCTGGAGTACGTTTGCTTGTATGTATGTGGAAAATGCTACTTTCTGCGGATATTGGTTTGAGCTTTGCTAGGGTTTATCAACTAACCCCTTGTAACACGCAACCTCAATGCACTCAAGTAAATATTGAAGTATATATTACCTCTCCCCCTGAAAAACTGTAACCCTCTCATTTTTAGGGCCTTATTAGAGATATTGCTAATTATGCTCCTTTTTCATCTTTGGGAAGACAAAAATGTGTAATTAGCTATTAAGAAATTATTAATGTCATGTACATATGAACCTATTTATTGTTCTTTGCTCTTTTTACACCAGAAGCTGAGGCCAATACTTAGTGTCATGGCTGTCAGAGGGTACCTAATGGAATAAAGTCAGGGATTTAAGACCGATTTCCATCCAGTCAGTCATAAAATGAACATAAAGTGGTGATGACTTATGCTATTGTCTATATTTACTGCAATTTTGGCTATAAATACTTTGTAAAATTTTATCATTATATTTCAAATTAATAACTGAAATTTGATGTCCAATTTAGTTTTTTGCAGTAAACCAAGTTGGTATTAGGTTAAGCATTCCAAATTAATCACCCCGGTACAATATGGAGAACCTGAAGGCTCTCCTTTCTAAGTACACATGTGTATTTTAGTTCACATTCCGTGACCTTTCAATTAATACGTTAGATACTGTATTAGACGCATTAATGAAGAAAAAATTATAAATTTTCATTGTTGGTGTCCATAAAATGTTAAATCCGCTACTATAATACTGTCGGCATCAGAATAATTTGTCGATGTACTTGGCGTACCTCTAAAATTTATATGTACACGCAACCAACATCATAATGAGTAACTTATGCATATTATTCAGGTTATTTCTGTTGTATCTGCTATTAATATTTTTTAACCAACTGTGAAAGTAAATATTGGGACATTTTGGTTCTTACTGATAAGTTAAAGTGGCGAGAGATCCGAAATTATCAAATTCCTTTTGTCTATTGAAGTCAACCGTTTCCGGCGAGATTTGGGGGAACAGTATTTTCAGAAATGAAAATCACTAGATCTTGTACAGTTCACTTTATTTGCAATATGCGACACGTGTTTATGATAATGCCATCTTCAGGTACTAGTTTCCTAAGTACCTGAGGATGGCACTAAAGGAAACATGTGTCGTAGGTACATTGAAAATAAAGTGAACAGTACAACATCTACAGATTTTCTTTTCCTTTTTTTCTCCTCGTGCGGATTTTACGGTATCTGAATTTAGGTATTCTGATCCGTGGAATCTCTTAAGGGAAATTCCACCTTGCAATATTTCGCTGTTTTCTTCATTCTCTCACGTAGGGTGCTTCTTTAGTGGGGGTTTCAAAGCGGAAGACAATCGCGAACACACTAAAGATATAATTAGCATGGCAACCGAGTTATCTGCGGTCACGAATCCGGTAAATTTTGAAGTGCATTTCTATCAGGTTGAATAGATTGTTATCTTTGCCCGTTTCGGTTTCTTTTGGTGATATGCAATCTTTTTAGCACGAGCGGTAAGTGCATAAGTACCTAAATTTTGCTTGAATTCTCAATCGGACCTTTTAAAACTCGGAATTTAAAAAGCTTTGCTTGAATTCTCAATCGGACCATTGAAGTTTATCAATATTATATCTCTTGTCACTTGCAACACTCTTCAGAAGCGCTGTAATTCATTTTCTGATGTTATATAACTCAAGAATCAAATTGAAACTGTGGATGTAATTTATGGGACATCAGTTTTATCTCAGCTTTATCATACGAAACAGTTACTTAATTAGCCTTCATATCTCGGTGCAATTTTTTTAAAATCTTTATTCTGTCTCATGTACCCATTTATGTTTTTTGGACGTAAGCATACCTGCCTGGTTGACAATTGGCAATCCATTCAAAGTACGCTTCCGATTACTATAATCGTGATTTTTCGTAATCGTGGCATCTGATCCCTGTCAAGATCTCTTACGAGGCACATACTTCGAATTTATTAGAGTTGTTTGGAGCAAGTAATACTTTCGTTAACGTTTCCCAGACTGAACTTCTGAACAATTGCTCAAAATTCTTTTAGAAAACGTCGCAAACTACATTACATAGCGAGCGCTACTACCATTGGTAATAATCATTTACGAATATTCTCGTAAACTATCGACCTTGTCTCCTATCTTTCTCCGTCGGTGACTCTCATTTCCAAGTGCATAGACAGTCTAAATAATTTACTTATATTGTGGCATGGATCTCTTCCTCTAAAAAAGGGCAATCGTTATTTTGCTTTTTTAATCGTACATAAGAGTGTATATTGGTAAATCCAAGCAATTCTATCAAACCTTGGATATATCATGCAGAGATATCTTCTATCCCGACTTCTTCATTTGACGTATGAATTTTTAATCTCTCTTTGTAGTGCGAAACTGAATTTCAGGAGTGGAGTAAAAGTGGAAGAGGTAAAACTACATTTTGGAGACTCCTCACCTCTCTTATTAGGTAATGACAGTTTTCATATTACCGAGTAACCCTCAAAGGCGTATTAGCTTATGTGTCCGTGTTTCTGGTCTGCATAGTGTACACATTTCGTGACACTGAAAACAGTTCACTTTTAGTTGTTTCACAATCAGGCATTGTGAGGAATCGGCTGTCAACATCCACTTCGCTTTCGCATTGGACACCTAGTCACATCAAAAGTACATAAAATTAGTTATCTTTGCATTAAAATCAGTTACTTATTGTTTATCCTCTAAGATATGAAGTCGGGTCTTAATTGAAATTCAAATATAATCCCTGGCGATAATGTGTTAAATTGAAGGGAGCATTTGTTAAGAAAAATATTTAAGTCATAAACCCGTTCGAATGTACATATTTGGGTTGATTTTCCCCTCACCAACTATCACGTTTTGTTTTAATAGCTCGTCGTACAATGTCGCATAATTATTTGTAATCAGGGAGGATATCAGCGATAAATTCGCACGGCAAACAGCAGTCGGGAATCGAAAAAAGCTGGACAAAAGTCCAAAATGGCTTTATGAGGTAAAGAAGAGAAACTTGACACATATACTGAAAAACTATCGCTGATTAAGAAATGATAGGCGATTTTCCTTAGGTACGTTTCTTAGATACGAAAGCTTAAAATGACCCAATTTCTAAGAAAACGGTCGTTTTCATTTTCCTTTGAAAATCAGGAAGGTTACGCAGATGCTGGAGAAGTGAAGGATTTTTATGAAATAAAGACATTACCATCTATCAACATGGTTCTTTACCTGTACAGTGCATAACTGTCAGAGATTTTACTGAATATTTGTGTACAGGTACGTCACAAAATGGTGGACGCTTTTTTCGGGGGAAATTTTACATTACAATGTAGTCATTATCTTTGATTTAATAATTATGTGCACCGAAATACTTCATCAAAGTATTAAGCAAACATATTTGAAGTTTATTCTGTAAAAATCTTAGAAAAGTTTTCGCGAAGCAAAGAGTAAATTTCTTTTTCGATAGCGTGTCGCGGCCCGGCTCCGCGCTACGGGTACTGGAAATACTGATGCCGCTGGACTTTTGAAGTTGAGTGGACCTTAACTCCTCGAATTTATCATTTTTAAGCCTTAAATATAGTCACAGATTACCAAAGGTTTTTAAATTGAAGATATTACGAGGATATGGAGTATAGCAAATGGATCAGTGAACGCATAACTGAGGTAAATTCGTTTTTCTTTGGATACTTCACGGAATGATCCTAAAAATAAAGAACCAAAGATTGGAAATACGGTATAGTAATGCCGTCACTCCAATAGCTCTGGAAGATGGACACAGATTATTTAGCTCTGGGTCAGTTTTTCTTAAAACCCACCAGTAATTCCAATAGATGAGTGCTCAAAGGGACTAATATTAGCGGCATTTTCTTGGGATGTGTCACTCAAAATCACGAGAAACGACAATAACCCACTTTATTTCTTTAAAAGTGTGAAAATGAGCGAGATATCAAAGTTTCCATAATTATTTTGGTTAGGGGGGAAAACGAGTTGAAGTATTGATAGAATTTTCTGCTGCAAGTCCGCTGTCTTTGGATAGCATGTCACTTATTCTTTTAAGGTAAAGAATTCGTGCTCATGAAATATCAAACTAAGAATGAATGAAAACAGCACTCTCTGCTTCGGAATTTAACCTTTTGAGTGATTACTTAGCATCAACTAAGTTGGAATAAAACTTGAACTTCATAAACTTTATGTTACTCCATCACAAATTCATTTACTTGAAACTTTTACAGAGCACAGAATATTTCAAACTTCAACACGACCCGGGCTAAGTATCGTATCCAGGTGATTATATCTCATTCCCTCATTCCCTTATATACTAAAAGTGAGGAAAACGGAAGGAGGGAACATTTGTGAAAGAGGAAAAACTTGGGAGAAGGGGAAGGTTATACAATGGCAGATAGGATAGGGCAATTTTGAGGAAGCATTCATTTACAAGATTAGCATCTGGGTCACCATATCTTTTCAAAACTTCGAGCTGATCTAAAGCATTAGGCTCACGTTGATTGTCTGTTAAATGCAGCACATTCGCCTAAAAATCACCACTGTGGTTACAGGTGAAAAGATTCTGTTTAATGTTTCCGCAGCGAGCAGGTATTCTTTCCATTCTTCTTTCGGGATTCGGCCGTGTCGTTGTTTTTGTGACGTTTCTCCTCCTATCCTGGCGGTGTCTTCAGGTCGAAGATGACCTGAAGACGCCTCCAGGATAGGAGGAGAAACGTTGTCAGAAAAACGACGCGGCCGAATCCCGAAAGAAGAGTGGAAAGGTGAAAAGATGTTTGGCAAACTTCCTCTGTCCATCGTGATTCATAAATTCTCTTTTTCCGCTCGAAAAATGCTAAGCCACGTGAGTGACCGGTGATAATGCTCGTGCTGTTACCATTGCAAGCCATTGATTATCCTTGAATGACGACTCGTTAGCTTATCTCCTCCATCGCCCAGCCTTACACAGAATCGGAATTTTCGAGGGATTATTTACGATCACCGAAAGAAAGGTATTGATCATGCGCGAATGCCCTTCGCCTTTTGCCTAAGTCGTCTGGGTGACAAAAGTTGTTGTATCGAATGTGTAAGGATATTCGGGCATTAAACAACTATCCGGCGACGGTCGCATATGCCTCAATGCAACCGTCTCGTTATCCATTGTAGTGGGGTTGCTTGTCGCGGGTTCGAGCCCCGTGAGGATATTCACCGAGTGGACTAATTACGTCTACGAAATTCCTTGCTAGCCACCACTAGGGGGTGTGGCAGTGGAGTGATTCCGCACCGGGAGTGAAGCACTCATCCCAGTTCATCTGAATTCACATCAACGAGTTTCCCCGGCCGTCAGGCGCAGACAAATGAGAATTCAGGAGAACAGTTCGCGGACAGACCAGAACATCCGAATGAGAGTGCTACGTAGAAAAC
The DNA here is from genome assembly GCA_963169105.1 of Ceriagrion tenellum. NCBI lineage: Eukaryota > Metazoa > Arthropoda > Insecta > Odonata > Coenagrionidae > Ceriagrion > Ceriagrion tenellum. The sequence goes on along the minus strand of OY720641.1, from coordinate 84,995,553 downwards.
ATGCAATACAGTCGAAAGATATAACTACTGGTTAGAGTTATTGATGAAATTCATAAATAATAACTCCAAACTACAAAAGGTACTAAATCATGTAGGCAAAAAAACCATGCCGGTCTTTTCAATTGGATTGAGTGTTTATTCATGTGCCTTAAGCGAGAGAGACTGTTAGGTCTCAATGTCGCTCTCATAAATACGCCATAATTTCCATGACTTACCTCTACAGAATGAAAGGATTACGTTCGATAGTACCATCGGGTATGATGACATTGAATTCCAAGTCACGCGATTAACAGATTAGCAGTAACAGATTAAAGTCTGCTCGTTTTCGTGAAAGAAATTGAGCTCTGTGATTTGAGTCGCATTAACTTTATAGTTACATGCGTAAGTCAAAAGGTATGTTATACAGAGTAAAATATTGCACAGACCTGCAACTCAGGCCCGATTTTCAAGGGAAAGCCGACCCGATTATGTATGAGCCCAATAGGACTGGGGCCCTATTTTACCCGATGGGGTGAAATCACGACGTGTAGGCCCGACTCGGCCCTGCACCTTAAACCACCAGCCCGACAAGGCCCGACTTCCCTTAAGCCCAGGCTACGTCCATGGACTCCCTACCTACTGTCGGCGTCAAAATGATATACCGCTGTACTTTGAAAATTTATATCTTGGCCCCTGTGAATACTAGTGCAATATTTTATACACCAACTTAAAGATAATTTTATTTCAATTTCAGCAGTATTTTTTATTATACGATAAAACCAAAAATGAAGACACATTAATGCAATAATCGACACTGCGCACCCGAAATTTAGCAGTTTGGTCAACTTCATGAACTTTGTAACTCAGCCTAGGGAAAGCTACGTGATCTACACCATTCACTTTCCACGAAAAGTTGCGAAAATTGATAAAGATACACAAAATGGCAAGCGAAAATTTTTATAACGCATATTTTGTTGTTAATGAACGAAATTGTTTAAACATTATCTAGTTCCACAATTTGCACAGAATCCAAAAATCAAAGCCAAGGAGAAACTTTTGCATTTATTTTAAACTTTTAATTTTAAATTTAGTAGTAGACAATAGTAGACCTGAAATTAAGAAGCTGAGAAAAATTCAAACTATTTTATTTTACTTACCCTTACTCCTGTGGCCATTGAAAACCTAAGAGGTATTTGGCTTCGCCAACCAAGCCCCTCCAATCTTTTCTGTCTTCTCCAAGCTCGATTTCTGCTCCCATCTTCCCTATATCCTTCTTAACTTCATCAGTCCAGCGCATTCTCGGTCTTTCCACGGGTATTTTACCTTCTAGTGTTCCTTTTGCTACTTGTTTTATCATGGTATCTTCGCTTCTGCGTTGGACATGACCCAGCCACCTCACCCATCTCCTGCTCTTGATTACACCCACAATATCTGGATCTTTTTATAATTCTCTTAATTCTCTGCTTTTCTTACTCTCCATGTGCCTTCTTTGACTGGTCCGAAAATTCTTCTTAATACTTTATTCTCAAAAGTAATTAGTCTTTTTTGTGACTCTTTTTTAACATACCATGTCTCAGAACCATTTAGTACCACAGGTTGGACTATTGTTTTTTAAATCCTTATGTTCATATTTTTTGATAAACGTTTGTTTTTGAAGAGTTTCATAAGTCTCCAGTATGATCTCTCTGCTGCTGTAAGTCTACTTTGTCTTTCAGCCTCTTCTTTGTTATTGCTAGTCACTGTAACTCATTGGTATTTAAATTGATTTGTTTTTTTAAATTTATAACTGTCTACTGCTAAGTGGTTCTCTTCATCTTCGCGTCTGCTTATCTTCATGTAATTGGTTTTGCATTCATTGTTTTGTAGTCCTACTTGTTTTGATTCTCTCAAAAGTATTTTCGTCAGCCTCTTGAGATCCTCTTTACTTTCAGACAAAATGGCTACGTCGTCAGCAAAAGCCAGTAGATTGATTTTTTCAGTAATTCTGGCCCCACCTTGTGCTCTTCCTGTCTTCTTAAGCGCCTCTTCTAGCGCAATGTTGAAAAGGAGTGGTGATAGGCTCTCTCCTTGTATCACTCCAGTGTTTATTTCAAATGTGTCCGTGTACTCTTTTCCTACTTTAACTTTCCCCTTAGATCCATTTACACACATCTTTGTCAGTTGAATTATTTTCTTAGAGATGCCATTCTTTTCCATAGCTGTCCATAATTTGTTTCTATTTATCGAGTCGTAGAATTTGCTAAAATCAATAAATATGATAAAGAGATCTTTGTTGTACTCCCAGTATTTTGAGGCCAGTTCTTTTAAGATAAATAATTGGTCTATCGTTGATCTCTCCTTCATGAACCCCGCTTTTCGGTCTCCTATGATTTCTTCTGCTTTATCTTTAAGTCTGTTTTGCACCAGCTTTGACAATATTTTATAAGTTGTAGTAATTAAGGATATGCCTCTATACTTTTTGCCGTCCAGCTTATCTCCTTTCTTATGTATTGGTCCTCAGGCCATTCTTTTGGCATCTTTTCAGTCCTCCACACTTTTTCGGGAATCAAAATATTCAAGTATTGGTCCACTAATAAATGTTTTCTTTACGACCCGGGTTTCGTCACATAATGACATCTTCAGGTCAACCTGAAGATGCCATTATGTGACGAAAAGACTATTCTGTCTTCTCTTTCAAGGACTATTCTGTCTTCAACTTTATTTCTGTTCCTGTTTTCCATTTTTAGCCTTTGACATATTTTTTTAAATATCAAATAGTGATCGGTTCCGCATTCCGCTCCTCTAAGGCTTTTTACCTGCGTCACTGAGCTCAAATGTCTTTTGTCTATTAAAACATGGTCAATTTGGTTAACAGCGCGACCATGTGGTGAAACCCAAGTCTCTTTATGTATATTTTTCCTAGGATACTTCGTACTTACAACATATAAATTCGATGAGTTCGCAAAGCTTAGTAACCTTATGCCATTATCATTGGATTCTTTGTGCAAGCTTTCTTTTCCGGCTACTTTGTTCCATGTATCCTCTCTACCTATTTTGGCATTTGCATCTCCCAACATTAAACACGTATAATATTCGGGCATGTCTGATACTACCTACTTCTTCCATTTGTGCGCAAAACGTATCTTATTCTTCATCATCACTCTGCTCTGTTGGCGCATAGAAACTTATATCTGATATATTATTTAATTATCCTTTTAACCTAATGTAACAGATTCTCTCATTTAAAGATTTATAACAGGTCACATTTTCTAATAACTGTTTTCTTATGGCCAAACCTACGCCTGCGTAGTGTCTCCCATCATCACAGCCACTATACAGTATTTGGTAACTATTTGAGTTTATTTTGCCACAAAAGGGCCATTTGGTTTCTGGTAAAGCTATCAAGTCCATGTTGTATGCTTCAAGTTCTTCGCTTAGAATATCAATTTTCCCTGGCGCAGCCAAGGTTCTAACATTCCATGTTCCAAATCGTAAGTCCGGGGGTCTAAGCCGGAGTCTTTTTCCAAAGGTACCGTCCTGTTCCGAGGCTTGGTGTTGCGTTTCTTAACAATTGGTTTTTTCCGGGGTGAGGTTGTTAGCCTCAGGCCCAACCCCCAACTTGGAGGACCAGGCCATTGCTATCCTATGGCAGATGATCCTAACATATCGATACAGGTCTTTAATGGAGTAGTTTCTCAGGCTGACTTTCTCCTGACCATCTCCATATCGTTGGCCAATACTGGCTCATACGCTTTTAGGAGGGGTTTCCTCCTCCAAGGGCAAGGGGGTGCCCTGTACCTCTTCCCGCTCATCCGCCCTCCAAGGCCGTTGGCACTTGGTAGAGGGCAAACTCTTATACCGGCGTTTATTCGGTCTCCAGAGCCGCGTTAGCCGCATGAAGCGTTGCCCACCCTCTACCACGGGGAGGTGCGGTTGGATATTTCCCGTCATTGAGATCTGATACCAATTGGCATTCCTCAGTCTCTCTAGTACTTTAGGGAATGACGATTTTATTTTACCCCGCGAAATTTTCCTATCGCTCCCGTCTAGAGCAAACAAATCGCTTGTCACAATTGTTCTTGGATATGGATCTAGAAGATCATGACTCATATGAATTCAATATAATAGCACAGTAACAGTTTAAAAATGAGGTTCCTAATTGTATTACCATAGAGTAAGCGTTAATTAGAGCAAACGTGGAACTCTCATATATCTTAATGACGAAATTCTTACGTACCCTAACAATAATGACTTACAAGCCTACATGAAGGCGTAACAAGTAAAAATATCGTTAAATATAATAATTACTTATATGGAAGCCAGAATTATATTCCAAAGGAGTGGTTCCATTTATACGCAACTCTAAGGAAAACTCCTGATCTGAGAAATGGATTGTAATAAGAACGGTGTTGAATGAAAGGAAATGAATTTGCTAGCCGATTATTTTTATTTTTTTTTCAAAGGTGAAAATAACAGCTCATAAGTTGAATTGACAGTAATGGTGAACGTATATTATTATTATTATTCACTATTTTAAATTTTGTCTTTGTAATAAACCAGTCGTTTTTTATATCATTAACTTTTTGTGATGCGGAATATTTATTCCTTTCAAATGAGACTTTATTTCCGCCAACCCTCTTAGTTAAATCGGAAATTAATGTTTTTTTATTTATGTTATAGATACTGATTTTGGGATTATTCAATCGAATTTCTCTCTTATTCCTCATTCTTTTTCTATTTTTAAAGACTGAGTAATCCTTTGCTCTAGGCCTCCATCACAGTACTCCCAGTTTTTTCAATTCCTCAACACCAACGCATTCGTGGTCTTCCTCTTTTCCTTTTCCTCTCGGAGTCAATTATCTGTTCATATGTTTCCTATGATACTCAAACGATATCGTACTGTCTACCAAATTTATTTTGTCTACCAAATATATTGTCTTACCTGATGATGACTGCTAGACAGTTGAAACACGTGTTGTAAGAGTCTGAAATAAATTTGGTAGACAGTACGATATCGTTTGAGTATCATTGTTCAACATGCTGTTCTACAACATCTCGCCGGAGAAAGTGGAGTTTATTCATATGTTTCCTATTCATTCTTCATTCTTTGTGAGCCACCCAATTTGCATAGGTATCGATTTTGCCTCCACATCCATCTCTTGGAATATGTGTGCTGAATATTGTTCGAAACTGTCTAAAGATTTAGAATTTTACAACGTTCGTGTAGTGAGAATTCATTCTTATAGATATCGTGTATCGCAAACATGCCAGAACTTTCCAGCTGTAAAATACTTCATTAAGTAAATTGTGTCATTACACCGCATATACCTCCTAGTGGTGGGTCGCGGGCAACGGTATGCTGACTCTCAAGGTTGTTCTTTCAGAAGGGATGCTAGTTTAGGTAGAATAGTGAAATCGGGCCTAGGGTATTACTATGCTTCGGTTTCTCTTGTAGTATACTGGCGAAAATGAGCCAAAACTGACCGGTAGAGCACCGTAACCGTTGGCAGGGAAAGCTGCACGTGGTACTGCAAAGATGCAAAGCGGGTACTGCAAAGGCTGGTAACCTTGCATAGGTACTCTATTACAACTTACTCATAAGAGTCACAAAGTAGCCTCGGACGGCTGAAGCCATGATGGGCGACGGAAGCTGAATAAGGTTGGCCCACCAAGATACAGAATTAGCGATACGACCCGGAATATCGGTACTTGGAATGTGAGAGGAGTATATGGAAAGGAGCATGAGTTTTTTATGGAAATGACAGTGAGACGAATGGAATTTTTGTATGTGAAACTTAGTACAAGGGGCGGGATGTTATTACGGTAGATGGCGGTGGTCCGGCACTGTGGTCCGGAGTTGACGGTAATGTACACGGCAGTCAAGGTGTAGGACTCTTTCTTAATGAGAGAGCTAAGTTACTAGTAAGGAAGTATGAGTTAGTACCCCCTAGATTGCACTCGGTCCGCATGAAAGTAGGTATTAGGAGAGTTGTGATTGGGGCGTGCTATGCACCAGTGGATGAAGAGAGTGACAGTGTGAAAGATGAGTTTTGGAAAAAACTGAGAGAGGTTTTGAATGAATGTGACCCTGGTGAGAGAATAATTGTACTAGGTGACATGAATGGCTGGGTTTGTGTGAGGCGGGATGCATCTGAGTGGTGGGCCATTTGGTGACCATCGTGTGAATTATAATTGTGAAAACTTGGTGAGTGTGTGCTCCAAAAAGGATTGTTTGTTTCGAATACATGGTTTAAACATAAGAGAATACACATGTATACTTGGCAAAGGGGCGATTGTAAAAGCATGATTGATTTCGTAGTATAGGGCGATTTTTTTTACTTTTACACTTAATCTCGCTTAATCTCGCGCTTAGTCTCAAGGCGGTGTTTGGCCACCTGTAGGCATTATACTTTCCGAATAAGTTTTTCTGAGCATAAGCATATAGTTATACTCTGTGGTATAAGTGATCATTTTCTATGGATGGTTTGCCGTGTTGATGACTTGTGCGAGTGAAAAATTAGGTATTATTATTGTGTTGTGGTTTCTCATATTTTATCTACGAGTCCGAATCTAGCAAAGCATTGAGGATAGCTTTACGTAAATTCAAGAATTAACTGCTTTCCAAAACCTGACTATTTATAGCAGTCTTCTTTTCGCTTTTATGTTACTGGGGATTAGTTCCTTATTCATATTGTACTAAATAAAATTCGCTTCTACCATTATTTTACAAATTATCCAGCTTGATGTAGCCCCTAGAATCGATTCCTCTAGAATTTAAAGTGAGGTAGCCCTTGGATGATGGAAAGAATTTGGAAGAAAAGTGAAGAGTATGGAATGAGGATAAATAGAAAGAAAACTAGGGTTGAGGGTAGCGAAGACAGAAGGACCATTGACTGGAAATAGAAAAATTAAAACAAGTAAGTTCCTTCAAGTACCTCGGAAGTATGTATAGTTACTCTGAACGACAATTGTACAGAGGCTAATGAAAGTAGAATTGCGCAAGTAAAAGTAGCAATTAGCAAGATTAAGGAACTGGTGACATCGAGGAATGTCAGGACAGATATAAAAAAAAGATTTGCAAAATGCTTCATTTGGAGTACTGTACTATACGGATGCGAAACATGGACCTTGAAGAAGAGAGAAGAAAAGTACTTGGAAAGCTTTGAGATGTGGCTGTGGCGACGAATGGAGAGACTTGGGTGGATCGATCGAGTTGGGAATGATGAGGTGCTGAGGAGGATTGGAGAAGAGAGGAGTATTTTGAGAGAAATTAAAAAGAGGAAGACTAATAGGATTGGGCATATTTTAAGGAGGAATTGTGTTCAGAAATTAATTATAGAAAAAAATTAATAATAGAAAAAAATTAATAATAGAAAAAAATTAATTATAGGGAAATTAGAAGGGAAGAGGAAGAAGGAGGCACGGAATGCTGACAGACGTCATGAAAAGAAGGAGCTATGACGAGATGAAGAGAGGCTCAGGACAGAATACTATGGAGGCACAACCGTTGAAACCTGTCCAATGACAATGGCAATGAATGAAGCCTTTATACCCGGGAGAAATTGGTGCGATTATCTCTTCCTCTCTATTCCCGCTTCTTTCTCCCCCTGCCCCTCCCTTTGACTAACATTACCACTTCGTTATCTAATACCTCTGTAATACCCTCGGGGCGATGGCCACGACAAGCGAACAACTCATATCGTTTTTGAAACGACATAACGAGCGATTCGAGTCAAATGGGGACCTTGTTGCTACATTCTACTTTTATTGAAAGGAGAATAGACCGGCCTATCTACGTCTGCGGCTTCAGTTTTGGCGAAAACAACGCGCCATTTTTCTCCGGCTACTTTACTGTGAACCCCATGAAAACCTAGGATATGCTTGAGAATGGAGCGTGCTAGGTGTTCCGGATCGCACCGTTTGGCTGAACTCGAAAAAGGCCAAGGCCCAGGGAACACTCCCCTTTCCCTATATTTATCCCCGATGACGATGAAACTTCTCGAATCAACGAAATCAAAAGTAAATCTCGAAGTTGAAGAAGAATGTTTACATTTGAGCTTCAAGTTGACGTTGGGATCGTTTACTTTTCTGTTGGATAGAAATAATGAAATCTCTGACTGTAGGAGTATTAACACAAGAAAAAAATCATATATGAATGCCGTAACCTGCTGGCCACCTGCTCAAACTGCTCAGAGCAATTACGGCAAGGGGTGATTCATGCTCTTAATTAATCATTTCCCGACTTAGTAACTAGCAATCCGTCTAAAGGATGTTTGTCAGAGTGTGAGTTTCTATTAACTTGTATTGCACTAAATTCTAATGAAATGAATTAAACTACAACTTTTGATGCATTAGCATAAATCAGCAAGTATCGGTCAAAATGTTAAACATCGTCAACATATACCATGATATAGGTATTTACTAATGAAATGAACTATAGCTTTTAGTTAATTTTGTAATTATATAAATACACAGAGATACAAAATTCTTGCACGGAGCACTCAGGACTTACTGACAGGTCAAGAAGCTAGTTTGAAAAAACACCTAATCTCGCTTCCTATCTGCTTCCTAACTCCCTGCTAACTTCTTTTTATAATGAGATAAAAAATTACCCGGACCAACGACATTTTTTTCATTAGGAAAGTGATGGATGTTTTCAGCTAAGTTGATGGTGCTGAAGTCGAAAATGAAATCAGTTTTTTTCTATCGGGCTCAGTTTTTTGTCATTATACGCTAATGCAATTTCCCAAAATTTCTTCAAAACGCTGAGGGTCACTCATTCGTCAGTTGCTGATTCCTTTGTTCTGGAGATATTGTTGTTGAAAATTAAATGTCACAGTATTTACGATTATATCGTATTCTCATACCTCATGTGATAAACCAATTTCCGATTCCTCCACCCCAACTCGTAAATGAGAGCTGTGTGGCAGTATTGCCGTTGAAGTAAAGCCGAGGGTGGGGAATCATAGATATTCAAAGATTTTAGGCGGTACTTCGTGGAATGTCGGCATTTTGAAAAAACACGACTCCTCCTCGCGATAATTTAATTTGTTGTCCACGGTTTCGTGTAGTAGGGTGTATTTCCTCGGCTCCACTCTTTGTCTCCTGCTCGCTCTGCTTCGCTTGCCCTTGTAATGACGCCAGTACTTGGACCCTTTAACTCATATCCTGCTTCGAGTTATTCATGTGAAAGATGGACTTTGCAGGGGAGGGCCCTGTTCGGAGGGACCAAGGAAAAGATCTCCTGGGGGCCACCAAGCATGACCCTTTCACACTCATCGCAAGATATGTGATTTCTTAGAAGCAATTGGCGAAAAGCGAGTAATCTAAAGCAAAGGGCACTGGTTATAAGGGTCTAATGAGAGAAACAGACGGGGGTCAGGAGGACTCGCCTAGAATGAGGACGAACTTGAAGAGGAGCCGAGGTGGAGAAAGTCTGTCTTTGGGTGCCGCACGAGTCCGAGAGTTGTATTTGGTTTAATGTCAATGATAAGATGGACAATAAAAACAGTGAAAATCCTTATGGATTCAGTTTTATTTTACTTGATGGGCCTACCCGAGTCCAGCCTACATAGACGGCTTATATGTGCAGTTACAATGCGTTCTTTTTCCAAAACATAGAATCATGATGTGACTTGCGTCGCAGCATTGACTTCTGACAGGTTGAGAAGTTGTTATTCATCTTGGTACGTGAAATCTTGTGCCGAGTAATCCAGAAGAAAAACATGCTATATGAGGGTGTTAATATCCCTGATTCGTTTTGTTATGTCTGCGGAGAGTTAACTCGGAAATCGCAACAACAGCGACTTCCTCCGCTTGTGAAGAAGTGCTGCGACCATCATGTAGGAGATAGAGTAGTTGACCAAGATAAAAATGGGCCCCTCACGCATACTGGAAAATATGAGGAGACCCCGAGTACTTGCAATTCTGTTCGGCCTGCAGGTCGGTTGTGCAAAGTACTGCTGCTTTCTTTACGAGTGGGACAGCAGAAAGAGGATAAACCACCATTCTGGAAAAATGATATACTCGCAATGCAATACTGGCTGGATAGAAGAATGTGATAAATAGTCCTATTGTTGACCCCAAATAATGTGAATATACCGTCACTGCGCATAACATGCGAACTTGTCAAAGACTTTGCGAAATCCGTGGACAAAACATCGCGTGGATTCATGTACGTACAACAGGTATTTTCCACGATTAGCAATGCCAAAAATAAGGATGGAATATTCGTAGGACCCCAAATTAGAGAATTAATGAACAATGACAATTTCGTGAATTATTAAGTGATGTTGAATAAATGTCTTGACTGTCGTTTAAAAGTATCTGTGAGAATTTTTTAGGCAATCATAAGGCCGAAAACTATTGCGATATTGCACAACAATTCCTGAGATCATTCCACCGTATGGGATGAAATATGATACTGAAACTGCCTTTCTTGGATGATCATTTAGAATTTTTCACGAATAACATTGACGCCATTAGCTACGAGCATAGTGAACGTTTTTATCAGGATATTTTACAAATGGAAAAGCATGGACCTCACGTAGAGACGTTCCTGAGCTACAGTTGTGAAGTAAATCGGGAAGGAAATATTTTTTGGCGTGTTTCCTTAACTTGAAATTATTTTTATGTTATTGGATTTTTTCATTATTATTATTAATTAATTATTATTTTTTGAACCTCATATGTGTGGAATGAACGCCTCCCCTCGCTGATAAATAAAATAGAAACAAATAAAAAAATAGGAATTTTACGTTCTAAATCTCCGAGGACTTAAAAGTGAAGTGTTCCAATCAAGTTTTGTTATATATGGGATGTGTTTCCTATTAATTATATTTTAAGGCCGACGCGGGCGTTGTCTGGGGTGGTGACGGAGAAAAGAAATTGAATTTTATGAAAAAATCGGCTTCTTAAATATGTCTGCCCCGGGCCGCAAAGTGTAAAACCTACTTTAGCCAGTGAGGGTCAAAGTTTCCCAACACTTCTCTATTGCAACTGTTATGGTCCCTAATTGTACATACATTGAAAAAATGACATTTTAAATCTATTGGTTCTACAGTCAATTTCCTTGATTTAATGCCTGCGATCATTTCTACCATAATAGCTAAGCTCTAGTAGAATATGTTGGACGCCCATCAAAAAATAGTCCATATCAAACTTTCGTTAAAGATTTAATTTATATTTTTCCTTCGATGAGATAGCGGTTCCCACCCTAAATCACTCAACAATTCAGTAACACGACTATGCTTATCGAAACAATTTTACACAAATCTTGCTGTCCTCCGCTGTATTTGATCCATATCTGAAACTAGACCTACTACGTAAGGGTCCTATATACTAGCGGCGTACTCCAAGTGAGGTCTCACGAGAGATGAATAACATCGCTATCGTGAAGCAAGGGATAGCGTTCTCCAAAAACAGCGCCTCCCGATTCAGAATAGCAGCCTTGGACTACATTTAATTCAAGTGCACCCGGAAATGAATGGACGAAAAACGGCTTTAATGATCCTGAGCCTTTTAAGACTAGAGCTCAAGAAATCATTTCGGGCGAAACAGACCGTATTTACGTGAGCAGAATGCTAGCAATATTTTCCCAACAATTGCCTAATCTGAACGTCAAAAATCAGGTACACCTCATACGCGAGGATGAGTGAAATTCCACCTGTATGTATGTCATGCCGGTCGCTCGGCTTTCAAATCGACGTCCGGCGCTTTGAAATTTAATGTGTAATGTGCTGAAAACGACAAGTTCGTTCCCCAATATAGTTACATATTATCAATCTCATTCCCGTTTCTTATGCAGTGACATGGCATAAGATTTCTTTCTGTTATTTATCTTTTGTAAAAATTATGGTCGCGTGTCTTTTATGAAGGTGTGAGGAACGTGCAGAAGTTCGGTTGACAAGCAGTGTTCGAACTATTTTTACACTATATCTACATACTATCATGCGAACCGCCGCATGGCCTGTGGTAGGGGGTGTTAGGTCACTAGCCGTGTAAAGACGTAAGGTTTTGGGAGGTGAAATGGTGGCGTGTATTACGGGAGTGTATTTATTGGAGCTCAGTTTTTATTCTGGTCAATTATTATGCGCGGAAAGAATGAGTTTCGGTAGATAACTATCTGCTCGGAAATGTATCTTTCTTATTTTATCGTTTCTGGTCAGACCTAGATATGTAGTGAGGCGTCATGATAATATTCTCTGTGTCGCTCCGAAATACGCCGGTTTCTCACGCAGCACTAATGTTCCAAAGCAGAAATTTAAATTCGCTTGAAGATTCCAGATCAAATGCATATTTTCACTGGCCATGTTAAGTTGGTCGGTTGAAGACGTTGGAAAATTTTAGCTCTTCCCCCCTCTCCAATTCGAGCATTCACCTCAGCAGCCCACACCATTTGACTCGGCACGTCTCAATATCTACCCACCCCATCTGACAACAGTTACGTGCGAAATAACACTGACGTCAATTACACACGAAAAAGCAGACGCTGTACTCCGATCGACCAATCGTATTATGTGTTAGAATTTGAACTCCGTCCAATGGCCAACACTGTTTGAAAAGACGACTCCCTTCCCTCTGGCAGAGAGACGGGTATGGAGATCACTTGCATCTCGGAGACGTGCGGAGTCGGACGAATTAAGCGGAAGACGCAACTCATCGAAGGTGTCGAAGTTTCTCTCATCATCGAGGGAAAGAAGCCAGAATCTCTAATAGTGAACAGGTAATGTGAGTCTTGTCCTACTTTGGTTTTTATTTTGAAGCTCATCAATGTACAGGCCACCAGTATCTTAGTTGACTTTTTCCGTCGACGAGGTGAAACTCCGCGCCGATATCAGACGGCGAGGATAGATAACGCGAGCTGTATTATTTCAACAATAAGATGGTTGTTCTGAGTCAGGGTGGACTTAATTATTTTTCCCGTTGACTGCGCTCAATTCGTATCAGATTTTTAAAGTTGATATTGCATGTGTGAATAGTCTTTTTTAGATCTCTCGTCAAATTGTGCGTCGATGGGAAGGTACGGTCATTTACCGTGGTACGTTGTTATTGAAGATTTCCGGGTTTCCACCGTGCCATGAAAGTGTTTCGATGTAAGAGTCCAATATTGTCTTTATGGTGCCTCGTGATTTCTACTTGGTCGGGTTACATATACACCCTTGGCCTGGTTCAGGTGCCCTCCGAATGGTTGCATGCTTCTTTTCTCGCAGACTTTGTTCTCCTCGGTATGGATTAGCAAGAAATGCTGGCAGAATACCCGGAGTCGCAGTTGATTGTATTCTTTTCGAGCCAGATTACAGCAATCTACCTTGTTCGTAGAAAGTTAACGGGAAAAATGTCCCTAGCCTTAGTGCTGGATGTCCCGCGAAGAGGTGAATTTCCGATAGGTCGCCTCACAATCACGGAAATTGTGCGTTTCTAAATTCTCCGGTTGTTGGGAGTGGTACCCGAATTTCCAGCTAGTCGCCGAGGTATTTTAGTTTGTTGGAAGTGTAGTTAGTCCATTGAATTGAAGATTTTAATTTTTCGGGTTTAGCATGTTAAGCAACTGAGCCTAATTTCTACCAATTTTGAACCCCTTCATAAAGAGCAGTTTCCAATGACGCCGTTAAAACCTAACGAGCAAGCTTTAATTCTCCTATGCATTGTTTCCAATTTTCTGACACATAGCGAAGTTTTATTGATTCGCGGAGTATTTTTCATTCTTGAATAATTTCATTCAAAGTTTAAATATAACCTAGTTTTTGCGGTAGTAAATAAAAAATTTTAATCTCAATTTATTCCCACCAGGTTCTTACAACTGTCCGGGCCTTAGTTTGGTTATAGTTTACTCTTCTCGAATAATACGTCATATTTCTAAAGGCCTGGTTACACGATCCATTAACCCATACGGGTTCATGTAAGAATGCAAAACCAAATAGAGCAGGTTCTATTTTCCGGTTCATGCATTCGTATATACAAGTTGGTGAGGTTAGACGGTGAATTTTCGCGTTCATTCACGCGCTTATGCATTCACACATTGACGTAAAGGGTTAATACATCGTGTAACTAGGGCTCAAAATGGTGAAATAACGTACTTGTATTTCTCTGGGTTTTTCGCCAATAGCTCTCTACCGGCCGCGAGGGAACTGCTAACCACAGATGGAGCACGTCGGTGTAATCAACAGCGCGGATCGAGACTGTACTGATGTGTGAAGACAACTTTACTGACGCATTACAACGGTTACTGTGGAAATCTGAGGTCCTGGAGCATTCTCATATCACACGCCGCTGATGGCTTCGCATGCACGTCAACTCCTTGGAAGTTAGCTCAAGACTACCAGAGCCACGATGTCGGATGAGTGCAGGATGTAGTCCGGATGAGCACCTGCTGGGATGTCAATGTATTTTGAATTGGTTACGCATACTTCTGATCGTGGAACTGGGTAAGTAGCAAATAGCTCGGTGTCGTTTTAAGTTTATGATAGGTGTTACTAGTGTCGCTTGTTTATTCGATCGTCTATTGTCGCTTGCTATGGCTGCCCGCGGTGCCCATCCGAAATCAAGATAAGTACTGCATTTATCATATTTTTATTGTCGTCACAGCGCTTTCGCCCATATCTAGTATTGTGTAGAATTTTAAATAAGTGATAAATCCTAAATTTGGTGACCATCGGGCAAAAACTGGCGAAATGATAATACCCTACTATAACCTAAAATTTTTCCTCTACTGAGCTAAGTGTTTTCTGTAAGTTTCTGTAAATGGAACTATTCTCTGCATTGCTAAGAGATTTTACAAAGGTAAAATTGTGGATTTTCAGAGGCTTCAGGACTGCCTTCCTTCTTATTGTCAGGGTTAGATTCATTACGAAGGTGGAGATTTTGTGATGAAATTCCGTGCTTTATATTTGCCGGGTGGAGTTCACATATTGCAATATAGTGGTATCGAAACATGGTGGAAGTTGCGTAGATTATCTGTGGATGTCATTTCTCTACGAACACACTCCGCACGGGGATCTCTCTCCATTTCACTGGCAGGGATCTCAAGGTAACAGATCTTCGTTGACAAATTCAGTACCCTTAATAAGATATATACTTCAACAACTTCTTAGCTCTTAATCCATGTAGGTGGGAATCTCCAATGGGTGTTAATACTAAGCCAAGTTCACATGGACGGTAACGGCGCGGCTAAGGCAAATCGCAAAAGCGTCTGGCCTGGCACGAGCGCGTCTAGATCGAAGGGGCGGAGTCAAAGCGAGCGATGTGGGGGCGATAGAATTCACATGGACGGAAAAGCATGCGGAAAACGGAAGACTGGGAAGAAAACCAATCATTAGTTGGCGAAAAACAAAAGGAGCTTATTCCGTCTGCAACTGACGGAATTGACGATATGAATTTTTCGATATATTCCGCTTTCTGCAAGCGGAATGAGACGTCAAAAACAATAGAAAAACTTTATCCGCTGTGTTTGCGGGAAAGCCATTTTAAATCTCGGAACAAAGAAGTCTGTGACACATTATTTGCATATTTTATGAATTTCCAAAGATATTATTCATTATATATTTTTTATTCACGACGTTTTGACTTTAGATATTCATGACGACATCCTTCTACCCTATAAACTGCAATGTCTGGTCGAGTAAATTCACACCAGCGTAAATCTATTCAAAGTTACTTCGTATGTATGATAACCATGGCATTATGAAATGCTTACTCATATCTAACTTTTATTGCCGAAGATGAGCTAAGTATTATATAGACAATACTATACTCCCTGCGAAATAGCCAAGTGTTTCATCGAAGGATATGCACATATGAAATAACAGAATTTATTATCGGCATATTTTGACCCTAACTTTAAGGTATCGACATAATATCTTGCTAACGTTAACTCTAATTTAAGTTTTTAACTTTTAAATCTTTCCCTACTCGGTAACTCCATCCTTTGCTCGCACAAAAGACGTCCATGAGCACAACATTTACTACACAATGTTTTTCTTGAGCAATTGGTTTTCTGAGTCCATTCTTTTACGAATCATGCGTAGTACCCCAGTATACAAGTGGAAGCACAGGAGATCCTTCCGGGTGAGAACGCGCCCCCCACAGCGTTCAATTTGCAGTTTTCCCATGTTCCATGTCCCCACCTTAATTGCAACCGCAGCCCATGATCCCATGTCTCTGGTGCCGCTTTTCCGTCTTCCTTCCCGCGTGCGTTTTTTCCGCGTCGTTTTCTTGCTCGTGAGTCCAGCTTTACCGCCTGTTCCGCTGGCTTGGGCTCATCACCCTCGGCCTACTTGTGATTGTCTTGACGCTTTGCCTTCCATGTGAACCCAGCTTAAGCGGCTTAATCCAGCTTGGGTTGCATCAAAAAGCACTATCGTGAAATATTGTTTGAAACTTTCCCGTCCTTTTCGGTGAAATGCAGTTGTCTCCAGATTTTTCAAGCGCAGCCATCTCCAATCGGCTTCTTAACTGACTCCTTCCACAAGATCCTTCCCTTGTGCGAATTTTGCGGGTGACTCCGTAAAAGTGGAACTCCGTGGATAGCCCCGGATAGCTTAAAATCTGTAAATCTATCCTTCCCTTGATAAACGTCATGTATCGCGCTGCCTACTGTTAGTTGCACTGGCATTGTTGTCAAATAGAACGTTAAACTGCGACCACTTTGGCGTCTTTTAAGCGGTGGGCAAATGTAGACGCTGAGTCTCTCTCAAACTTGCCTCCATTCCCTTAATAATCCATCGTAAGCCATCTCGCCCTCCTATCCTTAATTTTTCGAATGAACTATTCCCGGTCGCCTTCCAGAATCATCTATCTCTGAGAAGTTTCGTAAATTGTAACTTTTTCTCTATTGATTTTTGTTCCTATGGAGGTCAACAACTTCATTGTTTTTTTGACAAAATTAACACTGATTCAATGCTTGTCGATTTATACTTCACACACATTTTTCTTTCAGCGACATCTCGACTTGGTTGTGCCTGCGGTTGACTGCAGCCCATGAAGACGCCCTCTGCCTTCGGAGCTGACAAACATGGAAACACTGCTCAAGATATTTTCTGAAGAGATGCACCCACCAGCTGAAGTGAGTTATTACAGTTCTGAATATTTCTTTCTCACTCGCCTGCATTAATCCCCTTCCATTTGTCTTCATGGCGATTCTAAGGTTATAGTCTAAATGTACTAGTAAATCTTTGCGCCGATTTTTTTATTTCTAACCCTCGCGATGCCATTGCGAGTCACTTCATGCCGTTAGGCTTCAAAATTTTCCAATTGAGTCACAGGATCTGCATGGCTCGCGCATAGAAATTCTCAATATCGGCGAATATTTCGATCAGAAGCGTTAAACGTATGCTTTCTAAACTGCAATTCAGTCACGGGTGTTGGTACTTTTTGCACAGATATTATTAGATAATATCGCTGCTGTTGGAATGATTATTTTATTAATTCTGATTCGGAAGTCTAAAATTTGAAGTTTCATTTCCAAATATAGCATTTTGTCCTTTCGGAGACACCAAAGAAATGCACGATCTTGATTCAGTGTAATGCACAGACAAGTTCATTTAATGATTCAACGCCAATTGTCAATTCAATGTCATCTTCATATTGTACTTGAAGAGTAACATTTGAAATATATGGGGAACCATGAAATTGATCATTTGACCAAATAATGTTTTTGTTTGCAACATATTAAACTCCGTATAAAATGTGCGTGCTTAGAGGTATTTTCTCTCATAATCAGGGATCTTGAGAATTTTAATTTGCCCATCACACCTAATTTGCATACCTCATGTAGCGGTGTATGTCTTAATTTTTTTCTTTCATCATTTTGTTCTTATTATGTACAATTTGTACGTTATCTATTACCTTACGTGATAGATTTTACCATTTGGAATACGTCGCCCAGGATATCAACTGGAAAACTTCGTGCACTATTAATTGTATTCATCTAAGTTTGTTTCATGCATTATGAAAAATGTTTGTTTTCACAAAATGTTGCAACATTTGCATAAGCTCCATGCGCCAACCCTGTTGAACCTTTCTCACACCATTATTTCTACTACATTATCTCAAGCTGGTTTCCTGGAACTCTCCAATCTCCATTTCGTCGTCTAACACCATTTTAGATAGTTGGTTATCCTGCCTGTATTGATTTTACCACTTGTAAGTTCATGCCACATTTCGCGAGCCCTGACGGGCGTGTGGCAGTAGGGTTTTAGGTGACCAGAAACTTTTTTATTGTAGTTTAACATTCATATGTTTCTAGTTAGTTTTTTGATATACGATATGCTGTGAAGAAATTGCCATGAGAAATTTTTCGATATGCTGTGGTCTAATTTTAGTCCCGAATTGTGAGTTTATGTGAAAGTTAAACCTTATGTAGTGACGTCTCATACTTTGACGTTGAATCTTGAACCGAAACAGCGATGATGATGTCAGTTCGAGCATGTACTGCATTCCTTTAACAAAATCTCGCTTAATTAGATTTTGGGACCCTGTTCCTAAGTCATGCAGTGATTAAATTCGCTTTGTCATGATGTTACAAATTACTCACCCAATATCGTTCTAAATAACTAATTATGTTCCATTGCCTTGTCGTAATGAATATTTTTAGTATGGCTTGGCTGAAGTATAATGGCTTATTTTCTCAGGTTTATCGTACGATTTGTGTTACCGTGAAAGTTTTTAATCATATTTAATGTATTGGAGCGTATTCGATTCCATAATATTTGAGAGACCAGGTGGGCAGCGCTCTGGGAACAATGATAAATCTGACCTAAGAACTTTACAAGACAGTTGTGGGTCATCTACACTGAGTCAAGGCAACGATAAAGCAAAACTTATCATTTGCAATGCGCATTGGAATTTTCTCCAATTTAACATTATACGGGAGTAAGTCTGTATATAGCTTTTTCTCCACTGGTTACTATGTACGACAGCTGAGGCATCCTGAAATAAAAGGTCATAATTTGAGGATTTAGTGACAGCATTTTTACTTAATCGATATTCGGGGTTGAAACTGGTGTACACTATATCAAGACAAATTTTCCTCGTAACTCTTGTAGTTAAAAATGGTCAAATTCTCCAATTAGGAATGCTACCCGGGGAACGTGCACGAAGGTTGTCCAAATTACGATATCGTGACTGCGGGGTGGGCTTCTTTCAAATACTCTTTCGCGGATGGAAGATCGTAAACTCTGTAATAAATTTCTGATAGTTGAATAATTTATTTTGTCTCATATTTGTTGCAAGTAACCATGAAAAACATTTTCAGGTATTTGGAGAAATTTGTTTATACTATAGTCTTAGGTTCGGATTTTTGCCTAGGTTTTTTTATTGTACAATATCTATACTTCGGCGTGATTCGAGGTTTTGAAGGTTTATGATATAGTAAGGTGGTAAGTTTATTATCTTGTTTTTCAGTGGTGTCACTAAACGGGGCGTTTCGATTTAGTGGGCTAACTTGCGCTCGGTATTGATCACTGGCTTTTCCGTTAAACTAACACAGTAAATATTTTTCTTTCTTTTGACGAGTGGTATCAATAATTAAGGCCATTGGAGAAGTGTTTTACCTAATTTCGTTTCGAGGCCGTAGAGCTCAAGTTTCCTTGATTTTAATTCGTTCAGACTTAGAGCACGTTTCCCTCAATGTGGTACTCAGTCCTAACATGTTTCTCGTCGCAAATATTCGATTTCATGATTTACGAGCAGAACTGGTCGGATATTGACTTTCGTCTTGACGTGTTGCATGCGGTACTTGATTTCTTTGTAGAGAGAAAAGTCAGATTTTGGGTGGACTTGCACCCAACTACCTTTACAATAACGAAGGAATTACCTCCCTTTATTGTTTGACATTGTTCGCACCTAGGTAGTTGTTTCTTGGATATATGCACATTAAATTTTGAATCTGGAGTTAATCGATTCGTGCGTCAAGAGTGACATTCAAGTCCAACGACGTAAGACGAGTTTTCTCCAAACTGTTTCCCCCTGAGGAGACGGAAACGTTCGGCTGGCGTGACATTAGAATGTTACAATTCATGTTGGTTCAAACATTACAATGACGCTAGTGCTGGTGGGGCGTGATTTTATAAATGTGTACTTAGTCACACAGTTGAAAAATGAACTGTGCTCCCTGCGGAAAATTCCAGTTGGAGCGAGTTGGTTCAGTCTCATGTTTTGAGTTTTCAACTCGTCCCATTTTTTCATTCCAAATTGCTTGAACTGTCTTGTCGCATTTGCTATGGTTTTAACTTGTTCAATTTATTCATTCCGTTGGACGAACTCGTTTATGTCGACGATTGCTGACTCGTTTTAAACTATTAATTCGTTTAAACTGTAACAAATGATACAAGTTTCAGCTTTTATTATCTCGTTTTACCAAGCACGTGAATAGTTCCATCTTACTTTGATTTCTCTGGTGGAAGGAATGCTTGGTTTATATAGCATCCAGTGGGAAATTATGCGAAGGAGAACAATCAAAACGTAATCGAGATTTCTTAACGCTACAGACAATCGTAAGGCCGAATTTAAGGTGAAAGGGAATCTATAAAGTATATGATGTGAACATATAATTAAATGAAATATGTTAGGAGGTATATATTGTCACATTTATTTCCTGTATTGGTTCGTTAAACGGAGGAGATATTAACAGCATATTCACTGCGGTGCACCACCCATTCAATTCATTATCACTGAATCTACCAACCTATTTCTATCCCTATCGGAACATCACACATATTTAGCCTAACACACATCAATGTTATTTTCAATTTGTTGCAGATGGTACTGAACAGATGGGTTAGAGAAGTAATTCTAGAAATTTTATTAAATTTAGAATAGGCTAAATTTAATTTCTCACTTATGAATTTTCTGAGGGTTAAATAACAATAACCCTATTTTAAAACGTGAAATTCGTACAACAGTGGAGAATTTTATTTAAATGTATTTTAAAATTTACATTTAATGACAACGCTGGAAACTAACTAACTTGGTCAAGTCAAAAGTTTCAGCTGGATGCACCTTTAGCACTTTTAGCCCGAAGGTAAAAATTTTAACTTGCCCACGATCCGAAAAATTTTTAAAGGGATTTTGGCATAAAAGTGTTACATTATACTATTGATAAGTGAAATAAGTCGTTATATTTAAATTTTGTCCATTTTTTTCTAATTTTTTTGCCGTCATCTATAAATGACGCTCGGATCTGGGGGAAGTAAAAAGCTCCGGCGTACATAGCATGTTTACGTAAATCGTTCACGGCAACTTTTTCAACGCTATTTTTCCCAATATACCTTATTCCTTCTTTCAGGGGATGTTTTATCATTTGAAGGGAGATAATTCAAAATATTGCATTAATTTTTTTTAAATAAATTATTTTTTTAATTTTTATAACATATCTTTTAGGTGTTTTTATTACAATATTCACAGATCTGTAATGATATAAATCTGATATTAATACTTCCTTGTTAATTTTTGTCCACGAATATGCAATTTCTGCCATCAGGAAAGTTGTCAGATAATCGCTATATTTCCATTCTTCCAAAAGAGAGCGTCAAGTTTAGGATGACTCGGGTGAGTGGCTGCACGGTTTTTGAATTGTGGTGCCTCTAGTTGTCCTAAATATCGTACGAGAATTAGTTTTATGATGAAAAACGTGGTTTATGACAAACACATGTCAAACGCGCATCCCCCCTCCTCCCTTCCCAACAGTCGACCACATCCAAACGCCTCCCGGCACACACTCGAAACTGAAATTCCACTTCCGCGCCACCGAAAGCGGGTTTCTTTGCACTGTAATTCTTCCGCGGAGTCATAGAGACGTTGGTGAATGCTTTTCGGCGCGGTTGCATTGTCGTAGTCATATCTTTCTATGAAAATGAGATGTCTGGCCGGCGACACATACCCAAATAAACAAATATACTTAACAGATGTCGATTATTGAAACACACACAATCTAACAAAAAACAGAAATGCTGGCGATGCTCAACGATGTATCAATGATATTTAGTATATCCGAAAAATACAATAGTCGGTGCGAATGTAGCGAAGAGTTAAAAAGTTAGGAAAACACTTTACAAAATATTCATAATACTTATATTTACACATTATATAATATCTACATTATATTACAACATTATAACATTCCCATGCTAGATATTAGGATTGGGAGGGGATCAACGGTGGTAGTCTTGAAAGCAAATATGCAAGCAGAGGCCAGGTTCAAAGTGTTAATGTGCTTACTAGTTTCACATTCCATTCACTAGAAACTACTCGTTTTAGCTGCCTGTAATCAGTTTGTCAGAATAGCTAAATAATTTCGTATCGTATTTATCGTATTACCTCTTTTAAACTTTGCTTCGGGTGACTCATTTCAACTTGAAATAATGTATTTAGTGAGAAAACTTGCCTTATTTCATACCACCTCGGTTTAACTGAGTTTAGAGACCAATTTCAACTTAGAGTAACAAGCTTTAACCAGTAAATCTAATCATTTCATGCTATAATGTTGATTGAACTGTACTAAAAGGAAATTATTTCAACCTTCCCACTAGTAGATATGCCTTCTGTTAGCTACATTTCCATGCAGGTGGGACTGATTTGGAAACACTAGTTTCTTGGGGTATTATTCCTCCGAATTGTTGATTATAATTAATAAGTTACCTCACCGAAAAGGTAAAAACGGTTGGAGCGAGCACAAGGAGGAATGAGTTGATTTTAGTTAATCCAAGAGACTAGGAGATGAGATCGTGATGCGTGTTGTAAAAGTTAACGGGGCAAAAAGCGAGTTGGAAACTTGTCATGGGTCTAGAAATCGTGATTACAAGATGGTTCAAGTTGAGGCCTGAATCACGCTAGATTTAACTGGAAATTTTCCAGTGTTGCGAGTAAAATAATTGAAGTCGCAAACCTGAGTTGTAATACTTGATAATACCTATTTAATGAAATGCATCTAATGGGGCTTTGATAATTAAATGAAAATAAGCGATTCAAAACCTTAACATTTTCTGCAATGAGCCTTTGACTTTTCCAAGAGGTTAACCTCTTGGAGCCTCTTAATTTCCTCTGTGAAATTATTTAAATGAACGTTTTACATTTTTCTACTTTTAGACATATTGGTCGTGTGATATCAACTACCAATTACTAATTTTCCACAATATTTTGTTGCTAGCAACTAAAATTTTTAATTAACCCCCGAAAGCGGTGTTCTGAAAACACTTAAAGGTGGGGCATAGCATTTCTTTATTGTTGTGGTAGGGCCTCTTAAAACTGCAAACAAGCATTAGAGTAAATGTAACCATTAATATAAATATTTGGCAGTTGAACGAGAATGGTAAATATTTCGCATAATAGCCTCAGAAGTGCTTAAGTTAATTTTACCCTTGGGAACATTTCTTAAATTGCAAGCGATATAAGTAGCCATACAATTTGCACAATTATCAGTATATCGGGTATAAGTTCCATGTAGCCAAATTACCCTTTCAGTTTCCTGTGCTTAGAAATGGTTGAAGCCAAAGGGAATTCTATACTAGACAATCGTCACCCATTTTCAATTATCCCCAAAAGATCGTGTGAACAGTCCAATTCTAGAAAATATTGAATAGTCTAACAATGCCTAGTGTAGGTAAGCACTTTATCTCCCACCCCATTTCTTTCGTACTCAATACAGCATATTAGCTGAATGCTTGAATGTTTTGTATAGAACATAAGTTCAAAGGTAAGGCAATGATAAATGGACATGTTAAAACATTTTTTATTGGCTGAAGAGGGTGATTGCAGTTTTTCTGATGTTTTTTATTTCCATTCATGTTTTGGGACGTACTGGGTTTCTAGACACACCTTGCAGGTTTCTTTTTCAGTGTGACCTCTGTTACTATATTTTGAGGGAAAGTAATGAAATGTTTGTGTAAATTTTGAAGTATAAATAAAACATAAGAAATTGATAAGAGCTTAACATATTTATTAAAATATTCCCATATATCCTCATGCTATTCCAATGTGGCATAGACTTATTCCAATCCGTGAAGATATTACATGATAAGACAATTAGGAATTACATACTCTTTGAGCTATTAATGGACATAGAAATGTGTGGAAGCCTTCAGTATATTAAGTTAGGCTATGTAGTCTGCCTCTAGTTCTGATTGAAATTACAAATAGATAAGAGGACTAAGGTTTTCTATGCCGTCTTAGGATTTATGGAATACTTTTAAATAAGAAACCCAATTGGAATATGGTTGTGTAAATTGGGTTTAACTTAAAAGCAGTAATTTAAGGAGGCATCTTTGGGAATCAGTGTAAAATTTCAATCATTCAAGCTGATGAAATGAATTTCAACTTAAGAATCTGAAGCAGATTGTTAAAATTTATTTCATACCTGTTCGTGTGTATTGGTCACATCAGTGGCTTAATTTTCCAGTTTGTTATACTTTAGTTTCCTTTATTATTACATGGTTAGTCTAATGGGAGTTTAAAGCAAGTATACATGAAACAATCTTTAAGAACACTCCTATATCTAATTTGTCAGTAACTAAAATAGAAATCCAATCTTGAAATTCTAAACTGGCATTTAACCCTCTTAGTGCTGACCCCTGCCAGCGGTTCTAGTGAGAAGTGTGGAGGGTAACTAGAATGAAATGTATCACTCTAGGAAAATAAATATTAATAAATTTATTGTTTAAAATATCCAAATTCAGTTTTTCTTATTGCGTATGCATTAAATTAATAATAAAAACATGCTTATACTTCGTACAAAAAAGAATTGTAATTATATTTGTGTGCAAAAGTTAAACAATATTTTGCCTATGAGCTGATATCTTGGCCTGCCGCACTAAAAGGGTTAAGTAATAAAATGGCCACATACTAGAGCTAAAAATTTAATTAATTTATACCTAGATGAAATATGATGATAGGTAAGTACCATCATTTTCCCTACATCGAAGAAATTGTGGCTTGAGTCTTAATTATTCAGCTTTCCATTTAATTTTTCAATTAAATTAATTAAAATTGTTAATAATTCCTTAATTCAGTAACATGAATTGATGGTGCTGTGGCAGTTTGATGATTTTCACTTCAGTGGCTTGTGTTGGCTGAGATATTCTCCTAACTATTCCATTGGTGAGGTTTAGTTACAATGTATACTTGTGCATTTTTTATACCATTAAATATTTTGTGAATGATATCAACTAAAAAAAAATTTATCTTGACTATATGATAACAATGAGATATGTACTTGACCTGACTGTTCATCTGCTTAATACCTTGGTCTGTGGGTAATTACCTGTGGGTAATTATATTATTGTCAAGAGCCATGCAGCTTCCTTACTTGGCCTTGAAGCATTGTGGTATGCAATTGTCAAAGCCAGTATACTTGGCTCAAATACATTCAGAAAGGTCTTGTCACTCTAAATCAGTACATACTTAAATACCTATACATATTCTTTTCATCAGGTCACAATTCAAAATGCAAAAGTTGTGATTTGAATTAGTTGTTACAAAATATTATTAAGGTTTCAGTTGAATACTGACTCATTGCATTTGAGTTTGCTGCCATACATGATGATTGCCAAGTGCTAGTAAAGTGCTAAATGCTAAAATTGATAACATTTTCAATTTGTAAGCATTAGTCTACACTGAATGTTGAACCAGAGATAAAATTTTTATATTCCAGAAGACTTAAGAAAAATAAACTAATATTCAGTTGCATGAATGAAAATAATTACAGAGGCTTTTAGTCATTTGTCTCCAAATTGACATAGTCAACACCAACTTTAGTGATGAGGTTTCTGCTACAAACAGCCAAGGTGTGGATAAAGCAGTTTGTCATGGTTGATCAAAAATTTCTCCTGCAATCAATTGTTTCAAATATGCTTGCAAACTAAAAAATATTAAAAACATCAGCTGTCTTCAAAAAGTTGATTTATCCAGTATTTTCATCTGTGATATACTGTTTGTATCACTATGAATAATATACCTGGTCCTTCATTCTGCCATGATTTTATTGGAACCAAGTGAGGCCAGTCAATATCATTTCCTTAAGGCCATTAGTTTTGAGAGAGCAGTTTCAACGCTGAAGTGTTTTCCATTTAATTCCTCAACCTGGTTTCCATGGAATGGATTTTTTTCATTTTTAAAACAATTATTCCATGAACAGATGCATTTTATGTTATCAAAAATAATTACTTTTATGTTCTTATAATTTATAAAATTTACATTGAATAATAATCAGAAATAGGTCAAATGAAATTCTTTCTTTCACCATTAAATATGTTCTATCTTTTAGGTGCTAAATCATCATACCTTGACCTGCAATCATGTGGACTTCAATGCTGGGATGTGAATCTATGCAAGTTCTCAAGTTGGGCTCTAACAAATCTCATTCAGTAGACCAGGAAGACTGAGAAAACTTCTGCCATGAAATGAAGACTGAAGTGTTTGAGATCTGGGGTCTACAAGATAATTAGCTTCACTTATCCACCTGCAGTTACAAATATAATTATGGAATTTTCTGACAGCATGAATTAATTTGTAATACTATTTGGTGTTTGAGAAAAAATTTATTTTGTTTGTGAACCATTTAATTGTCCAATAAATATGTTGGATTTAAACAGTTGCATTGCTTTTTTATCCTTTACTCCATTTCTCTATATAACTTGTATTATCAGGATCATTTAACTATTTACATTTTGGACTTAGAATAATAAGTCCAACTCAATTTTTAGGGTTTTCTGTTCAGCGTTGAAACTTTGGTAATTAAAATTTGGGTAGGGTGTTAAAAATAAATTTTATTTTGTACTTAAACTATACAGTTTGACTTCTCATTGAGAATAGGATTTTCCTCATTCTCACTAAGAGGGAATTATACTCCACATCTCATTGATCTCCAAGTCATTGCAGAATGTGAAGGTGTGCCATCGATGATGTCAGAGGAGCCATCCTGGTTGGTCTCTGGACCAGGCGTCAAGGAGTCTCTTGCATTCTGCCAAGCCATAACAGTAGTGGTGTCACTGTTGGGCATCTTGCACAAACATTGTGGTTGGTATCCAGTCACTCATACCAGGGATGACTCAAGCAAGAGGTTTTCTTGATGTGGAGACCTGAAAATAAATAACTCATTAAAAAAAGGTGAGCTTCGTAGGTAGATCCAGTTGTGTAGCTCAGATTGATCAGTCTGGCCTGGGTGGTACATGTTTTTTTACTTCGTTAGTAAACAAGAGTTAAATTTTACAGAAATGAGTTACTTCATTTTCACAGAGCTAAAATTTGAGTTCAAAATAAAAATATTGCAAGTTTATAGCACTGAAATGTTACCCTATTTTTAACCAAATGCCCCAGAGAAAAATTCACAATGTTTCAATGGCATTAGTTTAAATTTAGCACTAATATGATTTTTAAATATTTTGAAGTCACATTGTTAACTGCCTTCACCGTTTACCATGAACCATTTTAAATTATGATAGCAGTTAACTGATGAGAGTGAAGTATATACAAACAATCATAATAATCTGCATAATGCCTCAATGACCATGTTCTACATTTTTCTTTACATGCCATTTAAATTTTCTTTTGAAATAGATCAGTATATTCAGATATTTTGGGAGAGAAACTATGGAGGAGGAGGATTCTAAATCTAGCTATAACACTGGCTAGATCATTTGAAAAACATTTTAAGAAAAAATATATCTTACATAACTTACAATGAAACTGGAAGAGTGACAAAAAACAGAAAAAAGCAGACCGAAAAATGCACGGCAGAGACACTGTTATTGTTGACTTCAAAGTCTTGTTCCAGTCATATCAATGTGAGAATGTAATTAGTGCTACTGGAAGGTATGATGGAAAATTGACTAGTATTTGGTGCCAATCAAATCACTCATATAAAACTGTTGAGGTCCCCTGAGTAGGCTGTGGATTTGAAAGATGAATGTTTCTCACCTCAACTAAATGTACTCTTTTTCTCTCTCCACCATAGTTTGCATCAATATGTATGCATTGGTTTGCCATACAGACATTTTTTTAACACTGAATTTGTAAAGATGATTTTTTTTACAACTCAGCACCACCACCTGATGGATATGCTAATGGCAACAGTCAGTTAAAGACTTTTTATGGTGAATTAATTGTCCCCCTTTGCTAACAAAAGCATACTGGTTACCGCTAAAAGCATATATTAAAATGACAAGCCTTTTCTTGATATCAAATGCTTTAATTTACAGGATTTAATTGTGATGCTAACGCGGATGGTGGATTATGCACTATCATGATAAATATACCTACATGCCATGAAACAAAGCTGTAATACATAATACAACTATTTTTGAATTTCAACAAATTTGAACTGATGAAAACCTGTCAAACAGGGAGATTAGACTGCTGCTTGCTACCAAAGGCAAAACCAACAGATGAGATCAATACGATAAAAGAAAGGATACAATCAGACCATTCGATATTGGGAGCATGAAAGATCAAGGCACCTTCACTGGTAATGACTGGAAGCTAAGGTAATTGAAAGTGTCATAGAAGAATGCTACAAATTACTTTGTTAAGAGAGAATCAACAATTAAGGTGCCCTAGGTAGAGTTAGGGAGGATACTTAATGAAATGTCCACCTAGAAGAAAAGACAAGCTTATTCATCTAAAGGAATAATATCAAGGAATGGTAAATTATGATGATATGAATGTGAAGAATTATGGAAGTGTGTCCAGACAGACTAAAATGACCCGCTTCTCATGATGTGTAAAAAAGTCAGAATGTGATTAAAATGACGTGTTATTTTAATCACATTCTGGCCACTTACAAAAACATAGAAAATGGTCAACAAAGACCACCTCTAAAGAAGGCCCTGCTGTTCTTTGTAGCAAAGTCAGGATAGCTGTGGAGAAAAACAAGGCACTCATAGTAGAAAGCGTGAACAGAAAATCATCAAGGCATTTGTTGGTTCTGTCTAAGAGATAAATACAGTCCAAGTACAGTGGAAGAGCACTAGAGGGTTTTGGAAAGAATATAATGATAGTCACTCTGATAAAAATGAGGACTAAGAAATGTAACATTACACCACTATGAGATTACTGTCGCATACATTCCAAATACTCTTATAAATAATTAGCTGAAGGATAGAGGAGAAAATTAAGTAAACCAGTTGGACTACCCATTCAAATTAAAATGAGGAGAAGAACTATAAATGCCACACTCAATCTTTGAAATCCCACAGTGAAGAAAATTATGAAACTAATATTTATCACTAATTGACACAGACACCGTAGAGAACCTGAAATGGGATGCAAAATGAATATTTGTTTGAAAGAATATGAAGGAATGATAATTGCAAAAGGAAAATCCACCAACTCTATTTGAACCAAATTAGTGTGATAAGATCAAAGTACAGACGATAAATAATTAAGCAAAGAAGTTAGGTTCTTCAATTAGGAGTCAAATACGAACGGTACTCATAGGACACTACTAAGTGATGAGACATCTTTATATCCTGAAGATCTCAGACTATCCCACATGTAGGTGGTGTGAAGAGGGGTATGAAACAACTTCCCATCTACTTTGCGAATGCCAGCGATAATGAGGACTCGGAGCAGACACCTATGCTCACCGTTCCTAGAGCCTAATGAAGTAGGGGTAGTTCCCATTGGGGACCTGCTGGCCTTTAGCAAAGCCATCGGCCTCTAAGGGCAACCACCAATACGGTGGCAAGCACAATGGACTATACTGGTCAGAGTGCCCTAGGGACTCATGAGTAGTAACTCTACCGCAATTTTTAGTCTATTCTAATCATTTAGGTAAGAGTCCAACCTTTTACTGGCACATTTCAACGTATTAAAGGTAGAAGCAACTCCATTATACTAGTGGCAAGCCTGTCATTTAAGCAACAGGAAGGAGGTGTCAGAGGAGTAACAACCTCATAATAAAACCAGGGTCCATCTAGCCCAGATGGTAGCACCCCAAAAGGGCCCCTAGCCAGGGTCACAATGAAGCCCCGAACTGCAGTGAAGGCAGAGATGATGGACTTTGGTATGGCTGAACTGGCAGAAGAGGCAACCTGACTGACGGGGGTATAACAGGACAGAGACCATTGCCTGTGGTTTGAAGAGAAATCTTTGAAGGCTAAGGGAGACAACCCTGACAGAAAACAGCCAACTGATAGGCTCAGAAGGCAGCCCCTCCAGCCCCCTAGCTCGGTAGGGCCAACAATCCACTTGAGTGAAACAAATTATTCAGTCAAATAGAGAGAGAGGGATGGATTAACAGGAATCAACTGAGTGAGCAAATGGAAACGATTTTTGGTACATGGAACATAACATCACTCACTGGAAAGGAGTGTGAAATAGTACATGAAGTGAAAAAATATAAACTAAGGATTCTGGGTATTAACAAGACAAAAAGAAAGGATTTGGAGAAGCAGTGTTGAAAGCTGGATATCACATGTTTTACTCTGGTGTAGAACACAGCAGCAGAGCCAAAGGAAGAGTGGGCATAGAGATGGAAGGTAGATATAGAGACTGAGTTATGGAATGGGAGCTAGTGAATTCAAGAATAATAAAAGTGAATCTGGAAATGCTAGAGAAAATATCATTGATTCAGGTATATGCCCCAAAATAGGACACTGAACAGTGTGAGAAGGATCCTTTCTAAACCCAGTTGCAGGAAACCATAGATAAGGAGAGAGAACAGACCAGACACATTGTGATAATGGGAGATTGGAACTCCAGAATAGTCCTAAGCCTAGAATGAGGACATGGATCAATTGGGCAGCATGGTGGAGGGCAAGTTATCAACACAAGCAGAGAGAAGATGATTGATTTTTGCATAGATAATGATCTGCTGATTGGCCACACTTTTTTCCTCACAGAATGACACACAAAATCACTTTTGAGTCTGAGAACAGAGGAGCAAGAAGTGTGATAGATTATTTCACCTACACAAGAAGTATGAGGGCTGCTGTAAACCACCTATGTGTATACAGAAGCACTGAACTAAGCACATAACAAACTACTAACCATGAAACTGCAACTGCACACTCCAGAGCTTAGATAGGATTCGCCTTATGAGAGGTTGAAGGTTGGACAGCTTAGAGTTGAACAAATGAAAATGGAATATTGAGACCTAATAACAGCAGACTTACGAAAGAGAATAGAAGAAGTAACAGGTGTTGAAAGTGATGGAGGTCAAATGGAATTAGGCTGGAGGGTATTGAAAGAAACCCTATTAAATAAAACTAGAGAAGTCGGTGGAGTGCAAATAGTGAAGACAGAAGTTAAAAGGACAAAGTGGTGGTATGATCATGCTATTGGAAGAGTTAAGGATAAAAAGGTTGCTTGGAAATCATGGATGAGAGATAAAACAGATGAGGCTTGGAGGGAGTATGTACAGAAGAGAAATGAGCCAAAGTAAGCAGTGAGACAAGCAAAGGAAGAATGTTGGGAAGAATTTGGAATTGAAGTGGAGGAAAACTCTTATCATACCCACCAAAAGTTTTGGCAAACGGTGAAAAGTCTAAAAGGAAAGTTCCAAAAAAGACAGAAGTGTAGCAGATGAAACAGGGAAGATAGTGACTGATGAGGAAGGTGTGTTGAGAGTATGGTGTAATCACTCTGCTGTAACTTTTGGACACCAGGAACAAGTGGAAATAATGGAAGCTGAACCAAACCCACAAATAGAAGTTGGGAATGGAAAACTAACATGTCTTGAAGTGGAGGATACAATAAAAAGGATAAAACTGGGTAAAGCTGCAGGCTCTGATGGCCTGCAGCTGTACCATGCAGCAGGTAAATTCAGTTCGAGTCCATGGAATGAGATTGAATGCAGGGAAAAGCAAGGTTATGGCAGTGTCAAAACAATAGGTTCAGGGAAGGCTGAAGATAACGTGGAAAGAGCAAAAAATAGAACAGGTTGACAAGTTCGGATACCTGGGGACACAAATTACTAGTGATGGAAGGCCAGACTCTGAAGTGAGCCACAGAATCCATAAGGCAAACTAGGTGTATTATCAGCTTAGCAGATGAATTGTGGGCAAGAGGGAAATATCGGAGAAGACAAAGATGAGGGTGTACAAAACCATTTTCCAGCCAGTATTGTTGTATGGAACAGAGAGCCTAACTCTACTAGACAAGCACAGGAGTAGATTCCAAAGCCGTGAGATGAGATACCTAAGATGAGCAGCAGGATGTACTAGAAGAGATCAAGTGAGAAATGCTACTATCAGAGCCCAATGCCAGCAAGACTGGATAGTAGAGTCGATGGAAACAAAAACTATACGATGGTATGGATATGTGATTAGGATGAATGAGGAAAGGAAGCAAAGAGTGGCGATGGAGGCAAGACTGGAAGGAAGACGACGAGGAAGAGGACGACCAAGTCTGGAATGGGAAGAATTTGTGGAGAGATTGGCAGCCAGGCGTGGAAAGAGCATGAATGAAGAGAAGCCTCTTGCTCAGAACAGGACCGAATTTAGAAAGTAGCTGAGGGACCCCGGCGCCTAACGGCAAAAGTGGATTTGAAAAAGAAGAAGGAAGGGAGAAGCAGCTCATGAAGTGGCAATCAAAGGAATTACAGTTTAGGACCTGTTAGCATTCTTAAACATACTGAATCTAGTAGGTACTACAAAGATGCAGATTGAATATAAAATGGGAGGCAAAACCGAAAATCTGTTTTAAAAATCACAAGAAAACTCAGCGATTCCGGAAAACAGAGATAGAAAGAAGCAGTGGACACAGTCATGGAAATGAAGGCTAGGACTTAACGGTTTTGCGGGTAAACTGTCGAAGTATTCTAAAAAAGGTTGGGGAATTTGAAGCATTGGTTGATGCATGTAATACTGACATTGTGAGAGGCTCGGAGTCTTAGCTTGGTGTTCATATCATGTCAAACGAGATTTTTCCGCAAGATTTTACGGTATATAGAAGAGACAGGGATGGTCGTGGAGAGGGATATTTAAAAAGGGAGGGATGTAAATAAAAAGTTAATAAGCACCCTTGAATGGGTGAATGATCATTGCGAGATGATGTGTATCAAATTAAAATGTAGAAATGAAGAGAAAAATTTTAAAGGAGTGTCAAAGAAGGGATGTACGCAGTCGACGTTTTAGCGGAGGTATTCGCGGAAAGGCCAGGGGAATATACTCTGATAGTAGGGGATTTGAACCTTCCGGGAATTGATTGGTCTAACAATGCGGTCGCGGTCGGGTGTGGGTGGGGGGGCACAGGAAATTGCTAATCGCCTCATAAAAGAGGAGCGCTTTGTGCAGGTTGTAGATAAGCCTACTCGAGAGGCGAACACCCTCAACGTCATGCTGCAGAGACCTGACAATTGGGATAGCGAAGCAGACATTTTTCCGGGTGTGTTGTTGCCGCGAAATAATTAGCACCAACTAATTTAGGTTTGGCCTCTTTATTAGTGACGAGCCCGAGCGACTATACAATTGGGTGTTCACAGTAAAACTTCTTCCTCATGCATAATGGCATGGCCCCTTATAGTTGCCTCGGAGTCGCTCCTCGCCTGCCTTCGTCCTTGGCGCCGCTGCCTTTCCGGCGTGCCAGTTAACTGGGACTCCACGCGAACCCGCCACACCGGGAATAAGTGAACTATTCAGCGGTATGTCTTCAGCTAAACTGGGGAAAGTGTCGGGCATAGGAGTAGGAAAAACAATATATAGCTGAGCCAATCGAGACGTTTTCCAGAGAGAAGTTGTTTTTTTTTTAGAAGAAGAATTTTTTAGAAGAAGAATTTAAAAGAAGAAGAATTTAAAAGAAGAAGAATTTTTGAGAAGTAGGTATTAGGAATGTGTTGGCAGCGGTAAGAATGACGAGGAAATTTGGAATGCTTTTAAGGACATAATGGAAGAGGGTAGCTTCGAGGGTAGAGAGTACCTTCATCCTGAAAAATATCCTCAAAGAAAGTACAGCTCCAGAGCTCTACAACAGCAGAAATAGGTCATTAAAAAAAGACTAAGGGTCAGTTATACAAAACGGAATACGAGTACACAGTCGATGGCAAGTTATATATTGCTGTTCCAAGAATTCTTGCAAGGAGCTGTTCCAAGAATTAAACAGGGAAAATAAAATTGATAAGGAAACATTTTTACAAAAAATTGCCTCAAAAGATAACACACACAAGTTTTATAAGTAGGTAGCTTAGGAAGAGGAAAAACAATAGGGAAAAAATAACGGTTTAAAAGCAATGGGGACGGAACCTTATTCACCGATTATGAGAAGGCAAACGTACTAAATAATTGGTATGCAAGTGTATTCTCTGGGGTGGTTAATAAAGTTGACTCTATGGACATGGAACATAGTTCCAAAAATTTACAGAGAGAAATAAACGCATTAAACACTGAACGCATTAAAACTGCGAACTCTGAAATCTATTTTTAAAATTAGAAAAATGAGGAAGAATAAATCAGTTTGGTCAGATAGAATCTCAATAGATTAACTCAAAATGAGAGGTAGGGAAATTTCTAATTATGCTACCTAATCATTTATTCAATGATACAATGAACAACAAAGTCCTATCCAATGACTGGAAAAAATGACATATGACACCGATCTTTAAGGGAGGAGATAAGGGATTGATAGAAAATTATAGACCGGTTAGTTTGACATCAGTAGTCTGCAAATTGTTAGAAAAGATAATTACTGATTATCTTTGGGATCTATGGAAGAGCAGCAATTGGTTGTTCAAACTTCAACGCGGGTATAGAAAAGGAAACTCCTGTGAAACGCAACTATTGGGTTTTTGCCAAGAAATTGCGGACTCTATTGATGAAGGAATCGAAGTGGATGCAATAATAGTCGACTTTCAAAAGGTTTCGACAAAGTTGAACATGATTCGCTTTTAGTAAAGATAAGCACATTACCACTGCAAATAGACAGCAGATTGTACTTTTGGGTTGAAAATTTCCTGAAGGTTCGATCGCAAAAGGTTAAAGTGGGCAAAACGTGCTCTGAAGAAGCTACGAGGTCTGTTCAATTCCCGAACTTTATTTATTACAAAAAAAATACTTCACTAACAAATTATTGGTCAGGGTCCCCTTCAAAGAAGTCTTCTCCCCAACGTATACACTTATCCCAACGGTGTTTCCACTTGTTGAAGTAGTCCTGGAACGCATCTTCCGAAATGGTCGTAGGCTCCTCCGCCGTATTTTTTCTATCTCTGAAATGGTGGCAAATCTCTTTCTTTTGAGCGGGATTTTTGATTTGGGGAATAGAAAAAAGTCACACGTAGCCAGATTTGGTGAGAAGGCTGGTTAGGGAAGCACAGCGGTCTTGTTTTTGGCTAAAAACTTACGAGTTCTGAGAGACAAATGAGCCGGCGCGTTGTCACGGTGAACAAACCAGTCGCCGCTCCTCCAAATTTCGGGCCGTTTTCGGCTGTTTCTCTCTCTTAGGCGTGTCATAACCCCCAGGTAGTACTCCGTGTTGTATCTGGCCTTAAGGTAGGTATTAGTGATGTACAACTTCCTTTTCATCGAAAAAAACAGTCAACATCACCTTGATATTCGAGCGAACTTATTAAGCTATTTGGGGACGGGGGGATGTTTCACCAATCCATTATTGCACTTTTGTTTCAATGTCATATCCATAAACTCATGACTCGTCATCTGTTATGATCCTGGACAAGAAGGTTTTATACTCTCCTGCTCGATCAAACAATTCCTGACAGACTTAAACTCGATGTTGTTTCTGGTCTGCTGTCATCAGCCGAGGCACGAATTTGGTGGTGACTCGATGCATCCTCAACTTTTCAGTTATGATTCCATAGCACGAACCAATCGAGATGGCACACTCTTTTGCAAGTTTCCTGACAGACAAAATTCAATTGTCCTCGAGTCTCTCTTCCTCGAGTCTAGTGTCACATTAATCAAAAATACTCACTCGAATAATAAGCCGAAAAATGGAAAGGAAAATTGAAGACAGCCTCTCGGAAAACCAGTTTGAATTTAGGAAGAACAGTGGTACCAGGGAGGGCACACCCTGCTTGAGAGTAATCGTGGAGAAAACAATATATGTGAACAAGTCATTGAATGTTGCATTCGTGGACCTGGAGAAAGCCTTCGATAATGTTGTGTGGAACAAAATATTAAGACTGCTGAAAAACTTAAAATGGATTACCATGACAGAAGAATAATCCACCAACTATACAGGAAGCAAGTCGTCACAATGCAAATGAGAGACGGAAGTTAGTTAGAAGCTAAAATTAACAATGGAGTAAGACAAGGATGCAACCTCTCACCAGCACTGTACGACATGACTTGGAAGAGGTCATAAGAGAAGCAAAAGAAATTGGTCCGAGTGAGATAAAGATTAACGGAGAAGAAATAAATATGCTCCACTTTGCAGATGAAATCGAAAGTCATAGCTAGATATCCCGATGATATTCGAAGGCCGTTAAATGTAATGGGCCAAGTTCTCCAAGAATACAACAAGAAAATAAATATGAAGAACACTAAAATACTAGTATGTGGAAGAGAAAAGCAGAATGTAGAAGTCACCCTGATAGGAGAGAAATTAGAGCCAGTGGTTTCCTTCGCATATCTCGGAAGTACCATCACGTGGGACGGAAGAAGTACAAGGGACATCAAGCGGAGAATAGCCCAAGCGAAGAAGGTGTTCATGGGACAAGGACAACTGCCGAGCCCAAATTAGATAGGACTACAAACCAGGGAACAGTATGTGACTCGTGATTCGTGTGGACTCTATGGATCGGATGCATGGACTTATAACCAAATAAAATCCTACCATAAATAAATTCGAAAAGAAAATCGCAATTCAAATTAATAGCCATAAATCATAATAAAACAGCTTATAACAATAGATAACTACGGACGCCAAACATAAATCAATATTTGCATCGGGGAGTTCAGGATGACGCAAAAATAATAAACAGGTAACAAAAAGTAACGGGGGACGCCTGGAGAATTAACAGTGAAGAGTCAGCAGAGATAAGTGGAAAGATCTAAAGGACGCGAAGTGGGGAAAAAGTTCGAAAGTCGGAGAATAAAAACGGCAGGGAGTGGATACAAAGCGGCATAGAGGTGACGAAAGAGAAACCAGGGATTTATAAAGAGGCCAGGAAGGAATCGGGAAGGAAACCCGAGATAGAAACCGTACGGCCCAGAATTCTGGAAATAAGGAAGGAGGAAGACCGCGAAACCATACCCGCAGCCACATAAGATAGACGAGAAGCCCCAGTGTCTGATAAGTCTAACTTTAAGGATAATAAAGCCAAGAAAAACAATAACCTCCATTTATAAAAATATTGCTGTCTAAAATAACGTAAATGTATAAAATTGGAGCATAAAAGAGTAACATTGTAAATTGGACCCAATACATTTTAAACAGCTCTTAATATTGGTGTTGTTATAACCAAATCAAAATTTTTAATTAAAAGAAAGTATTATACTATTTAATTAATTGAGCAAAGTGTTTTTATTAATATGTTGTATAATGTTAACCATTAATCCCTTCAGCAAGGAGGTAAGATTTTAAGTGTTTGGGTAATTGCGAAGGTTGATCGAATTGGTTTCAATAGGAAAGAAAAACGTGACCGGGTGAGGTTACATTAATTGGCGCCCAACGTGGGGCACGACAACTTGACATAACTGAGACCACGAGATACCCGAGATAGAATACACGCGACGTAGGTATATATAAAATGGCGGGAATAACAAAGAAGTTGTTAGAATTAAAGAAAGTGGAATTGCAGAACCAACTGAAAGATCGCGGAGTAGCGACGCAGGGCGCAAAATTTGAATTGCAGGAGAGGCTGAGAGAGATATTAGGGAAAGAAGGGATTGACGTACATACTTATGAGTTCAAGGTCCAGACAGAAATAGTAGAAGGGAATGGCATAGAGGCAATACTAAGACAGATGAGAGAAAGGGACGAAGAGCAAAGGAAAGAAAGGGAGAAAAAGGGAAGAAGAGCAGAGGAAGAAGCAATAAGAGAGGGAAAAACAGAGTAAACTAGCGAGGGAACAACAGGAAAGATTGTTGAAGGAGATGAATCAAGAAATTAAAAAAATGCAGGAAAATATGAGAAAGGGACTGATGGAGGACATTCAAGAAGGCCTAATGAATTTTCAGTTGGAGTATCAAATGAAGTTGGAGGAGCAGGAAAGAAAAATTGAGGATAGGCGGGGCTGGATGAAAGAAGAATTAAAAGACCTAGAAACAAAGATAGAGGAAGGGGACCAAGAGCTAGGACAGCTAAAGGAAGAGGGGCAGAAAAATAAAGGAGAATTGCAGAACGTGAGTGTTCAGGTAGGCGAGAACGTTGGGTTGATCAAGCAGTTATCGGTGAAGATGACACAACGTTGGAGCGATAAGATGGATGAAGATGCGCTAAAGGAAATAGCGAAGAAAGTGAAGGACTACATCCGATCACCCAGTGGACCACCGATGACGGGAATGGTGCACCTGAAAACGCAGAGTTTCGACGGGAGAGATGCTCAAGACCAATGAGGTACGTACTCGAATTAGAGGAATACCAGAGGATGTACCGGCTGTCGGAGACGGAGATGCTGCACATCGCTAGGCAAGGGATGATTGGCAGAGCTGGAGATTGGTTAACCGCCACATCACACCTCCACAGCGACTTCGATACATTTAAAGAGCTCTTTCGTGCACAATATTGGGACGACGGAAGACAGACGGAGATCAGGAGAGCGTTGGACACAGGAAGCTGTCGAAACACCGGGAATCAGACGAGGGTAGAATATGCAACCGCGAAAATAAGTTCAGCAAAAGAATTGACACCACCAATAGCGGACGAGAACTTACTATATCTTCTCAGGCAGCATTTTGAGACAGAAGTTAGCACGGGAATGATATCCCACAACATCAAGACGCTCCCGCAGCTGCTAACACTATTAGGACGATATGATAGGGTCACAAGAGAAGAGAGGCGACCGGAAGCAGGACCACGGAGATGGGAAAGCCGGGACCCACGTCAAAACCAAGGACACACGGGGCCGAGGAGATTAGAGGAGATCAATCCGCCCGAGGCAACCAGACAACAGAGGTGGGAAAATCAGCAGCCTCAGCAATATGGGAGACGTCCGTTCCCAAGGAGACAGGACGAAAGAAGACCCTACGATACGCGGGGATTCTACCCAAGGTTCGAGAGGGAGAATGAGAGGGAAGAGCGACAAGGCGACCGACGGAGCAGACAGAAGAGGCAAGACGGCGTCGGAAAACTAGTAGCGGCATGGCATCCACATGATCCCACGGTGTCAGAGGCCGAAAATAACGAAATAAGGGACAAGCAAAGACTATCAAGAGAAAGAAAAGGAGGTGCTCAATATATTTGAATCACCCAGGGATATCTTGTTGGAAGAAGAGGAAGACGCCGCGGAAGAATTTAAATGCCCGGAAATCGGAATAGAGATAGGAGTGAAAACGACGGCATTGATAGACTCAGGATCGGGATAAACTTGTATTAGCGAGGCATATTATGATGAACACCAGAACTCGTTCAAGGATGCACTAGAATTGCCAGTGAAAGGGATACAGGTAATTAGAGCAATTGGTAGGAAAAGTGGGAAAATAAAGAAGCAGATATGGCCGACTATGAAAATCGGAGGCATAGTCACTAACATAGTTTGCATAATAATATCGGGGTTCATAAAACCAGTCATAATCGGGACGGACACCCTCACGGCTTAAGCAGCGAAGATTAGATACAACGACAGGACAGTGGTCATACAGCAAGGAACAATCGAAGTGGCGTGCCCATTTAAGAAATCGGACTTAGGGACGCAACGGCTGGTGGCATATATGGAGGAATGGCAAGAAGGCAAAACGATACATGCTGATGAAAAGGATGATAAAATAATCACGAGGGAAGATGTGAGCAACAGCGTCGCCATGATACCCGAAATATCCAGAAAGGAAAAACAAGATCTGACGGAAGTAATAAATAAATATCGCAATCTGTTCAAAGAAACACCAGAGTTAATAAAAGGGTATCAGTACAAGATAGACGAAGAGAGAAATGAAGAATTCTGCACCCGAGGATATAGTATCCCACTCAATTTTAGAAGACAAGCCCGTGAAGCCATCAGGGAATTACAAGCGCAAGGCATCATTGAGGACAGCATGTCAAGATATGTATCACCGCTGGTATGTGTGGTCAAGAAGGATGAAACTATTCGGCTATGCATAGATGCGAGGGTCATCAATCGTCTTATAAAACCGGATTACGCGACATCGAGAACGACGGAGGAGTTATTCCAGCAATGTGCCAACGCTAGATTTATGACAACATTGGATCTAACGAAGAGTTTTTACCAAATAAGCTTACATCCGGACTCAAGAAAATATTGCGCCTTTTCGTTCGCGGGAAGGATATACCAATTTATGCGAGTACCCTTTGGGTGCTGCATCAGTAGCAGCGATTTATGCAGGGCGCTAAAGCACGTTTTGGGGAGTGAGGTGGAGGAATATTGCCTTAATTTTGTGGACGATCTGTTAATCGTTTCACGGTCCTTTGATGAGAATTTGGAGCATTTAACAAACGTTTTGAAATATTTTACGTTCTTTGCATTATTTTATTGTATTATTATTGTTTCTTTGTACTATGTGTAATTGTGGAAATATGGGCGACTCGCCTGTAAATGCTAATAAATTAAATTAAATGTGTTGGGAAGGTTAGAAGAATCTGGAATAACAATGAATTTAAAAAAATCAGTCTTTTGTCGCAATAAAAGACGATTTTTGGGGCACGAGATAACTACCCAAGGCATTTCTATCGACGAAGAAAAATTTGCACCAATTAAGGAATACACAATACCAAAGAATAGGAAACAAATGAAATCATTCCTAGGACTGATTAATTACTACGCGAAATTTCACCAGGAGCACGCCAAATTAACAGCCATATTCAACGATTTAACTAGGAAAGACAGGAAATGGGAGTGGACTGAGCGACACGAAGAAGCATTTGAAAGGGTAAAGGAAGAATTTTGCCGCTCAGTCATGCTACATCACCCAAACCCACACAAGACATATTACGTGCAAACAGATGCTAGTGGGTATGCAATCGCAAGTAGACTTTTCCAAAGAACGGAAGACGGAGAAGAGAAGGTGGTCATGTTTGCCAGTAGAAGCTTAAGGGGGGCCGAATTAACCTATAGTACCATGTTAAAAGAATTAATAGCTATAATTCACGCATTGAAGAAATACAGGAACTTCATTCTTGGGGCTAAAACGATAGTGCTGACAGACCATAAATCATTATCATTCATTTTCAAATGTTGTTTGTTGAATACAACGCTGGCAAGATGGATATTACTCATCCAGGAATATAACTTCGAAATCCAATACTGTAAAGGGAAGGAGAATGTGGTGGCCGACGTGTTGAGTAGACACCCAAATGATTTAATAAGAAGAGAAGATTTCCCATCTGAAGAACCGATTATTGCGATGATTCTCGCCTATAGACCATCTGAGGAATTGGAAGGCGAACTACGAAATTTGGAGGTACATCAGAGAAGGGACCCTGAGATTAGAAAAATCATAGAGAAAATTGAGACAGTTTCTAATGAAGGAGGAAGGTATCGACTCACGGAAAAAGAGCTCGTCAAGTTGGAGCATGGTAAAGGGAAATTATATGTTCCGAAAGAGGCGTTGGGACGCCTAGTAAGAGAAACGCGATACATGTACGGTCATCTGGGAACAGAGAAAATATACAGGATGTTAAATGAGCAATTCGCATACCCTAAATTACACCAAATCGTACGAAGAATCATTTCTGGATGTACGACGTGTCAGTTATGCAAAGCACCGAATTCTCCCGCATATGTGGAAATGCAGTACGTCGTACCGGAGGGAAGAAACGACCTTTTATGCATCGACGTTGTCGGACCATTACCCAAGGGTCAATACGGCCACCGATACATACTGACTGCGATGGATGCTTTCACAAAATATATAAGGTTGTACCCAATCAGAAACGCCACGCCTAAAGCCATAACAGGGATAATTTTCGAGCATCATCTACCAGACATGGGAACATACAAGCGGATTTTGAGTGATCGCGGGACACAATACACCAGCCCAATATGGTCAACGAAACTGGCGTATAAAGGCATGACACCAGTATTTTGTAGCATCCGACACCCACAGGGCAACCAAGTGGAGAGACATCACCGCACGATGAAGACGTTTCTCCGGATATTCTGCAGCAACGCTTGGGTGAAATGGTTGAAGGTGGCAGAGATGTGCATGAACGAGTCACATAATGATACGACGGGGATAACACCAACGGAGGCACAGCTGGGATACAAGCCGGAAAGAATATGGGACGAATGGCTTGGGGTCGGAAGCCAAGAAGAAACACGAAATATACTGGAGATGATAGAGAGGATAAAACAGAACATAATTAACAAGGGAAAATATAAGGCCGAAAGGACAAACCGGAGAAACCAACGGAGACTGATGACATTTGATGTGGGGGAGAAAATACTTGTACATACCTGCCCGGTATCAGTTAAGGATAGAGGGATATACCAAGGTTTCCTTCCGATCTTCGAAGGACCATATGTCATCAGGGAGTTTAAGGGGCCAACAACATGTATCATCGAACATCCCATCACAGGTGCAAGAGGAACATTCCACATAAGCAACTTCCAAAATAAAGTGAGGAAACCACCACAGAGACACACGACACCGGGAATAGCCGCATACTGAGGGAGAATGCGGAGTAGGCGTAGCTTTAGTGGCGAGACGGCAAGGGCGATGTAATACGATGTAACACAAAGATAAGCCGCGCGCCGCGGAACCGCGAATAGTCGTATTAAAACGGAGACATTGCTCATTTACTTACGCCAGAAGGGATATACAGAGAAGCGGTGTTGTCACACTGTAGGAAGGGATACAAATGTAACCATAATTTAAGATTAATTGCTTACTGTCAGTGATTTTATTTGTTTTGTTCATGGTTCTATATAATTGATGTTTGAGTATGTGGTATGAATGAGAATAGTGAAATGGGCGTGAAAAATGGAAGAATGGTGTAATATTGTGAACAAGTGGGGTGTGTATTTCGAAGAGGGGGGAGTGAATTTTGTGAAGCATGAAGTATGAATGTGGTGAAATATGTTCCAGTTACATTTTTTTAATTTTGCGTTGTTTATTTATTTGTTTAAATTTGTTGTGTTGAAAAGTTAAAGTAAGTAATTGAAGATGCCGAATTTTTGTGTCCGATCCAAAGATCGATGAGGCATACTGAACTAATATGTAATTGTGTATAAATTTAGGTTAGAGATATGAGAAGGGGAAGTTTAGAACCAAAGGCGATGGGGCTTCGGCTAAGGTTTTGAAAGAAAAAGAAATAATCCAGATCAGCATCCGAAGACTTTAAAAGAATATGTTTTCAGTCACTTACAACATTTCTTATAATGGGGCTAATATAACCAAATAAAATCCTACCATAAATAAATTCGAAAAGAAAATCGCAATTCAAATTAATAGCCATAAATCATAATAAAACAGCTCATAACAATAGATAACTACGGACGCCAAACATAAATCAATATTTGCATCGGGGAGTTCAGGATGACGCAAAAATAATAAACAGGTAACCAAAAGTAACGGGGGACGCCTGGAGAATTAACAGTGAAGAGTCAGCAGAGATAAGTGGAAAGATCTAAAGGACG
This sequence comes from Ceriagrion tenellum, assembly GCA_963169105.1. Taxonomy (NCBI): domain Eukaryota; kingdom Metazoa; phylum Arthropoda; class Insecta; order Odonata; family Coenagrionidae; genus Ceriagrion; species Ceriagrion tenellum. Next base: position 84,951,962 of record OY720641.1, on the reverse strand, counting down.
CGAAGTGGGGAAAAATGTTCGAAAGTCGGAGAATAAAAACGGCAGGGAGCGGATACAAAGCGGCATAGAGGTGACGAAAGAGAAACCAAGGATTTATAAAGAGGCCAGGAAGGAAACCCGAGATAGAAACCGTACGGCCCAGAATTCTGGAAATAAGGAGGGAGGAAGACCGCGAAACCATACCCGCAGCCACATAAGAGAGACGAGAAGCCCCAGCGTCTGATAAGTCTAACTTTAAGGATAATAAAGCCAAGAAAAACAATAAGCTCCATTTATAAAAATATTTCTGTCTAAAACAACGTAAATGTATTAAATTGGAGCATAAAAGAGTAACATTGTAAATTGGATCCAATACATTTTAAACAGCTCTAAATATTGGTGTTGTTATAACCAAATCAAATTTTTTCATTAAAAGAAAGTATTATACTATTTAATTAATTGAACAAAGTGTTTTTATTAATATGTTGTATAATGTTAACCATTAATCCCTTTAGCAAGAGGTAAGATTTTAAGTGTTTGGGTGATTGCGAAGGTTGATCGAATTGGTTTCAATAGGAAAGAAAAACGTGACCGGGTGAGGTTACAGACTATTGGAAATGCTTACCCAAACAGACTAGATGCCTTTGAAACCTGGTGCTAGAGGAGGATGCTGAAGGTAAAATGGATGGGCAAAATATGAAATAATGAAGTGTCCAGAAGAGTATGAAAGAAAAGAACTAGATGGAACACCATATAAAAAAGAAGGTGGATGGGACACACCTTGAGGCACAATGGGTTGTGAAGAACATAATTAAAGGTAAAATAGAGGCTATAGTCCCCAGTGGAAGACCCAGGAATAAGTTCATGAACCAAATAAAGAGGAAAGTACGTAGAAGAGATATCAGGAAGTAAGGGAACTAGCATTAGATAGGAAAAGGTGGACGGCTGCAGTCAACGAATCATAGGATTGAACAACCTATGATGACGAGTAGATCAAAAATAGCAAGGTTAAAAAAAGTTCCTTTGAAAATGGGTTTGTAATTTCTCGTTATTAAAAAGACCAACTCGGCTGACCAGTGTGAGGCGTAAAAACTGTCTGAAAGTGAAACACCGAAGGGAGAATTCCAAATTAGCTCTTTGCGAATGTTATACTCATTCCCACACTGGGCATTCTGCCAGCTAATCGTATTTGATAATCGAAGAATCAGAGCATTATATTTCTATAACTATTCATTGGAGAAGACAAAGGTAAACAACCTCAATTATCAACCCCATCACAAATTGGAATGGTGAATAAGATCAGTCGACTAAATAGCCTCAGCCTCATTAGACGTATACTGACGATCTTACTTATAGCAAAATAATTACAATCTCCAGGAGAGGAAATACAATAGACTAGTACAACTATAGAAAAATTTCCATTCTTTCGCACATCTAAAATTTTCCAATGAACTTAATGAAAAATGGAGAAAGAAAAAAATCGCTAACTTTAGCAGATGATCATTTTGTAACAGGAATTTGACAAAGTTGGCAGGAGATTACCATTTCAAACACTGATAAAAATTGGACATGAATGGAAATATACAAGAATGGCTTTAAATTTGGGTAAGACACATAAAACTGACCCGTCTGGAGTTCGTAGTCTCCCATCGGGCGCCTTCCCCGGCGGCGGATTGGGGAGTGCTCACCAAATATGGCGGGTACCGGAAAAATAAAATACCTTGGGTGGACCGAAACTAGCCCTGCTATCTAGTAGTGAGGTGCTGGACCACCAAAGGCTAGAGAGGAAGGAAAACCCTGGCTCTCCAGGTTGGGAGTTGGTCGTAGAGCTAACGACCCTACACTGGAAAAACATCTGAAGTTTTTGAAAACGAAAAGCAGCCTCGGACGGACGAACATAATGGCTTAAGATCTTTGCGTGTACGGAAACACGAATTACGGATTGCGAGCTGGAAAGTAAGAACAATGTTGAAACCAGGAAGGTCGAAAGAAGTGACAGTTGAGATGCAGAAGCATAAAACTGATGTCATCGGTTTACAAGAGACAGAGATGGCTAGGACAAGGAAGAATAGGTACACCTTGTTATACAGTGGGCAAGAGAATAACACAGGAAGCTTTGGTGCAGAGTTCACGATTTCTAGTAAGATAAGAAAAAGCCTCTTATTATTTGAACCAACAAACGAGAGAATTTGCAACATAAGAATAAAGGGAAAGTTTATAAATATGACTTTCATCACAGCTCATGCACCTACGAAGGACAAGACTGAATTAGAGAAGGGAGATTTTTATGAGGGGTTGAAGAATGTGTTTAATCTTTGTCAAGAATAGGATATGGTTAGTCTCAGGGGACTGCAAACATCGGGAGGGAAGACGAGATGAAAGGAGTAGTTGGAAGATTCTCAATACATAAGAAGTGTAGTAAAAATGGTATTTTCTGGTGCACTTTGCGGCCAGAAGCAACCTTATCATATAATAAGCACATATTTTCCTCACAAACGAATACTTATGCACTTGGAAAGTCCTTGGTACAAACGCAGTAAATCAAATAGATCACGTGTTGACTAAGAGAAGGTATTCCTCATTAATTATTGATGTCACTGCATGCAGAGGCCTAAATTGTGACAGCGACCACTACTTAGTAACGGCCGTCATAATACAAAAATTGTCAAAAAACCAAAGAGAAACCCATAGCAAACAGGAAACATTGGAATGTTGAAAAACTTAGTCTCATAGATAGATTTGATGAGTACCAAAGACGTCTTGAGAGAACGCTTGCTGGGTATCAAGAAGATAAAAATATCAATGACACATGGAATGATTTAATCACGATCATTAAGGATGCAGCATAAGAATAAATTGGTGAACTAAGGAGGGAAAGGAATAGTGATTGGTTTAAAAAGGAATGTAATGACGCAAATGTGAACAAAACGAACCTCGGGAGAAAATTATTGCTAGTGATACGAGAAGCAATGGAGGAGAATAAAAACGATTAAGAAGAGTTGCAAATAAGGCGTGCAGAAGAAAGAAAACAGAAGAAATTCAAAAGCAGTTACAAGAAATAGAAGAATTGAATGATCGACCAAAAGAAATTAGAAAATTTTACAATGCTTTACAAAGAAGGATGATACGCTGCATAATTGGGCATGTATAGGGACAAAGAGGACAAGAATGATGGCAGAATAGTGGAGAGATGGACAGCATTTCAGTGAGCTGTTGAATAATGAAGTGCGCGAGGAAGAGGGGGAGGTACGTGAATATCAAGACAAGCTTCAAGATGAACCGGGCGAGGAGGTTATCGAAGAGCCTATGATGGAGGAAGTTGAAGTGGCCGTCGAGAACATAAAAAAATAATCGGTCACCTGGTGAAGATGAAATAATCCCAGAACTTATTAAGAAAGGTGGAAATACAGTCATGAGACGCGTACACGAATTGATATGTGACATTTAGAGACAGGAAATAATGTCTGAATAATGTAGAATTGGCATAATATGTCCCGTATACAAGAAAGGCGACAAAACCCTATGCAACAGCTACAGAGGAATTATACTGTTGAATGCCGCATATAAAGTGGACTCGGGCATTATTACAAGGAGAGCTAGCAAAAGAACAGAAGGTATCAAATATTACCGAATAATGAAATAATACATATTACCGAATATGAGGGTTCATTTTGACCAGATACGAGCAAAATAGACCAAATATTAACATTGCGGCAAATAATGGAGAAGCACTTCGAGCACAACCAAGATATAAACCAACTATTTTTGGATATTAAACACGCTTTTGATAGTGTGAAGAGAAGTGCACAGTATGAACGAATTAGGCATACCTAGGAACTTCATCAGACTAATCAGAATGACCATTCGGGAAAATGTGGTTAAGGTTAAAGTTACAGATAAAACGGATAGTGGTTTTCCATTTAATATAGGAGTAAAGCAAGGAGATGGTTTGTCTGCAACATTGTTCATTCTGGCTCTACATTGGGCAGTAAGGGGAATTGACCCTGGTGGAACAACATTCAACAGAAGCGTTCAAATACTGGCGTATGTAGACGATGTTGTTATTGTAGCCGGCTCTGCAAGGAAGTTGAAGGAAATGTTTGGCTCATAAAAGGAAAATGCAGGATGAATCGGACTGGAGGTAACTGTAGAAAAATAAAATACATTCGTATGTCCACATTCAAAGCTCGTAGATGACCTCAGGTGTTAGATATCGATGGTGATAGATATGAGGGTGTCCCATCTTTTAAATACTTCAGAGAATTGGTGAGTTTGGATAACTCGATAAGTGCTTGTAAAAAAGACAGCGCCGCGGCCTGCAATAGAGCGTAGTTTGCAAATCGAAAACTGTTGAAAAGTAGACTGGTTAGAAGAAACATTAAATGTAAAATATACAAACCTTTAATCAGACCTGTTTTCACCTATGAATGTGAATGCTGGACATTGTCAACAGCTGAGGCACTTGAGTTTAGGTGTTTCGAGAGAAGAATCTTACGCATAATTTTTGGCCCCGTGGTAGAAAACCGAGTTTTTCGAACGCGTCGGAACGAAGAACTTGACAGCCTCATAGATGGCCAAGACACTGTGAGGTTTGTCAAATAACGGAGACTCAGATGAATGGAACACTCGATAATAATGTCAGAAAATAGAGAGGCCAAACGAGTTGGGGTGGGAAGATTATTCAATGTAAGAAGAAGAGGACGTCCAAGCTTAAAATGGCAAGATGGAGTGGAGGCGGACCTGGCTACCATGAGTGTAAGATGGAGAAAAAAGGCCATTATTAGAGAGGACTGGAGGAAAATTGTAACGGAGGCCTAAGCCGACAGAAGGCTGTAGCGCCAATGGAGGATGAGGACATAAAACCGACATTGATATAAATGAATGCAGGAAAGAAGTAAAAATATAAATAGGTGTGAGACAAGATTTTCCCCTATCATCCATTTATATTATTCATCGAGGAAGCGATTACGAGAGTGAAAGAAAAGACTGAAGGTATTAAAGTTACTGGAAGAAGTATCAGAGCATCCGCTTTGCAGATGATATAGCAATAATCACAGACACTGACAAGGATATGAAAAAGATTCTTCCAATAATTTCCAAAGACTGGGAAGAGTTTAAATTGAAAATCAACAGTAATACGGCCAAACCATTAATCATTGAAAAGGGAAAACAAAAGGTCATAAATTACATAAAAATAAGCGCTTCAAACAATAAATTATTGGTTTATGACGGCATAAGCATAGAGACCAGAAAAAAAGTTAATCAAAACGTTCGTTTGAAGTGTATTGTTACACGAATATGAGACATGGACAGTCAAGGAAGCGGAATGAATCAGGCTTGAGAGGATATAGAAGTGGATTTGGAGGAAACTGAGGAAAAAAGCCAATGTAGAAAGAAAAAGAATCAAAAAGTGTTCGAGAAATTGAAAGAAAATAGATCGCCGTGAAAAACTATTGGCCAAAGAAGGGCAAAACTGATAGGACATGCACTAAAGCATAATCAATGCCTAATAAACATACGTAAAGGAAAAGATATTGGATGGAAACCAAAAGGACTGCTCGCAGCTGCTTTCTTCAAAAACATGGAACATTAGATGAGCAACATATGCTAGTCTTAAGGATTGAGGAATGAAGAGAGAGGCGTGGCTAAGGTGACCAGGCATTACCTTTAGCATTTGATGATAAAGATTAGAAGTATATATTAGCAGACTAGAAATCACTCCAAATTATATATACACCGTTCCTAAAGATATCTCCAACGATGATGGACTCGAGTTGTTAAGGTATAGTTAAGTTTGCAAGGTATTAGTTAAGTTAAGGTTGCAAGGTATTGTTAAAAATGCGAGCGAAACTTATGTTACCAACGTAAAGCTCCGTTCACAACAACTTAACTTAACTTGGCGCGACTTAGGAGTTGAGTCCGTGAGAAAGCAACACACTGGTTCACAACAACTTTAAGTGGCTTAACTCGACTTGGCGTAGTCTTGGAGTTGAGCATTTCTCAACTTTCTCTTAATTCTAGCCAATAGCAAGGCCTGGTTTACTATCGAATAGGCTAGGGAAAAGGGGATTACGATATCGATAAGGCCCATCAATCGATTGTAGTATCGACTTTAAAAGTGGCGTACTGTGATTGGTTGGAAATTTCAGGCCCCAATTGGCACTCGGGAACAGCTTAAGCCAAGTTAAGTTGTTGTGAACGGGGCTTAACGGGCGACAATTGCAATATTTTCTCATATATTGTAATTACCTCAGGCCTCAGTGACCTCAGGAGTGTTCACGTTAATCACTAAATATTTATTATGGGTGGATAAAAAATAAACGAATTGCGACTCATTTACTGACAAAGCAGAGGTAATAATCTAAATTAATTTTTACACGAATTATGGACAGCTGAAATGCGTATATCACTATAAAAACCATCAATCTACGGGTAGAATACGAAAAAGACATTTTCCAAACAAAATATTTGTTCTTAAGTTCAGAATGCATCGACATCAAGGAGTAACAAGCTCGAACAACTATTAAAGAGAGAGGAGTGAAGAAACATACATCGCTTGGTCAACGCGATAAATGCCAAGAAATTTCTATGCCACTATTCCTTTTTTCCCCGTGGAGTCCATCGCCAAGGTGGACCCAAACGAGATAAAAAATGTTTTGTAGCTTTCGATCCCAAAGTAAATGTATTTGGTCATCTCAGGTTAATACCGTTTTTTAACTTAGCGCTATCATTAAATAATAAGTATTTGATTAATAAGTTAGGTAATTTATTATTAGTAAGTGATTAAGCATCATTATTTTGAAAATTCTGAAAATCTGAATCTGAAAATCTGAAAATTCTGCATCTGAAAATTGTATCTGAATCTAACGAAAGTAGCAATCCATTTAATTATATAAGGCTAGAGAGGATTGGATCGAAAACTGCTGCGAGGAATTCAACGAAAACATGAAGAAGGGAAACACCGAAACAGCATGCAAGCTAGTGAATAACACTCAGGAGAGAGGAAAACGAGAAGCAACATCAGGGATGCGAACGGGAATATACTGGTAGAGGATAAAGACATTGGGAATAGATGGAAGCAATACATCGAAGAAATCTACTAAGGGCGGACGCCGCTGGAAGAAAACCTAATGAATAACGAAAGCGAGATTGACCGCGAAGATTGGGACCAACTCATACTAAGAAATGAATTCGATAGAGCAGTAGAAGACCTCATCAAAAACAAAGCACCTGGAGCAGACAACTCAACGTAGAGATCATCAAAGCGTTCGGATAAAAATCCAAAGATAACCTGTACGAGATGATCTAATATACCTAGCATAGCAAAATACTGCCAGAGGACTTTCGAAAAAGCGTAATGATTGCGATACCAACGAAGACGAGGACAAGATATGAGAAGCACCGAACCTTGAGTCTAGAGTCATATTTATCAAAAGTACTCAGTCGAATAATAAGCCGAAGAATGGAAAGAAAAATTGAAGACTACCTCTCAGAAAACCAGCTTGGATTAAGGAAGAACATGGGTACCGGAGAGGCCATACTCTGCCTGAGAGTAATGGTAGAGGAAACAATGTGCGAACAAGCCATTATATGTCGCATTTGTGGGCCTGGAGAGACCCTTCGACAATGCTGAGTGGAACAAGATGTTCAGACTGCTGGATGAACTCGGAATGATTACAACCATAGAAGAAAAATCTTCCAATACAGGAAGCAAGTCGTCCGGTGCGAATAAGAGACGGAAATTAGATAGAAGCTAAAATTTACAAAGGAGTACGATAAGATTACATCTCTCCAGCACTGCTGGACATGTGCTTGGAGAAGGACAAGAAATTAGACTGAGCGGAATAAAGAAAAACGGAGAATAAATAAACATGCTCCGCTTCGCAGATGTTTTCGCAGTCATAGCTGGAAATCACAAATATCTTCAAAGGTCACTAAACGTAATGGACGAAGTTCCCCAGGAATACAACATAAAAAATTAGACATAGAAAAATTAGAAAAAAAATTAAATTAGAGTAAGACGAAGACTAAAATCCTAGTATGCGAAAGATAGAAGTTTTATGTAGAAGTCACCATTAGAAGAGAGAAAGAACTAGTGGATTCCTTCACCTAACTCGGAAGTATCATCACGTGGGACGGAAGAAATACAACGGACATCAAGCGGAGAATAGCCCATGATAAGTAGTCCTTCACAGGAAAAAGACAACTGCTGTCCTATCAAAGAAGATAGGACTACAAACCAGGAAACAGTATGTGAAAACATTCGTGTGGAGCATGTCATTCCATGGATCGGAAGTATAGACCATTGGAAAGGCTGACCAGAAAAGGATAGAATCCTTCGAAACCTGATGCTGGAGGAGGATGCTGAAGGCTTAATGTACGAATGAAATAAGAAATGATGAAGGGTACAGAAGAGGAAATGACCATATGGAAGCCAAGACAGAAAAGAAGAACCTGATGGATTAGAATCACCCTGACACACAATGAATTTGTGAGGATCAAAATTGAAGGTAAAATAGAAGGAAAAGTCCCCAGAGGAAGACCAAGGAATAAGTTCATGGACCAAATAAAGAGGGAAGTTCATAGGGAGAGATACCAGGAGGTAAGGTAACTAACATTTAATAGGAAAGGGTGGAAGGCTGCAGTCAACCAATCTTAGGATTGAACGTCCAATGATTAATCATATTTTAAGATCAAAATCATGGGATGACTAACACTATAATTATTTAATGGCTATTATATATAAAGCAAAGCAGTTAAATCGTTCGCCATGAAATCAAATATTTTCCTGTGTTCATCATTATTTCTGCACAAGGAGATAGGACAATGCACAATAGTGTAATTGAAGCATAATATAGATTTGTATTTTTTTATAACTCACCTTTGAGTGAGTCGAATGGTTACAAAATCCACAGGCTAAGTCTCGATAGGTTTTCATGAAAGGGTCGGTGCAGTGTACTCATTGCGGACACTCCGAAGTTGCCGGGAAAGGCGAGACTTCATGGGCTTGCACGTGAATCACGAAGAGGGAGGAGAGGGGAATCCTCGCAAACTATTTTGCCGAGGATGAGTGTTTCGGGCAATCTTGGCATTCAAGTCTCGAGTCAAATGGCACAGACTCGCCCGAATCAGCAAAAAAAGGAGATTCGATACCAAGGGCTCACGTTGAGGCAAGGAAAGAAATTCTCCTCGTGTTGAAATACAGGGTAGATTCTCGAAGCGTCGAGTAAAATTAAGATATAACGCAGGCATTCCGGGAAACTAGTATGTATATTTAACAGAATATTGCGAAAGCACCTGATCACACGTTCCCCGTGTCAATGCGGCCAAACGTCTGCTGTGGCGATATCGCAAGTGTCATAAACATGAAATCACATGAACAGGCTTCAAATAGTCCTTCACAATTAGACGTCCAAGGCGGACGAACACTTCAGTAAATGATCAGATGGGTATCCTTCTGCACGTTATTACACATGGAAAACCATTTAACTTAAAGAGCTCCATCCAATACACGATAACGATCAGAGGAATGGTTCAACTCGAGGAGGTGGTGTGAAGGTGGAAGGAGGGAAGACCCACACGGAAAGTAAGAAAAGGACAAGAACCAAGATTTAGAAGAAGATAAAAGAATTTCACAATGCGACGCTATATGCGGCCGGGGATGTGCCGAGGCGAGCACGGATAAAACAGGCTTATTAGAAGTATAATGCTGGCCCCTGGTGGAAATATTTGACGAGAATTTTTGGGCTCTCGTAAAATTGTTGTTAAACTGTGGTTAAAAACCTTAACAGGAATGCTTTTTTTAAATTATTAATTAGCAGAGTAGAGAGTCCACGGTCCACAAAAAAGCAAAAGTGTCAATCTCAAATTTTGTTAAAGAAACACCATGAAAAAATAGGAAAATAAAACAATTTATCTCAGTTGCACTGCCGACGTAGAATTAGAACATCCGTCATAGCTTTCAAACCATGGACGGAACAATGCAGTCGCTCAGAATGCCAAGAAATCTTAACAACTACTTAACTACGTATCTCCACAAAAATGACAGTATTATCTCTCCCTAACCTTGGCGACCACCCAGAAAAACACCTTCAATGTCCATTAAAAGACCAATCTCCAAATTCTACCCTCCCACTCGAAGCATTACGCTCTCATTTCCCTTTTCCGACTTACCATGGCGAGCTGCAATTCCTGGCTATCCTCAGTGAAATACCGCTGGGCTTGAAGACGGCAGCTTATCGCTCTTCTGCTAGGACCTAATAATTAACGAAGAGAAATGACTATAAGACCTCAAATGTGACACGATGTAAATCTCATCTGTTGAGGTAATGCAATGTTGACCCTCTTGAGAGGCAAAATAACTTCCCACAAGAGGAAACTACGAAAAATGAAGAATCAGCTGAATAGAGAGTAGAGAATGTCCACAGAATATCTTACATAAAAGTGTACTACAAAATCGTGTATAAATGAAGAGGCAAGGAGACAAAGATGGGCTAGCGATAAATATATACTTATTATATTTGCGTGATCCAACAAAAAAAGGGTCCATACGCAACTAATAATAATAATATATTACAATATTTCTATTGATACGAAGAAGACATGATTACCTTTAGTAATTCCTTCCCCACTGAACTCGACGTTCTCTCTCTACGCGAAACCGCCATTCGAATGAATGATTATTCGGACGTCATAGTGGTGGCGCACCGAGCGTTTCCACTCCAAATTGGCGGTGAGGGGAAGGGGGTGAGCTGGGCCGAAGAAGGAAACAAGGGAGCGTTGAAGCTTGAGCGATCAAATATTTCTACTGACAGTCGTATTGGGCTTCAGCTTCGCTCAACCGTATGCACCGAAACATGCTGAAGTGCCGCTCACCCTCCGAAGAAGGATTTTCCTTTAACGTCAACAAGCCACTGGAGTTTATGAAAACATACGTCGTTATATCTCCACTTCCTAGTCAGCGAGCTGGCTACGACTAATTAAATAACCCGCCTGTTGAAAAGAATGTCTGATTTCTCATAAGAATAGTTTAGGTAGGCATAGTTGTTTACGGGAAGGTCTATTTCCCAAGGAATTAACCCTCCCGTAAACCACCACAGCTAAGCTTTCCAAGTTTACTCAACGGTATCAGGCGAGATGTTGTGGAACATGTTTTCAGGAAAAATAAAAGGAGTTATAGTAATGTCCACATGGTTCACCATGTAAAGGAGTGTAAAGGAATCGTGTATAGGAGTGACTCCTCTAACTCCTTTAATTTTTCCTTTCCAAGTTTAATTTCAGTGCGCGACTTGTGCCTTTGATGACGTGTAGTGCTTATATCTTTACGACCATTGGAGCTTCATATATTTCCTTTGCCGTTCATAACCTCATGATTTTTCTTTTGATTTATTAAGGAGACAATATTCCTTGCCCACGGCATTTCTATTCTTTCGATGTTTGATAATTTCAGTCATTACTTCGTGGAAGTGCCTGATACCCATTCTGATAAAACACTTTGAACTTTACCAGACTTTATCATGACCAAGGTTTGCGCCTACCTCAATGGGACGAATACCCACCCAACCACGTCCTCGTCCATCTACTCTTATTCCTCTATCTCAATCCACCCCCAGTTTTGAACAAATTTTCGTCTGTATACACACACTTTCAGCTTCAGAGTAGATGATTCTCTGTCAATGTAAAACCGATCGCTGGTTACAATGGAAAGTGGTTAAGTACAAAGATTGGTTATTAAGATGAATCTCCCTGCAGATTTCTTTCTTAGATAGGAGAATTCATTATCCTAGGAAGTTCCATGGCCAAGTATCTACATCCACAATGATTACTTCGGAATTCATTGACATATGGTTATTCTCTTGACTAATCAGAAGAAACTTGTGGACTATTGACCTCGGGCGACTATCAAGCGGTATTCATCACTGGGCATTGGTGGACGATAGTTATTACTTGATTACAGAATTGATGCGGATCATTTTGAACAATGTAAGCCTACATCTCCCGCCCGATTAAGAGTCTTAAAGGCAACGGCATAAAAAATAATTCCTTAATTTTCCGCGAGAATACGGATACTGTCTGGAAATGCAAAACTGTAACGGTTTACTTAGCACAAATTCATTTTTTTAAAGGAAAACCTCACACAACCCGTTAAGCAAGCCAAGAGACGTGTGACAGGCGTTATTGAGACTCCAGCCATGGATGAGGAGGGGATAGGAGAGAGGTCAATCGTATCTTAACGATTTTACTTATGAGAGTGTAACGCTGTTTTGTTATAACGTTTTCCACTCTGAGATATATTTCTGAATATTAAATGAAATATATCTCACCCTGAGATATATTTCATAATTTAACTTTGATCCTCTGGGATGCTGTGGGATGTAATTTTAGGGAAAAATAACAAATTACCTACATTTTGCTTTGGCGCTTGAAATTAAGTGAACATTTTTGAGGAAGGGTCGGCAAAAAATTGTCAGATGCGCCAATCATCACGGGGAAAATCGTCTGCTATCCTCGGGATCCCTCGGATCACGATTGGAATGCACTCGCCGCCAGATGTAACGAATACCTTGGTGCCAGGACGATTACCTACATGAGCGCGCGGGAGAATATGTGAATATCCAGACGAATATCTGGGCGACATCCTGAGTGCCGCCGTGGAGACCCATATTCCTGGGTGAATACCACTAAACACGCGTGCCAAAATTGGAAATGCCTGCGAATACAGAGTACCTTGATAAGTAGGCCAGTTCAGCTACCCTCTCGATCTCCCAACTGCGCAGGTATCTTGGCTTGACCATGAGCTTCATGCTCAAAAGTTTCAGTTTCGCACCACGCACACACGAGTAGTGATAAATAAATTTACTGATGCTTAAAGATTCTGACTCATGCTTCCTTAACATTATAATAATAGCAGCACGGTTAGCATTATAAATCCTGGCGGTTATAATATAGGGATTGCATTGAAGTATCGCAAGAATGTGACTCTCGCATGCCTTTACAGCGAGCATACAACGGTTCTCAACTGTGAAAACTTACCTTACTAGCCTTGGCAACGGGAACGCGTAGCAACTAGAAACGTTGTGTATTTTAGAAATATGACTCAGATAGCAACCGGTAAGATATGTTCAATGATAAATTCTATTATAATGGAATATTTAGAGAGTCTTGAAATTTTTTTATGATTCGTCTTGTATTTTCACGCCAAGCTTGTGCTTTTCTACATATTTTCACTCTCATGAACTGAATGAGCAATCATTTGGGTGAGTGGAACAATGCAAACGAGATCTGACCATTTCATATGGTCTAAGTGACATTTAAAAAAAATAAGTTAGGTACAGGAATGGGATGTGAAAATATAAATCTTTTAGGTGGCAAAGGGATCCAAGTGATTTTCTTGACAGGTGATGCTATCTAGGGTAATGCCCCTTAACTACTTAGTGGGTTGTACCAAACATTTTCAACTTTGACTTAAGTTTTCTACAAACAACGATTTTGTTACTTAGACCTCTTCACTTCTGGGGTCCTCATATAATAAAAATTGATATAGTTCATTGCAGGGTTCGAATACATTCTCTCATCTGACAAATAATACGATGCTAATAATTTCACAATTTATGAAATGTTTTTGAAATGCACTTTGAATATTGAAATCTGTGAAGTCAACGATAACCGATGACACTGGCGGACTTACAGTGAATGAGGCAAATTCGTTCATTTAAAAATGTTCACGTTATTTACCCTCCCAACACAAAAGAAGTCCTGATAAATAGGAAGACGCTGCATATTTTGGGAGATGTGCTTCAGTACCCCACAGATACTCTGTGGTCCATTTCAGGTGACTTGGCGGCCGATGCCGCCTTTCCTTGCTGCCAGTCTTTTTTCATACTGCATTATTTAATTTAAAACCCTGGTCGCAATATGTGGAGATGAAAGCCATAAGAATGAAAATATAACAAGGATTTGACATATTCCATCATGCGGAGTTAGTTTTTCTTTCGTATTCATCACATTAAAAAAATATACTTTTAAATTCATCAAAGTTGTGTGTTTTGGTTCGTCACCCCGCTGACTACTGAAACTGCTGTTTAAGCTGAGTGTCACATGAATGTTAAGGTAATATGTGGGCCTAAAACGAATCAATTTGGGTTATAAAGTAGCTTTCATCAAAGGAGAACAAATTTTTAAGAACAACATGCTTCCTAGAGGGAGACGTAGAATTTAGTTCGAAGGAATTACGTAAAATATGGATTTATACGGCGTTTTTGATTGGAAATGTAAACGTGCGGGTTCTACTATATGCGGATGATGCTGTTTTGATCTCAGAGAGCCAACAGGGATTACAGAAGCTCCTAGATAAATTTTGTGAATCAACAGAGAGAATGGAATTGAGGGTAAATGCGTGCAAGACTAATGTAGTCGTTTTTGATAAGGAGTATGGGGAGAGCAACTGTATGATGAGGGCGAATGGTGAAGTAATTGAACAAGTGGATGATTTTGAGTACTTATAGGTACCCTGCGTCTTGAATGGACCTATGCAACGTTCTTGCAGCCGAGATTGAATCCTGTCAGTCCAGTTTGATATGACCTGATACAGAGCTTGTAGAACAGGCCTAAGAAAATCAATGAAGGTGGGTACTGAATCTCGTCACTCAACTCAACGAATGGCTCAAAGTTTCTTCAAGCAAGTGGCTATAGTTAGAGGCTTCAACTATCCAGTTGCCTTCCGCAATTCATTGTTTCTCTTAGTATACCTGAAGAACCGCGGACGCCACAACAGCCATGCAATTCGTAATGACTGGAAAACCACATGCATCAGAAACTGCAAGATTGAAGCTGTGAGAACTACAGTGAACATAGCAAGAGAATTCTTAGCTCGGATGTAAGCTTGTACGCCCTGAAAGCGAGGGCTCATTGAACTATCACCGTCTTAGCTATACCCAAATATGTATTTTATGTCTATGATCATGCTGATTTGAATAATGATGGTGGTATCACCTTGTGCTATCTCTCTTAAATCTGTGACAGGAACAAAAATTAGGAAGACCTCTTTCACCTCATAATTTTTCAAGTAATGTATGTTCTGTTTTAGAGGCATCTGTACACGTTGTTCTGTTTTAGAAGCATCTGTGGTTTCGTCTGCTTACACTGAAAACCCTTTTGATTAGTTGATCTCTTTCACTGAGTGTTTAGCTATAGTATCTTGACATGAGCTATTTTTTCATTTTGTATTTCACGTGATGTGTATTTAGCATTGTCAGCAGCTGATTCCAAATGTAAAGCAATAGCAGAGTCATTACTGTTAACTTTGAGTCTCACTAAAGCCCGAAATTTGCCATCCATTGTAACTTTCTCTTGTTCCTCAGGAAGAATTTCACCTGCCTCCCTATGGTGACAAACGGCAAACCCTCCCGACCGCAAAATATTACTGTCTCTATTATGGATTTGACTCTTTTTCTGTTCTCTTCGACCTGAAAGGAGTAAAATAGCGTTAGAGCATATCTTAGCCATTTCAAGACATGTTATAATCATATCAGTTCAGAATAAGGATAATCTTCACATTAATTCTCACTTGAGGGCGGAATGGATTTGGGCAGAGATTGGATCTTGTTGCAACAGATTGAAATGAGCCACAAACACCCTTACGTCATTGTAGAGTTGAGGGTTCTGGTGGCGTTTAAACATTTCCTTAGCATCTTTCCTCTTGCATAATTTTGAATAGACAAGTTGGCTACGTCGTTCATGAATTCTCTTCCCACACCCAGTGTTGGCTGCAAACAAGGAGCACCAGAGAGCATTGCCACAGCACAACACGGTCAATCGTTCTTTCGTGGATTAGTGACCGGGAGCATGGGTTTCTCGCACAAATGCATGGGTTCTTGACGGCAAACATATGACCGGTCTCGTCAGCATAGTAAATCTGATGAGATTTATAATGTTCCTCTTTCATAAATTATCGAAATTCCTCCCGAAATGCATTGGCAGTGGCAGTGTTGGCACTAAGTCGTTCTTCTTGAATACAAAGTTCACGAATGCCATGCCTCTCTTTGAAACTAATGAGACACCCATATGAAGCATTAAACTCACCTTCCAATGCCAATTTCTTTCGACTTCGCTGCCTCTTTTACAATAGCCCCAAAAAGAGATGAGCCTTCAGCTCATCTCTGGGTAAATCAATGATCGTATTAAGATTTTTTGATGGATTAGTGCTTTGAAAGTCCTGTAGTATGGTTACAATTCTTAGCATACTCCATGAATTTGGTTTTACATTTTTTAATGTCGCGTACCGTTTAAATGTCAATGCCATAATCTCTGGATAGTTTTATCCCCATTTCCCATTTCCTCAGTTCCCATTTCTCTAGTCTGTAAATAAATTCAAGTTTCTGCTTCACCATCAGCACCATTAACTTGCGTTTATTAGCTATGATATCCAGCTACGGGTTGGTAACTTATTCATTGGCCAAATGAAATAACAATGACGAAGAGTTCTCTTCCCTGATATGGCTGAGTGAAGCTGGGTTCATATGACGGAAAACGTGGCGGAAGAGGAAAATCCAATCACAGACCGGCAGTGAGGAGCCGAGGAATTTTACTTTTAGAGAGCTAACTGTGACGTCCAAACATAGCATAAAGAATGAAACAAAATAAATGAAGCGGAAAATAAACGAACCGAGAAAATTTCTTTCCATTCCATATTTGGACGAAGTTAAAGCCTTCATTAAGAAACCTCCTTTGAGACTACTTCACTGACTTTGACCTCGCTTTATTGATATTACTCTCTAAGCCCTTAAATGCGATCAGTTTCCTGCGGTGTGAATATTTGACCCTGAGCGTCTTTTGATATTATAATCATCTGGAGTTTATTTTTGCACCTTTGTCCTTTCATCGAGATGAAGTCTCCCTTTTGTCAGACAGAAGGAGAGCTGCAGTTGAAGCGTTTCCTACATATCAGGTGGCGGGTCCGCCCCTTAACCAGCCAAACGACTTGTAATCGGCTGGATACTTGTCCGTTTTCTGAGCCATATTGCTGTCATCTTGAGACCCAGTCACTACATTGAAACATTGTCGCCTACATCTGCTAAATTGTGTTGAAAAAAGTATCCACAAAGTTCCGAAGGTTGCGGTCGAAGACGAAACCTTTCATGTTTGATTGTGGGTGAAGAAAATCCCAGTTTTCCTAGGGCCTCGTCCACGGCGATAAGCTACAACTCACTACAAGCCACAATACGCGGCACGCGGCTGCGCCGCAACGCTTGGACGTACGACAGGGCTAAAAACTAAAAGACTCGCTATAAAGCGAAGAATTCTTTACAATTCCACACATGCATGTCTCGGTCGTAGTAGTTTGCTCGAGCGAATTTTGAAGCAAAAGATGAAATTAATACGGTCAAGCGAAAGAAAGTGTTAAATATTTGTGTTGTAATACATACTCTCTCCCTTCTCTTCTTCTCTCCTCTTTTTTCTCCTTTTCCCTTCCTCTCTTATTTTCTCTTTTTTCTCGCCGTAGAAAAATTTCGGGGGGTTTTAACCCCCAAACTCCCCCACGGCTATGCGCCTGACCCGTTGGCAGATGTCGAGAGGAGGGGTCGGGAATAAGACAGGAGGGATGCTGAGTCAGTTATGCTACTAGGCTGCGTTCGGGTATCTTATGGTGGCCTCGACGGCGGCGAGGTGCGGCAGCCAAGGAAGAGTATAGAGAGACGCGACCGAAAGAAGCTTTCGGCTGGCTGAATGACTCTCCATAACAGCACGATGTTTTACTATACTACACTCAACGCTTAACATTCATTTATCGTTATAACCATTTCGATACCTATATCAATTACTGCAAACGGGTAAAGATATTAACATTTTGTGAATTT
This sequence comes from Ceriagrion tenellum, assembly GCA_963169105.1. Lineage (NCBI taxonomy): Eukaryota > Metazoa > Arthropoda > Insecta > Odonata > Coenagrionidae > Ceriagrion > Ceriagrion tenellum. The sequence goes on along the minus strand of OY720641.1, from coordinate 84,934,128 downwards.
CTTTATGCATTGAAAAAATCCCCCCCAAAATTTTTTTTCTATGGCGCAACTTGCGCCATACATCCCCCCTGTGGGCGGCCCTGGGTAGGCCGAGAAAGTTGTGGTTGAATGTGTTTGAGGAAATTCTTAGGAGAAGGAATATTAGGAATCTTAAAAGCAGGAGGGCGTGTATGAAGCAGTGTATGGGGTTAAATGAGGCAAAAGAGATTTGCCAGGATAGGTCAGCATGGAGGAAATTATTGAAGCAGATTTAGGTGTACAAATATGTATTTATGAGTGAAACTTTGTGACTGTGCCTACCCTGGATGGGAACCGCGTAATCGGTATGTATGTATTGTGTAGTTTTAAAGCCTCCAGTCAGGAAATGCAGACGATTTGGAATTTAAAATTTTATTCATGACATTATGAATAACTCAAGTCAATTTTGAGTTCCAAGAAATTCGTTTCTTCTGATTTTCGAAGTATGCACAAGTCGTAGAAAATATTACATAGGATGAAATATTACATCAGTATAGAAAATACAGTAGAAGATATTACATCAGAATCAGAGGACCCAGCTGGGCCCTCTGATTCTGATGTAGGCAGGCTGGGGCATGTCGACAATGTTGTATGGAAATTGACGGAAGGAAGGTTGGACACTGGACGATCTCTTCTCATGGACAATTACTATAATAGTGTTGACTTGGCCCACCGCTTACTAGAGCGAAGGACCTATTGTACCAGAACTCTTAGAGCTAATCGGAAGGGGATTCCGCCTGACCTCGTAGCGAAAAAACTGAAAAGAGGTGGGGTAGTGGATGCATTCAGTACCAACGGAGTATGCATTATGAAGCGGAGGGATAAGCGGGACGTGCTGATGATCAGTTCAGAATTCGGTGGCAATTTGGTCGATGTCCTTCGATGGCAAGGAGGTGGTGTCACTTCAGTACACAATAAAAAACCAGAGGCCATTGCTCGTTACAATGAGTGGCATCAATCACTATGATCCAATGATGTCGTACTACCCGATTGAGTGTAAGACTCTGAAGTGGTACAAGAAATTTGGGATCCACATACTCCACCTTATTATGGTTAACAGCTACTTCCTGTACCGTAAAACCCATCCTAAAGTCTCTCTCCACAATTACTGCCTGTCTATTATAACAACTCTCCTGACTCCCATATACTCAGAACCCATCCCTCGTTCCTTCCCCAACCTGCCCTCCCGGTCCCTTGGCTTATCTAAGCACTACCCTCCGACGTATGACGTCGACAAAGGCCGAATGTGCCTCTCAGCGAAGATCCACATATGTTCTATCTTTCTCTCAACGAAGATGCACATATGTCCTATCCTTTCCTATGTGTATCTTTCCTGAACCTGTTCATATTGAGCACCACAAGGACATCTGGTGCTAAGAAGATATTTAGACTGTGAAAAAGTGTGTAAAAGGAACTGGTAAAGAATAAGTACGATTTGTATACAAGAAATTTAAAATTTATTCCTGTGCTGAGTTAAGAGTAAATATGATGATTTAGCACCTACTTTTATTGTTTTTTAATGTAGACACGTGTTGAAATGAAAAAAAGGGTTTTGTAAATAGAATTTATTATTATAATAAGATAATCTAACTCAATTGTTTTTTACCTGGTATAAAGTTTTTGTTTCACAGCTTATGTTTATGAGATACATATAAATTTATTGGCATAAAATGTGAAAATACTTGAATATTTTGGATTGTAACAGGTAAATAGTAAAAAATAAACTGAATATTTCCTGAAAGTTTGCTTCCATGCATGTCCATAATCATTACTCTTATCTGTGTTAGGACTGCATGGTATTTCCATGGGTGCATGGCATTAGTCCTCAAGGCCCGAGGCTCAAATCTGGATGAATCATTCGGGGTAACTGACGCATCCTAAGAGAGTGAATGGGATTTTTTCAGTTACAAGCATCAGTATTATCACAGGAGCCATAGGGAAGATAATTACCCCAATACTCTGATTGTGTTAAATATGTGGGCATTTGGGATCATTAGGAGGTGAGCTCTAACATTTCCCATCTTACAAACCACCGGATTGACCAATGACTGCGATAAATTTCTTTTTCAATAATGTGAGATGTGATAAATTGGTAGAAAATTGAATCTGATTTCTTCAACTTTTTCTCTTCCATTTCAAAGGAATAAAATATTTTTCATCCTTTTTATTAATTTTTCTGAATTTGGATTATCTCTCCCTTTGTTATAAATTAATTGCTCCTCAGGCTGGGCCCTCTGAATATAGAAAGTGAAAACTGTGGAAGGAAATGACTATATAAGAAAGATGATATATATATATATAATATAAATGATATATAAATTTTACAAAGACATCCTTGACATTATACGGCATAAATACCAAGTCTCTGGATGTGTAGTTTCATAATTATTGAATTACATATTTCTCACCATAAATAACAGCAAAAAAAATGATTTGGAAAGTTATCAAGAAATTATACGTGGGTATACAACCATGTATGTATTGTATCAAAATTGTCAAAAATATGTATCAAAATTTAAATTGTCAATTTTTCTGTATATTTTTTTTTTCGATTTTTTAAACCATCAGTCGATGAATGTGGCTACGAAAGCAATTAGAAACGAAAAAATAATTCAGTCACCGGCAACAATTTAAAAATTCCTTGCTGCATTGAAAGTGTTAATGTTCTCAATATTTCTTATTATCATAAGTTTCTATTCCTTTCCATTATTTTGTCAGCCCTTTCTTAACCCCTTGAGTGGGCGATAAAATTTCACTAATGCATCACTAGGTGGGGCTGTGCGAATTTAAAAGGTGCCATTTTGAAATTTTGGCGATTTATTTATGTAATATAATTATGAAATATTTAAAAAATATATACTCATTATGCTAATTTTTGGCCATATTTTAACAAATTAATTGTAAAATTTCTACATTTTTACAACTTTTGCAACTTATCGATTTTTCATTAATTTGGAGCAGTATTTTACGTAATAATGATTATTTGGCTTCTCGGTCATACATAGATCACATTTGAAGAAGAAAGGTGTAAATTCACAGGCGATGCTTGTAGAAAATCATTACGTCATAGGCATTGTACTGCGTGGTTGCATATTTGCCCCTGTCATCGAAATCCAATCTTTTATCCATTCTCCCGAAATCCTGAAATATTTTTCAAAATATATTTTCAGAGTTCAATAGATTATGAATAGAAATTTTGAAATTTATTTTTTGCCTTCCTCAGTATAGGGAATCCGTGTAATATTTGTAGAAACATGACTCGGCGCACAGCGGCACATCACACTTATGGCAACACAAATATGTTTCCCTGCGCTGTTTGTGTGATAAGCAAACCACACGTCGAAATACCACTAGTTCCCGCTCTGTTACCTAGAGAAACGTGGGTATCTACTTCTTCAGAGAAGTCGTCACTCTCGTCACTTGAACTAACTTCATCCTCACTAAGTGCGTGCATTATAGGGCGCGTTCCGAAATTCACTGCCAGTGCTGCCTGTGCTGCCGAAAATCGGAACGGAATACAGTACTGCCGATGCGGCAAAAGCAGCAATTTCGGAACGGCCGGCAGCAGCTGCTGCCACCCATTTCGCGGGAAATTTACGATCACCACTTTCGGAGTCGCGTGAAAGAATCAAAAATGTACAGGGTAAACTTAAGGCATTGATTACAGGCGAAAGTAGAAGATAAACTTGAGGCAGCTCCCACATTGTATAATTCAAGCATTAAATACAAACCTAAGCATCAGCCATATTCATTTTCCCTTAATTTAGGGAATCGTTTCTATTTTCATAATAGTGCATGGTGCAGGATCACTGAAAATCCACCACTTTTCGCACTCGTTTAAAGGGTACTGAATCTCCAGGATCATTAACTGCATAAAACACGAGGAATGGAAAGATAATAACCACACATTGAATACGGGTAGTTCCAATATTCAGCCGATACTGCTGTGTAACAGGCGTTCATCGAAGATATCTACAGTGAAAGAGACTCGAATATATACGTGAAAACATATAGTCTCCTCAGACAGCAATGTTCGCTTCTTTGCCATCGTGGTGAGTGAAATAAAAAACTTCACTTTATATTCCACTCGATTTCGAAGCAATGAAATTCACGAAGCAAAGGTAGAAGTTCCTAAACCTCAGGAACTATACAGGAAGATCCACTGGACTTGCAAACACTACTGCATATTTCCAGAAGATTCAACACCGCAAGAATACCAGACTGCGCGAATCACTGCTTTCAAACTGAAGGAGCCATGAAAACCCAAGATAGGAATAACGGGACTTTTTTCGCACCACAATTTTCACTACTTTGGGAGTCATGTACCGCAAGTAAGACTGGCATTACGGAGTTCTAAAAAAATCGTTAGGTAGCAGCACACTTCAGCAAGGCAATAGAAAAAAGAGCGCGCATCTATAAGCAAAACGCACTGAGAAATTGAATTTCTCATGAAGCGCGCATATATGCGCGCTCCCCGCCGGACGGTCGTTTAAATCCGCGCATATATATATGCACGCATATATGTGCTTAGCCCACTTAAGGGGTTAACTCTTTGTACTTTCTTACATTAATCCATGTTTTCCTTTCGTTCATTCTTTTCCGGCTGAATTTTTCTCCATAAAAATCATCTCACATTCAATGTCAAACCAGTCTTTGCTCTAAATCTTCCTATCTCCTCCTAATGTCTTACTTGAAGTCTCCTTAACCTTTAAACGCTGGATTTGAATGTGCTTTGAAGTTCCTCACTGCCGAATTTAAACTGGCCCTTATGACATTTTCCTGTTATGAATGAGCTAATAATGGCACCATCGGCAGTGAGAAGCACCAAACGGCGTACCAATATTGGCACTTTTGGCATTAAAAGGTTAATAGCTTCTTTTATTAGTATCCACTTCTCCTCCACACCTGCTTGGCTGTCACTATCAGCTAAATCCCTCTCCATCTCATTTTGAAACTGGATTCATCCTTCTTTGATTTCAGTAGGTTTAGTTTCCACTTCTTTGTTTTTTCAGTCGCTAGATTTTTAACAGCAGTGATATTTCCCTCACATTTGCCTTGACAAGTAAGAGCAGAGGCACAATTTGGACCTCTATAGCTCTGAATATAAACAGTTGATGATGCAGGCCTGGCTCATGTCAACACGTGATCCATTTGTATTTAAATTCCTGACCTTGGAGCTTTCCAGGTGCCCAGTCGGATTCATTTATGTGGGGAAAAAAGTACTCTTAATCACTAGGTTATTTCTGGAAGAAAACTGTACAAGAATAGTACCATTTTTGTTGTTAGCATGGAGCAATGAGTTGAGAGCTACCATTATCTCGCCAAAACTGTGCATTGAAATCCCCAGTAATTGTAACCATGTCATGGTTTTGTGTTCTCAACAATAATCTAACTCCTCACATAATTATTTCACCATTTCATCCAGATCTTCTTCGAGGGTATGAGTAAATATAAGTGTAATATTTCTAAATTTACCTACGAATCTGGCCTATCACAATCTTCCATCGACAGGATTGAAGTCCAACAGAATTCCGTATTCTGGTATCTATCATTATTCCTGTTCCATACAGATGAGTCCTTCTCTCAGGCCCACAGTAAATTAGGCTGTAATCTGGTCTGTGTCCCTGCTAGAGATGGGCCATTCAGGAAATTACCGCAATAATTCTTGTATATTACCTTGTTATTTTACGTAATTTACCACAGCCCCTGAAAACCACCGTAATTTTTGGTCAAATTCACCTCCGTGTCATATATTTTTCATACTGTAAGTGAAACTTCTAAGTGAACTGAGACCATGGCTGGGCTGAGCCATTCCATTGGTTTATCTGCTCATTGCTCCCCAAGGAAGGAATGACATGAGGTCATTTAGATTAGTGAAATGAGCTCAGTGGGTTCCTCGGGCCATGGTGTGGGTGCTCATCTATGGAGGCTGTAATCTAGTTTTTAATATAGCTGAGCTCACTGGGCGTCATTTAGATAGTGGTCTTGGGGCAATATGCAGTTGGTGACCAATGGGATGGACACAGGATGGTCACATGGGGACGCCAAGCCATGGTTTCTGGGTCACAAGGAAGAGGAAGAAGCGGATGAGCGGCAGTCGGGAGGAGGCGAGTTGGAGATGCGGTTGTGGAAGTGGAAATGGTGAATAAGGAAAGAATAAACGCCTTTTTTTCGAAGAAGTGTCGTTCCCTTAATTGACCCTCGACGGACCCTTAAGGTGACCGCTTACAACTGGCGTCAGAAGTGGGATCACGCTCATTCATCGAGGGCAATTGATATCGGCAGCGAGTTAAAAGGGTGAGCAGCAATGGCGGCTCGAGTGAGCATGGCAGGTGATGAGATGGAACTCCAACAGGCGGTGAACATGTTGTGCGACCAATTAAAGGAGCTGAGGGAAGAGAACGCGAGGGTGCAGGAACGAGTTCGTGGTCGTGGTGCAGAAGGCGAGCGTCCGGTGAGAAATTATGCACTCTTATCGTCCGTCGACCATTTCTCCGGGTTTCAAGGGGAGGACATTGAGGCCTTTTTCGAGCGTTTTGAGAGGGCAGCGATACTGAGTGGGTGGAGTGATGTGGAGAAATTGCATACCGTGCGAATGCGATTGACGGGCGGAGCGGAGTCGTTCGTGCGCGCTAAGGTTGAGAGCCGCGGAACCACTACGTACGAGGAGTTGAAGAGTATTTTGTGTGAACGCTACAAGTCGAGTAAAAGCCGCCGTTTCTATCGGGAATTGCTGTCCACACTGAAATTAAAGCCGGGAGAAACGATACCGGAGTTCGCCGATCGAATACGCGAAGTGAACGTGCACACATACGAGGCGGATGGCACAGCAGACAGAGTGGCGGCCATCAGGGAGGAAGCGGATCAGAGAGCGTTGGACGCCTTCCTTAATGGTTTATCGGGTGAAGTTGGAAGACAGTGCCGGTTGCGGATGCCCGAAACATTCGACGCCGCCGTGGAAGCGGCCATAAGGATCGTCGAGGTGGAGAGACGAGCGAGCGGCCAACTGGTGGAAAAAGAAGTATTTTTGGCATCGGCGGGCGCATGTTTCGTTTGCCATCGGGAAGGGCATTTTGCGCGCGATTGTCCAGACCGAAGAAGGGGTCGCTGTTACAATTGCGGGCGCCAAGGGCACCTGGCGAGGAATTGCCGCACTCCGACGAGGCACCAAAACAAAACCGACTCCCGAAGGGGTGTTTTAAACGGAATTGGGGCTGGGCCCGTCGCCACCCCCGGCCCTCTATAAGTGTTGCCTTGCCACGAATCGACCAACACCGCGAAATGGACGATTTAACGGTGTTAGTGGAAAGTGGGGGGCGATTATGGCGAATGTTGATAGACACGGGTGCTCAGGTGTCCCTAGTGACCAAACAGTGTTGCTACGGTTTAACTCCCACTGCGTCGCCCTTAAGAATAAAGGGGATTACAGGGCGGCGGATATACAATCACGGCGAAGTGTTGGCACCCGTGAAGGCGGGGGGCATCCAATTGGTGTTGCGGGCTCAACTAGTGGACTATTTGGGTGATTATGCAGGATTGCTGGGAGTGGATTTCTTACGCGAGAATGGCGCCGTAATTGATATGAATAAGGAGGAATTGTCGCTGAAAGGGGGTGTAATCCAACTAGGGAGAGACCGCGGCGAGAATTTAGAGGAGACTGCGCCGGGAGCGGAACAATCACAGCGTCAGCGGCAAATTGTTTTTCTCCGTGATGCGGATGCTGCGAGGGGACCAGAGGAGAGATTATGGCAGCAGGCGGACGAAGTGGGAAGCCGCGAGGACGTGCCACCCAACCAGGAACGTCGTAGGAAGGAAGAGTGTGTTCGCGAAGCGTTATCTCCGCAGCGAGTGGAGCGAGGCGACCGCGAGAGAGCAGCAGCTAGCCGCCGCCCGTGCGTTGATTTACCCATCCGCCTAATTACCGCGGAAGTTATCCCTGCTCGGAGCATGGTGCTGATTCCTCTCGCTCTACCCGCGGACCATTGGGAGGAAGGACAAACCTGCCTCTTGGAATCTCGCTTGGAGGAGGAGGACTGCTGGGTGGCGCGGAGCGTTAACATGGTGGGGAGGGATGGGTGTGTAATGGCATTGGTAAGTAACCTGCGGCCGACTGAAGTGACTCTGACCCGGGGAACAGTGATCGTAAACGTGAGTGACATATGCAAAGTCCCCAGTGATGATGACGGGATAGACGGGGGTCGCGGTAACGGGCAAAAGTGGGTGCGATGCACCACCTCTGAGGAGGCCGTTAGCCATTATTCGCTGGGGGAGAAGCTGGGGCATTTAGGAGTGGAAGAGAGGCAGGTGTTGAAGCCAGTGCTTGAAGAGTTTTCGACTCTGTTTTCCGCGGTAGACAATCCCCCAGCCACCCACCTCGCGGAGCACCATATCCCTATAGGGAATGCGCGGCCAATATACCGCAAACCATACCGCACCCCATTCCATCAGAGGGGTTTGATCGAACAATTTGTAGAAAAACAGTTGAAGGCCGGGATAATTGTTCCAAGCTGTAGCCCATGGTGTTCGCCGGTGGTTATTGTACCAAAGAAGTCTCTCCATGGTACACCAGAGTATCGGTTTTGCATTGACTTTCGGGCCCTAAACGCGGTAACGAAGCCAGATGTTTATCCGATACCAAATATAACGGAAACACTAGATAACCTAGGTGGGTGCCGGTACTTCACGACATTAGATATGACGAGTGGCTATCATCAGATCCCAATGGCCCCGGACTCTAGAGAGAAAACGGGATTTGTGGTGAACAGTGGGCATTACGAATACGTCCGAATGCCTTTTGGGTTGCGTAATGCTCCCGCCACATTCCAAAGAATGATGGATGGAGTTTTGCGAGGTCTCACGCCAACTGAATGCTTAGTGTATTTAGATGACGTAATTGTGTTCAGTGGGACGATTGAAGAACATGCGTTACGTCTAAGTCGTGTCTTTAGCAAGTTGAAGGAAGCGGGACTGTCTCTTAAATTAGAAAAATGTCACTTTGCCCTTCCAAAGGTAAAATATTTGGGGCATATCATAAGTTCCGCGGGAATCTTCCCCGATCCCGAAAAGGTTAGTGCCGTGAGAGAATTTCCGACACCAAGGTCGACGAAGGAAACACAAAGTTTTCTTGGTCTCACAAATTATTACCGACGCTTTATACCAAACTACGCCATTCTTGCCCACCCCCTCACAAGGCTTTTGAAAAAGGGGCAACCCTTTCTATGGACACCTGAGTGCGACGAGGCAGTGGAAAACTTAAAGATGGCATTGACAAGTAGCCCTATACTCACATATCCAAATTTTCGGTTTCCCTTCACTATTGCCACCGACGCCAGCAATTTCGCTATAGGTGCCGTGTTGTCACAGAGGGTGGACGGGGAAGAGCACCCGGTGGCATATGCATCTCGACAGCTTAAGGCCGCTGAATTAAATTACACTACCACGGAAAAAGAACTGTTGGGAGTTGTCTGGGCGGTGAATCATTTTCGCTGCTATATATATGGACGGAAATTCATAATAGAAACAGACCACGCGGCTCTCAAATGGCTATTCGGATTAAAGGACCCGAGTAGCCGCCTCATGCGTTGGACACTAAAGCTGAGCGAGTATGATTATGAGGTGATACATAGACCGGGAAGGGTCCATTCAAACGCCGACACCTTGAGTCGGAAGATAAATGGACTAGTTGCAGAGGGGGTGATAGATTTCGCGGAAACACAAGAGAGAGACAGCGAGTGCAAAAATTGGAGTCATAAAAAACATTTCGAAAAATTAAATGGTGTTTTATTCCGGAAAACGAAGTGCGGGAACCGGATAGTTGTCCCAGCGGAATGCCGAAAGGAAGTGCTGACACAATGCCACGACCACATTTTAGCGGGGCATTTAGGACGGGAGTCAACCGTGACACGGCTTGTTTCTAATTACTGGTGGCCTGGGATAGAAAAGGCCGGAAAGGAGTACGCTAAGCATTGTGTAGCATGTAACCAGAGGAGTCCTTATGGGAAAACGAAGGCACCATTGCAAAAAGTTCCCTCCGCCACGCGGCCGTTCGAATTCTTGGGGATAGATATAGCGGGACCCCTACCGCGAACGGACAAAGGAAATAAGTACATACTGACTATTGTTGATCATTTCTCGCGCTATGTAGCCATGATAGCGTTACCGGATCAAACTGCAGAAACTGTTTCAGTGGCTCTGGTGAAGAAGTGGATTTTAAAATTTGGTGTACCTCAAACTGTTTTGACTGATCAAGGGACAAACTTCGAATCGGCATTGTTTCGCGAAATTTGTCGGTTGCTCCAGGTGAGACGCTTGAGGACGTCACCGTATCACCCGGAGGCGAACGGAAGGGTCGAGCGGGTACATCGCACCATTATGCAAATTTTGAGTCACTATGTGAACTGCAAAAATAATGATTGGGATGAGGGGCTCGATTATGCAGTGACCGCATACAACACCAATCCACACCGTAGCACTGAACATTCCCCTCACGAGATAGTATTTGGTTTTCAGATGGTGTCACCGTTTGTAGGGGGTGGAGCTCAGACAGACCATCCGGCGGTGACGAAATTACAAGCGCGGTTGCGAAATTTATGGAAATTATGTGGGCGAAATAATAGGACGGCACAGAGGAGGCAGGCAAAGGGGTCAAAAGTTAAGGGAAGCCAGCGCACCTATAAGGTGGGAGACCACGTGTATCTGAGCGATCCGTGTTTGAAGGTAGGGCAAGTTAAGAAGTTTCACCGCCCGTGGAAGGGCCCGTATCGTGTGTCAAAAGTGTTTTCCAAATGCAACATAGAGTTAGAGCTTCCCTTTAGGAACATCGTTGTACATAAGAATCGAGTAAAACCCTATTTAGGTCCTCTTCCTACCTCACATTTAGTAAGAGGCCGTGACCGGCCCAGAGGAAGACCAAGGAAAAATCTAATTCCCACCAACCCCCAAGTTCCCTCCACGCCCATTGCAGATGATTCAGGCTGGGATACAGGAGTGATGAGCGAAGGACGATCCACAAGCCTTGACCCTAATCTTCCACGAGACGTTCCGGCCGGCGAGGATCCCGTGGAGGAGATAAGCGAGGAGGAGGCCGCCTCCCCCTTTGTGGAGGATGCTGTCGCTCCTCCCACCCTTTTCTCTCCCCTTCCGCAGCGGTCCCCATACCCATTGCGGTCGAGGAGACAGCGGTCTTCGTCTTCCCAACCATATGTGGCTCTTCCTCCTGCCCCCTCCCAACCCTTACTTTTTACGACCGCGGGGAGCGCTGTCGAGATGGGAGGAGGTGGAGGAAGATACGCAGGAGTTATGAAGTGTATTATGATTGTATTTGTTATGTGGTGGGAGGCGGAGTGACTATACCGGGGCAAGAGGATTCCAAAGTAAAATGGTAACATATGGTGGGAAGCCGTGAAGTAGTACTAAGAGAGCACACTGAGATAGTTGTGGTAACTATTTTATTTGGTGATGGGCAGTAGTGAAAAGTGCAAGGTCTTGTCGAGACAAGGGAAATGTGAAATTTGTGAAGTGACCATAGCGATGGGGAGATGAGACCTAAATAAAAAGAGGATATCTAAAGGTAAATGTGGGCATAGATCAAAAAATTATATTATTTGATGAATTTAATAGGTAGTCGGTTAGTGGCAACAAAGTATAATTCAAAAACTGTTGAACTTAACGAGATACTGTATTGAGTTGTATTGAAATTCGAAAGGGCACCTTATTGTAGTCATGTATATAAGTGGTGTGCAAAGTAATCCAAACATTGAATTGCAAGTTGGACTTGGACAATGATTTCCACTATTTTTAACTTAAGGTAAATTTATCCTAGTGCCACTATTTCATTTGTTTTCTGTCTATTGAGTAAACTGTGTTGCATTCATTGTTGGTGAGCAATTGAGAGTTGACTAAGTGACTTGTATTCACTGATGTTTATATCTGTATCATTAGCAATTAGCATTCATTTCTATTGGATTAAATTAAGAAGATGAGTTGCTGGAGTTAGTCAGCAACTCACTGTTAGGGAGGGATAGTTGTAAGTGAAACTTCTAAGTGAACTGAGACCATGGCTGGGCTGAGCCATTCCATTGGTTTATCTGCTCATTGCTCCCCAAGGAAGGAATGACATGAGGTCATTTAGATTAGTGAAATGAGCTCAGTGGGTTCCTCGGGCCATGGTGTGGGTGCTCATCTATGGAGGCTGTAATCTAGTTTTTAATATAGCTGAGCTCACTGGGCGTCATTTAGATAGTGGTCTTGGGGCAATATGCAGTTGGTGACCAATGGGATGGACACAGGATGGTCACATGGGGACGCCAAGCCATGGTTTCTGGGTCACAAGGAAGAGGAAGAAGCGGATGAGCGGCAGTCGGGAGGAGGGGAGTTGGAGATGCGGTTGTGGAAGTGGAAATGGTGAATAAGGAAAGAATAAACGCCTTTTTTTCGAAGAAGTGTCGTTCCCTTAATTGACCCTCGACGTTCCCTTAATTGACCCTCAACGGACCCTTAAGGTGACCGCTTACAATACCAATATATTCAAACAATATTTTAGCCAAATATATGTATATGTAAGACTATCTTAATTATTATTAAAGGCATGTAAGACTCATTTTCACTTGTGGGGCTATCATTTTAAGTTTGAAGGATAATTTCTCATACCAAGTAAAAGAATGCTAAATTTCATGTAGGCTGCCATATTTGCTTTTAAATTTTTATTTCTAATACATAATGAAGCAATAGTAATGGTTTAAATATCATAAACACCTTGCTATTGGCTTTCCTATTATATACTCCATTAGAGCTATTAATTGCAGAAAATTAAAAATTACCGAAAACTGTGGTAATTTTAGAAAATTACCATATTTTACCTCAAATGTAAAAGATGGTAATTTACCCATCTCTAGTCCATGCCACCTTACTTCTGGGAGTCCAACCATGTCAATTCTGAGTTTGGTTAATTCCAGAGCAATTTCTTTTGTCTTTCCACGTTAAAGCATCGTCCTAACAGTTCCAAAGAACTACGGAACTAACTGCGCAGTATCTTTAACAGTCACCTACTAGTGATCACACAATTGTGTGAAATTCAGTGTAAAAATCATCTGCCTGGACTGGGAATTGAATCAGACCGCCCTATTTTGCACCAAGTGCTCTTACCAATTAAGCTACCCAGGCATCCCCTCCCACTGTGAATCTCCATGGGGCTTTACGGAGAAAGTTGTCCTCACAGATAATGTGCATGTCATTCCACATATACCCACATGCAAACACTTAGCGCTACAGTCAACGGGGTAAAGCCCAACTTTAAACACAAAGTGGTCTGCAGCACTTTGTGCTCCCATACAGGTACCTTTAGCATTACATGCACGGTACTTGTGAGGACAAATTGCTCCTTGAAACCCCTATGAGATTCATAGTGGAAGAGGACACCTGGGTAGCATAAATGGTTTGAGCACTCAGTGCAAAATCGAGGGATCTGGGTTCGATTCCCAGTCCAGACGAATAATTTTTCCACTGTGAATTTCATACAATCATCCTAACATTCTACGTTGCAAAAACAGTGTGTGTACACTGTGACTAATACCCTCATACAGTGTGCAGCACATTTTGTCACGTTCAGTGTCAAGCTTGGAAGAAGGCAAACTGTGTACATTGAGTGTGCACACTGTATATATAAAAATATTTATCCTGTAATAATATTACATGAGATGGGATATTTCACTTCATTACCACAATCACAGAAAAGGCCTCCACAGGCAGGCGCGATACGCGGGCAAACAACAATGGAGCATTCAGTGCGTGTGCACACAAAAGAGCAGGCAGGCGGCCACGGCCGCAGCCTGAGCAGCGGTTGGCCGCCGCGGCCTGCGGGCAAACTCGACCGGTTGAGTTTGCCTGAGCGGCTTATGCCAAGCAATTTTCAACTTCCTCAAGGGGTTGCGCCTACGAAACTGGGCATTGGGAATGCGAAAGTGTCGAAATAATATTGATCGTGATTTTACATCAGAAATATTATCTACTTCCAAGGCACGTATGCCTTCGTAAATTCAGATATACCGCATGAATAGTCAAGGTTCATCGGTTTGTCGCTCACACCAACAATACATCAATTCCGTGCCCGCAACTGTTTAGGTGTGTGCACAGCGGCAGCCACTCGGTCTGCGTCGCTACCACGTGGGCACAGCCGCCGCTCAGGTGTGTGGAGGCCTTAATTCATGAAACTAAAGACTAGAAATTCCCTTGGTTAAATGTTTAAAAATTCTTCTGTTGACTAATACCCTTGTACAGTGTGCAAAATATTGATGTCACAGTCAGTCACGGTTAGTTTCCACCAGGGTACTCCTGTGATAAATAAAATAAGCCAACAAGTGCTAACAAAATCAGGGAGTAGAATGTTTTCATCTTCATTTTTATGGAGTGTGTTGCCCACATTTCAAATATTGGTTTGAAAGGTGGGCATCACCTACGCACAGCAGATTTCATCAAAATCTGAATTGGAGGGGTATAAGACACCAATTTAAAAGGAAATGACTCAACTACATGTGAGGAATTGTTTACATCAAAAGATAAGAACTTCATTATAAGACAATTATTTCAGTATTCTATGAAATATTTTTATTGCTTGACATCAACAATAGCCAATCTCTGTTAGCTTTTCCAGACACTTTTCAACAAAGCATAGTGCTATTACAGTACATCAGCAGGTATACATATTAATATTCCACCTAAGATCACAATGTCTTTGAAAGGATCAAAATATACTTTAGGTAATAGTACTTCATGCAAGTCCATAATATTTTCCACTTAGGCTGAATATGAATATTTATGTGAACGAAAATTTTTAAAATAAGTAACATCATCACTGATTTGTAACATGAAACATAGTTAGAATTACTAAGTTCATACACATAATTTGAATTTATCATCCAGGCCATCTATGTAAAATAAATATTTGAGCAAACTCATACCTTAACGAAGGCATAAGTTCAAAAGTAGCAAAGAGAGAGCACAGAATGCAACTCCCACAGTACTCCTAACACAATATCTATTAAATCCTTTACCCAAATAGAAATGAAATTTTAACAGGATAGAAATTAAAATTTTTGATGGAAATATTAAAAAATGCCACCTACTAAATAATACACAGCCATCCATTTTTCCAGAACTAAGCAAGCGCAAAAAACCCAACTTTCATTGTTTTATTTTCCTAATAAAAATTAGTTGAAATATGTCATATAGATACTTCACCTTGAAGTGAATTTTAAGTTCGAAATTCGACTCATGAATGAAACAGCCCTTTGAACATTAAACTGAATACATGTTCCACATTTTTTTGGCTATTTCTCAAGATTTCCAGACGTTCATTATAAAAATTTGTAGTCCTAACTCACCTTTTCACCATCTGGGTAGGTCGGGCTAACAATTCTATCTTTTTCATTTCCCACTTTAATTATATCTGAAACATCCAATGACTAAGCACAGCTGATCCAAAGTTTGACAGTAACATGATCAAAATGGCGAAAAGGAATTTTGGCTTATTTTCAATGTAAGACTAAGAATTGAAAAATTAAGTAGCTGTGGTGTATAAGGTCTCATTTTGTTTCACAAATTCCTTCTCCAATTTATGTAAACCTTTCTCCCAGCATCAGAGAAAGTTATTGTGAAGAGTATGAGATAATGATAGGGCCAGGCTGGGGAAAGATAAGGTTTTGTCCTCCAAGTAAGAAACTTAACTATCATCGGAACTTTGAAAGCACAGAAAATGTAATTATAGCTGAAGAAATATATGAATACAGGAACAATCTTAAAAGATATCTTAATTATTTTTACTTACAAAAATTTAAGGGACAATTGCTAGCCCTACAAAAAAATCCTAGACATGCAAATGTTCGAAACAGTCACTGCCACATCTTTGTTTGATGAGCATTGCAATGAAATGATTAAATATAGGATTTCACATGGGATTCTTTTATTTGATTATTTCTCTGAATGTCCAAAAAAAAATTAGGACTGAAATTCATACGCATTGTATGCTTTCCTCGTGAGGAACTCCTGCAGTGAAGACATGTTCTTCGGAGAGCTCAGACTGAGTCCCCAAAATCATTCTATCATGCCCACTTTTTCAGATTATAGTAGTAAAATTTTAAGATTAAATGAATACTGAACACTTGATGTTACACTTAATGATATTGTAGTTGACATGATAATATGTAATTGTCACCATTAACCTGTTTCATCTTATCAAATTTTTAGAAATGCTCAAAAACAATTGCATTACTATCTTGTATAAAAAAAGACTAATGGCCCATTAAGACCCAAACTATTACATATGTTTACTTAAATAAAGAATAAGTACAACATACTTATTCAGCTGATAAATACATTATGTGGTGTTTATCATCGATACAATTGAGCCTCAAAACTAAAATTGACCTTTTTGTCATAGATGTAAGGCTGGTTATTTTGCATAGTCGATGCCTTAAAAACATGATGAAATTATGCATAATGATTGACATATATACAAAAACCTTAAGTTTGCCTTAAAATATGGCAATGAAATTTCATTTCCCTGAATATGAAGCTGCTCTGAAGGCAGCATGTATTTAATCTAGAAAATTGCATAAAAACCTTAATGTCAATTCACAAACAAGTGAAAAGTGTCCCACAGAAAATTTCCACAATATTTCAATTCAATTTCCATAAAAACTTTAGTAACTACCAAATTATGGAGAATTTATTACAGAGAAGCAATAAAATCATATATTAACAATGCACATGACAAAAATAATTTACAGGAAATGTCAATTTTTACATTTCAGGGCACAGTTTCATGATCACTCCTCCGCTCTTTGCAATACAACAGTTGCAAATAACAATGCACTGTTCTAAAGTCCTAGTCAATAAAATTTCTGTGCATCAAAAGTCATTATTTCAGGAAAATACAGCTATGTAAATAGTGCAAGTTAAAGGCATTACACCAAAGTTGTAAGATCCATGATCAGTCTGACAGCCAGCGACTTGCATACCTACATATTGTGCACAGAAAATTTGTTAGCATACGAATTATACTAGAGAAAAACAATAAACGCCTCAAAATAAAATTCACAATCCAATCAGAATAACTTTCCAACAACAGCAGAGTTTGCAACAGTGAGAATTTCTCATGTGATCCCATCAAAAGACCATTCAGTGCATAGTACACGGATGTTGAAAACAGACAGCAATTGGCTTAAAAAAGATAGGCTTAAACAGAGCGCAAACAAAATAAATATAAGCCACTGTGATAATACAGGCACCTAATTGGCATAGGCCAAGGTTGTAGAGGAGACCCAAGGTATAATGTAGCCTTAGTCAATCATTCACCTCACTTTCCAAGATGTTAAAATGAACCTGATAATTATCTTCTAAAGTTAGCCCCAAGAGAGGCATCCACCAAGTGCTCAGGTCCTGATGGTCCTTTCATTGCATTGATACTAATACAGGTTCTACAAGCCAGTAATATTTTTATACCAATGTCAACAGCCACACTACATTTGCCCTCAACCCAAACCCTGTTGTCATTCTGTCCATCACACTCCTATCCAAAGAAAAACTAAACGACTTTAATCAGAAGGACAGCGAGAATTGAATTCATTTAGAGAAAAATGCCTATGGCACTTACTACCATACTAAAACAGGGCCCTTTAGACTAGCCTTTGCTTAAGCTTTGTGAAGGCTTTGGAAAGGGGAGGCAAAGTCAGTGAAAGAACCACAGCCGTTAAAAAAGGAAAAACCAATACATATGTCCATATGTGAGGACACTATTTTCTAGCCTAAGGACAGAAAATTTCAGACTAAAATGGACATTAGGTCCCTGCTATGAGCAAATTGTAACAATGCATGAAGTTATTTAACTCAAAAGATAAAACATATTTTTCAACAATTTTTGTACAAATTTGAAATTCTGAAAACAAACAATAAAACCAAATGTATACATGATAAACTAAATACCTATATGCAACAATACCACAGAGCATACAACACGAGATAAACATTTTATTTTCAATTTAAGATGGCACTCAAGACAGATACACAGAGCAGAGGCCCAAAATTTGATTATTAAGTAGAAACAAATATTTTCACAACTATACAATTGAAGGAGTCAAAACATACCTTAATTAATTTTCCATAACTTTTTTGAGAGTTAAAGTCACAATGAGAATAAAAGCAGATTTAGTATAGCATCCAACTTTTACAAAAAGTTAGAAACTGCTGACTTAAAGAAGATAAACACAGTACTTTCTTACGTACAAAAAATATTTAGTCACACTTTCCTCCTCCATGAAAGGAACTAGAACACAAGAGTATTCAGAAAAACTCATTATCATGGAATCCAGGAGATGCTGATTAAAAAAAGGATCATATTAATTATTTCAGTGTATACCACATAGACTAAATTGGAAGATGACACGAGGGACTTCTCAGATATTTAAAAGAAATGCAATCTCCTCTTCAATGTGATTTCATTCTGGAAATCTGACATCCCCTAAAGAATATCTTGGATATTCAACATAGGTAAATGAATTTCCACTAAGTTTTCATTGAGCCAAACAATGTTAGATATACCTGTGAACCATCACATGAATTTTCAGTGCAGTGATTGTGAAACTGTAAGACTTACCCTTCTGAATAAAATTAACTTAAATAAGAACCCAAACTAGTGTAAATTTCTCGGGCTCGCCACCGGGCCCGAGCCCGAGAAATTTACACTAATTTAATTCGCCGGGAAAGTGTAAAATCATACAAGAACCCAAACTGTTTCACTATTTGTTATTGTGGCATTTCTCCAGCATTAATAAGCATCTCAAGAACTTTGCACAAAAGCACATCAGAGAATTCAAGGTTTTACACCTTCTGACCACTTCAAATGAACAACAGGCTGATTTCAAGAAGAAGATTAGGTTGTAGTGGTGTACATGGTACTGGCTTCTCAACCCATGGGATCCTGGTTTGAATTTCTACATGATCTCAGATGTTGGCTCAAATGATCTCAGATGTTGGCTTCCTTGGAAAATAAACAACCGATATTGCCTCAATTTTGGTAAACACCTCTTATCATAGAATTTTTACTAAATTTCCTTGCCAGCATATCCAATACCATTCATTTCTCCCAGGAAAAAATACAAGAATTATTAATTCAAATGATTTTTCACCCTGATTGGTCTTGGTTAAATTCGCAATATATTACACCTATAATAAAGCACCATGCCACAAAACTCTCTCAGAATAATTTTGAAATAACTTTTTAGGCTTCAATTCCCAGAAAACCCAAGGATGTGGTACTTAATACCATTGAATCTGAATTTTATTACAAAAGAGCATTGAACTGTGCTCTTACCAGAAGAGTGTGCTTACAAATCAGGGGGATACTGTTGGCACTCCATTAAAACTCATCATCTTCCAATTCAGTCATAGACATGCTGGCTCTAAGAAATGTGGTTGATATTAGGGTAAGTTACACATGTACTTGAGAACAATAAGTATGTCATAGTTTAAAGCTGATACTTACTACAGTGCCCCATTTAAAGCCAATTCACTCATACTTCATGCAGTGCACCACATACATACAGACAAAAATAAAAATTTTGAACATACCAAGAATTATGATTCACAAAACTAATTAGTAGATCCCACATTACTTAATCAGCCGATAATTTAAATAATCACAATTAGGAGAAACAAAATTTCTTGAGCCTTTTTTTATAGCTCATACGACAATTTCTAGCGTATTAATATCAATTAGATTATTTACGTTCCCAAAATGAATTTCTGACAGGCTTCCAATTAATGAATTTGAATGATGAATCAAAACTCTAAAGGTACACATATTCACTGATAGTTTTATTTTTCAGACTGAGAGGGTTTTAATTCTCAACGTCCAAACAGCCACCTCTAACAATTAGAGAAGTTAAAAGAATTTATTTTGAATTCATAAATATGATAATAAAAAATACACTACCAAGGCTTAATTGAATTAATCATCAATCAAAATTAAAAATGACATGTCTTTGATAAATTAATCACCAACGTAAATTATCCAAGACATTATGATAAGTCAACAAACTGTTGCCTTATCAATAATGGTGCAATAGCCTCACATCCAGTGACCTTAGATATATTATGTGCTCCACTTTAAAAAACTTAGCTTCCACAGATAAGTAATACAGATAGCTTCTTGATAACCACTCTGCAAGTACATGATTAGATTTTCTATCTAGCATAAAAACACCTCTTAAAACCAGAAAAATAATTCAACAGCATCCATAAAAATAATTTTCCAAGTAAATTATTTCTCACTTTTGGTTATAAATTCTTCAATAGTGTTAAAAGTAATTAGGACAGACATACAAAGTCAAGCACTACATTCAAGCTAGTTACAGTTATAAATATTTTCAAGAACAAATCATCAATCTATCGTACAATCAGGCAGTCTGTGCTGGTTGCAAATCCATCCCCAAGTACTGGAGAGTAAATGTTCTTCCCTCTTTACAATAGTGTTTACATCCATCAACATTAATACCCCTCCACTTTTCCCACTACAGCACACTTTATCCTAACCCACTAAACCTAACTCTAATCATTCTGCCTCGAGTTAAAAAAAAATTCATTCCGCAGATAATTTGGAGGAAAAAACCCTTCAATTGTCCAATTTTATTGAATGCTGCAATGCTGCACAACATACATTTCTGCTTTCAGAAAATTTAGATTTATCTTACCCTTGGTACATAATAATCCTCACCATTTCTCAATCACTCATGTTTGCTGGGACTCGACCAAAGCCAACAAACTGTCTCACATTTTTCATATTTTTTTAAGTTTAGCAAATATTTACATAGTTCACAACCCATAGTGGCAGTATTCAGTTCCTGTCCCTCTACCTTTACAATCGTGTTGAATTACATTCATGATGATGCATAAGGCTTGTGAAATATACTTGGTAATTATAGGTTGTATGTTGGTTAGAGTTTAGTAATTATATAAAAGTGTTTTTATACATTTTTTCGGAATTTCAGCTTTTCTCATAAAAATAAATGTTTCCATCAATGGTTATTGAATAGGAAAGTGTAGCTTTCATTCAATTTGTTTTTCAGATAAAATATGTATGGAATACCAATTTGTCCTACAGAGGAGGTTAGCATAAGGCAAAATGAAAGGAATTTCAGAAAATTTATTTCTTGTAGTAAAACTCTTTGAATACACCACTTAAAATATCAAAAACTATTAAAATAGGAACTGGGCAGTATAGCTGTTGGGGGTGATTCCAAAAAAATTTCAAATCACAATTAGCCGTGGAACTCACAGAAGCTTATGGCAGTGCTCTGTAAATTACTTGCACTGTGCAAAAGGAATATGTAATAACACCTTTCATTCAGCACAGAACCATAAGCTTTTGCAAAAATCCATATGCCGCACAGACCCTTGCAATAATAGAACCCTACAATACTCTCATGGTAAAACTCTATCCAAAGTATCAAAAAATATGGAATTTCCAACCAAATCTCTTTAACATTGCAAAGTTAGCTGCTCAAGGAATGTTCAATGAGAATTTTCAAAGCTCATTTGATGACTGACTAAAGAAAATATATATTTGCCAACAATTATATTTGCTCACAACAAATATACTTATGCAAACAAAATATCTACAATGATCAATCAAAAAATACACAACATACCCCACTCCATAATGAACTCATTTGTACACTAAATACAGCATCAAATTAATGGGTATTTTGTATCATTCCAAGTTGCAAGTTGCAAATGCATATTTACTTATCATCTTATTCAATTTTATAGCACAATCCGATTTTAAACTTCTGTTCCTTCAATCCTTTCCACAACTATGACAAGAGTAATCCATAACTGTTAGTACTGGCACCACATGCACATCAAGTGTCACTCTGAAAAATATTCCTTGAATTGCAGATACATATTTGAATACCCAGTCCAAAATGCTCTTGGAGAAAATATCTGAATGCAAATACATACCACAAAAAAATCAGATTAAGCATACTGAAACCTGTTTTATCATCATGGTTAACCAAAACCCAGTGGCATATTCTATTCTTCAACCCTGGGAATATTTCACGCTTCTATTGATACCTAAGCACTTTCCAATGTCATGCAATATGATCAACATCAAACTTTGAAATATATGTTAATGGCAATAAAATTACAAACAATCTCACAAGACTGTTGAAAGCAACAAACCATTAAAATCTTGTCAGTAAAACATTTCATGTTTCATAATGTGCTGGTAACTCAACATTATGTTTGGCATAGCCTTTAAGCTATAGTGATGTTAATGGAGAATTGTGGTTTAGTAAATCACATCAGACTGTCAGCTACCAAACCTTAGTGTGATCAGTAAGAGATTTTGAGTAAGAGATACCAGAGATTTTGAACTGGGCCATTATGATACAAATTTTAAAAATGTTAATAAAGTTACGACATGGAAAAATAAGGAACAACTCTCATGGTGCATCTATCAATGTTTCTAATTAAATATTACTTTGTTTCACTTGATAAATTACAGCGCACAAATGCTCCTTGAAAACTACCAATGAACAGCATTTTTAGATTTGGAATGACCCTAATACATTCAAAAATAATGAAAAAAAAAATCATCGGTAATCACCTGAAATGAGTGGTAGACAAATTATCTTCAGTTAGAAAATATATCATTTTTACGATCATTTTTTTTCTAGCTAGTACTATAATGGGATCAAGGGAACTACATTATAGCAACTCAATGCATAGAACCATTTCATAGATATGAGAAAACAATAGCAGAAAATACTCCATTTCCAAAGCATGATAAAAACCCATGCACTTATATACATCCATTACATTCTCTATTCTTAAAAGCACAAAGAAAACTCTCAGCCATGACATGTATTAAATAACCGCTTCCAAAACATAAAATTCCTAATAACATAAGAAGCCCAACATTTATGTATGTACACTCTTCACCATGGATATTTACACATGTCATTATATGAACAAATACATTTTATATATGTACACATCCAGAGAGAATTATGACTAGGAAAATAAGAAACCTGGCATACATATCTTTCAGAGACAATGGCCAAGAAAGGTGACTTTGCGGTGATGTGTGAATGCATTGCAATCCTTTCCTACAAGTATGTGGTTTCATAAAAAGAGTGGAATAACCTTATTTGAAGGTCAATACTTAGAAGTATGAAATGAAGACCAAAACAATGCCCATTTGATTTCATAATAAAGCTACGACAATACAACCACCCATAAACATGGAATAATACTAACAATTCAAACCAACTACAGACAAGATAAAGTTTCCCATGCATTCCATACCTGTGCATTAACAGAGACAAAATACACTGTAGTAAAATATTAAATGGGATTAGTTCTGAAGGAAAACTTAGAACGGAAAACGAGGAGGAAAGTGTGAACAATATAAATTTCAAACACATTAGGGATATCATTAAACAATCATTTCCACTCTGATTAGGACCTCCCCACAATAAATCATATATTATTACAGCAAATACACATCTAACTTTGAAAGAGTCAAAGAAGTTGATATCTTCAGCAATATTGAGAGACAAAGGGCTGATTGAGGGACTTCTTCCCAAAAACCCAGCATTCAGAAACTTACCTCATTTCTGACCCGATACCTACGTTCATATTCAGAAATATGCTGATCAAACTACCACTGGTAGTCCTATTAAGTAATCACAGACACATTTGCACAAGTAGGTAATTTCATTTTCTTAAGCCACTATTTAAATAGAAACACATACACTGATTTATACGGCTCAGTAATCCAACCTTGTATTACTTTATCAGCAAAATCAATCTTTGTGTACTCAAATTGCCCCATGAACACTCAAATATTATTAAATCATGGACTTAATCATATTACTTAGCTATGAGTCCTCCTCCATACATTCATGAGATTCACGCCATCAAGTTGTAGAGGCTTTGATTTCTCAGCAAAACATCTCATATCCAAAGATAGAACCCTTCCATAAAAACCATTTATTTTGAATCATAACCGTAGACATTTTGAATCAAGGATTTTCTATAATAGAACTCAGCAACATTGTTGACAAATGTACAACACCTGAATATAAGAAATAGAGATAATGACCCCTGAATCAAATGGGGGAAAAGAAGTTTTGAAGCTCACTACAAAGAAAATTCCATTAATGCATTTTCAAAGAGCAATACTAGTTTTGCACTTCAAGTAGATAGCCTAGGCATGGCGTAATGCCAATACAAGTAGTATGAACAACTTAGAGATTAATTATAAAAAGCTCAATTTAAGAGGATGGTTATTCAGTCTGTGAAACATCTTCAACAGAAAAATATACATAAAGTTAATCACAGCACAAAACAAAAACCTCATTACCAATTATCAGGCAACCTTTCAAAGTCTTAATTTCCAAGGTGAATGATACCATAGTACTACTGACCCATTTTGTTCAAAAAGTAGCAAGCTATTTGCTGGCCAAACCTTTTTCCAGAGGACACCACAAAAATAGTATCCAGCACATACAAATATTGTAGCCTAGAATACAAAATTGTACTATGCAGACCTGCCAATATCTGTGCATCTGTAAATGTGAAGACCAACATTTAAAAGTTCAAGAGATAACTTTATCCTTCCAAGATAAAATTCTGGAATAAAACATAAAAACTAAGTTTGACGAGCTCTATCACGATCACATTATAACATGAGCACCTTTCCTATTACACTCAACGAGAATTAAGTTTCACAACTGTCTACTAAGAATTAGATCAAATCGCACGCTCTTATTAAGCCATTACTACAACCATAACTCAGCATCACCATAATTACAGACTAGAAAAACTAAAAAATCAAATTTCACCAATGTAATTAGATATGTAAATTAAATGGAATTCACACTAGCAAACTGAAGTTATTGATACACTCATATCTTGGGAGGTAGAGATTTTTTTCCAACTTCTCATAGAATTAGGATACATACAAAAATTTTAAGATACCTTTAACCTACTATCATGGAGAAAAACTACTACAACCATGACTAGATGCAAATTATTGATCAAGAATTTTTGTATCCACTTTAACTAGTACAAAAATATTTTTACCTTTACCACAATGACAAAATGAGATGGTAAAAATGAGATACGATTTATGTTAGCAAAATGAAACATCAGTCATAAAAACTATAAAGTATTCTAGAAGGACAAGATTTAACAGATAATTATGTGATCACAGTGGGTTCCTGTCTACCTGTGAATTGTCGTAAACAGGACAATTCAAGAGCAATTTCAACCAATGGCTTCAACATAATCTGAAAAATAAATGAAATAAGTTTTTGTGAGGGTCTCACAATAAACAGTGAACACTACCAATAGGTAGTTAAGAAGTCACATTTATATACATGATAAATAGAAGTCCTAACTGGGGAGAGAAACCTTCCATTGAAAAGTATTGATTGTCCCACAAACTAATAGGAGCTTAAGTAAAGAATATTTGGTTTTATATCTTGACACTCAAAGCATAGACAAGGAACATCATTTGACACAATGTGGAAAGTTAAGAAATTTATCTTAAATATGACTGCAAACATTTTAAACAAAGGTTGTCTGGACCAGAGAATAAAAAAATGGAAATAAACTTGGTTTGAAGATCTTCAAAAGAAGCAGTAAATGTACGAGTGATTAACAAAATACTATTTGTCATTGAAAAGTCATCTAAACTGCTTTAGATCACATGCATCATGCAAATAATGAAAATGGACAATTTTGAAAGTTTGTCATTAAACAGAGTTTACATCCTTAAAATATTATTAAAACAGAAAAGATACTTAAATTTGCCTTAGCTTGGATTACATTATGATCAATGGAAAGAAAAGAAAATAAAGCAAAAGGGATCTCAACTTAGGCTAAGCTAGAAATTCCAAATCATACAGACAAACCCTGAAAAATGGAAAATTCCCGAACTAGCACAAGTCCCCCAGGCTCCCTGATAACAATGAACATAGTTGGCAGAAACACAAAACTGATTACAAACCTGTGCACTCAAATTATGCTTGGATAAATCAGATTCGTAGCTATCCACATAGAGGCGAACTGTTGCTCCTGAACTTCCTGTTCCACTCAATCTATATATTACACGAGATCCATCATCAAATATCACTCGAATGCCCTGAAAATTTAAACCATCAAAATATTAAGAATTGCCATTTTATTCAGAAAAATAGCACTTCCTGCAGTGATTCACAAACCATGCTTACCTGCTTGGTAGCAACACTTTTATCAATGGGGTCAGTGTAACTGAAATTGTCTCCAGTCT
Organism: Ceriagrion tenellum; assembly: GCA_963169105.1. Taxonomy (NCBI): domain Eukaryota; kingdom Metazoa; phylum Arthropoda; class Insecta; order Odonata; family Coenagrionidae; genus Ceriagrion; species Ceriagrion tenellum. Next base: position 84,907,757 of record OY720641.1, on the reverse strand, counting down.
TCACCTTATACTTTTTCCCATCCACAGGAGATACCAATTCCTTACCAACAAAACTTGGGTCTGTAACTTTAGCCTCCAACTCAGCCATCATACGATTGCATGGGTCAGATTCACAGTTTTCATAATCATACCTGAAGCATACGAAAAAGAAGCAGTGAAAATTATGCAAAAATGTTACTTAGGTTTAATGAGATAGCATTCTTCAGGAATGATACCTGAAAATAGCTACAGCAATATGCTCATTTGCCCACCATCCTCAAACAATTAAAAAAATTTCAACAAATTGCTCCAAAACTTAAGCGACTAATATTTGATCTGACTAAAGAAAAGTAAGGTTTCAACAGGAACCATGAACTTTCCAAAAATGAGCAGAAAACTGTATTCTGAGAATCTTGGGTGGAGGTACCCCATTCACTTTCACCAATTTTTGAAAGTAGAGCCCCTGATTTAAGACCAAACACTATATCCTTAAGGCTACCATGCCACCTTAGCCATGAACAAAGAACCACTATGTTTACAGATATATCAAAGAAAATAAATCATTTCTACAAGATTGGGCTAATGCTGGAACCTAGACAATGTATTTATACTTCTTTTCTAATGACTTGGTGGGAGGGAAGGCAGGACCAACCAGGAGCCTGAGGCCAGCCATTTGATCCCGAATTTACCAATGGGAGCATGGGTGGGGAATTTCTTTCCAATGGGAGCTCTTTCTCTGGCTTTGGTTGGGTTAAGACATAAGCCAGAGTAAGACTGAGCTCCCAGGACAGGAAGCGTTCAGAGAGCAGATCATGTAAAGATCTGCTCTTTGATTGTTATATTGCCCCATGGTCCGTGTATTTTCTTAACTGCTTGCCTGAAACCTTTTGTTCTGAGTCATGCCTTGCTGGCATTCACCCCTCCACTACCTTGCCCATTTCACAAATTTCCCTTCTCGCCCAAGATTTGGTGAGTACTGACGAGAATGGCAGAATTCCCATACACCAAGTCAGTTGAACAGAACTAAATGAGAAAAATACAAAACCTAATTAAAAAGCCCTCCCTACCATCCACTGAGCAAAGTTGCTCTCCCACAAGTCACCAATATTTTGATAAAAAAGTCAATGCCGAAAACTTTACCCTAGAATTAGATTTTTTATCATAAAAAATGGAAATTAATATGTTTAGTCCTAGATTGTAGTGAAGGGTGTATTCAAACACCTTTAACCCACTATGGTTTCTTCTTCATGAAGAGAAACACATATCTTACTTTTAAGGTTGATAAAACCACAAGCAAACAAGCAATTTCAATATGTATCTGTTAACAATTGAATTATAGAATTATTTTATTGTTTTAATTCTACATGCACAATTTTTAACTACAGAGAATAGTGTAAAAATGTTGAAGAAGTTGCATTTATTATAAATATCACTACATAATTTCTTAATACTAAGGAAACATGTTTGGATGTTGGATAAGGTAAGGAAATGATAACAATTTCAATGCAATCTAGAAAATAATGGCTCTATTACAGTACTTTTTTGGCATTATTTATTTTACCAGAGTAAAGTTTGAATGTTCCTAGTTGAATGAGCATTTCTTGACATTACCAAACAGAAAAAATGTGCTTCTTTCAGTACCTTCAGATGTCACATTCTTGCCTAGTAATTTTGTATTCATTTTCTCAGGCACTTTACATTTGCCAACCCTTGAAAGTTCACTTTTACACATTACTTACCGAGTGAAAAAGTTTCTACCATATTTACTCCAGTGATTGGTGAGGATATCTTCTATAGATGCGGATTTGGAATCAGTTGATTTTGCAGCCAATACAGATAACCAGGCTAATGCAGCCCAAACTCCATCCTTTTCTCTTATGTGATCTGATCCAGTGCTACAATGTAAAAAAGTTTATCACTTAAAAATATTGGACTTTGCCTTATCATCACAATATAGTTAAAACTCTTAAAGATGGCCATTCCTCCCTTAGAATTCAGGGAATCGGAAATCTTTTTTTCATGGTGTCACAAAAAACAATAATAATAACTACAAATACATCATTTACATTTCTGGAAATGCAGCCCTCCTTGGTTTGATCAGAGGTAAAGTTTTTGAATGAGAGAGCTTCATCAAATTTTTTAAATTATTGTTTTTGAAGACAAATAAAAATTCGAACATAGCTCAATCTTATGAAGAAATCAATTGTTACCTACTATGATATCATTCAATGTCAATTTCCTTCACTTTTATTTGCTTTGCAGAGTCCATTTTAGTCATAAAAAATTTTTTTGATGGAAACAGAGTTTAAGGGAAGGTAGGAAAAAAAATAATTCAAACGAAACGGTGTGATTTTTTCTTGAATGGTATCTGTACCAACAAAAATTAGGTCGAAAAAAGCTAAGAAATAAAGGGAAAATGTCAATAATCAAGGCCATCTATAAGATATTAAATGGGCAATGTGATTGGCATGTCATATTATGATAATGGACCACATGTATTGAAAAAAAAAGATTTGCACTAAAGAAAATGGTAAAAGTAAAAGCAAATGCTTTTAGCAAAAATTAAAGTAAAAGGAAATCCTTAATTTTGTAAGCATAATCAATTGACTGCTTTCACTTACAAGGAAATCATTTGACCAATGAGTAAATGATCACCTTGTTTATCTGAAAATAAGGGATCAGCTGTTGCATAACTTACCACCATGAGGGTCGCACTGACCACCATAGTTGTGCTATAGAGTGGTCAAGATTTTTTGTAATTGAGATTGGCCCCTAGTTCCTTTCTGATGTCATTTAGATAGCCCAGATTAGAAAGATATCTTTGAAATATTTTCATTTTATGTAATAGAGTCTGTGGTTCCCTTAACAAAGTGTCAGCTAAACTCTGAACAGTTTCTTCCTTGATCCAAGCAAACTTCAGAAGTCTTTTTCAAGAAGACTTGAACAAGTTTAATTAATCATCACCTTCCAAACATTAACCGTATCTGATCTAAATGCACACAGCCTTCAACTTTTCAGCTGAGTCTACCACTGACTGGGTCATATGCATAAACAAAAGGAAAACCTTAACTTGCAAAATTTCAAGAAAATCTTTCAAGAAGAATGAATAAAAACTGAAGGAAAACCCTTTATTTTTATTAACAAGGAAATCGTTCTTCTGTTGATCTTTTGCTCAAGACTGAAGTAAACTGGTATGCTACATAGCTACTGCCTGCAAAAAAGCAGAGTACTCTCTTGCAGCCATTAAATTGTACAAAAGATTTATGGAAATATAATACAGGGAACAGGTTCATGAAAACAGAAATACATTTCGGGGATAAAGTATGGCAGACTTCAAAAATATAGAAAATTAAAATTTATTTCATACATCTACCATGATAATTCTTCATCACTTCATGACAACGGAACTATACAACTTTAAGAACCATCAAGAAAACTCCACACAAACAACCATGATCACACCCTAGCAAAATTGAACTCGTCAATTCTCTCTGTGAGACGGTGAGTTAGGCAACAGGTGATTCACTTGCTTCCAGGCAAACAAGTTGATCATTTATTTGTAAGTCAAAGCACTAGCTCATAAGCAAAAGTAATTATTATACACATTAAGTGTAGGATTTCCTTTTACTTCCACCTTTTGCTAAAAGTATTGGCTTTTAATTCAACCTTTCCTTTTTGAGCAAATGCTTTCCTTGAAACATATGTCCCACTAGATGCATCTGGTTTGAAGGATTTGCTTTTCATTTGGAGGAAAAGGTAAACATCATGTATACCATTTTACTTCAGTCTTGAGGAAAATATTGACAAAAGAATGATTTATTTGTTAATAAAAGTAAAAGGTATTCATTCTGTTCATGCAAACTGCCTAATAACCCATCATTGACAGGATTCCAGTGTTAAAAAAAGAAAGGTGTCAACTTCATTATAAGATAGGATCTTCATTCTTGGAAGGATTCACGAAATTGTCAAATGATGGGATTGGCACCAAGAGTGGTACAATAGAATTACAACAATACTATTGTCTACCTTTTATAACCTTTCAGATGAGTCTGATTTGCATTGGAAAAAGTCAATCATTTATAGGAGAGAACTGATGACAGCGTGCTTTGGTTAGGAGGTGAAAAAAAGGCAGATGAAGAGACTCATATCAAACATAGGATTGTAGAGTGATGAGACCTGTACGTTGTGGAAAGTGGATGAGAGCAGAATATCCATCAAACATGCCTACTGGAGTTTGAGATGTACGTACAGAGAAGAAAGCAGAGAATATAAAGGACTAAAATAATGACAATTGAGAAACTAGCTTTTTTAGGTATTGAGAGAAAGCTCTTTGAGATGATAAACCCTTACGCTATGAATGCTGTGTTAACATGTCAAGGATTTTTCATCCCAAGTGATTGAACAGCATTTATAAAGAGCACAAATTTTTCTACTCAACAGGGTGAAAGCAGTGTGAACACAGCCAAGAAAAGAAAAAAGATTCAGATGTCATTGGGGATCTTTACCAGCTGGACACTGTACCCTTTCCTTGGAGTATCGGCAGAGTTATCTCCTGTTTGGCCTGAGGGAGGGGGCTATACTCCTCTGAGCAATTACAAATTTTAAACACAACTCAAACATTTTTAGCTGAGTTTTGGGACCATCATTTGTAAAAGGACTTAGTTAATAATTAACAGAGTTTCATTAAAAAGTTGTGAATGCACAGCTAAACATACGGCAAACAATTCTGAGTCAATATTTTCTGAGGATGGAACATATGTTCTTTAACCTAATCCAATGCATAAACAAAAAGCTGATTGTGGAAACATACCATGAGTGTGGCTGGCATTGAGGAAAAGGGTTGCCATTACCACCACCCAATTAATAAGGAAAGGTTCAGGCTTCCTGAGAACTTGAGACATACCCATAACAGATGAAAATCATACCTGTGAGATACCATCAGAGAGTTCCATACCAAGGGAGAAAGAGAAAATAAACTTTGCGGATGGGATGAAGAGAGGTAGGATGCAAGCTAAAGTGACAAATTATAACATGCAAGAAGATGGGGTCTTGGGGCCATCAAAGATTATTTTTCCATCAACATCAAACATTATCAGATGTTCACCTCTAATAAATAGGAAAAATAGTTTTCATTGATTAAATGCACAGCTGCACATTAAAATATGTTTATCTCCTACAAAAATCAATATTTATCCTAAAGATGCAACTTAATGAGCTGAAGCAATGACTTCAACTGATGAACATACCCAAAACTTTCTTCACCACACAAGGAAAGTTTTCCTGCATCCATAAGGTTTCCAAAATATTTCCACCCAGTGGGAACTTCAAAAAATTGTTTTCCCGTGGAGGCAGAAACCCTGATGAAAAGAAAAATACACTAATGAACAAAGAAATCACAATCCAAGTCAACAATCTAGTATTACATAATAATAATGAACACAGATTTACATATTTTGCTAGTTTTAAATATGAATATCACACACTAATTCTCCTGTGACAATTAGATAACTTTCAAAATAACGTTTTAATGAAAATAAAAATTTTTAATTTCACCCAGAAAAACAGCAAAGCCAACATTTAGCCAAAAAATATATGGAGAAGATTAGAAACACCTCACTAGAAAATAACTAAGAATGCATAAGAATACGTTTAAAAAAATTCAGTTATGTTAACTTTACTTTCTCTCTTAATTCCAAACTGAGAAATTAACAGACTTTGTTCTCGTACAATTTTTTTCAGTTTTACTGACTTTTAAAAAGATAAATAATTACATTTAAATTTAAGAAAAAACAAGAACAGCTCATGGGTTCATAAATTTACAAGAAAATGGAAAAATAGATTTAAATTTGTTTTTAAATGTGATTATTTATATATGCATTGTTAATAATAAGGAACTGGGAAATATAATAAAGGGAAGGCGGTATTTGGATCTGATTAAGCATGCAAAATTTGATTAATGCAGGATATTCCAATTCGGATTCAACCCACAAATGAAAATCTTGACTGAGATGATAACGCATCATCTTTAATGAGGAAACTTGCCACAGGTGTTTTTATGATAAGTCAGCTGGCTCCAATCGTATCAAATAGTGTTCTGAAACTTTAATACTTTGGTAAATTACATTCACTTATTTCATATGCCATAATCTTTTGGGGTGGTATAAGACTATCCAGAAAAATTTTCTCTTAAAAAACAGGCAGTTTAAGCTATAAAGGGAGTTTCTCCAGAACCCCTGGCAAACCCATTTTTATCGATATGATAATTCTTACAGTGCCATCTGAATATATTCTATGTTGTGTAATGTTTGCCATATTAAAATTCAGCCTCTTCCCACAAAATAGTGAATGTCATAGTCATAACACACGAACAGCAGCTAATATTCACCTAAAAGCATGTTCCTTTCGCTGCAGCTTGAAGGGCCCTATGCAATCCACCTCAATTATGTACAACAAACTACCTAATAATATTACAGGCATAACATCAACAAATATATTCAAAACGAAAATTAAGGAGATATTACTCAGAAAAGCGTGTTATTCAGTGGAAGAATTTTTAAGAGATAACTTCTTTTAAATAAATCTGTACTTCACTGTTATATGGTATTTCCATGTCAACTTTAAACTGATGTATTTATCTTCAATTTTTTAGTCCGCAATACAACCTGTTTCAATGTAATGTTTAGATCTATTTTTCATGTCTTTCTTGATGATGCCTAATGTATTTTTGTACCAATTTAATGACAAAAATATAATTATTATTACTACTAATAAAAATCTTTTTCAATTAGTTAATTTCTCAACCACCTGTTATACCTTATTTAACAATTGATATTTACCTATCCACAGCTCCACCAGTTGGCATGCTCCTTGCATATCCCTTGACTCCTGTTTTTTGGAAGTAAGGAATACTGTCCAGGTTAGCAGCAAGGACAGCCAGGGAATCAGAGGGAGTGACGAAAAATGCATTCTTCCCAAGGATCATGTTACGATCCTATCAAAAAGTCAAACACACAAAATAACATCAAGAAATCTTCAAATAGAATAAGGCACTTATCAGATAACATTAGATAAAGCCAGAAAATACACGGAATTTCAGCAAGCCAAATTTAAGAAATCAAGTTTTAAGAGAATTAGCTGAATTATCAATTAGTGGAAAAGTTGAAACATCTACCTGCAATAAGATTTGTTAGCAGCTATTCAATGTGTCTTTAAGGGACAATAGGGAGATAAAATTCAATTGCAAGAACTGCAAAAGTTTGTATATAGATATCATAAATTTAAAAACCTCATAAAATCTAGGAAACTCTGCTTATACAATCCCAGGGCTCATTATTAACAATATGATAATCTTGAATGCTCTCATACATGATCCTTGAAGATGAAATTAACTTACCCCATCCCCATCAAAAGCTGCACCAAAGTCATGCTCCCCCTTCTTAAGGGTCTCCACCAAATCTGCAGCATAGGTGAGATTTGGATCTGGATGCAGGCCTCCAAAGTCTTCCAAAGGAATGACATTGACAGCTGATTCTTCAGGGGCACCAATCTCATCCACAAAAATCCTTCTCACATATGGGCCAGTCACTATTGAAAAATCAAACAGCACACATTTACCAACCTCCACATAAACACAATAAATATAGGATTGGATTGGATAATTAAGGAGGTGACCAACAGCTAAGGTCACTTGCACAATTGGGGACAGGCAAGGGAGGATTAACGAAAGGTACCAAGAGGACCACGGTTTAAAGTATCATCCGATGGATGGAGTAATACTGCACTTGAAAAGCCCTCCACAAGACACTCAAGTAGGGATTGGTTTTCCTCTGAAAAAATCCTCCTCTGCAGGGATTTGAACCCTGGCCATCTGTACGGTTAACTAGTACTCTAGCCACCACACCAACCCAATCCCCAAATAAATAAAGCATAGGAAACTTGTCCCAACCACATAATTCGAAACGTAAAAACTAGTGTACTATGCCAAATTTCCCTCTTACTAGGCCTGCAGAGTTGTCTTTTGGGGTAATTCCAGCACAGCAATGAAGGCATTTTCCATGCAAAGGAATTCTGTGAAGGAAATTGTGAATGTACCCATCATGACCCCAAGAGGGCCAATGTTCATGGAATTTCAAATAATGAATTTACCTAGTAAATATAGCTTTCACTCCTTTTTATTCATAAAAAAGAATCCATGGGGGTTGAGTTTGAATTGCTCGAGTTAATCTTGACCACGTAATAAAGGAGTCACAAGGTACAACAACTAAAGTTTCGGGATTTGGGTGTATTTGATCCACTTGTAAAAGTCTCACACACCCATCTTGACCAAGTTTTTTACATGGTATAATTGTTAATGGACTATTATATCCCGATTAAAGACACAGTAAACCACATTCCAGGAGCTTAAGATACCAATCTAAGTGAAATTCACCAAAATCTCGAACCGTACGTTGTTGATGTTCACCTGAGAACTCAGCCATTTACAATACCCAAGAAAGACCCAAGCCACTCCAAGACAATTATTTACAATAAATTGCCAATTAGCATAAAAATAAGTCCACTGTGGCTACTTTAAAGATAACACTTGAGAAGCTAGTGCTTCATAAATGGTATTACAGCATTGATGAATTCTTAGTGACAAATTGTAACAATCCTAGGAGTGATATTATAATATATTCTTTGCATGTTAGTTAGTATTAACCGTCAGACCATTTTCTGCGTCAAGTAACTGACCAACAGAACAATAAATTATTACTATTGCTAATTATTAATTCATCCAACACCAAGACAGAGTCATTTCGAAATTCCTCAACAATGACTGACTGTGACAAAAATAAACCTAAGTTTCTCACATAAAATTTCTTTATTCTCTCATCTATGTTTCATATAATAAAGTCATCATAAGTTGCTGGCATTGTGAGCCTAAGTCTAGGACATAGAATAAAGGAGTTTTTCAAAGAAAACTAAGCATTCATTATCACAATGAACTGCCTCCACAAAGTGATGACAAACTATTCTGTTAACACCGGAACCAATTACTCCTACAGGATAAGAAACCAACGATACAGCAGTTTTATTATGCATCAGTGGAGTGTAATAAAGAAGGAACAGTAAACTCACAAATAAGTTAAGACTCAGTTTCTGCAATTATTCAGGTATAAAGTACGAGAGCAAAAATGAAGACTGAGAGAATAGGAGGAAGGAAATCATGTTAAAGATATTCAGCCTTTGCTTAGATATCAATACAAGATGCCACAACAGGCATCGTTCATGTTCAAGAAATCTATAGCAAATCGAAATAGTAAGAATGAAAAAGAAATTAATAGAGGTACATGAGAAACTGGAATCATAAGCAGAACAGATAGGGCTGATGGTGAATGACCGATAGACTAAATATAAGATCATTTCAGCATCAGAGTCAAATAGAAAACAGAATGAACTGGTGAAAGGGGACAAAATATTTCAAGGAGTATCTAATTTTTGATACCAAGTAAACCTAATCCATAATAAGAGCAAAATCAACAGCTGTGAATTGGAGTGAATATAGGCAGAAAACAGAAATGGAAATCATTCTATGCTAACCTATGCCTTATTAAAATCAAGTTAATAAAGAGGAATTCAAAAACTCAGGTATATAAAACATTGATATGACCAGTAGTGACATACGCTGCAGAAACTTAGTCATTAACCTTAAAGAAGAGAATACTCTAAGAACCTTTGAGAGAAAAATACTCAGGAAGATATACAGACCTGTAATAGCTAATGGTAAGTACAGAATGCATTACTATGATGCATAATAAACTTATAAAAGTTGAAGACCAAGTATGATTTATAAGGGCACAGAGAATACAGTGGTTAAGACTAACGATGAGTTGAATCCAAATGTCGATTCTCGAGTCCAGCGATTCTCAGGATTAGAATCGGTATTGAGAATCGATCGCCTAAAGCCGATTCCGGTTCCATCAATTCCAGATGGATAAATATTCAAATCAAGTTTCATTTATCACATCATATTTGTCACAGTAATTTTGGGTGTAAGTTGTCAATTTTTACTTTTTATCTACCTCAATAAGCTGAGGATATATTTGCTATTTGTTAATAAATATACTTTTTGATACTTTATTGTCTTTGTTATTTTATATCAGCCAATACTTGAATTTAAATAATAGGCATATGCTACTGGTATATCAATATCCCACCTGTTATTAGGAATAAGAAACAATGGAATCGGAATCGAGAATTGGGAATCTATTTGAAAGAATCGGAAGTGAATAAAGTGGAATCGACTCATCCCTAGTTAAGACATATGAAAAGAATGAATGATATTACCATACAAAAGAGGATATTGTTTGGGAAAATATATGTACCTAAGTAGAGAGGAAGACTCCGGCTAACATGGTTAGAAGATGCATTACAAAAATCTTGGCAAAACAAGAGTGGAAAGCTGGAGAAGGCAAGTGGGTGTATATCACTCATAAGTAAATGGAGTGAACAGCATAATTCATGTTAAAAAGCTACCATTATTCCCACATATTTGAACGAGGAATAGCTCCATTGTACAAAGGAAAGGGTGGGAGGACAAAAAGTAAAAATTTTAGAGCAATTTGTTTATTGGGAAAATTGGTGTATTTTTAATTAAATTAAAATTAGTTTATTGAAGTAATAAGAAGAAGAAAAAAGTGCCAATTCACAATATGGAGCAGTCGCTTGTAATTTAAATTACGAACAACTTTTCCTTTTTGTCTGTGTCAATTCAGTGCTTGGTGATAATAACCCCAGAGTCCATAATGTAGCCCTATATCACCCTGGAGAATGAACTAGTTGTTGGCTCGAGTGCTTGTGATTAGATTGTTCACCAGAAAGGAATTAATCTGCAATAACCAGGCTAATCGAGAATAATTTTAGCTCTCTTATGTTAGCTTTTGATGCGTGAGGCTCCAACTTTTACAGTGATGGAAAGGTTTTCCCTAGTTTGGTATATTTGATTCCTATGAGCTCACCTTTCCCATGAAAGACGCCTCTTCAATGGCTGGTATTTTCACTTGTTTACCTGAGAACTAGGTATAGACCTATTGAGTGGAGAACAGCTTCCGTTTTAAAATTTTGTCTCCTTTAAATAATGAGGTAGGATATCTCTGGTATTTTAATGATCAGCACTGTGATCTAAAAGTTGAGTCTATGTCTCCAAGTGGGACATCTGTTATTATACCAATAGATCAAGTAATAACTAGGACTTATACAACTTATCGTAATACCTCTGAAACATGCTTAAACAAAATATGCCAGGAGTTTCTAGTCTCCAAATGACAAAAATTCAACATGGCAAGCAGGGATATTCCTGTGGAACTGTTACGGCTTCAAATATTTCTAAGTTTATTTTCTGAGTGCTATAAAAAAATGGAATTGTAGAGGCGACGACTGCAATGGTAGGCATGAAATGGAACAAAAGTTGGAAAACTGTGGGTCACTTAGGGAATGATTAAGGAGATGCAGTAGAGAGGGATAGGGAGAGCATAAACTCAGAGCTCAGTATAAGAAATACAAGGAATTGGACAACAGACTACGAGAAATAAAGAAAGCAAGAGAAGCATGGAGGAGAGAAAATATTGATTCCAAGGAAAATTTCAAAAAGAGGGAAAATCAGATGCTCTGTATAAGAAAGTGAAACAATTGACGGGCATTTATAAGTGATAAGGAATTGCTGTGATAACCAAGAAGACAGAAAAGGTGATATAAGAGCCAAAACATAACCAGGTGAGCTGGAAGGGATATATTAAGAGCTGTATGGTAAGGAAATAAGGCCCAGTAGGTGGGATATAGAAATGGAAGATGATATTGACAAAGATAGAGTCAGACTAGGTATCCTTGATCAAATCAAAAGAGCACTACAAGAAATGAAAAGGAATAAGGCAGTGGGAATACATAATATACCTGCATGGTTTCTAAAGAGTATGGGCCAAAATGGAAAAGATAGACTTTTTGCACTAATTCATAGGATTTATGAGGATGCAGTGTGGCCAGAGGACTTCACGAAGACAGTACTAGTTCCAATACTGAAGTTAATGCAAGGTAAAAATTTGCAAGGACTATAAGCTCAAGTTCCCACTTGGCCATAGTAATCCTTAGAATTATAACTAGACGGCTGGGGAGCAAGACAAAGGAATACCTGGGTGATGACCAATTTGGATTTAGGAGAAGGACAGGAACACTGGATGCTATTGCAGTGATGAGGATGCTAGTAGAGAGATAATTAAAATATGGGCTGGCTGGGTTTGCTTGCTTTTTAGACTCTGAGAAGTTGTTTGATACTGTGGACTGGGTGAATGTCATGAAAGTGCTGAAGAAATTAGGAACAATTTGAGGAACAGACATCTCATCTGGAATATGGACGAGAGGGCACAAGTTAGGGTATCCGAGGGAGAACCGAGATGGGCTGTGATGGGATGGGCAGCACAGCAGGGATGCCGACTATCATCATTGCTTTTTAAGGGGTATTCAGATGAAATGTCAAGGAAGGCATGGACAGGGAAGGAGGCAAGAATAAAGGTAGGAGGGGAATTCATGAAGTCGCCAAGAGTTGCAGATGATCAAGGATTGGTTGGTCAATCTGCCAAGGGGTTACTTACAGTCATTGGTGAATGTGTTAGAGGTACAGAATGAGAGGTATAGCATGAAGGAAAACCATAAGAAGTTGAAAAAGATTAGATTCTCAATAAGGAAGAAGGCAGGGGTGAATGTAAGGGTGGGAGGGCACAAAATAGAGTAAGTTGAGCATTTACGTATCTGGGTAGTATTTTGGAGGAGAATGGGTTTAGTGGTAGGGACATAAGATGTAGAATGTCCATGGCCAAAGCAGCATTATCAAAGAGGAATTGATGAGGGAGGTCTGAGTAGAGTTGTTAAGAAAAGGAAGGCTGAAACTACTATGGAGCTTGGCGCTGTATGGGTGAGAGACAGGGTCACTGCCAAGAGAGGATGTACGTAGACGTGAGGCATTTGAGATATGGGAGTGGAGATGGAGAGGGTGAGCTGGATAGTAAGAAGAACAATGGAGGAGTTACTGGATATTATTGGAGAGGAGAGGAAGGTGACGGTGGAGGTATGGAATAAGCAAAGAGATGGATGGAGGGCATCTTGAAAAGAGAGTGAATGCTGAAGAGGGTAATAGAGGGGAGAACTTTGAGGAAGCGGATGAGGAAGAAGGAAGAGGATAAGAATTCTGGACAAAATAAGAAGAAAACGATGTGAGGCATTTAAGAGGGATCCAATGGCAGATCATGCATAAGAGGGAAAGCAGAATGACATGCCAGAAATAAGCATAGTAGATTAAAAGCAATCTATAAACCTACCATGCAGCTGGTAGAATACTGAAATGAAATGGATGACAAAAGACACTTATGACTGTGAACATTAAAGTTTAGAAACAGAGTTTATAAATCACAGATCAATATGTACCAGACTAAGTGCAGGGATCAAATTCAGCTGATCTGTTCTGATAAGAGTGAACCAACCAAGATGCTCATTTCAATTATAGTCTTTAGATGGAAATCATTCTTCAGGTTGTTTTAGGCATGAACAAGCAAACATATTGGTATTGCTTCCTTTTTGCTTCACAAGGTATGTTGACAAGGTTGACATGATAAACATGAGATATTTTAAAGCATTAAAAATATGTTTTAGAGTCTATCTCATGTGCAAGGCTATTCTTTGTGGAGCTATTAGTCTAATTCTATAGGTCAGCGATGTAATTATTGGTGCTACACCAAGGAAATGGCAATTAAAATAGATTCCGGATGATTAAATTAAACATACTCATAGGTGGCATGCACTTGGATTGAAATGGTAATTGATAACAGATGGGAGGAAAAATAAGTTGATTTGGTAGATGAAAATACAGCTCTTTCAGATTAAACTCTAAAGGCTGCAATAATTTGTACATTCAGTCCGAAGGAGTTCCTTTGGTTAAAATTAAGTACATAATATTTATGCCGGGTGTGATTATGTTGCTATTGGCTGCCAGTCTGCTTATGTAAGAACTAACAGCTACCATTGATGAAAAAGAAGACATTTAATGCACAAGTGTAAAAAACTTGAGTGTGATATAAAATCGAAAACAAGAGATCAATTCTTCTGTGACCATACCACTTAAAGATTTTTAACGCCTATCTCCAATTGATCTGAGGTTTCTACAAATTCCAAATATCCATTAGTGAGTGATATTATGAAAGTCAAACTAACAGGAATCAAGATGGAACAGCAGCAGAGACTTCAAACGGATACAAGACTGGAGCTTGAAAGCCCTTGGCCAAGCCATTCATCAACAGCACCAACTAAACCTCTACTTTTTGCACCCATTTACGCGAAATAACTTACATTCAGAACATTGAACACATTTCAACTTTAGTTAGATAAATACTTGATGGGGCACTTTCTTTCTTCAGCTTCCGAACTAAGTCTATCAGAAAAAGAAGAGCAGTTTATCTCCACTGAATGGAAACACAATCAAAAGCTAATTAAGGGAAAGGCTTAATGTTTCAACCTCATTATGTTCAAGGTCTTTTATTTCTCCATAGATAATAAAATTGTAATGTATATGACCTAGATGAGACCATGCCACAATTTACCAATAAGGCAATGAAGTAGTGGTGAAGTCAAATACCACCTATTCTCCATGATGTACAGAATTTAAAAACTAGGCGACATCCACCCTTGGAGGTACGAAGAGTAGCAGTGCATTTTAGAAAGTGATAAGTCAGTAGCAGTGCATTTTAGAAAGTGATAAGTCAACTTGGAAACATAAAATAAGGGCCAATGCCATAGTTCCACTCGTATAATTGCTGGATAGTAGAATTCATAGATCATATTCACATACCTCCATTCATAGCATTAATTAGAAGTTTAAATGGAGGTCTTCCATTTCCTCCTTTGACTAATTTCCGAATGGAATCAAAGTTAAAGATTTCCTTCATCAGCTGCAGATAATCTTCCACAGGGTCAACTATTTCAACAACCATGCTTCCCACATCTGCCACCTGAGTAAATAAAATAGCAATCATTAATGAGTAATCATTAACTTGCACTCAATCACACCTTTTATTTTATTAACAGGAACTTTGCACAAAAATAAAAAGATACTTAAATGAAAATTGACAAAATCACTGTGATAATATAACTTGATATGCTCCAGCTTAACTTGTTGAAATTCATGGTGATGGATCACCTTAATAGCATAGTAATTTTCACAACTGACAAGTTGCAGACTGGTTTCATTGCAAAGGCAAGATCATTAGGTTGCCCTTTCAAGAAACAGGTCTGCAACTAAAAAATCCATTGAGAAAAGTACTAAGTTATCATTGTGATTCAGTCTGCAAGAATACATCCTAGCAAATAATAAAATACTGAGAGTCATTCTTACGGATAACTACCTGGAAAGTATGACTACCATTGTTCGATATGTCACACGTTAAATCTTTCACAATACGATACTCAGCGATGCTTTTAGTTAATTCATATATGGTGTTAGTAACGGCATCAGGAGCAGGACCTGTAACAAAAAAAATATTTATTCTTAGCATATTTAGTGCCAAATACTGTCATTGGTCATTGAGTCAGTTTACTTCCACCACTCACAACAGGTATTTACCTCCATTAGCAGTATTGAATTTAATTCCAAAATCAGCTTCAGGACCACCAGGATTATGGCTAGCAGTTAATACAATCCCACCCAGGGTGGAACGCTTCCGTATGAGGCACGATACTGCAGGTGTTGACAATATACCATCTCTTCCAACAATAAGGTGTTTGACCTGGAAATAAGGATGGAAAATTAATTTACGGGTCCCGTTGTTACTCAAGATATTATGACAGAAGAACCTCACAATGTTGTGGCTTACTTAAAGTGGCATTTAAACTCAACTAGTCTGTCTCCATTTAAGGGTTATCACAGCCGTGATACCCCTTAAATGGAGACAGGATGATTAGCAAAGGGAAAATTAAATTCAATGACATCTTTCCAATTAAATCTTGAGCCATACTTGGGTAAACTGTCCGTCGAATCATCTAACACAATTCCAGTAAAATAGCTATCAACTTCTCATTCCAACAGGAACACATGTGGAGAATTTAAATAGAGATCCATAATTAAGATCATATGCCAACGATTTTAATTCAAGAAAATGAACAACGACCATCAAGGACACCCAACAACCTTGTAACACACACCCAATTCCCCATGGGTCGTTTTAAAGCCCAGTAATTTGCCTTAGAACTAAGGAAACATCCCCAATACAATTCTTAATTTCAGTATACATATTCGTACAATAAAGATAATTATATAAAGAACATGCACAACTCACTGACTTATTTCGCCGGCAAAACAATTAACTGGCGCTGATATAGCATAATTTGAAAAATACTTCACAACAGTAACCCTTAATACCTCTTCGGGGAAATAAATAGCAAAGAAGGAAACAAAAAAGATTTTCACTAACCCCGTTCGCTGCACAAATTTTAATTATGATGCTCACTGCTTCCTTTCCATAATATCGGCCGTCTCCACCGACAACTAGAGTACTGCCGCACAATTTCTCTTTCAAAGAATTTAAAATGCACTGAACAAAATTTTCAGTATAGTGCTGCTGTTGGAACACTTTCACTGCTTTTCGAAGCCCACTTGTGCCGGGCTTCTGTCCTTCATACACTTTGGTTGCAACCGTAATTGCTTTCAGCATTGTAATATATTATTCTTACACTTATACGATTTAATATTAACAACTTTGGCACCAAGCTTTCGAAAAACGGTGGATTCACGGAGTATTTCCACAACCACGATCAAACGACCGCTGACGACCGCTACGAGCGATGCGAGGACGCATGAAACTGAGATCTCCGTGATCTTTGTCAAGGGCAAACATGAGGCGCCTATTTTAATTCTCCTTTTGAAGAGTTTTAACATTTCAAGGCGTTTTGCACCAAATTTGCATTTATTTTGAGGGTTAAGAGACTAATATAAGACAAATTGTACGAAATAGAATTATAAAACTATATTAAGCATCAATACTTATTTGGCTTCATCTAGGGTCAAGGAGAGGGGAAACTGACAAGAATAGTGTACAAAATATTGATCACAATTTTAGAAAGTATTGTTTTTGCTAGTAAAGAATACAAAGGTCGAAGACAGTAATTTCCAGCGAAAAGGATTAATGAGGGCAGCCATTGGAAAGATTGGTACTCCTGCAAGGCGTCGTCTGCTCGGGTCACATGACTTCGGAGTTACCATAGAAACATGGGTCGACCTCCGTTACTCCTTCAGTTAAGTCTGCCCGCCTCGACTCGCGGTTCGATTAAAACGGCAAAACTGGAGTATTAACGTGTGGAGTTGTAAACCTAGTTTTGTGAAGTCGTAATACATTTCATTTGATAATCCTAAAGCTATTGATTCTTTCACGGAAGTCAACGTACTGACCAGCGTTTCTCTCTACCACTGAAACTTTCTCTCGCTTGTGGCTAGTTTGCGCACAGTTCACATAAAAAAGGACTGCAATTCTGCTGCTGACTGGAACTCTGGTTTTACTTTGACTTCCGAAACAGGCTGGTGTTGCTCCCGGACTGGCCGAGTCACAAAAGAGAAGACCTATTTGAGGAAAGAGACGACAGGAAAATTGGATAATTACAATGTGTGATAAGCCAGGCTCTCAAAAAAAGAGGTGGAGAGACTATTGGGTGGACTCCGGTAGTGAATCGCAAGCACTTTTGTCATCAAATGCAAGTTTGAGAAGCAAGGGAAGCTATGGGTAAATATCGATTTTATTTAACTTAATCTACAAAACTCATTAGAGAGTAAATGTGCCGCGTCTTATGCATGGCACCATACGTTTTATTCATTCTTCCATACGCGCCTCCCATTTCGCCTTTCCGTTCGTATCGGAGGCGCAGTTCCGTTGCATCGTCTTTGGTGCGCGCTTAGTTCAAAGTGGTAAAAATGAAACGAAAGTGTCGTAGTGACGATTAGGTGTAGGAATGGGAATGGCTCTTGAATCATCTAACTCTATTACCGCTGCCGGTAATATCATTTGCTACAATCGTTATGAAATACCGTGATAACTGGAGTGACACAGAACACCAACTTCGAGTATCACAGTGTGAAGCGGCAATGAACTGAAATGTAGAACCTCGTTTCCGAGAAAATATTCGTGTATTGATTTGTTGATGCTTTCACATGACAAAAAGTTTTGATTGATGATAATTTAATAGTTTCGGAATACGATTAGAATCCTCACTCAACCTATACGAAAGAATGTAGGGAACTGCAAGTATGGGTAGGTTAAACATTGTGTGGAAAAGCCTCCGTCATACTTAAGACTCCAGAGAAAATATTGCTAAATTTTGATAGAAATAAGGGCAATATACTTATAAAAATCCGAGGTAAAAACGTCCGAAATTCTCTAGTTACATCAGTTATCCAGCCGTCTGGAATTAATATTTCAGAAATAGAATACCGATGCAAAAACCTGATATTTCATTTTTTGATGCAAGTAATGTTTATTCACGCATTCATGGAACCTGTTGGTTGGACCTCCTCCGACCCTTACTCTGCGGGAAAGACTTCTACCCGGGACAGAAGCTCTTACAATCCAAAAAATTAGACCGTGATCAAATGACTGAGGTAACCTATCTTACTCACATTCGACTCCTCTGAATGAATTCCCAAGTGTTGAGTGACATAAGTAAACATTACATAGTTCTTTTGCGAAGCCCCTTCGCTTCGTCCCTTCATGGAAGTTGACCTTGATGACTCCATAAATTTTTCCTCGTAACCATGGTAGTGATCGTGCTACCATGGTTACGCGACTCCGGCTTTCCTCTGTATCATCCCCAACAAAAAGTATTCTGAAGAAGGGAATCGCTCGAATCTAATGAAGCAGTAATGATTCCATAATACTCGGGACTAGCTTTTCACAGCCCTTCAGATCGCATTCATCACATAAAATTACCAGCTGTCAGCCAAGACATAACTTTTCACAAGGCGTATCCTACAAGTTAAACTAGTTCTACTGGAGTTTATAATTCCGCATAAAAACTACAAATCCAAAATAATAGGCTACCTATGTCGCATTCAGTCATCTATGCACGCTGCTGTTAAATGCTTTGTAGTTATACGAGTATTTGAATTAAAAGTAGTAGCAAGCGTTGCAGGCAGTGATGTTTCGGTATTTTCGGCAGTACCGAAACAAGGATTCTTGAATCAGGGAATTTTGAAGTTCCGCTAAGTTTACCATTATAAGAAGACTCGAAACATATTTGCTGTCCCCACGAAGAGTTAATTTAGACAAATTATGAGTTTCATGAGAAAGAGTTCCTAAGTACGCATTTTTAGCTATGCATCAATTAGACATGAGCGAAATCTTCATCATTATAAATGAATATAAGAGGATTGGTCAGATTGGTTCACTTTTAACGGAGAATATTACATTAGCTTTTTCTTTTGACATCCATCTCTTGGGGCAGCGGTTCCCAAGCTTTCTTGCTTAGCTTTATCACATATTAGTCTCCCATTTGTGAAAATAATATTCCTTAAATTAGAAAAATGTTAATTATTATGTTTAGAGGGGTGGGCAGCTGCCCCACCCTGGACGAGATATGTCATACCAAATCTGCTGTACGGAGCAAGACCGGACGACGTCCTGCCCCCATAATATAAATCAACAGCTACGGATGGGTATCCCGCCCCCAATGTAAATCCTGGCTACGTCCGTGCATCTTACAGATATTTCAATCTATAATCTGCCATCACTCGAGTTTTGCGTCTCACTAAACCACCAATATCCCAAGAGTTCGCGTCCCACCGTTTGGGAATCGCTGCTATACAGAAATGATACGGAATGTACGCAAAGCTATCACTCTGATTCAAGAAAATTGATTCTTGGCCAGTTTGTGTAAAGGATCTAACTATTTCTTCCAGTATTAAGGGTCGGTCTGTACACGCATTTTAGCCCCCTTTAACTCAATCGCTCATAAATGGTGGAAGAAAGTGTTCCTTGTTCACCTCATTCCCAATATTTCCTTACTTCGATAACAATTTTTAATTAGCCGAGGCTTATCTTCTTAGTCATTTTGAAAGTTCCAAACGATAAATCCTAATTAAGCATGCTCTGAATAATTTGATATAAAACCCCCAGCGAAATAATATTCTTTACTCACGAACAGCTAACTGAAGCCTAGTCTCCATTCGGCGGACTATCTGATAGGTTATTTTTTTTAAGTGAAGGGCATATTTATGAGTGCCTTAATTGGCTTTTAGATGGGCAAATATAGTCGCTTCAAAGAAATAAATAGAATAATTGGGTCTCCGTATAGATTATTATCGTGTCCCTTGAATCGTCTCGAATGGTGGTCGTGTGTGAGACCGCGCTGATAGCACAAAGGTCATCAAATCGATCTCCTATCATATAATGATTCAGCCTATGTAAAACTCTGTAAGGAGACTTTTATGAAGGAAAAAAAATTGGCTGTGGAAAACTTGTTGCTGATGCAAGTGCATCATTATA
This sequence comes from Ceriagrion tenellum, assembly GCA_963169105.1. Taxonomy (NCBI): domain Eukaryota; kingdom Metazoa; phylum Arthropoda; class Insecta; order Odonata; family Coenagrionidae; genus Ceriagrion; species Ceriagrion tenellum. The sequence goes on along the minus strand of OY720641.1, from coordinate 84,887,235 downwards.
ATCTCGCTCAAGTTTTATTAATATTTTTTTATTTGCATTGAATATTTTTTCAAGATACGAAATAGAAGATCCGATGAATTTGATTTGTCCCGTTCACGCGGAACAATTTGTAAAGAAAATTCATTGGTGATTTTGCACGCGTCATCGTCATCACTCATTATTCCGATAAAAGGTTTGCTGCAACTCAGCATTACGTTTTCTTTCCGGTAACCTGCTTCAGTTCCTTATTTTAACGTCTTTAATTATTTGATTGACGCCTTCATTCATGGTCTTCTTCAGCTGCTTCTCATTTAGTTGCCCTTATATTTTTTATGAAGCTTTTATATTTTAATTCAGTAGATAGAATAAATTTCTTGAAGTATGATGGAATATAGTAGGTAATGACTCAACAGATCCAAGAATTCCAACGGGAATTATATGGCAATCAGTCGTATGTAGGCAAGATTTACTGCTGCAATATCTTTCTTTTTTTGAAATTCGGTAACTGTTCCGCGAATCAGCGTATAGGAATGGAACATTGCCCATTTCCAAACTATCCCGAAGCTAAAGAACCGGTGGAATGTATTCAGAGGAGAATATTTTGACGGTTGTTCAATTTGACATTCGTCAGTCGACTGGGACTTCGGCGTCGTCGTTGGTAATATGCAACCCACGTATATTAACTATGTATTATAATGTACTGAAGAATATGTTAAATGCGCACTTTAGAAGCATGAACAATTGGTGAACGTAATCGTAAATGCGCTAAAATAGAGTAGTAGGCGATTAGCCGGGGTATTCTTCCATTTACACCCAAGAATTACTTCAGTATGCACAAAACATTCCTTGTTTATATTCGGAGTACGTATAATTTCATGGGTTAGGATAGACGATACTGTGTAGGTATGCTAAGGAAAAGGCCTGCAACTGAAAGGGATCAGGTCTATATGGTGACGAGAGTACAGGCTTACCATCCTGGGGACCCAGGTACAAACACCGACTGTGACTGAGATTTTTCAGTGTAATCCCGATCCTTACTTGTGAGCGGTGTGGAGGGCACCTCAAGTTTAGCACACCGTCCGTTGGATGGGACGTTACGCTATGGGTCCCTTGTCCCCGTACGTGAAGAGGGGGCTGATTCCGCGGCATCGTTCATTCCATTCCCCAAATAATCCTCCCATTACCAATGTACTCACTCATTTTTAGTGGCACACCAAGTTGTCGGTGGCCTCTCCGAAATAGCCCATCTACCTGCTACCCTGGATCCTCCTGTGCTCGCATCTACATCTAATTATTACCCTGCAAGCCACCACAAGTGTGTTTGGCAGGGGGTAACTTATCACCAACATGAACTACAGTGAAGAAATTTACTTTCACCAACAAGCACCACACTATCGGTATGCTAGAAATGCTGCAGATACTACTAAAATAATCCATAATGTAACTATGAAAACGTGACACAAGAGTCAAGCAGGGAACATGCGAAACTTCGACTAAATCCTTTCATATTTTGGGGCATTTCCTTCCATATTTTAGGTCATTTCCGGGTCAGCAGTAAATCCCTTCTAATTGGTCCAAAGGCAAAGGAACGATCCTCCTACTGAAAGTATTTTTTTCTGCTCTCTATTGGGTATGGGTAAAAATTAAGGCTATGAAGTCTCTCATCTACTATTGAATCAAATGACTTTGGAGTTGATACGTATGACGATGGCCTGTATTCAGAACTTAACGTATTAGCCTTAAGAGTGAAGCAATTTTGTAGTGTTTCAATTGCATAAGTTTATGGCCGAATATGGGACGAAAGCATGAAAGTGCGACAAACCACTGCGACTAAAGCGAAAAAAAGTCTCAAACTTTTTTCTATCGCTAGCATTCTGCTCAATCATTTCTCTCCCATGCCATATGCTATATATCTTAATTAATTATGCGGAAACTTAACGTCTTATTCGATAAAGTCCAGTCACAAGTTTCCTGCGCTTCAGCCAATCCACTCTTGCGTCACATCCCGGTGCCTGGTGCCTACTTCTTTCTTCAGATTCGTGACAAGAATGTTTTCCTCAACTGAGATGTGCGTGGCAACGAGCCAGCATTGTTGCATTATCTTGCGTTGTCAACTTCTCAGCTCCCCGTAAAAGTACGAGCATTACTGATGAACACTCACTTCATTGAGGCATCGATGGAATCTACATCTACATACCCCCCTGCGAGCCTCCGCATGGGCGTGTGGCAGGGGGTGTTAGGACACCAGCTGTCTAAAGATGTAAGGGATAAGGTTTTGGGAGGTGAAATGGTGACGTGTATTATGAGAGTGTATTTAGAGTAGCTCATTTTTTATTGTGGTGGCTTATTGTGCGCGGAAAGAACGAGTTTTTGTTCCTATCTGTCCGGCCATTTACCTCTCTTATTTTATCGCTTCTGTCAGACCTAGAGATGTAGTGAGGCGCCATGATAATATTCTGTGTCGCTCAGAAACACGAGTTCTGAATTCACCAGTTCTGTTCCACACCAGTTCTGAATTTCAAGCAAGCTAAGCCTAGCGTTTAGCCACCGAGTCTCTAGGGGCTCCCTCCTTAATCACTGTAGAAGTTACGAGACCCTATATGTTCGTTCATAGCAGTTTTTAACGAAGTGTGAAGCTTTGTTGTATTTTATAAATTTTTTGGTTAACTCTTTATGATCAGGGTCCCAAATGCTTGCGGCGTATTCGAGGTGAGGCCTAACCAGAGCGAAGTAGCATATCTCTTTTACTTTTTCATCCGAGGACCATCCTATTACACGCTTTACAAAACCTAGTTTCTTTAATGCTGAACCGCATGTTTTGTATGTTTTTACCCCATATAACACCACGGTATAGAGATGAATAATTTATATGTTTTTATTTTATTTCAGAGGCCCCGCAGTTATGTTTCCCGATTCCGAGACCAGCGACTACGAAACTTCCGCACCCATCAGACACTCGCAGAGCGCGATCAGTCTTCCAGAAAGATCACATTACAGTTCCAGGTAAAATTTTCACTCGCCTGATATAGCCCTCGGCGACCGAAGTCGTAAACCTCTTAGTGGGATAATTGATTCAGAAATTCTTGCGAGGTGTGGTGAAATGGCGTGTCGATGAATAAATTAAATCAAAACTAGGTACTTGATGATAACGACGAGGAGTTGAAACGCGTTGCACCATAGAGTTATACCAAGTTATAAAGGACGGCACCAAGTTTGATTTCATTTATTCACCGCGTGCGGGGGCTGGAATTACGCAAAGGAAATACATAAAATATTGCAAGAAAATTAGAGGGAAATTTCTTATTTCTCGAGGGTAAAATTTCATGATTATTGTGTTATTATCTATTTTTGTTTTATTTAAGGTCGAATAACAAATATATCGTAATATATATTTTATTTAATGAAACTTTTCCAGTAATACTTCTTACAGATCTTAGCTTTCATTCCTCTATCAACTACTTCATTAATTGCATCTCTATGGATCACAATATGGTTACTACATCATCTTCCCCTTTTCAAATAGAAACTCTCTTTTAACCCTTATACTAATTGAATACAAGAAGTAATCAAGATACAAGAATAACAAATAGTCCAATAATTACAGAAGTTATAATACAAGTGCGACAAGCTAATAATAATAATCAACAATCAGGTGAACTATCACTCAAATAAAAGATTTGAAAATTAACCCTAATATGGAATTTTCCCTGTGCACAAATCCTATGTGTCACGAGGTTTTGACACTTTCCCATACCTTGTTTGTACTCTGTTATTTTGTGACTTTAACATAGTGGTAGACTCATAGGGCAGAGTTATAATGACTTTGTCAGATAGCATTTGATACCACAGCTTTTGACACAATGACCATGACCCCCTTTTATTTTCCTCATGTTCTGTCTTGGAATTTTTAATATCCCTTAAATTTTTCGTAACTGAAAGATTACTTTTTGCAAGAGTGTCGGGAAAAAAATAGTCTCAACTTTCTTGGTAACCATTCTTATTTCTAGCGTCATTTCTGGTCATTTTAGCAAAAAAAATTTTGTGCATTATAATCATTAAGGTAGATAGGCATTCTCTCGTAGTTGTCGATTTTGTCATTACAGAAGAATCTCAGGGTCCACGTGCTCGGCCATAAAGCATAGCACGGATGTGCTACCGGTGCTTCCATGGGGATTTGATGTACTTGATAAATGCCATCACGGGCTTATTTGTATAATTCTGTTGCTCTGAGGTTTATTTTTACATCTCTGTGGATATTTGACAGGCTATATGGATAATGTCTGATTATTCTTCTAATCTTTTAGGAGACCGTATCATTATCGTAATGATCACCGTTTCAAAGGCGTGGATGATCTCTCCTCCATTCCGATGACGTACAATCGGTATCAATACTACAACAAGCTAAGGACTTATGCACCTGATGAAGACTCAACCCTGGTAAGTCCATTTTTTCCAGTAAAAAGGGTCGGCAAAAGCCCTATTTCAGATGCTAGGTACCGGGAAACGGTCTATGTAAAGGAAACATTTTATCGTTTTACGTTATTGATTTACAAAAACTAAGGCGATAACATCCAACAGCAAAGTTCAAGAACAAAATTGTTGGAAAGTTTCTTGAGAGACTGAATTGGTAATCGAACCCCTCCGATATTGGAATCACACGGCAAATAAGTTTCTGAGGAGATCTAAATATTAGAGATTCCTCATTTTTGAAATGAAGTCTCTCTGGAGTGGATACTCGTACCATTTCCTGTATAAATGGCTGATATTTGTTGGCAAATATTTCGCAAAATAGTGCAGTGAGTGACAGATATTTTGGTATTTTTGGAAATATGAGATATTTTAATTTACACTGAAAACAAAATTCATTGAATTTTAGGTAAAATGATGTCTCCCTCAATCTATCTCGTCTCAACGGATTCATGGGTAAGATTCATCACGCTCTCGTTATCGTAATTTTCCGCAAGACTTCTTAAGGACCGGTTTATTGGTACGTGGTTAACGTTAACCACAAAGTGACGTTGAGGTATTGTTAAATTGATGTTACCATACTGTTCAGCTTTTGTGTATCACAATCAGAGTGTTAGTTGACGCGAGTGTTATCGAAAGGCGAGAACGTATCTATTACAATTTTTATTCCGACAAAATAGCGAACCAGACATTACAAAATCGGGCTTTCGGATAGCGAGGATAAATCACTGAATCGAAAGAATCTTCGTGTATTCCTGCAGTGTGGTAACGCTTATAAATTAAGCAATATTGTTGACCGAAAACTAGTAGCATCAGGCTCACGGCTTTATCGTCCGAATGGGCCCTTTCTTTGCTTCACACCTCACCATCTTGTATCCATAAGTGGGCGCAGACGGCACAGGTGTGACCTATGTAACTTTCAAGGACGAAGATAAGAAGACGAAAAGACAAATACCGACACTTGCACACAACTCCGACTCCGAAAGGGTTGGGAAACATTGAACGTTTCCTTAATCAGATAGCATGAGGTATGGATGAAAGTGTTCACATCTTCATGTCATACATCAATCGCCCAATGCCATCATGCTTGTCATCGCTTCTCACACACACTTCGGCCCTTCCAACCATGTTCTTGGTAAAATGTCTTTTACCCTTGCTCTGTGGTGTTCCTGTTTAGCCCCCTATCACAAACACTTCCTTTGTGTGCTCTTCGAAAATCAGGAATTTGGAAAAATTTTCCTAATTCATTTTCCTCGCGTAGTATTCATTTTCTCCCCCGACTCTTTCCAATGCTTTCTTTTCCTTTCCACCGTTATAATTTAATAGTTTCTTTCCCTATTCATCCTACTACTTCGAACCCGATGTTTCGGTGTGCCTTATAAGCCCTCTTTCCTCTCATTCTCTTCATCCTTGTTTCTAGGAAGATAACAGATGCATACGGCGCCATAAACGTTGTATATGATTTTTATATAATCCCCTATGAGAACTTTCACTGCATAAATCCCTCAACCAAACCCCCCCATCAGCCCTCAATAGCACAAAGGGACTGTCTGATTACGGAATTTATTGTGGACGCTTGGAAATCTCTTCTTGCTTCAATGTTCATCTTGCTGATTGATAAAGGAAGGAAAACGTCCAACTTGGGCCCGAGAAATTTTCTGATGAAGAAATAGCACGGCACTTAATTACTTAAATGTTTCAGGAGCTATCCCTAACGACCTATCATGTAATGCCTTTTAAGTAAATAGGGTTAGGGGGATTGGTAGATGGACCCAGAGATTGAAGGAAGTCGGGTGGAAATCGTGGGAAAATAGATTATGATTATGGCTGAGATAGCGCGAGGATACTTTTGGTCCTGACAGAATGGAAAGCAGTGGGAAAGAATGAGAAACATTTTCCAAAATTCAGGATTTTTGGAGAGCACACAAAGGAATCGTTTGTGATAGGAGGCTTAATAGGAACAGCACAGAGAAAGAGTGTAATATATTTGACAAAGAACAAGATTGGAAGGGCCGAAGTGTGTGTAATAGTGCGTAGCACCCTCCACAGCAGGAGTACCTCAACGGAATTTACACAAACTTGTAACTTATAATGTAAAATGTAAGGCATCACACATATTATAGATGCGCAAATCCGCCTCCTCCTCACACCTTATTTTAGGAGGGCTTGGTCGAGAGACAAATCTTTACTCACGACACTTAGACACGATGATATTTTTTGCCTTTGATAATAGAGAATTGTGGACAAATAAAATATGCGGTAAGAGTACTTTGGACTAAAAAACTATCCACTACAATGCGCATAAGAAACGCGAAAATTTTCTCAGTGTATTGAGCTATCAGGAGAGCATAACTAAATTCGTATCTCCACGGGAGAAGAGCCCAAACCTGAAACGTGCTCTTAAAGCAACGGCTTTAATCTTCGATTATAGCTCTATTTAGAAAAGAAAGCGGTTAAACAGATTTTGCTAGGGAACTTGTAATAGCAGATCTACCTAGGATATAATGGACGAAAAAAATAAGAAATGGTGAAGGGTACAGAAGAGTAGAAAAAGAAAGGTTCATATGGGACACCATAAAGAAAAGAAGACCCAGGAATAAGTTCATGGACCAAATAAAGAGGAAAGTAAATAGGAAGAGTTCAGTAGGTGAGGGAACTAGCAGTAAATAGGTAAGGGTGGAGGGCTGCTGTCAACCAATCTTAGGATTGAACGACCAATGATAATGACCACCTAGGTATCCATTTTTCATTTGCCATGGCTGGATGACACCGTCTCACCTAAGATATTTATAATAGGATAACATAATGAGTATGCGTGAAGCAGGATGAAAAACCTCAAACTTGCGGTGGTTATTTAAGTTAATTACCGCGGAGGGCCTCAAAGGAAAAAAAGAGGTTACGATCAAGTCACTGACTACAGTCCTCGAATAAAATGCACGATACTCTGGCACTCATCCATTAAGTTAGGTGTACACCCCAAGACGCAAGAACACATGACTATTTCCGGCTTATTGGGTGACGAAATACCGTGCATAACTTGCCACAGCAGTGTACTGGTCACTTTCGTCCTCTTTGGTAACAAATGCGTCAACAGGGTGAGTTTCTTGACTCCTTCCCCGTTCATACATGTGGTCTGGATGATTCCAGAAACGAAACCCGCGGGGTTAAAGTATTGTCGTTGCGAAACGGACTCTCTTGTGTTCCCTCACTCGGGTTGAAGGCTTTTTATCGCGTCTGTTCTTCCGCCCCATCTCATCCCCATGGCTCCTTCCAATAGGGGAACCCTCCTACACCCCTCATCTTCCCCAATCTCTGGCAAATTGTCCTCGGGAATTTCCCAGAAGCACACGTGCGTGTCCAAGCGGGTCGCAACAATGAAGGCTTACGCACACAGTCGCAAACGCGCATACATCATGGTAAGATAAAGAGACCAGAGGTCTGATTGTGTCAGTACAACAGACATTGATTTTTTGGAATAACGTCCTGGTTTGAACATTGTGCGGTGAAATTGTAATTTTAAACGATTAACACATTTATTCCAACTATTTTCCAATATCGTTACAATACCGGGAAATTCGTCGGAAATAAATTTGTCCATGAGAGGGAAGTCGCGAAAGATTTGTCAATCAAGAAGATTTGCTCCGCCTTCGGACTGAATATCTGATTCATGTGTTAGCTACATTTAAAAGAGGCACGGGCAGCATAAAATGCATAAAGTGATACTATCTGAAATATTCATCGAACCAAAAATACTAGTGGTTTCGGCAAATATACTTGCTTATGCAGTTCCTGAGTTAACCAAGACGTTAACTTCCCCAGGTTTAAGAGCATGTTCTTTTGCACATTGTAATATTGATTGGCGCTGCATAGTCTCTTGAAGAAGAAGTAACTAATTTATATATGCAGATATATCTCTTGGTGCCTCACTGACCTAAATTATTCTCAATATATCTAATAAAATCCTGAATACAGTAGTATTATCAAGACCTGAAAGGGTCTCTCAATAAACGTGATAACTCTTGAATGGAGTAGTTTAAAAATGCAAACGAATTAGCATTAAAATAAAAACGTTTAACTTCTGCTGATGGAACTATCTTATTTAAAAACGTCTTCGCAAACATTCGAAAAATTCGCAGGTCGGTTCTTGTACTGGTAGCCGAGATCATTGCACGATTTCAGCACAGTTATTTCGTGAAGTCTGCATCCCTACGGTATCGATGTGCAAATGGCAGAATTTTTAAGAATATCAAGAGTAAATCTATGTGAAAAAATCAACCTAATAATCATTTCACATTTATTTAATTATCAATAATGAATTTAATGAAATGAATATAAACTATGCAATGAAAATCACCCATTTACTGGAATAAGTACACAAAGACCACCCAGTGTCAGAACCCATAGCCGAAACAACAAAATCATTTTTACAGAAGTCCAACGTGAAAGGTAGAACCGTTGAACATCGTAAGTCTCCTCTCGTCTTTCACTCTTAAAAATATGTAGCCACTATCAATACTTCTGGAAAATTCTCAGATGAGCGAAACTAAGTGCGCTGCTATCCTAAGGTTACATGAATTTCAGGGTTACACGGAGGATACCATTTCAACACCGTAATGCATCTCCAGAACTGACAAACGCAATAAACTGAGATAGACGCACGGCCGAACAGATAGTCAGACGAATTACTTCATCCAAAGAATCATTAATTGTTGTTACAAAGACCGAGCGACACTCATAGGACCCTCCGTTAATATTTAATTCACTCTCATATCTTCCCTTTACCAAGCCCTTTATCCTTCACATCCCTTGTGACTCGTGCACTAACTCCCCGTGCCACACGCCCAAACGGCGGCTCGCTGGGTGTTATACGAATTTTTGAACGGATATTTGTTTCGAAGAAGTGTAAGTATTCATATCCATGGTTGTAATAAAAATGGAAAATAAAATCCCATCTCAATAACTGATACAGCCGTTATAATCCCAGATCATTCGCCAGATTATTTTTCACGTGAAGTGAAAATCAATCCAGAAATGATCGATCACTAGGTGAAGAAGATGAATACGCAGTGGTCAGGACGACAAAAGAATATTTTCAGCATCAGTAAAAAAATGAAAACTTTTCAACAAATTCAGTTCTATGGTGTAAGTTTCAACAAATTCAGTCCTCATTGTGGAAACGAACAGAATCGCAGTTTCCCACAAATTCTTATGTGCAAGGTTCTACGCATTTCAACTCACGTAGTCATATTCATGTACTTGTCTTGTTGCTGAAGATGGCTCTGTAACTTGAGACCCGTTGTACTTAGTACATTGAATTTAGGGAAAATTGAGATTCTGTCTGTTTTCGTAATGGAAAACCTTGTTTATTCCGCATTAACAAGATATAATATCGACCTGGGTTTCGTTGCCGAGCGACTGATGTCGCTCAGCGACGGAACTTATTGTTATAAGATATTAATTAGGAGGTATACACAAAGTTTTGATTTCAATTATGAAAATATTCCATTGATTTACCGGAAACCATCATCTTTGACATCCAGTACTGATGATGAGGGTGATTTTTCATTGAAGTTAACAAATAACGCTGAGATCAAGCTTTATACGTTAATAATTTTCGGAAATGTATCAGTCGGTTAGTCTATGTCTAGTCGATGATATGCCATCTAATCATTCACTATTGAGCTCCCTTTGATTAAGACATAAATGGATTTCTTGAAGTACTCTTTTTCAAAAGGGTGAAATCTTGAGTTCTTTTTACTTTGATGCACGAATTATATATATAATTAGATTGGTAGAAGTACTTTGAAGAAGCTTTGGTCGCTTCGCACTAACTGTCAGCAACCTGCAGACAGAGGCAACAGCTTTCGGATGAATAATACGATTAAATCACCAAATTTGAGCGGTGCCCATCGAGATTTGACTGCGGCGATCGCGCCAGAACCGGTGTTTCCATCGAGGCCAGCCAATGCCCAATGTTGATGCCCAAGCTGTAAACATGTTCCAAATATAAATTTTCCAATTCAGACTAAAAATTTCATTATTTTAATTTTTTGTTGCGGTGCTTACACACAATACATTATACTTAATATTGTATAAATAACTTTGCGCAGTATAAACGAGTTTACAATGATTAACTAACATTTCAGGTGAACCTTTTTATCCTCTTCATTATTAGAAAGGCATATTTCGGATCAAACTTAATTAATTTTGAACTCTGCACTAGTGATTGCTATTGTGCGCATTAATCAAAAAAATACGCGCTTTGCAAAAAACTGCAAACACACACCATTTGTACCTCCAATGAAAGTATCCTTACGCTTCAAACGACAACTAACGCCTCAGCCCGTATTGTAGCGTCGCATCGTGCTCATCTGATGGCTAATTCATCGACACTTGGAGGCGTTATCTATCTCGTATCTCATTTGTGTCAACCATCCTTGGAGCTCTAGCTAGCAGCGAAGCTTATCATCGAAGGTCTCCGTTTCACTGTTCATAACATCTCACACTTTTTGCATTGTAATGACTAGAACTTGTCAATATCGTTCTAGCTAAACCACGTCTTTGAATAGCTTAGAATTCTTAGATCAAGGGACAGTGATATAATTCCGTGGTTCCCTGATTTATTCGACGAGCAATATTAATCCCTTGGCAGTTTATTTCCCTCGAAGGAACATCAGTTAGCTGGGCTCCTATGAGTATAGAAACACGCTTGCCACAACTCCGCAATTATTGTTTTTCTCGCCTTCCCCTAATCGAGATCGTAACTACTCACTACTCAAATAAGTAATCACTCAGTTGACTCAGTCAGGGACTCAGACTAATCCCTTCGAGTTCTCCTATCCCTGGTGGTAAACCGCAAATCTAATAATGATAATAAATAAATAATTGTGAACTTAGATCAGATCTACTATACATTGGTTAATGCTATAATAAATTGTGAGTATAGATTCCACAAACTTTGATAATTTCTTAAATTTGATGTGGTATGTTTTACTTGGTAACATGTTAGCAACATCTCTACAAAGCAAGATGGAAGAAAGTTTTCTATGACTCCGAAGTGCGTTCAATGAAATATGAAAGACAACGAATGATAGATAAGATACAGTCTTTACTTTATGTAACTAATTGACCACAGCGAGATAGAGGACGATAGAGTTGGAGAGTGATGATCCGCACATTACTGAAGTTAAATGCTGCAGTCATTGCAAAATGTGATAAGTTACGAAAATCTGCGCGTATTCTGAATAATTCATTCTCATGGACGATACCATTGAACAATTGTGGATTTAAATGAGTTTAAGGTCGATTTACCATGGAATAGTACTGTGAGATTATACTTGGCCGTGAGGAAATGCATCTTCTACTTTCAAAATTCGGCCTTATCTGGGTTTAGGAAAATATACATAGCAGATATCGATGAGTTCGGTCTTTCCTTGCCGCCCACTCGCGCCAATCGCAAGGTGAGCGAACATTATTTAACGAAGGCCCAATTCCTAGCTGACTAATTTTATGGACCACCCACAAATAATACTAAAATCTTTCGTTCGAGAAAAATCTTAACTAGTGGATTTCTGGAATAAAATACAGGTTTAAGGTTTCTGTTGATGACATTATTTTTACCCCGAACAGAATCTCTAGAATCAGAAGACGAGACAAAATAAGAAAGATAAACTTTCGAGCTGGTTGATATCCGTTCCACTTCTAATATTCAATCTTATCGCGCATCATTAAGTACTAAAGCAAAAACAGGGCACTACACAGAAGGCGAATCTATCGAAACACTTTTGACGTTCCGTTCTTGCCTTCTTCCCGCACGTCCTTTAGCGGTGGCTCGTCGGAAAATGTGTAGACAATGAAGATGTTTCAGTGTATTGTGTGTAGGGTGTAATGGGCGGATAAAGGTTTAAGAGGCTTGCAAAATAATTTGTGTAATATCCAATTGCCTTTGTCATTAGTTTAACAATCGGCTCCTTCCGCTAATTTATTTTGAATGTTATTTATAATCCCGACCTATCAATTTGATGAATGTACACACCATTTTCTGGAGCATAACATGGTAAGAATGATATACGCTACCCCTTTAATGGCTACCGTTTGTACCCAACAGGATGTTCACTTTTCAGACTTTTCTTTAACTAAAACTGTCATCTTTGATCGCTAAGATCGGGTTACTCAGAAGTACTCCGCACTTTAATACTATGAGCAGATGAATGGATAAATTGGACATGGATTCACATGCATTTGAGACTAGGTCAAAAAGCAACAATTAAAGTAATGAAGGTATCTATGCGGTGTACCATCATCCGGGTCCTAATTGACGGTTTAAGCAGAAATTATTTTGTACGAAACAAGTTACCGTTTTCCATTTGTAAGGTTTCGTTATCTTAATCTTATTGATATTTAAAAAGGTTTGAAAGAAAAGCCACGAAATGAATACGCGTGCAAGAACGAGAATAATAGGTACTTGCGAAAAGAATGCAGAGCAACAGAATTTACCATATCAGTAAAATGGTAGTGTTGAAATATCGTGGCCAGTAATTTTAGAATGATTACAATTTTAAGAGAATCACTCCACATCGGCCGGACTCCCAGTGAAATGACCCTTTAAATGAGCAGTCCTGAAAGTCAGGGCCACCATGAGCTCTTCGTAAAAAAGGTCGCGATAGGTCATCGGCGGAAAACTTCGACGCTCCCTCGTTGCTACCCTCTGGTTTGGCACTCGAGATAAACGAAAGGAACTGGCGACTGAAGAAAAATTATGATATGCTTAACAAGTGTGGCTGAACTTGATGGGGGCACGTGAAAGTAAATTAGATTGCTTTAATAGTATGATTACAATCCCTTATGTAGAAAACTGGAATTGTTTGAACGTCTCTGTGTCATATATTCCGATAGCAATAATTTATTATTGAAAAATTCTCCTGAATCACGACACCAACGTCCGTATTAGTCAAGTAATTTCATTCTTACTAAAATATATGAACTGTTTGAGATAGCTTGTAGAAAAAAATAATTTTACTTTCTCAAGAGCGTTTTTCCAGGGAAAATTGTCAGCATGGTTTATAGGTACCTACCCAGAAAATTAATGTTCTAAAATGAATAGTTGTACCCTAAAACTGAGTACAGCCAATTGTATAAGACATTGCTGAGGTTTCGCAACCTGGGTTTATACCCGTCTCTCCTTTATAGCTCTACCATAATTTAATTAAAATTTGAAATAGGATAGGGCAAAATTTTCATCTCAAAAAAGGAATAAATGGTATGGTTTCTCATGTCGCATAATAACGATTGTGGCCATATATCGTTTTGCGATTCGTTTATAAAGCCGTCTATACAAAATTACACGCACTACTCTCCATCGTGGTTCCATGAGAGCTTTCCACGCAACTTTACGGCCTCGGCTAGTTTATTGTCTTAGCCCACGTGACTCGCTTACCGGCTGGAGGTCCCGAAAATTCAGATCATGCATGAGTGAGAAGATATTTATTGTAAAAAAGCTTATCAATAATTAAAGCCGTTGATTGTGATGTTCTCCAAATAACAGCAGATAAATTGTAGAATAATTTCTATGATAAATCCGAAGTCTCTGACCCTATTTTAAGGAAGTTTGAGCGAGGTAGTTCCTTTGTCATAATAGAGGTCATATGCGAATCATACATTATAATTTGAACAACTGTAGGAAGTATGAATTAAATATTGCATTATTCGTGGTGAAATTAAATAATTTGACATGACTTAATTCTAAATAATTTAATAAAAATATCTAATTAAGTCTTTAACTTTACTCAATTTTTTCGTTTGAAACCACCTTCAAAACGGAAGGTTTGTTGTGATCACAAAGAATTTACTGCGGTGAAAATATGGTTAATTTTCAAAAATAGTTGAGAAAACATACAGACTACATAATGTTAACTTTGTGACGAGGTTTTGATGTGAGAAATCCCTCATTTTTCAATTTAGCTCTCTCTGGAGAGCACACACATACCATTCTCCTTGTAAAGAGACCGGTATTTTTTGGCAAATATCTTGGGAAGTAATGCGGTAAGGTGTTGAATTTTGGTGTCATGTAAAGGTGAGATATTTTTCTTTAAAATAAGATCAAATTAATTGATTTCTACGTGAAATGACATTCCTCTCACGCGACCTTAAAGTGACTATTGTTTTAAAGACTATCGGAGAAAACCCATGCGTAAGACGAGTTTGACATCTCCTGGTGTCATGAAACGCGAAAGCAGGGCGGATAGAAGTTCTAAAACCTGTGAGGATCAGCTAGGAAATACCGAAGTTTCGAAAGCACTGGTTCGTTCAACACTCCAAAGTCAGCCAAACACAACGAATGTTTACGCTAGATATACTGTTTGCATGAGTACGTAACTGATAATTCATGAACGCTTTTCCCACGACACTCAAGAGAAGATCCTCCTACAGGAATCACCCATGCGGCTCAGATGGGCCATGGGTCTTTCGTAGTCTCCATTCCCATCTAACCTTGCGACATTGGTATATTTTTAATTAACAATGTGCAAATCATACAAAAATAATACAAAATGTCTAATTTTGCGTTCTCAATTTTCGCATCTCTGACTACACATCGAAGAAAGCTTGAGCTCAAATTTTTAGACAAGGCCTGGACGAAAATAATTAACTAATTGAACGCCTAAGGCTAATTTTGTAGACTTGAACCAACAAGTTTTTTTATTGGAATTTTTTTTGGATTTAAAAAAGTTATTTCGTCGATTTAAACCATTTTATTGAGAACAAATTAATTTTCAAGGCATCAAAACGTACATAAAGCATTCAACCGCGATTTCTTTGCAAGAGATGAGCTTGGCCATCAAAGAGGTAGCTCTCGGCTGACCAGCCCCGGACACTTTTCGGTTGGAAGATACTTCCGGGAGGATTAAATAATTACTATGACGTCAACCAGCTCAGTGAAATCCTCGAACAGGTTCCGGTGAATATCGCATCCACGCACCAAATAAAGATATTAAAGGGAAAGAGAACTGCTATCATCGTCAGGCAGAATTACCATCGCATGAATGAAAAGTGATAAAGATGAAGAATGAAAAGCTGCAGCAATACTTATTAGAGGACTAATAAATTGATGAAGGAGGAGCAAGGAATTACGGTAAGATGACGCGAGAAAGGTCTTTCTCCGTTATTTTTTCCCATGTAGTTAGGAGCAAACTTTTCCGGCGTTCTAATCCTTAAACGGCCGTTTTTCACATAAGTCTATTGGTAGACCATATTTCTCTCAGGTTAGCATCTTAATATCCAATTATTGAATGGCAACTTTTACTATGATTTGCATTTACTATTCAATTTATTCTGCGTGTTTTCGTGCAAAATAATCCTCACGGTGATTCAAATCGTACGTCTGACGACCCATTTTGATTAAAACTTAGTCCAGCTGAAAATCAAACCTCTGAGATCGTTTGCGACAGGGATATAATCTTCCTTCTCAGACTGTCCTATTGATCACCGGCAAAGGGATGAACCAGGGAGAGATTAGATACATGTATATGGCTGCCAGTATTTTTCTCTTATCATCCAAGGTTTTTTAAAGATCAATTTGGCTTTGTTGCATCGGTGCTTGATCGACCTCTGCTATGGGGCCACGTATTCATGAACATTCCCTTAGAGGTTGGAATATAGGTACATTACACTCGAGTTTCTAGTTCGATCAAATCTAAATGCACAAGGCTAGAAATACAAAAACTTTTACTGGCAAAATACGCTAATGTTTTCTGCTGCATTAAGGAGAGCTATGAGTCCCAGACGGATGTGTCAAGAGTAAATGTTTCGCAGACATCAAGACCGCAACTGTTTTGGTGGTGGCCTTTCCCGAAGAAATAAAACTTATGAGGCAGAGTAGATCCCAGAAGTTGGGTCACGGTGATATACCTAAACTAAACTTCCAGCGTATGCAGGCATAATGCATTTCTTTAATGCCTGGTATACTGATGTAATACGTATGATCCTTTCATTACGCGTGAGATAAGAATAATAATAAAGAATTAGTAATACGTGATAGAATACTCAGCAGGTCACTTTCGGGCGCAACCTGCTACTATACCTATTAAGGCTTTTCAATCTTTTTTTATTCTGTGTATTCTGCTAGGACACTGAGAACATCTCATAGAGAAACAAAATTATGGATTCCTCATGAGTCCAACTAGGTTTGGGCGACAAGTTAGCAGTTGCGTGTCAATTTCATGGCCTGGGTCAAGTTGCATTGCAAATGAACGCAATTTGTACTCTCCCACAATCATAGGATATGGTGGAGCCTGGTGTGAAGAAAGATGATGGTGACTGAAGAATTCTTTCAAAGCTGCACAAAATTCACAAACGGAATACGCACCGTTTCATTTGTGAGGGAAATTATGTGCTCATAGTGTTCAGTGTAGATTCAGCTATGGCCCATGTGGATTTTTGGGGTTTTCAGATTTGTTTCTCTTATTACCGCGAATGTTGTGCGATGAAAAGTACAAATGCCACCTCTGATGCCTAACTGTCAAATTTCCTTACATTGTTGGTGATGCCAAATCCGATTAAACAACGTCGCCTTCGTCCAGTTGCCATTTAATCCGCATGCTCCACTTAGAAAACGAACCGTCAAAAATCCTAAGGCGTGAAGGCCTGGAAAAATTTGCAGTCACCTCGTTACGAATTTTGAAATATTAGCTGTCTCCATGTGTCCATCCTATCTCATGTCTCCAAGCGGACGTTGGAGGAAGGGCGAAAAATCACTTTTATCAGTTTGGAGCGACCCACTTCTGGTCATTGAGCCTTGAATTGTCTCGCTTCGATAAAAAAAATCGTCTGAGTTTCATTGCATCTTGTTGATTTCTGTCATGTTGCTCGCGAGATGATGACGCGGCAGTTTTTTCAAGAACAGACAAAAGTGATTTCATCTCCGAAACATTAAAAAATACGGCTAAATTGCGATCAGGAAGAGGGCGGAGGTAAGATTACCATCCTAAAGCATTCAGCAATTAATAGGTAATTATCTTAATCTTACTCTTAGTACTAAAGAAAAAAATCTACCCTATTCATGTCTCCAGTAATTTAAGTTTTTTTGAAAAGTGTTCTACCGGTTGATGTAGGTTTTGTTGAATGTCAGAGAATCTCTCCCAGTTTTCTACACTTTCAAGGGCCGAAGGTTGAACTTGTTACCTCATTGCTTGAATACATATCGAGTGTATGAAGTCTGTTTCTTCAAGGGCGGCTCAAGGAGATATTTCAACCCGAGGAGAGTCTTTCCCGCACCCTTCCCATTTCTTCTCCCTCACAAGAATTATTACCAGAGCAAGTAATAAACGTCAGTTCCTGAGAAATCAATTTAATATCATAAATAGGTGCATGGTTGAGTCGTTTATACATTTTAAACTAATTTTTGTTCGCTTATGGCCAGTTGCAGGAACGATACATATTTATTCTATCAAGTTTTTGGACCCATTAGCCATGGCAACCATTCAATAAGTATTGCAGAAACATTCGATAAATTAATTAGTTTCATAGCTTATGGCATGGAGTATGAGTTCCATAAGTAGCCAAGATGGTGGCTGCTCAATGTACTGCTAGGATACTTAATTACCTACTAGACAAGAGTTGTTTTGGAGCAAATGATCAGTTTGTTTACTCTTACTGACTAATTATAATCTGTATTAGCAATTATTCATAGGCCAAGCTTTTATATATTTTCTCCAGAGGTAGAAGATTAGATCAAATATTCGAACCTATTAACTATTTGTAGATAGGTAATGTTACTTGTAGATGTGTTCCTGCAACCGGAATATTTTTGAGATATATAACTTCATGGATCTCATAACTATTGATTCCATAACTAAATGTTCTTGCAACCGGCTATTAGACCCTCATTTGGGACGCCCAATGAGATATCGTTCGAATCAGTCGTCCGGTACTTTCACCGCTTCTGTCCCCCTCTCCATAAACTAGCCCATTTATTTAGCATGATATCACCGAAGGTTTAATGTGTCGCAGCACTTACTGCTGATCCGTCCCTTGTGAATTTGATGTCCAAGTCATATACAGCAGAGTAAGTATGACTTTAATGGACTTACGACTTTATCTAGATGTAGCGGACAGCTGTAGCTCTGAGCAAGGGACTCAACCTGCCTAAGGTAACTTTCGACATTATTAGATTGAATATCGAAAATTTATGTCACCTAAAGTTGGATCCTCGAGTAACCCCTCGTTTGTAACTACTTTTGGGCAAGTTTCTTAGTCTATCTGTTCGCATATTCCCACAGGGAAGTACTCATATGGAGTTAATTTTATTTTCTCGCAGTCTTTTTTCTTTTGCATAATTAAACTAGAAATACTGTGCTTATAAAAGCTAGACGAAAACCAAACGGAAGGAAATACAAAGATTTTTATTTTGAATGCGATTTCCGTTTACTACTCTAAGCCGTGGAAACTTTGATGAAAGGGTCTTAAAATGTTCCTCTTTTTACTAAAAACAGCCCCTTCTACGTCAGATGGAATACCCTTACGTTACGGATAGAATTATTAAAGTCGAGTCTCATTGAGGAAGGATCGAATCAAGGCCCGTAATGGATCAATCGGGAATGATGAGTAGCTAAGGAAAGCATATTCTGATTCAGTACTAGAAGAATAATTTAGGGCTCTCCTAGGAAACACAGATTTGGAGTATGGTTGAATGAAGGTAGTCGGTTGGGGGGTTGGGCGGTATATTGTATTAGTCTACAGAGTCCGCTTTTCTTGTTAAAGGCGACTCGCAATTGTAATTTTTCACGCGTTGACTTACGAGAAAATCGATTTACCGCCAACGGAGGCCGAAAATTGGGGTTTTGCACTCCTGTACGAAAAATGGGCGTTTCCAGTGCTAGGGAATAGTCAGAATTCCCTGGAAGTCGAAAGTAAAAGCTTCTTCTTGCTCGGGGAAAAGGCCCACAAATGTATGTCGAGGGCCTGCCATTGAAAACTGATTGCTATATTTTGGAAAACTAGTGTTGAGTATCTTTAAAAAAATACATTATAATTGAAATATACATTTTTATATACACAAGTTTATCCTGACATTTAATACACAATATTATCCCGACATGAGAGTTTAATTTAAATAAAGTTGCGTCATGCGTGGTGGGGCTTTTTTTACTAATGATTGAATATAATGTTTCTCAGTGAAAACCATGTTTCACCCAGTGAAACCAACGACATCTCCAGGAAAAAGGAGTAATCTTGGGTGCAACAAATAAAGTTAATTTATAGCTAATTGAATTGCCTATTTTGGTCGGTGCTGCTTTCATTGAAAGCTTTTTTTCATTCCTTAAAGAGGGTGACGCAAACTTTGTTGGGGCATTAAAGGGAATGCACTGCTTAAATTATTCAAGGCTGGAGGTAATTAATCCTGAATGAATACATTCATGGTTAATTCATCTACCTTGTACCCAGTCATTGCTCGCCTATCCGGAATTCTGATTTTTTTAGAGGGAAAGGAGAAGAAAATTTCATTTGTGTCATTAAACCAGGTGTAGTCAATGAGGGAAAATAATTTTGAATAGCTCTTCTAACCCACTTCAAAAGTGTCGGCGAAAAGCCCCAATCTGTACTCTCAGCTATATGATCTCATATTATGCCTTTCAGTACGATTCGTCCTCAAGACAGAAGATAGCTTTGGTTGGGTTTATTTTTTTCAGGCTCCATGGCTACGAAGTCCATGACCTCAAAGTTTGAATTATATCGCGTCTCGTCTGTTACGCGTGGCCATATTGCAAAAAAAGTGCGCGGAAGAAATTTAGATTTAATGGGAGCCTTAGATATTCAGTGCCATGATATAAAAAAACGAATGATGGCGCCCATGACGCAGAATTCAGGCATGATGAAAAAGAAAGGAAGCATTCTCCATCGTAATTCATCCATTCCTCTCTCTCTCTCTATCTCCCAACGATGAAGAATGTCCCATCATTTTTTTAGTTACGCTTTTTTACGACTGTCGTGGCTTTGTAAAAGAGAACTGTGACCAAGAAATTTTCATCTTCACGTCATTGTTTTATATCACTGAAAAAAAAATATTTTAGCCAGCTTTAATCTGTTTTCTGGAAGGGATATAATGACCTGAGAACAAAAGGAGTATTTTTACAGACTCACAAGTGCTTCGTCTTATTTCTGGGGCACTTCTCTCCAAAATATTGGGTTTTCCCAACTCAACACTCCTAAGACGATTGAGTTATATACAAATGTGCAAGATTGATAGTTTGCCAACATTTACATCTTGATTCACGCTTCAAGTTTATCTCCATTAGCATTAATGGAAAATTCTTTAGCAAGCCGGTCAAGATGCACAAAAAATTCTTTCCAGTTTTTATACATCCAATTCGATAATATCTGCCGGAAAATACACCTTCTACAATAAGTTATCCACTTTCGGATACCATCAGGCAATATGTAACAAAGGCGAAATATTGTACCTTTATTGGGAAAAAGTATTTAATTCATCAATGGAAGTTTCCTGGAGAATTTCCATGAGCGATTCAGGATGTATTTGCCGGCGGCATTAAATCCCCTTGCAGAAGATATCTTTAAGAACTCTCTATCTTGATATTTTTTCTCTTTCAGCAACTACCAGACCATGTCCTTCCAGAATGTTTCTTCGTGCCGTACATTCCTGGGACGAGCCACGCCGGAGGGAAACAGAGCAGCGTCATCACAATGTGAGTGGCGATGGACGATTTTCTTACAGTGGCAACGCAAAAGGCTTTCCGCTCTCATTCCCGAGGATTTCGTCGCAATTGAATTACTAGAATAAACCGGGCCGAAAAGGCAGAACGATTTGCACTTCGCCGAGTACATTTCAAGTGGAAAGTTTATATAAAATTACAAGTAATGGGTAAAAAAAGAACTAAATATAGAAATCTGTAGATAGGGTCGAATGTTCGTTCATTGAGCAGCCAGCGACTCGGCCAGAAAAAAACATTAACAATAGACCAGGGTAGATTGAGTATTTCATATCATTTTTCTGCATTAGCATGTCTCCATCAGCATCAAAATAGTGTTTTTATAAGGCCACCTCTTTGAAGAGAGACCCGATGGAATTTGGAGGAGGTTGGGTAAGTATATACAAAGAGGCGCTGGACGGGGGAAGAGATCAGCAGGTGACATGGCACTGTGGTACACATCTATTTCTACGAGCCTTAGAAGAGCGTTACAAATGCCCCTTTTTCAAGCAACGTAAGGGTGGTTACATTCCCCTCGATATGAGATAAAAGTAAACACGGAAAAATTTTACTATACATAGTATATGCTAGCTACAACATTTTGTGCTGTGCAGGCGGCCTTTGTAAAGTGAGATGGATTTCCATGCCTTATATTTCTTATGTTGACGCTTAGGCGTAACCTGAATCGAATCGGTTTAAACCATCGATCTAAATTTTCCTTAAGGTAGCTTGAGCAAAGTATCATTTCACCTAGAAATCAAGGAACGTGGTCTCATTTTAAAGTAAAATACCTCGCCCTTCCAAAGTTGCCAAAATATCAGTCCCTTACCGAACTACTTTCCGAGATTTTTGACGAAAAATACCAGCCCTTCTGCATGGGAAATGGCACATGTAAGCACTCCGGAGATATCTAGTTTAAAAAATGAGAATACCTAGATCTTGCAAAAAAATTAACACTGTGTAGCTTGTATGTTTTCTCAACTATTTTTAAAAATAAATTATATAGTCACCCCAGTATTTTTTTAGAATTACAATGAACTTTCCGTTGCGAAGGAGTTTTAGACGTGCCGCGTTTTAATTCAAATTTAAAACTTATACAATTATTTTTACTTAGTTCCTTAGAACTTGTCATATAAAATTATATTATTACACCATTAATAATACGATATTTAATTTAAGCTTCCTACAGCTGCGAAAATTCAAACATATAATTCGAATGTAGTCTCCAGTATGACTGGGGAATTGTCTCGCACAAACTACCTTAAGGGCGCATTGCATCTTTTATTCCTCCCAACACCAGGTAATCCTTGATAGAATTGAAAGTAAGCGTCATCTCTTCAACCGAGCCCTGGCTCAAGGTCAAGAGTATCACTTGCCCTTAGGTTGACTTACAAGGAGAAGAGCGAACGCGTTACGTCTTTAAACAGGATTCCTATCACTTTCGCTTGTCAAAATACGATTATTTCCGTCATTCATTAGAGGAATGAATGTTTTCGTTAATTCCATGAGACACGACATTATTAGTAAATTTCTGCGTCATTTCTATGAATTTTCCGTGACCTTCCAACCATGATTGCGGAACATTTATCCTGGGCAAGACGCTATGTTGAGTTTTCCACTGAGTCGGCCAGGTTCTTTGGAAGTTGATAATAAAAATTAAGCTGATAAATGTTCCTTCCAAGCTTAAGTTGACGATGTGTACACACACGATGACAGCTCAGTTGTATTAAAAGTGTTTTACAAATGTTATCCTGAGGATGAGTCTCGTTGGAATGAAATATAATATGAAGTAAAATAGAGCTTTGTTTAATTTAATGACCGTAAATTAATTAGTAAGGAGTCACACATTACAGACAAAGACAGTTGCATTATCTAAAAAAATATATTTTAGCATTTGCAAAGGGTTCCTCTCTCGTAATCTAATCTCCTATGGATTTCCATTCTAGTCCTTCAGCCAAGCATCCGCAGTGCAATAGACAAGCGCGCATGCCTACTAACAACTTACGCGCGTGGAATGAAACTAGACGCAAGCATGTCTTGATCTATCCCTTCGAAGGTTCATTTGAACAATGCGATTCATAATTTCGTGAATCGATGTTTGAAAATAATTATGGATTCCTCTAAATACCGTCTGCTTCAGTTATTTCAATCTCATTTGATACTTTGCAAAGTTTTATTCCGTTTGATGTAATCAGATAGAATTCCGTTCGCCGAACTGATGTCATTAACGATCCGGAGAAAATAAAAAAATAACATACCTTGATTTTAACATGTGTTATAAAGTAAGAATTCTGCTATCGAGTGGTGTAAAAATTACTAGGCCATCGGGCATTTGACGAAGATATTTGGTTTAAAAATAATGAATTTGAACGCTGAAATAAGTTTCCTTATTGTCAGAGGGATACTATCTATTCACATAACTTTTTATCTCAATTTCCACCCGAATAATATTTTTTCAAAAACTTGTACAACATTATTAGATATTGAGGCACGTAATATATTTTTTCGTCTTATGTCATTGATAATAAAATGAGGTTTAAATAACAGATTTCCATGTCTCGTCGGAGCACATAGCCGACGTATGGTAATGAATGTGGCAACGTTACCAAGGGAAACTTCTCCTGTTACTTAGTTTACCAAAAATCTATTTTTCAATGTACAATAATTATTAGGTTACCGATATAGGAACGAGGAAGTCCTCAGAAGAGTGGGAGAAAAGAGAAGTCTTCTGAAAACTCTAAGAAGAAAACGGGGCAACTTAATAGGTCACATCAGCAGACGTGATGGCCTGATGAAGACAATCGTCGAGGGACAGGCCAATGGGAAGAACGGCAGAGGAAGGCCTCGTTTGATATATATGTAGAACATGTGATGAAAGACAATAAAGAGATGAAATGCGCATATATGAAGAGATTAGCTGATGGGAGAATCGAGTGGAGGGCTGCGTCAAACCTATCTTAGGATTGTTGACTGATGATGACGATGATCATATTTCGGCTATTAATATACACTGTAAAAAGTGTTAAGCATTAAGATGATTATACCCTTCCTAGTCCGTTAAAAAATCAAAATATCAAATCCTGCCGAAATAGCAATGGAGGTCGTGCCGTAGTCACACATTACACATACAAAACATATGTGGCACAGCATTAAAGAAACTAGGTTTTGTCAAACGTATAGTAGGAAGGTCCTCGGATGAAAAGTCAAAGAGAGATGCTACTTCACTCTGGTTAGGCCACATCTCGAATACACCGCGAGCATTTGGGACCCTGGTCATAAATATTTAATCGGGAAAATTAATAAAATACAAAGGAAAGCAGCGCGTTTCGTTAAAAACTGCTACGAGCGTACGTATAGTGTTTCACAACTTTTAGAGGGATTAAGGTGGGAGCCCCTAGAGATTCGGAGGCTTTACGCTAGGCTTAAGTTGCTTGAGAATTTCAGAACTGATATTTTTCAGAGCGACACAGAGAATATTATCATGACTCCTCACTACATCTCTAGGTCAGACAGATGTGATCAAATAAGAGAGATACACCACCGAACATATAGGCACAACAACTCGTTCTTTCCGCGCATCATAAGCGACCACAATAAAACCGAGCTCCACTAAATGCACTCCTGTAATTAATGTCACTATTTCATCTCCCAAAAACTTACATCTTTACACGGCTGGTGACCTAACACTCCCTGCCACACGCCCATGCAGTGGCTCGCAGTGTATTATGTAGATGTATATGTAGATTTAGTCAAAGCTTCGTTTAACCTTTGTCCTATAAGATATTACCCGAAACAGTATTTACTTGAAATTTTTAAAAAAATATGTAAGGCAGGACCAAGCCTAAATTTACTCATTACAACTAATTTTGTACATCTTAACCTCCTCAGTCCTAGTTTTCCCCTGTAGGGCACATAAAAAAACTTATCATTTTTCTTATCCTAGGATGCTCCATGCATTTCCTTTATCACGCAGTGCAGTATATTTTTGTCGGTAAATGTTGCGGAATCATTCAATTCATTCTCAATGTTTAATGAACTGTGGTTATAGCTAACTTCGCTGATTTCTTATGAACTATCACTAAAACATTTTTTCCTCAGGGTCTGAAGAGGTAAAGAAAACAGTTCGAAGAGCAGGTCCCACCTTAAGTATAGTATCTACGAAGAAGATTTGCAACCATGCCCTCTGTGGTGAAATAGCCATTCATGCGGGACCCAATACTGCGACCCTGGGATTAGCGAGAGAGGACTTTACCCCACCCATTAAGCTTGCGATGTTTATTTTGGAACCAAGATAAAGTTGAAAGTTTTATCATATCGCCTCTAACTAGAGCGCAGTGAAGGCATCAAGTCGCTTCAAAGAGTAAAAAAACATTGGATTACAATTCTAGTAGCTGTTTGTGACGTTCACGCTATGTCAGATATAAGTATGTATAGGGATAGCAAAACCTGGGGTCTGTTTCTCAGACCAACAAGTCTACAAGTTACAAGTCACGTGACTGTTTCACAATGTGTTACTCAGATATTCCTAACCTAAGACTTGTACTAGTCCAAAAAAATGGCGAAACTAATCAAGACCATATATAATTCCAATTTTGATGATAACGATATATTAAGGACGTGTACCTTGCAATATATCCCATTCAAAAGTTGGAGCAACTTTTTTGGGTAAATACAAACTGTTAAATATGTGCTGATAAATAGTTTAATGTCGTAACTTACCTAAAAAGATCCTACGCGAATGCGAGTTTTCGGGTGAACCTAACGTCATAAGATAAAATCGTCTATTTCGCCGATTTTTATTTCTTGAAGGGAGAGCTCTAAACGGTGGAAATTTATAAATCTTACATGTCAAGATATCATTCTGAGTTTGTTTTATCTTTATTGAACCACTACTAACGGCTTTCTAACGTAACATTATCACGAAACTTCATAGTAATACACAGTATGTTGACATTAAGGATATTTATTGGAACTTACAGTTCGTACTTCCAGTTACTAATGATCATATTCCCTAATAGAAACGAATTTATGAGTAGTTGTCTATTACTAATAAATTAAAGAGAGTGTAACATCAAGATATTTAATTACTTGCACTCGACTGATGTGTCGTCGTGAATTTTGCCCGAAAGTTACCAAGCGCAACAAACTTGCAAGTTGACTTTCATTTGAATAACAAATAAAAAATGACCTGAGACGCGCATGAGTCATGTATAACTTATCACTGTTGAATGAAGAATTATATGGACTTTGTGGAGGGAATAATTAAATATCCTGATGTTACACTCTCTTTAATTTTTTAGTAATAAACAACTACTTGTCATGTGACTTGAAACTTGTAGACCTGTAGCTAAGAGACCCCTGGTAGTACTCTGCTATGAATCATACGATGTCAGAGATAGAAAAGTATACTTGAGGGGTGCGACAAAAGGCCTAAGGGTCCCTCCGGAGGTGCATCTTTCCGCCCATAAACGCTTGATTCACCTCTACTGATCTCTAACTCTCCGCTGACGGGTGCCACCTAGCAATCCTCCACCTGTAGTAGACTTATGCCCGCCTGTGTTCGGGCCAGTTTGTGTCTACACCCTGATAAAAACCTGCGCAAAAATAGTGCTATAAATCTCCAAGTAAACATTCCGCAAACCTAAATTTGAATAAAGGTAACTAAAGGTCCTTCTAATGCTTATTTTCCGGTTTAACTGGTTTCGGGTTAAAAATGAGGTGTGAAGTTTTATACAATACTAGTGGAAGATACCAGTTGAAATTCAACGGGTGTAAAAGGCATTGAACTTATTTAAAAGAAAACCACTGAGCCTGGAGAATACTATCAGCGTGGTCATTTGAGGAGTTAGTACCTATCTTGTACGTACGTTGTGTTCGTTGTAGCAGACACGCAGACCGTTTTCCAGGTGCATTATTACCATTACTATTCTCTGCTTAAAAGTATTCTTGCACATTTTATTGCGTAAGTAGTCTATTTAATTCCTTTATGTGTATCGCTTATTACATAAGTGTTCTCTCACAAACACGCAGTGCCCCTATGAGAGATACTTTGAGAATAAACATTGAAGAGTATACTTTTGGTAAGTATACATTGAATTTATCGATTACACACAGAAGCAATCTATTTAGGGGACCTTGGGACTCTGGGCCCTTCTAATACAGATTTCATTTGCACAGGCTAGCAGGAAAACGTGATATTTAAATGCAAGAGGCGTGAATATCCTTTGAAAATCAAATCTCTAGTTTGGAAGGAAATATGCTACTGTTGATTTCTGAGGAAAATGTGAGATTGTTCAGCTAAAAACTTGATTTTCAGACAAATATGAAGCATAAAAGAAAACACATTTAAAGAATTAGACACTTCATGTATTCAACCATCCGATAATAAAATCCCAGCCCTCTATCTTGGGTGAAAGTACTTTTAAAAAGAAAAAAAAAATGAAACTTCGGGGGCCCCGAGGGCTTTTTGATATAGCCTATGTTACAACCAGATATAGTTTCCATCTACATGCCAAATTTCAGCTCAATCGGTCCTGTTTTTTTGGCGTGATGGAGAAACAGACAGACAGACACCATTACATTTTTATATATTAGTATGGATTCCAGCCGCGGTAAGCTTAGGTAGTTTTGAAACTTTCCAGAAGATTAAAAATTTCACGTGTTTCCCCAGAGCCTGATACTGGTTGTCGTCAATCCTTTCGGCGCATACTGTTTTGCTGGGGACACCTGTAACTTTTAAAAATAACCTTGTTTGACGGCGCGCTTTCGCGATTGAAACATTAAAAAAATCTGGAAATGATGAAGAGCATACGTGAGTGGGTTTCCTTCAAGAGCTCATCAGACCAGCTTAATCTTCTTACTGAGCCAAGCCTTTGACTTTGGACTCTTCTGGAGACGAAGACGGCGCTTGCAAAATGGATTCCTTTATTTTTAGCTCTCTGAAGTTACCTTTTTTTGTCGTCCCAACTCTGACCTTCGATTAGGAGCTTCCGGAGCGTTCATACGAGATCAAGGTCTTGCCCTAAAATTCACGCTCGAAGGCACTCATCAAAGAAAGTTAGCAAAATTTCAAAATAACCCATCTCCTTATTTATAAATGAGGACGATTAGAAGGCTACACAGCAGCATGAACTGTTTGATGAGGACGAGAAAGATTGCACGGGTAGGATTTTTAATGCTAAAATACCAAAGCAGCTTTTTTAAAAGAAAATAAATGAAAGAAATCCAAGTCTTGAGACTGATGCCTATCATCAAGTAGCGAATTGGAATGACCTATGAATCCTTGCGAGCTGACTGCTCTATTTCATCTGGGTAAGGAGTTACAGGGTATTTGACTCTTAGCGAAGAGACAATTTTTTGAGAATCCTCGCTCAACTGTTGGAGCACACGTTAGTCCTTCTTTAGACGTCATTCAATTCGTTTAATATAATTTTTATTTTTTCTGATGAGAATGTCAAAAAATGATAAGTGTAACGCAAGAAAACCATCTTTTCTATCTTTTATTTCGAACAAAGATACTCGATTTATTCTAAGTAATTACATTAATATAAAAAAAACTTTCAAGAGTAAATTCAAGGAAGGTTTTTTCTAAATAATCTTCTTCTAATGGTATGGGGAGGTATTTCATAATTTTGAATGGTCAAATATTTCTTATATTCATCCTAGACATTTCTAAAATGCATACGCGATTGTTGTAAAAACACATGCATATCATCAAAAAAGTTATTACCATTTTTTGTGCACATTATCTCAGGAATACTCGAGTAGGGCTAGAAGCACTGAAAGCTGTGCCTCCCTTCAAGCCAAATCTTTCACTCGTTTTTAGGTCACCGTGGAAATACGGCATATTTAACCATTGTAAATTCTAATTATTTTTCACCCTTTTTAAGAATCATTCCGTCTCAGTAATAAAAATGAGCTGAAGTCCTCTGAGATAATAGAAAGCAGCTATCAATATTTTGCCAATAAAAATTGACTTTTTGAAAACATTATATTTAGTTTGAAATTCCGCCGAACTAAATGATTTTCAGCTGCGCATGCTTTGTGCTTTTATATCTTAACTCGTCAATAGCATATTGATAAATCAACTAAACAGGAGAAAATCAAAGGCTATAGTTTTTAATCTAACGATTAGTCAATCTTAATTATTTTATAGCCATACCAAGCTTATTGCTGCACATTGATTAACATAGAGAGTTCATGAAATTCGCATTTTAATCTCATTGAATCACAATTATTCATGCTAGCCTGATTACGAATTTTACAGATAAATGCGATATGAAATCGCAATCAATTCTGAAATGTCTCGTTACACAAAAGGACTTAACACATGCTGCACGGCAGAAAAGCACAGATGAGCATACACTTTCGGTCGGGGTGTGATAAGGAAAAAATCGGAATGCGTATGATAATTCTGTGATGGCTATGGAAAACCATAGAAAAAAGAAGAACAAGATGGATTGGGCAATGGACACCCTGATACGCATTGGGTTTGTGATGAACATAATTGACGGCAAAATAGAGGGAAAAGTCCCCAGATGAAGACCCAGGAATAAGTTAATAGACCAAATTGAGGACAGTACATAGGAAGATATATCAGGCAGTAAGGGAACTAGCATTAGACAGGGAAGGCTGGAGGGCTGCAGTGAACCAATCATAGGACTGAACGACCAATGATGAAGTATGTCTTAATTAAGGTTCAATCAAACGAATTATATCTCAAGCAGTGCGAGAATTTAATCGTATTTTGCCGATTTGCTATAATAATGTGATACTTATGAAACATGAAGGTAACCTAGGTAAAGTTCCATTCCGAGCTTTAAGTAAACTGCACTCTACCATCAAATAGGCAAATTACGAGCTACCATATTCATTTTGACAGATGACGTCTGTTGATACTCCACACATTCACTCGCTAGGGAGAGTTTCGGGTCAATAATGGCGGATTGACGCTACGAGGTGACTGGCCGCGTTCAAGGGTTTTTGAAAACAGTGCGAAATTAAATGCGCAACCCAGTCGAAACGTTCCCGCACGAGCTTCACGCTCCGCTTCTCCCGACGTCACGTGATCCACTTCGTGCATCGGTCCGCGCGGCCTTCACTAGTGCATGCCTTGGGGAAGGTCAGTGATGATCACTACGGATCCCATTCTATTTCTTTACGGCTCTTTAAAGTGGCTTGGGCGGGTATCGCGGGACCTTGAGTGTCGCTTTACACTCGACTTAGTTCGTGTATTTTGTCAAGATTTTGCGAGCTGCTTACGATCCTAAAATAAAATGTTACATTTTATTCCTGAGCATAGCGTTCGATTTTTCTACGTCTTGTTGATTTAAAAAGAATCGGTAAATGGTGATTTGTGGACAAATAATACAAAACGTGTGCAGTTGAAATTAAATACCGCTGCATTTCTGTCCTTTACACAGATCGAATATATACAACGGAAGCCTGATGATAAAAATTCTCTTTCACGTCAGATTAACAATTAACAATATTCATTTATGGAGTGATTTCTAATTGTTTTCATCGGAATAGATATTTTTTTCCGATTTATTTTTTACGGTAATAGGGATGACGGATTCTTTGGTCATGCAGTATAAGACTTGCAATTCTCTGGTCACGAAAAGGCGTATGTAATCCCTTACGTCGGCGTAAAATTTACCTGCACTGAGTGAATTCATTGGGAGGGCGCTGAGTTAAGCTGAGAATGACAGCGAGAACCCTTAATGTGACTTCAGGCGATACCACTTCGCTAAAACACTGCCAGTGCTTGTTTCCGTCTACCATTCTCTCGCGAGAAACCGCAGATGAAGCAGAAAAAAAAGAACTGGCCATATTTTCCCAAAGCCGGCCGCAAAAGGGATATTTTCCCACGAGTTTCACCAGGTGGTCTACCTTGGGATTTTCTGTGCGTTCCGTCGCAAGGAAACTTATCGCAAGGACATCAGAATCGGTGCGATTCTTCTCAGATTCCAAAAAAGCATGGTCTAATGAGGCGTCCCTATACTGGTCATGTAATTTGGGAATTAAAGGTTTAGATGGGATACCATGCTTTCAATAGACCGTGATATCACTTCTACCGACACATTTAAGTACTGTACAGATACTAAAAATACGCATACATAGCTGTTTGTAGTTGCAGTTGTTGGACTAAGTACAAGCCCTGGAACTGAATGACAGATATAGTGAAGAACCAAGGTTATGCGTCCAGTTTTAGGTACAAGAGAGGTCGCGTCTCCGCGCAGGAAAGGAGCGACTGATACAGTGAACGCCGAGCGGAGCTAACTCCGGGCTCGGTTCAAAGAAGTACTCTGGCAATAGCACGTTCAAATGCACTCACATTCACAGTGCCAGGTTGCACTCTGAGAATAAAGAGGGGTAAAAGTTCACTGTGCTGCCAGCAATAAAGAGAGGCTTAAAACGCGAGTTAGAGACACGCCATATCCTATCAAAGCGAGACTAAGTGTTGACCGCTTCGGATTTGAATTCAAATTTACTTTAAAAAAATCATTATGGCAACGAAAGTGATATTATACCCTTATTCTATAAGATACGTCATATTAATAAGGCTAAATTGTATTACAAAATTTTTGCATGAAAATCCTAATGCATGAACTGAGTTAAAGCCGAAGTATCGTGGATCCGTCGCAAACAGAACAAAAAAGAGAAAAGGAGCATTCTGAAATCAATAAACCAGAGTTTTTCTCCTCCTTAAATGCATATCTAAGCTCTCATAAATGTTAAAAGCGCTTCAAAGATTCTGGTGTTAACAGAGGTGTTCCGGTGTTCCATAGGACGAAAATGTTGACATCACAAGACGAACGACGCGATGGAATACCGGAAACCTTTAAGTACCAAATCATGCAACTCCTCGTAAGCCTTTGTCAGAACTCTTATGAATGTATTCAGATGGATGAAATAGGTTCCTGAATAAGCTACTCTTTTTTTCACTAAAAGCTGTGAGCGTTCAAATACAATGACATTTTTTCCAAGAAAACATGCCGCTAAAATTTTATGCACTTAAAAAAAGTAACTTTATCCTCATACATGTGGTCGCTTTGGGTTACGTGAGCACACCATAAAAGTCGAAGTTTCTTGAATTATAATATACTGCTTTACTAACCACCTATATCCCATCAAAATGTTGCAGTAACACTAATTTACGCTTAGCATCGAGCTTCTCAGAATACATTTGCCGATTAGCAGATAATACTTGAGTAACCACTTTTAAAATCTGACCAATCACCTTGAATCTAGAGCTCAGTAGACGAACTTCCTTTTGTCCAACTACCGCTTACATGTACACTTACATTAAGTGTGGACACGCGATTGCTGTATTTGAATATCGAACCACGAAGTTAATAATGCCACGCACTAATTCGATTAATCGAACACAATACCGGAATACATGAACCCACATTTCGAATCATGACGTGTCATGATTTCTATGAAAGCACAGAAAACCCTAAAATAAAACGTCGCATACAGTTGTGATAGGAATCGTTTTCTAATAGCTCAGTGAGCAAGCTACGGGCTGAGGTGCCCAGTTATATACTCAGTTGGTGCCTCTGTACAATACCAAAAAGAGATATTCCCTGAATAACTACGAGTTCCCAGAAAACCGGAGACAGCCAAGTGACAGGGATTGTCTCACCTACTAAGGGACTATGCTGTATCACGAACCTTGAAGGACATAGTGTGAGTATGAGATGCCACCTCAGAACCATTGAGTTCATTGTTCTCTAAAAGGCCGGCTCGCTTGAATGTTCGAGAGCAAAATGAAGGTTAATCCCACTTTCATTTTAAAATAAACAAAAGCTGCTTTCTTTTAAGCCCATTCCTACGTCTAAACAAAGTATAAGCATAGCAGTTTAAACTCTTCGGGAAACAGTTCTTAGATGAAACTGAACTCTAAAATATTATTGATTTAGGACTCACAGTCAGTCCATATAAATCAGTGCAGTTCACTTACATTTATTAGAGGGCACCTGGTGGCAAATTACAGGGCTACCCGGTGGCAAATATAAAAAAATCTCAGATATAATGAGGAAGGAAGGAGGGTAGCAAATGAGGAAGATGGCAATAAAAATTAAATCTATGATTGTAAAGTTTTCAGAAAATTGACGCAGAGTCGTGAAACTCTGCTGATAAAACGGGTCTCGATTGTTACTGGTCTCTTTAAGCAAGAAGCATACTGTCCCGCGAAAGGAGGCGAGGGAATGCTCGTTCCTCGCTCACTGTTGAGTGAAAGGGCCCCAAATGTGCTATTTGAAAGCCCGTTTCGACAGGTAAGGGGATAATGAAACGTTCACAGTCGCAGCTGCGGCTTTTGCGAGAGTATGCCCTTTACATTTACGAACTGTGCCACGTAGCGTTTTCCTCGCACCTTTCCTCTCTCCCAGAACATTATGCTGGCCATGACCTGCTGCCGACATGTAACAGCCACGTGTAATGCACACGGAGTGTCCATAGACTGCTTCCAATTTTTAGCGAGTCTGTTATCCAGAGCAAACATAGTAAACACATTCTAGATAGAGAAAATTAACTTGACTCTGAAGTTCATACTAAAATAGTAAGTTGGGGGGCCATCATCACAAATACAAATCTTTGCCACCGCAGTTAATCGCATTCGCCATGATAAGTCTTCCATTTCATATTAATGGTAACATTTAAGGCAGTTAAAGAAAGGGACTGGAACATATTTCCTTGCCTATGAATATCCGTAAGTAAATATCACCTCGGCTGGTAGCGATATGTAAACTAAACAATAAGTTCAAGATGGTCTCATTTCAATTGCTGATGTAATATTAACAAATATCACTTTAATTTTGAAGGTAAGCTTAAGTAGAAGATTCATGAAATGAGCAGTCAAAAGGAAAATTCTCGTATTTTTAAGAAAAATCAATTGAGCGGTCTTTGAAACTCGGCTTGAGCCTCGATGATTTTTCAGCATTTTTTTCTGCTCAGGATTTAAATTAAGTAGTTCAATGAATATGGCCATTATTTGAGGGTAGAAAATTGTCAATCAGAAGGCGCAAGTCCATGCTTTGGTAATTTCTTTCATAAATTAAGCTTATTGACGAAAAATAGTAACGAGAGAAAAAATCAGGGGTTCGTTGCTCCCGCTTAAGGGAGAACATAACCATATGACTCTCTAAGAAATTATAAGCTATTAGATTGGGGAAGCTGAGTACAATGCGCCAATTACAATATTCACAATATTGGGAAGCGAATGACAATCGTGCGACAAATGTACGATATGCAGTTATCATCGACCTCAGTTCATCCAGGGTTAAATAGTGGTCTGCGGACTTAATGGGTAAATGTATGTTATCTTCAGTGTCGTACCTTCAGTAAAACAGAACACACTCCTCCTAATGACCGTAAATGTAATGGTAATGAAAATAAATTTCCTAATTTCCCTCCAGTCGCAATAGCATTGGGATCCACTGATAATTAAAGATATTTATACCCACTATCTTAATAGAGACCTATTAAGCAGACTAATAATTCCTTAAAATGCAAAAAATGTACCAGTGATGCAATTTTTCGTACACATCATGAAGAAAACTGTAAAAATAGCTGGGGGACTCACTACTGAGCTTCATATGATGAACATGCTTATACCTCTCAATGATTAGACCACGACTAGGAAAATATTTAGACTGGACCTGCAGAAATTTTAATGCCACAAAACTCGAGTTTATATGAAATGTGATATAATAAAATTGAACACTATTACCATAGGCTTATTGGCCAGCTGCCATATTCCCTCTTTCATGAGTTATTTCCATTACTATCTCTGAAAACATTAATAGCCATCATAATTTACATGCCAGTAAATTCCCTTTTCATGAATTTTATGGGCGTTTTTTACCATAGATTAATTAATATAGTTGAGTTGGCGATGGGTTATTTTTTTCGTGAATAGAACAACAAATGATGAATTATTTAGAGCGTCACCAGAAATTGATATATCTACAAATTGCGAGGGTGATAGTAAGCAGTCTGAAAAAAGTCGTATATAAAACTTCTCCCATCTGTCCATAAACAACACTTATGTGCATTGGGGAAATAGGAGAAAATAAAGGACAAATATAAATGTTTCATCGCCGAAAATGTCGGGATATGAAATTGATATAAAAGTTTTTATTGAACTCTCTAGTAGAATTATGTGCACTAAACAATTTCTCGCCGATGAATTAAGGGCATGATAAATTGGTCCTCATTTTGGTGATACTTTTGAAGAGAAGATGATAGGCTCACTTAATAGTAGGAAAAAAAATTTAAAGCATTTTCCTTCCACTTGCCACGTGGGGAATGTGTTGCATTTATCATTCCCACAGAATCCTAGTATAGGATGTACATTTTTATGAACAAAAACTGCACCAGAGATACCTTCGAGTACACGAACAGGCATCAGTATAATTTGCTACGCTAATTATCTCTCCCAGGCTCGACTTCGTGTATTGCCATTATGATTGTTAAATAACTATAAAGGTAAAACAATATTGTTTCCATACACTTTAAATAAAAATTGGGGAAGCTTAAAATTATTTTTTCATCATCTCAGTTATAATTTTTTTTTTAATGATACGCCCTTAAAACGATATTTTCATTTTCAGTGGAACTGGAAACTCACATGTAAGCTGGGAGTTACGTAAAGAATTTAAAAAACTGAGAGGTAGAAAAATGTTCATTTTTATTTAATCATGCTCCTTCGCGCTTATGCATTTTCGTTAAAGCTTTTTCTATTTTTACAAGAATGCAATTGGAATAACTTCTATGAAATAGATTTACAAAATTTAATCAAATTTTAAGTAATTTTACCGAATATTTACGCAGAGAGAAGAAAGTAAAAAAAAAACTTTCAATTCCATACGCAAAAACTTACGATGAGCATCAAGTACTAGTTTAATTTAACTAAACGTTAATAAAACTGGTGAGAAACCCGTAGCTCTTAACTTTAATCTCTTGAAGGAAATGTACTCACCCCGCTTCCTAAGAAATGCATGCTCACAGACACGTCCTTATTGTGCTGGTCGCATGCATGGGTCAAAAGATACGATTTATCTCTGTTCGTTGGCCTCATTTCAAAGCGCCATACTGTCACACAAGGGATACGCTTCATATTCAGAAAGGACACACCACCGATCGATTTTAATTTGGAAGTCCCGAAATACTACACACCCAGCCGTACTCTTTTAAAATAGGCCAAAATTGAATTTTTCGCGAAGCCCCGTCGACGCCGAGGCCAGTGGGTTATGTCGCGACTGCTGAGTTGTGTATGGGAAACGTGATTGACAGCTGACGTGGGTAGTTGTGATAGGTATCTAAAGCACATTGGTCCTCATTACAAGTGCTAATTACTTCGATTCCTGTAAATTTTGGTTTAGAAAACTAGTGTGTCTGAATCAAACAGTAGCGTGTCCATTGACTTGCGCCGGTAGAATTTAAAGCAATTCCTCTGGAATGGTAGACGTTGACTCGTTGAATAATCACGATCGTACGGAGTGACTTTCTGCAAAAGAAAACTTGCCAATTTATTGGAAAGGATGCCTGGTAACCTGCACTAGGCGTAAGTAGTCGGTATCCTTCATGAAACTGCCATACTTCAGTGCTGGAATACTCATAAAGTTCCACTTCAAGATCAATAAGTAACTGTTTCCTGGGGTTTGAGAATATGAAAAATATGCGAATGTGCATGAACCTTAACGAATACATGAGATAAATTAGGATGAGTTAGCATCTCTATCCTAAAAAATAAGACGGAGAACCATTTTACGAGGATGAAAGGAAAGTCCAATACTTTACGATTAAGAATACAATTTGCGTATTTACTTTACGCAAAATAAGTTGTTAAAACTGCATGTCCTTCGGTAGCACAGTTTAACAAATTGCGGCGATAATTTTGCCCGAAGGAATTGGAAGGGATTTCTTTTGCCAATTGTGAAAACCGTTGGGGTGGAGCAGGTAGTTCTCTCCTCTCTTTGTTGCATACTTCAAGCTCTCTTCCTTTCGTAACAGTTATTTTTCCAACTGCAATTGTCATGGAAAAATTAAGATTTCTCAGGAATAAGATCAGATGATATTTTAAAGCCAAGTCATTGGGATAAACCTATTTTGGAAAAGCGTTACCATCTCTTAAGCTAAAAATCGCTTCTAAAAAGTTTCATGACACACTTGACTCACTCCGCTGAAGTTGACTTAGTGAGCCGCTTTTATGAGTTACTTACAGATTACTTTACACTGACTTTTCTCCTTAAAACATAGAGTCAATTGATTGCAGATTCAACCAATTACATTTTTTAAGCGAAATTTCAAGGTCAGTATCGTAATGATTCAACAGTAACCACACTTAGTCGTCGCCCGTAGTCGCCAATCAAAGCAAATTAGGGCGATATTGAAATATTCGACTCTCCCTCCATTTTATTCATCAAAGTACGGGATAAATTAGTTAAAAGCAGGTAAGATAAAGTTGAAAAAATGAACCCTGTCATCACAAAATAATTATTAATCTAAAAAAAATAATAAGCCAACATGATAAAGATACTCGATTCATGTATTTAATCTACGATGAAAATGATTTGGAAACCTCATGTATAAACTCATGTTGCATAGCCTATGCTGCTTCAAAAGCTTACTACTAATCTATCTTTTGAATGATAACCTACGCCCAAAATCCGTTCCATTAGGAGCTCAGACTATAACCTCATGAAGAGGTATATTATGTGGTGATATGTATGGCAAATGATTCTTGATTGACAGCAGATACCTCCATTATAAATGTTTTGTGCTAAGGCGGCGCGGAGAGAGAACCAACAAAGTTTGATATACACCCCCAAATGAGGAAGTAATTTAAATACAACCTCATTAAAGTTTCAAGCACCCCAATCGCACATGATGACGTCTCGAAATCAAGTATTTCCTGAGAGTCAGACGAGGTTAATGTCCCTCAGCAACCCCGCGGCAACCCTTTAGGTGTCAGTGATATTCATTGAGCGCTTGCACGTTAAAAATTTATCAGAGGCTGTCCTGGAACTGAGTGACGTCATGCGGTCAGCGCATGGGCGTGGTTCAATTTAAGCGAGCATCTCCGTCAGAGCTTTCAATTGATACGGCTCTCATATATCTTTTATTATGATAATTTATGTCGCAATTCAATTCGAAATGCCTTCTGTATCTAAATTGCAAGCCTTTAAATGATGCACTAACGTTCTCGAGGGATGAAGGAATCAACTTTACATAAACAACATGGTATCAAAATATATGCGAATGATTCCATCGCGCTGTGAAATGAAACGTGATTTAACGCCCTTGACTGGATGGTTGCAAAAAAAAGTTAACTAAATTTAGACTACCTAATGGGCGATCCAATCGCAGTTTTTACCCGGGCAAATTTACTTTCTCTGCACATTTTAAATTCAAGAGTAAGATAAGTCTCTGTACTTTATATTAAAACTACTACGTATTTTTAAAAAAATTTATGAAACGTAGTGATGTTCCGCGAGTCATGGTGCTTGTACCTATAGCATCCTCGCTATTCTCCTGATGAACACACATCACACTCGTGGAATTAAGCGTTAAAAATGAGATTTGGTATTTACTGACGCGAATTCCAAATTCTCCGCGGCTATTTCTATCACAGCTGAAACTATTTGCGGCAAAATACACTTGCTTTAGCCTCGCGAGAAGCTGTTTCTAAAAAAATCTCTTTGCCCTTCAGCCGGTGAAAAAAGAAGCCCGTATCAACAGATTACCTCCAATAAATGGAATGCAGATGCGCGAGTGGTTTTTGTGTTCTCCTTCCAAGTGGTTGATTTTTATTCCAGGTTTGAAGTGCGTCGTTTGGATCGTTTAGTGACGAAAAAGCAATACCCGGAGTGGGGCTTTACGTGTAATTTTCTATTACTTGCGTGGCTGTACTATCTCCGTCCGCCCTCGAGACGCTTCTGCTTTAAGGGCAAATCGATAGTCTTCCCCCACTCCACTACGGGGTCGGGGTGCGACAGTCTGCGGGAGGTGGGGAGCAGGGACGGCGTGGGAGAGCGGTCGGCGGCGGTCGGCGCTTGAACCCAGGGTCATGGACCTTCAAGGTGAATCTGCACGGCACATCCCCTTTAATATCAGGATGTGTCCTTGTCCTCTCTCGCCGGCGAGGCTGCGCAGCGCTTTCCATAACACCTCTTCCTGGTGTGGGGGAATAAATATCTCGCTACGGTTTTACTTGGCGGTGCAGATTTGAGTGCGAAGTTAAAAATGAAACGATCGCGAAATTTGACGACACGTTTACATTAGTTTCCAATTTCGCTTGCGGCATTCATTACATTTTAAAAGTTTCCGCAAAAGAATTGCACAAAATCAAATGCAAAATTGCTGATTTTTATAGGCGCAGATGTGAATTCAAAGTTAAATAATACTGAGAGATGATAAAAGTTTGGCCCTGCGTATACATTTTTTACCTCCTGTATTTGCATCATTAATAGCATTTTAAAAATTTTCTGGAGAAATTTGCACAAAATCTAGTTCGTAGCTGCGATTTGTCTATAACTTGGATTTCTCGCGTTTATAATTACCTCACTAAGTCTGGTTTTCATTAAATATGAACCGGAATAGGGTTGGATCAAACTCCTCGAATTCGTTTCATTACATTTAGACAAAATTATTTACTCAAATCTTTTCAGAAAAAAAATTACCGTGAGATACGGGTAAAATAGTGAGTGGTGCATCGACTAGCAAAATCAAACGAGAGTCAAGAGTGCACGCGGAAGAAAGTTAGGAGTTCAAACAGAACAAGAGAGAGAGGTCACGAAATATTGTGAAACGTTAAATTGTCTCTTTTACCCGGAAAAGTTGTCTTGTAAAACGTAGCGCACATTTTATCAATTGCAAAAGTGCTTATTATGCTAAACTGCGCTTCCTCAGCATAAAACCTTTCCCTAAATCCTGATTTTTATATAAAAATTTAGAATTGAGCTGGTAGTCATTCCGTAAATAATTTTATAAAACTATGGCGGAATTTCATTACAGTTATAATCTTTATAGGAAAGGTTTACGGCGATAAAAAGGCACAGTGATGTGCAGAGTTCAGTCAACTCACACGTTAGTTACAAGCCAACACAAAAGGAAGTTAGGCTCCCACACTATTTCTTGCACAAATTTCGCGAGAGATTTTTTTTATTTCCCACCTCCACGACAATTGTGCGAGTACGTGAAACAAAGCAAGGGTAAGTGTCAAAATGAATGACTGCAAGAACCTCCTTGATATTACAGCAATTTTTTTCGTAAAAGGGTTTAAGTTTTTCAATGTTAAAACCATTTAATAGAAATGTCACCTTCTATTCCCTAAAAAAATGTAATAAACCATGTTTTACTGATGTATTTAATAGTAAACGAGCACACTTTTATAAAATAAATAGTTTTTCCGTCGATTTCGTTACGGGATCAAATATCTTACGGACATTTTAATCGTGAGCAAGAGAAAGTACAATATCGAAATATGTACCAAGTACCACTTGCTCAGTTAAAACTACGTTTGAATGCAATTTGCGCGTCAATTCTTCACTTTCATAAAAACATCATTTTTCTATAAATGTACTCTTTACCTCTCAGAGTATCAGAACGTGGACTGTTACGTTTTTTTTCATCGAAGATAGACAAACAAATTTTACGTGAAGGGCAGGTTTTCATAATTTCAGCGCCTTCGACGGTCGATGTTAAAGCTAGAATTAGCATTCAAATGATGAACTATGTTATTTGCTGATTTTTGGTAAGGTTTATGCCAAAAGGATTGAGAGAGCGTACGTCTCATTCCAAACGATAGTTCTTTGGTTTTCAAGTCGGATAACCCCACATATAAATCCATTTGTCCCCTTAATTTTTATATAATCTAGTGACACAATGTTTTGTGATATATTTGAAAAATTAATTGGAAGGAAAACGATGATGCTGTAAGCTACTACATTTTATTCTATGAAGAAAAATAACTTCCTAGAAATTAAAGAGGAACTTTAAGTGGTATTCATTCCTATATGTAAAACTAACAGGGTTGTTAAGTGGAGTGAAATAAAAAACGCATGTAACCGAAGAATAAAACCTTTTAACTTGGCTTAAAGGCTTGCAAAATTCAAGCAATTCACGTAACCTATAACAGCGTAGTGAACTTAAAACGCAAAAGGATCCATCAAGGAGTAGGACATTGAACGGAGAAAAATAATGTTACGTATTTCTACGCCTCAGGAAAGAAAATATCTAAAATGGCTCCATCAGATAATTTGTCCTCGCGTGACTTCTTTCTTAAAAACACGATACATCACAGATGCTCCTCGGACAAATGCCAAAAAGAAAACTCCAAAATTAGTTGATGATAGACAAAATATCTTTCCCCTTTGTTCGGTGTTTAGGTGATTAACGAACTTTATCGAGATCTTTGCACCGTGCTTGAGCGTTGTAATTTCTTCGAGCTTCGTTGTAACAATGCGACGCACTTTTGAGAACGCAGTAGTAGTTTAGACGATTTACTATTGAAATTTTACGCCTTTTTGCCTGGACAATGTTGTACCAAAATGTAACAGTTTTGACTCGATTCACGATTTCGACCTTGTAGATCATCTACCTCGATTAATGATTTCGGCGGAAAACTCTATTTCGCTTGAGTATAAGTGAAGTAATTCTCTCACCAATTATTACATACTAGCGGTGGAATCCATACAAATGAGTTTAAAGGGAGCTAATTGGCGAGACTCTTTCTAATCAGGTAAACAGATGAGTCAGATAGAGAGAATTTAAATCCCTCGATCCCCACGTTAAACGTTACGTTGTTCGCGTCATACCTCACGTTAAATGAATGTGATATTAAAAATTCTAAGCCTTGCCACAAACGTATCACTCGCTCTCTTCGAGAAAATCCGTAGCCCTAAGTTCTCTAGATTTCAATCAGCATCTGATACGCTGTAATTTAAATTTTTATTTTTATTCAACGATATCTCTTCATTACACTTACTTGTCTGCTTGAATTTCTTATTGAGACTTACAGTAAGTTAAAGAAACGTTGGAGAAGCTCCTCCTCCGTTTTCTTTAATTCTCCCGGAAAAGATGAGGATCAAGATATTTATTAAATTCTGAATCTCTCTGGAAATATTCGTGGCTTTAATGGTTCAGCCAGCATCATGTACCCAGTCGCGACGAATTCTAGGTTTGAATTTTAACGCTTATTAGTTTAATTTTAAAGTTCAGTCAAATAATATAGTAATCAGCGAATTCCATGAAGTTCTGCGAGAACTCAAGTGTAACTTTCCCTTTTGAAAAGGAATCACTCCTGTGTAATGAAGTGTGCGCCCTTTCATGGCGATAAGCAAATTCACTTCAAGATGGCCTCAGGACAATTTTGAATGCTTTTACCCCTTCATTCATCCAATTTAAGCCATCAGGCAATTTGTGTCACGGCGTGAGTCTAAATTCACTGTTATTGTCTGCGTAATTTAAGCTCTAATAATGTGGTCTACATTTATAAAAACGATCCAGTTCGATTGATGATATCTATGACAATCAGCTGTCGTAATGCGCTAAACGCTACTCAGTTATTCGAACATAACACCATTTTGCTGAATTTACGCCGGGAATTTTGATGACATCTTACTTTTTAACATGTAAAGCAATGAGTTTCCGACTGTAAAGGTAAACAGTAAATAGTTTTCGCACTTCATCTGCCGCACCTAATAACATTTTGTTCAGTACTTATCTCATCTTCGGATGAATTTAAAGATTTTTTTGATGAACGAGTCTATTTTACTTTTTTTAAACTCATCGCATTTCTGTACCAGCGGTGCTCCTTAAATCGAATAAAATAATTTTTTTCGGGAAAAATTCTTTGCTCGCATGAATTTCATGACGTCAATGAGGATGTCAATTTTTTTCTCTTCCAGACGGGTTCGCGTGTCCGCAATTTTTTTTTAGCAATCTTTGAGTATCTACATCGGTCGTGTCGCTTCAAAGTGCAGTGACCCAGAGAAAAATAAAAAGGAACTTTGCGATAACCTCGCTGGGCTCACATTCGGGAATGAAGCGATGTTATTGTTCCAGATGAGCATTCGAGATCCAAAAGGATTCAAGAGAAAACCTTTTCAACCCAATTGTATGAAATATAATGATGCCTTTTTCTACATATTGACGGAAATTACTGGATAAAACGTTTCGATATGGAATATCAGCGGGTTTCTGGATTTCTTCTTTTAGCGTGTATCGTATGCTCATTAATGCCAGTAGCAATAAGCGAAAATGCTTCTCCCTCGTCAGGACCAAGAATAATAACCGCGAAGGTCAAGGTTGGATTCTTCATAAAATTTATGTAAGCAAAGCAAGACTTCGCTCGGGCGTTATTATAAATGAGGCATTCCTTCTTCATGAGAGAGGATGAATGGCAATTCATGAAGGTGAAAATGGAGTAGAAGTCCTTTTTTAAAATGATTTAGTCGTCACGGGACAAAATAAAGGAACCATTAAATATATTATTCTACTTAGAAGCGTGTGGTAAATGTCAGATGGATGTGAGTATTTCAGCCCCACAAGAATTGGCATTTGTTTAGAAGCTATCTCTGACTCTTGGTTCATAAAAAGTATCCTAATTGAGGCCACAAATGCACGTTTCTCATTTGCGTGCACCATTTTACAGAAAAAGGGTCGCTATACATTTAGATCCATTAGAGCCCATTATATAGGACCTCTAGTTATCGAAAACCGGGTCACTATTACGTATGATATTATCTCATTCTCAAAAAAAAAGATATTCAATTACGTCCGCTTAATAACAAGGGCAGGCTCTAAAAGGAAACATGATGAGTGTTGAGAATAACCAAAACACGTAAAATTCTAGGTCAAACAACTCCTCAGGTAATCGAAGGTCAAGGTTTGAACACTCTCTTGAATACATTTGCCACGTGAAAGAATCTTGCAGAATTAAAAGTATTTTCGAGAAAAATTGGTTGTCATAGTGGGCTCTCATGCATACATAATCGTATTCCTGGTGGGTGAGAGAAACATATGTACATCGGGAGCATAAGATTTTACCGTAATTACAGTAGTTTCTCGTCAAAAATTATCTTTAAATCGATTGCATTGTTGTTATAACGTAATATATGGTCCAATAAGTAATAACAATCGAAATGGTCATGTAAGTAATAGAATTCAATAAAATTCAACATGAGAAAATTGGGGGCATGTTAGATAAATCGGATTCACATGTAAGACAAACGTAATAAGTAATTTGAGGTAACTTCATTTTCCTACGAGGCCAAAATAGTTTGCCCTTTCCATAGCAAATTATCCATCAGTTTGAAATACGTGTGGAAATATAGGTCAAATAAAATGCGTTTACGAGAATGCATTTACGAGTTTAAAGAATCTTTTATGAAATAAATCGTGATTGAAGTTTCAATTTCGAATTAATGATTAGTGATCGTAAATGCGATT
Source organism: Ceriagrion tenellum (assembly GCA_963169105.1). Lineage (NCBI taxonomy): Eukaryota > Metazoa > Arthropoda > Insecta > Odonata > Coenagrionidae > Ceriagrion > Ceriagrion tenellum. The sequence continues at coordinate 84,842,626 of OY720641.1, read as the reverse complement.
AATAATCTGACTTGTGGAACAATCGTTTCCCCGAAATCGCAAAGTGTCGGGAGGCCTCTACTAATTCTGGCGTGCGACCACTCTGCTATCGTCGCCCTGAGGAAATAACGACGAAATTCAGACAATTAATTAACAATTGGAAAAAATAAATCCTAAAAAATAGTTATTATCCACACCTATCATGAATGTAAGTGAATATCGGTGTAACCAGGGAAAGTTAATAATTTATGTCGTTAAGCTTCCACTAAAAAACTTAGGAACGATACGCTTCGACGTAACTAAGTCATAATCGGGGACAGACTAGAGCTAACTTTTACTTTCAATTGAGTATATTCCCATTGTATATTTGCATCTCATCCCTTTAAAGAGCTTTTATTAGTTTTTGTAGCTATCGTAGTGCCTCCCAAATTGATCAAAATCAATTATACTTATTTTTTTCTGCCAAGGAAAAGTTTCAACTGACCCCTTTCTTGCCATATTTTACCACGTAGGCTTGTTCGCAAGATAACAGTAGAAATAGCATGCAACGTGGTCACATAATTCTTGCAACATGCCTCGATAATCCATGCAACTATAAACCTCTAGGTCCGTACAAATATAAAACAATCAAATCATGGAATAATAACAGTACAAATTCATAGGTGTCGAAATGATTTTTTTTTATCTTCATGGCAATTGAGTGATTGAAATAAGTCACAACTTTTAGTTGAAAAAAAATAGTTTCTGCGCTTTTAATTCACATTCCAGTGTTCAAACATAATGTTCTTCCATTGGCTGATATGGTAGCAATTGGTCTCATATTTCTCAGCTCATTGAGTTACGTTACGTCCAGGCGAATGATCACAATCACGTATTTGTGATATCACATCCTCCAAAAATCTCAATTTACAAAAATTGAGTCACGTAGAGGTCGTGATGTCACAATCGCGACAATGTAGTGGTTTGCTGATTTCGAACCATTCCTAAATAAGTTCCATGATCCACAGAATGTTACAAATTGAAGTTCTCAGAGGTCAGCTTAGTATTTCCCCATAGAAATTACAGCTTCAATCCACGAAAATCACATTAGCATTTGGACAGCCTTTTGTGCATTAATTGTAAAATATGGCCAAGATGTACAATAAAATAGTCGCTTCAAACTGTCCGTGGCGATCCTTAAGTTTTACATAGCTCTGAAGTCATTGTAATTGGAGACCTTTCGTCGTGAACAAAACGTTTTCGTATCTGCCTCTCATATTACGATTCCCTCCTCTACCACGTCCATGCTCTGCTGGTCAGCTTCGACGTCCAATGAGCACGGTAGCAAGTGACGACGTTAGCTCCGGTACGCATGCACGTTAAGGCGTTATGCTACACAAAAATATCAACTGCGCAGTGACAGAGAGGAATGTGTGATTCGACAATATACACAGAACCTGGTCGATGGTTTTACATTAACTTGACGGACAGGTATCGCCTCAAATCAATAGCCTGATTCGTACGTACATTCTGAAATCGATAATTCAAAGGCCAGCAATTGTCGGTGATGCATCAATTCTGCGGTATTGGGCTGAGGACGGGCTAATGTACCTACTGTATGGACGATATAGCACGTAATGAAACTATTGACTTGCTGGGAGATCAAATATATCTAGACTTCTCGATATACCTACAACAGAAATTCCTCAGCGCGTCTGTATATGTATCGATTATCGATATCGATTATCGGACATCGAATACTGTGAAGGACCAGTGATAAGGTTCCATTCACAAAAACGTAACGACAAATAACGTTTTCACGTCGCTGGAGATAACACTCTTTATCTCAGACGTAGCCGTAACGTAAGAGAGCATGCATTTTTCGTTGGGATTTTCCTCATTCAGCGATAAGCCTGACGATATTTTTTGGGCCCTGGAAGAGGATTATGCGCTTGGCCTCATTTTAACACTGAGACCCCCCTTGTACCTCTACGTTTTCTCGGAGAATCCTAGTGTGCAGACACGAATGCCTGGATCTAGACAAAAATGTTGGAGAGAGAAAATCGAGACCAGGAGCCTCTTGCGAAGGAATTGAGTTCACCTTCACCGCTCTCGCTATCACCTCAAAATCCAACCATCCTTTGCAATGATGGAGGGGATAACCTAAAGTTCGCTCATGAATGAATAAAAATCCACATTGAGGGTGTTTTTAAGATTCATAATCAATCAAAACTTAGCAAGCCGGGCATTTAAATATTCATGCGAAATTTAAATTAAGGATACATGATCTTTTCATCTATTGTTATGTACTGCTGAAACAAATGATGAGTCTAATATGTTGATGAACGATCTGTCCGCAGGAAGGTAACTTTCGGAGAAAATGCCAACGAATGCCCCATGGAATGACCTTTAGATCAAACAACGGAAATTTATATTTTCGTGTTTTAATTGGTCTGAGGCCTATCTAATACAATTCTTATGAGAAAATATGATGAGTATCTAAGTATTTACCAAATATTTCTAAAAAGCTAAGAGAATCAATATTCTCGTGAATTTCGAGCTGGAAATTTCCAAAATGCCATGAAAAAGACGAGTTCCCGTATCCGCCGATTGTGATCAGTCTTTTTTTTCGCCGATCATTTGTAGTCAAACGACTATCACTTCGTTACCTTCACTAATGTGAATCTGAAAAAAATATCGATCTTGGTTTCCAGTCGATGGCCAGAATGACGTCCATTCAAATCAACTATTTTTGAAACTATCAATGATTCCTGATTCATCGATGGCATGGAACTATTTCTTATCGCGTGATCGGCGTAAAATTCGTGATATTGAACTAAAAATACACGCTTAAAGATGCTCGCGAGTTTATTTCGGTGGTCCAGGGCAATCATTTCCCGCCAAGAAGCTGTCGCATCCATTTCCTCTCACTGATCTACCTCAACGACCGAGTCACAGCTGGCGGGCGCGGCCTGAAGGTCAAACCGAAAACGGCGTCTATCCCGGTTCTCATATTATGCACTCACAATGGGTAACGTACACCATAATGTGTACTCGTTTTCGATCTCTTGTTTTTGTCGTTCTTATCGTCATCACTCCCTTTAGACGTCTACATGAAACGAAGTTGCTCGCACCAAGGTCACCGAATGCAATCACCTGGGAGCGACGAACTAATATAAGGCCGAAGGACGCGCGACGTGGCGTACAGGGCGAGGCTTGTGTATACTTCAGGCTCTTCGGTTTCCTTGGCTTCAGGCGTCTGTGGGGATTATTTCTAAAACTTTACTGCTATTTCGATTTCGAAAACCTAACTCACAAATTTCTGTGATTGTAACTTGTCAGTGTTTTATAAGTAGCAAATTCTTTATCGCTTTCTGCTTTTTGGCGTCGTAAAAGTCGTCGTTTGTTTAATTGTTCCATTGTCACTGTCATTGCTTGCCTACTGACAGGTTCTAAAAAAAAGCATCGGTATGATCCTCTCAGCCCAATGGTGGGTAGCTCAATGCTCCCATGTATTTACATAAACAAGACTAATGTCGAAAATTTCCTAAGTTAATTGTGCTGAAAATTTACCAAACTTTATTAGATCATAGTAATAAGCTATCAACATTGTTTCCGCTAAAGAAAATTAAATCCAATCCAATTCGTTATTGCATTATTAAAGATTAGATTATCTTCCAGTGATCGGTGACTAAAATCTCTTAAATAATTCGACGTCTGTGTGGACTGAAAATTTCACTCTCTGGCTACAATATGAGCTTCTTCGACCGCTGAGGGCATAGCGGATTCCTACAATCAAAAACTTTGCAATACGAAACGTATATTGCTAAGCTTGAGCTTGCTAATTTTAAAATAGTCTTAATACCCGTTAACTACAGATGTTCCACATTCGATGTTAATCAGTTAATGCTCTGCCTTCCTTAGCCAAGGTTTCCCTCTTCCACACCATTGCTTTAGGATGATTTGCTACATTACTCATTCTTTACGACCATACTGCGCTTTTCTCCTGCGTAATTATTCGATTTGAACGCTATCCAAGCAGCCTTACTAATTTCATCCGTAAATTCCACGCTCTGTATTGTTAAAGTTCAATTTTCTATTCAATTCAAAGAAAGAACGATCATTAAGAATTGTTTAGGATAAAATGGAATGATGCTATCAAACATGCCATACGACTATTTAGTTAACTCCCCATTTCTTTAATCTGGAATGCTGATGTATATGCACTCTCCAGGAAATAGAATTAAAACTATCATCCCTAAAATTGGTAGTTTTCTCTAATTTCTTCTAATCTAAAGTCCTATGAATTACTTCTACCATTAGCTTGAATAGTAAGTGCAAGGGAATGTTTTAAAATGGCACCAGGAAAAAACCTGGTTGCACTGATCATTATGAAGATTATTATCAAACATGATCGAGCAATTCGAATAGTAAATTATTCCTGAATTATTGCAAAATATTTTGGATGTAAAGCCTAGGGCGTACGCATAAATTTTACACAACTACATTACTACGCCGAACTAGAGTCAAACAAAAATTTTAGATATACTATCGTCATTGCTTAGTCATCTTGTCATTGCCTTGCGCTCCGGAGGCAGTTAGTAGGTCTATATGTTGATGCATTTCCTAAATTTAATGAGCAGGGGTGAGGATTTTATGTGACCGTCACCCATAATCAATTAATAGCTCACAACCTTTCGGTTCATTAAAATTAAAATCATGGCAAATAAGATTAATATGCTCTAAATGCATATGCTCAAGGCTAATATGAGTCGATGAAAAGCTATGAAATTCCAATGAATTGATGAATATTGCCGTAAAACATAAATTATAGCCAAAGATCGCGTAAAATTATGAAAAGCCGCGTAATGTAAATGAGTATGAATAAAGTAATTAGAAAATTAAAAAAAATATGAACCTTAAACAATTTTTGAAGTGCTTGAATCCGCAAAGAGTAATGGAATAGCGAATTAAATATTTTCACGACATCCATAACCGTCCAATGGATGCAATCTAGCTTAATCGTAATTATTTTACCCTTATTTCATTTTCTTCAAATATTTCCCTTATTTCAAGTTTTTCACTATCGGTGAATACTCAAGGAGTTGGAAAAATTTTAATGCAAGTCAACGTAAATCATAGACTGAATTAAAAGACGCATTTTAAGCGACACATGTCAGCAAGTACGATTGACATCAATACCGCTCCTTCCCTCAAACTTGGGCTTTCCTTCGTCATCCTATTTATCCAACATGTATGCATGCATGCATGCCGATGAGCATGGGAAAACAAGAATGCCTCCCACAGGTCGATAACACCAGTCAGTGACGAAACCGAAATCTCGTTAAATCGAGGGTTTCCATTCACATGCCCCATGCGGTAAGAATGGGGGTGGTGGGACAAAAGGGGATTGAACCCCCACCCCCTCCTTCCTCCCCCATTTCCTCCTTCCCCCACGTCATACCCACCCAAGTTCAACAACCTTACTGCTCTGAGCACGCAGGCCCCACGTTCGATTTCCTTGATTCAGAGAGTGAGACCCCCCCCCCCTCCCCGTTCCCACCACCACCACCGCGACCTACCCCACGCGAGACTGCACATTACGGGTTGAGGTAGCTGGCCGCCCAGACTTTCTCCAACCCTCCCTTTTTTTCCATCTCCAGCCTAATAAAACCTACCCAGGGGTCCCCGACCTACGACCCTCGCGTGTACGCGATCTAACACCCGCGATGCGCTTTGTCCCACGGAAAGATAGACCATTTTCCCAATTTAAGGCTTGCGTCATTCGAAACGAATGTGATCCTAGCAATACTTGGAAAGTTTTTGATGCCTCTACGACTTTGACTCTCGAAATTTAAAGCACGAAGCATTTTATTTTGTTAAATTGCGCCTCAAAACTTGGCGATAGAACTTGTCCGCGTGACACTTGGATTAATAATAAGACCTACCCATAACCATTATAAGTGCATCCAAACTGGACCAGTTCAACCGATCATAGGCGTGGTTAAATATCACTTTACCATGTAGTGATGTTATGCTATGACAATCAGCTGTCGTCATATATTTCGAAGGAAATGTAATAAGGCATTTTCTTCGAATTATATTACGTTAACAATCGAACAAATTCGAACAATGAAGCTTATGAGATTTATTTAACACTTCGAGAAAAAAGTTTCCCATTGAAAGCACAAAGTATTAGTGCGTGTTTCTCGTAACCTAATGCGCTTAGTGGTTATGCTGGAATTTTTGGAACATCTAAACATTTAGTCAGCTGATGTGTCAGCATTGTTCATGTTAAATGATTTCCACCTCACTTATCATACTCAGAAATTTTTTGTTATTCATTATGAAAATGAGTCTTAATATACCAAGCAGGATGGAAATTAGGATACCATATTGAAAGGGGGAGATAAGAGCTCATAAAGAATCGTTTCTTTGTACACAAGGCACAATTTTTTTCACTGAACGGCTCGGGGAATTCTTGGGGGAAGTTAAGCGGTACCTACCCGTTCACTACCCATTACCCCCAAATTACGCTCTAGGGTATTCCTAATCAAAAAAGGTATAACATTCTTTAAACGACTAAACAATCAAAACTGTTTTCATCCTAAATACCGGATTTATTTTCCACCATATATTGCCCGTGTAAAATTATTCGCTTGCTTGAAGGTTAAATTGACCACTAGAAATGTTTATCCACCACAATATATCTGACATTGGAAATTAAATATGCGACAGAAAAAAATTATCCCCGTAGATAATACCCTCAGAGTATTTTTTCTCTCGAGATTTCACTTAGTGGCTGGTGGGACGAGGCAACGTACTTTCATCCGAGAAAGATCCTCCTTTTCTTTAATGTAGACTAAATCACCCGTCACTACCGCTTTTTTTAGGCTCAATTGGAAGGGGAACCTCAGCAGCTCTCATCGCGAGAGTGAACGCTAATATTATATTGTTGTTTACATAAAACGAAATGTCTAACCAGTAAAGTTTAGAATGATTCCTGTCTGTCACTTCGAAGCGCTGCGCAGTCAGCTCCATCCGTTTGGAGGGAAACTTGGATCATCTGGGCAATGTTCCAGGCTATTCATCCACAAAATGAACTAGTTTCCCTCAACAGCCTTGGGCAACAGCGACGATAGCGACGGAGAAAAACTAATATTTTAGTTGAGAAAAGCTTTCCAGTGGGTTTAAGATACCGATGCAGGAAAATTATAACGTGATCTCTTTATTTCCAGACACCAACCCCACGGCCCACGGACGCGGCCCCAAGGACACGGCCTCACAAGAGGCGGTAGGTTCCTTGAGCGTATGCAAAAAAATATTTTTTTGCTGTGAACATTTTAGCCGAAAAGGAACAAAACACAGTAGCTAAATCCTGTTCCATGTCACAGCTGGATGACATCGCCGATCATTCGTAATTTAAAATTTACAAATACGAACATAAAGTTATCGCGCCCGCTCGTAAATGTAATCCTCTCTCTAACTACCACAAAAAACAATACGAAGAACATATAAAAATGCAGAAAAATGATAATAACAACGTCTCGCCGATACAACTACACATTTTATTAAGTTTTATTGACACTAATGTTAGCCCAGTCATCATAAAAAAGGAAATTTGAAAGTTATACTACGTTAGAATGGACTACTCAGTCATTTGGTGCCGATTAATCACTTACGACGCAAATGAAAGAAAATATAATTTCATAATACAAAATAAAGGAAATAATTAATTAAGGGATGATCTACTTACCAAGTGCCTTTACGGTTGTCTCTACGTTCAGAAAGTTGGGCTGCTCCTAGGACGCGCGGTGGACCTTGGGTGCGTGATGTCTGTTAGGCGGCTAGGGGGAGAGGTGTAGGGCGAGATGAGGCCAGACAGGAGAGGAGGCGGCCCCACCCCCTTCCTCCAGGACCTTCCAGCTACGTCTGGCCCAGCCTCAATCCCCTAGCCGTCTGTCTGACATCGCGCGCGACTTCTCTACACCTACACACTCTTCCCAAGTTTTTTTATTTCATAGAGGGTCGTTCAACTCGACGGTTGCCATGGTTACCTTGTGCAGTGCGGCGCGAAGGCAGGACGTGAAGGACTTTAGTTCACGTCACGCCTGCCAGGTGGCAAGAGTGCTCACAGGTGACCGTGCTGTCATCTACGGAAAAAAACCAAACTTCGTAAATATTTAACAACTAACCCGCAAATTTTAATTTCTCTCATTAGCAATTCATGCAATGAGACGATTAAAAGCATTTAAAACCGAAAAACTTAACTGATGAAAAATACTTCGAAGATGGAAACATCACAAATTGTATATTTTCAGAGATTATAACTATGCCATTGTATTGATAATAATTGCTTAATAATTGGTTGGTCACCTTTCTGGTCACTGGAATGTCAGGTTTGGGTCTATACTTGTGAGGGTGCAGAAAAAACTCTTGTAGCTCGATGATGTACTATTTTATGTGCAGTCATTTGAGCATCTCGAGTATGTTTAATAAAAAAATTAATGAAGGGCAAATAGTGCAGCTATATGTATGTTAGGTGATCAATGAATAAAAAAAATTAATGTACCTCATGAAATAACTACATTTACAGGATTAACTGATTCAAAGACCCTAAGATTCTGATACCCTAGATAATTCATTTTCCGATTCATATGAGCAATGTAATTAAGCCAATTATTTATCATCAGTTCTCATTGAAAAAATAGGTATAAGAGATTTCCTTGAACTTTTCAGTACAGCAATAAAAGTTGATTGATATAGAAATTGCTCCAAAAATATATCATAAATTCCTCCCATTTTCTCCCACCTCCTTTTTTAAAATCCTCACATACCTTGCCTTGTATTCTAACTCTTTACACCACTCACGAATATTTGAGGCCTTATGTGAAAATTTCGTTCATGACCTGGCATTTGGCTGCATCTAATGCAAATGTGAGAAGTAATTTTAATAAATTTACCCATTTCTGCCCACCATAGCCATATGACTACACCCTGACGCTCTGTAGGAGGAACCAAAAACTTTAACGCAGTTAACATGTCATCACTGTATTGTTAAAGGTCATGTTCACCAAAATGTTTTATGAGCACTTCAGGTGAACATATGAGTAAAATACCAAAACTTCATCAAAATCGGAGACAAATTTTTCTGGGCAGAAATGGGATAATATTCAGTTGATATTTTGGCAAAATGTAATATCTACTGGGAATTTTTTCTTGGAGTAACTGATACTTCATGTATTTTGCAGAAAAGATCTGGTATTCTCAAGAAAATTGATAATCTAACAAGATTATCATATCCTTTCCATGTAACAAGAAGTGTAAATCGTGCATTTTTCTACAAATTGAATACAACCTTTACAAGTTAGGTATATAATGCCCACGAGGTCATATACTGTATACAACATTAAAACTTGAGAATAGTGCAAAATTCAAGTTGTATACAGCCTATATAAACCATTGGTAATGCAGAATTCTTTTCAAGTAAGGTTCTGCTTCATGAATGGTATTCCCATTTTTTTAGATGAAACTTTTTTGTTTCATCATGAGTGCTTTCTTGAGCTATTCTTCACTTCATGTCTTCTTCTTGACCATGAGCTTCTTCCATTCCATGTCATACAGCTGTCAAGATAAATAATTCCACTTTTTCTTGCTCCCTGTGCACATCTCCTCTAGTCTCATGACTCATTGCCTTAACCATATGCTATATTATTTTATACTCCCATTCCTAAATTTTCCAAAATCTCACTAGCTGGGTATTACTGCCAGCACCTTTCAAAATAGCTCAATGCCTGCCTTTAGTTTTTCTTCCACATACTGGCCTTTTCATTTCATACATTTTTTTCCCGATAAATCTAACATTGTTTCCCTGTTGTACTAGATCTATTATGTTCAAGGATGCAGATCTTCTGGCTTCTCTGCTATGACTGCAGATTTGTCGACCTACTCTGACATTACACCCTGTAATTCCAACATAGAGATCTAATTGGGGGGACTAAATTACATCTCTTTAATTTTTTACCAGGGAAAATGCCAGGCATTCAGCTTCTAAGAAGTATTATGGGATTGTTTCCGATTACCTTTCTAAATGCAATGCTGGGGCCATGACCATAAATTTCATCCATACTTCAGATATGGCTGCTGATACTGGAGTATTTTGTCTTGATTTGCACCATAATTGCTTCTGGGTAAAACTGCTGCCTTTCACCAATAGTGCAGCTTGGTGGTGCAAGGGGGTGTCTGTATATTGTCTATCAGCAAAAAATTAGGAAAATAAATTCTTTTTTTAGAAACAGGAAAGTAACTTCCATCTCCAAATCTTGACCCTGGAACCTTTTTGGATCAGGTATTATACTTGCTGGTCCTTGGCCACAGCTGCTGCTAAAGTGTGAAGTATTATTCACATACCTTTTCAGAGCTAGTACCAATGACAACTCAAATAATAATTTGAAAATGAACACAGCATGATCATTTTCAGGAATAGTGAAAATGTTGGGAGTCCCTTTATCCATCATTTGAGCATGTCCTATTTTAGTCACGAACTCATGAGACTGCAGGGCTGATGCGGTTTCTACTAAATAGTATTTAAATGATAATACCTCCCCAGTATAAATTATGGGAAAAGGCGTAGTGAAAAGGACCATGTGATCTGGACGATAATAACTTGAACTGTCATTTTTGCAGTCCCTGAAAAGCTATGGCCTAAATGATTCCTGAATACATTCTTAAAAAAACGTGATTCAGGCTCCAAGGTTAAGCACATTTCTACATTGCACCAAGAAAATTGTCGACATAAAAATGCACCACAGATCCCTGCAGGGATATTTCCCCACAAGGAGTATGGCTTTCCCTGCAGGGATCTGGGGGAATGGCAAATCCCCGCATGGATTTCCCTGTGGGGATATTTCCTAACAAGGAATGGTGATTATCCCCACAAGGAATCCCTGACGGGACGATGCCTTACCCTGCTGTCAATAATTTTCTGTGGGGAAATTTTCCTACTGGCTATCCCCTTCAGGGTATCCAATACCTGCATAAGACTTGATGTGGAAATGAGCTCTTAAATGGTAACAAAAAGTGAACAACTTATAATAGTTTTTACTCTCATGCTCAATTGACCTTTAAAAATGATGATGACCTGTTGAAATGTAGTTGCTGTTCGGTATAGGAATGAAAGTCATGAGGATATATACTGTTTTAAGTTTTTTCTTTCTTTCCTCCACAACCTAAAACTTATGAGCCCAATGAACATTGTAACATTTGATGATCTAGGGGGAATTTCCTGCAGGGAATGAATCCCTATGGGGAACGAATATTTGCGTGGAATTAGCAAAGAGAATTTCCTGCAAGTAATATTAGTTCCCTGCAGGGATTCATTCCTTACAAGCAATTCCGGGGCAGGGAATTTCCTATGGGGAACACTTCCCTATGGGAAGCAAATCCCGCAGGGAATTCCCATCACTAATTCCCCGCATGGATTTACAATAGGGACATCATTGCATTTGCATGGAGTGTGATAAAATTTATTAGTTAAGTAAAATTGTTTTTTTTCTGCATTACAGATTTTCAGTATGGAACACAATTTTAGGATCATCTGTTTTAAGCATGCCATGGGGTATACAGAGAGCTGGTCTTGCTGGTGGAACTCTTTTAATGATATTAATGGGTGGTTTGTGCCTATATACAGCCTATCGTATTTTAAAAGTCAACTCAATGTTTCCTGGTAAGTAACTTGTCAATAATGATGACCACTAAATTTTCTAGAACAATATTTCCCTTCTGTAAATGCAATATGTACCTACATTAATTGGTTATCTTACTAATATATAATAAACTGATGGTGTCTTTCTGTTGCTCAATCACTCATAAACCACTAAATCGATTGAAACAATTTGGCAGGAAGATACTTGGTATATTTGGTTCACGCATAGGCTATAGAACAAGGGCCTTGGGGCCCTGGAAGGCCCTCAAGTGGGCCCTTTCATCGCCATAACTTGGCCCTGGAAGATAATTCTTGTCTGTATTAGAAAAACGTAAAATATACCTATACTGCATGTACAACAATCATGGGGTCGTAAGTCATGCTGGGGCCCCAGGGGGCCTAAGGTTCCAAAATAATGCTTTCTTAAAAGCCTCATAAGTATTGAACGAGTGAACCGATTTTAGTGAAATTTTCACACATGGGATCAGTAAAACTTTTTTAAGGAAATTGGGACTATAAGGAAGGCCCCTGGACCCCAAGGGCAGCATATTGGGCCGTCTGGTGTCTTATGTGTTTGAAAACCTCAAGTCTAAACAATTTGGTTCAAGTGCAGAGGTTTCTCTTTTTGCATATTTTAATTAGTTCTGCTAAAGATAGGAGGCTATTTCTTATTCTTTCATTGAATTTTCTTATATGAATAGAATTTACCTAGAAATCGCATTTTTAATGTCAAAATCATGAATTTTACTTCTGTCAACAATAGGATATTTCCTTGGTAATCGTGGAATTAGCATTAGCTTTAGAAGGAAAATGAGACCTTTACAATGGCGGCTGGGTTTTATATCTATAGATATGTATTACAGTGGAAATCTAGGCCGTATACTGTAATGTTGCTGATTTTGATATTTTCAGGGATACTTTTGCTTAAAATTGGCAAAAATCATTTCAAGTGGACTAATTTAAGTTGGACCCATGTAAAACAGGAGAATGCCACAATGTTATATTAATGTGGAAAGCCTCAGGAATGCAAATGGCCTGTAGTTTAGTTTCCATATGTTACCGCAAAAGAATGTCGAAACTCTGTAAACATAATGTAATGCGGTTTTCATCTGCTGAATTAAAAAATAAAACTAAAATTATAGCTGAGTAAAACAGGAGAATGCCACAATGTTATATTAATGCGACTAGCCTCTGGAATGCAAATGGCCTGTAGTTTAATTTCTATATGTTACAGCAAAAGAATGTTGAAACTCAGTAAGTATAATATAATGCGGTTTTCATCTGCCGAGTTAAAACATAAAACTAAAATTATAGCTGATTTACCTAGAAAAAAATACACCTCATGAGCGACTCAAACCTACAACCTATATGCCCTGTCTTTCTTTCATTCCCTGTTGAATTTCAATGGGTACCTTTGCTACTATTCTCTAAATTTACTTTGACCATTCTCATCAACATGACATACCTAACAATTAAAAAATGTTTTTCAATTCCACGTGCATTTATTAATCAAATGCTACCAGTTTTGTCACAAAGTTAGATCCTTGGGCGTTTTACAAATGTTTACTTGATGGATTATATGCATGTATACTTAGAGTTGGGTGGGAATGGGGAGATTTTAAGGTGATGATTGGAAGGGAGGGAGGATTTATCTTTGGGTGGGAGAGTCTATGAGCAACTGTTAACAGATACCTAGGGGTAGGAAAGGCTGTACTGGGAGGGTGAGATTCTGATTGCTCCCTTGATAGCGGAATCCTCAGGTTGGTAAGAAGCTAAGGGTAGAGATGGGCCATTCTGAAAATTATCACGGTAATTTTCGAAAATTACTGTGGTGTTTTATATAAGATACCTAAGCTCCTGAAAATTACTGTAATTTTTGGTAATATTCACTTCCGTCTTTGATATTTTTCATACTGATACATTAGAAACATTTTATTTTAAGCCAAGTCTATATACATTTAATCTGATCTTCATTATTTATAAAGGCACGTCCTACTCATTTGTGAAATATTTGTGGAGATATCATTTTCAATGGTTAAATGAAAATTTCTCATGCCAAAAAAAGAACGTTGAATTGCATGCGTGTTGTCATATTTATTTTGAAATTTCTTTATTTCTAATACATTCACATGACAACAACAATGGTTCAAATGCATTTAACCCTTTGCTATTGGCTTTGCTATAAAATCCTCAAATTGCAGAAAATTACTACAGGAAAATTATGGTAATTATTAAAATTTACCACAGTAATTTACCTCAAATGAAAATTACGATTATTTACCCTTCTCTAGCTAAGGGTAAAGAAGAATCCCAAAATTTTTCATTGTTTTTTCATTTTTTACACATGCATGAAAAAGTTCTATAAAGTAAAACCTGAGATAGTGTCATACATTTTCATCAAATGTGCTGTGATTTGATTGTTTACAGGTCAGCATGAACATGCAGATGTTAGTGATTTATGTAAAATGCTCCTGGGTAGTCATGTAGCAATTCTTACGAGGATTATTTCCATGGTTGTTCTTTTTGGAGCTGCCATCGTGTATTGGGTCCTGATGTCGAACTTCTTTTACAATTCTGTTGGCTATTTTCATGGTGAGTAAAGGCTGTCAGCATTATATGATATATTCAGTAAAATTTCAATAGACATAATTTTCAACTTAGAAAATCATTTCCATTAATTGGTCTCTGTATTAAGAGTTATAATTTAACTTCAGGCATTGATTATAGAATGTTTTTTATTCCAGACAGCATATTTGATTCCTTTGCAAAGGAGCTCAATTCCTTCAATGTCACTGGTGCACAAGGTGAGCAAATCATGTTAAGCACTTATTACTTATGAACTATAATAATGGAGATCCTGCATAATAAGTTACGAAAGAAAACAAGCGTAGATGAGAAGAACATTAAGAAATGAATCGTATCAAAAAATAAATCTGAAACCACAACAAGGATATCTATTTCTTTAATTTGGCTAAAAATCTTATTTAGGACACTGATGACCAAATTTACACATCTGGCATTCGATTGTGTTGTTCTCTCAATATTTTTGGGAAAATTCATTTCAGGTAGAATAGGTGGAGGAGATGGATAGAGAGAATGACACCTACGTTGGAGAAAAATATTAAAAATCATGGCAAATGGTAAATATGGAAAGATGAAAAGAGAACTCGCTTTGTATGAACTGGAATATGGAAAGATTTGATTTCAGATATTAAGAGCACTCGAAAATCAAAATACAAATATTTGTTACTCTGAAAATGTGGTACATACAACTCTACAACTTGGGGAGCTCCCTGCTACATACTTCAGGTCTACTGACTGTTTTTTAAAATAGTCTCATTCTGTTTCTTAGGCTTTATGCCAGCACTCCAAAAGAGCAAGTAAGCCCCAGCTGTATCATACTGGCTTCTGGTCATGAAACCACTTTTTCAATGCATGGAGAACATTGTACTTGGAATCAGAGAGGATCCTATGGAGTGAACTTTTAAACAGACCCAACATGTAGAAGTCTGATAGTGCCATTTCCATGTTTCATAGGCGGAGATGATACTTGATAAAAAGTCATCCCTCAGCATTTGTAGAATTGCAACAGATCAGTCAAAATGTTTCTCCTTGTTGCTTTTTGGTCTTGTATGAGCCGTTCAGGGATCAATTTTGGACACACTGTAGTGTACCCCAGTCTGTAGATGATGTAATGAATATTACCGTAACTGATAGGCAATTAGTCACTCAACTGATGGGCAATAATGCTCTGAAACTGCTGAGTCAACTCTTCAGCACTGTGGTGCAGCGACTGTACCACAGCAAGTTGGCGATATTAGCTTCTTTGCCCGCAACCCTTGCTCGTTTCTCTCGGCAACAAATGGTGCTTCCATCAACAGTAGCAGTTACATACTCATTACACAAATTACTATGGATTTTCCTCTATCTCCATTGGCAAAGAGAAACTTGATCACAACACATTGCTTTTAACATGCATCACTGGCAACCAGCATTTTAAGTAAGGTATTTCCATAAAATTATTGTTTATAATAGTCAAATTCATTTAAAGGACTACAATTTTGAACAAAAATAAGTAATGCCTGAATCACACGATCATTTTTTCCGTCCCTTTTAAGGGATAGCTCCAATGATAGCTCAAATGATCGCTCGAAAATGATGGTGTGACTCGAACAAAGTCAGGGATGGCTCCAGCGATAGGGATCCCTATAGCTTTTTCCATACCTGGGCACGTCCCTTTTTCCATCCCTGGAGGCATCGCTGACTCCACCATTTAGCCAATCAGAGTGCTCGGCCGCAAAGAGCGACTCTTAACGCCATGTTCGGCTTTCAATGGAATGAGAGTAGTTAACATAGAAATGATGCGAAAAGGGATGGAAAAAATGATGGAAAAAGGAACGGCCAAAATGACCGTGTGATTCAGAAAATGATAGCTCGATCTATCATTGTCATGGTCCCTGAAAAGCTATCATTGGAGCTATCCCTTAAAAGGGATGGAAAAAATGATTGTGTGATTCAGGCTTAAGCCTTATTCCATCAGTACCTTCCTCTGACTATAAGACTTGGCAAAGGTTGAGTTGAAGGTATTTAACTGTATAAATTTATGGTAAATCCATGGACAGTTCTAAACATAATTTCTCCAACCATAGGTAGTCGTCTTTTCCTTAAGAATCCCTTTGCAAGCGTAACTATACTCTGATATCAAATTCCTGTCAATCTTTTCAAATGTTTTTCCTCCCTTCATAGCGTTCATGATACCATAGTTCTCCTCCTATTCCCCTACTTGTCCAAATTTCTCCTCCCCTCAGTTACCCTTAACTTGAGGACTGCTGATAGTGATGAAAAACATTAGTTGGTTGACCAAAATATAAGTGACTTCAAAATTGTGGTCAACAAAGAACATGGTTTTAGGACATATCTTTGATTGCATTCAAGGAAACTATTTGCATTCCCTGAGTATAATGATAGCTCTGTTGTGAAAAATTCTAAAATGGGGAGAATTCTTACCATCAAGCCCACGTAGTGATGCTCAAGTAAGAGAGTGCATCAATACCCTTCAGATATATAAAACCTCAAAAGATGATCTAACATTATAATTGTTTACAAATGAAAAACCATTGGAACCCTCTAATTAGAAGTCCTATTTTTTTCTATCACCACGTAGTATGTCACTTACTTATTAATAAATTCACATTTAGTAACAGCATTTCTCATTTCACTTTGGTGGTATAGTGTTGTGTCCCAAGTACCAGCCAATCATGAAAATGAATGCGACTGAATTGCATATGGAAGGGGTTCTACCAACTGCACCTGTTATTGCCGATATTTCCAAGAGTCCATGGGAAAAATCCAGTATAGAAGAGCACTCAGTGTATGAAAAAGTCTGGACTTTACATGGATCTGTTCCAATCATTTTGGCAGCTTTAATATTCCCTCTAGTAAACTTCAGATCAGCAACTTTTTTCACCAAGTTTAATTCTTTAGGTAAGTTTAAGTATTCCCCTTCATGCATGTCTTCATATGGAGGTAACTCATTATATGATGAAACTAGTCATCTTTTTTAAAAGCTCTTTCATTGCTTAACTGTTCCGAATAATATTGCTTGGTAACTGTGAGGAGGGAGTAATCTGCAGCCTTAAATGTAAGAATCGCATTTTAAACTAACATTATGATTGAAAACTTCAACCTACCCAATTCAAAACTAACTGAAAGAATAATATCTTTTGTATTATGCACCCAACACTTACTGGAATGTATGTATGTCTATAGGGTCTACTAACCATCCCTGAGCATGCGGTATGGAATTAACCATAAAAAGTCATTAATGTGACCAGAAAATAAAGATAATTGAAAAATGGCATGGTATCAGGCCAAACAGCATGATGCACCAAGTAAGTCTCAGATCTTGACAGAAGAGATTGATGACATTAACTTAGCACTAACATACCTACTTCAAGATGTACTACAAATGACACCGTATAGAAAATATCAAGCATGCCAATGGTATGCCATTAGGTTTAGCAATGTAGGTTCCTGCAAGGGTTAAATATTGGCTGGATATTCGGTACTCCATGCTTTCTGCAGCTTTGTACCATGCTGCGGACAATATTTTTCTGAAAATACTTCAGGCTTGGATTAATAATGGGTGACTTGACAACCTGTCCTTAAATGGGTTGGTTTTTCCTCAGGTTCTCCCCTGCATTTCCTTGATTATCAGCAAGAAAACTTCATGCAAGAATATTTTCCAATGTGGGCAGCCATCAATACTTTTTTGCCTATCATCCATGAGGTGGCGCAATGCAGTTGAAAGTCCAGAAAGCAGAATATTAACCCTGGGTTGTAGGATATTTTGAATTTATAGGATATAAATATCATTTTGGGCCCTTCCAAATTTTAAACCTAAATGGACTACCAAATATGTATACATCCAGAATCAGGAATATCCTACTTTTTATTAGGTATTACATTTATGTACCATAAAATTTCGATCATGGGGAAATTTTCGTGAATAAAACTGAATTTTGCTTTCATTTTAGTACTAGTAAAGGTACCATATGTGAAGGCATAAATTGGAACTCAAATGATTGTAAAATTCAGTTTTATACAGAGCAAATGTCGCAATCAGTCACTCAAGTTTTATGGCACATAGGTTTACTCTTTTTTTGTAACTGTAACTATACCTTATTAACTATTTTAATGGTGTTAATACCCATCAAGTATTTTCTCATAAGTTAATACATATTTAGTTGTTTTTCCTTGTTGGAGTCTGGATACCTCAAGGAGCATAAAAATAATAATCTTCCTTGGTTTCGGAATGGTGATGGTGAAGCTACATTACTTCAATTAGACTTTTATGAGAAATTAAGTTGTTTACAGAAAGCTGGTTTTACATTTCAATGGCATGGGTCAATGTGGTGTGGCTACATGATATAGCATTTTCTTTTTTTGGTGTCATTGATGCCCATATTCTGAGGCAAAATGATGAAGCAAATCACTTGAGCAAAAAATATGAAACTTAAAAAAAAAAGGCTCTTGGGACAAAATGGCAAAGTTAATTTGCCTGACGTCATTGATTGATTGCTGTGAATGCAACTTTCTCCAATTAGTTCTTCCCCAGTCTGTGCATGCTCAAAAGTGGATCCTTACCTTCCTTGATTGTGGGTCTCATCACAATAAAAATTTCCACCGTTAAACTTGTAACTTTCTATACTATTAATCCTCCAGGTACACTGTCTGTGTTTTATCTCATCATCTTTGTGGTGACCAAGTCAGCAAGCTGGGGCATAAATGTTAATTTGACTTTAGACCGAGGAAATGAAATCATCACCAATGGCATGAGCTCAAATAGTGTCAGCAATAAAGTCACAGACACGACCACACCCTTGTTTCTTCCCTCATTTCCAGCTTTATCAGGAATGCTGGCACTTTCATTTTTCATTCACAATATCATTGTCAACATAATGAAAAACAACAAGAAGCAGGAAAACAATGTAAGTACCCATCTTATTTCTCTTAAGACTTCTACCATTACTAATGTACTTCTTACTATACACTATAAAAAAGACTAAGGTTTGAATATGTATTTCTATGAATGGATTTTATATTCACATACATCTTGGAGATGTATTTGGTGATGCATAAGGTTCTGACTTTTTTTTCCCAAAACATCTCCCATTAGTCTTCTGTGGGAATGAATTATATGTTTAGGTATTATCTTTTACTGACAATGTCATCCTTAAATTGGGTTGCATATATAAGGCCCTATAAGTATTTCCATAAATATAGAGCAGCAATTCCATTCACATTTGTTAAAAATGAACCAAGTTCGTAAATATCAAGAGAAAATTGAGGAACGGGTTAAAAATGGGCATTCACATGGCATTTTTAAGAGGTTTTGGTAATAAATCACTAGTACCATGAAGTCAAAGCAAGAATATCAATATTTTTATAGAAATAAAGATTGTACCAAGTGTTCAGCATTAATGATGTTTTAATAACAGAAACGCAAGTGAATATTATTTGGGATTAATGAAAATGCCGTAAGTGATTCATATTTCCTTACATAACACTATTTTACTTATCTATCATGAATAAAATTATTAGTCTGTTTGAATGATTACTGAGATCAGGGTTTTTTCTGGGAAGAAAGGGTTGGATTGCTGCTTTCCAGTGGCCAGGAATACTTAACAATTACCATTTTAACATGAATTATTAACTTGTTTTAACATGGGGTGAGGGGTGGTTAATCCCCATTTGAACTGCCTCTGGTCGAGACTAGTTTTAATGAGAGGCAAAATAGATGCAATGCAATTGCACAGTGAGTTACTTAATTTAGTTAAGTACAGTGCTGGAAAAGCTTCACTATGAAGAAAAAAGAATAAATATTTAGCAAATTCATGGAACTATAGTTTGATTCATGAGAAAGTTGTTTCTTTTAAAGTTAGCCCAACACAATCTTATTTACCAATATGAGTTACATTATCAACTTTCCTCAGCTTTTTTGGGCCATTATACATGGAAAATATGAGCATTTTCCTTTCCTGATTAACAAAAAAATCCCAGCTCCCACACTTTTTACTGCTCATGTTTGACCAGAACAGGGAGCTTATATTCAGATATAGTGATGATTCAAATATGATATGACATGGTGGTTATAAAATACCCATACCTACCATTTGCTGACACCTGTTGGGATGGCTTTACCCATTTGGGTAAAGAGCCAGCGAATCGCAGGGCTGACTCCCTTTGCTTTAAGGCAAAGAGCCGGTGAATCACCGGTCACGTTAAAAGCGTATTTATTCTTTAATTTGTTTATAACTAACGTGTAACTAAAGAGATGTGAACAATTACACTATTTTTAATCCATTAAAAATGATATGATTTACCCACTGAAGAAATTTCATTCTGAAAGGTGCTCTACAGCCAGAGATAAAAAATGAAACAAAAATTTTGAGAAAATTAAATAGTAACTTAAGGCCAAAAATTCCTAGGAAAATTAGAAAGCCAATGGGTTAATATCTCATTTTAGATATCCTAATGTTATAATAATTCTGTGCTCCAAAAACGTTGCTTAATACTATAATATGCCTCAAGGAACTTCACATCATATCACTGGTAAATGAAATTTGAACAAAAAAAATCAAGAAAATCAATTAGATTCAAACCTTTTCTTCACAGAGCCGGGATCTCTCCATTGCTTTTGCATTGGTGACTGCAACATATCTGATCATCGGTGTTGTGTTCTACACTTGCTTCCCATTGAACAAGGGGTGCATTGAAGATGTAAGTTATATCATTAGCTTTCAATGTTGATTCCTTTCAGTACTACAGTTAAATTTTCTCTTCATTCCAAGAACTTTTTGTCCTCTGATTGCAGGGCCGTTGATTAAATATGAAAACATTGACTTGAATTTCTCTTGTGTGGCATGTTGTCAATGGTTACATGTAACTGATAAAAATGAAAGAGCTATTATTAATAGTAACTAGTTTATAGTGTTCAAATTGGAACTGTAGAAAAAAATATTGCCATTACTGTTAAAATATGATCATAAATGAATGAAAAAATATTACATACATGTTAAACTGTTTCCTGAGTCCAACCCCAGTTATTTCTTCAAATTTCATTCAGATATAAATCTCCTTTGAATTCTTTCCTCACTGGAAAAGGTGCAGCCAAAAAGTCTAGTTAATAGTCAGCTTTATCCTTCCATACTTGGAGGGATTCAAGTAATTTTGTGACTTGTTCACTGTCCTTATGATGTTTTATATCACATAAAATGTTTTACTAAAAGATAGATTAATATTCCATGCAATTAAGAATTTGATAAGAATAATAATGGAGGGACACAAAACATAGGACTTTTATATCCAAGCAAAGAGTTTTCAACAATTAGTGAAGTAATACATTTAATTGTTTCTGGATTACCTCTGTGGAAAGTTTTTATCTCTTTAAGAAAATAACAATAGAGATTCTTTTATCCACGCTATTTTTTTACTATGCTGATCTAGGCAACTGTCATTTTCAAGGTCAAATGATGGCTATCCATTGAAGCTAGGTCTGCACAATTAAAAAATGGGGATAAATACTAAATACCCTTATCTTTTGTAAAAAAAATGAAATAACACTAAATAAAAACAATTAAACCGTTAATAAGAATATTTCCATATTTTTCCCTATTTGTTCACACCTAGATGGAATAAAAATGACAACCAGTGCATGTAATAAGCTGTTGAACGGATGAGCATTCTTAAGGAAGAGTAAGGGGTGTAAATTTTCATACATATTTTCATATTAGGCATAACTAAGATTCCTACCTTAGAGAGAACTATGATTACATTTGCCATTTTAAGAGACAGTATGTCAAACTCAACTAAAAAAATGGTACCACTGATCCCAAGCAAATGAGGGGAATATCACTACTGCTTCCATATTACCATCACATTGCCTCAGATACCATCACTGAAGCCTTGATTAGCTGAGTATTATGATTCTTCATTCTACCAAAACTACAGCAAAGAAATACTAAAAAGTTGATTGATCCCTGGACTGATGTCTCATTAGTAAGATGTAAAAGACACCAAAGGTAGCTGCATAACAGTTCCAAACAGTTTCTGAGACTACTCTGTCTACATAAGACTCTTCTGTGAAGCAAGTCACTGAAAATTTGGTAATGGCACTCATCAGTGGATTCTCCATAATGATATGTTGCTGATATCTGGGGATTTACCTCTAGCGATGCCAAGCGATACCAAGCTTTCAAACATTCCTCAAAATAAACCAAAGGAAAACTTACACACCATACTCATCACCCTTTTTTTTAATGCAGTTAAGTAGGGTGTTTCATTTTAACTTGACTTTTCCCCAGAATCGCTGCAGGTCTTATTGCAGAGACACTTACTAACAGTAATTAATCATTTTTTTTAACTTTTAAAAGATTATACAGCTTTCAAAGAACTTCCTTAAAAGAATTATGATTAGGTAATAATTAGGAACCAATGTTTAGTTTGAGAACTTAAAACAGAGCCATTGTCCCTTACTTCTACGTCACTGCTTATAGGTAGTAATAAACATTTTATACTAAACTCTTTCTCTTTCATTTGATGTAGGCTTTCCTGAACAACTTCCCAACTTCAGATGGAATGACAGTAGCTGCACGTATGTTCCTCTTCTTTCAACTTTTGACTGTATTTCCACTACTTGCATACATGATTCGAGTTCAACTTTTTTCGGCATTGCCCTTCCTGAGACCAAAGCCTCAAATGCACCATGTTACTTCATTTGCCAAAGTTAACAGTGCAACCACCACAACAGCACCAGCAAGAATGCTTTACATAGTTTGCATCAATGTAACACTCATCGTTATTTGCATCTTGTTTGCCATTTTCATGCCAAGAGTTGGAACCATCATCAGGTATGTTATGCTTTGGAAGTAAAACAAAATTAAAATAGTAACAGATTGCAGTAACTTCAAATATATATTTTAACTAATGAAAATATTAAATCAGATTCACAGGTGCAATAAGTGGCTTCGTGTACGTCTTCACAGTTCCATGTTTACTCCACATTGCCTCCCAGAGGAAAATATCATCAGACGAAGGCTTCTTCTTCACAGGATTGTCCTTTTCCTCAGTTCTTTTTCACTTAACTATTCCCACCTTGGCTTTCATGAACTTAGTCGCCCAATTTCTAATTTCAGACTCCTGAAACATATACAAGTAAACTTATAAGCAGCTAAATCTAATGGCTGTTTAATCTGTGATTGTTGCAACTAACAATATTCTTGTTTGATTTGCAAGAGATAAGTGCCATTTAATTGTGATAGTAAATACAAAAGGCTGGGCTACTGAAATGAACGTTATGGGTGAGTCCAGCTTTTTCATTCAGCTTGATATAATGCTCAGGAAAGAAGGATCAGAGGAAATTTCATTAACAAGGAATGATCATGACCTTTTCATTAACAAGGAATGATCATGACCTTAAGTTCTAGCTAGCGCAAAATAAAAAAATAAAACTAGCGTAAAACTGAGGTATGAAACTTTGTAATATGTTTAAAATCTTCCACATGGACTCAGCAAAGCTCAGAGGCAGGCAGCATTTATTCATTGAAAGTATCCATTACAAAGATGATGCTTCATTGAATGTATTTTAACATTGATGAGGATGAAAACAAGATTTTTTGAAATTTTTATTTTTGATGAGGCGGTACGATATTTTTATGCATGAGGACCCTGAAAAAAATCAGCATTTATTGTGTATTCATATTTATTGTTTTATGCATGGAATGAGAATTACCTGTAATGCCAAAGGCTGTTTTTTAAGAGGTCAATTTGAAAAATAAATTCATTTTACAATAATGCTCTTTTTCTCATACAGCCATACTGTATCTATTCCTGACCCAATAGTTGTTGTTGGTGTCCAATTAGGAAAAGGAAATCTACATGCTGCAATAACAGCATTGTCTGCAAGCTCTTTCTCCAGTTTCTCTTCTAACTCGGGCATCTTCATGTAAATAGAAAAATACAGAGGAATAAGATATGTATCATAAAATGGTGAAAAAGGTGTTAACACCAGAGGCATGCATTTGGGATAAGCTGTGTTTGCACAGCCTGCATTGTAAAAATTCATGAATCCTCTTCATTTAGGTTATTTTCCACCAAGAATGAATCATCTGCCATATTTTATCCAAAAGTCAATGGATGGCTGTGCATCCTGCCATTCACTCGGTAGTTAGTCTAGGCCACAGGTAAGTTCTGTTATCTCAGATCCCGTTTGCTCTTTCTAAATGACTGGGTTTGGTGAGGATGTTACACGAGAGGGATCAGCTACCATGTGTCATAACATGGGAAACAAGCAGTGGTAGCCTATGAAACTAGACACTTCTAACTCTTAATTAAAATTATAGCCACCAAGTGACCATGGGTTAATTCTTCTTTGAGTAAAATACAAGTCTCTAGAGAGGAATAACTAGTAAATAGTCTCCAAATGATAAGAAAATAATTGACCTGTAAAATTACACACTTGTTACTTAAACAGACCCTGGTTTCAACTTCAACTTCACAAAGTCATTTTCACAGTGACAACAGGTCATTGCGAGCCCCTTATATCCATATTTTGAAAGAGGGGGAGGGGAAGATGTACAAGAGGGAACCAAAACTGAAAAATTAGGGGAAGGTGGTAGATAGTTGTTTATGGGGACTTATACCTCAGAGGGGGAGGAAGATAAGGTAGTGACAGGAGAGGAGAGGAGGAAGGAAACATTATACTCCTCAAAGAACTTTGTATTAGAACAAATTGTACAAGTATTATAAATAATATATTCACAAGACACATGTATTTCCAAAAACCAAAAAACAGCTATACATCTGGTGATGTGACCTTTTTCAACAGTGTGTTTCAGTGATTCAACAAGTAACAATAGACAAACACCCATGCCCTGAGAGGTGAAAAATCAACTCAAGTGAGACAGGAACCCATGCCCCTCAGATTGGCATGTGAGTACTGAAGCTCATTACCATTGGAGCCAATATGTTGATGAACATGCACATTTTAATAAAAACATGGAAGAAACATGAGACACTTTTAAGTGCCTCGATGCTATCTATGCATTCTTGGACAAACGCCAAACCAATTGTTAGGGCTTGAATCCAAGGTGATGATGCTATTCCCTAGCTCTACTTCACAACAAATGAGTGCTCTCATAGGGTGAATCAGGGGATTTTCTGTCACTCGACAGCCCCCCATCCACTCCAATGGTCCAGTCAGAATCTACGAAGTTGGTCATAATGTCACATCAAAGGCATGTTCTGCATTTCCACTGCTTCAAACAGGACATTCAAAAGTTTTTGAGCTCAAACATTTTGATGGGGAAATATTTTGGAAGTGCAATTCAATTTGTTAAATAGTGCTTCAAATACTTCTTAAAATATAAATTAGTGAGCACTGCAGGTAAACCATTCATTAATAAACCAATTTTACACTCTGGTTTCATAATTAGAATGGAATGTCATTCCCTGTATCAGCAGTTAATTTTTAAACGAGGATTTCACAAACTATCAATCATGTGTGCCATACAGGATGCCTACCATTCTGATATATGAGAGCTTCCCTGAGGCCATGTCACCCCATGCCCCTTGTTAATACCCACATAGTACCTCACAATCCAATGCAAGGTATCGCTATATTTTTAAATACTCAGGATTGCCCATTAAAAAAATCAAATGACAACATGTACCTCTGCTGTAGCCAATTGAAGATTTCAAAAATGGTCTAATCTGCTTGAAGTAATATGTACTCTTTTACACGGTACCATCAGAATCAAAGTGTACCCATGAGAAGCTACCTCCCACAAAAGAAACACCATTCCCCACTCAATCACAGAAGTTCAGCATAATTTTCTTAGGCTCAAAGTCAGAGGAGTAAACCTCTTATTCTTCTTGAGTTTAGCTGTCCCTATGTTCAATTGACAGAAAGTAAGAGCAAAATATGCCCAGATGTCTAAGTTCATTCATCAGAAGTATTGCAACCACGATTTGAGATTCATAAAGAAGAGTTTTTTGAGGCATTGAGATAAGTCTGGAACTGGCTACTGAAGTCATAACTAACAAATAAAGTTTACACCTCCAAGCATCACTTCATGGAAGTATTTTACATTAGAATCCATATTGAAAATGTTTCATACTTCTCGACAACTATATTAATATAATAGAACAATGCATTGTGCAGCTTAC
Source organism: Ceriagrion tenellum (assembly GCA_963169105.1). Classification (NCBI taxonomy): domain Eukaryota; kingdom Metazoa; phylum Arthropoda; class Insecta; order Odonata; family Coenagrionidae; genus Ceriagrion; species Ceriagrion tenellum. The sequence continues at coordinate 84,816,237 of OY720641.1, read as the reverse complement.
TGCATCTTCAGGTATCATTGCTACAAAACAGATTTCCCCTCACAAACAGAAAGACCCTCGAATTTCAAGCGGTGCTCTATTTTGTTTCTAGGCAAAATTTTTTACAGGTTTTCAAATTGCCTTCCGAATACTCTTAAGGCAAGCATTTTACACTCCCAAAACCCTTTCAAAATTTTTAGCAAATGGAAAAGACAAACAGGACAGATTATTTAAGCTGGGTATTTACAAAATTGAATGTAATAGTTATAATATATCTTACATAGTTCAAACTGGTTGAAATTTCATGACACACATCAAAGAACACTCCAGAAGTTACATTAATATGGATTCCAATTCTCAAATTGTCAAGCATCAGCTGGATAATAATCATGTAAATAATTTTATCCTAGAAATTTTACAGGTTGTTCAGAAAGGCTTAAATATGGATGCTTTCAACAGATGGAAATTATAAGACAGTCACGCAACCCATGCAATGAGCTACTTTTTCTGCACCCCTCCCCACTACCTTCTGACAACATTTCCCTTCTCACAAGCCCCTAATCTATGTTTCCAAGCCTTCCCTTCCGAGGATAATTTTGGTCTCCAAACCACCACCAACTTAGTTACTATCACAACAATCAATAAATTTTAATTAAACAGCTGTACAATGCAGCAAGCTGCGAAATGCACTGTACTATTACAATATAGTAATTGTGAAAAGTACAAAACATATTTTCAATAAGGGTTCAAATATCATACCTAACAGTTGAGGAAACATTTAGTACCCCAGTAACTAAGCAAAACTAAACTGGAAATTGATGTAGAAATGATAGATTTAAGTTAAAACTGAGTGTACACAATGAAAATTTCACATGAACTATGGAACAATTTGAAAGTAAGGCCTACAGCCTTATCCCCATTCACCCATCCTATCAGGAATATCCATGCCTCATATGGGTGACATTCAATGGATATATGTATCTGGGAGAAGGTAGGTTGGACATTTGGGGAGGCAACCTACAGCTGTGATCATTTGTACAATTGAAGAAAGGTGTCAGTTTGGAAGGGAAGCATTTATTAAGGGAGAAACTTAGCATTGGCTTTATCAAACTGACAACAAAGGCACTAAAGGGACCACTGTGTGATGTTCAACCCTGCAGACACAGTAATGCACTTGAAGTGCTCTCCACATATCACCCAAGCATAAATCAAAATTCCATACAAAAATCTCCACCACTGCTGGGGATGGGGAACCTGGATCTTGAGGATGGGAATCCAATAACGTAGCCACCACACCACCCTAATAACCACAACTGGATCAAGTAAAGCTAGCATGTCAGATGAAAATTTACCAAATTAGTCAATAAACAAATGCTTAACAAAGAAATACAAAATTAAAATGCGAGTGTGAAGGCTGTTGTCATCGCACAATATTATATATACAGAAAACAGAGCAGTTTTCTAAAACTTGGGAAATATGAACAACATAGTTGGTAGTTTTTGTTTCTGATCACAATATGGTAAAAAATCATTTTCAAATGATTTCTTATAAACTGGCCCACAAAAGAGATTCACAAACATATTTAGAATGAGTCACAATCCAAGGAGGTCTCTACTAATTTTTGCAGCATATATGAACATGTTGAATGGGATGGTGATACCATAAATAGAAGGAACAGCTACAGATGCAGAAGGCTAAGTCAAAGCCAGAATAAGCTACCAAATATATATCTATCTAATCAGGAACAATTCAATCTTCTGGGTAATTAATATTTCTGTTAAAACATCATCTGCCCAAGAGTAGAGATGGGTTAATTACCACAATTTTCATTTGAGGTACATTGTGGCGGTAAATAAAGACAATTTTTAAAAATTATCCTAAATTTACCAGTAATTTTTAATTTTCTTCTATTTATACTTAATGGAGGATTGATTAGGAAAGCCAAAAGCAATAGTAAGGGATTATCAACATTTAAACCATTACAATCAATGCATTAATGTATAAGAAAGAAAAGAAAATTTTTAAAACAAATATGGCAGCCCACATGCAATTAGGCGTTCTTTTGTCTGGTATGAGAAATTTTTGTTCAAACCGTTAAAACATTAACCCCACAAATATTCCAAAGGTAAAAATATTCCTTGAAGGTAAAATAGGGGGAAAAGTCCCCTGAGGAAGACCAAGGAATAAGTTCATGGACCAAATAAAGAGGAAGGTACATTGGAAGAGATACCATGAGGTAAGGGAACTAGCATTAGATAGGGAAGGATTAAGGGCTGCAGTCAACCAATCTTACGATTGAAAGACCAAAGATGAAAAAAAAATTCCAGAAATGAGTTGTATGTGTGTTAATGTATAATTAAGATGGTATGCAATACACATAGACTAGGCTTGAAATAATATGCTTGGAATATATTGGTATAAAAAATATCTGAGACAGAGGTGATTATTACTGAAAATTAGCGAATTGTGCGAAATTCCACAAAGAAGGCAGATGATTTTTTTCTCCGTGGAATTTCGCACAATTGTGCATTGCGGGTGACTCCGTAAAAGTGTAACTCCGTGGCTAGTCCCAGATAGCTTAAAAACAGAAAATTTTTAGGTTCATTTTCAGGGACACCAAGGGTTTATGCAAACTAGATGTTGACGCCTAAAGTCTACATTGTAGCACATGAGACGATAGTCGTGCTTACAAAGCCACTGTCACGGTGGATAAACCCAACATTGTCATTATTTGACGACGAATTTCCAATCATTGCAATTCACCATGAAAAAATCATTTCAGTTGACCTCCCTTGAAACCACCCTCGAAATTCGCCTTGAAGGAAGATGGTGGCTTGGTGGTGTAACTGGCTAACACAACTGACCAGCGATTGGGAGATCCAGGTTTGAATCCCAGTCAAATCAAATGATTTTTTCATCGCAAATTTCAACTCTTGGTGCATATGCACCCATGCGAGTGACTTCGTACCACATCATTTGTTAATGCAATGATTTAAAATTAATTTTCAGGGGTTGCGGTACATTAATTCAAATACCTCGGTAATTTATGAAAATTACCATGGTAATTTTCAGAATGGCCCATCTCTACCCAAAAGACAGGAAATGGTCCACAAATTCAGATGAAAGAATATCATCCACCATAAGACTTGGCACTTAACATGTTCACTGCGGGGCTGATCAAAGCCCTACTCCTCACAGAGTGGCGTGGCCCTCCAGTGGGTCACAGTCCTCCTTGATTCCTACTACTCTCACAATACTCCACGCAAGTTAGGATGATTCAATGAATTTAACGGCAGCGCCACTTGTTGGATTTGCGTGACCCACCGGTGGGCCACGCCGCAGTGAACATGTTAATAAGCTCCCCACTCTCTTTTAAACCCAACTTATATGACGAAGAACATGATTTACATTTGTATCTCATGGGCTCAGTTTTATAATCTCTGGTTAAATAATTGTCAGCATAAAAACTGAAGTTCTTATGCTCTCTCATTGATGGTGTCCATGTCAACTAACAGACAGTCTGATGTAATATACATAATCTGGACTCACAGTTAATATACTTGAATTTTAAAACTAGGCCCTTTGGATGGATTGACCAATCCAAGTATGCCAGTCTTTAAAATAAATTACAGACAGTGGACACAATGCAAAGATTATCAAAGTGTGCATACAGGTATATAAACTGAAGATCCTGGATGTGATGAGTTTTTACCTCATGTTTTGGTTATCATATATGCACTTGCACCGGATGAGAAAAGTTTAAATTTCAGAAGAAGTAAATTGTCAAAACTAAGTCAGAGATCACACAAAATGACCTCTGAAGGTGGAATGAGAGAGTTATGGAATCCAGGCGATAACCAGCCTAGGAGAGGTAGAAATTAGAGGGATGAGTACATATATACGAGGGCTGTTCAAAAAATAATGGGAATTTTTGCAAAATAATTATTTTCAGATTGCTTACAACTTATTGGTCCTAGTAGCCACATATGTATGTACTTACATCATATAGAGATACACTTTCACTATTTCCAAGGGTGTTTCCACTTCGCCATAGAGTCCTGGAGTGCTTCCTTGGGTATCACCTCCCTTTCCCATGCCAAATTCTCATTTATGTCATCAATGGCATTCAAATGATGTCTTTAAAGCACTGATTTTTATTACGGAAACTTAAAAAATTCACAGGGAGGTATACCAGGTGAGTGGGAAGTCTGAAATTGGACAGTCATTTGATTTTGTACACAATTCTCATGAATTTACAAGGATCAGTGGCGGGCATGTTGTCTTGGTCGAGGAAGGTCCCTCTGCTCGGTTGCTATCAAATGAGGAACAAACTTTGCTGCAACAAAATTTTGAAGGTTTCCATAACAGATATCCAAAGTTAGACACAAAATTGCAAGTAGCAATGATGATCCCCGTAACTTAGGAATGATTTGTTTATTTTTTCAATAAGAAAAATTAAAAAAATTCCGTCACTTTTTGAACAGCCCTAGTATGCAGGGGAGGTTTTCAATTGGAGCTTGGGGAGCAGTTTTTCATCTGCAACCACATCATACAGGATTTCACCAGTGCTATGATTGATAGCCTCTGGTTTTCCCATAGTTATCTTGCACCAATGGCTATTTAAGTGAAAGAGGACCTGGTGAGGGAAAGGTTGCGGCTGAAAGGCTGTGGCTAAAAGGTTGATGCAGAAGGTTTGCATGCAGAAGTTGCTGGCAGGAGTTACTGAATTCAGGAGCCGCAGGAATTGTAGGCATCTTTGGATCGAAATCCTATGGCTAAGTTCAGAGGATAAACAATCTGTAGAGGGGAAACTGTCCAAAGAGGGGAATTTGAAGCAAGAATGGGGGGATACCAAACAAATGCTATGCCTCTACTAGAATCTCCTACCAGGGTGCCTCCATCACTTGGCATCTTGGCCAGAGGAAGTTCAGTTCATTCAGATAGAATGATAAGGCTTCATTTAGATTAAAGGTCATCTTATTGGCATCCAATGACAGCAGAACATTGAGAGCGACCAATGAAATGCATTTTACTAGATTATGTAAGCAATTGAAGTGATGCTAGCAGGGACAACACTGAGAACTAAGGCTATGGAATACATAAGTTGGAGGTTTAAGGCAAAATAAGAAGTCCAACTATACCTAGAGACACCTAGATACCTACACATATCAAACTCCAGGAATAAACATTGTTTTGAGAAAGGCCTTTTCCTTAATTACTCCTCAATAAGGCTACCTAGTTTTCTTACACCCTGAAGTACAAGAGGTGTTCAAATGAAAAGGTATGAAATGACACTGTGGGCATAATTGAAGTATTTATTCAAAAGTAATCACCAGAGGTCTGAGCACAACTATCCCACTGTTTCATGAGCTGAAGGATTCCCTGTTCCCAGAATTCCTGTGGCTGTGACAAGAGCCAGTCCTCCACTGTGTCCTTCAGTTCGTCATCGGAGTTGAAGCGCTTCCCTTTGAGATGTATTTTTAGCGGACTAAACAGATGGAAGTTGCAGGGTGACATGTCCGGGCTGTATGGTGAATGCTCAAGCTGCTCCCACTTGAACTTGGCAAGTAAACTTCGTGTGACCCAGGAGACATGTGGACGCACGTCATCGTGGAGCAGATCACTCCCTCTGTAATCAGCCCAGGCCGTTGGCTCTTGATGGACTTGCATAGACTATGGAGTGTGTCACAGTACACGTCAATGTGAATGGTTTTTCCATGCTTGAGGAATTCGATGAGTATCAGACCTCGGACGTTGAAAAAGACAGTGAGCATTGCCTTGCCTGCTGAGGTCACAGCTTTGAATTTTTTAGGGGGAGGTGACGATGCATGCATCCATTGCATACTGTTCCGCTTTATCTCTAGCTCGAAGGGATGAGACCAGCTCTCGTCACCGGTGACTATCCGCTCTAGGAAAGTGGGGTCTTCATGATACCAAAACAGGTGTTGTAGTGCTAGCCCCATATGCAGTTCCTTTTGTGGTTCGCTGAGCATCTTCAGAACCCACTGCTTGTACACTTTCTGGTAACCCAACCTGTCGCCAACAATTGTTCACACTGTGTCACCGCGTCAATTGGATGGAATACACAAGAGCCTGCTTCTCTCCCGCGTCAAGTGCGGGCGCCTGTCGCATGCGCACAATCATGCCGGCCACTACATTCACGTCCCTAGATGTCTCACCACGTTTTCCCAAAGCAGGATATTCAAATTTCAACCAGTTTGGTTGTTATGACGTTTCGTACTTTTTCATTTGAACACCCCTCATATGTAGCTAAACCCATGATATGTGACTTAGAAGGGACCAGACTTTCTAGGAAACTACATCCTGAACAGTGATAGAAACTGGTCTCCATACCCTGATTCCACAAACTTCTGAGATTTAATTTACGTAATCTCTACCTTCAGTAAAATACTTTGATTTAGACTTACTGGTGCATACTTAGCCCTTCTATTGGCATACCAATACTCAATACAACACATCCAAGACAAATACAAAATTCTAACACATCCTATCATTCCTATGCATATACTGAAAACTGACAAACATGGACAGAATAAAGATATTTGAGACATACCATTTCCTGCACGCCAAAAATAACTATGTTGGCAAATGGATGAAGTTGAAATTTCCACAAGTCAGCTCTGTAAAATCTGGGATAGCATTGCTTTGTTATGGCCCCTCTTTTATACTCCCTGTATGCATGCAGTCTTGAGTAAAGAATGAGCCATGGGTTAAGTTCAACACCTTTGGCAACAAATCCATGTTTTGCTGCAACCAGTACCTACACAAGAGAAAAGATATTTCCATTACTTTTTATTTCACCAATAAAACACACAATCAAAGAAAAAAATATGAATGACTGTGAATTTACTATGCGGCCATCTCCACTGCCCAGATCCACCAAGGGTCCTGATCTTCCTTTCAATGCATTAAATACATTTTCCACTTGAGTGGTTGTAGCGGGCACGTATGGAAGACACACACGTCGCAATGCAGGGAGAACAAATGGGGCACAAACTGCGGTCAGCACTATAGCTGCACCACCTGTAAAAAACTTATCTATGAACATACGCGGTAAGGAGGGGAGCTCTTTAATACATTAGCCATTTGATAAATGAGATCATAGTTTTGGAGGGAGGAAAACAGTTGAACCTGATATCATCACCGTTTATTGCATCAAACCAAGTTGTCATCAGAAATTACATATATGAAGGAAAAAAAATTGAAATATGGGAAACGTATCTATCATTAATATGAATAAGTTGTTGGTTGGCATAGTCGGGGGAGGAAATGTACAACTGAAGTAATTTAAGCCTTTGAGGACAGGTGGGTACGTAGGCAAGGGAAATTTTCCACATGAAAAATGCTATTGGGTCTTATGGCCATTATTTAACATCCCATTCAAAAGATGAAATACTACACTTGAAGTTCTCTCCAATAGATACTCAAGTAAAGGCTGGAAATTCAAAGAAAAATCTTCACCATTGCTAAGACTTTGAACCCTGACTCCCAGGATGGGAAGAAAGTACTACATATAAGGCCATTACACCAACCCAATTCTCAATAAGAATTTTCTCGCCATAATTTGATGCAGGCATACCTAAAAGCTACCAGGATTAGCTTCCACGCCAAAATTGAAGACTATACGAGATAGTTGCCCAAATAACAGACAACCAAAATTTTGAAGGCTCCAAAAATTTCCAACAGTTTTTGGAAAAAGATTAGATTACTAGAAATTCTAAGGCAAAACTATAGTAATTCACAATTTGAAATACATTGGCGGTTATAAATGAACGTCAGAAATAAAATTCCCTAATAAGGAAGCACATAATAATAAGTACATATTGCAACCATAGTTCAAACACAGTCCAATAATATACAGTAGTGACAACAATGGTGGTAAACTTGCAGCCCAGAGCATCTACATCTACATAATACCCTGTGAGCTGCCGCATGGGCGTGTGGCAGGGGGCGTTAGGACCCCAGCCGTGTTAAAATTGTAAGGTTTTGGGAGGTGAAATGGAGCATAGTGGCCAGCAAGTAAAAGGTCACAGCAAAAATTACTGAGCAAACTATTACTTAAAGGTCTATTTAAACACATAAGAGCTTAATACTGCCTACTTATGTCAAATTCACTCTGGCACTTTTTGACATCAGTCCAGTAAATTTCCATGTATTCGTAATACATATTATGTCATTGGTATATAGTATAACATAGGCATCATAATACCTTAATTCTCAATAGTTACGAGGCTGGAGAGTTGACTGTAGAGAGGTATTAATTGCAACAGTAGCAGAAAGATGAATTTCTACTGATTAAAAAAGAATATTGTCACAATGAGGATAAAACAGAAATTTAGCAGTGTGTATTGCAGGAATTTAAGATTTAATGGTGAGGGAGGATAAGATAAAAGTTAAGCAAATATTTCATAAAGTAATATGTCAAAGAAACAGGACTCAAGTTCATGTAGAATCAGGGCAGAAACGACAGTAGTCGCACGGGGAATGATGCAAAACTCATTGTGCTTTTCCTAAAGCCTGAAGTGTTGAGGACTTCAAAATAAGGCATTGAGGCTTTGGATTTCTGTCATAATATTTTTTGTGGACCTCAATCTGCACATTGCAGCATTATCAAAGGAATCAGTCTCAATGGCGATCATATTGGCATAGTGGATAGAGTTCCTATTCCAAGGGCTTGAATTCAAATCTTGGCCGTGGCAAAGATTTATCAGCGGAATCCTGATCCCTTCTGGGATGCTTTATGGCACACATGTAGGAGCCTGTCATTAGGAGCAGGCTAATCCATCATCATTAGGAGCAGGTGTTGGGTTTCTCTTCATCCTTCTCCCTTTTCTCAGGTAAACCATGCCTTATCAACCTACCTCCCTATCCTCAATGGCACTAATGACCTCACTTGTCGGTTGCCTCTCCAAAAAACCAAGCCAAGGCAGTTTTAGCTGTGGGTTCAACAATGAAGTGCTTCTAATATTGAACAAAGAGGCAAAATATTCATCCAGTGATGACATGTCTTTTAATACTGTACGAGATATATGTTAATGGGAAATACAGACCATTACCGCAGAGTGATTTTTTTATAGACAAATAGATTAGCCATGGCTATACTTGAATCAATGCCTAATATTATATTTGCCGATTCCAGATACCCTTTGAGGTACTCATTCTGCCTTATGAAGTTCATGTATTCACAATAAATATTTCAGAAAGCATTAGAGATAGCTAAAGAACCAAGCTGATTGTTAAAAACCTGTCACTACATTCACTTACAACCCTGCGAGATGCCTCAGAGGCATGTGGTAGGGAGAGTTAGGACACAAGCCATTGAGGGGGAGGCAATTAGCAAGATAAGAGGGAAAGAGAATAGAGGTGAGTTGTATGTGAACTGTGCATCTTCCAATACTTTCTTCATCCCTATTTGCTAGGTTAATAGTAGTTTCTTAATACAGCACCTCAAATTTTTTGTGTTTCTCTCAAGCTCTATCTGATGTCTAGGTGATTCCAAGATTTACAACTCCATCTGACTTCTTTACATAAACCCCTCCCACTTTAAAACTGGTGATTATCGTGATTTCTTTAGCGGAAAGTACACTGTAGCGCATATATATTTTTTTAGTCTCTAATCAAGATACCACCAATTAAACATTGTTGAAGTTCAATGAGAGAACCTCCAAATTGTATTTGTCAAAACTTTTTGGTTGATGAAAGAATTCTCCTCAAGTTATGCAATTTTGCTACTATCTCTCGAGTTAATGCCATCAATAACAATGAGGAATAATAAGGGGTAAAATGCATTAGAGATTGATTGGATACGGTTGTCATTAATTAGGGCAGTAATTGCTTCGAAGGAGATCATCCTCATGTATACCTCTCAAGGAGTCATTTGTTTATTTTATTTTATCTTCACTATTCTGAATACAGCACATTGGGCCAATCTATGTCGGGTGAATAACAGTAAAAACAGACGAGTGCAAACACCCATGTCCTGTGCAGATAATATTCTACCCAGGCAGGACTCGAACCCGCTACCCTCGGGTTAGCAGGTGAGGACTTTACCCCACTGCCACCGGGGCCGACATTTGTTACTCAAAATGGCCAAAATTTTATCTTTTATATGACTCTCCTCACTTGCTGAAGGGTTTTGGAAACAATCTGTCCAAATACTTCCCTCACTCCATTGAAGCTTGTTGGAAGGATATTTCTTTGCCCTTTGGTGATAGATTCTTCCAAAACATGTAAATTAGCATCCAGTTTGAACCAAAGCAAAGGAGGTTTTGTTCAAAATTTTAAAAAATGCTGAGCAATGAAAAACCCCAAGCGATAACAATGCTTGCCTGCACTGCAGATGGAAGAAAACTCCCAGAACTGATTATTTAAAAAAGAAAAGCAATGCCTAAAGAACACATTGTAACCCACAAATGTAACCCCCTATTCATTTCTTTTTTCTTTAAACTTCCCATGTGTCGTGGTGCGAATGTTAATCAACTTACCTCCTTCTAAAAGGAACTCATTAATTTTACGACAAAAACATAAAAATATAACAAATTTGAGATATAACTAACTCCAAGTAAAACACATTTATTGTCAAGAGACTTGTTTTAAAACACCAAAGCAATCAATCGTTAATCAGAATAGTATTGGACCCAATTTACAATACAATTGTAAAAGTATTTGAGTTTAACATTTACCCTTGACTATTAAAATGACCAGTTAATCACCGTAGACTTTTCTTTGACAGACAAAATGGACTCAGTGCAGGATTTTATAGGATTGAAACGTTAGTCTTTTCTTATAGATAGGAAATAGCATTAGCAAGAAGTCAAAAATTTCTTGTGGAGTCCCACAAGGCTCAGTTCTGGGACCGATTCTGTTTCAAATCTATGTGAATAACTTGTGTAATGGAAGGTTTTATGGCAAGCTAATCTCGTTTGCTGATGATACTGCCCTTGGCTATTCAGCCAGTAGCATGTATGCTTTATATATGAATATGCAAAATGACTTGAACAGACTAAAACAATGGTTTTTTGTAAATTCTATGGTGCTGAGCACTAAAACTAAATATATTATATTTAATCTAAAACCTGTAACCACAGAACACAACAGTATGTTATATTATAAATGCATGAAATGTATAAATGACAATTTCTTGTTCAGTACTAAATGTATTACAATTGATAGAGTGAGTCATATTAAATACCTAGTTATCCATATAGATGAATGATTCAACTGGAAACAGCATATCAACCAACTTAAATCAGAGTTGATTACTATACTTTGAAAATTTTATCTGTTGAGATTCATTTGTCCAGCGGCTGTTATCAGAATGGTCTACTTTGAACTAGTTAATTCAAGACTGCAATATGGTATTGAGTGCTGGGGGGGAGCATATAAAACTAATTTGAATCCACTGTTTGTAGCTCAGAAACATATTGTAAGGGTTATGTTGCGGGCACCAATTACCACACATGCTTCCCTCTTTTTTAAGAATTGAAAATTTTACCTTTAAGGCATTTATTTGTGTACAAGGTACTAAAGATATATCTCAATTGTTGCAGTGAAATGAAGGCACCACGAGCACATGAGCTCTGTAGTCACGTGAATATCGCTACACCAAGACCAAGAAATGAAAAATTTAGACAGAGTTATCTTTTCTTGGGGCCCAAAATTTTGTCCGCATTGCTGAAAGATATTGTAGCATCAACAAGTGAAGCTAAATTTTGTCAAATGCTGAAAAAAATGATTGTTTAATACTGAGGATGTTTCTAATTTATTATTGAAACAAGTGTGAATATGTAACAATGATACTTATACCTTTTGAGCATATAATCCACCAATTTTTTTTTTCAAAATGTAAGTTTTCTTTTACTGTAAAACATGAATGTTATGTAGTATTACCAGCTGGGGAATCAACATGCAAAAAATTTTTTTTTCTTTTCTTCTTTTTAATGCGTCAACACGCCATCGAAGAGATGATAACTGTTAATAGATGATTGAGTCGGTAACCCCAAAGCGGGAATTCCCAATGGGGTACCTATATTCCAGGCATCTTTGTTGTTGTTTATTTATGTAATAACCCATGTATAACTTGTTGTCATGTCATAAAAATTTCTTATAATTATTAGGACAATTACTTGGGCATAAGAGTTCTTTTTTAATTCGTATTATTATTCACGATTTCACTTATCATTATCAGGGTCTCTGGCATCTGCGCAAGTGAACAGGCTTCGCTCCCTCCCTCATCGCTCAGCTCAGCTAGAATCTTTTGTCATCCTCTCATATAGTTCGGCAGTAATAAAATCAATGCCGCTATTTCCACGGCCTTTTTACGTTGCTTTCTTCCACTGTATGTTACTGCATGCCGCTTTTCTCCTGTTTCGGTCTCCCTCACCCCTTTACGCCCATTCCCTTCGACTGGCTTTCTTGTTCTTGTTGCCCGTTTTCCTAGTTTTTAAATGGTTGAATGTTGATTTTTTTTAAAGCATTCTCAGTTTCTGTTTTAGTCAATATTTGCTTTTCTTACGGGTCCACGGTTTCGTATTGTTGGGCTATTTGGGCATTAAATTATTTAACAATCTGCCCACGGAGTTAAAATGCAACAAAAGTATGGGCTGTTTTAAGTCCAATTCAAAAGAGTACTTGGGACAGAAAATGTATTATTCTGTGCAAGTGTTTGAATAAAGGGTAATGTAATTAAGTTAACTGTGTCCTAAAGAAAATTGTAATAGTTGTAATAAGATAGTGGGCAGTATTAATATGGAGATAATTATGATGTGCATATAACATTTTTATGGTATGTACCTATAATGACGTGCCTTATACCATGTGCAATTATACATGATTCTGTCATTAATTGTATTCTGATCTTTGGGCAAATAAATGATAATAATATTATTTATATTTTTAATTTACTATTTTCTCTAAATTTACGGATTTCCTGGGCCTCAGGATAGTTGTTGGGTTACAACATCTCACCTGTTGTCATTGTCTGAGTAAATAAGATGGGTAATTTTCACAGAGCAGCTGATGGCTATGGGGATGGAGTTATTGTGGAATAGGAGGTCTGGAGCACTTCTTGGATGACATAATATGCTCGTTCTTATTTTTTTTACCAATAATAGTAAGTAAGTACATGCTATATCTTCTAATACAGTTCCAGTGAGATATTAATTTGGAAAATTATGATGAAAAAAATATTAAGGAGACATCTCAAGAGGAAATAGAAGATGATATTTAAGATGCTGAGGGGAACACACATACAAAACATATGCGGCACAGCATTAAAGAAACTAGGTTTTGTTAAGCATATAATAGGAAGGTCCTAGGATAAAAAAATAAAAGAAAGATGCTATTTCACTCTGGTTAGGCCACACCTCCAATACACCGCAAGCATTTGTGACCCTGGTCATAAAGGTTTAACACAAAAACCTACAACTCGGAGGCTACACTCTAGGCTTAGCTTGCTTGAAAAACTCAGAACAGGTGTGTTTCAGAGTGGCACAGAGAATAATATGATAAGGATAACTTTTTGTGCCAATTTGTAGGATTTATGGGAATGGACTTTGGCCAGAGGACTTCAGAGACAGAGGGCAAAAGCAGCTGTGTTGAAGAAGTATGTAGTAATCACAAAGCTACGCAAAGAAGCAATGACAACTGGACACACACAATGGAAAAGGATAAGAAAATGAAGAAAAGGTCTCCTCAAGGAATTCATGAGAAAATAAAATGAAGTGAAAGATGCCAAAAAAGAGCCTTGTCACGAGTGCATTCTAGAGGATTAAGAGCCAACTTGCTGGCATTTAAAAAATAACCTGATTTGTATAGAACCAATAATTAATACATCATCACATGGAAAGGGAGAAGGTTAACTAAAAACTTTAATTCTAAAGAGAGTAGATGACTGTCACTCAAAGAAAACTAGGAGAAGAAATTAGCAAACAACATTCTGCTCTTATCAAGAACTTTTGCAAGAAAGCTTGGGATGAACTACATAGATTATCTTGCATAACCTTCTTGCACCTGAATGAGTAATGGGGTTATTTAAGCTTATTTCAAGAACTTTAAGATTTAACATGTTGAGCATCTTACGCATCCAATCATCTGGAACCAAAAACAAATAATAATATTTTACGCAACTCTCGAGGCCTGGTTACACAATACATTAACCCGTACGTGTTCATGTACAAGTTCGTGAACGAATGCATGAACCAAATAGAACAGGTTCTATTTCCCTGTTCACGCGTTCATGCATTCGTACAAGTTGGTGTGGTTACACGATGAATTTTCGCGTTCATTCACGCGTTCATGCATTAACTCGTACGGGTTAATGTATCGTGTAACCAGGGCTTCAGACAGGAAAATTAAAACATAAAGGAGATTCATAAGCAATGTTTCACATCACCACTTGTCAACCACTTAACTTAATAATAGTGAAAACTAAATAGAAAAATACATACACACCATATATTAACCATAAATTCACACAACAATCAGAACCACATCTGGCATAAATTTATTACAAAAGCCAGAAATACAACTCTGAACATAAAATACTCTTAAACCACAACCACCATTTCTTTACCTTTCATTATGTAGATATTAATGCTATTCTCTATTGAGTGTGCGGAAGATATTTCCCTGCGGTAGCTTCGAAGACATTTGGACCATTTATTGAAAAAACAAGACCTATACTTAACCTTATGACAAGGAAATTCAATGTAAGATCATTAAGACCTACAGATGATACTATGGTACGAGCACAAATCATTAATTTTGTATTTATTTATGAAAGGTAAATTAAAGAAGTTCATAGCAGTCTGGATGTGGAAATATTGCGTTTTTCGATTAGTGGATACGAAGAAGACTGAAGAAACAAACAATTAGCAGGCGAATAAGGAGGAAAGAAACCCATACCAGGAATATTAGGAGGCAGACAAGTATGGGGAGATGTAACGCGTCAGGAGTTAGTAGGACGTCAAAGACACAGCGGTACGGTGGTTGAGAAAGAAACGGAGGAAATGGCTGGAAAAACTATGGGAACTTTCCGGATCGTGAAATACTGGGCCTTGATACGCGTGAAATGATTCTGGACCGCACGAAAGCAGCCCAAATGAGTAAAAGCCGACAAGATACTTGATATGCTGCCAATGGATAATTTTTGGGCAGTGGAAGAGCACACACGGAGGAAAAGTCCAAACGCTGACCAAAATGACATTATTTTGACGATGATGAGACACCGAAATCAAAGCTAGGAGCTCATTTTTCCTAAAAATACCAAAACTATAAACTTGAACTTTGACTAAATAATAGAAAAGCTAAACATGGATACAGTAATCACGATGGAAAATCATCGAATAAATCATGCGACTTTTTTGGCAACCAGCACACGTTATAGGCTATTATTTCCCATATAAAAAACATTCAAGGATGGACACTTTGTGCAGCAGTATGTTAAGCGAACTCAAAAATATTATCATAACCTGTTACACCGGCAAAAGCATATCCCAACCACGAACTTCTAGTTGGACGATCAGGTTTCGGCGGTTTGTTTACAGCGCTTTCAAGCATCTCCATTCATAATTCGTTTGATTCTGAAACGCGCGCATCGAGTGTCAATTGTCTTCAGGGTGGCGGGAATACTCAAATCTACCTCAATGGCTCAAATTATCGAGTTGCAACAATGACATGCCTTACCCAACCTCAGCAATAAATAAACATGTCTATCAGCAGGTTGAATACTAACCTCAATAACATCTATCTTAAAAAAAGGGAGTGTAGCAAAATTCAAGGAATTTAAATCACTCGACCGATAGTTTGGATGCATTTGTAACATAACAGGTGATGCAGAATCATATTTTCAATAGAAAGTAATTTCAAGATCACTTGAAGAATATTCAGAAACGGCTACTCAACACATTTGTACCTGGCAAGTGATGTAGTCTTGTGCTAGAATTACAATCTTGCATAGAGCTCTTTCTTAACTACATATATCCATTCATTGTCGATAAAAAACATACAAGCAATTTTAGAGGATCAGAGCTGAAATGATGCTAAGTTAGTCGATTTAAAAATATTGCTATACTCTTTCCCGTATTAACAATCAGTGCTATGCTTGTATCTCAGATCTATGCAGTATTTTTTTGATATTCCATCAAAACAAAAAATATCTCTGCATTGGATTTTGATTTTTTTGTTAGTGGACATGAATTCCAGGACGATAGTGAAGCATAGTTAACTCCTCTACAATGTCAGAGCATGATGTTTTCCAGGAGAAGAAGAGGAGGGTAGTCAAAAAGAAAAGGTAGTGAATGTAACCTCTATTTGTGACTGAATTATAACCACTCTTCACTATGCACCCACTTTTTAAAAAATATAGGAGCCTGGCAATTTGCACAACATTTTGCCAATTTGATATAGTGAGGTTAGTGGCAAAGTCTTTAGGAATGAGAGAAGTTGCTGAGTCTGGATCATGGAATATATTCTGGACAGATATGTCTGTTTCACTAGAACGAGCAAAAAACATGAAAGGATTTCAGGTGTGACAATTAAGTGACTAAACATATTAATAAAATATAGCTATCTCAAGGTACTTACCATTTGTGTAGGTTACCCACCTATCCATCAGA
Source organism: Ceriagrion tenellum (assembly GCA_963169105.1). Taxonomy (NCBI): domain Eukaryota; kingdom Metazoa; phylum Arthropoda; class Insecta; order Odonata; family Coenagrionidae; genus Ceriagrion; species Ceriagrion tenellum. The sequence continues at coordinate 84,799,620 of OY720641.1, read as the reverse complement.
GAGAAGAGCAATGGTGCCCATGTTTTCAATAGTCATATTACATTCAATATCTTTTGTACTTAGAGGATCAATCATTTCCCTGGAATGTCAGAAATATGCAGAAAAGATTTATTGGCTCGCAACCTGATGAGGATGAAAAAGTCATTTCCTGAGGAATATTCTTTTTTTCCGCGAACTTGGATTTTACCTGCAGAGTATGTGAATAATAGTTGCTGAAGCTGTTTCATTTTTCTTTTCATAATTATTATCTTTATATGGAAATAACAAATGCCCTGGTTGCTATCTTATTTGCTTAAATTATCCTATAAGGGTAATTAATTATCAATGTCAACTCTGAGCTTAATTTAAGATATTTTATTGGTGTATTACAGCTATGGTGCTTTAAGTAGTTGCAGTTCGAACAGGAAAGCCAAAATATTCATTTTGAAGCCTTTTCTTTCATCACAAGGCAAAGGAATTTTCTTGTCCGTTGGGCTGAAAAACATTCCATATTTTGAACGTATGATATGCCAAAGGTACATAGCCAAGGTGAGAAATGTCAAAAAGCATTTAAGATCAATCATTTGTAAATCATAGTAATATGAGCACTTCTATTTCAGCCTTTCTTAATCGATGGCTTTAAATTTGACCTGAGAGTTTACACATTGGTGACATCATGTGACCCTCTACGAGTGTTTGTTTACAATGAAGGGCTTGTGAGGTAAAAATGAGTGACGGCATAAGCGTATCATGTTCTCTTTTCTTTACAGAAGAAATAATCTGCTCTGTGATCATATTTTTACACTGGTTTTTGAATACCTATATCACTTTATGATATTTACTTTTTACTTTTTCTGGGGGTCTAAATTATTGGTTAGAAGGAGAATTTTGTCTTATTTATGAACACATCTTCAATATTTTTCATCCAATAGATTTAGGGTTTTAGGACAAATTTATCTAGCCTAAAAACTTTTAAGGGCTGAACTGGGCCAGCCATCATAAGAGAAGGTGGTAAATTAACATTTTTCACGCTTTTCAGTTAGCATGACTGTCAATCAAGCAAATAAACATCTCGTGATCATGATATCCTGCTAGTACCCTGGGGATAGAAGTGTTGAGTATGCTCTGGTATTTGCATGATCAAATTCTTCTTTATTTCCAGTGAAATTTCAACCCCATGGTAATATCTGAAAACTTAAGTCATTCAATTCAACATTTGAAATCACTTAACCCTTTCCGGTCCGGACAAAGACGCAGGAAAGTGACGTTCCTTCGTTGAGTGTCGATTTTTTCAAATGACTTTCATTAATTCATAAATTTATTTTATCTCACCACATATTTTCACCTTAGGTAGATTATATCATCTTATACATGATTATATCATCTTCTACATGAAATACATATGAAAAAATTGACTCTACACAGGAAAGCGACATGATTCCATTTTGAATCAAAGGACCGGAAAGGGTTAAATTAGGGCCCACTTCTTACTATGCAAGAACCAAAATAATAATATTTTCCCAGGTCTATTTCCAAGTTTAATGAATATCATTCTACATTTTACCATTTGGTCTCAGCTGTTTTGCAAGTCAATTTGTCTCATCCCATAATTTTTTATAGTTTTGTCCTTTTAAGACCGACAAAAGTACAAGGGAAGATCAAAGACTGGGACATGATTCCACTTAAAAACAAAAATTGAAAATGAAGCATTTCTCAGGATCGAGAATTCAAAGAAATATGGTGGCCCTATAGGTACTGATTTTCTCAAATCTTGGACTGAAAGATTGTAAAGCTGTTTCCAGTTAAAACCAAATAGTCTAAAGATACCACAGCATATCGGATACCAATATAGTATCATTATTTTTTAATCGAACTGATATTTCAAAATTATAACCAAGTCTAGATAAGTGGTGTAGTCTATAGCAGAATACCAAAAGTGGCTTGGCATGGAGGAAGCAACTGAGCATGAACTAATAGGTACCAGCCACAAAAAGAATTGCTTCAAGTCCAATTCAGTACATGAGGTAGTAGAGGGTTTAAACTTTTTATTTTCATGATGCAAAGATTAAATTGTACAATATTTCAGCTTACAGAACCTTTATATTAGATAATCATGAACGAAGGAAAGATGAAAAGTTCTTGGCCTGAGAGTGAAAGACTTGTTTTTTGTTCAAAAATTAATTAATTTTTCCTCCTCTTAGCAATGAAAAATACAGAAAGAACTTCTTAAAAAAGTACTGAAAGAATACAATTTGCAAGTCACCCTATCCATATGAGTATACTCTGGCTGTACCTAACTATAGCCATAGTTCTAGCTAACAGTGAATACCTACATCAGTAATTTTGACAGCAAACTTATGGGCAGTGTGGGCTGTCATTAAAAAAAAGAGACAGGCATCAAAAAGACTTCACTTGATCTCTCCACAAGACCTCAACAGATTTCTTAATGTGACAGTAGCGAACATAGCTGTAACTACTTCTTCTGACCAAGGAAAATCTCAATTTCTGTAAATAAAATATGCAATAAACAAAAGCTCCTTCAAATGGAAATGGGTTACATCATATGAGATCTTTAAGTGGATAAAATCTCTTAAGAACTCCAACAGTAAAGACATTTATGGCCTCTTGAGAGAGCAAATATAAGCTTTTTTAGTTCATCTCTATATGGTTTCCGCTAAGGTAAAGCTACCTCACAAACTCTTCAAATAGCACCAATATCAGCCACTCTTACTAAGACCAATCATGTATTGCTTTAACCTTTTGTCACCTTACCAAGGCTTTTGATTGTGTTTCTCACACTATACTTATGGAAAAACTAGAACACTATCAGATCTCAGGGGTCGAGTCCAAAATTATCTTTCTCAGCATCTACAGTTTGTTGAAATGGAGGGAATAGTCCTCTTCTCTCCCTATTCAACATGGTGTTCTCAAGAGGTCTGTCATGAGACCTATCTTGTTTTTAATAATGATTGATGATCTTCCATACATCATACCCACAAATTCCATTCTACATATATATTTCTGAGGCATCATATTCCATTTCCAAGACAGTATTTTAACAAAATTTATTGATTTACTGGCACATTGTATTTAACTTATGATTGGAATCAGGTTAAACTCATTCTTAAATTATAGGTACTTAGGAAATTAATATTTCAGCATTAATCATAACCAAATTTGACAAGTGATTATTTGTGTTTGAAAGAAGTGCTTTGACATTAATTTTTCCTTGCAGTCTGAGGTAAAATATCTGATTCATTTGTGTTGCATCAAGATATACATTTAATGGTGTCATAGGTGCTATCATATTTAAAATCAATTTTCTAACAAATGTACACATTGGGCGAGCAGAAGAATTTTCTTTGATTCAATATACTCCAGAGATCCTTTAAATTGGGAAGTATCTTCAATAAGGGTGAACATTAATAAAACAACAGAAAGTCTGAGTTTCAAAGCTGATAGAGTGGTGTATATTTCCTCAAATTGTACAGTCTAGACAAGAAAATTACTGAACCAAATTTATTTGAATACCACATATACATTATGCCTAGGAGATGGCAAGGAAAGAAACTATGAACGAAGAGTGGAATTAAATTACTGAATGTCATTACAATCATCTCATCTTGGGTTGTTCTGCCATGTGGCAGGTTCACTCATGGTATTACAAAGCTTGCCTTAGCTGCTGATCAATTATGGTACATCTTTGAAAAAATTTCGTTCCACAGGTTTGCCACCAAAAAATACTCAAGACCTTCCAGTTTTAACATAACCAATGTTTATATGCACTTAACAAATTATGCAGTGAACAAATTCAGCCGAACATATGTCGAAGATGGTGAAAAGGGAAGCAAACGGTAACAATTATGATAGCTTTCACCCTCACTAGACTGACATTACAATACATATGTACTTTGTCTGAGCTACACTAACCTCCTTTGAAAATGATACTATAAAAATAATTTTTTTCAGAAAAATATCAACCTTAAACACTTGGCTAAGTGATAATGGATATGATGTGACTGAACTATGGGAAAAAATAGATGCTGTTGTCATGAAAACTTTACTCTCTGCCTACCAGACCCTGAAACATAACTATTCAGCTTGTTTTTCATCTCGAAACATACATCAAGCTTGTTTCGAACTCCTTGGTTTCGATATCATTCTTGATCATAAATTGCAACCTTTCCTCTTGGAAGTATGAAAATCATAATTTATTTTTTCGTCTAGAATCCAGGAAATGAGAGAATATTTAAAAATTTTAATGAATTCAAACCATAAACTTCTCCAATAGGTTAATCACTCACCAAGTTTTGGAACCAAGTCAGATGTTGACAGGGATGTGAAAACAAGTTTAATATTCGATACATTTCAAATCTTAAATATAAACAAGCTTGAAAAGAATAGAATTGTGAGAGAAGATAAACAACGATGTAAAGGCAGACTCCTTCAAGGGATGTACAATAAACAGGAAAAGTAAGCATTATTTCATAGGAACACAAGAAATGACATGCATGCATACCCACCCATTAATGATAGTTTCTGAATGCATGAAATCATAATTCATCACCTGAAAAAGAGACAGAAAAATTATGCAATCAAATGAAGCAAGATCATTTCTCTCCAAGAGTGATAAGTCAATAGTACCCAACAAATAGCCTAGTGCAAATATAGACCTCAAAGGTCATTCCCCTTCCAAATCTTTGTAATAAAATAAACAGTAACTAACCTCTTTTAATGCTCATTGATAATAAATCAGAGGCCTTCAGTTGAAATTCTAGGTTCATGGTTACAAGAAAAAGCTTCATGTTTATTAGAGACAAATCAGCATTATGAACCAATGTTGTATTCACATGTAAAACATGAAAAGAAACATGTCCTCTTTTTCAGCTAACACTTCACCGAACTGTTTCACTGTTATAATTATCTAGGCTTTTGGACATTTCAAAGAGGCAGAAGAGGCTGGAAGATCAGGAGAAGTGGGAGAAAGAGCACATGGGAAACTTCCGAATAATTTATCCCACGGAAAATTCGTCAAAATACGATGATTTCATAAAGGAAGATTGCTCAATATTACAAACAACTGTTGCAACTCGCTCACGTGAAGAGGCAGTTCGGCAAAGCCGGGTAGAGAAGGAGGTACATTTAATTTGTGACATTATGGTTTAAATCAGTGTATAGTCTAGTTAATCGCTAGAATCCAAGTGTGTATGCTACTACAAGGGGGCAGAAATAAGCCTTTTATTAATATGTTTCTATTAAGTTCCAAATACAGATTTCCAATTATACTCTAGGAATTCGTTATATTATTTTAATAAATACACACATTTTTAAGCAGAAAACAATCAGCCTTCAAATAGAAAACAGAAACTTATGATTTTTGAGCCTATTGTTATTATTATTAAAGGGAAATCTATTTTCAGATTTTCCTCCATTGACCCAATTCCATCAATCAAAACCAACTAATCAAAAGAATTTTCTAATTCCTGGGTTATTCCATGATTTTTAAGGATGACTTACCCAATTAACAATAAGACAATGCCTTTGGTTTTACCATGCTATTATCACCCAGCTTTGCCAGAGAAAAAGAAAATTACAATTATTATGTACCTACCTCTAATAATGGTGAACACATTTAGCTTAAAATATTTTATTGCAGGTAATAACATTACCAATTTTTCATTTCCATTTAGAGATGAATATCCAGGTGGATCTCAGCAATGACCTATAACATAAAAGGTCCATTGATTATTTCCTAGTTTTGATTATGTTTATTGATATGAGAAGTAGTTACCCAGGTAACTACAGTCATAGACATGGCAACACTCTTTACAACAAAAAAACCTTCATATATGCTCTTGTAAAAACTTGCCTCACTCATTAAAGTAGTTTAAGTCCAGGCACTAGGAAAGTTAAGGAAAGAAAGAGGAATAATAGTACCTAATTCAGTAAATTTCTACTATTTGCAGCTCGTCTATAAGAGAAATACTCAGGCAAATAATGTATTTAAGAAAAAGATATTAAATTTGCAATTCAAGCTTGTGGTCACAAGTGTAGAGGTAAATCTAATGAAATTAATGAAAACCATAACAAATACTTTTATACGTGTGACAAATTTGCCAATTTTATGTTGTTTTTTTCAGTTTCTCAACACTAATTCATTCAAGAGAAGACATTCATTCTCCACACAATCCCCACCATTCCTTCCATAAAATGAGTCAGCATTGGTTCTAAATGAGACACACTCTCCCAAGTAGTCTGTCCTTTACAAAGATTATACATAGGGTTCTTAAAATCCTAGGAAAAAATAAACTAAAGGTATTAAGAAACAACAGGCATGAGCATATCAGCACATATATTGTCTCATCAAAAACAAATCATGGTGGATATTATTATGTTGTGTATTTTAAATTGAGCCATTCAGCAAATACCTATATATTTTTTTACTAATAAACTAAGGCTGAGATGGAAAACCTAGAATGACCAAAATCAAGACAAAAAATTTCAAATAGTAAACTTATTTATTCAAGAATATTGTCAATGATAACAGAAAACACTTCTTATGCAGGAGAAAGGAAGATTAGATGCTGCAATATCAAAGAGTGCAAGTCTAAAATGCACAATGAAACCCAGCAAAGAGAAACAACAGGCTAGCCGGAATGAAGTGGCACCTAATATAGTTCAAAAAGTGACACCACTCCGAGGTGCAGCAACAATTAAAAGGTCCAAGATTGAAGATGCACAGGTAGACTTATTTGCAGACTTGACTTTGGCAGCATTCTTTCAGTAACAACAAAAACAATCTCTACTTACCAGTACAGTCACAGACATTTGAACCTTTAAATTTTCTTCTCTCCAGGTTTATCACCGAAGATCTCGAAATTCATCTAGGGTGGAGGATTATATAAGAAATTCATTTGAGCCTCAGGCCATGGAAACAGACCTTGAAAAAAGAATGAGACTAATAGAACTGAAAAGAAGAGAAATGTTAATTAAAAAGGCAGAATTGACATCTCTAGTAAGTGAATATACCCAAGTTCTGTCTATGTGACCTTCCTTCATCTCTATGCTTAAATACTAAGTAATACAATGATTACATTTCAGATATACTTTTCATTCAAAAGGCAAAACCTCCTGTCACACTCAGATAAAATAAAATATGGACATCTCAAAGAGAGCTGAAGCATACATCACCAACAGGGTTACCTGTCATTCTTTGTCTTAGGGTGTCAATTCCAGTCATTATGAAGAGTATAAAAATGATTTTTCTGTCATACGCTTCTATGGCTTATATATCCAATAAAATAAAAGCCATGGACTAATTATAACGATCTATAAGTCCTATAAGTGGCAAAGCTAAGTATTGGCAAGGTGTCCAGTGATTTTCTTCCACACCACCACATATTTCTGAGGTTTTGAATTAAATATTAAATAACCTTCTTAAGCACATTTGAGGAAGTGAGAAAACTCATCAAATCCAAAGCAGTTATGTCACAACTCAAAAATCACCTTGCTCAGAAAATGCAAAAATGTGGTTAACAGGTAGACAAAATCACTTTGATGAAAGTACCCAATGAGAAGTGTTTGAAGCAAATAACCTGAGTTCAGGTACAATGTTCAAAGAAATAAAAGTCTGTACTAAGTAATGCTACGGCAACTCTTCAAATGCAACTTACAGCACTAATATTTGGAATCAAAGGAGAAAACCTGAAGATTCATTCTCACCTATGAACACACACACGTTTTTCAGACTCTCAGTAGGCTTTCAAATTGGTATGGAGGGTTCCACGGTGATTTAATGAGTTTTGCTTATTCAGGCTTTTCCCACAGATTCATTTTTATGGAAAAGTTTCGCTTGTGTTACAGCTAGGGTCTCTCTCTCTCTAAATCAGGACCTAACGACCCTAACTATAACGCAAACAAAACTGTTGTCCATAAAATTGAATCAATGCGGGAAAAACCTGAAAACACAGAACTCAATAGGCTTTCAAACTTTGAACTAGGAATTTAATCCACTCAAAGAATGATATTTTGATATTGTTGATACCCTGAATCTTACAACAGAACCAACTACCATGAAATGGAGTTGATATTAGACTAGAGGCCACAATGACAGCAGGTTATCCAAACAAATCGTAACTAGAGCCCAAAAATCTCAAGTACTATGCACCATATATACATGAACCTAAGGTCCATGCGGTATACTCAGCAGCTGTATTCAACTAACACCACCTAATGAAATTTGAATAATTTCGAGCACAAAATATTGTAGTTTCTTTAATTAAGGGTGATATCTTTCTTGCTAGCAGAGTTCTAGTTTCCTTCATTGATGGAAGAAAAACCTGCTCACATAGGTGTTAAGTAAGGGCATACTCTTGATATAGGAAACTTAGAGGCCTTCCAACTCAATATAAGTTACTGTTGAGCATGGATATCTAAAATAATGGAGCCACATAAAAAAATCACATCAATAAGTTACTGAAGAGATGGGTATGCATTGGAAAATGTACGGCCCTGCGTATAAAACCCCATCTACCAAAATAATTACCAATGAAAGATTACTCCATGGATGATACCCACACAAGACTGATAGGACTGAAGAGATATAACTCGCAACAAACATACCACAGATGATAATGAGTAAACCATACTCATTAAGCTATACATAAATGAAAAAAGTCCAATTCAATGAAATATAACAATTTTATTGCTAATATCTTATTCACATGGTAAAAAATAAAATATGTACAAATTTTCTTTTATGTTTAGCATACTCTGGCAAGAGTTACACATGTTAGATTAAGTTTTACATGTTCAACTGTTATGACCTTACCTATGATACCACCCCAGAGGATAAAAGTAAGTTTTTGTCATTGTATATAAATTCATTCATCCTCGCAGTCTTTTGGACCAAAAGGAAAGGCATGCGATGTTTAAATTTTCACTCAACCATTCACTCATTTAACACTCTGAATAAGAATTAACAGATGAAAAATGAGCCCCTCCTTGATTATTCATTTTTCCAGAACCAATTTTTAATCTCCCAACCTTTTCATTATTTACAAAAAAGTTATCTCAAAATACTCTCTTGTAAAAAGGCTGCACAAAATGTTTTTTTTCTTCTGTAAATCAATCCAATATGAACACAATAAAGTCACAAAATGATCCACAGCAGGTTAAAAAAATTAGCTGCCTACCTACTCCACACTTTTTCTTTGTAAAATAACTCATAACACCTATAGAATACATGTTAAAATTTAAGGAAGGAATCGAAGGAGACAAACTTGTCATAGCACACCACACTTAACACTCATTCACACACACTTCATGAAAAAATTTCTTGTGCTCAAACAACTTTGCAAAACTCACTTGCCACAGTTCTAATCCTATTTTAGGTGAACTTTCTGGGCACGCAGCACAACATATAGTCTCTGCTATAGCACCACTATGCCATCTCAATCTTTGTTGATCATGGTTTGAATTTCACGAGGGGAATATTTTTGGAAGATAAGCACTTGTCACAAACCCACTCAGCATACACTTCTGCAGTCAGTAATTGATAAGCACCTTCGGTGAGACCAGTACAAACTCTGAAAGAAAATGTAATTTCTTTAGATGATGCACAATAAATACTTTAGAGCAATTTAATGAGGGTATGAAATTTTTCCAATCAATGTTATTCAAATAATACAATTTTATAAAAGATACACACCAGGTCCCATAGCCAAATATTAAAATGGGAGATTTAATTATATGTTAAAACAATGATGAAGGCAATGAGATATTGCATAACATTATCAACCTGAGTACTGTCATGCTCTTTACGAAGTGGAATATCACTGTTTTGCCTAGATTTTCCTAGCCTGAAGTCATATAGCATGATTTACAAAGGCTCTTTACACATTCTTACACTTATATTAGGACTGACAACTTCTTAAATTTTTCAGCCCTTTGGCTCATTAAATATTTCTGAAACTAACTTCAGCAACCACAAATTTAGCAATCCACGATTCTCTTTTACAAATTTAGCCCAACCAACATTAAAATTTTATACATTCTGCTGAACATTAATGACATTCTATAAATAATTTTTCAAGAACTAGGTGTATGCTAGAGTTGAAATAGAAAGAAATAGAGTAGAAATTGATTTCCATCAATTGCACTTCTGGCCACAATCCTCATTTAACACCACTGACTCTATGGAGAAAACTAGAGATGGGTCGAATAGCAGATTTCTCGAACTCTAATATTGAATTCGATATTAAATCATAGCTCGAATATTTGAATATCTTGAATTTTGAATACTAGAATTGTACATAGCATATTAAATATTATTCTAGTACTTCATGTGATGTATGTATAAATAAAAAGATATAGGCAATCAATTAAATTTTAAAAATTAACTTTTTTTAATGTAATGAAATCAATAATATCATATGCATCAATAATATCATTTAAAACTTATTACCTACAACAGGTTTTTGTTTAGGAAAACAAGCATTCTAACTCGTTCAGGATCTAATCTGCTTCATTTATTGTCACAAATTAAACCTGAGGTGCTCAAGAGTCGCTCAGAAAAGACTGTTGGTGGAGGAGTGATTAAATACTTTGAAGATAATTCCTTTAAGTGAGAATACAGACTGTTCATTTTCCAGTAATCAAAAATGTTTTCACTTGGTGGAAGCAAATCTTCTTCTAGGTACCTTCGAATTTCTTCTTCTGGAGTTTCTTGACTCTTTCTGCTGGAGCCTGGTGCTGTAACCATTAATTTGGAATGAAGCCCCCACATTGTAAGTTGATTTGTGTAAATTTCTCGGGCTCGCCACCGGGTAAGATATTCATAGGCAGCCGACGTTTCGGGTTCCGAAACGTCGGCTTTGGGTTTTGGGTTGTAAGTCGATGCTTTACATCAGCTTTTTTCAGTTGTACTTTTCCTAAGCTATCTGTTTGTGTTGGGTGACATTGTTCAGACAGACCTGTCATCTCCAAAGCCAATTGATTTTTTATCATCTCAACATTATTTGAATCTTGGAATACACTGATTTTGAATCGTGGATCAAGAATTGTGGCGAATGTATATAATTGTTCTTTTTCCAGAAATTCATACAGACTTTCGATGGAAAACAGCAAATCATTGACGAAACCTTGTACCTAACTATGTGGAAACTTGTTAGTTTCAAGGAAACTAATGATGCTATTCATAAGAGGGATGACTTCAGAAACTGTGACTGCACTTCCACTAACAACAAATGTTGCTCTTTCAAAAACATCCCGAACATCAATCAGTTGCTTGATAGCATTCCACTGTGGTGGAGTTATGTCTACATAAAAACTCAGGTTAGAGGCAGCTAATTCTATTGCTGGCTTCTGCTCCAGAAGATGCCTCATCATTTGCAAAAGGGAGTTCCATCTTGTGGGGTCATCCTGGATGAGCTTATGCTCTTTAATATTCAGTTGTACTTGGGCCACTTTTAGTTGTTTTGTTGCTTTAGTAGAATGCTTGAAGTGACCCACAATGCTGCGAAATTTTGCTGCAAGATCTTTCACCATCTGTTTGTTTAGGATTCCGTCTTTGATCACTAGTTGAAGAGTGTGAGCTAAGCAGGAAATGTGATCGAATGGACTCCCTTCAAGTGCAGAAACAATATTCCTCCCATTATCTCGGACAATGCATACAACTTTGTCAGTCAAACCCCAGTCTTCTACAGTTAGTTCGATGAAGTTGCGAATATTCACACCAGTGTGAAAGCTCTAGAAATGGCACACATTCTAAGCATACATGATAATAAGCATGACTTGAATCCAAAAAATGAGCGGTCAAACTCATGTAGTCGTCAGTGGCTGTGGATGTCCACATGTCTGTTGTAAGAGCAACATATTTAGCTTCAGACAACAACTTTTCTGTTTTTTTTCTGTTTCCTCATACAGATCTGGGATAACTTTTTTTGCAAAATAGTTTCTGGATGGAATGGTGAATCTTGTTTCTAAGTGATTGATCAGTTTACGGAAGCCTATATTTTCTACAACTGATATAGGTTGATTATCAAGACATATCATTTCTCCAATCAATCTTGTAATAATTGAACTTCTTTTATCACCAGACTTAAAACTCTGAGTTTTGTCAATAAAACTCTTCAGAATACGTTGAGCACTGGGAATAGTGATTTTCTTTTTCTAGGAGGAGGCTTGAATTGCAAGTGGGAACTTGAGGGGGATGGTGAAACTGAAATGTATGAACTGTCTGAGGAAACACTCACGGCATCATCAGAATCAGTTGAACCGTGAGGAAATCTGGGATTGGCAAGTGGACTAGGAAGAGAACTTGCAGATTCAGTATCATCCACATCTTCAATTTTCACTTCTAATTCTTTTTGCATAGTCAGTGAGCGTGGAAGAGGAATACTTTCTTTAATTTTGTAAACATTTGCATGTTTTTTCTTTAGATGAGCCCATAGAGGGGTAGTTGTGTGGGATTTTCCTCCCCTCGATATTTTAGAAGCACAATGGATGCACAAGGCAAATTTGTTGTCCGTTTCTAGTAACTGAAAATGTCGCCATTTACTTGAAATATTAGACATAGTGATTCACGAACTGAAAAAAATAAATTTTTTTTACTAATTATGGTCAATTGAATGCGTTAAAATTCTACTTTTTATAAGTAATTGCAGCAAGTGTCTTAAACTTTCGAGTTGAGTTCAGAAACTCATACATAAAATACATAAACTACTTTAGAAAGTACTCCACATTTGGAAGAAAATATGCATTTTAAAAATCAATGATGAAAGTATATAGTAGAGCGAAAGTTTTTATTCTTAACACACTCGCTGCTGGGCACTTCTCGCTGCCGGATAGGTAGAATGCTGCATATTTTAAGCTTTATTCATGCTATCACAGAAAAATAACTGTATTACTTAGAAAATGCTGTTTCTATTACTTTAAAGCTTGATTCTTTTACCTTTTTTAATTGTAAGTTGGTTGGAATATGTTTCTCATCTAAGGAAACTAAGGAAACATGTCAAATGATGGGATTAGCAGCGAAAGTGTTAACGAAGCTCGTATCGACCGATAGAGCAACCATCGACGATGTTTACAAACGTTCTTCAACTTTGTATCATGACAGGTTTTGTCGTGATATTTACGGTGAAAAGATAGTTATTCTTACTGCTACAATTTCTACAGAATTCAATTCGTAGAAACTGTTGTCTTTGTACCATAACTGATGTAGTGAAACCCATCATGATACAAATTTTAGCACATCAACACCATGGAAACGTACCTTTGAACAAACTTTCTTCAACGAACATAATCAACACAGTAAAAAAAAGTAAACACCAATGGTTTCTCCAGGGAATTTAATTATATTCCTTGCTATCTCTTCACTGTGAATTTTATGTAGTTCGTCAACGTGCCTAACATTGCTATGTATGCACTTAATGGCCAGAGTCCTCTATGCAGTTGCCGAGTTACCTACCAAAGAATTTGTATCAAAGCTTATGGTATGGGTGCCTAATGGTGTATGGTGCGAAATTCAAAGTATTCGAGTTGGTACATATAGCATAATTATTAGAGATATCAAATATCGCATACTTTCTACTATTCGAGGTATTCGAGTATTCGCGGATACTATTCGCACACCTCAAGAGAAAACACTAACGCAAACTAAATTACAGGATGTCTGCCTGGCAGGATCAACTGTAAAAAACTACTTTTAAGCACTAAAAATTGCTGTTTTTGATTGAGTAGCTACTTAAAGAGAGAGGTGATAGAAGAAATAAGCATTTGTGGGTTTAAATGAAATATTGTATTCAAGGGAAACTAGAAAGTGAATTTTGTCGAAAGATGGAGTGATATTATTGAAGTTAATGAAACAAATAATAGAACTGGCACAAGTTGTGGCCAGGGACAAACAATAACAGTGCTTTTTTCAAGAATTAAATCCCTCATGAAAGTTGGTGATTACAAGATTGAAGTTTTAGCTGGGGAAATTTGATAATGGTAACCTTTTTAAGAATCAAACCCATTTAGAGAAATGGTTATCGCAAGAGTAGAAGTTGTTGCCCAGGACGTGTAACATTGGTACTTTTTTAAAGAATAAAATCCCTCAAGAAAGTTGATGATCGCAAGGGTAAAACTTGTAGCCAGTGAGATGTAGTTATGGGACTTTTGTTATGAGTAGAATCTCTCAAGAAAAATGGTGATTGCAAGGGTAAGAATTGTGTATGCGGACACAATGTTTGTTTTGATTCTTCTTTAAAGAATAAAATCCGATGAGAAATTTTCTGATTGGAAGGGTAAAACTAGCAACCAGTAACATATAGTCACAGTACTGTTTTTAAGAAAAAAATCCCTAGAGAAAATTAGTGATCACAAGGGTAAAAGTAGAAGCCAAAGTGATATAGTAATGACACTTTTGTTAAGAATAGAATCCCTCACAAAAATTGGGGATTGCAAGGGTAGAAGTTGTCACCAGGGACATAGTAATGGTATTCTTTTTTAAGAAAAAAAAAACCTCAACACCCTTGGCGAAAGAAAAGATCAAAGTTGTCGCCAGGCATATTTAGTAACTGAACGTATTTTAAGAAAAAAATGCCTTAGGAAAGTTGGAGAATGTTGTTGAGTAAAAGTTGTAGTTAAGGCAATGTGGTAAACATGAAAACAGCAGATTTTGAATCCCTTTTGTGTCACAGGAAAAGGTCAAAAGTTTTATGGAAACATATGAAGAGATAAATTTATAATGAAAACAGCAATTTTAGACTTCGTCAATAATCAGAAATGGCCATTTCGTGAATCTCCAGCTTGAAAAAATTGCTACAAGGAGTTTTTCATGTGGTAGAGAATGCTTAAAAGTACTAGGGAAATTAAGTAAAAGAAGAGTAATTTTTTTTGAGAAAATAGAAATTTTAGACTTCATCAACATTCACAAATGCCCATTTCCTGTTTTTCATACTTCTATAAATTGAGATTTGCTCATTTCTTCTTTTCTGTAGTACTAGCTACAAAATGACTGAATCTATCTTTGTGAATAATGTCACTGACTCAGCTTTTTATTCTACTTTGCCTCAAAGGTGGTCTTGCTGGACCCCTAACAATAGACCAGTCATTAGTAAGATACATTTGAGTCTACTTCCAGCTGATAAGTAGGTTTTCGAATAATTCTTATTCTAACATCCAAGGTTCTGGCATGTCGCTCCTATCAGTGAGCCGCCATTAGATCCCTCTTAAAATTCTCATATCGTCTTCTTCTTCTTATTTCATCCAGAATTCCTATACCTCTTCCATGCTTCCCTAGTGCTCCCTCTCTTACCTTGTCCCCACAATCCACCTTTTCTGCCTCCTCTGAACCTCTGCCACTAGCTTCCTCTCCTCTCCAACCATTTTCAATACCACCTCGTTTGTCCGTCCTGCCACTCAACTCACCCTATCCATCCTACACCAAACCCAAATCTCAAACACTCCAAGCTTACGTACATCCTCCATTTGCAATGATCATTTGGAGGCTATTTCTCAGAGCTAAAAGTCTACAAGTTACAAGTCATATGAGTGTGAAACATCAGTATATTTAATTATTTTCTCTCGACTGCTGTGTTTTAGTGAATTTTGCCCATAATCCAAGTTACCAAGATCAACAAAGTAGCGAGTTGACTTTCATTTGAATAACAAATGAAAAAAGAATTGCAACTTACAAGTCATATTTAACCATGTTTGACTTTGGACATGGTGGAGGAATTAAATATACTGATGTTTCACTCTTTTATTTATAAAGAATTAATACTACTTATCACTTAGTTTCTACTAAGTAATGTGATCATAAATAAGGAAATATGAACTGTAAGTTCTAATGAATATTCTTAATGTCAACATAGGGTATGTTATCATGAAGTTTCGTAATACCATTACGTTATAAATCCATCAATAGTGGTTCAATAAAGATAAAACCAACTCAACATGATCTCTTGAAATGTAAGGTTGTGCCAAAATTTCCCCCACCCACTCTGCCAGAAAAACCACTTTTTATTTTATTAGAATTTATTACTGCAGAAAAACCACTCATCGCCAAAAAACTCGTTAACGCCAAAAACTCACAAACGCCGGCGCGAATATCCTCCGAATTGCGCGAATTGATGTCTCGCATATCGCTGTTTCGCATTCGCTGTTCACGATGAGACAATCAACTCACTTTTATACTGAAAAATGCAGTAATGCTTTCTATATCGAGCGACTCAACGCTAGCGCCATTACCTCCACCAATCAACAAGGATATGGATTTCCCCTACTACCCCTAACTCCTGCATCAGTCAAGTGACTCCCCTCAATTGCCAGCCGCATCGACACAGCGCTGTGCTCGCCCTCTTGCCATCTGACTGTCACCGGGGAAGGACGTATCTGCTTGGTTCCAGTTGTGACTTGTGTTCGTCTTGTATATACCAAGTTTACGCTATTTAGCCTACGGGCTTGCTTTCTATTGTAATAATTGCGCTTATATAAATGCTGTTACTTGAAGTTAATCAAACTGGCTAAGGTTGTAGTCATTTTTCTCTCGTTTCCGCCCACCAGTCGCAGTCAATTCACTCGCAATGTCAAGTTTCAGTGGCTTGCATTGCAAGGTTTGTTAATAACTACCATTTTGAGCTCATCCTTCAAGAAATACAGCGAAATAAACAATTATATCTTATGATGTTAGGTTTACCCGAAAACTCGGATTTGCTTGGGATCTTTTAAGGTAAGTTGGGACATCAAATTACTTTTTAGCACATGTTCAATCATTTGCATTTACCCAAAAACATTGCACTAACTTTTAAATTGATTGCAAGGTACATGCCCAAAATGTATCGTAATACTCAAAATACGAGTTATATATGGTCTTGATTAGACCTGACATTTTTTTGGACTAGTACAAGTCTTCGGTTAGGTATATCTGAGTAACCCATCTGCCTTGTGAAAATAGTCATGTGACTTGTAACTTGTAGCTCTGAGAAACAGCCCCCAGGTCTCCAGTCCATACAGTGTCATGCTCCATAGCAGTGTTCTAGCTATCATTTGAATGCCAAATAATTGCAGTTCGATTTTCAACTATTTACATTTCTAGAGTATATTCAACAGTGATTTCCTTTTTCTTTGGTTTTGCTCAACAACTTTCACCTGAAATTATCAATTGATACTTATATTCTCTCATTAGGACTGAATTATTATTATGCTAACATTGGTTTTTAGCCTCTACCTTCACGTGATTTCTTGGTTGATAAATAATGCAGAATCATAATCTATCATGGTGTGAATGTTGTTTTCCATGTCGCCATTGCTCAGTTATTAACAGATTTATGCCACAAAGTATCACTGAGTGGACAGCAAATAAAATATTATTGTTGCAGCAATCAATGATCTATTTACACTTAAATATAGTCCATCACCTTCTCTGACAAACTAATTTTGAGGCCATTGGATTTCTGGAGGTAATTATTATTGGTAACACTGCTAATTATTGTTTAGAAATAAGGTTAAGTGGAATTGCAATTAAATCAGAGTGAATTTAAACTTCAACAAATAATACCAATAATTTTTCAGAAATACATAAATAGATAAATTCTCATAAGAGTGAGCTACTGTAACGAAAAATCTGCCATTTTAAAGAAGTTTTATTGTGTCACAAATAAACTACTTCAGTAAAATAGCATAATATTATGCATCATTAAGTGACTAAAGGGGGTATTTCTACATTTAGAGAATGACATGACTTGCCACAGTATCATATTCATTAAGTCATCCATAGTTGCACGTAAGTGTGGAATTCTATTGAGGAAATAACAATTTCACGATACAACTTCCAACAAAAATAAAAACTAAGATAATAAATGGGAAGTCAGATTCTCTTTTCAATAAACCAAACTACTAATATATTTCATACTCTTATCACTCCTGTTGAGAATCAAAGGAATTTCAGCAACTACATATATAAATTAAAATGCTCAATAGCTCAGTCATAGTAGTGGATAAATAAATTATTTATAAGCTACTAGCAAAAACCCGGCCACGCTTCGCTGTGGCTCAGACTGATATGAAATAAATGGGAAAATAAATAAAAGTACTATCGGGAATATAGATTCACCGAGAAAACATATCATTCTATTTAATACCCTGCTTTGCGTTGCTGTGGCTATGTTCAGCTTCAAAGCGATCCAAAGGCTGACATATTTTCAAGACAATTACTCAAGGTTGAACGCTAGCACAATTAAAAATGTTACGCTGCACTTTTAATTAATCAGCCATTCATTTAAAGGCAGCGACTGAGCAGCTTCTTTTAATTAGTTGTAACAAATCCAACAGGATCCTCTAAATCTACTTTCGAACAATTTTGTTTTAAAATGAAAATAAAATAAAAAGATAAGCCTACTGAATTGACATCTAAAAGGTAAATAAATGTAAACCAAACGGCAATTAATGTTATCCAAATAATTCAAATGAAAAGGGCAAATCGGTTCAGTGTTATTTAATTATGTGTCACATTAAATAAATGTCTAATCACCATATCTTATCTTTAGGGTACTTGATGAAGTGGAATTTACCCGGTTAGTCACTAAATTATACACATCAAGAAGCCATTTCACTGAAATTTTTTCCCGAGCCAGTAAAAATCGGTCATTATGACGGAGAGTTGAACCCAGGGCACTCTTTTGTTTATTTTCAGGTGATTGTTCTTTCCCATACTTTAGGGCTCAAACCCCTGCAGAGTAGGATATTTCTATGAGGACACCCGATACCTACTTCAGTGCCTTGTGGATGGCATTTCAAAATATGTTGGATAAGACGTTAAACTGTGGCGCCTCTCGCTAAGAGTAGGCTAATGGTGAAGCCAGGTTCCTCCCTTGCCTGTTTCCATATGGCGCAAACGACCTTAGTTGTCAGTCACCTCCGCAAATATCCAATCCAATCCCACCCATGGTATTAAAACTACTTTTCTAATGACACATCATGAGCCTTTTTCATCCTATATCCATATGAGGGCTTCAACAATGCTATCGTTCATCAAGGAGACATAGAGCCAAAGCCGATCAATTTTCAGCAATTTATGAATGTTTTTTCAAAATTTATATTTAATCAGTTTGAAAACAAAAATTCATTACAGGAAAAAGAATTTTCATTCATTTTTCTTTACAATGGTTTTCATCGCAACACTGTGCGACCATTATTTCTGATTTAAATATGCAAAAGAAAAATGGTCTGCAAGCATCAAAAATGAACATTATATGTATTTCTTATGGAAACACATTGACTCATCTGGAGTCGAACCGGAGACCATTAATTACTTTTTATTTCCAAATTAACCTTTTTCTGACCATTAGAAACATTTTAACAAAAGAATTAGCCAAATCGGTCCAGCCATTCTTAAGTTTTGCGGAGACAAACAAACGTAGGCTGCAAGCTAATTTTTTATATATAAGATAAACAAAAGGATGTGGACTGTTATCTTACCTGTGAAACCAAAAATTGCAACCTGACTCACATAGGAGAGCTTGATCATTGTCATGTACTTCTTTGTGGCAAATGCCACATGGATATATGGGTGGTGCGTTAGGGTTCTGAGGATTAAAGACCATTGGTTGATCGGGTGGATAAACCTGGTGAGAGAGAAAAACAAAATAAATTAACATAAGATTAGCAATCCTAGTTTACGCGTTCCCCTTGACTAGAGCAAGGGGCACATATGAAGATATAAAAGTTTGCCTATAATTATTTAATGGACAGAACCATTACCTACGTCTATTTTTTTATGTTGAGTATTTTACACCTTTTAGCGTAATTTATGACCATGATAATGCAACCAACATTCAGCCCAATACCAGCATTAATTGTATGGGATTATTTATGCATGTGTTCAATTTATCTAGAAAATGACTTTCGAATCCATATTGAAAACAATCCTTTTATTTTTCCACAATTATTTATTATGAAAGAACACTCACAAAGTTACCTAAATATGGATACCACCTCACAATTTGCCAAGCATCTGCTGGATAATAATCACATATGTGATTTTATCCCCGAAATTTTACATGTCCTACCAAAAGGTTTACAGGTGGATGCATTGGGGCAAATTGAAATTATTTGAGAGTCAAGCAACCTTTGCAATGAGTTTCTCATTCTGCACCCCTCCTCACTCCTTTCCGCAAAAATCTCCCTTTCCACCAAAAAATTAGTTTGTTCTCCAACCCCCCCCCCCCCCCTTCTTAGCAGAGATAGCTCTCGTAACAATCAATACATAAAATATATACAAAATTATACCTGAAGATGCAAAACATGTAGTATGTTTAACTGATAATAAATATTTTTAGAAAAGTACAAGGATTGTTTTCAATAAGGATTTCAGTATAAAATACTTCTGCGAAGTGACGCCTGAAGGTGTAAAGTTTATTGAAAATGGCTTCCACAATTTTAATGATCCACTTTCCTTGAGGATTTATGATGCCAGAAATTAATGGGCTACGTCTGATCTTTGAGAAATTTGACAGTTGTTCATCTTTTGACTTAATTCATTACTATAAAAATGATAAAAAACAATACCTACAGTGACACTTCCAATTTATTCGTTAAGGATACTGATTTTTTACTTTTCTGACATCCTATATTGACTCACTGATTTAAAAATTGAGATAGATGAGACTAATTGCACTATTTTAAAGTTTCTTTTGGTTTTTTCATTACCAGCACCATGGTCATGACCTTTCTTGCATTAGAGTTTTAATAATTACAGATTTTTTTATTAAAAATAAAATATGACATATGTCATAACCATAGAATTTAACAATATGTACTGGCTACGTTTTCGAGTTTGACTGCGTCTTGAGCCTTTTAGGCCTAAAGTGCTTGAGAAGCAGTCAAATTTGAAAACTTCACCAGTACCAATCAACAGCAGTGAAAGCCTACACTCCCGAAGTTAGAGATATGTTTCCTACCACAACTATATTTTCAACGAAATTCCAAAAAAATATTTTCTTCACATGGGTTACTTCATGAATTACCATACGATAAAAGATAGAACTCCAGATATTTTACACTAATCTGAAGATATTCTGAACATCTTATTCTACCATTAACATATTATCAAGTAGATATCCTACACTGAAAATGGAATCATGTTAGGTGTCAAGGGCCTTTGGCTGAAATAAATAATTTCTTTCCTCCATTTATCATACCCTAACGGATAGATCGCCTCTAATAATAATGACTGAAGTATTTTTCAATACTGCTATTCACAAATTTAGAAGATTTCAGTACTATGGCAGGGAATTTGAACATAAGAAATAAACCATCAATGAATATACATAATCACCAAGTGATGATGCACCTACAATAAAACCAATGTCGTACTCAGCCTTTAATTTATGGATGCAAGATTTCACATAGTGTATCCCTTCATCATTCTAATAATTATTCCTGATAAACCTGGCTGAGGAAGTTAATGGAAAGACTAATTCCTCAACAATGGACAAACTAAGGACACATACTCGAACCAATAATGGGTTCCTTCACTGGATTATATTGGGCCCAGTTAAGGATGCTAGGATTGTGATCAACAAGCACTTAACACTCACAGTGAGATGAAATTGAGAAGTTGATTGTCGTTTTAAATCTCAAGCAACTTCTCCAATTTGTGAATAAGAGGCTTTTTCCTCCAGTTATTTTCATTATTTTTATATTTTAATGCACAAAGTGTCAGGCATCAAACAACTGTAGTTAAATAATCACCATATGGCAAGCCTGTGCACAGAAAAGGCCGGCTTATGATTGCCATCAGTGTGAATTTAAACTTCAACTTCAAGTAGATTACAGGGGTTGAAATGGATGGTTTTATGATTGCATGAAAACATCAACCAACAATGAGCTTCAGTTAGTTTCAACATCCACCTTTACAGTTGATGCCAGCTGACACAGGGTGTAAAGTATAAGTGCTGGATATTATTTTTCATCTGTCTGCTGCATTGCATTTCACATTGCAGTGCACCTTATAGCAGTCTTTGGTATACCAGTAATAAGCTGTACAAGTTGTAGCGATTGCAATAAATTCGATGGTATCATGTGAAAATTCCATTACGAAAAATCAAATCATCGCACAGGCAACATTTCCACATTGATTAGGCAACACCTAAAGTTGTCACCTGTGCAATGAAACTGCAAAATTACCAATTCAATTTGATTTTGCAGCAATTTATTCCTGAAAATAGTGCTCGTCCATGCTCTTGCTCTTTCATCAATGGTAAACAAACTCTTTAATTGGCGTTTCTCAGTAGCATGTAAATATCTGCTGCATCAGCATCCAGTCAAAGAATAATGAAGGTAACTGACTATTACTGATGCACATTCCAGCAGTTGGCTGTTGTAAACCATAGTCGTGAACGTAAAACAAATTCATAATTAACAATTGAAGCTAATTTTAGTCAAAAACAGGCCTTTATTACAATGATTAAGTGATGCATTACCATAGTAAGGCATTGCCACATTTAGAGTAAGCTTTTCGTAACATAACCAGAAGAAATTTCAGAAAGATTTCGAAACTACTTTTGAAATTATGTTGGTCATAACTTTGGATGCTAGTAAGTTGTATGTGTTCAAGGATAAATTGATGCTATGTGTAAAAAAACTGAATAAAAAGCAATGTGAATATCTGTGGTGAAGTAAAATCAAAAGTTAACACATGCATTGGTGAGTTACAGTTTATACAGTCTTGATCAATCCAGGAAAAAAGCAAAAGTTGTGATGCTGTGTGAAGTAAAAGCTGGTGTTTATGATTTCCACCAACATCCTTCCTACAACTAATAGGCTATGGGTCCAGATGTGCGATCGTAACTTTTAAGACTGTTGTTACGC
This sequence comes from Ceriagrion tenellum, assembly GCA_963169105.1. Lineage (NCBI taxonomy): Eukaryota > Metazoa > Arthropoda > Insecta > Odonata > Coenagrionidae > Ceriagrion > Ceriagrion tenellum. The sequence goes on along the minus strand of OY720641.1, from coordinate 84,776,784 downwards.
TTACAAACGTCATGTCTACGAGTAAGAGTTCAGGCGCTCTCTCGGCTGTTGAAAAATTGGAGAGCACCAGTAATTATAATAACTGGAAGTTTTAGATGGAATTATATTTGATTCATGAAATTTGTGGGAGAGTCCCCTATAGTGAGACAAAGGACCAGAGGGCTAGAGAGTAAACATTACCTATTCCAACAGTATCCATTAAATTATTTTAGTAAACTGAATATTTCAAAATGTTGGATAGCTTCTATTCTGGCAAATATGACAAAGATTCAATCAAATGCTCTGAAAATATTGAATTATGATGATTACTTTTCCTTCATCACCTGTAATTTTAGACATGAGCATGATTTTCTGAAGATTTTACGAGACAAGCACTTTTAAAATATTAAAAGCTAAAATGTAAAATTTATTAAAATAATTAATGCAATAAAATTAATACTTTCAAGTATTAAAAGTCAAAAAAATTACTAACATGTGAATTACGTTGAGATGAAGTGTACAAATGCATGGCAGATTCTTAATGATTTAAACAGCATAACACATTGCAAAACACATGAGCCAGTTTTCATTCACCTGATTTATCTCTAAAACCGAATAAGCATATGTTACTCATATGCTCCACACATGTGGCCCTAGGAGGGCAAGAATAAATGGAGGTCAATTTTATATTATTTCTTGCATCTCAGATCTTTATGACCAAATGACTAATGAATGAGAGAAAGAATGCCCTTGCTCGTTGATACTAAACAACCAACATGGTAGGTAGAAACATGGGAAACTTCAATGGCAACACAACTTGTGTAGGTGATATCACACCTGATTGTCTTCTACAGACTGCTACAACAAATGTTGATGAAATGAAATGCAACTAAGATGATTAACTTACATAATTGTCAACTTCCCATTGCACATATGCATAACATTTATCTGAATATATTCCCCTTCTCCTCATCTTTAATTATGGAAAAGCATAATTCATTGGACAAGCTTTCCTTTTAATGCAAAGCACAATCCATGTTAAGCATAGAAAACATTCAGTCACTACCATTTAATCTGGAATTTGAATAAACCAACAGGTTACTGTTAAATCCAACATTAACCTAGAATACACAACCTCCAATTCATCATAAATGGCTTTTTAATTTAGAGATCAAGCAGGGTTGTCATTCCTCAGAAAATTTCAATCAAACAATGCCGTAATGAATGAATTCATGGTGAAGGAATCATTGACAGCAATAGGGGTTACATTCCTGAATGAGTGAAAAAATGCCCCTTATTTTAACGCCAAAACTTCCCACATAGAGATAAGCTCAACCCAGAGCTGAAAGTACCCATATGGGCACACTAACTTTGCATGGTTCTAACTACAGGGTTTTTCTATTCAGGGACTCGAAATTGACAACTACTATAGATAATTTCTAATGGATTGGCACTCTTTTTGAAGTTGCCTTTCTAATGGATTGGCACTCTTTTTGATTTTAAAATTGTCTTATTTGAAAAGTATTTTGAGAGGTCAATTATTGCACGAAATACTTAGAATTCACAGACAAACTTGGCGGCAAAGCAACTTCTGTTCTGGCCTATGTGTCATTTCTTTTGTGCACTTCAATCATACCTTCCATTACTTCTTACAATGTTCACAGCCATTGAACTAATGATAATTTGCCTCTTGTTTTCATTGTGAACTGGTCAAACCCTCAAACACTTGTATCTCAGGCTTTGATGTCTCCCTGCAATCCCTGGGGAGTGGAGGTGGATCAGGGAAAACCTAGACACTTCTCGCTCTATTGGTTGCCAGGTGCTGGCCACCTTTCCCCTCATGAGTGCAATAAAGTTACAGTGCAAGATGCCCTCAGTCAAATCACCATAATATTCCCCAACTACATTTAGTTGAACAATTAATCTTTAATAGTTGCTAATATATTGAAGCTTACTGCCTTAAGAGTGGGAAAAATTTAAAGAGCCAGATTAAAATCCAGCTGAGAATGCAGAATTTTGGAGATTAAAGTCTCTGTATCTGGTACTTAAAGGTTAGGTCGATTTTTCATTATTACCATACATATCTAGGATCAGCCATTAACATAAAATACGGTAATCCTACAAAGCCAGTTTCCTACAACCCTTGACAAATGAACTTGACAACTGTAAAAACTGGCATCAAGAGGTTGTACCTAATGCCAATGTAGCTCAAGTTTACCACCAAGAGACTTTTTGCAAGTTAGCCACTTTTTTATACAGATATAGGATCTGTTAATGATAGGCTTTCATAATTTATCATCGTCATACCCTCGTATTTAAATGCTATTAATGGGGTGATCTACTCTTCATGCTTGCTGGGTTAGCATCCAAAAGATTGTTTGGATGATGCATACCAATTATCTAGGAGCAAAAAAATCAAGGTACTGACCGATGTGGCCAACTTTCTCGCATCTGAAGTTCGCAAAAATATAGTAAATATTATTTTTTTGTGATTTAAAAGACATAAGTGAAATTTCCTCTATTGTACCCTACTGGAAGCAGATACGAATGTATGTAGTTTCAAAACACACATCAAACATTGCTGAATGCAGTATTTATTTTCCACAATCCCAAAAGCCACCTTCTTACATTATTATTGACCTTAAACATTGGGCATATCAACAAGGACCATGGTTGAACACCAGCATTCATGTCCTGAATGGTAAAAAGTTCTCCCATGAAAGACTGAAACCCACAACCCTCAGAATAGTAAGCAAGAACTGTAACCCACTTCCACCAGGGGTGGAGAAAGACTTTTTGAACCTTTTTGTGTTGGTGAAAGGCATATTTTTACCATATTTGGTGTAATAGCTGACTTCTACAAGAAATACGGTATGTTTTAAATTTACAAGTTTAGGTGTAATAACATTAGGGGGGCTATTCTATATCTCCAAACAAATCAGTGCGCAGTTGAGCTTCAGCCGGTTGATCCCACTGACACACTAAACATCTACATCTCTACACAATACTCCGGGAGCAGCCACTTGGGCGTGTGACAGGGGGTGTTTAGTCACCAGCCGTGTAAAGGTGTACGTTTTTTTGGAGATGAAATGGTGACATGTATTATAGGAGTCTATTTAGTGGAGCTCAGTTTTTATTGTGGTCGCTAATTGTTCGTGGAAAGAACGAGTTTTTGTACCTATCTGTCTGGCACAGTATCTCTCTTAATTTATCGCATCGGTCAGACCTAGAGATGTAGTGAGGAGTCATGATAATATTGTCTATGTCTCTCTGAAAAATATCAGTTCTGAATTTATCAAGCAACCTAAGCCTAACGTGTAGCCTCCCGAGTCTCTAGGGGCTCACAATGGACGAGCCATCTCTGTAAAGGCTAGAGAACATAAAACGTGTTGGGTGAAAGGAGATATCTCATCAACCTTTGCCAAATATTTAATCAAAGAGGACCATTCAAGTGACTTTGCACCGGAAGTATTACATATTGAGAAGAAAGGGGCCAAATTGGACTACTTAGAACATATAACTAATAACTGCAGGTTGAACTTTGTGAAACCTCTCCATACTTAACGGAAATTAAAAAACACTTTGTATAGGTTCACTGGATGGGTTGATTCTATAGGTTCACTAGATGAGTTCACCAGATAGGGCCTGAAGATGTCATTATGTGACGAAACCATGGTCGTTTTCAATAAACCCATCTAGTGAACCTATACAATGTGTATTTTAATTTCCGTTAAGTACTTAGAACATTTTGAAATTGTGAGTGCTGCCAAAAACATAAGTGTGAAACTCCTTAATGAATGTGTTTTTCCCTCCCACTCTCCCCTATTATCCATACCTTTCCCCCATCACCTCCCACTGACTGTGACGCATGCCTCTAATGTCAGCCAACCACTTCACCCCCCACCCCCCCAGGTCTCTATACATTAACTCGCATGCTATACATAATGTACCTTTGAAAATGATTGCAAGGCTATCAAAACCTAGGTCGGGAATTTAAGTTTTAAGTGTGGAATACACTAAAAGATTTTTCTTTTTCATCATGTCACTGTATTGTTCTTGACTTTTTTGGTCTTCAGTCTCTATTTTCGAAGCTTTGCAAATACAGTTTAAAGCATCTTTTCAACTGAACTGTCATTATCAGTTTACCCTTACAAAATATGGATTAATGCTCAAACACTGCTGATAGTTTAACATGCATTAACAACAAATTTTGCAGAGAAACTACAAGTAATGTCCATGCTCAGAGTAGCATGCCTAATAACTGGATTACATCTACATAATACTCCGCAAGCTGCCGCATGGGCGTGTTAGAGGGGGTGTTAGATCACCAGCTGAGTAAAGGTGTCAGTTTTTTGGAGAAGCAATGGTGACATGAATTATAGGAGTGTATTTAGTGAGCTTAATTTTTATTGTGATCGCTTATTGTTCGTGGAAAGAACGAGTTTTGTACCTATCTGTTTGGCTGTGAATCTCTCTCATTTTATTACATTTGTCAAATAACTAAGTTCAAATTCCTATGAGAAAAAAATCCTTTAGAGCAGGGATTGAACCAAGGACCTTTTGCTAGCCAAATCAATGAGAATAACCCCATGCACGACTCTCCAGACAATTAGAAGGTTGTCTGCACATAGACCAGGTAAGCCAATGGTCAGTGGTTCCATTCCTCATCCAGTCAGATTTTTTCTAGCTATAATTTAAGCATAATGGTGATCTAAGGTTTTGGCATGCCAAACACCTGGAGGAACTACCATGTCCTTGAGTAACTACTGCATAGAAAACGTCCTGGTTATACTCTATGTTTCTTTCTATAAGTGTCCTCATCACTGCAATCGCATCCTGAGTTGACCTTCCTTTCTGGAACCCAAACTGGTCATTGCCAAAGTAGTTATTGGCCTTTCCCTCCAACCTTCTGTTGTTTATACTAAGTAAAACTTTGACTGCGAGTGAAATCAAGCTGATTGCTCTATACTTCTTGCATTCTGAACAATTCTTCCTTTTCGGGATAGGAATCACCTCGGCCAGAGGACTGTTTTCACCAAGTCCTCTGGCCATACTCCTTCCTCGTAGATCCTATGTATAAGTTTGAAAAAAGCATGCCTACCTTTATTTCCTAAACTCTTTAGTAGCTTTGAAGGTAAATTGTCTACTCCTACAGCTTTTCTTGACTTCATCTCTTTCAATGCTTTCTCTATTTCACTGTCGAGAATCATTGGACCAAGGTTATCTTCCTATGGGGTTCCATCATCCTCTATATCTAAATTAGTTGGTCCACTATCGCTGTCATATAGTTCCTCCAAGTATTCTTGCCACCTTTTTGAATATCTTCCTGCTTGATTAACCCTTCAACATCGAGCAAGGTAGTGGGTACGTCGCGCCCGGACTTCACATGCCGTAGAGCGACGTAGCCAGTATGTTGTGGCAACCATCTGCATATTTTAATTTTTTAATCAATTATATTTTTTCACGATCCTTGCGTATATGGTATTATTCAAAAGCAGAATAATGTGGCTTTTTAGTAGTCATAGCTGTTATAAAATATTAGTTTATCATACTTTATTGAGAGTGTTTTAATTATATGGAATTTTCGAAAATTTCTTTCACACACTATGAAAGGTAAAAGATTTAAAAAATATTTCACCAAAGAAAAAATCATAAAATGTATTAGGAAGTACAAGTTATACCACAAAATATTATAGACAAGATATTATTTTATGTGCATAAAAAATTTAAAATAAGTTCAATGAATAGTTTTAAAGTTATAAATTATTTACCAGCCATATGCAAAAACCGGCGATTCCATTTAAATCTCCTCCATGCTTGAAGGGTTAATATTCTACCCTCTTGTCCTTAATCTTTGGTACTGTTTGCCCTTGCTTACCTCCCGATAGCAATTATACTCTACCATATAACGCTACTCCACTAACACTTCCCCTCCCTTTTGCAGTTTCTCTATTTCCTTGCATTGCCTTTTCCACCAATTTTCCTTCGTCCTATTGGTTATTCGCCATAGTTGATTATTTAGCTCCTTGTATTTCGCCTTACCTATGTCGGTGTTGACATTTTTCCAATTCCTTCTCTCCTCCATTTTCATAATCATTTCTTCCGTAACCCACTGCTTCTTTACCCTCCTCATTTCCGCTGCTCCTATTGTTGTCTCAGCTGCTCTTGCAATGCCTGTTTTTACACTCTCCCATTTTTCCTCGATTGTTCCCATTTCCTTGGCTTCACCTAAGTTACATTCCACTATCTCTTGGTATTCCCTCCTTTTTCCCCCTTTCAAAGCTTCTAAGTTTTATCTCTTTATCCTCCAACTTTTATCAAGCTTTTTAAATCGCACAATCTCACAATTCATCATAACTAAATTATGATTTGAGTCTACATCAGCCCCCGGATAGCTCCGTGAATTCTTCACACTGTTCCTAAATCTTTGCCTGACCATGATGTAGTCAATTTGATATCTCCCAGTGTCTCACAGAATTTTCCTGGTGTACCTCCTCCTACGATGGTGTTTAAACCAAATGTTTGTTACCACTAATTTATTTCTCCCAAAAAATTTTACTGCCTTCTCTCAGAGATCATTTCTCCTTCCTAATCCAAACCCTCCCACTTCATATCCGTCTCTCTCTTCCCCCACTACTGCATTCCAGTCGCCGATTACTATTAGATTATTCTTGCCTGGGACTTCTCTCATCATCTCCTCTATCTGTTCATACACCCCATCCACCTCTTCCTCCCTATGATTGCTTGTAGGCATATACACCTGAACCGAAACGAATTTTGTAGGGTGTGCTTTTATTTCTACCACTACTATCCTGCCGCTCACCTGTTCAATATTTACTACCCCCATTCCAAATTTTGCATTCCATACTATTGCTACCCCACGTTGACTATCAGCCCCAGCACTATAGATAATCCTGTAACTATCACTCAAATAGTCCTCATCTCTGTCCTTCACACTGTCATTCCATCTCACCTCTCCCAGTCCCAAGGCATCTACGTTTCCTCTATCCATTTCCAGTTTAATATTCTCCAGCTTCCCTGCCCTCATCATGGTCCTAACGTTCCAAGTCCCAATTCTTATCGGTACTTTCATTCTCTTCTTTTTCTTCTTATCTTCCTTAGTCCTTATATCCTGTGATTGTTCGGTTGTGCAAGGATTTCGTGAGATGACGACCTTGGGGGCCTTGCATCCCGACCCGCCCAAGTGGGCGGCATCACGTAGTTGCGAGTATTCATTTCTCTTTGATCAGATACAAGACATATATTGTAACCTGAGTTAGCCCTTCATGCCCTATACAATTATGCAGGTTATGCATGCTATGTGCAGGGTACAAGATACATGAATGTGAATTTTTATTCATTATAGATCATATGTATTACCTTGTCAGAATGGGTTAGCAAAAAATCATAGACATTATTCCCCTTTTGTCAAAAACACACTTTCTACATGGAATTTCCCTCATCAACAGTAAATATCCCAGATTTGATGATGATCTCATCTTTGACAACAAATAACATTTCTCCTTTCTTTGTATTCAGCCTTTTCTACATAATGCATATGATTAAGGAAAGACCTCGGTATGTGCAATTTCATTTGACAAAGAACTTCCTCCTCTTATTACTTAACAAGTATCCCTACCCAAAATGAGATGGAAAATCAGTGACATTATTTTTTGTACATTTCAATTGACAACCGCTCAGGAAATGGAATCCCTTGAATACGACTTACAGGTTCCTTGAGATGGCTCTCAGGGTATTATGTAGATGTAATTCCTGTATCCAAATCTGCTCCTAGTACATAAGGATGCTATGGTACTCTTGTTAGTGTTACTGACCTCGTGTAATAACTGAGATGGGAATCACTTTCAGACTGTTGGTTAAAAATCATCTTCAATCTTTTAAGTGAATTTAAAACCAATTTATTTCCTGATGACGTTATTATGTAATATCTCATGACCTTCAACATGCTATGGTTGAATAAATAATGAGAATAAAATAGAGAAATAGACTGCAGAACAGACAGGTTTAAAATGTCATAACCCCACAGTCAATAGAAGACCACAACTGCAGCCAATGAAACTTTGAAGTAGGTTAGTCGTCAGGTCATGTAGTTGATAAGTTGATTCCAGCCCCTATGCTTATTTCTTCATCTGCCACATAGTGCTAACATAATGTTTTGAATAACTCCTGCATCTCGTTTAAGCAGTTGCTTTGTACATTAATACAAGTAGTTTCTGTAGCATAGGTTGTATACCTATGTTACCCCAAACACCATTGAGGTGGCTTGCAGGGTACTATGTAGATGTCCTCTGTGTATATACCGTATTTTCCCATCGATAACGCGCACGTTATCTATACAAAAACGTTCAGATGACCGAAAAAAATGGCGATGCGCGTTATATAATGAAAATTGAAAAATTTCAAACATTTACATACCTATGTACACAATAATTTAACCCTCTTAGTGCTGACCCCTGCCAGCGGTTCTAGTGAGAAATGCAGAGGGTAACTAGAATAAAATGTATCACTCTAGGAAAATAAATATTATAAAGTTATTGTTTAAAATATCCATACGCAGTTTTTCTTATTGCGTATGCATTGAATTAGGTAATAATAAAAAAACGCTTATACTTTGTACAAAAAATAATTGTAATTATATTTGTGTGCAAAAATTAAACAATATTTTGCCTATGAGCCGATATATCGGTCCGCCGCACTAAAAGGGTGAAAGAGTCTTGCAAAAATAAATTAGTCTGGAAGCATGCCTTTAGAATTGCATTCTATTTTATACAGATCTGCCACTGTTACAGTTATTTCATCTCATAAATCCACGAGAAAAAGAAAAAACATATAATTTCTATACTTCATTTATTCTAATACGTAGTACTTCTTTATTCTAATACATAGTACTTCACGTATACGTAGAGTACGTTGTATTATATACACGTATGTATAAATATATGATAGGATAGGTAGATCACTCGAATCCAAGAAATTCGTCACCTGAATCAAATTAAATGAATTAAGTGCATTTATTATCTCTTCAGGCACATCACCGAGTTCACTCTCCGAAGTTAATTCTTCCTCATCTTCTAGCACTGGCGTTGAAATATTTCCTAAAGCTTTTTCAAATCCATTTTTTACACAAGTCACTGTGACACCCTGCCAACTTTCCAGGATCCAACAGCTCATTTCTTCATAAGACACTCTTTTAATCCTTCCCAATTCTGTGTAGTCTTTCATACCAGACATCATCCACTTTTCCCAACTAGAACGTAACTTTGATTTAAAAGATTTATTAATGGATAAATCCAGCGGTTGGATCTTTTTTGTTAATCCACCCGGTATTATTGCCAGTTTGGAATATTTGCTCTCTAACCGTTTCGTTTTGTCAGTAATATGAGCACAGCAAGAGTCCATTCTCAATAACGATTTTAGTTTGAAAAAGGATTGTTTTCTTTTTCCCCACACATTTTCAACCCACACTTTCATAATCTCTTGATTAATCCATCCCCTCTCATTTGCGGCAATCAAGATGCCTTTCAGGAAGTTTCCTTTGGGAAATGTTTTTCTCTTAAAAATAACCAAGGGTGGAAGCTTTCCACCATCGGAGGTTACACTTAAGACAACCGTAAAATTCGACTTCTCGTGTCCAGTTGTGGCTACGGAAACTTCTTTGGATCCTTTTAAATCTACTGTCCTGGAACCAGGAAGATCAAAACTAACAGGCACTTCATCCATATTGCTGAAATGTGCAGGATCCACACCACACAGTTTTTCTTTGACGTATAGTCTAAATTTCTCTACCTTGGCCTCCCAGGCCTGGGGAGTTTTTGCCCAACAGTCAAAGTTGTACGAATGCACAGATTATTTCGTTCCATGAATCTAAATCCCCATGATGGGTAGGCTTAAAAGTTTTCTATTTTGTATTCTTCCGCAAGTCCTTTTGCCTTCAGCAACAGGCAAGTTGTTGACACTTTACTTCCTTTCACTCTCTCGGAAATGACCCATTCGAGAGTTGTTTTTTCAAGTTCAGGCCAGAAGCATTTCCTGTATCTCATTGCGCGTTTATTTTGATGTAAACACTTTATCACCGCTTCTCCTTTCCTCCATCCCCATAAGCTGCACTCTCCCACATACAATTTTCTGGCAGCCTTGCGATTTCCTTTTTCTTCAGCGAAATTTATGACTTCTAGCTTAAACATTGCTGTACAGGCCCGAGTTACGTATGTCTCGACTTACATAAATCCATACTTACGTAAGTGGTAACCTTATCTGAAGGGATTCCGTTAATTTTCAAACGCGAGTACGAAAAAGTAAATTGTTCGCTCATATACCTACTGACAAAATATCGAATGGTTATCGAGTTTTTAACTCGATACTCAAAATAAATTGGCCCATTTTTATCATTCATCTACGGAATTTTCATTAATGTTCATTAATTTTTGTAGCAAAATTGCTTAAAAATCTTAAATCTTCTACCCAAGTAACCAAAAAACACTACAATTTACAGTCCTTGCGACAGAAGTGGTTGCGCTCACTCCAGTATGTATCATATAGCTTGCTACGCATCATTCAGACCTGAAACCCAAACTCCGACTTTCGTCTATTTTAAAATTGTATCCTTAAGTTTGACCATGCCTGTATGTGGATTTAAAAGAAAATGAAGTTGTAATAGAAGTCTTTATTGCGGAAAAGACTTGGTTAGTACCCACGTGATGGAAATTGGCCCAAGGTAACAGCCCACGGTAAGGCGGCAGTCGGTTGTTCAACGGAGTATGACCTATTGCCAAGAAATTAACCCGTATTTTCTCTAACCACGAACATCTACCTACATCCTCTTCAACTCTTAAATTGGATTACAATGAGAAGCCATCATCATCTTCCATATTACTTTTATAGAAATCGACTAGAAATAACTTTTTCGAACCTGGCCATTGGAAAGTCACAGCGATCAGAGACCCGTGATTTTCGAAGGACTAATAAGTAAGAGGTAATGTTACATCTCGGAGGCTATGGCTAACGCATCATTCTGTACTTTAAAGTATATTATTATAATATTGTTCATATTTTGCTTGAAAAAAAACGTTCACGTACTTGGGGGCCTGTGGGCAGAGCAAGCAACGGGGTCCGTCGAGGGGAAAAACTCTCAGGGCCCATAGGCAACTGCCTACTTTGCCTTGTTGTTAATGCAGCACTGTCCCCGTTGGCTGCAAATGATGCAACAATGCATTCAACTCAGGCAACCAAAGACGTCTTGTTTGATTGGTACATTGTAATGTAGGGCACGATAGCACTGGCAATATCCCTTCAGTCATTTTCTGGAACTCGAAGTTAAGAGTTGGATTTGTGAAAAATTTTGCGCGGCATCTATACACGTTCAAGATAACTATGAAGCCCTGGGCACGCGGTATCTATATAAATTCATGATAACTACAAAGTTCTGGGTGCGCATTATACATAAGGTGTGCATTACCGATGGGAAAATGCGGTAAGTACCGCACACCTAAGAGGTATCTGTCACAGTTATTAATTGCATTAGATGGATAAAATTATCCAGCAACAACATTTAAACTCCAAAAATGAATAACAATAGCACATTATTATTCAGTTTCCTCTGATATTTTTGGAAATTCACAATGGAATTCAGGGTGGTTATCTATATGTGTCTTAAAAAAACAACCTCCCATCAAGCTCATTGCAGAACATTTTTTAGTGTAAAAAGACATTTTTGGACATTCATGGTAATCACATTAAAAAAAACTTTGCTGAAATTCCAAAGGTAAACTCTACAACTTGATTCCTAAAGCAAATAAAACTGTTTTTATAATTATAATAAATATTGTTATGCATTAAAATATTAAAGTGTAAGTTTGAGTAAGATCTATGATGAATGTCATATATCACCATACCAGTGTAAGGGATGGAGAGTAGTGCAGTAGGAATGAGACCCATTGGTAGATCTACAGTTTAACCCTTTGAGTGCGGTATGACATGATATCACGTCATTGTCTTTACGCTGGTGCAGACGATGTTATATCACGTCATGGCTACCATGAGTGTTCCAGCTTTCACTAGGAGGCGTACTGAAAGTTCCCTAGTGAAAGCTGGAACACTCATGGTGGTGTACTGAAAGTTCCCTACTGAAAGCTGGAACACTCATGGTGGTGTACTGAAAGTTCCCTACTGAAAGCTGGAACACTCACGGTAACGTACTGGAAGTTCCCTAGTGAAAGCTGGAACACACACGCTGGCATACTGAAAGTTCCCTAGTGAAAGCTGGAACACTCACGGTACACTTGATGTGAAATCATGCCATCAGAACCAGTATAAAGACAACCATAACGTGATATCACGTCATGCCGCACTCAAAGGGTAAATGGATGCTGGTACAGGTTGACTACCGAGGGATTTTTGAAAAATATGTCCCAATAAGCCAAGTTGACATTTAACTGCATTAATTAAAGCTACTTCTCCAGGGCCATCGGTGTCTGCCATGGCAGGGGAAGAAGGTACGACCACGGACACCGGCATCCACCAAGGCAGTCAACCTGTTAATACTAATCCTTGGAGCTAGGAAGATAATCATAATCATGAATGCCACCACTAACCTTCCCAGCGGAGACTGGCATGGGCCTCGGACCCATTCCTGGATGGCCAGCAAACCCATGGGGATGAGGTGAGGGGCCATGGTGCGAGTGACCAGGATGGCTGTGATGATGTGGGGGCACTGAATGGTGAGGGTGTCCGTGAGGTGGAGGGAGGGATGGTGGGGGACCATGAGACTGCATCGAGGGCGGACCGTGCGGTGGCATCGAGTGCATGCCGACATGCTGAGGCATGCCGCTGACCATGCCACTACCCATAATCCCCGGTGGACCCCCTCCCATGTGGTTCGGACTGTTGACTGGGTGCTGCACCATGCCCGATGGGCCGCTCATGTTGTTCATGCCTCCACTCATGGGCCCCATGCCGACGGGCCCCATAGCACCTCCTGCCCCACCCATGTGGTGGTGATGGTGGTGGTGGTGATGGTGGTTCATGTGATTCTGGGAGTGAAGCATTGAGTGCGTCATGTTGGGAGATTGCTGAGGTGGGGTGTCGTCAAAAGGGTTTGAGGCCACAATGGTATCACCATATCCTGGAAAGAGAAAAGATGACAAGTGTACAGTAGAACCGCGATATAACGAAATTTAAGGGACCCAAAAATTATCAATTTCGTATTTGTGAAATTCGTTATTGTGAAGCTAATTTTTGTCTGATCCAAATACATACTACCTTCGGAAGTTATTATTTTGTATTATAACGATAGTTAAACTATTAACTGTTGTAAGTCAGAGTCGAACCTCTTTGTGGGTCAACTTCATGGAGACCATCGTGAAGCTATAAGCAAAAATGTTACTTTATTTGCTGATTCATTTATTCTTATTCGTCTCCACTAAGTACGATTTCTGTTTCCTTCTATTCTATTACGTGTTATATTTCATTGGTAGCACAATAAAAACTAAAGAGCTAAAAGAAATACCTGACAATCACATTTACGTTCTTATAATGTCAACAAAAACACAGCTTAGGGTGATATGAAATAGGTATATCAATGCTGTGGGAAACCTGTGTATTATTACTTACACATGAAAGAGACGTAAGATCGGCGAAATGGTTATTCACGCGATATCTAGGGAAAATAATAAATAATCAACAATAACAGAGGAGAACAAGCGAAGGATATAAATATGTTGACATTATTTGATAGTAATGCGAGTTGAAATCTTATTCCCACCCTTTGACACAGTAAATCACCATATTAAAGTGGCAATAAAAAGACTTCGAAGTCCCAAATACACCTGACAAATGTTAAAAGCTATACATTTTTGACGAAACCTTGGTTTCAAGCTTCCATCTTCACTTCTTCATCTGCTTGCTTTCCTCCGGCATCTGAATGCATTCGGCCAAGCAAGCACTATGCTCGCGAACTGCACCACTTGGCACTGCCGGCAGTTCGCTAACTTAGCGCTTGCTTAGCTGAATGAAAACACTGGGTGCGTTTCACCAAGCAAGCACTAAGCTTGCTAACAGCGCTACTCGCCACTGCCCAAGGCCGTAGGCCTGCTTCATAGGTTGGCGGTGATCACAATGGATTTTGCCACTGACAGTGGTGGTGGACCCTTCATAGGTCGGCGGGGAGAAAACTAATGAAAGGTGGTAGGCGTATAATAACAATGACACTACTATTCACAGGTCATTGGAAAAAGCAACATTTGGCGACAGTTTGCGGAGAGTTGGAGGGGAAGGCAGTTCCCGGCAGTGGCGTAGCTAGTGTGTGTGTGTGCTGCCCAGGGCGGCCCTGAGTTTAGCAGACCCGGCCCCACAGCGCCGCCCATGGCAAACCCCACAGTGCAGCCCCCTTAAAAGGGCGCCCCGGACGGGCCGCCCTGTTTTGCCATCTCACCTAGTTAAGCCACTGCCTCGAACTTCTGTCAAAGATGCGTGCAAGGGAAAAAGAGGAAGTGTTGCAAAGCTGCCAAGTCGATGTTAATGGAGCCTATTCTTCTCGCCGGATATTATCCCGCAAATTTGAGCGGTCTTGATGACAACCGTGCACTCGACTTCGCAATCCCGGGGGGGGATGAGGGATATGGGGATACATCCTCCCCGAAAATTTAGGGTTTTACAGAACAATTTTAACAGCTAGATTTAGTTATCAAATACAACATTGAACACTCCGATCACTGAGGTAGTCTCCCCCCCAAAATACATTCCTGGGACATGTCACATCATGAATTATTATGCGACAAACTTGCAAACCAAAGTAAGAAGATTGATGTAAGGGTGATACACTTATTTTCTCTGATACTCAAGTAGCGATGATGAATGTATCTAGCTTAATGTCTCTGAAATGTGATGACTTCAAGAGATAAATTCATGGAGCACCTAACAGCGAGACGAGTAAAAAATCACGTATACCTTGTAACATACCAGCAAATGGCAGCTGGAAAATTTTAAATGTTGAGAGAACACTGAAATAATGAAGGGACTGATGAAGTGGGGAAAAAATGGGTGTAGTTCATCTTAGCTATGATGTAGAACTGAAAGTAGAAATCCCAGAAATGGCAAGAAGACGCAGAGAATAACATTGAACATGGTACGAGAAGAAGTTCTAGAAGTAGAATTCCTAAGGCTTAGTGGAAATATTGTATTTTGTTCAATGAGAGAAACCTTTTAAAAATTTGTATGAAACTTTGTAGAGTGAGTACTCTGATGAAAGGAATAAAACTATGAAATTAGACATGAAGAGCCTTATGAACCATAATGTTTGCGAAATTGTTATGAGACCAGAGGTGGGATGTAGTATGTTGTAGTCATATTGAAACCTTTTGCTACGAATATATATGACAGTAGGTTTCCTGACCGGGGAGACATAGGCTGAAAATATCCGACAGAGATTTTCCTATGCAAACAAACGAACATCGTATATATCCATCGCTATGCTTTCACCCTTTCTGGCGCTCACAAGGTTCGCTTCTTCGTTTCGGGACTCAACGCAGCAGCGGGGGTCAGGTCTTTCCCTCGGAATCCGGAAACAGGTACCTGGACCCTTCCTCGTATTAGCACCCTCTTTGCGGCTAGGGAGCACAGCCTTATGATTATTTATTCAGTGATATAAAATCAGTATTGAACGGCTTGTCTTTTGGTGAGCGTTTACAAATTTTAATTGAAATTCTACCATTAATATTAACCGTCATCTTGATTTCAAGATAAATATCATACCAACGTTTGATAATGCATAACCGGAATATTTTCTTACATCATTTATTCCAGTATGTTTTGAACTTCTCTCAAATATTCTTTCGATTGATTTTATAAAAAGTTAAATTTTCCTGAGTTGTCACCATAAAATAATATTTCACACCTTTCTTTCATATCCAGGCCTTGAACCGGCATTAGCAAAGTTAAAAATATTTTTTACTATTTTTATTTTTTCATATTTTTCAAGATTGCGAATATTTTTATTGTGAAATTATATACTTCCTCCAAGCACTAATAGTTTTTCTAAGTGTGAAATATCTTGAAGCAAAGTACAACACAAAGTCCAGCATCACATATTTCAGACATATATCGTGTCTCGCGTCTTTTACCACTCTTACTGTACACAGCACACCTCCTTGCAGGCGATTTTTTTTCGAAACTTCTGAAGCCACTAAAGACTGAGACAGAACTGAAGAGGAACTTTTTTCGAAAAGTACTTTGGAGATACGAACGAGAATGAGAATAAGTTATTCCGAGAAAAAAAGTAATTATACCGATGGATTCATTTCCAGAGAAGCTCCACAGGAGTATTGTATACCCGTGGTGGTGCGAACTTTCCAAACATTACAATGGAGGTCATAGCTGTGATAGATAATGTGCTTTTCTGAGAAAGAAATTTTTGTCTCAGGTAATGCATTTCAAGGAAAAATATAATTAATGTGGTCTGTCGAGGACATCATGGGAATCAAAAAAGGGTATTTCAAGAGCACACATTTTTGCAATGGAATTGGTTTATGTATTAAATCCGTTAATTTTGATGGTAGAATTTAGTTTAAAAGTTGTAAATGCAATGTAAAAAATGAGGAATTAATTTCATAGTCAACAGTTTGAGAGTAAGAAACAAATATGAATGTCGTAAAACCAATTAATAAACAAATAGTTGACTGTGAACCCATGTTGCTTGCTGCATGCTGGGAAGGTTGTAAACCCACGAAGGATTGAGCTTAACTGCCCCAGAATTCGAGATAATGGCAAGGTACCCGCTGGGAGGGGTCGAAAAAGGTTGGACAGGTCCTCATACGAAACTTAGAATGTAAATCTAATGCATTTGTTAACGAATATTCTTCATGCCTTACTGTTTATGGAGATAAATGTGATTGTATTCCACTTGTATGGATATATATTGACTCCTAAAAAGTCTCGTCATTAACTGACTTGACTATGGGTCCAAGGAAGTTAGTTATCATTGTCTGAAAAAAGAAGAAATTTACTGACAAATCATCGAGGATACAAGGTATATAATCAACAATATGGATGGCAGATCTGCAAGTGAGTCAGATGAATGGGAGCTGGCAGCTGTGGCATTAGATATGTCAAACCAATATAAGATATTTACGTCACATATGCCTCTCAAATAATCCTTGCTGGCAAGTATCTACCTTTTAAGGCCATTGAGAGATAAATGAATGTTACAGGGCAATTAAATCATGTTTTTATTGCATCCCACAGTTACTTCTATGATGATTTCAGTCCCAGTAAGTCAACAGAAGCTTATTGCATTTATATCAATACATATTATGTAAGGAAATAATGGTCTTATTAACAAAAATGTTCCAAATGATAATTTCATAGAAAGAAAAATATTCTCAAAATCTCTGAATTTGAGAGGCCACAGAGGTTAAGCTGATTTCTAAACTTCATGTGAAAATTCAAGGATGAAAGGCTTTGATAAATGCAAAATACAAATGTACGGTCACCAACAGTACCTAATCACATTGATTTACAATGTAAAAAGAAATGGACCAAGACTTGCACCAAGACTGGAGAAAAACGTAGGTTTCAAAGCCTTGATACATACTCTGAGGCCAGTTTAAAAGCTACAAGAACAATTTATAAATTTATATACACTCATCATAAAAAAGATACAGGGAACTTATTCAAAATCACCTTTGTTGGAATAAATTCGATCACATCTGAATGGAAATATCAATGTCTACAGGTAAATTCCATTAACTACAAATGGTACATTTAATGAGTGACTGGAGAAGCCCAGGGTGTCATTTGGCTGACACCTAGGCAGATATTTAGGGAAGGTGACAATTGCTTTCTTTTTGTTCCAGAGGCTTTTAAATCCCAGCCTGTACACCAGGTTATTACAGAAAAAGGTTGCTAAGAAAAACTATCATGTTGAGTCACAAGTGGAATCTAGATTAGTCATAACAATTTTAAGGAGAATTATTTTCCTTGATCATCCGAAGTTCACAACTATGTAATAAAGACTGGCATTTGAATTTTGATAACCCTTTTTTGGACAACACTCCTACAGGCATAGTTGAGATTTAGTCTCCCTAAAATATGATGTCTAACACCGACAAAATGTGAGTCTGAATGATGCATGATGGTTCCAGCTGTTGATGAGCATGCTGGCTAGGCATGAGAGGAAAGTATGGCAAATGAATGGCAAAAAATATTACGTAAAATGTTGAATGGGTAAAGCCTCCTCTAGATCTCCACTGAGTCATATCCTCCATTGCTGCTTACGTTTTTATGGTTGAGTCTAACTATGTCTTCAGGGGTGGAGATAAAGACACAAAGCAAGAGCAAACCATTCAACCCTGAAGATGGATGACTCAGCCATCAAAACATGAGTAGTAATGGAGACTTCAACCCCCTGGAGATCCACAGTATATTTGAGAACAAGAATCAACAGGAAAGCATCAGAGCATAATAGGAATTTAACCATCCTCAAGAGAGAGAGATGAAAGCAGTTTTGGTGGTTTCAGTGTGACATAACTGTGTATAGAAGAAAAATAAAGGAAGTCAGGTTCTGGAGTGAATTAATATAGTGTATCAGTAATAGTTAGACCTATTAGTGAGTACTGTTCTGTAGTATGGTCACCTTACTACGTTTCTCATATCAATACCATTGAGTCGGTCCAACGCAAGTTTGTTCGTATGGTTTCTAAAAAGTTTGGATTATTTGATAAAGACTATAGCTATTCTGGTGTCTTACCTATATTTAATCTTCCGTCCATGTACAAGCGAAGGCAGTGCTCTAATATTATTTTTCTATATAAGCTGTTAAATAACCTGGTTGACTCCCCTGCCTTACTAAGTGAAATTCACATAAAAGTTCTATCTTATTCCACAAGATATGACACTACTTTTGATACTAGTTATCTTTCACGTAATTATACTTACTTTTCCCCACTTGAACAAATAATGCGTGATGGAAACTCATGTCATAACTTGGACCTATTTTTTGCTTCTTTGCCTTCTGTTATAAAGTTCCTGAAAGGGATACCGGATAGGATGCTCCCTGATACTTAATTTGCTATTATTTATTTAAATGTGTGTTTATTAATCAATAATTACTTCTTGTCCTCCTACTGCGTGATTATTCTGTATTTGTATTTTATTGTTGTTTTGAGGTTTCATAATTTTTACAAAATGTACTTGGTTATCTTTGATATGATGCCTCCATTTTATAAAGACATTGCTTTGTAACTGGGCCTTGGCCCGTTGATAAATAAATATGAAATATGAAAATAAGGAGGGAGGGAAAATTATGAAGAAGAGGTGGATGGGGATAAATAGAAAAAAAGAGGAGTGCTATGAAGCACTGGTCAAACAATGGCAATATAGGTTAGGCAACACAACAAACATCAATATGATTCTAGGTTCTGACTACAACCTAACAATAACATACATGCTAAACCACCTGGAGTTGTGGAAGGCATCATCAGGAAACAATAAAGCATAACTTTAGTTCTCTATTATTCTAAATCGATAAATTACTGATGACTCAAGAGATAATTTTTGAACTACTCAACGTAGAATAGTTTTAAATTGGTATCACCCCCAAATTTTGGGATTAAATTACAGGGGGCTGATGTCAAATGCCCAACTACTATACATGATCAAATCTTCATCATGATGACATGCATTAAAATTAAGAAATTTGTCTGTGGATTACCTAAACTAATATGACATAGCTTTACAAGCTCCACAGCTTGACTCAGTTATAAAAGTAAAGATTAAGACCTTTGACATATAATAGCAAAACTGAACTACTTGTGATGAGTAACATATACTTCAAAAGTCACAAAAAGATTCAGCCAAAAGCAATGTCATATCCACAATTCATCCATCTAAGTAATTGCATTTCATCTTATAATTGTTTAGAGGCTTTAACAATAAGTAAAGCATTTTAGAGGAAAACAAATTGCACTGGAAAAATTAAAATCCTGCATGTGATTCACGCAAGGTGGGTTTTATAGAGTGTAAAACTGAGACCTTCAGCAATAATGTGTATACACTTTCGTTACCGTAAATATAAGACACTTGACATTTCAAAATGCAGAATTTTCATCGATACTGAAGGGCAAGTATGCTAAAAATTGAAGTTTATTTCCTTTTGGACAAAAATTCCGATATATCAACCAACTAAAATTCGCAAATAGGCTCTTACCAGTAAGAGGTGGTGGGAGTAACTCCGACATAACAGGAGAGGTACGAACAGGAGCAGCTGCTGATGCAGCAGTTCGCCTTTTCTTCTTGGGATTTCCTGGGCTTTCTGGAGTACCTCTGCCTCCTGCCACTGGCCCACTACAGCCAGGTCCCATTCCCATTCCTACAGGAGATTTAAATTCTCCGGGAAGATTACCTAATGGTAACCTACAAAAAATTAACGTCTCATGAATACAAATTCTGGACATAAATGACAAGCTAAAAATGTAAACATATATGGATGTATAAATTACCCGCAGGAACCAGCCATTAGTTTGTCGTTTCTTTCGTCATGATAACAAGGGTTTCTCATAGGAGGTGTTCCTTGGCCTTCACCTCCGGGATACTGGAAATAAAGGTGGTTCCTAACCCTTGACATGCTAGAGAGAAAGACGCTGGTTAATAACAATCTAATAATAAAACGAAAGAATTATGCGACAAATCCATCGTTTACCTGACAAAGGGCGCCATTCCTGCAGCGTTATGGCTCATGTCCTATTTACCGTTCCATTCCTATATGGCAACCCCTCTTCATTCAAACCCAGTCTCTGGACCTATAATACATCAACGTTGAAAACAAAACCAAAACAAATCTTTCTCACAAAAAATACCGAGTCCTTGCAGTTATCCATCAATAAAATCACTCTACTACGGCCAATTTCGACTCCTAGAACTTATATAATTAGACCCGTAGTTATCATCCTTAGTGTACGTTTAATATCCATTATGACTGTATATTAACACAAGATATTACACTGTAATGGCTATATGAAAGGCTTACATCGACGGGTCTAAAGAATGCGATGCCGAATCGGTTCCATTTGTCACTTCCTTGGCATGGACAACACAACCAGATCAGAAAACTTGATTCTAATCACAATATTATAAACACCACCATAATTGGAGTTATCAAATATGAATGCAAACACGGATAATAATATCTTGATAAGGCAACACTTAACAACTACAACAAATGTATCAAAGAACAGAGGAAAACTTGAAATATATACGAATTGTATTCAACACACGCCACTTTAATGCAGCTCAGCATTCCGTCATACTCACACAGAGAGCGCAGAGATCGTGAAACAAAACACGACCCCATCGCGAATTACATCCATTTATGGAGAAGGCCGCGGTCTGTAATGTAAACGGTGTCATAGGAAATAATTGGATTAACAGAGTTTAATAACCGTTGTTATAATACATGATCAGAAAGTTGAAATATGGCGACAGGGTGCAGTCTTTGTGCATTTTTATCGCTTTGCAATAAGCTTGGGAAATTATCAGGCGGTATAATTAAACATGTATCCAGTGTTGCACATAAACAGCAATTCAACAAAAAGGGTCATGTTTATAGCAGTGTCAGCCAATGGAAGAGTAAACGGGAACTTGCGGATTTTATGTTAGAAAACATAATATTGAGTCAAGGTAAGTGCCCTATCATAAATCCCAATTTGCTACATGAATACAATGTGAACGATGAGTTTTAATTGCAGATGGGTTAATAGTTATAAACAAACCGTACGGGATTGGAGTTCGCCCTCCTCCTATGAAGTTAAGACCCAGTTCTGTTGTGCCTAAAGATGACAACTACAACCTGCATGACGTACTGCCGTATATTGGAAATGCTTTAGGAGTGGACCACATAATTATAGCTAAGTCAGCGGAAAAGTGAGTACGGTGATTTTTCCTTACGTCGCCTATAGTTGCAGTGTTTTCGAGTGAAGTGCCGACATTAATTTATTTCTTAGGTACTCAAGCGGAGTGTCTATATTGGCTACTTCGGAGACGGTAATTGATCAAATAAAGTCCTGTCAGAGGCGAGACAGGCCTTTGAAGAAGCTGACATCTAAGTATTTAGGTGTGGTAATTGGGAAACCAATGGAGTTAGATGCAAGGGAATCTGTCAAAGTCTCTCTCTCACCGTCACCGGATGGGAAAACTTACCAGGTAAAGTGTTTTAAATCTGTGAGTCTAATGTGATACTGCCTTATTTGGGGAATGTTACCTTAATGGACCATACTGTTAATTACAGCCTATGATATACAACAACAAAAGGCCTCCTCTTGCAAAGGATATGTCTGTGTCTGTTGAATACCGCACATTATGCACGAATGGCTACGGAATGTCTTTGGTTGAAATGAAAACCAATTCTAATAAGTGGCACTTCTTAAGGGTTTATATGGCTCACAAACTTGCGCCTCTGCTGGGGGATGAATTATATAGTTCAAGAGTGAAAAATGTGGTGGGCATACCGACGGCTGTGAACCCCTTTAATATTCAGGAACGAACTCAGGTAAATTGAATTTTGTTTCCCATTGATGATTGTGGTATCGTAGGTCTGTTGCCTGACCAGTGACTCAGGCTCAAGCACTTGGCGAAATAACTCTACTATTGATTTCTCGTAATTCGTGGTACGTTTCTACATCCACCTATGAAATGGATTGTACTGGTTTAATCTTGCATTTGTAATTGGATTTCATCAACCAGGATAGATGGTATGCATCAAGTTGATGTACTTTGGATGTTTTCTCCTGGTAACTGGTTGTTATTCACAGCCTTCAGTTTGCAATGGAATGGATGCCTGTTAACGTATGAAATATTTCTGTTACTCTGATTTTAAATTTCTGCTAATTGAAACCAAATGCATGAGCCAGGATTTTTGAAACTATTATTACATTCATTTGGCTGCAACCACATCATTGTTTTTCAGGTCCTATCCCCCAACATCCGTACTCGCCTTGGCCTGGAGCTTGGTGAAGTAAGCATTATTCCATGCCATCTCCACCTTCAGGAGTACACATTCACTGGTTGGAATAGTGATAAAAGTGATGTAACTGTGGTTGCACCAGCTCCTACTTTCTTTGATTGGACATGTGAACAACTGAATTTAGAAATAAAAGAGTAAGATAGACTGTACATTTTATTAAACAGACAAAGAATATGGAAACAATTAATATGAATGGACATTGCTACACTTCTTCTGCAACCATGTCATCTTCAGATTCGTGTATTTCTTCCACAATGGATTCCTCCATTTTTGTTTTAAGACCAGCAGCAGGTGACCTTATAAGTGCCAAATCACGTTTAACTTCCTTGATGTCACGCTGGGTTTCCAATTCTCGTCCTTTCCTTAATCTTTGCATGATGAAGTTCGATTGTCGTCTCAGCTTTATTTCTTCCACCTTCTTAATGGCATCCACTGTAAATGATAAATAGCAAAAGAAATGACAATTGTACTAAGATTTCATATCAATAACGATTTTCTTAATCACTTCAATAAAACCAAGTTTCATTCTTAGATGAGCTTGAGCATAAAGCAAATAGTCTTATCCAGTCTCGTGCACATATTTAATTGCATTTAATGAGACACTTCCCAGCTGAGAATTAGACCACTTTGTATTAAAGTGATGTATTCTGAGCAGCCACATTCAATGGGAGACAATTCTGAAATTGATTACAACAAAAAGAAAATTTATTTTTCAATCATTATTGATAGCAAGAAGAACTTAAAGAACACAATTGATATTTCTGGAAATTTATATACTCTTAGCTACACAGTTTCACTCAAGATGTGAATTTCTGTGAAAAAATATATGTTAGAATAAAAGTGTGAGCAAAGAGTAGAGTTGGCAATTTCAGGAAGAGGACTTCTTACAGGTAAGAGTAATTCAATGCCATAAGATGTACTTAAAGAAGGTATTTGAAACTTGCTAAAGGCTTAACCATACCATATCGAGGCTTAACGGTGGGAAATGCTTTTCTTGAAACAAGTGCTATGAGCATTTCACTCTACTCCTCAGGGCTAAGCACTGCCATGATGAGCACAGATAATCTCAACCCTAAGCCTAATTGCTAACCCGTGCCCAATGTCGACTACTTGTTTACACAGTGGATTCATGAAACAAATTATTCCCCACTAAAAAGCTTTGATGCACCCCATATTTGCCCTCTGCATTTACCATTTCTTAAACAAATCTTACGTAATTGCTATCAAAGTTCCCAGTCAAGGGAGATCCAAACAGCTAAAACAATGCTAGGAGTTCATTAACATTAGATGATTCAGGACTCATAATTTCTGAGGAAGCCAAAAATAGTTCTTTCTTTCAACAATTCCACAGAAAAAAATGCATTGCTGACTATACCATTGTTGTGGCTGTTACTGAGGAATGAATTGTATAGAGTATGGAATTTATAGAATGAATAGAGTAGCAACTAAAACCAAAATTGAATGACATTCAACTTTGATTTTAGTTGCTACTCGATGATAAAATCAGCTTGAATGAAGCAATAACCTTAAAATTTTCATGAAGAATGAGAGTAAGGCAATTTTCCACTTAGATAAATTTTATTTGACCTAGGTTTCGATGTACGACATCATCCTGTAGGTATGATGATGTAGTACATCGAAACCTAGGTCGAATAAAATTTATCTACGTGGAAAATTGCCTTACTCTCATTCTTTATGATGAAGTCTTTCCACCACATCAAGCCTGATACATTTCCTTTTATTCAAATTTTCAATTTCCAGTTTACTGATAAAATATATGCATTTGCATATTAACTTGTAGTGGAAATAAAAAATTGCACAGTATTTAATATGCCATATCTCTCGTTGCAAAAGTGACACAACATGTGGAGAATTTAACATTCCAATGATCGCTAGAATTATTCATTGAAACCAATTATGCAGACTGGTAAGATCATGAATATAAAATAAATTTGAGTACGCACTCCAATTTTTTGGCATGATAATGAAATATTTGAGTGTATTCTGTAATCGTGAGTAAAATAATGACATACCTGAACACTTGTGTCATGAACAAGTCATTACCCACTAAATTTTTTTGAGCAAAGTTGAATTTAAAGAGCAAAATTAAAAAAATAAGGTAAGAGAATTGGTGGTTGAAGGTGTTACTTTATGGCCTTGTAAGCATAATGATGAAAACTTGTAACTTTGTTTTTCCACATGTTTTTATTTGAAAGGACCCCGGTTGTGACGTTTAACATCATCTTTAACACCATTCACATACAAACATCACTATATGTACACACAGTCCGTAGAGGTGGGGAGGAGGGAAGGGTAGGTGGTTGGAAGAGGGTCAGAGAGGATATGCAGGAAGGAGGAAAGGGTCGAGGGAGTTATGGAGGCAGTCTAAGGGTCTTCCTCAACCCTTTCCTCCTTTTTGCATATCCTCATTGGCCCTCTTCCAACCACCTACCCTCTCCATCCTTCCCTCCTATCCACCCCTACCAGACTGTTTACTTAAAGTGATGTTTGTGTGTGAATCTTAACCTGAAGATGACGTCGCATGTCGAAACCCGGGTCGTTCCAAAAAAAACAAAGTTATAAGTTATCATCAAGGTGAAAGAATTTAAGTGGAGGCACCAATAAGTATATTGTTAAGCAATATTCTTTTTCTAGCTCAGCTGTTGCTGAAGCTATACATCCATTTAGCACAAATAGATATAAATGTGAGAGAAGCCCAAAAGTGTTACTGAAACTTGTCTTACTCCTAAGTGACACACTACCCAGCAATTGGGCATATTATGTAGTGTAGGAACATTACGTATAATAACTGCAATATTTTTGTCATTAATTCATGTAACACAGCATTACATTATTCACCTAAGTATTTATCCAAACTGACAAATGATGAGATGATGATTGACAGTTCAATGCAGAACATGCTCCAAAATAAATTTTCTTAATATGAAAATAAGACGCTGAAGATCGAATTAACGTACTCAGTACAGATACTAGCACGTTATCGCCTAATTTCTGACATCATGAGCCCATTTAGCATGTACGCTTGTTTAGTATGCGGCTGCACAAAGAATACAAGATAATATTTTTAATCTTTCAACTGGAATCATCCACTTGAGAATAATCATACTATTATAATAGGCTTTCAATGTGGACCATTATTAAGAAATAATATTCCAGGTATCGAGAATATTTGATAGCCTAGCCATGGCATAAAAGTGGGCCCCTTCATTCACGAAAGCCACAGTAAATAATTCGACTACAGCTTGAGGGGTCTCAAACTTCACAATTTAGAAATTCATTTTTAAAATTGATAGGAAAAACAAGACTGCATAATTCCACTCAGTATTAATAGCAGTAATTACAAGGCACTAGTTTCCGCACCAAGGTGTCACATTCACAAGCATTAAGACATTTTCCAGGAGAGGCCGACTATTTCAAAAATATCTCATGGAGGTAATGTTAAAGTCTACTTACGTGACTTTTTCCATAGCTCCCTATTGTATTTCAATGGTATATTTCTCCTTTTCTCAAACTCAAACGAAGGATCCACGGCCAATTCTTTCCCAGCGGTTTTTCTAAAAGCCTTCGTCCATTTAACCTTCCTGGGATTCTTCTTCTTCTTAAACGCCCGATGGCATTTTGAACGGCAAAACTTGAATATCTATATGACAAAGAGTTGTATCGTCTATTTAAGAGAAAGCGTTTCATCCGTCCATGCAAGTCAAGTCAGACATGAACAGGCTTATATCATGCAGTAAATAACCAGCATCACTCAAATTATTAGTTTTCAAGTTACTTGCCTTGCAGTCGTTTCTTACAAATTGTATGCCATGACCAGGATATATGTGGGACGAGCAGAAATAACACGTGTCTATCCTCATGATTCACACTCAAATTCCACCATTTGCTCGTACATTGACAAAACAATGAAGAAAGATTTTCGAAAGGTTCACAAATATCCCGTTCATTTATGCGGCGTCGCTAGTTGTTTTGGCGGTTACATGCAGCATGAAATGCAGTCCATGTTTTGAGTGGAATCATGCGAAGGTGATTTTCGTGACTTTAGAGGCTTTGGTTGATTTGTTTGGTGAGATGGACTTCAGCGGGAAAAAAATTATTCTCTAGTGAATTCTCCTTTAATCTTCTCTGTGTTGTTGTTGTTCGACTACAGTTGCTGGAAATTTTGGCTCGGAGGATACGAAAGGTCATGTTTAGCGCTAAGGTTTCTTAAAATCATCCCTAATATTGTGCATAGAAATATTTTGAATTAGCTACGTGTATTTTTCTCTGATATTACACTGGTTTAGTCGAAGTATGACTTATGTAAAGGGATTGTTTAACGTATTCTTGATCTCTTGGTTGCTTAGCTTATCGAAAACGGGTCATAGTCATCTTGAGTTAGTGTTGATAGGTTAAAGTGCTAACATTAATGGCCCAAGCTAAATCCCATGAACTGATTACCTTAGCGGCAATGAGAATGGTGTTATGTGATATTTTAGTGAGGAAAGTCAAGTTACTACCTGCTCTGGTATGTCTGTGGGGTGCTAGTCGCGGTGAATGATTTGAAATTTCCTTCAGTCTCCCTTGAGCTTACAAGATGCTATAGATTTCTTTGCTGATCTGTCTGATATGGTATCACCTTTGCCATACACCCAGGAGGTGGCTTGTTCAATATTTTGTTGTGATAACTTGAATATGCACAGCTAACATGATAGTTGAAAATAAGAACTTAATTTGATTACTGCCAACCGCAGCACCTTTCCTCAGGATTTTCAGGTGATTTTGATGCAGATTATTCGTAATTTTTGATCTACGAACCAGAAAGCTACACAATCAACATAAACGCGTAAACTCTTCGAATCATTCATACTTCAATTCCTATGTATCTTTGGCACCAAAATAATAGCATAGGGAAATCTTAATCTACTTACCATCCTGAAGAGCTATCATATTACGAAATTCCTTTGTCATCATCTCTAAATATGGCTTTGTCAATATATCAGCAAGACAATCATTAGAACTGACATGTTGGAAGGAAACCTCCTCGAATTTCATGTACATCATCATGCTGTGATGCTCTTCCTCTTGAAGTGATACTAACAATTAATACATGTGTGTTTCCTGCTGTCATTTATGATGTTTCCTGCACTATAAACATAGTTTTTGAGTGCCAGCCCTGATGATAAATAGTGTATCAAGAATTAGCTCTCTCCAATTTCCTGTAAAAATTCTCTCCATCTCTCAAGTTCATTCACAGTGTAATACAAAGCCAAATACTCAGTAAAAGTAGATGAGGTGAGTACAGGACTATGCTTTCTAACTTACTCCTAATGTCAGATCTACCTGCTAGGATAATTATAAACTTTTTAAATGTTCTCTCATGCTCATCGCCTACTCTGTTACTACAGTAATGTTTTGAAATCCAGTACCAATGATAACACACCCCCATATGCCTCTGGTCACTATTTAATTCCAGATGAACATCACCTTGTAAATGATTTAGTACTTTCCTGGCAATATGAGTGAACATTTAACCTGGTGTGAATCCTGAGAGAGTTTTACTCGAACATCACCTTGATGTCCTACCATCATGCTATGGAACAGAGTGGTCTCCGGTACTGAATGCCTTCAATAATTACTTTCCTCTGACTTTGTTTTTTCCCGTGAAATCCTTTCCCTCCTAAAATTTTTCCCTCCAGACAAAGCCATTGGAGCTGATGATGTTGGCTTACTCTTCCTCCATAATACTCACTCCCTCTGCATATTTTGCATAATTTTTTGACTGCTTTTTGTTAGCCTGTTCTTTCCATTTTTGGTGGAAAACAGAAATCAAGACCTCCACTTTTGAACCTGGTGCCAAAGTTTTGGCAATCATTGTCTACCATTCCATTGTCTTATTTCCATACTATCTGAACATGTAACTCATCACCATGTGTCGTTCACCATCCCATACAACTTACCTCAGCAGCATGGCTTTCTTTCTAGGGGACAAATTTTATCATCCTTCATATCCTGTTCTGCTACCCTCTTTCCTTTTTTATGTTGGCATTTTATGTTGTAAAAGCTTTTGGCTACTTGAACCACACTCTTTTCATTCATAAATGGCAAATTAGTACATCATGAATAGTTCTTTCTTGTCTGCGATTCTGATATTTGTGTGACTTACTTTTGAACTGCATGTAGCATGAGTTTATTGCTGATACTGCTTCATCCAGTTTTCCCATTCCTCTTGGCATACCTCAAGATAGTGTGCTCACCTCTCCTACTTCCCCTGTACAGTGACCTCATCATCAGCTGAATCCTCTCTTCCTCTGGGACGCTCTACTTGGACAACTGTAAAATCTTCAATAGGATCAGTGGTGCTGCAGACTCTCAAGCTCTTTTATCCTCTCTTGAGTCAGGGATAGAAGAATTAGTCGAAGCGTGTTTCGAGTAGTTCGATGAGGATCAACAGTAACATGATGCTAAGTTAAAGTGAGCAATATTGTACAGATCAATTTCAATTTTTGTCAACCAATGTTCATTAAAGCATCAAATATTGTAACTAGCATATTCACTGATAGTTTCTAGAATTGAAATTTTATTTCATAAGCACTGCACATTGAGGCTAAGAATAGAAATACCTTGTTCTGTAACACCGTTTGATTGATCTGTGATGGAAATATTCGAAATATCACGAACGTTCAGCGAACCTTGCACTATTTCCCCTCAGTTTTCCAGTGAGGTCTCGGAAAAAAATAATTTCCGAAGTACTCATTCCTTGGCCAGAAATCTTTTGAAAGAAACTTAGCACCAAGAACTTCACTCACAGAAATACGAAAAGATGCATAGTTTCCTCTAGATACCTTTAATTGTATCTCAATTAAGGAGTCAGTAACCTCCGGCTTTTGCTCTTTAATGTACGCCAGAACATTATCTGTTGACGTCTCCAGTGGAAGATTCCAGACATGAACATGCACATGCCTTGGAAGACTCACAAGAGAACAATTCTTATCGGAACAACCCATAGTTGGAGGAGGATGATGCTTTTGTTTACCCCTCACTAGATGGTAGCCGTTGTCAGATTTGTTGGGACGATCCGCTGATTCAGATTCACTCGATTCACCACAATCAACTTCACTAATATGAGCAGCAGGGCTACTGCTTGCACACTCAGGTGAAGAGTCAGAACTTTGATTTATAAGAGTCGCAGACGAAGGAGTCTGGGAGATTTCACTCTTCTGTTTCGAATGATGAGTCACAGGTCGTTCATACACGCCCGTTAAAGTCTAAGTTTTCTTCGCAGACTCAGTAATGCTATCTTTACCTCATTCAAGTCCCACTTTAACCAGCTTGGCAAATGAAGCCACTTTTGTCTTCTTTGTGGAGGCAAAATCTTAAAAATAGGCTGCTATGCTCCACAGGTATGCTTCCATGTACACTGGTTGCGTATTTGCCAGTCCTTCTTTATCAGTGTTCCACTTCTCAACATCTTGTGCACTGAATGTTTTCCCTTACCGCAATATATGTATTGCTGCAAAGACAGTTGCTGGAAACTTTCTTCCTTTGAGATCTGCAGGGTAGTATTCCCACATGGATGGGCTCCTCCTATGGCTAATTTTCAATTGGCCTAAGTGGAAGATTACCTCTCCTGGCTCTGAGATGAGTGTTTTCTTTTCTAGTTCTCCACCCCTCAGTCCTGGCTCCTCCAGGTCATTGTCTTTGGCTCCCAGTAGAATGGCTGTATAACGTCATCAGCTGGTACATATTAATAATGGAATATAAAACTTTTTTATGAGTAATAAAAGGAAAGAAAAATTTAACTATGCAGGCAATGACACAATAGGTAGCTGCAAGATTAGAACAGCTCGGCGTAATACCAAATGAAGAATGCCTAAAGCTAAAATCAGGAAAGTAAAACAAAGACCATTCTTGCGCAATATCACAGCTATCAATTTACATTTTGGCAGTAATTTAGCATTTAATGTTACCATTTTTTGTGTGAAGATATTTAAAGAATCATAAAAAATATCACAATCACATGAGAGACTATTATGTAATCCCATGTGTCGTGAGGAAACGGGGCTGTGATGACGATTACTCGTCTGGTCTTACGTTTTACCCGCTGGCCTTTACGTGGGAGAGCTGTGATCAGGAATTTGGGGGAGAAAACTCAGCATTCTCTCCGGGCTGTAGCGGTGACAAGGCTCCTGGCCGGCGACGGGAGACCTACTGGTCCGACACTACTGCTAACACTTTGAGGAAAACTTCACCCCATACCCATATCCCATACTGCCCCGATCAGGAACCCTTTTCCCGTCAGCCTGGGTTGGTGGGGAAAGCGGGATAGGCGGGAATATAAAAAAAAAGGCCAGCGCGCGAACATACCCGCCCACCCGAATTTAAAATTCACATCCTGGTGCAATTATAAAATAAATTAACCTCCTTTGCGGAGGAATGAATTAACAAGTAAAAGGTAATATCGTGCGCTGTAAACAAAAATGAAGATCTGGGTAGGGAAAGGGAAGGATCATGAATAACTTCACTCTGGAGGGAGCCATCACCAGAGACTTAAACGAAGATAGGTAGCTCATGGAAAGGGTAAATTCTACAGTGTACGTATTACTCCTATGAACTAAGCAGCAACTTGCACTAACATTTAGGGTAAAGCAATGAACTGATAATTATTCTGAGGTGGGAAGAGGCACTAGTTTTACAGCAGGCCTATTTATCACCTCTGACAAAGTTTTGAACTCCACTACCCGGGTAATCCTGGCCGTATCCAGAAAACAATGTGTGACCCTACCCATCCGCCAACACGATGCGGGCAAATTCGGCTCTCTTACTAAATATAGCATTCCGGATTGAACCTGAGGACCATTTTGCTTGTTGCTGCAATGTATGCAAATACTCATGCGACCACCTTCGCCAAAAATTGTTCTTTATTTGCTCGACAAGCTTCCACCGAGCGGATAAAGAAGCAGCTGAATCTTGACTTCTAGGGTTAGCATCTGGCAAGTCTAGGATTTGCTGGCCTATTAGGAAATGTCCAGGTGTCAAGCAATTGATTTCGGAAGGGTCAGCTGATAGCGGAACTAATGGTCGCGAATTTAATACCGCTTCTATTGGAAAAAGAGTGTGGAATACTCTTCAAAATTTAAGGCATGTCCATGAATTATTCTGCGGAGGTGGAACTTTTGAAGAAGATATAAGGCTCGTCACAAAAATACAATAGTTTAAAGAATATTTGCATAGTAGGTTCAGAAAAAAAAATTCTAATATCACATGTCACAGCAAAGATATATGTAATAGAAATACAATATTTTAGTGGCACATCATCAGTATTTGCATAATAGGGTAACAAAAAATATTTACATTGTTGTGTCAAATTCATTAACTGAATAGTAATGCTTTCCCTGTAGAGAAAATTTTACCTTTTTTTAATGA
Organism: Ceriagrion tenellum; assembly: GCA_963169105.1. NCBI lineage: Eukaryota > Metazoa > Arthropoda > Insecta > Odonata > Coenagrionidae > Ceriagrion > Ceriagrion tenellum. The sequence continues at coordinate 84,744,350 of OY720641.1, read as the reverse complement.
CTCATTTGATTCAATGGCTTATAAATTTTGAAGAAGTATTTTTTATATATTTTGAGATTTTCGTGGTTTTTTCTAGTGGTCCCAGCTCTGTTAGTTCTTACAGCATTGTAATGAAGAGTTTTCATGTTTCTTGTTTTGTATCTATGAAGATCAGAATTTACAACAAGTATTTAGATTTTGTCGCACAAAAAGTAAAATTGATGAAAAGTATACTCATGGAAATGCAAGGATGTGTAGTTTTTTAAAAATAGGTTTGGAAGGAGCATCATAAGGCTTTTGCATCATAATTCACATAGCAAATTTTTGCTATGTTAAGATCTTAGAAGCATTAGATCATGAGCCCCAAAAAAGTTTGTTATTACACATGAGTGAATTCAATGCACCATATTATAAAGTTAGTAGGATAGTTGTGTCAACAGAGTTTCTCTAATGGCATAAGAGATAACATGTAGAGCTTAGTTTATTGGCCAAGACTTCAATATTCACCTCCCAAGACAAGCTGGTATTCAAGTAAGTACCTACAAATTGAGGAGTGGAGGGTGTTTGGTTGTTTTTTGACTCAGTATTGCAGGAAGTAGTGGGGCTAAGGTTGTTTGTTGCACAGCTCAAAATGTGTATCCTATGATCTTCTAATTTTTTTCCATTTGTTCCAGTGCATTGGTTGGTTGGTTATTTTGGCTGGCAATCTACAGCTGAGGTCACTTGTGCCTTGAGGGCTGGTGGTTTGGTTGCAGATGGATAATTGGGTTGTGGAGGGATGATGGAAAGAAACCTGGTGTCAGCATTAGCCTGCTCATTGAGAAAGGAAGCTCCCATCTGACTGTACTAACAGTGCTTTCCACTCAGCTGCCAAGTAAGGATTGGAATTCCTCTGAATAATCTTCTCCACCTTCCGGATTTGAATCCTTCGGGATTGAAAGCCAGTACCAAGCCATCACACCAAATTAAACCCATCTTTAGTCTTTTTGGAACAACATGTTATGCATTTGATATATATAGTCAATATTCTGGTTGAGATCATTCAAATGCTTAGCAAATGGGTAATGCCAGAGTTCTTAAAACATCTGAAATTATCCCATTTTCATTTCCTGATGTGTTTGTGGATATATGTACTTATGTTCACCTCATTACAACCATTGCATTTTAATTTTTTGTATCTCTGACTTACCTATTTTTTCTTCTGGGTTTTTTCCCTTGACTAGATGCTAAACTACTGTCATTGGAATGTAAATGGTTACTCTTAAGGACATTGGCAAATGATTTACCAATTAGTAGAGACCAGAAAAAATAGCATCTATTTTTATCATCAAATACCTTGGAATTTAATTACAATGCTTAAGCTTCAGTTTGCAGAATGCAATAATTCAATCAATAAGTTCGTTTAAACTCATGCAACCCTTTTTATGACAATTTAATGACACTGAAGCAATTTTTTCTAGCTTACAAAAATGACGAGTTCAAATAATTGCCACAAAATTTTTAGCCAATTCATTTAAGAAAAGACATGATGATTTTAAAAAATTGTCACCTAGTTTACGGCAAATTTTATTATTAATACTCACCGATCATGCCAAAGATTATTTCTGGGTTCAAGCAGAAAGCAAGCCAGTCAGAGGAAAGGGAAACTTTTGCAAGTAAAAGAAGGGAGACTTTTAAAAGCCTGTTTATTTACAGTTTCTGTGCACTTATTAACTCTTATCAAATGACATACTACAAAAAAATGTAACATTAGCATCTTTCAAATTCGTTCTTTTGTCATTTACAGCAGTCTTATAATGAGAAAAAAATCTCCCACTGTCCACATTAGTAGTACGTGTGAATATTGTCTGGATGGCTCTAGTAGAAAACTTAGGATGTTCATCCTTTATAGAGAGAAGAATTGACATTAAATCTACTTCTCCATTGGTATTTTTCCCTAACTCCTCGCATAACATGATCTTCAGTACCCTGTAGCCTTGGAAAAATTCTTATGCTGTAAGGTCTTTACACCTGCTTAGGGGCAAAGCCTTCTCCACAACATCAGAAGGTTTGTTCAACATTATCTCTCAATTTCCATTAGCTCAATTTCCTTAGTTTTCAGCCTTGGATACAGGAGATGTGCTGTGGGGTAGGATGGACCGTCCAGCAACTTTGTCTAATCAACGATTGTCTTGGCATGTTCTGTGACAAACTGAACTTGTGCACTAATAGCCATTACCTCATCGCTGGTTAAGTCTGACATATAAATAACTCCAGCATTACCATTACCTTTTCTCATTTCTCTTTTTTTGAAAAATTCCACACAATCAACAAAATACCTACTTAAATAAAACACTGCCTCAAACCAAGTATTACACCTTGTTTGAACTGGAGCAGGAAATAAATTTGATTTTTCACTGTTGTACGTCTCCTTCAGATAACTGGCATAGTTGTGTTTCCTTTTTTGCGTGTTGAGAAGTACAGCTTTGATGATGCACTCTGCCTTATTCAGCTCTGGTAGATTAGCTGCCCAAACATTGCCCAAAAGATGCAAAGTATGAGTCCGGCTTTGTACTTGAGCCAGTTGATCCCCAAGAACTAATTTTAAAGTGTCTTAGCATTAGGACATGTATCGTGCACTATCACTGATCATTAACTCGACATTTTCAAATCCAAAATTGTTTTCTTTGAATGACTCCAATCTTGCACGGGTGCATGTGGTGGCATGTGTTGCACCCTTCCAAGTAGTGAATGCCACCCACATGTGTGACTGGTTGACTGCTAAAAGTCATCGACTGAAACAATACTGCCACCACATGACGTCCAACGATATCAGTGGTTTCGTCAACAAAAACAGCTACCTTGCTATCCTTTAGAGTAGGGGTGGCCAACCAAAATGATCTTGTGGGCCACTTTGGACATGTATCATAACTCCGCGGGCCGGAATAAAATTATATATCCCCATATTAGATTTAGACCCACTATAGACATTTTTTGGAGTGAAAAATTGAAACATGATGAGTTATTATTATTGTGTTAAAGTTATTGTATTAAAATGTGATGAATCTCGCGGGCAGGAAAAATGTTCAAGGCGAGCCAAGGGTTGGCCACCTCTATTTTAGAGCCTCCTTTACCTCTTCTTTCTTCAAAGATATCAGCTCTGAAATAAAATAATTCTTATGTTACAGTTGTTCACATACAGCCTTATCGAAACAATTTTGTGGGCTCAAGGAACCCTTCAAAAGTGTGATGGAAAATGTTCTCCATAATTCTACAAATGGCACTATAAGCATGACAAAAAAATAAAATATCTTTGAATAAGAAGAGATGTAAAAGCAAAAATAAAGTAAAAGGATATCAGTTTTAATTTTTATCTACTGTTCATACCTGGTACACATTTTTCCCTCAACTGCTTTACGCATGGGAGGTCACCTCCTTCATTTACAAAATCCTGAATCCAGGCCCTCATTGCAAGATGTTTAGTTTTTCAACGGAATACCTGCGGAAGAAAATGCTTTCAATGTTCTCGACGCCAGGTAGTCCTTGTTCAACTTCTGCTTTTTAGTTGACAAACCGCTGCATTCAGTCTTGGAGGTTTGTTGTAGAATTGTTGAGGGCCCTCTGCTATTTTTTTCATTTTATGTGCCTTTCACTGGCTATATGCTTTACTATGCTGTCTTTTTTTCTCCCAAAGAACTCGAACATTGTAATACTTACACACAAGGATTTTCCGATTGGAAGCATATAGTCCATCACTACTGTAATTTTGAGCTCAGTCAAACACAGTAAATGTATGGGGTCCCATCTTCTCCGAGCGAAACTCCTAGATACATACATATCAATATAAAGTATTTGTTGCTACCAACTGGCGCCCAAATTTTAAAGCCTGAATCCTTGTATGGTCACGCAATTCACACTGTTTCACACAACTGGTTCACCATGTGTCCACTGATTCTCACCAAATGGAGTATAGAAACCATCCACAAACCACCGAAAAAACTGCGCGGGGATTTAGTGCATGTGAAGGATGAATTGGGACTCGGAACACCTGGAGTTTACCGTATCCCATGTCAATGCGGGAAAGTATATATTGGAGAGACCGGACGCACGATATAGACCCGAATAAAAGAGCACAGGAGGTGCATTAGGCTTTTCCACCCAGAGAAATCTGCCCTGGCTGAGCATAGCTTATCAGAAGATCATATCATCTCCTTTGATGAAGCTCAAGTGGTCTCTAAGACCCATATGTATTGGGATCATCTCCTTAAAGAGACCATTGAGATCAGGCTGGAGAAGAACAACTTAAATCGCGACTCTGGGTACATTCTAAGCAGGGAATGGTGACCGTTATTTCAAAAAATAATGGAAAGAAGGAGACAACAATGCCCTCCAGATTAAGCGGCTGTATAAACGCAGGAAGGAAGGCCTGCATCCCATTACTGCTCTGAGGACGGTGGAAGTGTTATCCATCAAAACGTCAGCCACAAAAATTCTTACTCGGCTAGAAGCCTGAGAATTTTTTATTCATATAATTCGCCGAGAAAGGACAAGATCGTACATAGTTGGATTTTCTATGGTGAGGAAAGTCATTTCTATTGTGGATATTTTTCTTTACTTTTAAAATAAATTATTGATCAGAGTTGGTGTCTAACTATTGTTAGTTGCAATGAGTCTGTTCTACAATTGAATTTGCAGTGTTGTGTTGTTTGATAGACTTACTAGGGAAGATGTTTTCTCCGAATCTCACATCCTTTCTTACCACTACCTTCTGCTTCTCATCTACATCAGACCCTGCAAGCCACGTCCAGGGTGTATGATAGGCGTTGTGTCCCATTGAAAATTGTGCTTGACACCTTACTCATAGCCTATCATGATACTTCTTGCTCATGGGTCATACTTTCTCTCCCTTAGGCTCTCTGCAGTCCTTCCCCATGCATCATAGCCAAAGAATTGCTTGTGATTGGAATCTAGCCACACTAATTCTGTTCCCTCCTTTACTACCAATTGAGTACTACATTTCAGTGCAGCCAATGGAAACTTTAAAGGTTGTACCTATCCCTTCCTCTTCCTTAATTAGATTATGGATTGTGGACACCCATTTAGTAATGCTTTGCCCATTTGGTGTCTTGATGAATACATGACTGTAATTCAGATGCTTAGATAAGATGACAGAGTGACTCCAATGTGGCAAGTCTTCCAGGTTTTCTTCTGCAAGGGATCATCATAGCAGATGATATGTTTCATAAATACTCCAGTTTGCTTCTTCAGGTTTGGAGTAGGTTGGATATAGTTTGGTCTCCTTATGTAGGTTACTGCCAGTCCTGTGCCAAATTTGTTGGTGTGCGTTTTGTTTGGGTTTGTGGAAATTATGTTCCTGCCAGGGTTTGAGTCATTTTTAATAAAAACAACCCAAGACATGCTTTTTGCTGTAAATTGCTTTCATTTAAAAATTTGGAAGTTAATCCATGAAACAAATTATGTGCAAATATTGACAAAGATAAGTGAAATTCTGTATGCAAACAAATGGAGCTAAGTTTGAATATAGATTACTTGTTCTCAACAGTTTTCAAGTCTGGGGAGTGTGTAACCATCTTCTGTGCTACAGTTGTTTGGCATCTTATTGGTCGCAATGGCCTCTCTTATTATTTTAAGAGAGTAGCATTTTTCTTTTCATGATGATAACTCATAACTTCATTATTCAACTTGCTTGTATTTGAAATGACCTGGGTTTCGATGTTCAACGTCATCTTCAGCTGAACGTTGAAACCTGGGTTGTTTCAAATAAAAGCAAATGGAAAAATAAAGTTACAAGTTATCATCATTATATGGACAAATTCTTTAAAGTTATGCCTGAAACAACTAATTATTCTGTTAAAATCAATTTGGCCTCTTCCTAATCATTGCTATGGTCCACTTCAGCTAAGTTCAGTGATTGCCCAAGCAGAGATTTCTCTAGTTTATTGCCCTTCAATGTTCCTGAAGGTGACATTTGAGGGCTCTCAAGGTTTTTTTGATGGAGGCCCAGCAATATTAACTTCTTCTTCACTTCACACTTCACCTCATAAACCCTTTATTGATGTTTTCGGGCAGTCTGTCTTTTGCTCAGTAGAGTAGATCTGCTGTCTCGGTGATGCAGGAGTATCTTGTCAACACTTTTTGTTTTTTTGAGTATTCTGATAATCTTGCCAGTGGTACCGGTTTCGTAAGGCAATGTGGCGTATGCAGCAGGTTTCATAGTGTCCTCAGTTTAGGTGTCCGATGTCCTTTTAAGCTACTTGCTTCTCTTCTTCCTTTCTGGCCATTTTGAGGTTGAGTTCATGCTGAAACCTGTTCCTCTAGTAGGTCATGAGGAGGTGATAGTATTTTATCTGCAAGAGATGAATCACCTGGCATAAAGAAGGCCTGGAGAAAGAGAGTCTTGATCACTCCAGCTATTTGATCAGGATGGTGGTGGGAATGGTCATGTAAGTATATACATATTGATATGTGTGGGTCTTTGTTTTTTAAGATGGATTGACCCTAAGTTCCATCTGTCTCTTGGTGACTAGCACATTCAGTGAAGGGAGGCAGTTATTTTCTATAGTAAGTTTATGGATGGATTGAATCTATTCAGGTGTCGAAGGAAGTTTTTTTAGTTCTGCTTCTCCATGTGGCCTTATGACAAAGGTGTTATCCACATATCTGACAATTCACCCGGAATGGTCTGTAGTCCTCCGTCAGTCCTCTCAGCATTAGAACAGCTAGTATATTGTCATCGATCGGCTTTCCCATGCTCTTCAACTTTGTCTATTTCAGTGAACTTTTGAACATATGCCACCATACCGTTAAAATTGACCAAATTTATGTCAAACAATTGGTCAATTATTGCAATATGCCAGTTCAAAGTTTTATTTTCATATGTGGCCTTCAGATGATTCCACATATCATAGGCCGTCTGCTTTCCAGTAACCTCTATCTTTGGACCTGACTCAAGAATCATGTAAATTTGGGCTCTTGCCTCTTGAGCTAGTTTCTTTGCACTTGAGCTAGTTTCTTGCACTCCTGATAGCTCCATAGTGAATGTTTGTGATAGATGTTGCAGTTTCTTCTGGAGAACTCTAAAATAAAAGCAAAATTTAGCTTATTTTTTGCTTTATCCCTTAATTTTCACAGAAAGTTCTCCGATGTATGTAGCTACTTGTTATTTATCTAGGAGCATACTTCTTGCTATTTCAGCTGTGGGAGCACACAAGCCCTTCAAGCTTGACAAGGTTGTAGTCCTTGGGAAGAGAGTAATTACACATTTAGCAAGAAATGATTGTCCTGATATTTCAACTGGTACTTCACAGGAAGCCAAAATCTGCAAATCCTCAATGTTCTGTTTTGTGATGATTCTTCTGACCCATCCATGGCCCAAGATGTGGGACTTTGTTAAACTCAGAGCTAGAATATTTTTACTTTCAAGTGTACTCCTACAGTTTAAATAAATTAATTTTGAGTTTATTTAACCCTTGGCTGCTATCGTCAGGTTTTTTTTGACCAGACGCAATTTGTTCTTCTTTCGTAGTGGTAAAACGGCTGCTCGCAGCAACCATGGCCACAATCTAATCCTAGGGAAGTGGGGGTAGTGAGCCAGTTGAACTTGAGACAGTGCGGGTGATGGGTTGTTGTTCAAGAGCAATTTGCCTAATCAGGTCCAAAAATGGCCCGAAGATAGTGCGTACGTGGAAAACCTCACAATAGTAAGAAATTCCACAGAGAAAAAATCATCCGCATTGACCGGGATTCAAACCCGGATCACTCGATTGCGTTGTGGGTACTCCATAAAAGTGGAACTCCGTGGCTAGTCCTGGATAGCTTTAAATCTCTCACGATAGAAGTTAAGGTTAAAAAGAAAAATGTGGTGACAAAGGAATTGCTTGTCCCACCTTTGATGGGGACTATTTTTTGATGTCATGAAATATACCTTTGTAGTACCAATTGTTTCGCTTTCGTGTTAGCTGAGAGTTGAAACGATCTGCATATGGGTTGATTGTCTCACCAGATGGCGCATGCTGTCAATTAAAGTGTTTTCATCAGATTAGAAAGTAAGTGGATTTTGATTTCCTTATAATGGATGGCTGTAGGAATCTGTGAGATTGAGGTTTTTCATTTGGATTCAACTCAAACTTTCTTCTTTTCTTTTAAATTTGTTTATACATAGGCTTCTGTTCTCAAAACATTGACTGGTGTGGTGTATTATTTATAATGCTCCCAAATTGTTTTCCATACTATCTCTTGCATGTATTTTGCTTCCTTGTGTAGATTGGTGTTTGCTGCCATGTGTATGTAATAGGTTGAAGGGTCAAGAAAATTGGTCAACTTCAGGATTTACTTGAGGCTATTGACATCTGATCTACAAATTGAGTATGGTCAGACCTTGGCCAGGAGTCATGGACTGGGCTACCTAAAAGACTACCTACATGGAATCAGACATTTGTGGTGACAACGGTTTACTTTCGGATGTTCTCCTATAGTTACTTTATTACCATTTTTATGATATTGTGTCCAATATTGTGACTGATTTGGTGAAACTTATCCTCGATGAAAGAACTCTTATCTGATTTCCATCATTAGAGATATTTGATGTGATTGTTTTTGATATTTTACCACATTAGCAAGCTATGGATAATAAGTATGACATAAAAATAACTACATATTTGCAGTTTTTTGTTTTTATTTCTATAATTACATATATTTATGAGTCTGTTTCATTATAGTTGCATAGTTATACTGTATATATAGTTGAACTTGAATCTGTGTAGCTGTGTTTAATCACTATTCTCCAATAAAGATCCTTTATGGTTGTTCGATTTTGTGAAGGTGTTTTGTCCTAATGACTGTTGACTGGCTTTTGTTGAGATGGTGGTATCGTACAGTCCAGGTGAAACTTTTTGGCCCCTGTGTGCGCAGAACGGCAGCGAGTGGAGGGGAAAGTGCCTCTGGTGGGGGAACCTTGGAGGGGAGGCAAAGCGCTTAGGACGGAGGCAAGTATGCACGAGGTATGAGTCAAGTCCCGAGAGGGAATGGCAACTTTCACCTACACCCCCGTAAGGCACTTCTTCAAAATAGACTCGCCCAGCCCCAAAACCGGCGTCTGCGCATGGGCCATGAAGTTTCAATCGCACTGTAATTTTTCCTTGAAAGTGAAGGGAAAAAGTAACTTGGGTTGTTTTTACAGTTCCTGTCTAACATCCCATGGTAATCATCTCTAGCTGATTCGGAGAGTTCCTGAATAGCTTGTATCCCCTTGGGGACCAACTTGCATACGGCCAGGGAAACCTGTAAAATGCCATGTACAAATTGTAATGTTCTTCAGGGTGAATGTGGCTGTACAGAGTAGTTGTTACAGTGCAGAGACAATTGTCAGAAGTAATAAGTTTCTCATGGATGAAATATTGTTCATTGCTTGGGCTAATTTATCTTATACCTACAACTCCAAGAGTGTAGTGTAGGTGCATACTTCACTTGGTGGAGAAATATGTAATAAAAAGGAATAATGTGGTCTACTTTGTCTTATATTGGCAGTTTCTTTAATTGTTGGAATAAAAGAATATAATTGCTGCCAAGAGTGTTCACAGTACCTTGATGAAAGCTGTTATGAAAAAATATCTGGTGAAGCATACTGAGGGACCACTTGATGGTATTTTATCGCTGTTATCAGTAGCTATGGTATCATGAGTATCACTTAATATATCCAATGCTAATATGTCCATCTGCCGAATGTATTAATGAACTGTAAGTGTGAAGCTGCTGGATTATTTGATTATCTACGGCAACCAACGTCTATCAATTGTAATGCCTTTTGCTGAAGTTTATTGAAGGGGTTTGTCAAATATAGGAGCTTGCCATCCTACATATTTGTAGTAAATTGTACTCAAACTGGGCAGATTAAGGATGCAAGTCTTTAGTCATGCCTGAATGGGTATAAATTGATCAGAATACTTATCTAAACCAAACAGTTCAAGGATAGTAAAATTGCCAGGAAAAAGGCCTAATCATAGTATAAAATGTCGTTATATGTCTTTGAATTGCAGTGACAGGTGAGTGTTTGAGGAGAGTTGCAATTCTTGTAGGTTATTATAATTCATCTACTGAAGTTGAAAAGATATTAGAACATATTGGAGTTGGGTATATAAACTCTTTGAAACCTTGCTCAGTGCTAGTTCTGCTGCCATTGATTAATTGAAGGATTTACAGGTTTTATTGCAAGTATGTCTTAGTCAATGACTTGGCAAAAACTATTCATTTGACTTAATGGTAGATAAGGAAATGATTTCCCTCAAGTTCATGAAAAATATTATGACAAAGGAAGTTTGAGGTGATGAAGATTGTCATGGGGCATTATCACCAATCTGTTTCACTATGCGTGTGAGGTAAGTTGGACTTAACATTAATTTATGGTTTGAGCAGGAGAACCTAACTTGTGTTCCAGACATTTCTCACTCTTTAAGGAATGGTATTCCCTAGAGATGTCTTTTTGATTGCTTATCTTCTCTGTGTGTCCTAAGAAAGACCTTAGCCCATGAATTGATGAACAATACTCTTATCCTGTTATCAACTGCTTATAGAGGCCATTAATGCATGACTTTTCTGTAAAATTATGAACCCCTGTGGGTAGGGGGTGAAGAATACTCCCGCAGTATCCCTGCTTGTCGTAAGAGGCGACTAAAAGGGTGGAAATGGCATGGCCAATTCCTCACTATAAATTTTATCCTGTGGCTCTTCTGAAGCCATTGTATGCCACAGTGTTGCCTGTGTGGTACCAGAAACTGTTGACAGAAATCCTCGGGAGATACTCTTCAAATTTGTGTTCGCTGATGGGTCCCAGCTGGAACAAGTTTTTGGAATCTGTGTTAGAATCTTGTGGAAGTGAAGGTGGAAACTGTTGGAGTGGATCAGGATTGGCAAATAAAAGACGGAGTTCACACACATTTAGTTCACACACGTCTAGTCGCGTTCACGGATGGACAACAGCAACGGAAATACAAGAAAAACAAAACACAAAAAGGAGTATAATTCACATTCATAACACTTCGTGTCTCTGGGTAAACATTCCAATTATGAGATTATAAACAACACACCCCCATAATCTAATAATGGCACCAGCTCAACTATACCACAACCCAGATTATGTTCAAAATGTCCAAGCTCAATAAAGGAGAAGCACAACAGCATTAGTTAATTCACTAATTCACACTAAGTCCTTGAACACAAAAAATGTGTTTTGGACTGTGAAGTCCCTTTGTCATTACATTGGCAATCATCTCACTTGTGGGTAGATACAGTAAATTTATCAGTTCATTTGTTACTACCTCCCTCACAAAATGATGCCTAACGCCTATATGTTTCGTTCTATTATGGAACAGGATTTGAGGCAATCTTTTGGGCACTTTGGTTGTCATTATAAACATTTATGGCCCCACAGTTACCTAGCAGTTCTCCAATCAGTCCCTTTAAGTATACTGCCTCCTTTGAAGCATCCGATATAGCCATGTACTCTGCCTCAGTGCTCGAGAGAGCAACAGTCCGCTGCTTTCTACACTCCCATGACACAGCAGCACCAGCGTACATAAACACATACCCGGTATAAGATTTTCGATCACTCACATCACCTGCCCAGTCTGCATCAACATACCCAACTACTTCACTTTTGTTTTTCCTGTAAACAAGTCCGAGATCCATAGTCCCTTTTAAGTAACGCAACACTCTCTTGGCATATTCCCAGTGTTCTTTACCATAGGAAACATTGAATCTGCTCAAGAAATTCACAGCAAACATTATTTCAGGCCTTGAACACACAGATATGTACAACAGTGAATCAATGAGGTTCTGATAAGGAAAATTCGTCACATCATTGGAGGAAGAATCTAACTTCAAATTGGGTTCAATAGGGGTCGAGGCAGTTTTTGCATCTTCCATGCCAAACCTTTTAAGTAACTCGACAATGTACTGCCTCTGGTCGATTTTGATTGTATTTTTACATCTATCCCTGGTAACCCTCATGCCCAGGAAATGACTTACTTCCCCCAAGTCCTTCATTGAGCTCTGAGGGACAACAAGAGCGTAGGACTGCACCTTACCTAGGGGCTGGTGGCCCATTGAGACTATCATATTTCTCCTTGAAGGCTGCCATGAGGGTGGACACCTCTCTTGTGAGGGTGACGGTGGGAATGGTGACTAGATCCTTGGCATCACCTATCTCCTGAATAACCGCATCGGCATTGTGCCGCCATACTCTGTATGCATTCTGTCTCTCTAGTTGGATAGCCGGGTCCACGACATCCATACACCACTCCCTCCACTTGCCAGCCACGCTCTCCACCCTGGTACTAAGTGCCTCCCGAATTTGGAATAGAGTATGGGGATAGGGTGGCCCTGGACACAACTGCCAATCGGCAGGATGTCCCCCTGACTCATGAGAGCCGGCTTGCAGCTCTCCCGGTTGCTTACATCCTGTCCAAGAATGAGATGATCCAGATGTTCAGAACTCGGGCTATTCCTCCAGTGGATTCCACTCTGAGTGTGTTGGTGTACCTTTACCCTTATATACAGGATAGATTGCCTGATGTTGCCACCATTGCGGGTGCTGGCGCCTTCAAGGAGATGTATCGTCCTGCGGCACTACCAGACCAAGGGCCAGGAGTTGACACCCAAATGACAGAGTATCTAGTGGGGATTTTAGGGCATGTCTTGTCCTATGCTTACAATCAGGATCGCACTCGCCCAAACCAGGTATATACTAGGGCCAAAGCAGCCTTTGCCACCATAGATGTTCCGGCTATGGGGAATGAGACATTCGTGACTGCCTATGAGCAGATCATGGGGAATAGGGTGATGTCGGAGGGCGTAGTCCTGGAGGTGTTGGGGTTTGTCTTGGCCAGGTCAGTAGATGGCGGATTTGATGTAGAGCTCACAGATGCAGAAATAGGGTCCATTGATGAGGTCTGTAGAGATCACAATGTCACTGTTTGGGCCAAAGCAATCCTGGGCCAGGCCAGGATTGTGTACAAGAGTCACCAGTCTTCATCACTCCTGTTTGGAATTGGAGTGCTGCCACAGCTTCGCGAGACGGTTGGGTCATTCGGTCCTGTGTGGCAAAATGAGTGGGACGGGCTAAGTACCATATCTGAGAAGGTTACTAACTCTCCATTCATTGGTATGGTGCGCAAGGTCCCTGAGTCACGACAAATCTCTCGATTTCCCCGAATTGTGGCAACAGGAGTGTACTTCCACAAGAACAATCTCACGGACGAGAGGGCACGGGACGAGTTTGAGGCATTCAACCTTCAAGGCATCATGGCCCACATCCCATAACCTGTTGGATTGGATCAGGATTGGCAAATAAAAGACAGATTTAGTTCACGCACGTCTATTCGCGTTCACGGATGGACAACAACAACGGAAATACAAGAAAAACAAAACATACAAAAAGGAGTATAATTCACATTCATAACACTTGGTGTCTCTGGGTAAACATTCCAATTATGAGATTATAAACGACAGAAACTTAGTTGGGATACATTTGATTTCACTCTCCAGATCCATTTAACTTCCACCTTTTTAGTACGTAAATGATTACTGCCAATCAGTAAAGATTGAAATGGATATATTCTGCCCACTGAAAACAACTATATACAATACACAACTGCCAGGGCTCTGTACTGCTGAAATGGATGTCCTTCGCCAAATGTGTGCACTGTGCACAAATGGTGGATTTCTCTTGCAAATGCAAACAAATGAGTGACAGAACAGTCAAAAATGTGAAAACAGCAGCCACCAAGGATTGGGACAAGCGTGTCTTAGGATCAACGTGAGAGCTTGAGGGAAATTAGCCAAAAAGGTAGCCCCACCTAATTAATTGTACAAAACAAATGAGTGCTATGACGTGGTACACTGCTAATGATGTACAAAACACTGGGGTGAACGTACCAATTTAGACTTTTCAAACGAAAAATTCTTTTAAAAAATAAAAAAAACTTTTCAAAACAACAGTATGCTTAAGTTTGGACTATACTCTTTCTTTTTAAATAATATACATCGAATCAAACCTTCATCTTCAAATATACAACATTGTAGTTGACTTAGAAATCATTTACTGAAACACCAATAACCGACCACTTGCTCCAGTTACCAACCATTTATGTAGGGTAGACTGGGTACGGTTGTGACAATTTTCATTTGATCGCCCATAGTTTTATAAGTATGCTGCTAAGCTGAACAAAAAGTGTTTTTAAAGTAATGTGTACATTGGTATAAATATTAAAATTGTATCCCTAAACACAATGGTTATCTCATAGGAGCAAGTTAGAAAAAAAGAGAAAGTGTCACCACCGGTGTCACAACCGACCACACCCCAAGGGTAGTTGTGACAGTACTTTGGGTCGGTAGTGACAGGTTCAAAAAGACTCTAAAATGGTCTGAAATCACTTAAATTGGAAGCAATATCTAACGTAATACAACATAATGTCAGTCTTCACTTATACTCCATAGTTATTATAACAGTCTTCAATTACAATTAGTTACGAAGTTCACTAAACATTTCTAGTTATGCTCAAACTCAAAACGTCCACTTCAAGAAAAAATAAAAGTTTGTTTATCAACATAGGTATAACATCCAAAATAAAAGAAATATTACATGCGAAAAACTAAAAAGTAAGTTTAATAACTAATCAGACTCATCACAGTTATGATAAATATAATGGTGACTACCAACTGTGCAGTCTAAATCGGACCAAAGTTCACACTTTCCATGGCATTTGATCCATTTTTCGCCAGGCCTACTTTCAGAATATGCGCCCACGCAAACCAGACAAAAATACTCTTCTTCATCCGATGGTGATGCTTTCCTTTTTTTTGGCTTTGCCTTTTTCTTTGTTTGTTCCTTTCGGTTCATTAAGATTTTTCTTTACCTGGTTTGCCTTCAACCGTTTTTCGTTTGCTTCATATTGTCTAACTGCCTCTTTTTCAGGCGTGTCTGTGTATATCGTGGACTTCTTGGTTCTGGGACCTCTTATTTTTCTTTGGGGAGCCTTCGGAAAGGGCCAAGCAATTTCAGGAGAAAAAACTGATGGCGTGGCTGATGATGAAGCAGTTGGTTGAACATTGCTAGAATTTCTAATTGAAGAGTTGTCCAATAAGGAAGGTGAAAGTGGCGGTGTTTTATTGATAGGTCCAGAGTTGTTCTCTCTAGCGTCAGGGATTGGTCCATCTCTTTCAAGGGACGGTGAAAAGTCAAGTTCTTGTGATGTAAGCGGCTATATTTCATTATCAGCAGCAGAATTCTCTCCAGCGTCAAGGTTCGGCATGTCCACTACAGATGGTGCTGCAGGAGTATTCTTTTCAGTGTCAGGGTTTGCTCTGTTTGTTACAGAAGATGGTGCTGCAGGATTGTTCTCTTCGGTGTCAATATTTGGTCTGTCTGTTACAAAAGATGGGGCAAAATCAACTTCTCCGAATAGATTACGGTTGTATGGATAAATACCAGTTTTGCTAAAACCAACCTGAATGTTCGCTTGTGTGAGAGCCAGAGGCATAGCAGTTTTGATAATACCTGGTATATCGTAGATAGTCAATGTTTTACCCGGATGACTACATGACATCGCCAGCAGTATCTATAGCTTTTTTAAGGGTCCGAAGACAGACTGGTCAAGAGGCTGTAGTGTATGCGTGATTCCGTTTTCCTTACAAAAATCCAATGTGTTCTTGTGAATGTGCGAAGAATGATTATCTAGCACTAGCAAGACTTTATGCGTTGGTGAAGCATCGGAGAATTTCTTAAAATGTTCGAGAAATACTAGGAAGGATGCATCTTGCATCCAGCCTGAAGGATTTGCAGTCTCAAATAGATCATACTGGCCCGTCCCTAACAAAATGGTCGTGATATCGAACACGTGGAAAAATAAATAAAGGAGGAATGCTATTTCCCAAGGCGTTCACTGCAAAAGCTACCGTGACTAACGTGCCTCGCTCGGCTGAAGTAACGGCTCCCACTTGCCGAATGCCACGTTTTGCAACGACTTTGTTAGGCCTTTGGACTGTAGTGACGCCTGTTTCGTCGACATTGTATGTCCTGTGGCTCGTAGGTATGTCTGTCCATAACAACTTGCAAGTTATCGTAAAAAGCGTCCACATTTGTGTTGTTAAAGCTCGTTGCTCTTGAAAGGCTGGTAGCTTGAGCCACTCGAGCAGATAGCGAAGAATTTCAGTTCAAGAATGAACGGAACCATTCCTCGCCTGCCATCTCATTCTCAACTCAAGTAGCTGGTCGCTTCAGATTACGTTTAGTTATAAGCTCAAAAGCCAACTTCCGCTCCTCTTTAGGAGAAAGTCCAAAATAATTGTCCGCGCAACGTGTTAAGTATTTTGATAGCTACTGCTCTTGTTCTTCCGAAAACACTTTGTTGTGAGCGACATACCCCATGCTGACACTTTTCATAATCGCCCGCGCCGACGCTATCGCGTTTACGAACATATCTTAACTAAGACAAGCGATTAACTTCGTGCATTTCCGCAGCTCTCCGCAAAGAAGTCCCGCGTTTCACTCCTTTGTAAGCGTCTTCATATTGAGATATGTCACACTGTCCTCTTTCAGTCTTTCTCACGCGTTTTTTGGGCATCTAAAACAAAAAAAAACAACTTTTACGTGTGTCACAACCGTACCCAACGCACTCTTTCGCAAAAAAACAAACGCCATGTCAATACAAAATAAGATACAAACAAACTAATCACTGCCATTAAACTATTATGTTTAACTTATATCGAAGAAAAACACTCAATATTCTATCTGTATACATGTAACAACAATTATCAAAAGAAATCAAACAAAAATACTTACTTTTGACTGTTGAAAACCAATATGGACCTCTACTAGCGTTTATAGCGCGCGGCGGCTGACGCAATACTGTGACAGAGGTTCAGACGTGCAAGCCCTTCCCCTCTCCCCTTACACACTCCCCTCTATTCCCTATACTTTCGCTATTATGGCGACTGTCACTACCGTACTCTGGCACAACCGTACCCAGTCTACCCTACCAATAACCGACCACATTGATAGAAGAAAAAAATATGTGACTGGGTTTAATCTTTTAATATATATTAATTAGGGATGGGACGGTTCCACATGTTTCGGTTCCCGGCTCTTTCAATGGGTTCCTGGTTCTCTACTCCACTTCTCTATCACTGATAATAGTTAAACCACCAATACAATTGGAATAATATAATTTGGTATAAGATGTTATTAATTACTAAAACACAGGTGTTTTTAATTACTTTATTTAAAGGAAATAAATGTAATATTAAAGCCTGAATAAGTAAGTGTTAATTACAAATTAATTAGTTACAAGTACATGGGCCACATTCGTAGCTGTGCAAGAAAAGACAGGGAGTACAATTAAAAATTATTTAGAGTTGTTCTTAACAACTGATGTCGTAAGTTTTGCAGTACTGCCAGTCAGAATTTTTTTGTTGAGTTATAAATTGCTTTATTATGAAATACCTTCTTTCAATGACTAACTGTATAAAAGAAACATATAATTTGCAAGAAAAACAACCAGAAGTCATAAACTTATTGCTATTACCAATCAGATGCAACCATTCTTCACAGAAATAGAGCATAATGTATTGCTTTAATACCTGGAATAATTTCCTAATAAAAAATAGAGAATGAGACTTACAGAAAAATAAATGATGTTCTGTTGGAAACTTTTGAGTTAGTGGATCATAGTTCAGATTTCACTTCACAAGTTTTTGTTCAGAAAGAGCAGCATTCTAACACGTTATGGGTCCTGCCTGTTTCGTTTTTTGTCAACAATTATGTTAGTGGTACTAAAAAGTAGGGGTGAGTCGAATCCACAATTTAATCGAATCTTACAGGGATTTGAATCGAATCTCGAATCCATCTTCAAAAGATTCTAATAAAATATGCACTTACCTACCTCCTTTGGTGTTGATCAATCCATCACAAATCCACCAGGCAAATACCAGCAAAAAACACTGAAAATTTACTCACATCATGCATATTTCAGGAAGAAATATATGTCATGAGCAATTGAAGTAGTAAGATATTTACTTGAGAAATAGGAAAAAGCTAGAGCTGATAATCAACCATTTTAAGTAGACATAATCAGCAAAGAAATTTTTAAAAATATATGATCTCGAAATAAAAAAATTGAAAAAAAAAGAAATTCATTGAAGAAATACACATTCTAACATTTCTTTACAACATCATACATTTTCCTTCTTCTTAAAGTACTTCTCAATTCTTATTTAAAAATAGCAACATTCTGACTCGCTCTGGGTCCAACCGGCTGCGTTTTTGGTCACACACTAAACCTGAAGTACTAAACACCCAGGTAGCATTCCGATGTCGGCCCGGCATCGGGATATGTCGGCTGCAGGTCGGCCCGACATCGGCCCAACTTCGGAATGATAACGTTTAGCCGGGCTACGGCCGACGTCGGCCCGATATCAAACCGACATTGGACCAACGTCCAACTTACACTGGCCCGACATGAAACCGACCTAGGTCCAACATGAAGCCGACATAGGCCCGACGTGAAGCCGACATAGGCCCAACCACCCCTGCGGGTAGGGGGATGGAGAATACTCCCGCAGTATCCCTGCTTGTCGTAAGAGGCGACTAAAAGGGCGGGGAGGTGAAACCCCGAAAACAAACCCCCAGGCAGCAAAGGGATGCGTCCGGACAGTTTTGTGGGTCCACTGTCTGTGTGCGGCCATACCAGCTGGCCTGCGATCCACCTGCATGTTTGCCGTGTGCGGAGACCCGTAAGGGGGAGAAGGGGATCCTGGTGGGTGAGTTCTCTGGAACCCAGCCGGGTGTCGGAAGCCCGGTATGGGCCGGAGTTCAACACCCCACTTCGGCCCTGGATTCCCTGTAAACGGGCGGTCAAGATCTAGCCAGTCTTGATCAATCGGCTTACCGACACGTTTCGATGGCGAGTGCTGGAGTGACGGGGGTTTGTGTAGGGCGGCCAAAGGTGTATGGGTTTGGAGGGCCCATGCACCGGAGGCCCCACCCGAAGCAGGCCCCCTAAACAATGGTGCTATATCCCTTGGGTAGCCCTGGCGACCACACCGGTTTGCGGTGTGGCGTCCCGAATGTGTGGCTCCGTGGTGGGTGGGGAGCCCGGGGGATGAATTCCTAATTTTCATGGAGACAATCTCACTCCCTCCAAATAAAAGATCCCGCCCGGATACGGGCGGGGGAGATAATATTTTCGTTAAGAGCATGCGCTATTTGATAGTAAAATGTGCGAAAGATGGTGAGACGCTTAAAAAGGTGTCTCCCTTCTTCATTAAACGTTCACTGTCTGCGGTTATCCCTGGGGAACCTCACTCTGTTAAAAAACTAAGAGATGGTACTCTATTGGTTGAGACTGCTAATATAAATCAGGCCGAAAAACTACTAAAAGTGAAAAAACTCCATGACATCCCGGTCACTGTAGAGATCCACCGCACCCTAAATACTTCTCGGGGAGTTATCAGTCATTATGATCTCCTCTACGTTGAAGTAGATGAAATTAAGAGAGAAATGGCCCCACAAGGTGTAACGGACTGTCGTCGCCTTACGACTAGGAGGAATGGTGAGATGATTAATACTACATCTGTGATCCTCACGTTCGCTCTCGATAAGCTCCCCGAGAAAGTATATTTAGGTTATAATTCGGTCCCAGTGCGACCATTCATACCCAATCCCATGCGTTGCTTTCAATGCCAAAAGTTCGGCCACATCGCACCGCGATGTGAGGGTAAGACCACCTGCCCGCGCTGTGGCAAGGACAAGCATGAGGGTGACGTGTGTTCCTCCGATCCTTTCTGTGTAAACTGCGAGGGTTCGCATCCAGCGTACTCTCGTGATTGCCCTGTGATGAAGGATGAAAGGAAAATTATGGAAATTAAGACCCTAGATAAAATCCCGTATGGAGAGGCGCGGCAGAAGTATCGGAGTCTCATGGCCCCTACGTTTTCCCGATCTTGGGCAGGTGTAGCAGCAACCCCCAAGAAAATGTGTACCATCTCCACACAGACCGAAGAAATCAAATCCACGAACAGCGTCAAAGAATCTAATGTACCGAAGAGTATGCCCCAGAAAGCCACGACGAAGAAATCGGCCGAGCCGGCTAAGGCCCAAAATCCGGCAAAGACGAACGCCACCAGTTCGGGTTCTCCCGTTAAGAACCCGAACAACTCCACCCCGGCCACGCAAATCAGGCGTGGAAAATCTCAATCCCCCGGGCCATCTGGTCCGGCCCGGCAGAGCCAACCAGAGTCGATGGAAGAGGATGAATATGTCTCTGAGTCGGAGGTCCGCCGGGCTAGGTCTAAGGGGAGGAGACATCGCATAAAGCGCTGATTCTCCCTCTGAACCTAATGCCCGTTTTTATTATTTATTTATTTTTTTTAATTTTAAAATTATTTATTACTCACCTTTTATGGTTTTTATCTTACAGTGGAACTGTAATGGTTTTTATCGGCATAAGGAGGAGCTGGCCATTTTAACTCGCGAATTTAACCCATGTTGTGTTTGTCTGCAAGAAACGCATTTCAAAATGGCGGACAAGGGGATTTTAAAAGGTTTTAACGTTTTTAGATTTGACGAAATCAGTGGCCAACGAGCCCATGGTGGAGTTATGGTTGCTATTCGGGAGGCCCTTTACACCTCCCGAGTGCACCTAAACACGCCGTACCAAGCGGTGGCAGTCACCGTGTACGCCCCCGAGGCGATCACGCTATGCAACGTGTACCTGCCCGAGGGTGCACCGGTCACTCAATTTTACCTGAATGCTCTTGTCCGTCAACTACCTCAGCCGTTTATTTTACTAGGAGATTTTAACGCCCACGATCCTCTTTGGGGAAGCCCAAGAAGGCAATGCAATCGTCGAGGACGGATTTTATCCTCCTTTATTTTAGATAATGACTTGGTTTTATTGAACAATGGGGAAAAAACCCGTTTTAATTCCTTTACCGGCGACTCTTCAAGCATAGATTTGTGCATTGTATCGAGCGCCATAAGTACAAAATTTAACTTATCCGTTCATGACGATCTCTGTGGGAGCGATCACCTCCCACTTCTTATTACCAAGGAAGGGCATTATAACCCTAGTTTTATACGGACAGGCCATTGGGCTATCCGGAAAGCAGACTGGCCGCTTTTCAGAAGCAGTTTAATTTCAAATATGACGAAACACGTGATAGTGTTGACAATATTAATAATTTGACAAGCAGTATAATACAGGCCGCACGCGTCAGCGTACCACGGTCTCGCGGTACTACGACGAGACCTCAAGTTCCGTGGTGGAATGATGACTGCGCGAAAGCTATCCGCCTACGTAAAAAGGCGTTGCGGATTTTTAACAAATATCCGACGGAAACCAATCTATCCTCCTTCAGGCGCTTGCGAGCGAAGGCACGACAGGTCGTAAGAGACGCAAAAAGAGCTTCCTGGATGGAATTTGTGTCGGGTGTGAATAGCAGGACTCCACTTGCACAGGTGTGGCGTAAGGTGAAGAGTATCTCGGGCAATCACCACCAGCTGGGAATAACCTACCTTAAGGTAGGTGGCGATATTGTGACCTCAGCTCCTGAGATTGGTGAGGCTTTCGGTCTATTACTCGCCGATACAAGCAGTAATAGAAATTACAATCCCACATTTTTGGGAATTAAACTACGAGTAGAAGCCTCACCAATCAACTTTCGTGAGATCCGCTCTCATGAAGACTATAACCTTCCGTTCACCCTTAGGGAGCTACAATCAGCCATAGATGAATCCAAATTTACGGCTCCGGGATTGGATGAGGTCCACAACGCCTTTCTCCGGAATATTCCGACGACGGCAATGTTAGAGGTCCTCCACACTCTCAATCACCTTTGGAGAGACGGTGCATTCCCGTCGTCCTGGCGGGAATCTGTAGTCATACCCATACCGAAACAGGGCAAAGACCGTACTGACCCGAATGGTTATCGACCTATATCACTCACTAACTGCCTGTGCAAGTTAATGGAAAGAATGGTTAACCGACGGCTTATTTGGTGGCTAGAGCGCCGAAACCTTCTCTCCGATATTCAGTGTGGATTTCGTAGAGGCCGGTCCACGATCGATCACCTGATAAGAATAGATAACTACATCCAGGAAGCCTTTCTTCTCCGCCAGCATGTTGTCGGCGTCTTCTTTGACATAGAGAAGGCATATGACACTGTCTGGCGGCGGAAAATATTGAACAGTTTGCACGAATGGGGTCTCAGGGGTAATCTACCCACTTTTATTAAGAATTTTTTATCCGATCGGGTGTTTAAGGTTAGAATCGGTCAGTACCTATCCGTAGCATACAGCCAAGATAATGGGGTTCCACAAGGGTCAGTTTTAAGCGTAACACTTTTCGCCGTGGCAATCAACGATATCGTTGATTGCATGAAGCCACCGGTGATAGGGTCTTTGTTTGTGGATGACTTCGCGATATTCTGCAGGTCATCTTATCTTACCTCTGCCGCTAGACTCACCCAACTTACGCTGAATAAATTGGAGAAGTGGACCCAAAGGAGCGGATTTAAATTCTCCTTGGAAAAAACGAAATGCACTCACTTTCACCGGATTAGGGGGCTACACATCCCTCCGCCGCTACATTTAGGAGGGAAAAACATTCCATTTGTGGACTCCAACCGTTTCCTGGGACTTGTATTTGACTATCGCCTCAACTGGAAGGAACAAATTAGTGTCCTGAAAAGAAAATGTACAAATGCGTTAAATATTCTGAAATATCTAAGTCACTCATCCTGGGGAGCTGATCGCAATACGCTGATCTTACTATACCGGACGCTGATACGGTCTAAACTAGACTACGGTTGTTTTGTGTACTCCTCCGGTCGGGAGTCATACTTGCGCCCGCTGACATCGGTCCACAATGCTGGAATACGGTTAGCCACCGGGGCGTTCCGTACAAGTCCAGTGCAAAGCATCTATGCGGATGCAGGAGAACCGCCCTTGTCCCATCGGAGAAACATGCTTATGTGCGGCTATGTAGCAAAAATTTTATCTATGAGGACTCACCCTTGTTTTAACCTTGTTTTTAAACCCCGCTACTTAGAATTTTTTAACCGTCGAACCAGAGCCACTAGGCCTGCAAGCATACGATTCAACAGTTTTATATCCGAGCATCTAATCACGCTTCCTGAAGTATATCCTTCTGGCTTTCCCAAAAATCCGCCATGGGAAACTCCCGCTCCTAAAATCAACATGGGACTCACTCAGCGCAAGAAAGCTCTAACCACTACTCTGGAATACCAGCGTCAGTTTTATCTCTATCTTCACTGCAACCCAGGTATCGTGCCAGTTTTTACAGATGGCTCTAAGTCTGACGCTGCCTGTGCATGTGCAGTTGTCTCATCCCACCATGGAGCCATCAGGGCGAGGTTGAATCCGCTGTGTAGTGTTTACACAGCGGAACTCCTCGCAATAAAAATGGCCCTAGGAGGGATAGAAGGGAACAGTGGCTCCTTCGTCATATGCTCGGACTCTCTTAGCGCCCTGAACTCCATCTCTAACTTTTATTCAATGCACCCAATCATTCAAGATATACAAACTGCTTTGATATCCCTTAGCAGAAGGGGAATATCTGTATCATTCCTTTGGGTCCCAGGGCATGTGGGTATCCCTGGAAATGAAAGAGCGGACGCTTTGGCGAAGGAGGCACTTGACTTGGAGGAAATAACTCTGACGCTGGTACCATACGAGGACCTTAAGTCTTTCTTGAGAAATGTAGCCCTAGAAGAGTGGAAAGATATATGGAGGAACGTTGAAAATAATAAACTGCGCGTGGTGAAATCGGTAGTGTCAGCGTGGCCCACATCCGTCAGGAAGAGTCGCCGGGAGGAAGTGGTCATCACACGTTTGAGGATAGGGCATTGCCCTTTGACTCACTCCTTTCTCTTCACCGAGGAGAAACGACCACCCCGCTGCGATGACTGCGACTGCCCTCTCAGCGTTCGGCATATCCTGACGGAGTGTGACAAATACCGATACTTGCGTAGCAGGCTGCAGTTAGCGGAAGACATAAAGTCGATCCTAGGCGATGACTCAGATGTTCTCAACCGCGTTTTATCATTTTTAAATGAAACTGGCCTTTTTAGCAGTATTTTAAGGATGTAAAACCTATTTTAATTTTGACTAAGAGTACATATTAAGAATTTTATTTTAATACCAATATATGTAACACATATATTTTTTTTTATAAACATGACGTGTAGTGGTGCAAAATGACCATGTTGTCGACGCACCCTATAAACCAAATACTACTACATAGGCCCAACTTGAGGCCGACATAGGCCCAACACCAGACACAGTCCCAGCATTGACGCAACATATCCCGAATCTAGCAATATATGTGATATATTTATCTGACATTAAGTCAACATAGGCTCAGGATTGTATCAACCTAGGTGAAGCATATAGAAATTATATGAAGTCCACTAACTAACAAACAATCGTTGAAATAATTGCTATGCAAGATGAATTCGAAGCACCAATTACTAGAAGCATGATCATGTGTATGGAATTTGATGAAATTAATTAATTTTGTGTAACTATTGAGAACATAAAATAGACTAAATGCTGGTGAGGGGATAAATCAGAGGGAAGTGATTTCAATCTGAAATTGATATCCAAACCAAAACAGTTGTCAGAGACACATGCATATCAGAATCCGAATAACTATGTCCACTTATGCATTAACAGGGAACCTTAAGTTAAAGTTATATCAATACTAAGGAAAATAATTTAGTTTCAACACAAATAATTAATATATTAATATTGACACAACATTAGTATATCATAAATAAATTACAGTGGAACCGCGTTAAAGCGAGTACGGGCTTTTGCGAGACCCCCGTCATTACGAGGGATTGCAGGTCAATTGACCCTATGATTAGCATGTAAAGAAATCCGTTTTTACGAGGCCCTTTTGATGTTGGCACTTGCCATAGCGAGAGTTTCCATCGCCGGAAAATCTACACCAAGAGTCCATAATCTGTAATTGCTAGCGATCTGTTAGAAATGAATTTATATGGAGTGCTCAGTCTCAAATTCATGTGGTAAGTAAAGAGACAATTCGCCATAGCGAGTGTTTATTTGAGAACCGTGGGGTCTCGTTTTATCGAGGTTGCACTGTATATGTATTCCTTATATCATCCAAAATAAATTATCTATCTCAATTTATAATATTTCTGGCTCTTCTCCCTCCTTCCCGGTCACTCGCGCCAGTCAGATAGCAATCCCCAATTAGGTGTCGAAGACTTCCATCTGGCACCTCCGGGAAACATTTCCGCACTGCTCCTGTTGAGATACAAATGAATAAAAAATTATCATTGTGACTTCCCTTTAGCTAATCAGCTAATTTTAATTTGAAAATACAATTACATATCAATTTGCTTGACTGATTAAAATATTAAAGATTGTTTCAATTTCCAAAGTACGTTATCCCACTACTTATGTAGTGCAAGTGCAAATTGTGCCAACTTAGCAAAGGATGCTGGATGTAGAGAATTTCTTTTCACAGAATATTGTGAGCAATGAGCATTTACAATATTGTTTGAGGAAGAATGAATAATAATGAAAACAAAAAAATGCAATAATCAAGTAAAGCTACTCAAAATGCACATGTAATGACAGTGGGGACAGAAAACTTTCCTTCAGACCACTAACATGCATAACCTGAACCACGTTCTAAAATTTCCACTACAATGACGAGAACCACTACTTACTTTCAATACAGCCATACACTGGCAGACAGGATACAATCTTTTTCCCCTTCTTCCCGCAGCAGCTGTACTCCTTGCACGCATCATTCGTGAACATGTTCCTTACAGTGTGCACTTCAGTTATCCCTCCCGCTAATGATAACTCCTTCACCTGGGAAAATGTTAATAATGAATAAACAAAGAAATAATTTATCAAATTAAACACAAGTCATTAAATGGAAATTTAGCCCCTCTTACCAGATTTTCCCTGCAAGATTCGTCACCTAACTCAACACATAATTTCTGCATGGATTCCTCATCACGGACTGGTAAAATGGATGAGTAGGTACGGACATCATCGGGCAGATGCGCTGCCTCATTTGTTTTGCCCGTGCACTTGCACTGCCCCTGCTTCACAAGGGCCTTCACCTCATACTTCAAGGCATGTATTTCCTTGAGAACTTCCCTCAGAGTCACTTTAAAAAAGTAAAAGGAAGTAATAATACATGAATCCCCAAATATAAAATAATACCTCAAAGTAAAGTAATAATAATAGACACACCATTTTTCTCTTCTTGAGTCCCGTCACTTTGAGACTCCTGTTGCCCAAATTCTACAGGAAAATCAGGCACAGAGACCTGGCTCCTCACTGACATAGGGTGGTCCTCATCACTAGCTTCCTTCACTGCAGCTTCCTTCTAGGAGCTTTCTCTTCACTCTCCTCAGTCAGAAAGCGGTAGGGCCGCTTTACACTCCTGTCTTTTTCTGGCTCCGTGTCCGGAATGCTGGACGTTTATTCAGCTCTTGCTGCTTTCTTTTTAGCACTGCTAAAAGCATCTATGAGTAGGCAAATAACATAATATATAATTAATATAATATACATACATATATAAATACACACGCAACACTCGTTTAACTCGTTTATTTTGTTTACAGCACCTGTAGATCAACTATTCAATTCAAAGCTGTATATTTAAAGTTTTGTGAAACATCCCTCTAGTGAGGAGTAATTACTATACTATTCATTGCATCTCATAGGGCCAGTATGACACATGAGCAATAATTGCATGCAACAGAAAGAAAAAATCGGTACCAGATTGGGCAATAACCCTTTTCATCGGGCACGCTTTCCAGTGATCCTCAGGTGGTGCAGAGGACATGATGGCCTTCTCCACCTTCCTCATGCTCATCTTTGTGGGCCAATGCACCTTCTTCCCACACTTAGCAACCCAATTACTTAGGAAGACTTCCACCGTGTTGTCATCAAATTCTCCCATCAAAAATCTTTTTTCAGCCATAATCCTGTAAAAATAAGCAAAATATTAATAACCTCACACCAAAAATACTTTTAAAACAAGGATTACCATATTTAAAAATATCTGAAATTTGTCAATGCATGCTTTGTGGAACACTTAATACACAATATAGCCCAGCATATATATATATATATATATATATATATATATATATATATAAATACGTTGATGGATTGGAGTCAGCCATGCGGCGATGAACACACGATGTGGATAGGATGGAGGAGATAGACACACAAAAAAAAGAGACGATCACACTTACATAGCTAGCTTTCGGAACTAGTCCGTCTTCAAGGCGTATCACGGAACAAAATCCGTTGTTCCGTTGATTTGTTGAATCCGTTGTTGATTTTGTTCCGTGATACGCCTTGAAGACGGACTAGTTCCGAAAGCTAGCTATGTAAGTGTGATCGTCTCTTTTTTTTGTGTGTCTATCTCCTCCATCCTATCCACATCGTGTATATATATATATATATACACAATGGAAAACTTCGCCAAATGGCCACAAACACAATTAAAGAGGAAACTTACAGGGGGTAAAAAGACGAAAGTAAAGAGAGTCTTACTTAGAGACGTTTCGGGTGTTATCCCTTCTTCAGTCACACAGAGAAGTCTCTTACCCCCTGTAAGTTTCCTCTTTAATTGTATATATATATAAAAGTTTGCCAGAGGAAGGCAGACGACAAACACAGAAAACAAAAAAATGATGAACACACTTACAAAGTTTCTTGATATTTCGGTGCCACTAGCACCTTGGTCGCAAGAGCGAAGACGAGTCAAGAGAAGAAGAGCGAGTCTTCGCTCTTGCAACCAAGGTGCTAGTGGCACCGAAATATCAAGAAACTTTGTGTGTTCATCATTTTTTTGTTTTCTGTGTTTGTCGTCTGCCTTCCTCTGGCAAACTTATATATATATATATATATGTATATATATATATATATATATATATATATATATATATATATATATATATATATATATATATATATATATATATATATACAATATAGCAATACATATAGCCCAGCGGAGAGCTTTACGGGAGGTCACTTCAGTGACCTGAAGAAGCCAGCTGCAATGCCGGCGAAACTGTCGTCTACACAGATGGATACACGCGGTGTAAATCCCGTAAACCTCTCCGCTGGATCTTCGCCACACCGCGAAAGCCTACATAAGGACACAATACAGCCCTCAACCGATTTCAGGAAAAGCTACATAAAAGTCCTTCTCAGGCATTACGTAGCACTTCACCATTTCCTCAGAGTATGGAATTTCCAACTTACTGCTGCTCAAACCCCATACTTTAAAAATATTCAACAATGAGGAATTACAAGGATATGTAAAATAGTCTTCATGATAATGGAAATAGCACCCATAAAACTTTAAGGAGTTCTTGTCCACTTTTCCATCACTTCCCAACTCTGTGCGAATTCCACTTATCTTGAACAGTTTCTTATCTCCAACCATGATAAAAGAGTCCCTCGTGTCCTTACAAGAGAACTTGATGCCTTTAATAATAATTTCAGAGAGCTCTCCCACTGATACATCCCTTGCTTTTCTCACGAAGATCTCTCTTTGTTTTCTTGCCAAGTAAGGTAACGAATTAACTTCAGCAAGCCTCCTAGTTATTTATTCCAAAAGATTCCTAGGAGTGCGGATCATCCTTTTTAATTTCCCTAAATAGTTTTCAAAAGGGAAGCAGCTGAAGGAATCTAGTGGGGCCTGAAGAGACTTCACATCACTAGCAACGTGTATCAAGCTATGGACATTATACACCAATGTATCTGAGCCATAGTGCTCTCCCATTGCTGAAACAAATGACTTCAGAAGTCCACCAGCATAGTCACACAATGGAAGAGCCATCTTCGGTGAGCAAAGAATCCTCACTGCAACATGGAAAATTAGGAAATGGTTGAACAGATGTGCTGGCAAAACATTTCTTAGAGCAACTGGTCCAGAATATAATAAAAAAAGTCCTAAACTCAGTGGCCTTCCAACGTTCAATTGTATCCAGTCCTCTGGGAAGCCTGTTGAACTCCGATGGTGTCCACTTTGCCAGGGAGCAATGTCGCTCTGAAATTGCCACTCGGCGTCTTGGCCCAAGTCTCACTCAGTTGGGACCACTGACCCAGAGGCACAGTAATTTTCTCATCACCCCTAGACATATGAGACTCATATAATCTAGGGGTAACTGAGATACCAATCCCAAACACTGAATGGCTGCTAATGGGGATTGTCCGGTGTGGTGTGCTTCATAAACACCACTCCTAAAGGAATCGTCACTCCTTAAATTTTCATCAACACTGATGAACACCATTCTATTATTTTTCATTTCACTTGCACAAACACAACGCTCACAACCATGATAGCCAGTGTGACCCCTGGTGCACTTTAAATAATATCTTGCAGGATCATCACAAATGAATACATAGAGAGTCACATCATGCACCTCGCCTCCAATCTTAATCACAGATAGGAGAAGACCTTTGAGTTCCGCAATAAAAGGTTTCAAAAACTCTGAGGGACTCGTTTTGACTTCCCTTCATAAAGGGACACTAAAAAAGGGTCACAATCATATCCAACAACTGTGCACAAAATGGGCCAAAACTGATGCGATGAGCTTTTAAACAGTGGCAAACCGTCCACGTTGAAGGACAGTTTGAAGCACATCTTATGGGAAAACTTCATGCCATTTCTTTTTAAGAAATTGACTAACCCAGTCTCTAACCCATAATAGCAGTAGTTCCGCATTCCCTTGCAGTTGTCTATAGTGTTACGGGCTACCTTTCCATGTAAAGCATTGGATTTCAGCAATGTTCTAGAATCTCGGGGAAGATCAATGCTGAAGATTTTCATAGCAAGTAGTTCGTCTAAGGCCTCATGACTAACATTATTCCTAGCAGCCCAATGTGCTAATTCATCCTGAGGACTTGAAGCTATGATGCCATCGCTATCACTGTAATTAGCATTATCATGGCTGTCTCTAGTTTGACCACTGGCCGTATCACTTTCAGATGAATGGCAATCACTGTCGGATGAGCTGGGACTATCGGAAGTATCAAAGGTCTTTATCCTATCAGTAGTCAGACTGCTTTCTGAAGGAGGGATAAGGCAGGACTCGTCAGCCTCGTATCTCCGCATTGCTTTCTTAACTGCACGACACTTGGCAACCCTTTCATATGCAGACATGGTGATTAAATTGCTCCTGTATAACACCGTGAAAAAAATGATGAAACCCAAAAATGAAATTTTTAGTACGATTACCTCACGGAAAATGCAAGGGAGTAAACCGCAGTCACGTAACCTGGCTTCAGCCGATCAACTGCGACTTGAACATCGCGGCTGCCGCATCGGAGGAGGAAATTCTTCTCCCCCCTCTAGAGCACCCTATATGGTCCGTCGTATGGCGGCTGAAAAGTTCCGCGGACCGAGTCGTTCCTAATAAAAACCTGCGGGGAAGAGGAAAAGTCGCGGAAAATAAACGTCTTCCGCTCTCCGTGGCGGGAAGCAGGGCGTGGACTCAGGCTGCGGAAGTGGGCCTTCAGCTGCGTGACGAAATTAGTTGGATCCTCTACGTGAGTCTCCGGTGACGGCGATAGAAACTCTCCAGGGAGTCGCAAATCGTTCCGTAAACTAATTCGGCGGAAGTTGCGGCAAGGTCCTCCTTCCAAGCCGCTCGCAGGCTCAGTAGGACGGCGGGTAGGACGTCGACCCACGAGTCGGTGGAATGACAGCGGATGGCAGTCTTTAGTTGGCGGTGGGCCCCCTCCACCATTCCGTTTGCCGCCGGGTCGTATGCGACCGTGCGCAGGTGGGATACACCGGCCATGTGCGAGTGTCGGGAAGAGCTGACTCTCAAACTGCCTTCCCTGGTCGGTGGTAACTCGCAGTGGCGTCCAAGAGCGTGCCATCCATCCCGCGAAGAAGGCGCGTGCCACAGTTTCGGCGGAGATGTCGGCGATGGGGATGGCCTCCAACCAGCGTGTACCTGTCGATACACGTCAGGCAATATCGGAAGCCCCGTGATGGAGGAAGAGGACCAATTTAATCAATGTGAACATGTTCAAAACGTGCCTTTGGTAAAAAACTGGCGTGGAAACATGCCGCGTAATCTTGCACCTCTGACACGCAAGACACTCTTTGGCCCAAGTTCGACAGTCTTTTTGATTGAACGGCCACACAAAAAGAGAGGACACTAACTTCGCGGAAGCTTTCACTCCGGGGTGGGCGAGGTCATGTAAGCTGCGGAACACTTGTTTCCATAGAGGCATGGGGACAAAGGTCGGGCGGTTTCCTTAGATACGTCGCAGTACATGGCAAGGGCGTGACCGGGAATGGCGATCTTCCGAAGTTGCAAAGAAGACTCTGATTGCAGAAATGCTTGTAACTCCGGGTCGTGTTCTTGGGCGTCGGCGATCTGACGGCTGGAGACTGCTTCCGACACTTCGGCGCACCGAGACAGGGCATCAGCGACAACGTTGTCGCTACTGGATATGTGGCGTATGTCCGTCGTAAATTGGGAAATATAATCCAGCCAACGAAATTGACGCGGGGTGCACTTGTCCGCTTTCTTTGCAAAGGCGAACATGAGCGGCTTGTGGTCCGTTAAGAGGGCAAAAGTCTGGCCTTCCACCATATGGCGGAACCGCTGGACCGCCATGTACGGCACCAATAGCTCCCTACCGTAGGCACTGTATTTCCTCTCGGTTGCCGTCAGCTTCTGCGAGAAGAACGACAGGGGCTGCCAACCTTTTGGAGTACGCTGTTGGAGGGCAGCGCCGATGGCGTCGGCCGGCGCATCCGCGACCACCGCGAGGCCGGCGTCGGGATCAGGGTGTGCGAGCAGCGCTGCTCGAGCGAGCGAGTCCTTGCACTGCACAAATGCGCTCTCTAAAATTGGCGTCCATATTATTTTTACAGTACCCTTCACTTTCCGCCCGCAGAGTAAACTGTTAAGCGGCTATTGCACAGTGGCGGCATTAGGGACGAAACGTCGGTAAAAGTTCAGCATCCCGAGAAACTGTCGCAATTCCTTTACCGTCTCAGGCCGGGCGAAGCGCTGAATAGCGTCCACTTTTTCGGGTAAGGGTTCGTGCCTTCTCCCGACACCAAATACCCGAGAAACTTCACTTCCCCCTTACCGAAAGCACACTTGCTCGGGTTAATCACCACACCATGAGAGTCTAAGCGCGTGAACACTAGGCGTAAATACCGCTCATGCTCTTCGGCGGAGCAAGAGGCGACTAGAATGTCATCTATGTAAGCTTACACAAAGTCAAGTCCGCGCAACACCTCATCGATAAACCTCTGAAAGGTCTGTGCGGAATTCCGCAGTCCAAAAGTCATAACAGGGAATTCGAACATGCCGAAGGGTGTTCTGATGGCCGTCTTGGGAATGTCACTAGCACTCACCGGAATTTGGTTATAGGCGCGCACAAGGTGTATGGTGGAAAAGAATGATTTTCCGTTCAGCGCCATGGCGAAATCCTCAATATGAGGCACGGGATATCTATCGGCGATAGTCCTGGCATTGAGTGCATGATAATCGCCACACGGTCTCCACTCGCCCCCCGCTTTCGGCACCATGTGCAACGGGGATGACCAGGCACTCTCGGAGCGTCGTGCGATTCCCATCTGGACCATTCCGTCAAGTTCCTTCTTGGCGGCTCGCAGCATCGCGGGGGCCAATTGCCGAGGCCTACTACAGACCTGAGGGCCGGGCGTGGTCCGGATATGGTGCTCCACGGCATGCTTGCGCCCTTTCGGCGCACCCACTGGGCGCGTAATTCCCTGAAATTCCCGCAACAAGGAAAAAAACAGAATCGTCCCTGGCACTCTTAAAACTATCACACACTTTATTTACAAATTCACTATTTACACAACGGCCCACTACCGACAAAGATGTCATACCGTCTAGGAGTCGCCGGTTACGTAAGTCCACTAAAAGTCCGTAAAAAGATATTAAGTCCGCCCCGATGATGTCCACGTCCACACAGTCCACGTCCGCGACGATGAAACGCCACTCAAAGTCGTGACGAAGGCGTAAATCAATTTTCAGCACAATCCACCCATAATAATAATAATATTCTTTATTCACCTTTAGCATAAAAACATATGATAGGTGTCGTCAAGGTATAGTACATTTGAATAATTGCGTTTAAAATTAATTCAAAATTATAATTGAGTAAAATAAACATCTCATAATTGAGGAACATAACAAGGCAGATCATGTCAATACACTTAATGAAACAATAGACCTTAGAGTTTTAGGCTGGAGAAATCTAGGTTATAACATTCCTCTAGGGAATATAATGGGTTGGATGTAAGCCAATCTCGGAGAGCCTTACAGAAGCCCACACTAGAGGCTGACTTGGCAGAAATTGGGAGCCTGTTGAAAAATTTGATGGGTAGGCCATCTACTTTGTATGTTTTATCGAGCCTACAGAGTGGTATATCCATGGAATTTTTGGCTCTGGTGTCATGACAGTGGACATCAGTTCTAGGGAACATGCGTTGACTAAAATTCATACAGCCTTTTTTTGTAGTATAAATATAGATTTAGTGTCAGAAGCATGTCCCCACAGTCTTATACCATACGTAATATGGGAATGAAAAAAAAGCATAATAGGCATTGAGTAAATAGTCCTTACTTACATGTAGCTTCAACTTCCTGAGCAGGAATAAGGCTCGAGCCAGTTTCTTACTGACGTGTAGAACATGAGCATTCCAGGTTAATTTGGAATCTAAGTGAAATCCCAGCAATTTCACAGAGGTAGTTTCTTTGACAGCTGATTTTAGAGAGCATAGAAGAAACTGGGTTTTATCAGGATTTAAGAAAAGATTGTTGGCGGAAAACTATTCATTCGCCTTTTCGATGATGGCTGGAAGTCTGCTCATGGCATCAGAGTGATTAGAGGAGTTATGTAGGAATGTAGTATCATCAGCGTAGAGCACACAGTTAGTAGTCATATTTGGGCACAGGTCATTGATCATGACTAGGAACAGGAGGGGTCCAAGCACTGAGCCCTGGGGTACACCATATTTAACATTTAAAGGTTTTGACAGTTTACCATTCACATAAACTGACTGCCTACGATCAGATAAATAGGAGAGCATAAATTTTAGTTCAACATCTATAAATCCATAGTATTTAAACTTATTCACAAGAATGGTGTAATCAACACAGTCGAAAGCTGATGAGAGGTCACACAATGTAAGTGCCAGGTACTGTTTCTATTCAAAAGCCTTAATCAAGTACTTTATAACATAATCAACAGCTTGATTAGTAGACTTATGAGGTCTGAATCCAAACTGTGTTGGTGTAAAAAGATTTTAAAGTTTCAAAGTGATCCAGAACCTGAACATATACAATTGTTTCAAAAATTTTGGCAAGTGGAGAAATAATAGGGCAGCAGTTATTCGGAAGATTAATATCACTACGTTTGTGGATAGGAATAACTTTAGAATACTTTAGATTATCAGGAAAATAACCAGACTGAAGGCAAGAGTTAAAAACATTAGCGAGAGGGTATGCTACCCAGTTAATAACTGATTTGATTAAATTATTTGAGAGCCCATATACATCAGTACAGTTAGAGTTTTTAAATTTTCTGACTATTTTAACAATATCTACCTGAGAAACTTCTTTCCATTTAAATAGAGAATTGGTGGAGGGAGTATTTTGTAATAAATCACTGGCCGTGTTAGGTGGTGATTTATGAACACCATTGATATCAGTTATAATGTTTTCTATTGAACAAATGAAGACATTAAAAGTTTCTGAGTCAATTGGTATGTCACTGGATTTACTACTTAATCCTATTTCATTTTTAATAACAGACCAAGCTGCTTTACATTTGTTCGGAGCACTATTGATGTAATTATCATTGGCATAGCATTTGGCCAATCTTAACTCTGTATGGTATTGCTTCTTTTGAATGTTATAGACCTTTTTAAGCTCCTCGCAACCGCTTAACTTGAACTGTTTATGTAAACTTAGCAAATTCCTTCTCATGTTGTCGAGATCTGTGTTGAACCATTTTGCCCGTTGATGGGACTCATGTTTCAGCGGAATTAGCTTCATTGGGAAGGCATGCTCAAACAATAGTAAGAAATGGCTAATAAAGGCTGCAAATTTTCCCTGGCCATCAGTATCAGGGAGCAAGGTATCCCAGTCGGAATTACTTAACAAGTTTATAAACTCATAAGTATGATGAAAATTCATTTGTCTAACATACATGGTTTTGGGAGCTTTTATATTATTACCGGCACCCAGCTTGGTGTGCCATGTAAAGGAAATCGCTAAATGATCGGAGAGCATTGGGTCAAAGGCTCCAAGGGTATGGGCGGACTTGTCAATATTGGTTATTACATTGTCAAGACAGGCACTCAACCTGGTGGGTATGGATGGTGGAGCCGTTGGCCGCGGATAGATCATAGTTGGTTACTGCTGGCCTACCTTGGACGCGGAAGCGCGGGTAGACGCATAAAGGTCGGGACACACATAACCGCACCGAGCCCGCGCCAACACACGGCCGAGCAGAGTCCGCGACACGGACGACTGTTGGTGACGGTGGTAGGCAAGGGCGGATCCAGGATTTTTTTCTGGGCGGGGCACAAGGGTCTGACGGGCAAACGGTCTTCTCATATTTGGGATATAATAAACAATATACAACAATTACTGTACGAAACATACTCTTTATTTTAATATAAAGGTTATTAATATGAAAATATCATTAAGTTACATATATAATAACGACAGTTTTCTTTTATGTTTCCTGCGGAAGATGGTCAGTACTTCACTAACGTTCATTTTTGACACAATGTCTTGATGGATATGCATTAAAGCCAGTCCATTCAAACGATCTTTTGTCATTCTGCTGCGAAGATATGTTTTTAATCGGCGTAAGGTGGAGAAAGATCGCTCGGCAGTGCAAGTAGTCACAGGAAACGTGCACAACAATTGACATAGTGTTCTAATATTTGGCAGCGCCGTTGCTGTTTTGTAGGCATCTGCTGGAGACTTTGGCATAATATTTTCTCTCATCCCTTGCCAAATTTTTAGCTCTCCCTTCAAAGCTAAAAAACAAGGAAGGTCCTCTATATACTTCAGCACCTTGCAAAACATCCTCAATATCTTCGTTACTGAAGTTATGTGACAGCAGCTTTTGCAACTGTCCGATTTTTTGCAGCTGAGCGTTAGGGAACCTGGATGATATTTCCTTTAACAAATAATCTAGAAAAGGAATATATATTGTAAGGCGGTAATACTCTTCAATAGACTCAGTCTGAATATTCGACCTATTTGTTTGACGGCCGGTAATTCTGCGGACCGTGATTTCTGTACCCATTTCCTTTGCAAGGGCCTCAGCCATATTGAAATGTTTTTTGAATGCATCCGTGCTAGTTTCACGTTGCCTCTGCAGACTGGCTGTGGTCGTATTGATTAGCTGAACTGCAGAAAGTATATCAATTTCAATGGCTTGTAATGATCGAGATAAAGGCAGCGTGATTCCTAAAATATCAGCGAGGATTACCAAACTTACAAGAAATTCTGACGAGATAATAGCTTGGAGCAGCGAAAATGCAGGTGTAGCACTTCTAACCCCTTCTTCAGCCATTTTTTGCAAAATTCCAGGAAGACATGGCAAGACGTCGAAAAATGTCAAAACAGATTCATGTCTTTCCACCCATCTGGTCTCACACATTTTTTTAATTATATTTTGTTTTTCCTTTGGCAGATGAACTTGCATTTCTTCCCTGAGGAGATTTATTCGTTGAGCTGACTCACGAAAGAAAGTTGCTACACTTGAGATAACCCCTACGGCATTTCTTATGCTGGGTACGGTACAGGCAGTACTGATAGCTAAGTTGAGTCGGTGGCTTGCACAATCAGTAAAAAAGGCTAACGACTGAATGCTAGATATGCATGCCTGAACACCTTTTATTTTACCACTCATGTTGGCTCCTCCATCGCATGCTTGACCCCGGCACAATGTCATATCCAGGTTAAGGTTTTCGATCGCCTTCAAAATATGCTGAGCAATGATTTCACCTGTAAGTTTATCAACTTCGGCAAACATGAGAAAGTCTTCTTGGATTTCATTTTTATCTACATCGAAATAGCGAATACAAATGGTCAGTTGCTCAGAAACAGACACATCTGTGGTCTCATCAGCTATAATTGTAAAATATTTGGCCTTTTTAATTTTGTTTGTTATTTTGGTTGTGATTAATTCCCCACAGCACTCAATCAAGTCATTTTGTGTCGACTTGCTTATGTAGGAAGCGTTTTTAGCACACTTTTTTACGTGTTCATGCAGTACCTCATCTCCAGCATCGATTCGGAACTTCAACAACGCTCTAAAGTTGCCTTCTCCGTAGGAACTTTCCGATTCTAAATCACCATCATCCCTGTGACCTCTTAATGGTATATTTTGCATTCCACATAATATAATTGTCTTTATAATGGGTATAAGTTTTTTACGCTTCTCTTCAATAGTTTTCATTTCCTGGGTTCTCATTTGAACAACAACGTCCATTGATTTTCCCTCCATTACCATGCAAAAATTTTGAGATTTTACCATGTTCGCCTGGTGATATTTCGTGCTCTCGTGGTGTCTGATCGTTTCAATGGCCTTTTTATATGTTTTCAGTGGTTCCGACACCAACTTTCCCAGCTTCACATTATTTGTACCCGCCTCACGCCGACCAAAAAGAATGCACATTTTGCTCAATCCGCCACCAGCAATTTTGCTATATGCTAGCCATTCATGTCCTTTTAACCAGCTCATTTGAAAAGACCGCTTTTTTTCCCCTCACTCACCAGTGGAAACTTAAAGTCTGTCGTAGGTTACCAAGTATTTTTCAACCACTGGTACTTTTCTTCATCTGTAAGAACTGAACTGTCCTGCTGGTTGGTAAGTAGTTTAACTGTAAGTAAATATACAAATAAAAGACTAAATTTGTTGTCATTTTTATGTAAGTAAGACAAATAATTACTTGAACAATGAAATGAACGTCTCTACGGCTGTAAGCAATACAAAGGAAGAAAAATATCTCCAAAGCCGTACTCCCGAAAAAAGTCCTCTGACTTCCTCTTCCTCGAAAAAATTCCCTGAACACTGTATGTATGTGAATGTGTGAAGGAGAATCACGAGGGTGACTGTGTATTGTATGCAAACCCACGTGAATGAGTGCTTGAAAGTTATTATCAATTTTATTTTACTTACTTAGTTATTTGTTTTCCTTTTTATCCCCCACTTTTATTTTTATCTTGTGTGCATGAAGGGTCACTGGCGTTGGAGAAATCCTTGGAAACCCTGATTGTGTGTGTGATTGAACTCACGAAGGTTACTGTATTTTGTATACAAACCTGGGTGAGTGAGTGATTGTGTGAGTCACTGTTCGTTTTTATTTTTTTACCTTGATTCCCTTAATTTTGAGTGTTACCGTTGTTTGTAACGTTGTGAGTGAGTGTGGGAATGCCATTTACTGCCATTTAAATTGCTTTGTATGCTTGATTTTGTACGAGTGATTGAGAGCTCCCTTACACTGTATATACTCCTTCCTTCCCCCTCTCCCCCTTACTTTGTATATACTCCTTCCTTCCCCCTCTCCCCTTTTGATTCCTCTGCCCCATTAAGAGTAAGGCTTTGGAGATATTTTTCTTCATTTGTAAATAATTACTTCATTGGTTAATTAAAGTTTAAAACTATAACCCGACGTAAGAAACTATAGCTGTTCAGTATATTGAATTTCGACAGTTAATTTTATTATTATTAGTTTAGTAGTCTAATGTTTGTGCCTCTCTTGTGGGCAAGACAAATCCAACGACAGCGCCAAATAAGTATTACCAACAAAATATCAAAATCTTTCCAACAGGGGCGTCGCGATACCTACCTATGTCACGTTCCTGCAGCTTGTAACTAGCGGTGGCTGACGCTGCCGATGGATGTGTTCCATGTGTTGACATTGACGTAGTTGCCGCAAGCGAGGATGGATGCTCATAAGAACCATCACATTCAATCCCTTTACAAGTCTCTGTAACTGCATCGTCCGTTTTTTGTATAGAAATACGCACTTAATTTATTTTGTCTTTTTCTATCTTTGTCACTCATTTATAAATAATATCACTCGTTACGCACTAAATTATGTAATCGTAACAGTAACAAACACTAGAGACTGGATTGGCCGGACGTTCGTGACTGACTCCATAGAAGTCGAACCCTCGGCCCTCCCCTCGCCCCGTCTTCTCACACACGCGTCTACGCTCATTCTTCTATCGTAATTTAATTTTAATACATTGACGTCGCCGTCCTTATAGACTGCGTCCCTAAAAACATTGTCTTCGTCCTCCTCATCGTCAACTTCGCGGTCTTCGTCTCAGATAAAATCCCAGAGAAAAGGAACACACAGCACAAGTAGTTGCGACAATGTAGCGATCTATTCAAAGGGTGCATCTAGCACGGCGGCAGAGCACCAGCGGTAGAAATCAGCGAATGAGGCGTCCGACTGATGGGCGGTCTTACCTCGCATTCTGCCGCCACAGATATTCTCACGAGCTGATTTTGTAGCGGCAAGCAGACGAAGCCCAGGTGTTTTGAAGTGCACTACAAAGCTCACGGTATCCCCACGAGCCCCCTTCCCACTTGGGCGATGCTTTTTTTTCTCGAGCGCTGACTAGCGAATGACCAATGACCGGCAAATCTGTCTTCTTGACTTGGGCTCAAGGCTTAAGTGATTGAGGCTCCACAATGCACAAAACTAAACGAACGTAATTATAACGGGACCGTATTAAAAATCTTGTCTATTTTTTAAGCTTCTGGGGGGGGGAGGGGGCACGTGCCCCCCCCTAAATCCGCCTATGGTGGTAGGAGAACACACTGGGCCGTCATTGCTCCGAGCGACAGCCGTCAGTATTGTCTCATTTCTGTTCTCAGCGTGGTGTGTTTTTCTGATCTCGATCATGTTTTCAAAATTTCGGAACAGTGATGTAACATCTCGATAAGCGAAGCCACTAAGGGACCACAATAATTTTATGACTAAATACCCAACTGATATTCAATTTAATAACAGGTTCAGAGCATTTACTACACCGTTAAAACATTTTTTATCACCTTAAAATGTTAACAATATGGATAACATGATGGATGTCAGTGGATAAAAAGTTGCTTACCTTTAACACACGTAGTAGTAGACTGCACGAATCCACCGTATTGACAGTGCTGCCAAACATTGAATTTATCTCTCGCCATAGGTGTCACTGTAGATGATTGGCTGAAATTTTCCTAATTTCCCATACCTACCATAACATATTAATGGTTGGACAATTTCTACAGACTATGGGATTTTCCTAGTATTTATAACTTTTTACGACTAGTCGGTAGGGTAGGTTGTTGTACCTTGAGCATAGTGTGAAGCGTGTGCGCAAATCGGAACGGATTTGATGCGAAGATGGCGCCAGAATAATCATGTCGAAATGATTGCCTGAGGAGTAAGCGGGTGGAGGGCTGACTGATCTGCGGTATAGCATGCGATTATCCGTGCCTTTAATTTTAATGTCTCTCTGGTGAATTTTTGAAAACGTAGATACATATTAACATCACGATAAAATGGAAAATATTTGTATTTAAGTAAAAGAGCAAGTGTGTGCATGTAAAAATAATGTTTCGCATGCAATAACGTTGTATGATTGACGTTATTATTCAAAATTATCCCCTATATATAAACTCTAAACTTACGTCACTTATGAGTGCGATTCATTTACCGGAGAAAGACACCCAGTGAAATTGACAATTAATGAACTACTGCCATAAAGGCCCCCACCAGAGCTCCATACATGCTCCAAAATTTACCCATTAACAGAATACAAAGATGAACGACTCAATCGGTTTTCTCTCACTACATAGTATGAAACATACGTCGCGCGAATCGGTAAAATTTGAATTTGCCTCTATTAAGTCGAATTTTGTGTAACAGTGTGAACAGTTGTCCACCTCGAATAGCATCGATGACTAATTGCTGAAGCGATTGGAGGAGCTCATGCCCGAATCGGAACGAATGGGTTGAGGTGACGCTTCAACGTGACCTTTGCACCATTGACGTTCAAGCCTTCGAAGTGAACAGACTTACGTTTGCAGCCAGGAGCGTGGTCAATTTTATTTCAAATCCTTTCGCATCGTGGATTGGGGGTAAGCTTTAATTTAATTCGTGGAAATATGAAGCAGAGTATGTCAATTTGTACAATATCATAGTTTCTTTATACATTTTAGAGAATCATGGAAAACGTGGCTTGTCGCAGTTAGTTAAGGAGATGCTGGATGCCAGCGACAGTTCTGACTGTACAAGCGATACCGACTCCTCATCAACCGATGAAGAGACAGATTTACTTGATCAATCGATCGAACTGGCGTCAATTTACGCTTTCTTTTTTGCCGGGCAAATGCGTGGGGAATGTGTTCCTCTGCCGCGCATTCAAAACTATGTGGAGGATGTTGTGGCAAATTATTCGGAGGCCACTTTTAAAAGCCATTTCAGGTGAGTTTTTGCTATTTCATCTTCCTACGGGAAATGCTTAAGATGGATGACTTTAATGCTCGGACATAATAACATGAATCTATTACTTTGTAGTTTATAGTGGTGTAACACCTTGCCTTCGAAATTTGCAATGTTATTTGTGAAAAACAAGAACCGTATGTTGCAAACATTTTCGTAGTGTTTGAATGTATTCACTAAGTTGTCTTTCTTCAATTGATCTTTGTTGCAATACATGGAAACATGCTTGTAATGCATAATTTATGATGTAGGATGCTGCCTTCAACATTTGCACACACCTTATCGTTAATCGGACCGTCTGTTGAGGCAACGGTGGCTGTGACAGGCAGCGGAAGGCAACCCCTGTCAGCTCACAAACAACTTGTTAGCATTGTGGTACATGGGTACTCCAGATAGTTATAGGTTGGTACCAATGGATGCCTTTTCTCATCTTTTGTACATGTAACTTCATGGATTATGTGTACTTCCTAAAAAGTAATGTTCATGTCTTGTGAATAATAGTTTATTTTTATTTGCTTGCTATTTGTTAGTGTGTACA
The DNA here is from genome assembly GCA_963169105.1 of Ceriagrion tenellum. NCBI lineage: Eukaryota > Metazoa > Arthropoda > Insecta > Odonata > Coenagrionidae > Ceriagrion > Ceriagrion tenellum. Next base: position 84,702,218 of record OY720641.1, on the reverse strand, counting down.
TGCTATGTGTATTGGATTGATAGTATGGCAAACTTATGTTTAGGGTAACAATTGTCTTCATCTTCCCCAGGTCTGTGTGAAAAGTTCAACGTGGGTAAGGCTACTGCTCTACGGTCGTTGCGTAGGGTCACCTATGCATTACATAGCATAGCACCACGATTCATCTGTTGGCCCAGTGGTAATGAATGCGAGAGGGTAAAGTAGGTGTTTCTACAGAAGTCGGGGTTCCCTGATGTCATTGGGGCTGTTGATGGAACCCATATCCAAATTGATGCACCCAAGGAAGATGCACAGTCGTACATTTCTAGGAAAGATGTTTATGATGTGCATTTGTTGGTAGGTAGTTCTGAGCCTAATTTCCATCATATTGCATCATCATTACCTTGGACTCCATATCATTGAAATGCATGTCTCACTTTAACCTGAAATGGTAGATACTTCTCTTTGAAATAAAATTTTCATTTTACTAAGTCTTGGCAGTCCTTTCATTTTTTGCACCGAGGCTTGACACAGCAATGTTCAAAGGATCATAGCTTTATATCAGTTCGGTTCTGAGCATAGATAAAGTAGTCATAATTCATCATAAGGATACTGCTATCACATAAATAACTTTAAGAGAAATCGGTGATGGTCACCTGACACCCCTCTGCCTGATTTGGGATGAAATCCCAATGGATGGATTTGGGATGGTTCTTATATGGACTTTTTTTGCTACTTGTTTGTTTGGTAACTAGCTCAACTTTGCAACTTCTTTTTACAGGCGGTGTGCAACGACTTGGGGTGCTTCACCCATTGCTATGCTGGCAATGCAGCCTCTGTGCACGATGCAAGAATTTTCAAGAACTCTGCAATCGCCGAGTACATGGCAGCAGGGGAGGCGTATTTCCCGAATGGCTGCCACCTATTGGGGGATGGTGCATATGTCATCCACCCCCACATGATGGTCCCCTTCAGAGACAATGGGCACCTGACACCTGCCCAAATAAATTTCAACTGCAGGTTATCCCAGGCCAGGCAAACAATTGAAAGAGCCTTTGGCCTGTTAAAGGGAAGGTTTCGCAGTTTTCGGGACAAGCTGGCCATGACGAGCATTGAAAAAGTACCAGAATTTATTTTAGCTTGCTGTGTACTCTACAATGTTTGTCTCTTGCAGGATGATGAGTTAGTCGAGGGAGTTGGATGGCATGAGGAGGAAGTAATTCCCATTGTTCCTCTCCCTGTAGATGTGGGTAATGTTGAAGTACGGCAGTGAGGGGTCATGAAAAGGAACCGTATAAGGCAGAATTTGATTTTTTTTAAATTTTATTATCCGTAGGCAAATACAATTGCATGGAGTCGTCAAAAAAGAAGGTTCAAAAATAAAGGTACAATTACATACATTGGTCAAATCAATTACATACATACAGTTACAAAATACAACTTTGTCAAATCAGTTACGTATACAAAAAACAAATATGGAACAGTACATCTATGTTAAGAATAGTAAACAAAGCGGAACATCAAAAACGACACTTCATATATTCTTTTACATCGATATGTGGGTATTTGGGTATGTGTTTACATCATGTGGGTATTTGGTGGGTATAATGTCGTCTGGATTATAATATGTTATTATCTCTTGAGATTAAAATTGCTACTATCTGAAGAGTGAACAAGTAATATTTATGCATTGTTGTCATTCCCTTTACCGTAGTTTTCAACTCTGTCAATTCATTGACAGACTTGCTTTTCATCTTCAAATACGATTGGTTACGTTGGAAGTTCACCAAAGGTTGGCTTCATTGAACACATCAAGGATAGGGAAAATTATTTTGGGGAATGAAGAAAGATCCCTTCTGAAATTAAAGTGCTCTCCATGTGACACCCATGTAGGATCAAGGTTCCACTTAAAAATCTCCACCACCCCTTGGGATTTTTTTTCCACTTATCTTCCGGGATTCGGCCTTGTCATTGTTTGTTTTTCTGAAGTTTCTCCTCCTCTCCTGGAGTCGTCTTCAGGTCAAAGACAACCTGAAAATGCCTTTGACCTGAAGACGCCTCCAGGAGAGGAGGAGAAACATTGTCAGAAAAACGATGACGTGGCTGAATCCCAGAAGTAATGGAAAGAATACCTGCTCGCTGCGGAAACCTTAAACATAAGTATACGCAGCCAGTTTTCATTTTCTGCCTTCTCCAAACCTCACCTGTAAAATTCTACTAGTATATTATCTATTCCTGCATCTTGGTTGCTTTTATGTAAACGAGTGTTGCTGTCATGCCTGTTTACTGTTGTGGTAAGGATAATGTTAGTTTATCCAAGAATAAACCAACTGCCTAATTCTGATAGCACAGCAGCAAATGACCTGTTGAAGGTTGTTCTTGCTTCCCACAGAGTTTAACCCGGTAGGAAGCCCAAACAATCTTCAGCATCGCTTTAGATTTTTCCAGGAAAGCCTTAGATGCATTCATAACAGAAGGAAAATGGAAATAAATAAGCAAATTATGTAGCGAAATAACATAACTTGAATAAAAAAATAAATAGAATGAGCAACCCTGGAAAACACCTTAACACTTACTTATTGGAAATTGATTTTAAAACTTCCAGCATCTCCCTCTGCAGTGCCTGACGCTCCTCATGCCGCCTCTGCATCGCCACCTCCTCTTCCTTCCTCTTTTCCTTCTCCTTCCTCAGTACCTCCCTCTCCAGCATTTTTTCCTCTGCCCGATGTCTTGCATTTTTCAATTCGCCCACCAATTCTTCCATCATCACCTCCACTTTTTTTTTTTGATAATCCTGTAATGAAAATGTTTCATTCAACTTCTGCATCACTTTTGACATCCCTAACCAGCTTGCCTCCATGTAGGGCATCACAGAACAAGACAGACCCAACCATTAAAGTCAAGAGCTACTCCCAAAAATTAAAGGGCAACTGGTCGGGGAAGCCTTTACATGGATAATCATATTAACTTCCATTAAAAAGTATGGTATGGCTGCTAGACAGTAACTGTACTAGAATATTAGAATGACAGTGGAAGTGAATGGCTATTCTCTTTCACAAATGCAGCAATTCTTTAGGCAATGTAACTTCTTCAGTTACAACAAAATAAGAAGCTCCTTTATAGACCTGTCACCCACTAACCTCCATTTGGAGAGACAACAGGTGGCGGCTTGGGGCCATCACTGGATGCAGTAGATGGTGGCTGCACCCAAGCCTTTTTCGAAAATATGGAGTCCATGACCTGCAATAGAGTTAGGTGTAAGAGGACACAGAGACCATATAATTTAGAATATAAACCAGCTAGTTAAATTCCTCCATATATGGCCAAGTAATTGCCTGACTTCGCCTTCTTGGCTTTTATCTCTCCGTATGTGCGCTTGAGGCCCATTATTTTGGTTTGGCACTGTTTGCCACTTACCTCAAGCGCACGTCTCCCTAATAGCAGTTGCCATTTCCTCCCACACCTTGCTGTGTCGCACCCGGCCTGGGGAGAACAACTCCTCCTCCCTGTATGTTTCCAGGAGGAGCAGCGTATGCTCCTGCCCCCATTGGTGGTGTCTCTCCTGTTCTGTAAGAAGAGTAATAACATGAGTTCCATTTAGGGAAAAAAGCACAGATAACTAGCTTCAAGGAAGAAGAATTTCATTATCCAATAACACAGCTATTCAACTACTCACCTTTCCCCATCACATCACTCACACTTTCCTCTGTAGCACACTTCCTCCGGTCTACCTCAGCCTGCACAATCCTTTGCAAATATTTGAAATCTGTAAAATTTAATTAATATTTTAGTTTCATTTCCATCGGTAACATTAAGAGAACATAGGAATCATCAATAGGTTCGCATGAAAATACAGAATATGAATACAATCATGTGAAGTGGCAAGTAAAATTAGGAAACATAAACCTATGTGTTACTACTGAGCATAATAAATATACAAATATATTCTAAAAGAACAAAGTATAACACAGATTTCTTACAGTTTTATTTTTGGACCAGTCATACTACTCACATGACTTAACTTTTACATGGTCAGGTTATTTACTTGCATAGTTATAATTATCTCCACAGCTTATTTCGAAGTTATAAGTACACTGTAAGATACTCTCAATTGTTGATACATCCAAATGATGCCTCGCCACAGTCCATTGAGTTCCCATTAATAAAAAAATCATCAACATTTGAAAACATATGTATTGGCATACCTTTCGTATTTCTGACTTCTGAACGCTGAACTCTGTATTTCTGAAAAATTCCAGCCATTTGTTTTGGACAGGTAATTTTGATTTTCCTCTGAAACTTTTGAAGACAGAAAATTCTTCAAGTAAACATAATGATCAGACACAGCTGACTCAAAAATACCTACTTATTTCCCTCTTAAATAAACAAAAGCCCTTTCCATGTCTTCCCATTCCAGAAATTTAGTAAAAGACATCTACTCAAAAATGTCAAAACCAGATAGTTGCTGAGACCATTTAAAACTGACCATATAATAAACTAGACATATTATGATAGGATAAACCGCAATATGGCGCCACAGCCTTGGCAGTTTTTCTGGCAGTTGCTTATATACAGAAAACTTATTTTTTAAAGTGTTATTTTGGGGTCCAGATTGAGCCTTCTCGGGACACCGGGACTAAAAGTGAAAAATCGGGACGTTCTCGATTGATTGGGATGTATGGCAACCCTATGTTTATAGTAGTATATAGTGATAAAGCGAAGCAGAAATTCGATTCTTAATCTGGGACGCCTTGAGAAAATTATGCACCTATGAAAATTTTATGTATTCCTGATGTCATCGGGCCATGTAACAATAAGACTACACACAAAGCCCGAAATATAAAAATACACGACCATATTTTCGTCTGTACGAAAGCAATACTAATATAGCCATGTGCTTTGAGCTTCAATTAGATTAGATTAGATTTTTATTTGTTCCAGAGACATTACATGGAATGTATAGAACACGTCATAATTCAACAAGTATAAAATATGTTAATGCACCTTCTTCGTGTCACTAGCAATTACGTCGTTCATATCTTCAGGAGGATTAGCTGAGCCGGTATTAATATTTTTACGTCGCCGCTTCCTTCTTCCTTCGTCCTTCCTTCCTTCCTTCCTCATCGGGCCATGTAACAATAAGACTACACACAAAGCCCGAAATATAAAAATACACGACCATATTTCCCTTCGTCCTTCCTCCTAAACCTTCGTCATCGACGTCATTTCCAGATGCTGCAGATATCACCTCTGGAGGTAGAGATGGACTCATCTCCCGAGATAAGTCAATCTTAGGGTTAGCATCATTCTTTAATGCAGTCAGATTTACATGGTCAGACATGCCGTTGACAGGATTCCTTTCGGAGCAATTTGCTTGAGGCTTAGTATTAACCTTCACAGATGAGACAGATTTCTTCTGTATTGGAGCGATACGATCCCGAGAGTTTTTCAAGTCTAGAATTTCCTGCTTCAACTGTTCAATATCAGCAGCCATGCTAGAAATTGCAAACTTCGCAACGCGGCAGGAGAAACACTTCCAGAAGACTTCCCGACTATCGCATACTGCTTTTATCAAAATATCACTTAATCCCGTACATTTAAAATAAAATTCGCTTGGACATAGGTCACAATTCCTGACCTTTTTCTTTACAAGAAATAGAATTATTGCACGAGCTACACGAATGCGAAACGTCACTTCCCGCCATCTTGAAAAAAAATTTGCGCCCACAAACTATAATCCACCGAGATAACACCCTCCTTGTAGTAATAGCGCGGCTACCCTATATTCTGTAATTACTTTTCAAGCTACTCTCAAGGGAACAGTTTATTCGTCTTGCTGTGCATCCAGTAGCGAGGTTAATTCTATTTTCAAATCCTTCCGCATCCTGAATTGGGGGTAAGCTATCACGAAATTCGTTGAAAAACGGAGCAGAGTATGCAAATTTGTTCAATATTTCTCAGTTATTCATCCATTTCAGAGAAGCTTGGAACGCGTGACCGTATCGCAGAGAAGTATCATTAGTGGAGGAGATGGTTTAATGAATTAATTGTTAAATTAGTCAGAACTTACCGGTTCTTGCGTTATGAGCTTCCTCCGGCGTTAATGGGAACCGGAAAACCGTCTCATATCCCTCCACCATCACCTCAATTGTCTCCATCTTTCAACCTACGCGGGCTAAGATGTCTTCGCATGAACTGCACCAAAAATTTTTGATGCCATGATGCGCGCTTCAGTTTGCCGGAAATGCTCGTTCCGGGGCCGCTTCAAAGCGCAATTCGGAACGACCCGAAGCGCTTTGATGCGCATCATGCGTGATTCGGAACGCACCCTTTATGTCTCTCATTAGTGCTGCTATCTGTCTAGCTCCAATTCAACTATGCTGTAGAAATCGCTGATAGGAAGCATTGGTGTTAGTCCGAGGTTCATCGAGTGAAAGTGGGGGATGCTGTTAAAAAAAGTTTATTTTTCAGTGTCAAAGTAAAAAGTTTTCATTTTGCTTTCCAATTTTTTGGATCCACAGTATATCCCTCTCTTGGCACATACTGCTGTTTGGATTTGTACCTGATTGGTGAGTAATTTTATACATTATTTGAATAGCTCAGGCCTAGGTTCATAGCATTGATCGCCATGTTTGAAATATCCTTGAGGGATATACTGGGGATCTTTTATATGGATTCTTAAGAGACGTATTATTGGTTGTATAATATTATATAACTATTACATAATTATTGGTTGGGATATGGTGAGGGTTTCTGTTGCACGCGACACTTCTGCGAAATCGTAAGAATGTTCTGTTTGCAATAATCACGTGTATATCCTAATAAGAAAATTAGCTCGGAATTCTGAGAATCGTCCCCCTGACTTTATCTGCTCCATTCCACTTCCTTTTGGTGATTCCGGGAATGGCTATTCCTCGCCTATACATCTCCATCTTCACACTCTCCTATTTTTCAATTCTTTGCATCCATAGGCGTAATGCCATTACTCCGGACGACAAAGGTTTTCCCGAGGTAAAAAACCAACCACACTTTGATCTCGGGTATGGACTACTTGGAGGGGAACATCACTCAAAGTGGATAAATGTAGAGCTGTCGTGAAATGTGAGGGCCATTGGGGTGAGAGGAAAATTGCAGTGGTCGGTTGCCTCCTCCACCAAAAACGAACACCAGCCAACTGATCGAGTTTCGTATTCTCTGAGGTACCATTTATCTTCACGTTTCAATGGAGAGCATCTCGTGACCGCGATGATTAAAACGACTGGTACTTGTTGGGTTGTGGACAGCTTGGTGCGCAGGCGTCAAACACATCCGTCCTTCAACTGATTTCTTTGCAACGCAGTGAAAGGATGAGGTGTATGCTCCCCCATGGTTTCCTTCATCCAGACGTCCTTACTCTAGTGGAATTTCACCTTCTATCCTTCTCACTTACTCGATCATCTTTGTAGACTGTCTTTCTAGAACTTGTTAGTACTCTCATTTGATTCTGGAAAGATAATAACAGCGCCATATTCATTAAATGATGGAGGTAAATATAGAATTAGTCGATTGATACTAGGAGGGAGGTTTCGGCTTGCTTAGAAGGTCTACTTGCTGACCAAAGTCTTGATTATATGTTAATAATTATTTACTCTTTCCTATAATGACTTTAGAAAATAAATGAGTAACGGGAACAAACAAACAACAGTTATGAAATTCATTTATTTTAGACAGCTACGAGTCGTTATCTTAACAAAATCAAAATAGACTCACTAAACCCAACCCTTTAACGCCAAGAAGATTTAAAATTTGATATTTAGCACCAACTTTGGTAGGGCTCATGATTTATATCAATTATAAATGACTTTGAAAATTTGAAATTATTTTTCAATCCGTAATGTTCATTTATTTGCGTAAGCTTTTCAAATTTGCCAGTTTTAGTCAGTAAAATTTGTTCCATCAATTTTCGGCTGGAGCTTAAATACTTTTAGGAAGGAACAATTATGATGTTGGAAATTAAAATCCGGCTACCAAGTCATTGCTATTTTTGTAAATTAAGTTTTGAAATTTTTGCGATTTTATGTTCCTCGGGTTGTATATCTTCTAAACTCCCAAAAATTCGCCTTTTGATTCTTAATATCCCTTACCGATTAAGTAAAATAAATCATTTTTTATATTTTTACTTCCGAACATGAGATTTAAAATTTTCATGGGATTACACCAGGTTTATAATGAAAATGTGTAATAAAAAGTTATCTCCAGTAAAGTTAACTGTATCAAGCTGGACTTAGTGGAAGTTGTCTATATTCATGATGAATAAAAACTGCTTGGTAATCTTTCATAGATAGTGTGAAAGTTTACATCACCCACAGTTTCAACCTAAGGTTTGATTTTCATGGGTGAGATTAGAGTTCACCAAGCACTAAGCCATTGGCGAGTGAAATTCTCATATCCAGGGTAGTGGGGACAGTTTAATTTTCCTTGGGCAGCCTGCGATTTGCTACAAAGTTCTCAAAATCAGACAATTACACCCCAAGGATTTTTTAGGGCAACAGTTTCAAGCGAGATGTTGTGGAACTGCATTATAAAAATGAAGAGCAGTAGATGTTGTACTATCCACTATTAATAATACTGAAAACTTTACAACACGTTTCGGCATTTTATTTGCCACACATATCGGGTACACTGTGGACATCATCACTGTACCTGTCATCCCTTGTCATCATTGACTGCAAAAGTATCACATCATTAATTGAGCCCTTTCTCAAAAGTTCTCAATCCCTCTTTGCTACATCCAGTATTATTGAGACTCTTCTTGCACATTGCTTTCCGTGAGCAGCAGTTGTTCTTACAACCAAATTTGAAAAACCCCAACTAACAGTCTATTAATAGTGGAATTATAGAAATATTTGAAAGGAAAATCTCTGTAACCAAATGTAAAAGAAACAATTAGGATAATTCTCAGAAAAATGAAAATATAAATACTTGGAATCAAAATACTATTTCGTAACTTTCCAGAAAATATAATAATAGAATAAAATGAAATGCCTGGTAGCTTCCCTGAAGATGTGAAACTAAAATTCGTTTTAAAAAAATTCTTTAAAAAATAATGACAGGTAACTTTCCTACTATAAATTAATATTTGGAATCAAAATTACAATCGGTAACTTTCCTCAAAATATAAAATAAAAAAATGAAATGTCTGGTAACTTTCCAGAAAATGTGTAACTGAAATTAATACCTAAACAAAATAATACCAGGTAACTTTCCTGTAAATAGAATAAAAATTAATAAAACCATTGATCCACGAAATCATATGTTTCTCTCTGGGAATACATGAAAACGAAGAAGACAAAAATACATATTAAATGAACGAAACCCCATATTAAATTAAAAATCTTCAAAATAAAAAAAATACATATTAAATTGAAAATCTTCATCTTTTTTCAATGTCTTCTGAGAAATCTGAAAGAACTGCGTCCCCCAACATCCCTTGGGAGGAGATAGCGTTGCATTTTGGATCGACCCGTGAGTCTAAAAAATTAATGCATAAATTGCCATTACAGCGATATGGTAACCAAACGAACTGACTTTTAATTTTATTAATTAACAAGCAGTTGAAAGCAACATTTGATATCTCGAGTCGAAAGTGCTCTTATTTAATAATATAGGCATTAGCCCAATTCAAATATTTTGGGCACGTACGAACGTAGGGCACATTACGAACATATACATATTTGTATACTGATGGTATCTACAAATCTTTCATCGAGTATGGAAGCTCATTTATTTATCAAAATTTTACAAGATTAGATTATCATAAAGAACATATCATTGTAGAAGGACACATATCATTATAGAAGGACTTAGACCGTAGGCCAATAGGTATCCATTCCCAATTTAAGGGGGCGCCCTAGCTCGGTCGCGGAAGACGATGCAGACCCTTTCTATTAACTAGTTTGTGCTTCCATCGTCATATATACTCAGCGGTTTCTTGCCTCAAAATAGTAATAAAAGTTAAATCTGTGCCTTGAAACGTACATGGGTCTTCTAGGAGGTTTCCAAGAGGAGATACCTGTCGTCAAAGTTCACGAATTTTGATTTTTTTCAACGTCCATCACCACGGCGCAAAATCACGTAAAGAAAATTCAACCGACCAAAGCAAAATATAATCCTTCATCTACAAACAGAGGCTACTACATATGCCTCATGTTGTAATTCAAGGCTACAATTTGGGCAATGGTGAGACTTAGCAGCCAGTTTTTCCATCACGCGCTGTCGTTTCGATTCACACCTTTCCTGCTCTCGCGAGTCATCCTTCACTCCTTTGCCTCCCCACCTGACCCTCCCCTCCGAAGCAGCACGGCTCTCCGGCCGGCCCACAGTGGGGAAGAATCCGTAAAAGGTGGCCAAAATATGAAGGAATGGTACGATCGCAATGAAAATTTGCATTCATACATTGACAGCAATGCTAAAGTTATATTTGCAAAAATACCGTTCTCACAATTTTTTTCGAACGGTTGTTTTATATTAATCAATTAATATTTTTATCCAAATTCGACGTTGAAGTTGCTGAAAACATGTTTGGAGCTGCATTTACAAAAAATGAATTCTTGCTCATCTTAACGCAGAAGTTAAATTGTTCTAGTAGCACATCAGAAAAGAAGTGGTACAATTATATTTTACGAATATTCTTGAGAATAATTTGTATTGCGCATGGAAAAGTATGGAGGTACAAGCATAATATTGTTCGAGTTTAACAAAAGTTCGAACAAAAATATAACGCTACAGAATGAAATACACTACGTGCATTTTATATACACTATTTACACGCACATAAGCACACACATCAGTTACCCAATAGATGAACCACCCTCTGATCCATCAAATGAATTAGATTCCCTGGTAACAGATTCAGTTTATACGATCGCTGAATTCTTCATTTCAGCACAATAACGATTTCCGCACAGCACAACGATAAAAGGTTGGAAATAAGGCATTATAAAATGAAACATACAAACTAAATTTCGAAAACATTTTAATGGCGAAACTTTGATATTTTCAATGTCACAAAATAAATTTTAACTGCTTTGACTGGATGTTGATGGTTGAGGTTAGGGGAAATTAGGGGTTGCACTCCTGAAGAAAACATCAAGGGTTTTCTGAGTGGCGGCCTTCTTTTTCTCCCGGTATAGTTCTCTGTAACAAGCCACATCACTCTCAATTGCCCTACACACTTTTGCACTCCTCTCTATGTCAGGATCACGATCTCTCAAGATGTCCATAGCGCAATCAATGTGTTTCATATCGTCACTTATTTCTTTCGAAGTCAGTTTTTTCATGGCAGCGACTTCGCCAGCATCTTCATCAGCATCTTCCAGACTCCTCTGTTTTTCTAGCTGGAGAATGTCCTCCGTTGACAGTTCCGGCAAAGAGCTCCTCCACATCATCCCCGGAAATTTCAAGGCCAAGGTCTCTCGCGATCTTGACAATGTCTTCGTTAATGGCTTCCGCAGTATCCTCAAAACCAACTATTTGATCTGGAAGAGCCTTCCTCCAGGCTTTGTGCGTAGTTGAGAATCTAATTTCATTCCAGGCGTGAGCAATATTTTCGATAGCATTATATGCCTTCCAAAACTCACGAAGAGTAATTCCAGACTCATCTTCGGTTGCAGTCATTGCCTGCGAAAAGTTTCTGCGAAGGTAATAGGATTTAAATGTCTTTATGACAGACATGGGTTGCAGGAGTGAAGTGGTATTTGGCGGTAAATAAACAACTTTCACATTTTCACTATAATCATCGAGGTTGGGAGGATGACCAGGGCAATTGCCCAACAAGAAGTATTTTATTGGCCAGATTCTTTTCTTTGCAGTACCGTTCTACCTCGGGACAAAAATGATCGGTAAACCATTCTATGAAGATCTTTTGCGTAACCCAAGCTCTTTTGTTCGCTTTCCATATGACAGGCAAACGAATTTTGGATAATCCTTTAAGTGCCCTAGGGTTCTCAGAATGGTACACTAACATCGGTTTTAGCTTGAAATCACCCGATGAATTGCCCCCCCAATAACAGCGTCATGCGATCTTTGGCCACCTTAAACCCAGGATTGGACTTCTCTTCCATTGAAATGTAGGTTCTTGTTGGCATACGCTTCCAAAATAAACCTGTTTCGTCCACGTTAAATATTTGCTGAGGTAGGTAACCTTCCTCCTCGACAATTTCCATAAAATTTTCAATAAATATATTGGCAGCCTCACTATCAGCACTGACTGCCTCACCGCTCGTTTTCACAACACCACGCAAATGTGCACGTTTCTTATATCTGTCAAACCACCCACGACTAGCAGTAAAAGGCTCAGGATTAGTTATGTCTTTAGTAAGGTCACCATAAATAGGCAATGCCTTCCTTTGAAATCTAACTAGATCAACTGGTTGTTTTTTATGAATTTCATTTGCATACCACAGAGTAAGCAACCTTTCCATCTCTACTAAAATTGTGCTCCTATTATGTGATAATTTGCGTTGCACTTAGAGGAGTAGCAACTCTCCCAAATACCTTAATTTTTTTTGTCCTTTAAATGGTCCTTATCGTCGTCGCCTGAAAACCTAGAACTCGGCCGATTTCCACAGCAGTTGTTCCTTGTTCACTTCGTTTAATAATGTCAAGTTTTTGTTCTAACTAGTTTTATTCACGCTACTACAGGTATTAGCTTTCACAATAATTAACAAAATTGTCACGAACTTGGAAGGCCATGCCTGGTGCTCGTCGAACTTCATTTTCTAAAACATTTAGAGCACCAATAGGTTCCGGCGGCTCTAAGTAATCAGTATACACCACATGACACTTTTTGCTCCTCAACAAGTTATGCAAAACACAAGTTGTTTTCACAATTAGGCTAATGTCTTTTACCTGAATCTCTATTGGGCGTTAAAACAATCGCCATTTTTGGGCCAATATCCCAAAGACATTATCCACTACGCGCCTAGCTCTACTCAATCAGTAATTGAAGTTTTCCTTTCGCCTATCCTCGCGTGACTGCCTATACGGAAATATCCTCATTAAATAGGATTTTAATCCAAAGGCTTCATCACCAATTAGTACATGCGGAGTAGAGAAGTTCTGCCCAGGGAGATCTTTCGGACCAGGAATTTTAAGCGTCCCTTGTTCCAATCTTTTTCCCATGCACGAGTCCTCAAAAATGCCACTGTCACTATTATTTCCGTATCCTCCAAAATCGACACATCTGTAGTCCGGTCTTACTATTGCAAGTAAAACAATAGAACATTTTTTTAAGATAGCAGAAGTCCTTTGAACCGCTATTCCGTGGGCATTTCATGGTTACATGCTTCCCTTCAATACTCCCAATATAATTTTCGGAATTGCCAGGTTTCGTTAAACCTTTAGCCACTCTTTCCCATGTGCTTAACCCTTTCAGACCCAATTTATTTCTAACCATAGAAAAAATTTTTATTTGTTTACACCTCTTCTGTATTAACTAAATAATGGTTTTATTTAGTTTAATTAACCATTGTACCTGTATTTGTTTAAATAATTTTATGTCCACTGTAATGGATATTTAGACTAAGAGGTTGCACACGCCGGTTATTCTTGAAATTCTCATGCCTCAAAATGCTACTAGAAGGCAGCACCCGAGGCCATCAGGACGTGTATAATTTTGCTTGACCTTAACGCTTCTTATGATTATAACACCAGAGTACCAGGAATACCAATCTAAAGCCGGGAATCGAACCTAAGTGTAATTGTGCAAGTGTGTTTTCCACCAAAATAAGACGGAAGGAAATGAATCACATTTTCGGTTAGATTTATATACCTTCCACGACATTAAATTTAACATACCTGCTGAATTCCAGATTACACTCAGGATAGATTACTTATTCTTAACTAAAGAAAAACACATTTTTCTGCTATTATTAAGAACCGTTTATTGTAATACATAGTACAAATGTAAGTAGCTATTGAATTTTTACTTGCAAAAGCCTGCATTTACATTGCTCACCAAAATATTTTTTTCAAAATACTGTATTTACAATAATGAACTAATGATGGAATAACTTAAAGCACTTTCTTCCCTTCACAAAACACAAATGAATATCTCATTTAAAACAAAACACATGTGTTTTTCCTTGCAACGAATTGCCTTGCAACGAGTAGCCTCCTTGAAATCATCATACTCTGGGAAATGATCTACCGAGTTTCCTGATATTGCCTGCTCTCTCCCTTCATTTTTTTTTGTTTCTGTCTCCTGCTTGGGACTATTGCTCGATCTTCTTCTTTTAATTTTTTCAGCGGGCTTGTTTGCACCTATCATGCTGTTTGCCAAGTAAAGGCGAAAATGGAGCAAATCTAAAACCTTCGTCCTCGGCTTTCCAGCGGCAGTGGCCTCTTGCTTATATTCTAGCCAACTGTTAACTACAGCTATATCAATTTCGTGGAATAGCATTCGCAAAGTCTACTTCTTCGACTTTATGTGTATTCTATAGAAGCTTACCAGCTGGTTTAGTTTATCTACACCACCCATGGAATGATTATAACATCTAACAACTGCTGGCTTGGCGAGTTGTTCAAATTTCTTTTGCTTTTTATTCCAACTTCGGACTTCATTTATTTCCTCTACACCTACGACGTTTGAAGCCAATACCACCGACTTATTGTCATACCACTTCACCAGTACTATATTACTATAATTGCTGACTAACTCATCACAGCTACCTCTTCCACGTTTCCCCAATTCCTTATCTGAATGTAAAGGAGGATTTCCAAACCTATTTGTCCTCACGGTGCCTGCTGCAAAGATTTTCTTTACATTTAGCGATTAAAATAAATGAAAAGTAGAAAAATAATTATCAAAATACAGGAAATGCCCCTCGGTTCCTATCCTTTTGGTTAGCTGAAGAACAACTGACGCTCCGAGCCCAAATCTTTTCAAATATTCGGGGTCTTTTTCCGTGTTGGCTCCCTGATAAACCAGAAAATCATAGCAAAGACCACTCTGCCCACACAAGATAAATATTTTCATGCCCCATGGAGAAGGTTTTCCCTTCGTGTATTGCTCCATGGGAGATTTCCCCTTGAAAGGTACAATTTGTTCATCTACACATATTCTTTTCCATTTTCAGTTCCAAGCACCTTTTCCGGATAGAATCAAATAGGGGACGAACTTTCATTAACTTATCATTGCATGTTGCAGGAATACTGAGCGTAATGAAAAAAATCGATCTCTAATCATATGTGACGGTAACGGTTTGACCGTCTCATGCTTCTTTTGAAGGATCCCCTCGCGTTTCGTGTTTCTTTCCACGTTGTTTTTTTTACCCCTTCCCCTTTTACGTGTTGGTTTGAACGGGACGAACCACACGCAGAGGTTGAGTGTGGCAAGGTCAGTGGAGTGAGTGATGGGCCGGAGGCTATGTTCCTCCCGGCCATGCAAGTGAGATGGCCCATGCCGGCCACTGCAAGTGTCATTCGACTGTCAGTGAAGGGGAATCCCCAGCTTCCCCCCCCCAACCCCATTTGTGTGTCCACGGACGCCTCACCCCTCCAAGATTGGAGTATATATTGAGCCCGGGCACACCACAAAGAGGAGAATCTACTAACAGCTGTTGGCGGGACGCTATGCCCGTTTGGGAAACCAGAAGCGAGAGAGAGAGAGAGAGACGGTGATATATCGCGAGTCAGGAGAGCAGTCATAGACCACTCGTTTGCCAGTTAATGCAAACGTGGGTGGACGCCTGTGAGCTGCAGTGTCTCCAGATTGGCCCACGACCACAACGTTTTCGGCGGACACTAGAGGCGAGAAGCCACTTCCAGCCATCGTGGTGGGTGAGTTCTCTGGAACCCAGCCGGGTGTCGGAAGCCCGGTATGGGCCAGAGTTCAACACCCCACTTCGGCCCTGGATTCCCTGTAAACGGGCGGTCAAGATCTAGCCAGTCTTGATCAATCGGCTTATCGACACGTTTCGATGGCGAGTGCTGGAGTGACGGGGGTCTGTGTAGGGCGGCCAAAGGTGTATGGGTTTGGAGGGCCCATGCACTGGAGGCCCCACCCGAAGCAGTCCCCCTAAACAATAGTGCTATATCCCTTGGGTAGCCCTGGCGACCACACCGGTTCGCGGTGTGGCGTCCCGAATGTGTGGCTCCGTGGTGGGTGGGGAGCCCAGGGGATGAATTCCTAATTTTCATGGAGCCAGAAAATCTTCCTCCATCGAAAAGATCCCGTCCGGAAACGGGCGGGGGAGATATAACATTGACCGCTTGTAGGCGGTATTTGATTATGAGATGTGCAAAGGACGGTGAGTCACTTACTAAGGTGTCTCCCTTCCTCATCCGTCGTGTCCTCTCAGCAGCTGTTTCAGGCGACCTTAGATCCGCAAAAAAGCTGCGCGATGGCACTTTGTTAATAGAAACGGCAAATGACGCACAAAGTTTGAAACTCCTTTCTTTCACGCGTCTCCAGGACATTCCAGTGAAGGTGGAGGTGCATCGCACCTTAAATACAAGTCGGGGAGTGATAAGCAGCTACGACCTGCTCTACGTCGACGACGACGAGATAAAGACAGAAATGGCCTCTCAGGGCGTAATCGATTGTCGTCGACTGAAAATAAAGCGTAACGGCGAGCTGATTAACAGTACATCTGTAATCCTCACCTTCTCGCGCGACACGCTCCCCGACAAGGTATTTGTTGGCTATGAATCGGTTCCCGTCCGGCCATTCATACCAAGCCCCATGCGATGTTTCAATTGCCAACACTTCGGCCACATCGCCACCAGATGCGAGGGCAAGGCCACCTGCCCGCACTGTGGCAAAGAAAAACATGAGGGTGATGCGTGCACTTCTGAACCTTTCTGCGTCAATTGCGAGGGTACACACCCAGTGTACTCTCGTGATTGTCCCAAAATGAAAGAGGAGAAAAAAATGATGGAGATCAAAACAGTGGAAAAGTTACCCTATTTTGAAGCTCGAAAAAAGTTCCGCACTCTTATAGCCCCTACATTTTCTAAGTCTTACGCTGTTGTTGCAAAAACGCCTACTTACAACGGAAATAATTCAGTTAAAACAAGTGAAACAGAAAAGAAAAATGAACAGAACGCGACAAATAAAGTGGAACAAGCCAAGCCGGATAAGGCTACAAAGCCGGTAAAAACAAATAACTGCCCGGGTTCTCCAAAAAAGACCCTAAAGAAACCCACCGGACCCACGCCCACCAGGCGTGAGAAAACACCCTCCCCCGGCCCCACCGAGGTGCGGGCTCCATGCCCAGTGGATATGGAGGAGGATAATCTGTCTGACTCAGAAATCCTGATAGCCAGACAGAAGGGGAAAAAGAACCGTATTCGGCGCTGATTCTCCCAACGGACGGACGGACTGCTGTATTTAAGTTCTCACCTTTTAACGTATTTTAATGAATTTTATTTTACAGTGGAACTGTAATGGTTTTTATCGTCACAAGGAAGAGTTAAACATTTTAATCCGAGATTTTAATCCGTTTTGTATTTGTCTCCAAGAGACGCATTTTAAATTCACGGACATGGGTATTTTAAGAAATTTTAATGTTTTTAGATATGACGATACCAGAGGCCAGCGAGCCCAGCGTGGAGTGGCAGTTGCTATCAGAGAGGCCCTTTACACCTCTCGGGTACAACTGAATTCACCATTTCAGGCAGTGGCGGTAACTGTGCACGCACCGGAGCCCATAACGTTGCGTAACGTTTATTTACCAGAGTGCGCACCTGTCACTGAACGCAACCTCGTTGATCTTGTCCATCAATTACCCAAACCTTTTGTGATTTTAGGTGACTTTAATGCACATGACCCTTTGTGGGGTAGCTCTCGGAGGCAAAGCAATAGAAAAGGTCGGATTTTATCAAATTTTATCCAAGATTTTAACCTCCTTTTACTTAATAACGGTGAGAAAACTCGTTTTAACGGAGAATTTTCCTCCATTGATCTCGCCATTTGTTCCAGCAGTCTTTACACGAAACTTAACCTGTCCGTTCATACAGATCTCTGTGGGAGTGATCATTTTCCCCTTTTAATACGTAAAGAAGGAAATTTTAACCAGCATTTTATATCCCCTGGTAAATGGCTTACTCAAAAAGCTGACTGGCCAAATTTTAAAGAAAATTTTATGTTCAAATTTGACTCAACTCGTGACGCAACACAAAACGTCGAAGTTCTGACCTCCGCAATCATAGAGGTGGCAAATATGAGCGTTCCACGGTCTACGGGCATCGTCCGTCGACCTCCTGTGCCGCGGTGGACAGAGGAATGCGCTAAGGCAATTAAATTGCGGAAACGAGCGCTACGAATATTTAACAAGTACCCGACGGAAACCAATCTTGCCTCTTTCCGACGTCTTCGTGCAAAAGCCCGACAAATTGTGAAAGAGGCTAAGAAATCCTCCTGGATGGAATTTATTTCCGGTGTAAACCACAGGACTCCCGTTGCACAGGTATGGCGGAAGGTCCGAAGCATCTCGGGCTCTAATCAGCAATGCGGCGTTTCCGGACTAAAAGTCGATGACCGAGTGATTACTTCTCCCTCGGCTATGTGCGAGATTTTCGGCCGCACATTCGCCGAAATCAGCAGCGACGCCAACTACAATGCCGACTTCAGAGGTATGAAACAACGCTCTGAAGCATTATCTCTGTCGTTCCGAGAAACGCACGGCATTGCTGATTATAACAAAAGCTTTTCGCTGTGGGAACTAGCCTCGGCCATTGCGGACTCTCGGAATACGTCTCCCGGGATGGACAATGTCCACAATGTATTTCTAAAGAATTGGCCAAAGAGTGCATTGGCGGAGATCCTTCACACCCTCAACCAAATTTGGTTTGAGGGGAGTTTCCCACAGTCCTGGCGGGAGTCTGTAGTGGTTCCGATACCGAAACAGGGGAAGGACAAGAATGACCCGAGGAATTATAGGCCCATTTATCTTACAAGTTGCCTGTGTAAGGTTATGGAGAGAATGGTTAATCGCCGGCTTGTTTGGTGGTTAGAGCGGCGAAACCTTCTCTCCAGCATTCAATGTGGTTTCCGCCGGGGTAGATGTACAATAGATCATCTCGTACGGACTGATAATTTTATCCAGGAGGCCTTTCTTCTGCGACAACATTGCATTGGAGTCTTCTTTGATTTAGAGAAGGCTTACGACATGCTTTGGCGCAGGAAAATCCTACAAACAATGCACAGTTGGGGCTTTAGGGGTAATCTACCCATTTTTATACGAAACTTTTTATCAAACCGCGGTTTTAGAGTGAGAGTAGGTAAGAGCCTCTCCAAGGTTCTGTTCTAAGCGTCACGTTATTTGCCATTGCCATTAATTACATAGCTGACTGTATTAAAACTCCGGTAATGGGATCCCTATTCGTAGACGATCTTGCAATCTTCTGCAGGTCGTCCACATTAGCCAGCGTTTCAAGAAAAACTCAGGTAACTGTCACAAAACTCAATGACTGGGCAAAGAGAAATGGGCTTCGTTTCTCTATTCAGAAAACTGTGTGTGTGCACTTTCACAGATTGAGTGGTATCCATATAGCTCCGCAGTTACGCCTAGGAAGAAATAACCTTCCTTTCGTGGAATCCGTTCGATTTCTGGGGATGACTTTAGACCGGAGACTGACATGGCAGGAACATATTCGCAATCTAGCCCAGAAATGTCGCCGTGGTCTAAATATTTTACGTATTTTAAACAACACAACATGGGGCGCAGACCGCACCACCTCGGTTTTATTATACCGTTCTCTGATTCGGTCTAAAATAGACTACGGGTGTTTCGTTTACTCTTCTGGACGAGAGTCTTACCTGCGACCGTTATCAACGGTCCACAACGCAGGAATACGGCTAGCCACTGGCGCTTTTAGGACCTCTCCTATCCACAGCCTTTATGTGGACGCAGGGGAGCCCTCTTTGGCTACTCGCAGGCTAATGCTGGCATGTAGCTATGCGTCGAAAATTTTATCAATGACAAAACACCCATGTTTTAATATCGTTTTTAAACCTAGGTTTTTAGATATTTTTAACAGGACGAGGGCTACCAGGCCGCTAAGTATTAGACTTAAAGATTTTATGGACAGTATAGACATATCTCTGCCGGAGGTGTATCCTGTTGGGTATTCAAAATACCCACCATGGTCCATACCACGACCAGAGTGCCACACTGAACTGCACAAGCACCAGAAATCCTCTAACGTCCCAGGAATACCAGAGTCTGTTTTATGAATTCCTGGATAACCACCCGGACTTCGTCCCCGTGTATACGGATGGATCGAAGTCCGGCTCGGCATGTGCTTGTGCAGTGTCCTCTGCACATCACAAAGTCATAAAGGCGAGGCTCCATCCGTGGTGCAGCATATACAATGCAGAATTACTCGCAATTAAGACGGCCTTGGGAAATATAAACTGCAATTCTGGCACTTTCCTTATCTGTACAGACTCTCTAAGCGCTGTGAAGTCCATTTCAGCCTATTACCCACCTCACCCTCTCGTCCAGGATGTACAATGTGCTCTTCACTCCCTCACCAACAAGGGAATTAAGATCTCTTTTATGTGGGTACCTGGACATATGGGAATAGCTGGTAATGAACGCGCAGACAAGGCTGCAAAGGAAGCATTACAGATGCCAGAAATTATATGGAACATGGTGACTGCGGAGGACCTAAAGGCTATGTTTCGACGCGTTATTTTAGGCAAATGGCAAGAATCGTGGCATGGGAGTAATAGCAACAAGCTCCGGACTGTGAAACCGGTAGTATCAGTGTGGCCCTCTTCCGTCAGGAATACTCGTAGGGAATAAGTCGCAGTCACACGCCTGAGGATAGGGTACATTGCCCTGACCCACTCATACCTCTTTACAGAAGAGAAGAGACAACCTTGGTGTGACGAGTGCGACTCCCCTCTGAGTGTGCGACACATCCTGACGGAGTGTGATAAATACCGGTCTTCTCGAGATAAGCACAAGGTCAACGGTACCTTAGGACATATCCTAGGTGACTCTCCCGATTGCCTCACCCGAGTAATTGCGTTTTTAAAAGAAATAAATGTTTTTGATAAATTATAAATTTTTTATATGTATATGCGTATTACACAATGTTTCGCAAATTTTATCCCACACTAGGACTTAAGCGATTTAGCTTCAATTATACAAATCTGGTATTATCTATGGACGAGAGAGGTGCGAAATGACCGCAGTAGTCGACGCACCCTTAATCAATAATTCTACTACTACTACTACTACTACTCCAGCCATCGTGCATCCTGCCGGCCCGGAAGTTGGTGCATCCATGTCAGCCGCTCCTCTCCTACGTCAATTCATCTGGTGTTTCCACGTAAGCCGACAACGACTCTCCATATCCCCTTCCCGTTTCGAAGGAAAGCTGCTTCAATTATAGGAATCTTTAGGTGTTGTGAGACCCTTGAGGCAACCCTAAGCTCCTCCGCCCTAAATTCCATTACTTGTGCGACGCCTTCAAGTCATTCGTTTTAAATCGCTGCCTATTGCGGCTGGTGCTTGAAGAACTGTTTCTATTTAACTCCCCGCTGTATCCCTTGCGATACGGGAGTCTGTCATATTCATTTATAAAGTGTAATTTTTCAAGCGTATGTCAATTGCATGTCATTTACGGTATCACTGTCACCCGTGTCACCTTTGTGTTATCATCCCATCATTCGTTCATGATCATTAGTGTAATTATTATGTTTTTTGCTTGGTCATTTCCTCATCTTGGTTAATTCATCCATATCACCTTTGTGTCATCATCCCATTACTCGTTCATGATCATAAGTGTAATTATGTTTTTGCTTGGTTATTTCTATGTCTTGTTTAATCTTTGAACGCCGTGTGCGCTTATTGTGTTTTTTTTCTTGCGCATACACCGTAAATTTTGCCATGTTCTGTGTCAGTCATTGAGTGCATTAAAGTTGTGTCAAAGCTACCAGTGTTGTGGTTCGTCCCAGTTCCTGGGAAGTTTTGCTCCCATCATTCCCTAGATTTAAACTTTGAATATCGAACGCCTCGGGGGATCCTTAATCATAATTTTTTGATTTCGCGGAGTATACCCCATGTTGGGTTAAAACGCGGATCTCTATGTGTGCGGCTGTCCTCCCTAAATGTTGCGGGCTGGGAGGGTTGATCCGTTACACATACTTTCCTGAAAAATAGACATGCCTAAAGCTTTGTCCCAGTGCAGTCTTACTCTGGGGAGGTTAAGTGAACCCATAATAATGTGCAAACCAATGAGTTTTTCAATTTCTGATTTGTTTGTTGGCTTGAAGTTTGAATTTCCTTTTTGAAGGGCATACATATTTGTCTTTTCCACCATGTTTTCATATTGATCTTCACCAATGTAGCAAGAAAAATAATCCTTAGGCGAACCAACCTCAAATTCGTCTCTTTCTCTTCTGTCTATGGTACTCTGCAATCCAATCTTGCGGTTGTATTTCTGCCTCTTCCACCTTAGGTTTACTTTGGCGGTAAAACCAAAATTCAGCATGTTCTCGTTTTCCGGTTCTTCATTTATGAGTACTGGATTTTCATCTTCAGATTGGTCATCTCTCTCACCTACAATTTTTCCAAAATAGTTTGTAACATTTTATGACGTTGACACAACACCAGAGAGAAATATGCATTCGTTTGAGAATGGATTTGAGAATACCTGGTTTTCGAAGGGATTCGGGAACTGGCTCATCTGCATTGCTATCGCTTCTTTCTAAACCTTCGACTTCAGAGTCGTTTGGATCCTCGAGGTACCAATAATTGTTTTTATATGCTCAGCATTATTGAGATTGAATGCATCTAAAAATGACATAAAATGATCATCATCAGAATCAATTAAATCAGATAAATTAAGATTATTTAATACAAATCGTGACAAAGTAACAAAAAAGCTAAAATTTAATGGTATTGCCTAATATATATGCAATTAAATGTAAGCCCGGTGATAATAGCAACCATTTACAAATAAAAATGAGCCGGAAGAGTGATAAAATAATTAGGAAATAAAATATACATGAAATTATTACAGTACTGCACGCGTAGCAATTACATTAGTATTTTTTATCAAGAAAGAAAAATGAGAAAACAGAACAGTGGCACTTCCTCGTGGTCCCAATATCCATTGCAATGGACATTCATTTAACGACTCACATCTCAAAATCTAACGAATTTTTGTTAAATTCAAGACTTTTGATTCAATAATCAAGCAATAAGGAATGATTAATAAATTCTACGAGCATCACGAGTCAATAGTAATAAAATATATAATATCACGTAACTTTAGCAGTTGATGCGGTGGATGACATTTCTGAAATGAGCTCTCTTTGTAATCAAACTGCTCTATCGACACCCACTACCACAAACAATGTAGTGGACAAAGTGTCACTGAAAACTGGAGCTCAAAAATAAACCTGAGAATGCATCGCATACAATGTAACAATAAATGGAAATCTATGTCCATTACAATGGACACCAGGTCTGAAAGGGTTAAGGTAGCCTCAGGCATATAAATGGGCTTCAATTTATTCCATATTGCCTCACAAACTTCTTTCAAAATTATGCTCACTGTCGAAAATTCTATACGGAAACTGTGCCCAATCATTTTAAGTGTATCTCCCGTGGCCAGAAATCTGAAATAAAATTACGACATATCATTTATGTTTTATATGTGCAAGTTATAATTTTTTAATATTGTATTTTACTAGGTGAAGCCACAAGGAAGAAATGGAAGAAAATGTGAGATACGTATGCAAAATATCTGAGAATCATGAAGACGTCTGCGGGTCAAGCTTTTAAGAAGAACTACAAGCAGTGGCAGTGGGCAAATTTAATGGAAGCATTTAAACCGCACATGGCATTTGCGAACTCGGAGTCTAATGTGAGTGATCCGATTTCGGTGGAATAAGCCAAAGAAGAGAAAAACCTGCAAACCGACGCAGTTGCTACTGGCTCCCAGCGCTTGTAATGAGAGAACATCAGTGGACAAAGTGCTGGATTTTATTCAAAATAAACGCCGCCATACTGATATGGACGACTTAGAGCATATATTCATAGGTTATGCAAAAACCGTGAGGAAATTTTCTCCTCGCAGGCAAGCTCTTACCAAAATGAAAATCGCACAAATTATAATGGAAGAAGGGCTCCAGCACTCAAATGAACTGTCTCATTCAATGTGTCCTTCAGAACACACGACTTCATGTAATGAATTTGAACATCAGATCGCGGAAAGTAGTGTAAAGAAAATTAATGAATTATAGTCGGTGATGATAAAACATTTGTGGAACTGTACATTCTTACTTACGTATACGATACTTTATTAATAAGTAGGCCCTGTGATGAGTCATTTTATGGACATACCTTATAATTTTATTCCGTCAATCACTTTATGCCTCAATCAGATTTTGTTACTTTCTCAGATGTACTCGTAATTTAAATTCCTACCTGGTTATTATTATTAACAAAGAAAAGTATTATAATTGCTGCAGAGTTATGATTTTACCTCAGAATAATCATAAGTCATTCCTCGGGAGAAATTGCCTCACGGAAATTGGTGTGCTCCTTCCGAATATCATCTTCAATTAAATTCAAAATTTCCTGGAAGTATTCGCTGGTCATTCGGAAATAGGTGAAAAATCTCTTTTCATCCTCTCTTCTTAGCTTTGGCATTAGAGTGACAAATTATTAGTAGCTTTTTTACAACTCTGTGTAAATAGGCCTGATAATAGTATAACACCCAAGTCCTTAGAATTTCTGGTTAAATTATAGCGAACCATCGAAAATTTGCTTAGGACATCTGTCAATTATCTTAATAGGTATATCAGTGTTTTCGAGCAAATGCAAACTTTGCACATAGACGAAGAAAAAGACATTGTAAGCATACATAGCATGTGCTTGTTTAGAAACATTTTGGGACCTGTTACTAGCGGTGAGTGAAGCCGTAAGGTGCGTGCACGTCCAGTTGACGCCGCGGAACATTCGCGGCGGTGTGCGCGACTGAACTTTTCGCCGGGTGCGAACTCCCGCGTCCCGCGCCTGTGTGCGCGTACCTTAAAGCATTAAAGTAAATGTGAATATATACTTCGGGAATCACAAGAGTCTTTAAATAAGCGAAGGGAACAACAATGAATGTAAACGAACTGCTAACGCTGTATGAAATGAATAGCAAGGTCATGTGCGGCTGTGGCAGGTGTTTCGGATCACTCCGCGGGCTAAAAACCTACCTTCTCAGGTCGGAAGCCTTCGCTTGTCACCGGGAAGGGTAAGTAGTGGGAAAGGGTAAAGGAAAGGGATGGGAAGGTTAGCGAAGCACGACCACTAGGAGGCCGACACCATGAGGCGGATTGACGTCAAAAGGACGACAACGGGCCCCCGCCTCCCCCTAGTTCTCGTAGCTGTTGGGTTACCCCAACAACGTTGGACGAGTCCCGCCAGTCTCGCTTACGCGAAAACTTACCGCACATCTGTTGAGAACCGGCGAAGCCCATTGCCCAAATTCTTGGGGTAAGGTATCTGCCGACATCCCTTTAACGGTGGACGTAGTGCGGTCTGTCGGAGTTCGTCATCGGATCGGGGCCCTACCGATGGCCGATTCGGACCAATTATGGTCAAAATATGAGACCCTTCTCCTCAGAAGTCCCCGCCCACCGAAATAGCAAGGTCATGTGCAGCAGTGAGGAGACATTTTCCAACAGCGATATGTAACGCATAATGTATGATATGTAATGTAATGTATGTGTATAGCGAAAGTAACGCACAAGCATATCCACTCAAATACTGTTAGCTTTCGGCGTTGGCCTTTGGAATGAAACAATTGCGTTGGCAAAGTATTGCGTAAACTTCTTACCTACAACAGACGTTGACAGATCGCAGGTAGCTTCGCAAATGACCCAAAGGCTTTCGTTACTTGCAAAATAATCTCCTCCTGTGGTTCATTACTGGGTCTATATCACTTCAGACACAATGGTAGTGTTTTTCAAAATGCAAAATTTGTAGTAACAAATCCTAAAGGTAAAGAATTTTCTTCTTTTGGACAATTTTTTCATAACGCGGCGAGCCATCACGCACTGACGGAACAAGACGAAATATGATCAATCATTCAATAGTTTTAATGGAAACAGAACTTTACACTATGTCCGGTGCATTACCAAGGGAAATGGTTAACAAGCAAGTGTAGTCCTTGTTAAGCTCACGACTAAAATGGTGATATTAATTCCCTAACACATTTTCCCATGCTCGGAGAATAGATAGGCATACATAAATATAAATAATATGACCTTTTCAAACAAAAAAATACCTACCAGTGGCAAATATGTATATCCGGGCACTTAAAGGATTTCACGTGCGTATCGCAGCCGTTCGTATGTTTATACGAAACAATTTCCCGCGGTTCCACGGTTTTCTCCTCGAGCAGAGTGGAGCGATAGTGGCGACAGCTCACGTTCCTAATGTTTTGTGTAATGGAACTCACGAAAGGTAAGATAAAGACACGGATCTGGAGTCACAAAATACGGATCTAGAGTCGAAGTAGCTAGTGCGTCACCGGAAAGAGTCGGTGAGTCAAGTGAAAGAGCCGTTGACTCTTGGAAAAGACCCGCAAAATCACCGCGAGGAGATCCGAAGATGGTCTCGCCGCCCTGGATTTTTGGAGCTGAACTACGAAAAATCGCGTCCTTTCCCCGATTATGACGTCAATTTCACGGAAATGGAATTACATAATAATCCCTCTGGAGGTCTGAAAAGGGACAATGACAACTCTTTCTCTCTCCCCCCCTCATTCCGCCTCAATTCCGATAAATCCCAACCGCCAAACTTTCCCCTTTCCTCTTATTCCCCCCCGTCTTTCCGCTGAGAATCACATATCACAAAATATAACACAAAATATATATATATATATAATAAAAAACATATCCCATTGACAAAACTGACATTTTTACTCTGTACCTGATAATGATCAATTAAAGTGCCGAAACTCGTGTAGTAACGTTTAAATATTATGTAATAAGTGGACAGTACGACATCAGTGTTTTTATTTTCGAATATGCAGTTCCACAACATCTCGCTTTAAACTGTTGACTACAATTCATTTGTGAAAAATAACAAGATTTATTTTCATTGTAATAAAATACGCTTACTTTGGCTCCATACTATTTAAACCAATTTAAATATTTATTTTAACTTCCAAAGTATCCCACCGTCAAGAATTCTTGTTTTAGATGGCTTTTGATATCTATTTCTTCTAATAAGGTATAATAAGTTGAACTAAAGAACTACTTAATAACTATAGTTACACACTCATCACAAACATTTACATGTATTTATTCTTAAAATGTAGACACTTATCTATCTTGGAATAGATTGCAATCACGCTGATTCAAAGTCTATGGTAGTGAATGATATTTGATCCAGCCATGAACAACTTTAATCTAAACAAAAGAACACAATTTTCGATTTCACCATTCTTCAAAAACAGCAAGTTTTACAGCAATAAGTAAATTTTTCTTCGTTCTTTTATATGTACTATCTTAAGTCTTTTTTACGTTTACTACCTAAGACTCAGTGAATGTTTTTCACTCGATAACAACAGATCCATTACCTCTTTCGGCAAGCTCGATGTTTTCCCAAGTGGAACTGGCTAGGAGTTCGAAATTACAGGATCTGATGTGAGAAGAAGTCTTCCAAATTAATCCTCAGTGTTAGCTACTTGAGACCTTTTTCATGTGAATCGCTCACGAAAGTTTCTAATGTTCTTATTACTTGCCCCTATTGCTTCTTCTGAGAGTTATCCCAATAAGAGAATCGAGTCTTTCGAGAGGAACCGTTATGGCTAAAACTTTACTTTTCGTAGTTTCTACAAAGAGCCCATGATCTTGCGAGCATTTTTTTTATGTCATCGGAGAGGTTGAGGCCGATTCTTGTGCAATTTCAAGTAGGCCGTGTAATTCGTCCAATTTTCTTCCGTCTCAGGAGATTTTGTCAGCTCAACCTCTGCGTTAATTTGCATAGCTTGCGAAGAAACATCTCAGTCGTAATATCGGCTGGCGTTGAAGATGGAATAATGTATTTATTCATATAAGGTGAAGAGGAACTGAGGTAATGACAGACGATCTACTCGTGGAGCAAATCAAAAAGATATTCTCCATTCTTGGATCGTGATTAATGGTGATGACTCAATTTACCTCTTCCTTACAGTTAGTAATTTGGTAGGAGAAGAGAAGGTGACCGGCAGCCGAGGCCGTTTGCTTCATTAAGAAGAGTTGACTGTCATGGTAAAAGGACCATTTGGGATGCAGAAGAGAGAGAGAGATAAGTAACCCGACGTCCAAACGAGAGGTATCAAGGAGTCCATGCTTACTCCCGACGGGAAAACTAAAGATCAGAATGAATCCCAACTAAACGACAATTTAATCCTACTCAGTACGCCTTCGGTTAGAGGGGCTCAAAAAAACAGAACTTCGAAAACGTTAAGGGGAGGTTTTCTCATCGCGTGCTACTTTCCAATACAAGCTTTTTGATACCTCGCGCGACCCAATCCGACCAACGGAACGGGTCCCGCAAGGCTCCCGAAGTAAGCAACCCGCCACACCTAAAAAGCGTGCGGCGGCGGCCCACCTGAAGGCCCATACGCGGCTAAGTATTCGTCTGACAAAAAATTTTTAAAGAACAAAAGTTCTCGGAGAGGTCAAGTTACGTTAGTTTACAACCAAAAAATTACAAATTTTTCAATTTTTAAAAATTTTATTTATTTTTACAGAAAGAATAATTATGGTTATTTATGAGGACACACTAATTAAGTTTGTTACGCTTTCTATCCTCTGCCACTGTTAACAGAAGCAATTGCCTCTGTTCCTCATCATTTGTTAGTTTATTTCCCTTCAGAAACCGGGTCACTAATTGAACAGCACGTTCTGCACAGTCATTGACAACTTTAAAGTGTGTGACAATTTTATGGCCTCTTAAAAAATCTGGGTCCTGTTTCCATTGAGTGGGGTTTTTTGCCAGGAAACTAGTAGAGATTTTAATGGCTTTGAAAAACTTAAAGACTCTTTGGATGCAAAGTTTTCAAGGCGTAAGTCCACAACATTATTATGAGTGTCACGTCAGCGCGAATGGGAGCATCACTGGGACATTTCCTGTTTCGCATAGCAGCAACAACCCCCTTTTTGTGTTCACATGTCACATCGTCATCAAATAATGAAAGGCAAACGAGTTTGGGCGACAGGTACCATAAATGATGTGGAAACTTCTGGAGTGCTGCTTCCCAGTGAGAGCCTACTTTCCTGTTGGAATAGAGCAGCTGGAGAAAAGCCAAGCCATTTCGAGGCGCCTGGACAGCCAGCGGTGCCTGAAACCAATACCTAACATAGACCCTGCATATAAACACACACAGAGACAGAAGCCGGGAGTCTTGATGCGATGACAGCTGGAGCTGCCGCCCGAATATCCACGCTTTCATGGCATAAATAGCGCGTGCCATCCAACGCGTTTTGCTGAGCGCCCCAGGTTTCTTGTATTTATATTGAGGCTTCCCTTTGACTTGGCCGCCCAAGAAAACCACGCACAATTCAAGAAACTCTCTGTAATCGCCGCTAGGCTGCTTTACCTGCAAAACAAGCGCCAGGAATATGACATTGTTTTCCATATAAAAAGAATAATGAGCAGGAGATTTTTATGAATGTTATTTTACCTGAAGCTGTTGTTTACAGAAAGTAATAATGTCGTCAGCCTCTGGAATTTGCTTCAATTTCCGCATCGATGCTGCCGTGCGGTACTTAACTGTAAAAGATATTTTTTTGGGAAGTTAACCTTGTCACTTGGCATCAATTCATCTTTTTTCAACGATCATGTTAAGCTTAATCGAACTTACACTGCTCCATGGTTTTCCAGTTTTCTCTAACTTAGCAAAGAAAGGAAGTCGAGGATCCTTGGAATCCCCGAACAAGTTAGTGGTGGCAGCCTCTAGCACCAGCTCAGCAACATGTCGACAGGCACAGTTAACCAAATCATTGGCGATCTTCTCTGCAAGCAGGGTGCAGCAGCCCTTGATGTGGCCAGTGTTGTGGACTGTTGTATCAAAGACTGTGCCGACAATTTTATTCTCTAAGCCCCAATCACTAAGAAGTCCAAAAGTCGCTTCTGCCTGAGCGCCTCCTGTTCTGGCATCAAGGCGTGGGACTCCAAGAAGCTGTTCAAAGTCTAGACCCGTGACAAGTACTGGCATCCGATCATGTTTCTTAGAGTCTGCGAGCAAAATAGAACCATTTATATTTAAGGCTAATATGTTAAAATAAACAAACGAATTCGTTGAAGTATGATCACCTTCCCCCTCCGGCAATAATTTCCCATCCCAGTGAACAAAGAATGGCCCTGGCATGGAAGCAACTGAACTCATTAGCGAATCCACGACAATTTCCCTGTAGGCATTCCGTTGGCGCTGTAGTGAGGCCCTCAAGCATACAGGATTAAATGTTGGAAGGGCGTCATCCTCAAGACCCAATGAGTCACCAGCTGCTTTCAAAGTGGATTCCACAGTCTTTTTTACGATGTGAGCACCAAATTTATCACTAGTTTGAGTTCTATCAAGGGCTGATGTCAACTCCTTGGTAAGAATTGAGAGTTTCTTCCGCCCTTTTTTATTTGGCGGTGGCATATACTCTAAACGTAAAGAAAAAACTTAAAATAATTATTGTACCCTTCCTCAAAATGTGAATAATAAATGACTTTTTTACTCACCAGGATCATTGATGGTAGCCTTTTCTTGCTGAGGATCTTCATTATGGTTAAGGCCAGGGCAATTAACTGAGGACGTTTTCTGAAACGCTGTGCCGATATCATGATCGGAGCGCTGTTTGAGCTTCCTCTGTCTCTCCTTCCTCTTCATTTTCCTCTCTTTTTTCTTCACCCACTTTCTATCAACGCTAACCATAGTTGCTTTCCTATCTTTTTTCATAGATTCATAAAACTGTCTGCCCTCTTCTAACTCAATTTTCCCTCTCTTCAAACCGATATCAAACAATATGTCCAAGGATGCTATGAACCTCTCTCTTTGCAAGTTTGTTGGTCTCGACATTGAACGCTTTAGTTCAACCCATTCATTATATACTGCAACCAATTTACCAGTAGCATCGTTCTTTGATAGCGTTGGGATACCTCCCCTTGCCCACATGCCCAATAGAAGCTCAACAGCTTCTCTACATGCGTCTCGGATGGTTGGCGACGGTCTTTTTAGTCGCGCGAACAGAACAAACTGCATAACATTCCTTAATGTTGGAAGTCTGTTGTCACCACATATCCTGTCCGTCGCACCACCAATAAGTCACGTCGCAGGGGATGTTCTGGTAGTTTTCTTAGGTGACATAGTCAACTGACTTCACTTCGAATATTACTTTCTAACTTGAACCCCAAAGTATCCGAAAGACACGCCGAAAAAACGCGATACGACTCGCGCCGCGCACAGCGCCACGACTGCGGGAGCGCTGGCGTAAATTGGGGCGTGCACAGCACCTCAGCTCAGCGCATACTGACCGACCACGCTTGCAGCCGTGGACTTAACCCTCGGACCCCAAGGAAGGCTCGACAAGACTGAACATGTCTGTTTACGCCAAACTTAGGTTCTCCCGATCTGTCTCTGCTGTGCAGTTGCTGCATGGTAGCCGAGTCAGCATAGTCAGTAATGCTCACGCTTCGTGTACGTGAGTCTAGGGTTCGAATACCGTCACCTGACAGTCGTTTTCTTTGCTACCGATATAATCATG
Organism: Ceriagrion tenellum; assembly: GCA_963169105.1. NCBI lineage: Eukaryota > Metazoa > Arthropoda > Insecta > Odonata > Coenagrionidae > Ceriagrion > Ceriagrion tenellum. The sequence continues at coordinate 84,670,498 of OY720641.1, read as the reverse complement.
ACGCAAAGGATCATATGTAAAAATTTTTTCATCTCTTCTGACTCGACAGAAACTCCACAAGACCAATAAAACGTACTCTTTCCGGATTTATCCATGAAGCGCGTTAAAAAAAATTCCAATATTTGAGAAATTTGTAATTTTTTGGTTGTAAACTAACGTAACTTGACCTCTCCGAGAACTTTTGTTCTTTAAAAATTTTTTGTCAGACGAATACTTAGCCGCGTATGGGCCTTCAGGTGGGCCGCCGCCGCACGCTTTTTAGGTGTGGCGGGTTGTTTACTTCGGGAGCCTTGCGGGACCCCTTCCGGTGGTCGGATTGGGTCGCGCGAGGCGTCAAAAAGCTTGTATTGGAAAGTAGCACGCAATGAGAAAACCTCCCCTTAACTTTTTCGAAGTTCGGTTTTTTCGAGCCCCTCTAGCCTTCGGTATTCAATTTATCATCGTAATAAATATTTGTTCGTGGGCTAATATACACTTAGAACTCATCTCGAACGAAGAGGTTGTCGCTAATGATGGAGAGGAGAGAAAACTAGTGGCGAAGTTTCGGAGGAGCCAGGAGAGATGGATGGAGGACTTCTTGATAAGAGAGGAAATATTGAATAGTGCATTAAAGGGGATAACAATGGGATTACTGGTTGCATTGAGCCCATAAATTGTTGAAAGTATCTCTCTCTGGTTGGTTCAAACGCTTTTTTCTGACTGCTTCACATCCCAATATAGAATATAGGAATAGGAAAAATAAAAGCGCACGAAAAGAAATGTGCACATGAATATAGTATTGAATGATGAATAAAATTTCAATCACCAACTGGAAGGAAGAGGATAGGAATTCTGGACGAAAGTCTAGAAGACCAGGGGGAGAGGAGATGAAGAATTTGAGAGGGATGTAATGGCGGGTATCTGTAGTCGCCAATATAGAACGATGTACAAGTAGAATTAAAACTGTCCGAAAACCTACCAATCAGCTGGTAGAGTACTCAAATGAAATGTAAGAACTTATCTAAACACTATGATGAATCAAGCTCTCATAGGCAATATATTAACATCTATAAATGGCCACATTATGTAACCGCGATGAAAAAATGGCTGGAGTACAATAAGAAGACGACGAGGCTCGTAGGCAACAAAACTATTCCCTAACATCGTTTTACAGGTTATAATTGACGTGAGAAAACTAAGGATCAAAATATGTAAGATTTGAAAGGTAATGGCTGCATTATACAAGAAGTACCTACTTATTGATATATTTCGTGTACATATAATATTTTCGTCCATAACAAGCACAAGAGGGGGGAATGAAGGGCTCCAACAGGGAAGAGAATAACTCAGAAAATTCAGGGATTTGCTGCAGTGAACATCCACTCCTCACCTTATTTCAGAAATCTCTTCATTTACCGCTATTCATCATCTATTCTCCACTGCTCGCTGATTATTCTTGCCATTCCAAAGAGGCTGAAAAATGGGAAGTAACTTCAGAGCCTGGAGTGTTTCTCGGTGTAGTCGCTCGACGAATCGTCGCCATTTCAATTGTACTAAGCGCTCGCTAAGGACCAGAGTTGATTTTGTACTAAGCGCTCCATGCCCAGTGGAGGCTATGGAGGAGGATAATCTGTCTGACTCTGAAATCCTGATAGCCAGACAGAAGGGGGAAAGGAACTGTATTAGGCGCTGATTCTCCCAACGGACGGACGGACTGCTGTATTTAAGTTCTCACTTTGTAACGTATTTTAATGAATTTTATTTTACAGTGGAACTGTAATGGTTTTTATCGTCACAAGGAAGAGTTGAACATTTTAATCCGCGATTTTACACACACCCAGTGTACTCTCGTGATTGTCCCAAAATGAAAGAGGAGAAAAAAATTATGGAGATCAAAACAGTGGAAAAGTTACCCTATTTTGAAGCTCTAAAAAAGTTCCGCACTCTTATAGCCCCTACATTTTCTAAGTCTTACGCTGTTGTTGCAAAAACGCCTACTTACAACGGAAATAATTCAGTTAAAACAAGTGAAACAGAAAAGAAAAATGAACAGAACGCGACACAAAGTGGAACAAGCCAAGCCGGATAAGGCTACAAAGCCGGTAAAAACAAATAACTGCCCGGGTTCTCCAAAAAAGACCCTAAAGAAACCCACTGGACCCACGCCCACCAGGCGTGAGAAAACACCCTCCCCCGGCCCCACCGAGGTGCGGGCTCCATGCCCAGTGGAGGCTATGGAGGAGGATAATGTCTGACTCAGAAATCCTGATAGCCAGACAGAAGGGGAAAAAGAACCGTATTCGGCGCTGATTCTCCCAACGGACGGACGGACTGCTGTATTTAAGTTCTCACCTTTTAACGTATTTTAATGAATTATATTTTACAGTGGAACTGTAATGGTTTTTATCGTCACAAGGAAGAGTTAAACATTTTAATCCGAGATATTAATCCGTTTTGTATTTGTCTCCAAGAGACGCATTTTAAAATCACGGACATGGATATTTTAAGAAATTTTAATGTTTTTAGATATGACGACACCAGAGGCCAGCGAGCCCAGGGTGTAGTGGCAGTTGCTATCCGAGAGGCCCTTTACACCTCTCGAGTACAACTGAATTTACCATTTCAGGCAGTGGCGGTAACCGTGCACGCACCGGAGCCCATAACGTTGTGCAACGTTTATTTACCAGAATGCACACCAGTCACTGATCGCAACCTCCAGGTTCTTGTCCATCAATTACCCGAACCTTTTGTGATTTTAGGTGACTTAAAAGCACATGACCCTTTGTGGGGAGGCTCTCGGAGGCAGAGCAATAGAAGAGGTCGGATTTTATCAAATTTTATCCGAGATTTTAACCTCTTTTTACTTAATAACAGTGAGAAAACTCGTTTTAATAGTTTTAATGGAGAATTTTCCTCCATCGATCTTGCCATTTGTTCAAGCAGTCTTTACACGAAACTTAACCTGTCCGTTCATACAGATCTCTGTGGGAGTTATCATTTTCCCCTTTTAATATGTAAAGAAGGAAATTTTAACCAGTGTTTACTATCCCCGGGTAATTGGCTTATACAGAAAGCTGATTGGCCAAATTTTAAAGAAAATTTTATATTTGAATATGATCAACTCGTGACGCAACACAAAACGTTGAAGAGCTGACCTCCGCAATCATCGAGGCTGCAAGTATGAGCGTTCCACAGTCCACGGGCATTGTCCATCGACCTTCTGTGCCGTGGTGGACAGAGGATTGCGCGAAGGCAATTTAATTGCGAAAACGAGCGCTACGAATTTTTAACAAGTACCCGACGGAAAGTAATCTTACCTCTTTCCGAAGTCTTCGAGCAAAAGCCCGACAAATTGTGAAAGAGGCAAAGAAGTCCTCCTGGATGGAATTCATTTCCGGAGTAAACCACAGGACTCCTCTCGCGGAAGGTCCGAAGCATCTCGAGCTCCAGTCAGCAATCCGGCGTTTCCGGACTGAAAGTCGATGACCGGGTGATTACCTCTCCCACGGCTATGTGCAAAATTTTCGGCCGCACATTCGCTGAAATCAGCAGTGACGCCAACTACAATGCCGACTTCAGAGATATGAAACAACGCTCCGAAGTATTATCTCTGACTTTCCGAAAAACGCACGGCATTGCTGACTATAACAATAGCTTTTCGCTGTGGGAACTAGCCTCGGCCATTGCGGACTCCCGAAATTCGTCTCCAGGAATGGACAATGTCCATAATTCATTTCTTAAGAATTCGCCAAAGAGTGCCTTGGCGGAAATCCTTCACACCCTCAACAAAATTGGTTGGAGGGTAGTTTCCCACAGTCCTGGCGGGAGTCTATGGTGGTTCCGATACCGGAACAGGGGAAGGACAAGAGGGACCCGAGGAATTATAGGCCCATCTCACTTGCAAGTTGCTTGAGTAAGGTCATGGAGAGAATGGTTAATCGCCGGCTTGTTTGGTGGTTAGAGCGGCGAAACCTTCTCTCCGACATTCAATGTAGTTTCCGCAGGGGTAGATGTACAATCGATCATCTCGAACAGACATAATTTTATCCAGGAGGCCTTTCTTCTGCGCCAACACTGCATTGGAGTTTTCTTTGATTTAGAGAAGGCGTACGACATGCTTTGGCGTAGGAAGATACTACAAGCAATGCACAATTGGGGCTTTAGGGGTCATTTACCCATTTTCATTAGAAACTTTACAATATAAACTATGTTTCTCCCTTCTAAATGTAGCAGAATAATTTAAAATAGAAGGGGAGATTTTTATATGAAATAATCTTTTCACAACAATAATATTCTATTCCTTGATTTTCTAGAAAATGCGCGTTTCTACATGCATGCTGCTCCTACATTTACGCATACAATCACCATTCTGCTCGAGGGATATTTTTTCTAGAAAATACGCGGTTCTACATGCCTGCAGTTCCTACATTTACGCTAAAAACCGTAATTTTCCCGTTCAAAATTGCTCATATTGAGGCCACGTACCGTCCCACCCCAGCACCCGTTTCACTCCACAGGCCCGTAACCTTGTTGACCGGGGGTGAAAATATAAAAATTTCCCGCTTTTTCGTTTCTTCCTTGCCCTTCTGTGATATGTAAAAGTCAATCCATCACTGCGCCATCTCCTGAAAATCTCCGGAAAATACCCAATTTGGTCACCAACGTTCACCTCCCATAGTATGTACATTTCAACATATTTTAATTTTATCGCAACCATCTCTTCCATATCTAGTATTGTTTAGAATGTGAAATAAGTGAAAAATCTTAAATTTTGCGGCGACCTTGGCCGGCGACTATCATGGCAGCGGTGTCACGCATTCGAAACGGCAAAAAGTCAAGCATTCAACGCGGCCGACAAGGGGCGACTCCAACATTAGAGGCGCCAGTTGACGCGGCCGACAATTCACCATTCCAGAACCTTCGAGACGCCGGAGAATCGGCGTGACCCTGTATATGTATAAGAGTTGTGTGAGAATAAAGAACAGAGGAGAGAGAGATTTCCTCACGAGAACAAGGCGAAATCATTCACGCGAGTAACCAAAGGACCCCGAAATTTGGTGACCCCCGACGAAGCGCACGATGGCTGATGACGAAGATCTGCCAGATAAAAAAATTTCTGAAGGAAAAAAATGGGAGGAACATAGTCTGTAACATTTTTTCCACTTCACTGGATCGTGATGCGGAAGGTCCATTCTTCCAGCGCGCTCCAGCCACAGCCTCCATCGTTGTGGATCGGGTGGTATGCGATAAAATCGTATGCCGGTCATCCAAGTTGAGTTTTTGCTTCGCACAGCACAGCAAAAATTTCCGCCGGCTTTTTTCTGCACCTTTTCAAGTCAATCTAACGCTTGTATCCCATAAAAATCGTAACAAGATCGGCGTTATAGTTGCTTATGTGATATGTTTGGTTGTTACTATGCTTGTTAGTTATGTACATGAATGTATATGATGGATTTAAATGTTTGGAATCGTTGCCTAGGTAATGTGTTGCCTCAATTTCCGCATTTAGTTCACTCAGTCCTTGGCGCCACTTAGAAAAAAGTCATTTCAGCCGAATCGTAAATAGCCGTTGTCGATTGTTGTTAAGGTGAGACTGAGGTGAATATTTAATAACGATTGAATAAATATGAACTACTTGATGCTGTGAATAATAGCTGACTATTTTTGAGGCCTAACAGTTACTTTGTGAACGCTAGAGAGGTAGATATACAGCAGAAAGTGTGTAAGAGGCATATGAAACTTCCATCATGAGTCTTTTCTCTGCTGTGTGGATCTTTTACTGTTAATTTACAGCTACATGTTTTTGGTGTATTACCTGTTGAGAGCCTTAGGAATCAGAAGGTATGAGATAGATTTTACTGTGGATGTTAATGTGTAACCTACTCTTCATATGTGACCTCGGAGTAGGTTCACCAATCTCTCCTTTATTTGTTATTAAAAGGACAGTTATTGGCGCAATTCTTATCCGTAGGTTATATTGTCGGATCTTTCTTTTGAAATCCTTATACTACTTGTATCGGACTTTTAATTCATTCCACTTTCTTCACCTCGTATTATTATTGAAGTGCCGTAGAACGATATTCACGAAGTGTTAAGAAGTTAATTGTGCATTCGTGTAATTAAATTTGGAGAGGAATTAAATATATCTGTAGACCGGACAGTATTAAAAAAGAGTGTAATTACGTCCCGCGTGTAGAACTAAATTTTTAATCCACTGCATTATGATTACTGGTAAGTACAACCGGTAAGACGTGATTATTTACGATCTGTAGACTATTTGCATTTGAACTGCCGTTTTTCATCACTAGACGGCGACTCAGTCGAAAAAGTTGTTTGTTTACAGAATTCTAGGCAACAGTTTTTGGCGACGAGTCGAGAATCCTAAATGTATATTCATGGTATTCATAATGTATATTCATTCATTACTTTAGCATAAACAATTCCCGTTACCTACGGGTGCCACCCGCCTTGAGTTTCAAAATGGCTACTGTATTAGTCAAATTAAAGTTTATGTACTTATTTATTCGCGCGTATTACAAGTAAATTATATCACTCGTACTTTTAAAAAAAATAAATATACTTTCAGAGTAAATGTCTCTTTAACTATCTTTCTCTTCAAGGACAATACTTTACTTTGCTTTGCACCCTTTCAGCATACTGATTTCCATTTTTCGGCTAGCCGAGATGACTTTTTAGTTTTACTGTGACTCCGGTGTGTGAAACGGAACGGCCGGGACCGCATCATTGCGATTGGAGCGTGAAACGGAACGCACTCCTGCTGACTGCTCCTGACAAACTATTTGCGTTGCCCTTGCTCCGCAACTAAGGTGTTGTGACCCCATGTTCATGGGAGAATACTGCTTAAAATCACTCCCTTTACATCCTTCGTATAAATGCTGATTCCTCTTGAAACATCCGATCCACATAGATTCATTTTTAATTTCTTGTTTACACCATTTCCCCCATACTTCACGATGGAAGTAATTAAACTGATTAATATAATTAAGTAATAATCCTCTGTCATTAAATGGTCTCTCAAGGGATAATTAGCCTCAGGAAATTAATTTTTAGCGCTGCACGCAACGCCGTGTGCCGCTGGCGTGACTCAGGCAGCCACACGCAGAGACCTAGAACACACCTAATTTGGAATCCCACGGTTGCACATCATGGTCAGCCATTGATGTGAAGTAGCGCTCAGTGTCCGAATATCTGCGATTAACGTAAAATACAAGTATTATATTGTAAAATATGTACAATTTCTTTGCACGATAATCTATTGCTGCCGCAAATCTTTTTAATTTGCTATTTTCCCTCGTCATATGCTAACATTTGACAATCTTAAACAAATTTGTGATCTACTACGGCAATTGGAGTTATTACCTTTACCACATTGGACAAACTGTTATTTATTGGGTTAAAAGCATTTTGTACCTGCCAGTTTACCAAACCTATTCATGAAGATTTGTTTCAATCTAAAAAGAAGGATTGCAATTTATGCTATTATCCTTTGCCTGCCGAAAACTTTGGTTTGGACTATTTTTTTGAGTAGACTAGCTGTGCCCGTTGTGCGTTGCAATGCCTCTTTTCTAAGTGTATCACAAATATTCATTTTTATATACTCGATAATTTACTTCCAAGCCACGTTGTTTTCAGTGCATGTTGTCATATGCCAAATTCACAAAATTAAATATTTTATCCTGAAATTCCCATTGATTTCCATTCTTTTCATGGTTTGGCCCACAAACCTTTTCTGGATTAAAAATTGGTCTCTAAATAAATTTGAGACCGAGTCCAATGAATTTCTCCTACCTACACAGGAAATCGTAACGCACAAATGATGGCATGAGTTTCCATTACATGCCTATTCTGCGGTTTCCAAGTAAACAAAATATTCTATTTTTGAAGTAGTGCAAAAAGATAGAAAAGATTAGACAATCTGATTCGTTGTTTGCTTGTCGTTTTTCGCTTGTTTGAGAAGCTCGCGTGCATACATTCGTTTGTTGAAACGACTCGCGCTCCACCTATTTTATAATGGATTTAATAATTAGAAACCTTCGCGGGCGTGAGCACAACTCACCAAAGTTTCATTTTAATTATGATGAATGGTATTTGAACGTATAGAAGACGGACCCACAAATATTCGTTTTGTATATTAGATATAGGGGTAAAATTATCTCAATTGAAGGCAAGTAAAAATGATCTCTCTTAATGGAGTTTTTCGTTATCATTTTTCTCCCTCTAGCTTTCCGTGAGCGAATTTGTACATTTTCAAATGACATCTTTCATTGGAAAATATTCTTTTCGGGTTTTCTCGGCGTGCGTTTATTTGGGCTGACAAGAGGTAGGGTGGATAGAATGTTTATAAATCGACTACACGGAAACCTAAGAGCAAACGACATCTTTTACAAATTCTCAAGTATTAACGAATATGCCATTCGTCAATCAGAGACGCCCCAGTTCTTTTAAATGTGAAAGGTCGATTAAGTTTAGTCGTGGTGCTAGCGAATGCAATGACTCAGCTTGCAGGTGTTCCGGCTCTCGCCGCAGGATTACAACTTCCCCCTCGGCCTGGAAGCTTTCGATTATCTCCAAGGAAAGGAAGAGGTGGGAAAGAAGGGATGGGAAGGGAAAGTTAGCGAAACCGACAGCCCCTTCGAGGCCGACAATGAGGCGGATTGAGGTCAAAAGGACCTCAATTGGGCCTCCGCCTCACGAAGTGCTCGTATTAGTTTGGTTTCCCAAACAACTGAGACGAGTAGCCGTCGGTCTCGCTTTCGCGAAATTCTCTCTCGTTACCCACATATTTGGGATTAGGTATCTCCCTGGCTCCCTTTCCGGGTTGACGCCGTGCGGTCTGCCGGAGTACGTCCTCGAGTCGGGGACCACCGGATCCATTAAGAATCAATTCTGGTCAAAGCGTGGGTACAGCCCTTCTCTCAGTAATCCTCGTCAACCCATTGATGCAGTGGGAAGTAGAAAAGTTACCTCGTGAAACACCGCTGCATTCTTTGATCGATTCTTTCGACTGATAAAACCATACGTAAACTTTTGCCAGATATTTCCAGGGCTAATGAGGAAATGATCAATGGTTTGACAGTTGCGCGTCAGTTGGGGGACGGTGGACGTGAAGGTTGAGCTCAAAACTAATTTTTGATCAACTTGACCTCGAAGAAACTGATTGAACAATCCTCATCAATTAAAAACGGCGTTTAGGTGAGCTAAAAGTCTGTCTGATAAATGAGTATCCCGATTTGAAAACACGTCTTGCGGAGTTTTTCTTGTGTCTCTTCAATTTAGATTTGAAGCTGGTATTCATGAGGTTCATGGCGACACTTGTATTGTGACAATTAAATATTCATACTCCAGAAGATGAGACGCAATGGCTACGTGAAGAACATAATTGAAGGCACAATAGGGGGAGAAGTCCCAAGAGGAAAACTCAGGAATAAGTTCATGAACCAAATTGATAGGAAAATACATCGGAAAAGATACTAGGAGAAAAGGGAACTAGCAGTAGATAGGAAATGGTGGAGGGCTGCAGTCAACCAATCTTGGGATTGAACGACCAATGATTCCTTTTAACCAATGTAAATGTAAATAAGACATTGTTTTTGCGTTATAATATTTTAATTAGGACGGTTAAATCATGTGTTGGATGTGGTGCAAATGATGTTAGCTGTCGACGCACCCTAATTTAAACTACTACAACCAATGAGTCCAGAAGAAGTTAAAAGCAGAATAGGAAAAGAGGAAAGGTAGCCTGTTACATAGTCAAAGGGAATTGAATCAGCATGTAACATAAAGACGAAAATCGATAAAACATTTGATAAGTTAGGGAATATGGATGCCAGCAGAGGATGAGAAGTTTGGGAATGCTGATAAATATTAAGAGAGGTAGTAATTTTGTGGGAATGGACAGAGAGGCGTCCCCTGCGGGTAGGGGGATAGAGAATACTTCCACAGTATCCCTGCTTGTCGAAAGAGGCGACTAAAAGGGCGGGGAGGTAAAACCCGAAAACAAACCCCCAGGCAGCGGAGGGATGCAATAGGACAGTTCTGTGGGTCCACTGTCTGTGTGCAGCCATACCAGTCTGCGTTCCACCCGCATCTTTGTCGTGTGCGGAGACCCGTAAGGGGGAGAAGGGGATCCTGGTGGGTGAGCTCTTCGGCACCCAACCGGGTGTCGACTGCCCGGTATGGGCCGAAGTTCAGTACCCCACTTCGGCCCTGGATCCCCTGTAAACGGGCGGTCAAGATCTAGCCAGTCTTGATCAATCGGCTTATCGACACGTTTCGATGGCGAGTGCTGGAGTGACGGGGATCTGTGTAGGGCGGCCGAAGGTGTATGGGTTAGGAGGGCCCATGCACTGGAGGCCCCACCCGAATCAGGCCCCCTAAACAATGGTGCTATATCCCTTGGGTAGCCCTGGCGACCACACCGGTTTGCGACTCTTCAAGCATTGATTTGTGCATTGTATCGAGCGCCCTAAGTACAAAATTTAGCTTTTCCGTTCATGACGATCTCTGTGGGAGCGATCACCTCCCACTTCTTATTACCAAGGAACGGCATTATAACCCTAGTTTTATACGGACAGGCAACTGGGCTATCCGGAAAGTCGACTGGTCGCTTTTCAGAAACAGTTTTAATTTCAAATATGACGAAACACGTGATAGTGTTGACAATATTAATAGTTTGACTAGCAGTATAATAGAGGCCGCACGCTCCAGCGTACCACGGTCTCGCGTTACTACGACGAGACCTCAAGTTTTGTGGTGGAATGATGACTGCGAGAAAGCTATCCGCCAACGTAAAAAGGCGTTCCGGATTTCTAACAAATATCCGACGGAAACCAATCTATCCTCCTTCAGGCGCTTGAGAGCGAAGGCACGACAGGTCGTGAGAGATGCAAAAAGAGCTTCCTGAATGGGATTTGTGTCGGGTGTGAATAGCAGGACTCCAATTGCACAGGTGTGGCGTAAGGTGAAGAGTATTTCGGGTAATCACCATCAGCTGGGGATAACTTACCTTAAGGTTGGTAGCGATATTGTGACCTCAGCTCCTGAGATTGGTGAGGCTTTTGGCATATTACTCGCCGATACTAGCAGCAATGGAAACTACAATCCCACATTTTTGGGAATTAAATTACGAGTAGAAGCCTCACCAATCAACTTTCGTGAGATCGTAGCTCCCTTAAGGAGCTACAATCAGCCGTTGATGACTCCAAATTCACGGCTCCGGGATTGGATGAGGTCCACAACGCCTTTCTCCGGAATATTCCGACGACGACAATGTTAGAGGTCCTCCGCACTCTCAATCACCTATGGAGAAACTGTGCATTCCCATCATCCTGGCGTGAATCAGTAGTTGTACCCATACCGAAGCAGGGCAAAGACCGAACTGACCCGAATGGGTATCGACCTATATCACTCACTAACTGTCCGTGCAAGTTAATGGAAAGAATGGTTAACCGACGGCTTATTTGGTGGCTAGAGCGCCGAAACCTTCTCTCCGATATTTAGTGTGGATTTCGTAGAGGCCGGTCCACGATCGATCACCTGATAAGAATAGATAACTACATCCAGGAAGCCTTTCTTCTCCGCCTGCATGTTGTCGGCGTCTTCTTTGACATAGAGAAGGCATACGACACTGTCTGACGGCGAAAAATATTGAACACATTGCACGAATATTACATCACACATTCCTCTGAAATCCCGCAATCACATTCCTCTGAAAATGGCGCTATTTCTTACAGTTCAGTATTTTTAACAGTATAAGCATCAAGCTGCAGATATGGCATCTCTTTTAAATTACTTTAAATAATTATGATTGATTCCAGTTGATAATTGAGTCCAGTGCAAGTCTCAGGGGTAATCTACCCACTTTTATTCAGAATTTTTTATCCGATCGGGCGTTTAAAGTTAGAATAGGTCAGTACTTATCCGTTGCATACAGCCAAGATAACGGGGTTCCTCAAGGGTTAGTTGTAAGCGTAGCACTTTTCGCCGTGGCAATCAACGATATCGTTGATTGCATGAAGCCACCGGTGATAGGGTCTTTGTTTGTGGATGACTTCGCGATATTCTGCAGGTCATCTTATCTTACCTCTGCCGTTATACTCACCCAACTTACGCTGAATAAGTTGGAGAAGTGGACCCAAAGGAACGGATTTAAATTCTCCTTGAAAAAAACGAAATACATTCACTTTCCCGGATTAGGGGGCAACACATCCCTGCGCCGCTACATTTAGGAGGGAAAAACATTCCATTTGTGGACTCCAACCGTTTCCTGGGACTTGTATTAGGCTATCGCCTCAACTGGAAGGAACAAATTAGTGTCCTGAAAAGAAAATGTACAAATGCGTTAAATATTGCTGAAATATCTGTCACTCATCCTGGGGAGCTGATCGCATTACGCTGATCTTACTATACCGGACGTTGATACTGTCTAAACTAGACTACGGTTGTTTTGTGTACTTCGCCGGTCAGGAGTCATACTTGCGCCCACTGACATCGGTTCACAATGCTGGAATACGGTTAGCCACCGGGGCGTTCCGTACGAGTCCAGTGCAAAGCATTATGCGGATGCAGGAGAACCGCCCTTGTCCCATCGGAGAAACATGCTTATGTGCGGCTATGTAGCAAAAATGTTATCTATGAGGACTCACCCTTGTTTTTACCTTGTTTTTATACCCCGCTATTTAGAACTTTTTAACCGTCGAACCAGAGCCACTAGGTCTGCAAGTATACGATTCAACAGTTTTATATCCGAGCATCTAATCACGCTTCCTGAAGTATACCCTATTGGCTTTCCCTAACATCCGCCATGGGAAACTCCCTCTCCTAAAATCAACATGGGACTCAATCAGCGCAAGAAAGCTTTAACCACTACTCTGGAATACCATCGTCAGTTTTATCTATATCTCCACTACAACCCCGGTATCGTGCCAGTTTTTACAGATGGCTCTAAGTCTGACGCTGCCTGCGCATGTGCAGTTGTATCATCCCACCATGGAGCCATCAAGGCGAGGTTAAATCCGCTGTGTAGTGTTTACACAGCGGAACTCCTCACCATAAAAATGGCTCTAGGAGGGATAGAAGGAAACAGTGGCTCCTTCGTCATATGCTCGGACTCTCTTAGCGTCCTGAACTCCATTTCCAGCTTTTCTTCAATGCACCCAATCGTTCAAGGTATACAAACTTCTTTGATATCCCTTAGCAGAAGGGGAATATCTGTATCATTCCTTTGGGTCCCAGGGCATGTTGGTATCCTTGGAAATGAAAGAGCCGACGCTTTGGCGAAGGAGGCACTTGACTTGGAGGGAATAACTCTGACGCTGGTACTATACGAGGACCTTTAGGCTATCTTGATAAAGGTAGCCCTAGAAGAGTGGAAAGATATATGGAGGAACGTAGAAAATAATAAACTGCGCGGGGTGAAATCGGTAGTGTCAGCGTGGTCCACATCCGTCAGGAAGAGTCGCCGGGAGGAAGTGGTCATCACACGTTTGAGGATAGGGCATTGCCCTTTGACACACTCCTTTCTCTTCACCGAGGAGAAACGACCACCTCGTGATGACTGCGACTGCCCTCTCAGCGTGCGGCATATCCTGACGGAGTGTGACACATACCGATGCTTGCGTAGCAGGCTGCAGTTATCGGGAGACATAAAGTCGATCCTCGGCGATGACTCAGATGTTCTCAACCTCATTTTATCATTTTTAAATGATACCGGCCTTTTTTACAGTATTTTAAGGATGTAAAATTTATTTTAATTTTAATTTTGAATAAGTACATATTAACAATTTTATTATAATACCAATGTATGTAACATATATATTTCTTTTATAAACATGACGTGTAGTGGTGCAAAATGACCATGTTGTCGACGCACCCTATAAACTAAACACTACTATTACTACTACTATTACTACTACTACAACAGAGAGGCCTAGGGCAGATTGATGTGGGAGCAATACTACCATTCTAAAACTACAGACTAACCCGCGAGCCGCCAATTAGGCGTGTGGCAGGGGAAGTTAGGACACCAGCCATGTAAAGATGTAAGGATAAGGTTTTGGGAGGTGAAATGGTGACATGTATTATGGGACTGTAGTGGAGGTCTGTTTTTATTGAGGTCGCTTATTGCGCACAGAAAGAACGAGTTTTTGTACCTATCTGTTCGGCAATGTATCACTCTTATTTTATCACTTTTGTCAGACCTCGAGATATAGTGAGGCGTCATGTTAATATTCTGTGTCGCTCTGAAACACACGATTTCTGTCGTTTCCGACCAAGCTAAGCCGAGTCTCTTGGGGCTCCCACCATAATCCTTTTAAAATTCCACCTTCACCCTAAAAAAACCATTGATTCCACCCTGAGGGCCGATTAACTGATTATGATGTACGTCCAGAGTTGTGCGCGGTGACTGAATGACACACCCATCAAAATGTCAATCCAAGTGAAAAAGAACAATTGTCTGGTTTACCCACATCGTTAAATTCGTGAATATAAATTGCGTTCCTTACATTGTGGCATTTACGAGTCGTTAACTGTTCTTTAGTAATATTTGAAACTAGAAAAATGTTAGTTTTGATAAAATATTTGCAAAAATGGGAGAATATTCTATTTCAATGAATTGTAGTTTCAAGGAGAGCGTTGTGAAAAAGTGAAAAACTGTTCTCACCTATGCTGCAGTCATATTAATGGTAACTTTTACTACACAACAGAATTAAAAACACAAAAACCCCATTAGGGTTTCAATACATTTTTATCATCGTCAGATGCAATCAAAGGTCTGGATCTCTCTTATATATAGGGGAAAAAAGAGGGGAGAGAAAGGAGAAGGGTGGGTGGGCGGAAGAAAGGAGAAGAGGGGGGAGGAAGAGAGAGAGGTCGTAGATATTAGTGCAAAAATGCCTCAAGGATAGGGGATGGGGAAGGGAACAAGCATTCTTTAACACCACATAGATCAGGGTCATGCATTCTCCTAAAAATTTCGAGTTGATCCAGGGCATCGAGCTCACGTGGCCTGTTGCTACAACGTACAATTTTGGTTACGAATTCACTGCCATGGCCGTTTCACAATAGATGTTTGGCGAAGTTGTTTGTATTCCCACAATTTTTTTAAAAGAACTGCAATGTTCCTTGGTCCTTATATTTAAATTTATTTGTGTTTGCCCAATGTGCACACTATTACTGTCGTTACAATTTATGCCATACACCCCACTTTTCTGGTTTGAGTGTATGCGGTCCTTACACTAAACAAATGTGTTATTAAAATTACAAGGGGTCTTTAATGATATATAAAATTCGTCTTTGGGGAAAAATTTAACAATTCGATTAGAGATATGACCTAAAAATCGGATGGAGAACCATTTTTTTCTTCTTTGTATCCCCTTCACCTGAGTATATTACTTTCAAGGTGAGATTCCTCCTCTTTTTTTAGAACCAATTGGTCAATTCAGGTAGGATTATATCCATTGACATGGGCTATTTGTTTGATAGTATCGGTTCCTTTAGTGAAATTTTCGGCTGACATAAAAACCTTGAG
The DNA here is from genome assembly GCA_963169105.1 of Ceriagrion tenellum. NCBI lineage: Eukaryota > Metazoa > Arthropoda > Insecta > Odonata > Coenagrionidae > Ceriagrion > Ceriagrion tenellum. The sequence continues at coordinate 84,654,969 of OY720641.1, read as the reverse complement.
GAGGCGGTGTATTAGAGAATTAAATCAATTCTGTGGTGTAGTGTAGTTAACATTAAATATGACTATGGAAATATACCACAAAGTTACCAAAGTTTTATTTGCTCACCTCTGCCATCATAGAAAATGTCTTAAATTGAAGTTGTGTTATTCAAATAGGAGTTGAATTCTTTGCGACATCGATTTTCCACGTCTTAATGATATAAACGAGGGGTCCAGACGCACCGCCATGAGATCAAGTTCATACTACAGGACGCTGTACAATATGGCAACTCCGAAAGAAATTTGAAACCGTACGTACGAATTTGAAGCGTACGTTTTACCAAACCAGTTGGTTCTACAAGGGAGGCGGGAATCCTGAAAAAGAGCTTGAGTCTGTAAGTTAGATGATATCAAACTGTAAACTCCCTCATACCGAAATAAAAGACAAAAATTTGGGTGACCTTTGAGTGTCCTCTGCATACCACAAGGTCATTTAGGCGAGGCTAAATCTACTGTGCAGCGCAAATAATGCGGAATTAATTGCAATTAAGATGGCCATAAGAAATATCAAACGCAATTCTGGCTCTTAACTTGTCTGCACCGACTCTCTAAGTGCTGTGAAGTCCATTTCGTTTTATTATCCTCTCCACCCTCTCGTCCAGTATGTTCAATGCACTCTTCAATCCCTCTGCAATAAGGGAATTTAAATCTCTCTTGTGTGGGTTCCAGGACATGTGGGAATATCTGGAAACGAACGCGCGGATATTGCTCCGAAGCCAACTGATGCCAGAAATTTCATGGAACATGGTGATTGCGAAGGACCTAAAAGCTGTTTCTGAACGTTGTAATGGACGGATGGCAAGAATCGTGGCATGGGATTAATGATAACAAAGTCCTGCCTGTGAAACTGGTAGTATCAGCGTGGCCCTTTCCGACAGGAGTAGCCGGAGGGAAGAAGTCGCAGTCACTCGCGTAAGGATTGGACACACTGCCCTGATCCTCTGGAAGTACTACCTTGGTGTGATGAATGCAACTCCCCTCTGAGTGTGCGACACTTCCTGACGGAGTATGATAAATACCGGTCTTCTCGAGAGAAACACAAGGTCAACGGTACCTTAGGACATATCCTAGGCGACTCTCCTGATAGTCGAACCGGAGTAATTGCTTTTTTAAAGAAAGGAACGTTTTTAATAAATTACGAATCCCTTTGTTTTTGACAATGTCATACACATTTTACCTCATATGAGTAACCGAAATGATTTTGCTTTTATTACTTAAATGTTGTTTTACTTAAGGACGAGAGTTGTGCGAAATGACCGCGGTAGTCGACGCACCCTGAATAAGTAATTAACTATTTGGTTTGAGAACTTTTCCCTCCTACTGAAATTATCTCGACGAAAATGTGTATATAAATTGATGGCTGCGCAGTAACCATGGATAAACGTTGATGATTGGTAATAAATCACTAGCGAAGAAAAACTTTCCAAATACTAATCTCAACATTGCCATTCGTGGCATCATCAGCATACTCATGGAAAAAAGTGTGCTGGTATTTAAAACCATCACTTCTATAGCCATCTACTTTTTTATCGGACTGGTTTATTCTGTTGATATGCGGATGGATATCTATCAAGCATAGTGGAATTATCAGACTTATGTTTTGTCTTTCTGAAGGACTACATCCTGTTGGTGGTGGTGTTAGTCATTTTATTTTTTTTGTTTAAGTGGTAACGAGGCTACAATCACTGCGGTTCCCAGACCACGGAGAAACACATTTTTGAATGTCCTCAGTACGGTGACCATCGGAGGAGAAAGAATATTGGTGGTAGCAATGTAGAAATTCTAGGGCGCACCTATAATAAGATTAATCTAGCCTTAGATTATATCAAAGGAGCTTGACTTTAAATTTTATATGAATGTAAAATTCTAGTCTTTTTAAATAACGATCCTTTTCAATTCGAGCACGATTATTTGATTTAGGGTGGAATAATATTACTCGAGATCAGAAAATACACTGCTTATGGTGCAAATGGCCGTCGATGCACTTTGTAACTCCCCTAAATCTACTTCTAGGTTTAAGTGGTTGTTCACTCAGTATCTCTGTTAACCCAGCATTACACTTTTCTATTGTAAAAACTTTTTCAAATTTGACGGATATTTTTCGACCCTGGAGCCTTTCTCCGATGAGTTCAAAGTACTTGCCGCGTAATTAAAGAGCAGGGCGCGGCAAGCGCACTTGCTTGTGTAAAACAACATGTTTTCCCCACTACAACATTTTTCTGTCTTTCGTATTACAATGCCAACCATTTTCATTTCCTAGGACATATCCTAGGTGACTCTCTCAATTGCGTCACTAGAGTAATTACCTTTTTAAAAGAAATCAAAGTTTATAATAAATTATAATTTGATTTTAGTCAACGCATACACATTTTACGTAGCATAAGTAACCGAAGTGATTTTGCTTTAATTACTTAAACTTTGTCTTACGAAAGGACAAGAGTGGTGCAAAATGACCGCTGTAGTCGACGCACCCTGAATCAATAATCCTATCCTATCTAAGGAGGGATCGGGTTGGTGTGGTGGCTAGAGTACTCGCCTACCACACGGGCGGCCAGCGTTCAAATCCCTTCAGAGGCGGATGTTTTTCAGAGGTACCCGATCCCTACTTGAGTGTCTTGTGAAGGGCGCTTCAAGTACAGTACTCAGTCTGTCGGATGAGACGTTAAGCCCTTTTTGTTGTCCCCTTTTGTTGTCCCCTTGTTCCCTTGTTGTTGTCCCGTTGTCCCCTTGGGGCCTTTTGTTAAGAGTAAGCTAATACCGACGCCGGGTTTCTATCCACCCTTCCTTCCTTACCTATCCCCTATGGCGCAAATGACCTTAGCCGTCGGTCGCCTCCCCAAATATCCAATCCAATCTAAGGACGAGAGTGATGCAAAATGACCGGTAGTCAACGCACCCTGAATAAATAATCCTATCCTACCAAGAATAATTTGGGGGGATCTGTGCTTATTTTAACCCGAAAAAATAATGCCTTATTCGCAAAATGTGTAAGGTTATTCTATTAAATTTGCTCCATTGATCCGCTATTATAAAGTGTAATGATTCAGTACCCAACTCCATTCCCATATGGTCGGTTCTCAGTGGTAACAGTAGATCTGGGCTCTAACTACTAAGGTAATGTAACTCAATTAACTTAAGAAACCAAAAAAAACGTGCGGTGGCTAGATTACTGGTTTTCCATACTTAAGGCCGGAGTTCTAATCCCTGTTGGGACGGAAATTTTCGGTGAAACCCTCATCCAAGTCGTGTTGAGGGCACTTCGGAAGTCCTCTTAAGGAAGCGACAAACTGTGGCCCTCATGGCGCCTTTAGTTAGGAGCCATCTAATGCTGACTTGGGATGGGATGTGATGAAGATTTTTTCCTCGTACTCCGACCGTGTCAAAGCGTCTAAAACATATCGTTTTGTCTCAGGTGTGATTTTGGTAAAAATCTATGTACATCCCATACGTATACCGAGGGACGAATTCAGGGGCAGTTCCAACGTATGCAGTTAGATCCTGGTGCGCTATGTTTTGTCCACGCGTTATACCGTGCTTTGTCACTAATATATGACCAATTTTTTCTAAAGGGTGAACATGATTGTAAATAAATTGTAATTTGCCTCTGATTGCTCATGCAAATATTTGTGCTTGCAAATAATTTTTCGCGTGCGTGTGTGAACGCTTGACTTAATACATTCCTATTCCGCTGATCATTGGGTATTAAATCATGACCAGGGGGAAGAGAATCCTTGCTGAAAGATCATTGGGGATCATTGGAACATGACTTTGACCCTGATACGGACCCAGGAACTTTCACCTCTCCAAGGAAAAAAAAACAAAAACTATATTTTCTAGGCATAAGTCTTTGACCTATGACCTTGGTTTTTTAAATAGCATTTTCATACTTTGGCTTTCAAATTATTGGCAGTTTTAGATATGCTGTTAGCGGGTTATTCGTCAAGGTTGCGACAATTTGATTTGAAATTATACGTTTCTGTCGAACGCCATTACCATCAATTGTGAATTGTGTTTTCTACTGGCCGTTTCAAAATTGCCTAACGCGAGTTTGACGCGATATCTATAAAAAATCCTTGGAATTATGCCAGATATTGAAGACAAATGTCAGTATAACTTTAGAAATGATTTATATTATATTCTGCCCAAACCAACTTTGTTGTACCTTGTAAACCTTGTACAAAAAATCGTTTCTGTACATGAGATTATACTACTAGTACTAAAATATTCAATTCCTTGCCAAAAGTAATAAAAAAGTTGCAAATCTGGTCGAAAATTTTTGAAAATGGTCAAAGAATGGCTACTGTCTTATAGAAATGTTAAATCTTTTTTCTGAGTCTTCTCTGTTTTTTGAAAGTGTTTTAGACCTTTGCTAACCAAATGCAAATTAAAGTTCTGTAAAATGTTTAAAGAAAGTTTGTGTCACATGAAATTGTTTTATGATTTTCAAATGTTTTTTGTTTTAGTTTACAGTGGAGGGAACATGATAAACAATGATGATGGATAAATTCAGGTCTAAACCTTGGAGCCCACCTAAAGCATCCGTTGATATATTTAATTATTTTTTAATGTAATGTTCTGCAGATGGAGGTAAATAAAATTTTATTCTATGCTGTTACTTATTTTCATGCTGGAAGATATGAGTGTAGGTTGTACATACTGCAGTAATGCATGAAAAACGATCTATTGGTTAGGCGAGACGAATTTTTTAAAATGTCCAATTTTTGTACTTAGTAAACCTATTTTCGGCTGCGGAAGCTTTTTTTTTAGAAATTAGGCTTCTGTACTTTTAGAGATGCCAATCACAAGCTCATTAACCATGCTTTTATTTTATGCTGCCAACTATTTTTTGAAACAAATCTTTTCAGGTGTTGGTGAAATACTTTACCTTCCTTGTCCTCTCTCTAAATTCAACCATTTTTTCTCTTCGATGTATTTACCGCTTGCCACCTCTCCAACATTTATCTAAATTGCAGCCGTAATATTCTTTGGTTTCTCGTGTGAACAACCTCATTTTATATTGCTTTCAAACGAATGATTACATAAGGCCCTTGTATTTTTTTTCGTTTTCTCTTATTTTCCTGCGAGACCCCATTTAAAAAATTTCACATAATTATTAACCGTTTGGCTATTGGATTAACCACCCCGCTGTGATGACTGCGACTGCCTTCTCAGCGTGCGGCATATCCTGACGGAGTGTGACAAATACCGATGCTTGCGTAGCAGGCTGCAGTTAGCGGGAGACATAAAGTCAATCCTAGGCGATGACTCAGTTGTTCTCAACCGCGTTTTATCATTTTTAAATGAAACTGGCCTTTTTAACAGTATTTTAAGGATGTAAAATTTATTTTAATTTTGACTAAGAGTACATATTAACAATTTTATTTTAATACCAATATATGTAACATATATATAATTTTTTTTTATAAACATGACGTGTAGTGGTGCATAATGACCATGTTGTCGACGCACCCTATAAACCAAATACTACTACTACTAAAAAGCAGGAGGTGAATGTCATTTGGATTTTTTGCCATTTCCATGCGCCCATTTCACCTCACCCGATTTTTCGGCACTTTAATCTCGTGTTTATACAGCACGGGATGTGCGAGGTCTGTTCAGAAACTAACCGAATTTAATTTTTTTCAACATTATCATTTATTTCATAGATTATTGGTCCTTGTACCCTTCAATGCACTCCACTCCCCTATTTACACTTTTCCCAGCGATGTTTCCATTTCGCGAAGTAGTCCTGGATAGCTTCATTTGAAATGGCCTTTAAGGTATGTGACGAATTTGCTTTGATGTCACCAACACTCTGAAAACGGCGTCCTTTCAGCACTTATTTTAATTTCGGAAATAAGGAGAAATCGTAAGGAGCCTGGTCTGGCGAGTAAAGAGTTATCATCCTTTGCGTGAATGTTTCATCGTCATTGGCTTGTGTGAGGAGTTCCCGACAGACGTCCACTCGATTATCTTTCTGTTGCTATGTCATCATATAAGGAACAAATTTTGCGGCAACTCTATGCATGTTAAACTTTTCCGTCAAAATTGAATGGCATGACCCAGTTGAGATGCTAACCTCTTCTGCTATTTCTCTGACAGTCAATCGGCGATTTGCACGCACCAGATTGTCAATTTTCCGAACGTGTGAGTCATCAGTGGAAGGGGAATGCCTTCCTGGTCAATGTTCATCTTCAATTGACTGACGACCTCTTTAAAATCGTGGAAACAATTTGCAACATTGCGTACCACCCAGAGCCTCATCTCCGTAAGCTTTTTTCAAAAGTTGAAACGTTTCTGTTTCCCAGTTTCACACAAAATTTTACGTTGAATTGTTGCTTCAGAAAAACACGCTTTTCAAAAATTGCCACTAACACTTAAACACGTTGCACTCAAATAACAATATCACGATAACTAAACGAGATATCAACAATCCAAAAACACGTGGTTACAAAGTAGATAATGCGCGAGGCGGTGCTGCCAAGCGAATAATGCTAATTATCTCCTTTGGCGCGTAATTCTAAATTTTCGGTTATTTTCTGAACAGACCTCGTATTTGTCCCCCACTTTTTGTCCGATTCGTGTCTAAAACCTTTCCGTTCGTCTTACTTAGGTTAGTTTACGTCGGGTTTTCAAAATGAGTACCAATAATCTTTATTCATCAGATGACCCCTAGATGCCTCATTTTTTTCCATATTGGACTTATTTAATTTTCTCATGCATGTGGAATTTGGGTGGATACTGAACGTTCCGGATATTATTCATTCTTTTGGATGGTATTGGTCGGCATAACACAACTATTGTCCCTGGTTTATCTGGAAGTTATTATTGTTTATTTTGAAGGATTCACTAATTATTTATGTACAGAGAAATTTGATTTTAGTGATTGATTTACTGGAAAGTAATAAACTATTATTAGTATTCTTATCTTGGACTTATTATTTTTAAATCAACATACGGGGAATCCCAAAATAAGAGACCATCTTTTGCGAATTTTCCTTAACTTTCAGTCATAGAAAAAGAACTATAAGTTGATTTAAGGAGGTGGTCGCCCGAACGAGCACTGACCACTGTGACGATTGTTAAACCCTGTCTACAGTATATGGCAGTGCTTTCCAAACTTTAACTCATGGCGACATCGTTTCATCACGCACAATTACACATGATACCCATTTATATGTATATAATTGTAAATTATTGAATTTATTATTGTATAGGAAATTTATCATGAATAAATTCAAACTTTTATGGTCCTTCTTGCGAGATGACTCAAATCCCTTAGCCGCGTGTTAGTATTTTTAAACGAAACTGTTCTTTTAAATAGTATTTGAATGATGTAAAAATATTTTAGCCTTGACCTAGGAATTTATGCCAATACTTTAATTTCATTAATGTATACCACTAATTATATTTAATTACAGGGTGCTGTAAGTTACGTTTCCCATTGATATGAAGTGTAGTGGTGCTAAATGTCGTTGACGAACCCTACAAAAAACAAACCTACCTGCCTAAATTCAAGTTTTATTGATGATCCCCCATGTTTAATACGATAAAAATATTTCCCGAAATGCAAAACTGGATGTTCCAAGCTTCTTAATTGAATAGAATATAATTTATTTCACCCTAATAAATGTACACATTTTAACAAATCAAAAATATGGGTGAAATTAGGCATCCCAGAAGAAATACTTTCTTCTTTTGGGGTTGCTATTCCTTGAATAAATGAGCTGTAGTTCAGCAGCTAGCATTCACAAAAATAATTATAAAATAAATTCTGGCTTTTATATGAAATAAATGTTTTATTATAACAGTTTACAGTTTTGAGTTGGAATGAAAATTAAGTGCATGATTCACACAATACAATGAAATAAGTTCGCATACCATACAAGAATCGCGCTATGGTTTTTAACAGATATTCCACATAATTTTTCTGCAGCAACCAAATTTTCAATTTTCTGAGGATAGTAGTTTTTTTCTTATTTGATGAAATCTCATTTGGAATTTTTTGTTAAATTTAAGGTGCAATGAAATCATGGAAAAGTTCGTAGGCTTTAATATGGGGTTTAGGTATAGTATATTAATGAGCACTTCTTAACCTAATAATATTCGTTCTTCATTCACTCAGACCGCTCAGTGGTAAATACATGTATAAATATTCAGACAGGTAGAAAGAAAGTTTGGGCAGGACGTCTGTCGGGTCCGCTAGTACATGTATAAATATTCAGACATGAGTAGAAAGAAAGCGGATAGGATATCGAATTAGGGCGTTCTACGTTTTCCGATTCCCAATTCTCATGCCTACCGATCATTCCACAGTTCTTCATCTTATCCTCTCTCTCATTTCTTTCTGTATCCATGTATTGCTATATTTAAGGCACTTTAAAATCTAATGTCTTAATTGGAAACACGATTTATTTTATTCCTACTCTGGTATCTAAAAAAATTAATTCTTACTGAATAAATATTGGATTTCACTTCCTATAAAGTTGTATTGACATGAATTAGGTTGCGAGCGGTGCAAAATGACCTTAGCTGTCGACGCACCAGATAAACCTACCACTACTACCTTGTATCCAACTTTTCCTCGGTCTGCCTCTCCGCTGTCTTCCTTCCATTTTTCACAGCAATATTTCTTTTGGAAGTCTTTCATTTCCCATTCGTTGCACCTTCCCACACCACCTCAATTGTTGTGTTTTTATCTCATCTACTATTGTGCCATTGACATTCATAATTTCCTCTATCCTTTCATTTCTTAATCTTTCTTTTTCGATTTTCCGGCTGCTATACGCTAGAAGTCCATTTCAGTGGTCAATAATATTTCTTTCCTGATTTTTCAGTTGGCGGCCATACTTCACATCTGTAGGTCACTATGCTCTTTACTATGGTATTGTGAATTCTCTTTTTATTTTCATTGGATATTTTCTGGTCCCACAGTAACCTATTAAATAGTGTTACTGCCTTTTTACCTTAATTACATCTATCCCTAATGGCTCCCTCTCATATTTTATTTTCTGCAATTTGCATCCCTACTACGTGTTTATACTCTTTACAGTGTCCTATTTGTTGCCCACCCTCTAAAGTAAGATTCTATTGCATTCCTTTCATACACATATATTTTGCTTTGTCAATACTTATATGCAGACCCCAAGTTTGGTGTTCTTATCTTATTTTTTGGTCATATATTAAAAATCTTCATTCTTTTGTGATAGAAAAACTTGGTCGTCTGCATAGCATAAGGTTATGTGGTACTTTCTTTCAAGGGTATTCCCATGGAGTTGCATTGCCTTTTCCAGCCCTTTAGCATTTGATCTAAATTTATTTTTAAAAGTGTAGGGGAAATATAATCTTTTGTTTATTAAAATACTCATGGGCATTCTCCCATTTACAAAAATAAGATAATCCAACACAGTTTTACATTTTTTTACACAATTCAAAAATATAAATGGAGACCCAATAGGCACTTGTTCCTATGCAGCAAAACATCTGCACACATTTCACGTTCTCCCTCACACCAATACATTTAAAATTTCTTAAAACATTTAAGTTGCAACATAATTATATAAAATTACTAATACATTTCACGAGAACAGTAAAATATAGGTGTTAAATAAAAACTTCTTCACGAAGTTTTCTTAATTTCAATTGTGTATGATGAAAAATATCAATCACTCCCGAAAATTCATTTCCCGTTCTATACGATCTTTCTATAGTAGAGTTTTTCCGTATTTCGTTCTGTGGTAACTGCAATGGAATATAGGATATTCTCTCACCCTCTTAATCTTAATTTAATGATATATTTGAAAAGTTACACTCTGACGCTTTTACGCGACCTTAGGACAAAACTAAGCCGCGGCATCGTTTAGAGCTTTGAAGGTTGACCGTGTGAAGTTTTTCCAATCGCAACCGCGAAACTTTCATTCCCTCGCCTCTCTCGACTTAGTGCGAGTCAGGACTCACCTTCGTCCCATTCCTTCCCATCTCCTCGCAAAGCGTTGTTCGGGCGTTCCGTGAGAATCATCCCCCACGAAAACCCCCTCGCCTTTTCCTCCTTGGCACTGAAGGACATCCGGTTTTGGCCCAATCCATAGTGTTGGCTAATGTTACCCTACGTGGGCTCCTCAGAGCTTTTCCCCATCCCTCCCTTCTCTCTCCCTGCTCGTGGGCCGCACTATGGTTCGGTGTAGCCATTGACGATGTTGAGGAAGTGGGGGAAGAGTGGGGGTATACGTATATTAATCAGTGTCGGAGAATCTCCCACTACAGTACCACAAAGTGTCGTGCATGCAAGGCGGGACTGGAGGACTCCGCGCGCGTGAATTTGCTGTAACTTGTGAGACCAAGTCTTCGCCTGTTGTGTCGACCTGTGTCTAGGCGTTCAGGATACGCCTCCATTGTTTATCATCTGTGCGTTGGGTGATCTTGTGTCCCAATGGTGTCCGTAATGGCATCCGGCTTCATTCGAAGCTATCGTGAGCTGATGGAGCATAGTGGTGAGTTTCATCCTTCCAAAACGATATTCGTTAACCAAAACCCCTTCACCTCGGGGGTCCTCAAACTTTTTCGACCACTTCAAGAATTTTTCTACATTTTATCAACTCCCTCCATATTTTTACAGTTGCGTAATTACTATGGGTGAAGAAAGAAAGACGGTTGTGTGACTTTTAGGTATCTTATTTAGGAGAGTTTATTATTCATAGAGAAGTGTCTTCTACTCTCTAAAAGTCTTCGAGTGAAGTATCACTCCAATAGAGTGAGGTTTCCCTCCAGCTTCGAGTGAAAACTGCACACTTCGATATCGAGGGAAACGTCACTCGAGACTTTGAGTGAAAGATTCACTCGAGGCTTCGAGTGATTGTTCTCTCGTTGTTAAAAGTGAAAGATTAACTCGAAGCGTTGAGTGATTGTTCTCTCGTTTAGAGTGAGATTTTATTTACTAATTTATTTATTATCACTAATGGGCCACGTTACGTCGGGTGAGTAAGAGTAACAACGGACGATACACAAGCACCCATGTCTACCTAGGCGGGACCCGAACCCGCGACCCTCGGGTTAGCACGCGAGGACTCAACCCCGCCGCCACCGGGGCAGACCATTTAGAGTGAGGTTTAGGGCCGTATCGTCCGCCTCTCCTCCTAATCTCTTCTTCTCAAAGGCGGCCTCCTATTGGGAGGACGATATTACGATCGAGAGATCGACCTTCATGGAGGTCTCCTTCACCTCCCAATAGGAGGAGGGATTGTTGTCGTTCACGGACTGGTCCGTTCCGAGATCCGCTCAGTTCATCAAACAAAGACGCAGCGTTACTAACATAACAGTCAACAATTTTCATTGTGGAGCGAAATCACTGAAATGAGGAAGTTTAGCTGCTATGTTTCTTCGTAAAATATATTAATATAGTTGAAGATTAGAACCTGCTAAAACAATACAATTCAGGAAATATGAAAGATTTGAGATTATTCAGTCGATGTAATGAAAATGAAATGAAAAGGGTTGAAATTACCCCTCTAGTGTTAGTTGATTTAAGACTCGTCGAAAATTAGTTTATCATGCCCTAATACATAGCTATAATTATGACAAAAAATTTTATTTTCCAGTCGTCATTCAAACACATTGAATGTATAGGATTAGTCGAAGTAAAAATACAATTAACGTACATTGTCAACACTTACATACACTGGTATACAAAAGAGATACACATAGTATAATATATGAAACTCAATTTTTGTCAAGCATTAGTTCTACAACATTTTAGTACTGCTTGCAAAACAAGTAATTTTTTTAATTCAGTCTTAAATTGTTCCACCGATGGAGCTTTTTTTAAGAAAGGAGAGAGTTTGGTGCATATTTTTGTACCCATAGAGATAGGACTTCTTGCTGATCGTTTTTTCCTATGAAACGCAATATGAATGTCTGTAGAGCTTCGAGTTACATGATTATGTAACGTGCGATATATTGTTAATGCATTCAAATTAACCTGTGTGTAAATGGATAAATGATAAATATAAATACATGGGACTGTTAATCATTTCAATTTCTTGAATAAAGGCTTACAATGGGTGAGATACCTTATACCTTTCACCTAACATACATCGTATCATTTTCTTTTGTGGAACGAAAACTTTACTTATCACTGTGGGAGACGAACCCCATAGCACAATTCCCTTGATAGAAAATTAGAATGGTAAATAACTGTCAGAATATCAATGGATACAGAATCTGTAATGGATCCTATGCTGTAAACTATCGAGCTTAACTTTGAACATAAATTAGGCACGTGATTTGACCAGTTGCCTGTTTGATATATGATTAAGCCTAAAAATTTAGGTTGAGTAACAGGTTATCATATGGTGTGCAAAGTTAACAGAGGGATTTCTTCAGTAGGATTAGCAATAAACAGTAAAATTTGTGTTTTGTTGCAATTTAGAGCTAAGTTATTCCTTTCACTCCATTCTGATGCACTATTCAGAATCAACCGACTGTTTTCCTGTAAACTTGACTCCAGTCTATATTATTGTCGTACTTTTTGATCAACTTTTTCCCATCGACTCCCTAGCTAGTTTCGATCACTCAGTAATGTAACCCTGGGATTTTTTAGTATTTCTAATCTTCCGACTTTTCCTCTTCCCGGTATCCTCAACCACGTGTCTTTCCTCCTTTACGACTCTGAAAACTTTCTTCATTCAGTACTTCGGACTAATCCAACGGGGAATTAGCTGCGTTGCATTATAAGCGCTACATCTGCATGGGTCCTATCAAATAGAAGAAGGCGGTTAGAATTCGTTATCGCGATCGAGGATTCCCTCTCTCTACCCCACTGCACTCATTCCTCTTCTCAGAGGGTAAAACTCGAATGCGCCGTGAAAAATTCAACGGCCTTCAAACTGGTTCTGAGATATTATATCGATATCGAGTGCATTCTTCGCCCCCTAGGCTTATGCTGGTCTGGTTCGTCTTACGTGATTGGGACTAGTTGACCTTGCCGTCAAAAATGACGGCAACATATTTATCATTCATTTAAATTAGTTCAATATTTTTTGTTTATTTAGTACTCGGAGACTTAGAGTAAATGGATATGCGGAATCACGACTGCTACATACAGCATTTGTCCTTTAATGGACGATCAAGTAAACACGCGAAAATTTCACGAAAATCTGATTTATTTAGATTTTTGCGATTTCGTCTTTTGACAACATTTAATAAGACCATTATATTTTCTTTCCTATAGCATTCCTCCTGATCACGTGCGACCATTATTGATAATAACATTTAATAAACAGAAAAAGGTCCGCTGTGAAGACTAGTACAATACGTAGTCGCCAGTAGCAGGTTATAACGAAGCGTGCAGCTCTTATTTGTATGTATTAATTTTTATGTGAAATCTTTATGACCATTGGTGGTGGTAATGGTAATTCGGTCGTCGATACATCACCACGTTCATAACTATGTTGCCATCCCTTTCGTCCATTGTACTCTTTTTCTTCCTCCACCATACCCAAGATCCGTAGAATATACATGTTGGCTCAAAACATTTAAACAAGGTAACTTTCCGATCTACGGCGCTATTGGCTGGTTAACTTCACTCACGTCACGCGGCGATTATTTTTTTATTCAGCATATCCTTTTAAGATAGTTTATGAGATTATCATTTTAATGTACATTGAAATTAGTACAATAATGGTATTAGAAAAGATTGAGGGTATCGTTACCGTCAGGTGGTGTACCGTTACGTGGGGATTCGGAAGATTGATTGATTGAACAAACTTTGTTCTTTATAATAGCAGTTAGAGTCAGAACAATACAAGCGAGGTTTGTATTGTTCTGAAGCAAACTACTTGGTAAGAAAAAATACATAAATTTGAGTTAAAGAACTCTAAAGGATTACAATGATTAAATGACTTATAACTATATATATATATATATATAATAAAACAAACGAATATGCTTAAGTAAACAAATAAACAAAAAGAGAGAATTAATTACCAACTTAACAAAACAATCAATATTATGGCAACAGTCAATATTATAACTTTCAAAGTACAATGTATATTAGTACATTTTACTGTAATTCATGGAACAAATGGAATCAGTTAAAAAATTGTGATAGTGTTTCAAGTTATCCATGGCATCAGCAAATAATTTGGTAACGGTTTAAACTTTAATTACTAAAAATTTACTCCCAAAATAACTTAACAAAAAATATCACGGAACTGATTGAGAAAATAGTATTATTTGCGGTCTATATTTTAACACACTTCTATGCGGGATATACTGTGAAGACGTCAATCACGTCACTGCATAAGCACTGGCGCTAGCAACCAATTCGATCATTCGTAAACAACTCTGATTGAAACAACCTGAATATTCTGTGGACCTTGCTCCATACCCACATCTCGGTCGTCCCGTTTATTCTCCTATCCAGCGTCGATATTTTGCAACTACACGGCGCTACATAACAGTCCATCCTTTTCGCAATGCCCTTCCCCATTGCTCTAGTCATAACATCCCTAAGCTTATTTCGCGATTTTATCCCCCTAATGTTCCTCGAAATACGCCCATTTTCGCTTAACTTGCTCCAAAAGTGACAAAATGGTTTCACCCATCAACTAATAGAAGCAGAAAAATATAATTTATTTCACCCAAGTAAAAATACACCAAGTAAAATATATTTAACAAATCAAAAATGGAGGTGAATTTAGGCACCCTAGAAGAACTACTGTCTTGTTTTGGGGTTGCCATTCCTTGAATAAATTGGCGCTAGATCAGCAGCGAGCATTCACAAAAATAATTATAAAATAAAATCTGGCTTTTATATAACAGAAATGTGTTCTATCATAACAGTTTTGAGTTGGAATTAAAATTTAATACAAGATTCACCCAATACAATTAAAAAAGTTCACATTCCATCAATGAATCATACCATGGTTTTTAGCAGATATTCAACATTATTTTTTTGTGGCAACCAAATTTTCTGAGAAAAGTTGTTTTATTCCTAATTGATGAAATCTCATTTAAAAGTTTGTGATAAATTGAATGGGCAATTAAGTCATGGAAAAGTTTGTAGCCTTCAATATTGAATTCTCTGGCTGTTAATCCGCTGATTATTGTTGACCCTTGACATTTCGTTCGCGTTCCTTGAGCAACCAACAGCAGTGTAGCAGGTATCAATTCAACTTCCTGAGTAGAGCCCAATGTCGTTTTACTCCGTTCTGGTTTGAATGGGTGGTCGTGTAATTAGTACCGGGTGATATTGTCCCTGCCTGTTAGTGGTTGTTAGGACATTTATACCATAGCGAGACCATTTTTCAATTTCACCTGTATTTTGTGAATCACTTTTTCTGTTTCATGATTTTCACACACACATGATTTCTCGTGAGTGGCAAAATTTTCGAAATGGATGGATCCATATGTCAACAAAAAATGAAGTTTTGTTGGTTAATTCTGAAATTTGTTTAATCACTTCATTTCCCTGACCTGAGATACAAGGTGATTTATTTTTTTATTTTGGAGTAGTCACGATTTTCAGAAATGATAAGTCGTTATTTATTAATAGCCATGAAGTTGTTATTTTTATGCTTTATTCCTGGAAACGAACATATACTTGGCTGTGACAGTTTCAACAGATCTCTCAGATGATTCAGATTCTGAAGCTCAACAGATAACTCTGATGGATTGAGGACAATATCGACAGGTATGTGACTGGATTAGTGTTAGGACCGACCTATGAGCAATTCTACGTGATGACCCCGTCAACTTAAGCTTTATTTAGCCTTTTGCGTCATGCAATGACATTTTAAATAAAATGTTGTATAGTAATACGCGTAGTATAACTATTCGCGTCCTGTAAATGTTCATTTTTATATTCAATGAAATGGCTAAATAACATAATAACCTTAAGTTCGACCATATTGATGTGAATACATACATCTCTGAGAATGTAGCGGAGCCATTTAATGACTCTATGAATTACGGTGATGATTGAACGAGAGTGGTCTTGGAAACCGATTGATTTAATTGAATTCACGACTCCAACCTATACTAATTCTTTCTTATGCCCTGTATATTAACCTCCATAAAATGTATTCCTGGAAGAATCAATGCATATTACGTGTTACCGTTGTTATTTACGCGTGCTTCGTGAATCTAAGTTTCATTATTGATACGTTGATACTGAAATAATGAACTTCGAGTTTCAATACATGTTAGCGTATTTTTGTCGCCGGTGAAGACTTTTGAAACCCTGCAGTTCTATTTTGATAGATTGTGTGGGCGAAGTGCATCAGGGATAATGCCAATGTATGCATAGCTCATTCGTTCGTGACCTTCCACAAAATTTCAGTAAAGGTCATCAACCGTCAACTCTTACATGGGAGTTTTTTGAGTCGCAGGCTGCTCCGAAACAGTTTGTCCCCAACCCTTGTTCCCGCGATGGATCAAGGTTGTAGAGGAGGCTGGAAGGTATTGTAATCTGTCGGATCTCCAAGGTGATCGACAGTCAACTCTGCGTCTATGCCGTTTGCAAAATGCTTTATCTCCCGGTCCGCGTGACCATTTCTGCTTTCGGATTTCGACTGCCATTTAGCTAGCCGTTGTGTGTCGTGGAAGCGGCCCATTATTAGCTGTCTCCTTGACCGCGGGGAAAACAATTTGCTTGCCAAACGCTTAGCAAAAGAAGTTTCCTTTCCCAAGACATTTTCTGAGTGACGGAATGAGGGAAGGGGAGGAGGGGGGTGTAGGAGAATGGGTGAATCAGCTCGGTTTTTTCGGCCTTGCATTTTCGTCTTGGCGTAGATTACCACCTCGAAAGGTACATAGGTTGGCTCGCTCTTAGCTGGAGGGAATTAGGGGAGTGACTCGACATTTGGGGCGTGAAATTAAACTTCGCTTTCATGGATTCAATTTTTTGTCGCTTAGCCGTTTTAGAAATCTTTATTCTTCTCGTTTAGTAATGTAACTTTATTTTACTACTTCTTATAAGTGTACATTCCTTGATAATAACAATCAATAATAATCTTCTTGATAATAAACAAACTGTCGCTAACCAATATGTAAATAAACAATTCCAACACCCCCACTCGTCAGTTTATTATTTAAGTTCCATTTCTTTTCTTAGTTTCTCAAACTGTATTCTTGGTGTGGGTTTAGTAAGGGCATCTGCTACCATATCCTCACAGCAACAGGAAGACAATGTGATCACACCGCTGTCCAAATCTCGCAAGTGATGATAGCGCACATCAATATGTTTCGTCCTGGGACTTATTTTTTCATTGGAAGCTAGTTTGATGCACCCTTGGTTGTCTTCGTACAGAGTTGCTGGGTCAACTTGTTCCTCCCCTAGATCTGCCATCAGATGCCTCAGCCAGGTGGCCTCTTGACTCGCATGAGCTGCAGGTATGTAATCCGCTTTTGTCGATGATAAATCCACAGACGTCTGCTTCTTACTTGACCAGGAAACTGTGCTGTTTCCAATCTTGATCCAATTATGTATCCGCTTGTTGATTTACGATCCTTCTTATCCCCTGCCCAATCTGCATCTACATAGCCTGTTAGAGTTCGCAGAAATGTTTATTCTTCTCCTTTTATAATGTAACTTTATTTTACTACTTCTTATAAGTGAACATTCCTTGATAATAATAATCTTCTTCATAATAAACAAACTGTCGCTAGCCAACATTTAATAAACAATTCCAACAAGCCGCACCATTGTGTGTCACTCGTAGATACCGTTTTCATACGATTGCAGCGCGGGTGATATAAGGATATGAGTAAATATTAATTAAAATATGATATATTATGGGCAAACACCCGCCTTCTGGATCACGAATACATATATGTATGAAAAGTAATGATTTCGGGCGTAACTTGCTGGAATAGCTTCATGATTATATTTTGAAAAACGTTGTAAATTCCTCATAAGGTCTTATATAAGATCCGAATTTCTGCATTAAGGATGCGATCACAGTTCTGAACGTGCACGCTCGCGTTGTCCTTATTTTTTTTTTACTAACGCTCATTATTGGGAAAACGTGAACGTCATCCATTTCAAAATGAAACACAATGGTAACTTTCCACACAAATTTTTATATAACTAAATAATAAAATAATAAATAATATAATATAAAAAATAACAACCGGCCATGGTTTCAGCACCTAGTGCCATTATCAAAGTACACATTTTATAAAAACTCCACCACATGTACCCAGGAATGGAGAGGTAGTAGGTCAGAAGGGAGGGGGGTCTGGTAAGGGGGAGGGGAGTGACACGAAGAGAAGCCGCTGATGGTGAAGGTCAGGCAGCATGATCATACGGTTGTCGGACGCAAGGAAGAACAAGGTTCAAAAGAGGTGATAATAATAAGGTAATAACTTAGCCGGGCAATGAGCAATTTCAAATTGCTCAAAGAAATCCAACTTAGCCCCTTTGTCAAAATGGTGTAAAACAGCCACGTCAATATTACTAAAATGATTAAAATCACACAAGTGTTTTGCAAAACAGGATTTATCATCACAGTTAATAAAACTTAACCTATGCTCCTTCACTCTGTCCTTAAATTTTCTGCCTGTTTGACCAATGTAACTAATTCCACAATCATCACACTGTAATTTATAAACACCACTCCTGTCCACAGGGTCATACCGGTCTTTTGAATTGAATAAAATTCTTCCATTGTCACAGGATGATCGTCATCCTTCGGATTGGGTCTGGTAATTTACGTATTTTGTTGTAATTGATGGATTTCGCTCTTTGAACATTAACTGTAAGCATTATCCTTTTCGTGCGCTCACCCTTCGGGTGAGAAAGCGCTAAGTTCGCATGTTTGTCGAGAATTACAGAATACGTCAACATCGACCACTTCTTTAGAAATTCTGTTGTCTTGTATTTGATGTACTACAATATTTTTCAATATCAGATTATTTTTATTGTATTTTGGTAGATCATTTCTAGAACTTCAGGAAGAAGTAATCAGGCAGTGAAGTTTGATGAAATCTAGAGAATAGTCAAATCACACTAGGTGTGCGTACTTCCTAAAAAAGCACCGGTTTCTAACTTCAAACTATTCGTCGTTTAAATAAATAATTATCTACATTTTTCAATATTTATCACTTAAACCTTAAAGCTCCACTTGTCCCTGACCGGTAGTACCGACACATTAATATCAGTTAACCGATAATTTTTACTTTATACTTATTCATTAGTTGAGAATTAACATATCGACTTGATTATTTCTGAACATTGGGTAGTTAGAATCCAATACAGTGGATTATTACTCCAAAATCATCACCAATCCCTGCAGAGGGGATGTTTTTCAGGGGAAACCCGATCCCTACTTGAGTGTCTAATGGAGGGCACTTCAAGTGCAGTACTCTGTCTGTCGGATGAGACTTGAAACCGAGGTCCCCTTGGTGCCTTTCGTTAAGAGCAGGCTGATGCCGACGCTGGGTTGTATCCATCCTTCCTTTTTTACCTGTCCCCTTTGGCGCATATGACCTTAGCTGTCGGTTGCATCCCCAAATATGAAATCCTATCCAGTCATCGCCAATTATTTTTAACCAACATACAGTGGTGTGCTCCTATGAATTTCCGCGAGTAACTTTCTTTCGAATTTACACAATAACTTGTTTCGTCATGAGCAGTATGTTTTAGGTAGATTGAGTGTACAATTCGGACTCCCTTATGATTGAAGTACATCACTATCCACTTTGGATGGTGCTTCGCGTTATTATATGAAGGTACATACATTAGTGACTCCTCTTTAAACATCTCTCAGCCCGATAGATGAAGCCGCGCTCTATAAATCTATGGATAATTATTTGTGCTCCCTCTTGTTATCCAATTGAAGAATTATTAATGCTGGATTTCATTGATAATTAATTACTACTTACTTGATTACTGCCGTGGCTCTTGGTACCCCAGGTGGTACTTTGCCTCGCCAACACATTGCCTCCAGATGTCCCGATTTGTTGCATCTGCTTCTCTTCTCCCCAGGCTTCTCAATTCTCTTCCAACCTGGTCCCGTCATCGTAGTTTGGGTCTTCCTGGTAGTCTTCTACCCTCAGGGTTGTTCATTATAATGTTTTTATTTATGAAGGTGTATTCTTTCCTCAGAATATGGCCGGCCCATTTCATTCTTTTACTTCGAACCTCGGCCACAATATCTGGGTCCACATCTCCATTTTCAAAGGATGGTCCACAGATTTTCCTTAAGATTTTGTTTTCAAAAACTAGCAATCTTTTTTCTCTCCGTTTACTTAGCGCCCAATTTTCAGAACCATAGAGTAAAACTGGTCTTATAATAGCTTTATATACATATACGGATTTTTGTTTTGTAGGCTAGTTACTTAGATTAACAGTTAGTGGCATGCTGAGAAACTTTTATGTGCTGCATTCAATCTTTGTTGTATTTCTGCATCTTCCAAGAAGTTGTTTACTTGTTGGAATTTATATCCTTCAATCTCTATATGGTTTTGATCGTTAATTTGGGTAGTTCTACGAAGTAGCGCTTCTTATAATGCTAAGTTAAACATCAATGGGGACCCCTGTCTTACTCCAGTATTTACCTCAAACTCTTCTGAGAATTCTCCGTTTACCTTCATCTTACATTTAGATTCTGACACAGTTGATTTTGATAAATTTATTAGTTCCTTAGGAATTGGATATTTTTCCATGATTTTCCAGAGTTTTTTCATTGATAATTAATAACGAGCAATAATGAGGATTATTATTCCCATTTTGGTTTACTCTTTCTTCCTTTTTTGGATGAAAGTTTAATTTTTGCCATGGAATAGAGGGGGGGGATTCTTTTTTAAACGACGAGCGAAATTGTGAGTGTTCAAACCATGAATATACTTAATGGATTCAAAAGTTTTGAATCGTTTCCTAGGCTGCGTGTTGCCTAAATTTCCACACTTAGTTCACCCAGTCCTTGGCGCTGCCTTGAAAATAGTCTTCTCCGTCGACACGTAATTGGCCGTTGTTGATTGACTATTACGTGAGACTGTGTTACTTTACTGTTGAAGAGATAAGGACAGCGCGAAGTTTTAAATTACAACTATTTATAAATTATTTTTTTGGCTGCTGCCAGCAACAACAAAAGACTTATGGTCATAAATGGCTTTTCTTAGATTGTTTTGGAACTATGGCCTAATGCTTTCGTTCTAAATTTTATTAATTATTTATTTTGCTTTATATTCATGGTTACCGACAGGCAAATGGTGATAGTTACGTGCTGCTGACCGCATGTACATTGGAACCATCGCAGTTTCAGTAATACCAGAGTGGTGGCGCGACGATTGACAAAGTTCTTCGTTTTGTTTAGGTGCGGAATTCTTGGCAATACTTTTTAGCATGGAGTCAACCATCCATATGTATATTCATGGTCCAAACATTACGAGTGAAATTGCGATTAAAGTATAGCGATTGTTTCTTTAACAAAATTATTACTGCGCTAATTTCGGAAAAAAATAAAATATCCGCAGTTGATTTATTTTTGAAAAGTACAAGGCATGCTGCAGCTATTATTTAAAGAGAGTTGTGTAAATTAAACCATGAGTAAACGGAACATATTTTTGGCTAAAGCACTCTCCTATAGTTCCGTATTAAAAAGAAATATTTTCGGAACTCCCCCGACCACGTCACCGGTCCCAATGAAGGCTGGCCTCAATACAAGGGTGTGAGAATCACACGAGCGTGCGAATTGGATAATAAAATAAGTCATCCGCGTGTTATGGGATTTTTTGTTGAGTTTGAGTTTTGCCTATTCGTGTTTTCTCATACCATGTCCGTTAAATTTTTAACGCTTTGATTAAGATGTCCTATGGATTGGAGCAGGTGGAGGAGATGACAGATGTTGGGTTTCACTGTCGGAGAGAATGTTTTTCGAAGGCCTAGTTACGCAATGACTT
The DNA here is from genome assembly GCA_963169105.1 of Ceriagrion tenellum. NCBI lineage: Eukaryota > Metazoa > Arthropoda > Insecta > Odonata > Coenagrionidae > Ceriagrion > Ceriagrion tenellum. The sequence continues at coordinate 84,633,030 of OY720641.1, read as the reverse complement.
AACCCGTACGAGGTCACGTTCGAATACATGCCCCTTTTAATGTCAGGATTAATGTACAATAATTTTGTCGTCATGGGTGGTGGTTACTCGGTGAATGTTTTCGTTCAAGTTTTCATGAATTTTCCGAGAACGCACCATATCATTGATTTGTTTTTTTCCTTGCAAAGCGCTATATTTAAATATTTTTAACTATCATTTACTACTGGGAATCAGACGATATTTCATGCATTTTCATCGCTGAAATAGTGGTAACGGTGAAAACTGAGAAATTAACAACCAACCAGGAAATTCGTTACACAAGATAATCAGTAATTTATCGCACCAACGAAGTATTTTGAATGAATACACTGTTCTGCTGGACTAGTCCCCTGATTCCTGGCCTCACTGCGAAAGCGTTTTGCTCAGAAACGAAAGAGAGTGAACCATGCGGAAATCTCAGCTAGTTAGAAACTTTATTTCACTGTTACCGATGGAATGATTCAGAGGGTAGTCCAAACGAGGTGCAACGGTCCATTAAGGGAGTAGTAATTAATTGGCCTCTCGCCTTTCAAAGCCGAACCCTACACGGAAAAACCGAATCCGAGAAGTAAACAAGCAGGATGAAAGTACGTTCACGTTCCGTACGGGCAGAAGACATCATTCGTGATGTCTGTTAATATTTTGTGTTACTTAGTTCTGTTAATTCTTCATATTTATGTGTTATGCCAAACAATGTTAAAGGCCGTGGTGCTGTATTTGGGGTTATGATAAATAAATAAACCATATTATAACAGGATCTATTTTCTGTCCGTGCAATCGCACTAGTTGGCGTGAATGCTGGCTGAATTTCGCGTTCATTCTCGCATTCATTCATTCACTCATTTACTCGTATGGATTAATGTATCGTGTAATCAGGCCTTAAGGGAGTTGAGGTGATTGGAGCTCGAATCCCGAGGCGTTGAGTGCTCATTACAATAACTTTGCTAGTAATTCCAAAAAAATTCTTGTACCACACTTCACTTAAGAGCATCAATTTATACGTTGGAAGTAACCATCCGTGTTGTAATTAAATGATGAAAGAATTATATTTAACCATTTTTTATCAATTAAAGTGTGTGTATCAAAAAAAATGGCGTGGATTTTGAAATTTAAGCGAAAAACATTTCTAAATACGTGCTTTTATTCTGCAAGATACCTCGATATTAAATAGGAACCTTTATAACAATACTAGCTCTGCCAGGCATGCATTGCAATACCTCTTTTTCTGTCTAAGTAGCTACACATATACAAAGCAGAGACACATATATAATTGCCCAAAATCTTATTCTACGTACAAATAAATTACGTACCTTATAACGCAAATTATATCTCACTGATATGATTCTGATGCTCGCGATATTGTCTCACTGATACGATTCGGATACACGTGATTGAACAACGCGTAAAAGAAACTTGCTTCGTTGCTTGCTTGTCGTTCCTTGTCGTTTGTCGTTTGAGAACCTCGCGTGCCAGCACTCATTTGTTGAAAAGACTCGCGCTCCACCTAGATGGAATAACTGACTGCATCAGTCTCACTCTCGCCTCAATAAAGACGCCTTATTATTGTTATTTTAAAATCATGCGACATTCGTATGTGGCCAAGGTCGAAACCTTGGCATAGGACATTCGTAGAAGGTCAAGGTGGATGGAGCGAGTTTTCGAAGGCTAGTTGAGGCCGAGTCCTTGGAAAATAATGTATCATGCCGAAGAAAAAGGCCCGGCCCGGTCCTATGGCGTGGACCGAAATTCTGCCACATTCCGGTCTACCCCGGATAAACTTAGAGTAAAAAAGATTTGTGAATCGTATAATAGGAAGGTCCTCGGATGAAAAAGTATTAGAAAAATGCCACTTCGTTCGAGTTAAGCCACACCTTGAATACGCCGCGAGCATTCGGGACTCTGGTCATAAAGATTAAATAAAAAAATAATAAAATACAAAGGAAAGCAGCACGCTTAAAAACTGCTACGAGCGAACATAGAGGGTCTCGCAACTTTTCGAGGGATTTAGGTGGGAGCCGCTAGAAACTCGGAGACTACATGATAGGCTTAGCTTGCTTGAGAAATTCAGGACTGGTGTGGTTGGAGCGATGGCTTCCGCAATGGCTATTGAACATACTGGAGCTTCTTCCGGTGTTGCTGCGTGAGTCAAATTCATGACGACAGTTTCTCCTCCGTTACAGGAGGCGTCTTCGACCTGAAGACTCCTCCTGTAACTACATCTCTGGGTCTAACAAGCGATAAAATAAGAGAGATACATTGTCGGGCAGATAGGTAAGAATCTCGTTTTTTCCACGCGCAATAGTCGACCACAATAAAAACAGCTCCACTAATTACATTTCCATAATACACGTCACCATTTCACCTCCCAAAACCTTATCCTTGCATCTTTACACGGCTGGTGTCCTAACACCCCCTGCCACATGCCCATGCAGCGGCTCGCATGGTAGGATGTATATGTAAACTATCAGAATACTTCAAAACGTGCTTTCATAGCTTCCAATCCATAGGAGCATTAGGATTCTAATTTATGTGGGATACTGTTTAATCGTATTTTTAATTATAACAAAAATTATTGGACACGAGAAGCCAGTGTAATTTTACCTATCGTAGGGCATAATTATCTCAGCTATTTTAGTCCCTTAATGTCTGGAAAATATACTATATCTGCGGTCTGGTAGTAGTAGTGGTAGTAAATTTACACATTCTCCTTTTCACTGTTCACCTCTGTACGATGCATAGTATGTACAGCTTCATTTGTAAGTACCAACATTCAATGGATATTAATACGTAAAATTCCCAAAAGTAATCTGATATTGAATTGCATTATACTTCATGGTTTCACTGTTTGCATATGAGGACCCCAGAAGTCAAGGGGTCTAAGTAACAAAACCATTGTTTGAGAAAACTTAAGTCAAAGTTGAAAATGTTTGGTACAACCCACTAAGTAGTTAAAAGGCATTACCCTAGATAGCAGCACCTGTCAAGAAAATCACTTGGATCCCTTTACCACCTTAAAGATTTATATTTTCACATCCCATTCCTGTACCTAACTTGTTTTTTTTTCCAAAATGTCACTAAGACCCCTTGACTTCTGGGGTCCACATATATTGGTATACTAGCTGACCCGGCGAACTTTGTACCGCCTCAGAATCAATAAATGTTGTGTTAACTTATTAGCTGAATTAAATTCTGTTTTGTATTAAGATAAAATGAATACTCAAAACGAATTAAGTTCAATAAATATACAAAAATCAAAATGAAAAGTATTTTAATTACATTGAAATGTGAACATGGCAGCAAGCATTTGCTTTATTGAAGCGAATCGAAATGATTCGCGTAGCATTGTTGCATTCCTTTCTGTTAAACTATTTGCTGGAGGGGTTGTACTCGGGTCGATTCCCTTCATTGAAGCACCTTGTGATGTACGACATTTTTCGTTTTGTTGTCAGGTGCGAGAACGAACAACGCGGATGGTTTGCCGACACGTGAACATACTACGTTCAATTGACCGTGAGAGAAACATTCATTTTCTAGATTCAGGCCACAGACACTCAAGGATTGGTCTTGTGATTTGTTGATCGTTATGGCGAATGCAAGACGACTCGGAAATGGAATTAGTTTAAACTCGAATGGCATATCGGTTGGGATCATCGGAATTCTCGGAATGAGAACTTCCTCACCTTTGAACTATCCTTTGATTATCGTCGCGTGAATCCAATTGCCCATGAGTTTTCTCACCGCCAAACGCGTTCCGTTACATAGTTTTGGTTGGTTCAAATTTCGAAGCATGATGACTACCGAGCCAACCTTCTGTTTTAAATTGTGCGGTGGCAAGCCAGGCAGATCCAATGAGCGTAAAAATTCAGTTGGATAGTTGGTTGCTTCGTCTTCGTTTGTTACACAGTCGATAGATTTGACGGAATGCAGTGGACCAACGATTTTATTTTGAATTGTGAAGTTTAAGTGATCCACATCTTTGTTCTTTGCCGCAAGAATTGCTCGTTCACTCAACCAATTGTGATTTTTGTGGTTATCAGTAATGTTTGGGAACACTTTGTTGATGAGCTCGTCCTTCGTTGAGACGAAATTGCAAAAATTCGGCGGAAACGAAATGAATCCGTTCGATTCGTCGATAGTAACACGGCCATTACCGATAGTCCACAATTGCTTGGTGAAATATTCGGCAGATGGATCCTTTAGCAATGCAACTCGCATGTTTGTCGTCAGCTGAAGTTTCTTCACATAGCGCCACAGGGTCGATGATTTGAGGCAAGCGTTTATTTCATTGGCAGAGGTCGATCTTGGAATGACTGGTAGTGTTTGGCGGAAATCGCCTGACAGCAGAATCATTGCGCCTCCAAAACATCTTGAATCATTGCGCAGATCTTTCGTAGTTCGATTTAGTGATTCCAATGCGCGTTTGTGCGCCATTGTGCAGTCATCCTAGATGATGATTTTACTTGCTACCAAAACTTAAGCCATTGCTGAGTGTTTCGCAATGTTGCATGTCAGTTTTTCAGTCGTTTGAAGGATTAACGGCAATTTCAACGCTGAATGAGCCGTTCGGCATCCTTCTAGCAACGTTTGAAGAGAATTAATTGAATCGAATTCAAATGCAATAACGGTCGAAAACTGGATGAAAATTTATGTTAATGAAGTTCTGAAAACAAACTGCGATTGCCACGGAGTGTCTACGCGATGACATGCCCATAGTTCATTCCTGATTCCTGAACAGACTGTTGGTGATTGAAAGAAACCGATTACAAATTCCTGCATCCCGTATATTTCATCGGTATCGGGAAAAATATCAAGGATACTGAACAGGCACAACATTCGCACAATCCACTACCACCGAGGAAAATACGAAGCCAGCTCGTGAGGGTAAAAGACTCACTTAGTTTAAAAACATCAGGAGTCTACCGCATCCCATGTGAGTGCGGTAAAGTGTACATTGCAGAAACTGGCCTCATAATTGAGAAGAGAGTAAAGGAACACCGGAGCTGTATTAGGGTCTTCCATCCGGAAAAATCGGCGGTAGCGGAACATAGCCTCACAAATGACCATCACTTTCACTTCGAAAAGACGCAGCTACTCCACATAACATCTAGATATTGGGATAGACTCACCAAAGAGGCTATGGAGATTAAATTGGAGAGCTACAACGTCAATCGCGACACTGGTTTTGCCTTGAGTTCCGCCTGGAATCCTATCCTTAACTTACTTAAGGAAAGAGATATTAAACAACAATCGGCGTAAACAGCAACGTTTGGTAAACAACAACAAAAATTAATTTACTGGTATTTAAAAAATGTCAGTTTGTGCCCTAAAGACGGTGGCGGACTGAGCCACAGAAACATTGGCAGTTAAACACTGTGTAACCTGGTGTGAAGCCCGAGAGAACTTCATTAATACAATACGCCAGGAAAATTTGAAATCATATATGAATGAAAATTGGTGAAAACTCGGAAAAAATGCTGATAAATCGCGGCGCACGTCTGCACAGCTAGCTCAATGGTATGCAATGTAAGGACCGCGCAACTGAATCAGCTCTCAAAGGATAATGCACAGAACGCCATCTACTGGCATTACCGGAACCAGCATACAACGCCATGCTCATTTCTGTCCGTGTTTTGTTTCTGTCATGTATCGGAGATGGCGCTGTATACAGATTTAAATTTTTTGTAATTTTCTTACTTTTCCAATGCGCGAGGAAACATCGAGGCCGAGACGAACAAAAAAAATTCATCGAAATCAGTCAATCCGTTCTCGAGATATAATCAAAAAAGCCGTTCCATCCAAAATGTATGAGAAAATGAATTTTCTTCATACATTTTTTTCATGAGTTTTTCCTATGTTTTAATAGTTATTCTGCTATTCGGGGTGGAGACAAATCCAACAAATCAAAGATCATAAAAATCGGTCCAGCCGTTCTTGAGTTATAAATGGTGTAACTAACCCGACTTTGTTTTATTCATCCAGATATCGTCATTGTAATTCTTCAGCCGTTGCATTTTTAAAAATTATTTTCCTTCTCATCCGTGATGGCACAATGGCCAGGCCTTTATCCTACCAGGCCAGATTTCTTTCTCCAAACCGCATATTCGCACTACCGTAGAATATTTATTTTTAATATGCTGGAAGCCTTTCGGAAAATGTGTAAACAGTCGCGCTATATTCATCGGAAGCCAATATTTGCGTTAATAGCATATGCGTTGTACAATATGCTGAACGTCTTCTTGAGAATATATATCAAGAATGGCGCTATGTTTTGACATCATCTGCAGAAATTCTCTCTGTAGATAAGGGCACGTTGGAGAGATCACTTCGATAAGCGTGGAAGTGGTTGAGCTTTATTCACAATCGGAAAGGCATGGAGTAAGAGGAACTTTGATGGACCTGTTAGCGGTCAAACAATTTGTCGGATAGTTTCTCAAAATATATCCTCAAAATTGGAGAATCTCTAGTCAGGGAACAACAATAATCCTTACAATTGTCTAACAGAATATCCGAGGATGATGATTAGCTTGAAATCATTCGCAACGTAATGTGGAATCCATTACCCTCGCCTTACGTTGGAGGTGGTGAACGATTGTGGTGACGAGTAAAGGTAAGTCATTGTTTTTGTCGTGAATTCCTACCAAGCCAATTCCCTGGAATGTTTGGTTACCAATTCCTGAGAAAATTTTATCAGGAAAATCGTTCTTTGCACGCAATGATAATGGCAATCTCATTTTATTTCAAGAGAATTGATAATAATATAGTAAAATCCAAGCAAATTCCATACTGTTTATCGGAGCCGAAGTTATTCTGTTTGGCTTCCTAAGTTACCCTGTTTAGCTCGGTTAACTATTCTACAGTTTCATTCTTTGTATGGATACAGCTGTTTTATTGCACGATCTATTTTGGAGTGTGGATAATCCAGTCATTTTGAGAGTCCTCATAAATTATCCTCTATTTTAAATTTAAATCAAATAACTCGAGTAAACAGCGCAAGATATTGGTATGTTAACTGGTGACATGCCGTACATTTTGATCGTCACACTACCTACGCTCCTAGGATTTCTAAGCGAGGGTTTAGTTTTCTAATTATACCTTTTGATACTTTTTAAGTAGGTATTAACAAGGCTTAAACCTTGATACATATTCTAAATCACGAGCTGCTTAGAAGAACGGAAATATTCTGCAATCATAATGAATGAGTGATGTAATAGTTCTTGGCCATATTAATCGACTCGCGTGTCTTTGAAAGACAGAAACTTGGGTCCTCCATATTCTATTAACATGTTTGTGAAGGTATCTATGGATTTATTTCAGATGACAGAGTTAAAGAATGGTTCCTGATGAGCAGCCCACTCCCGATAGCCCTTATAATCCTCTCCTACGTATGGTTTGTCAAGTATGCAGGGCCAAAATGGATGGAGAAAAGAGAGGCTTACGACTTGAGGAGGTTTCTCCAGGTGTACAACGTCTTCCAGATAGTCTTCAACGGCTGGCTTTTCTGCGAGGTATGACAAAAGTACTCCGCTTTCGTATCGTGATACTGCATACAATTTTGGTAACTTTGGTAGTGGTCTGTGTCCTGATGATTCCAAATCTGTTCTCCAAGCATAGTTGAGAGAGAGAATGGTGCCAAAATCTTCAAAAATAGGAAAATCTACGTGTTTTGCTGCTGACTTGAAATTGACTATTCTCAGGTACGCTCCGGATATAAACTGAAGGCCTCCTACCTTATTGCACGCAATCGATGTACATAATCTGATACAGTCATCCACAAGTGCCAGAAATTATTATTAAGCAGTTACTATGACATTGGTAATCTGGATGTGTTCAGTTTCCTGGTGTTGTTTTTTCAAAATTACCGCTACCATTTTACACTCGGTTAACGTCCAATAAGCGTAACTGGGCGTACGAAAGCGCTTTTGACTTATTCGTGTTTATCTTTTCGAATGCAATAGCCATTCTTGTTACTATAATGTTGATTGCCAATTCCATGAGAAAGAAGGTCATCATTTTTTCCGTTTGGGCAGTTGAAATTTTGATAGCTAATGAACGGCATCAAAGGCTTAAAATATCAAACGAGAAAGAATAAAGTGTCTGGCAGTGATATACGCGTATATCGCTAAGTCTGACGCTTGAAGTCAGCTCCTTAAGATCACCAAGTATTAAGTTAAAGGAACTACAAATAAATCCTCACAGTTGGTCTCCTGTATGGAATTTTATTCACTTCAGCCTTCATTGCCGGATATAAAGTTCATTTTCGACTTAAATGGTAATCATCCTAAATTATGCTTGAAGAAAACATGGTAGATAGTGACGCTGGTAGAGCTTGTCGCAAAATATAAACGAAATGGAAGCTGAACTTATTCACCTCTTTTCTTTTATACTTTCCGCTTAGCTGTTCTCCAAAATGGGAGTGCAGGTGTGAGCGATTTTATACTGGCAAGTCATTTCGCTGTCAAGTGTTGGCGGGAGTTATAAGGACATCAACATGTGCTATGAGAAGATGAGAATGGGAAATTATTGAGCCTACTATTCGTTTCTCCAATGGAAATTTCTATTCTAATCAAACGTAATTGGCCTTGGAGTGAAGTTTAGCTTCTTTGAATGGTGTTAAGTGGGCTTTTACACTGGTTTTTTTATCAGTTAGGCTGACTGGCTCTTAGGGGTGTTATGTGACCGGAGGTTTGAGAATTAGGGCCAAGACTAAACTAAGGGCAAAGTTTTTTAGGCAGCGGTGAGGCCAGCGCTGACCTATAGAAGTGACACTTGGCCAGTCAAGAAATCACAAGAGAAGAAGATGAATATGGCGGAGATGAGGATGCTAAGGTGGATTCTTGGAAAGACGAGAAGGGACAGGATTAGGAATGAGAGAATAAAATAGATGTCTGAAGTGGTGGAGATTTCGAAGAAGATACGGGAAAGTAGGCTGCAGTGGTACGGGTATGTGGCGAGACGGGCAGGAGGGGGATCGGGTTGGTGTGGCGGCTAGAGTACTGGCTAACCATACGAACGGCCAGGATTCAGCGACCCTGCAGATGTTTTTTTAGAGAAAACACGATCCCTACTGGAGTGTCTTGTGGAGGGCACTTCCAGTGCAGTACTTCGTCTGTCGGATGAGACGTTAAACCGTCCCCTTGGAGGCTTTAATTAAGAGCCAGCTAATGCTGACGCCGGGTGTCTACTCTCCACCCTTCTTCCTTTACCTGTCCCCCATGGCGCAAATGACCTTAGCTGTCGATCGCCTCCCCAAATATATATTGGAACATACCAAATACATATTGTTATAATATATTAGAACACACTTCAATAATTATTGAATAAATATCCAATCCGGGGTAGGAGTATGTTGTTTTTTTAATTATTCCCATTTTTTTCTTTTTAATACTCAAATTTTCTCCTTAATTTAAGAGTGACGTTTTGATTTTAGTTCTAGGTTGTGTATTCTAAACGCTTGAAAATATTTTAACCTGATTCTGCTGTAGTATGCCGAGAAGGTCTTTATTCTCCAACTTTGTCAAATACGCGGCTGATGTCGCCAGTAACTCTTGAACTCAGGCCACTATTTTATATGGCTGGTTATCTAATGTTATCTCTCTACGTCGCAGGCCGTTATGGGATGGTCCTCATCTGTGGAATATCTCCTCTGTGCTTCCGTTGACTACAGCCGCAAGCCCTTTGCTCTAAAGGTGAGTTCATCCTGTGTAATACCGCGCCGAAGCCTGTCAAGGTGAATGAAGTTAGAGGTTAAGATATTGTGGTTTCTTGAGAGAAAATGGAGAATCTAAAGCTGGATTCACATGGATGGAATACGAGACGGAAAAGCGGACGGGCGGAAAAGGGAAAGGCATTAACATGGAAACGGAAAGGTGACAGAAATTAAACGTGGTGGAGTGCGCATTCTTACCTAGAAGAACTCACGGAAAAACAGCACCCAATTATGAATCATTGGCGTGACAGATTAATATAATAGTTATTCTATTATATATTTATCTTTCTCTGTGATAAATGCATCATAAGAAATCATTTGCTCATACCAAAAATGAAGTCGTAACAAACTACCCGGTACGGAAGAATTTACAAGGATGCCTATAATTTTATTCGGGGCATGATTTTCATGAAAATGTAGCCGATACATAAAATTAGGATCCATCAAATACGCCAATTATTATTACAGTTAATTTATACGCGCGTTGATACATATATTTATACGTATTATGTCATTGACCTCTATATCTATTCCGTTGTACATATATATACTATTCCGTTGGCATTATCTTACCTTTTTTGATACTTCTTTATCTTTGACGGTAAAATTTGCAACAAATCATTGTAAAGATCTTGGTATGAGTAAACTTTTATTATGCAATAGTATCATACATTGGAACGTACTTGAATAATTATTTGATTGAAGCCGATTTGGATTTCCTCCACGGTGTCATTTAGTTTACTGAGTAGAAGTGAGTTGCAATAAATAATGAAGGTCATTACTTTATGAATTAAAGTTAGATCATAAATTGCATAATTGAAACTGCAAACAATACTCTGAGAGTTTGTATTTTATTTACTTATTTGTCCCGCGGTTTGAATTGTCTTCCACGCAACCACGGTGGATGTTGCTGCTCTATTGTTTGTGACGTCACATTCCCCTCGCGGAAAGTGGAAAATATTTAAAAAATTCTATCCGCCGGTCTAAGCTCCACCTCCAAGTTTTCCGCCGGCCCGTGATTGGTTTCCGCTTTTCCGTCGTTCTCATTTCCCTCTCGCTTTCAGTCCATGTGAATCCAGCTTAATGGTGTGCAAAATATGGGATTTCCAGGGAAGGTTGGATATTTCTCCTGGACTAATTCACGGTGCAGTTAGCTACAACTTATCAATCACTACGTTAACCAATCGAACACAAATCGATACGAACTCGGACCGATCTGAACATTCTAAGCCAGCCGACTGGGATCGCCTGGTACACCAACGAGAAATCGATTGAAATATCGATTTGAAGCGGTTCATATCGATTTGAAATCTCAGACTGCCAGAGAAAGCGGGCCGAGTTAGCCAACTTCTCAAATCGAACCGACTAGCCCGTTGCATGTACCATACCGAGATGAACCGGTCAAATCGATCGGAGTTCGATTGGTAAACGTAGTGAATGATATTTTATGGTGGAACCTTTATTTTAGACATGCCCAGTAACCCACCTTGATTTGAAAATATATTGTTAAGTAAGGTTTCTATCAAATAGTGTAAAAACATTACTAGGTCATCGGTCATTAAACGAAGATATATTGTTTTAAAAATGATGATTTTTTTACGTTGAAGTGCTGTCTCAATTGCAGTGCGATGGCGTCTTTTCACTTAATTTTGTAATTTCAATTTCTACCGCTATAGCATTGTTCAATAACTGGTATATAGATATTGAGGAACCTAACACATTTTATTCAGATTTGTTCATCGATAATATAACACGTGTATTCAGGTTGAAAAACAGACTTCCGGTTGTCTTCGGAACTCATAGCCAACGTACTGTGATGAATGTTGAACCGTTGTCAAGGGAAACTTCTGCTGTGTACTTTCTTTACAAAATTTCTTAGGAAACAACTTCAAAGTCGTGCACTTAATTTAAGTTCCTAAATGCTTTAAGCCTGAAGATAATTATACTATCCCCTCAGTTCGTTATTAAAATATTTATATATAACCATACAGAAAAGTAAAGGAGCTGGAGTTAGTGTTGGGAACGTAGCGGAGGTTTTCGAAGCGAGTGTCTGCCGCGCTTTCAATCGGAGCCTCCGATTACTCGTGATTGATTCTCCTCTTTTTCTCTGCTTGTTTATCACCATTGTTGGGACTTTTATTAATTTACTTATTCTTGGAGTTAGATTTTAACGATTCCCGTTTTAATATTAACGATGTTAAACAACTTTATAATTTAAACTAATATATTATCGCAAGCTTCATAGTTCAAAGGAAAGAAAGTCAAATTTCTAGCAAGTTGTTGGGAGTCAGCGCCAGCAGGAGTCAAGTTTCACTCGCAGCTCTGAAAATCTCTCCGATTGCCTCCGTTCCTTTGCCATGCCACCAATTGCCGCCGGCCTCCGTCGGTAGTACCGGAGGCATCCGGAGAATGCGCTGTAATCGCATTCTCCGATTCAATCAGCGGAGAACTTCCTCCGGTTCGCAGCGCTAGTTAGTATAACTACTGGCTTTCGTTACGGATTAACCCTTTGTCGTACAAGATTTCACCCAAAGGATGAATTAGAAGTACATAAAGTAGATGAAATTTCTAAAATACAAGGCAGCACTACGCCTAAATTTACTCTTCATAGCGAATTTTATGCACCTTAAGAAACGGTACTTCGAAGCACAGGTTGTTACTTAAATGCCGCCCTCATTCGTTGCGTACTCTCTTCAAATTCCCATGTGGGAAATGGGAATTTCTGTTAAAGGTCGGAATTGTTATTGCTATTCTCCCTTTTTTCCCCGTCTGGTTAATATTTTAAGCGGCTTTTAAACTTTTTAAGTGCCATTCTTATTTTGTAGAAGTTAACAATTTATCTCGCCTCAAAAGTTTCAGTTCTAAAATTTTGACATAGTTGTAACCAATTTAATTCGAGTTTAATTCATTCAAGCATTCGACTGCTCAGCGAAATTGTTAATTGACTATCTCATTTCTTTCAAAGGTTGCCGGACTCGTTTGGTGGTATTTCATTCTGAAGGTGACGGAATTGACGGATACGGTAAGTGGTAAACAATTAGTATCTATGCCTTGTGACGTAGTTGAAAGAGAAAATAGCGCATAAAATTGAAATTATTTGTTTTGATCGTGGTAATGGCAACATTTTTTGCGTACCTTTTTTTCAATGTTACTGAATATCAAGGTAGTATTTTCTTTTCATGCGTTCCTAGGTTTTGAAACAAAATGACCATTGCCGTCAGTGCAGCATAATACTAAATGTAATTTTGGCAATGTTATTTCCTGTTCATTGAATCAGTCAACTGTAGTCATCGGTAAGGCAAATATGTTAGCATGATGTGCGGAAGTAAGATTTGGTACTTCCGTGGTGAATCCGGAACAGTAATTGAAACCTGTAGTTTAATTCTGATGATAATCCACTGGTGATTTTAAGCGTGCGAGTAAATAGTTAAACAGAAATGGCGTGACGAACCTCAGGTGAAGTAACTTCCGCCGTAATGGGCGTCCATGGAGTACTGTGCTTGCCGTTGAGATCGTCAAATGGAACGAAAATTTTAACGACGAGTTCTTTTGGTCACTTCATCAAGGTGGAATATTTTAGGTACGTCAAACCTATCTTCATTTGATTATAATTTAAAATGTATTATATGGGTGTAATGACCCCTTAGACTTGGGGAAAAGTGTCTTCGTAGCAAGTGCGGCCGAACGCACTTATCATGTTTGCTAAGTTTATAGCAAGTCTCATATTTACTTATTAAATTTACTTTCTCATATTTTAGCTATAAAAGACAATTTAATTACTGTGAAATTTAAGTAATAGCCTAACAAATATGAAAACAAATTTGAGAACTCGAGGATAGTTGAATAACGTCCTTATTTTAAATGACGTTCGTAGTGTATCATTAAATCTAACAGCATTTTCGAGGTCTCAAATACAGTCACATCTTATGTTCTTCTATAAGGATATCAAGTCTCAGGAGAATAATATGGGGAAAAATGCTCTTGATCGGTGATTCTACATTTTTATCTACAGAAAATGTGTAAAGTTATAATGTTACCGTTCGCGTTAAACTTAATATGTGGAAAACTGCAAAAAGTTCTATAGTTTGGCGAACGTGTAGCAAAATCTGTTCAGGCTTTCTTCGTATTGAAATAAGTAACTTGGTATGATTCCTATCTTTATTACCATAACCGACTCAGGTTTCGGCATTTCACCCAGCTTTAAACGTGGGTGGATTATAGCAATGAAGTGTGGAATCATACCGGGTTACTTTCTAAAATATGTATAATATCAGAGCCTTCCACTATGGAACGCCGGAATCAGTGTCTTATAAGTTTATTCCGTTAACGTTTATCTTGAATCACGGTCAATCAATAAAATATATACAATAATAATAATAATAATCATTTATTACGGGCAGGTGCCCAATTTCCAGAGCATGAGTAGTACATGTAACTTTTAATAAGTGTGATTCTAATAATGAATAATATGTTAATACACAACAGAAAGGAAAAAATATTTACACAACATAAAATAGATACACAGTATGAAAATAGATATCAAATATATATAAAAAAACGTAAGAAAATTCAGAAACAGAACAAGTAATAATTAACCTTAAAGGAAGTAATTTAAAAAAAATAGATACAATATCAAGTAGATACAGAGTAAACAAATAGACATCCAATATGAAAGTAATAAGAAAAAAGTCAAACACTTCGGTGCACAATATAAAATAAATATCCATGTAAAAATTAATAATTAAAAAGAAAGTCCTAAGCTTTCTAAACAAGTCATAAGTAGACTTACAGGAAGTAAAATATGTACCAAAAAAATTAACAAACTTACGAAATTCTTTAGCATCATAATTGACTAGACATATTCAGATAGACCTTGTAAACACCTTCTCCTATAGGCAACCGGGGAATCATGGTGTATATCAATGTATGATATGAGTGAATTATACAGTCTTAATATGCGAACAATAGGTTCGTTAAAAGAATAATTTCTTCGACAATATTTAATATGATATAGTTTAGATCTCCTGGTGCTCGTGAATGATGCATCGAAATGCAATAATGCAAGTAAAGGCGAGCACTTGACAATATTATTACATAAATTGTACAAATACAACAACCCTGCAAGTTTTCTTCTTACTGATAAAGTATGCAGATTTAATATAACCATTGTTTCAATGTAAGGTGTGTGTGGAGTATGGAATCCGGCATAGAAGTTGATTAATTTCAGGAATTTTCTTTGTACACGTTCCAATGCATCAACATGGCAATTGTAATAAGGAGACCAGATGACAGAATTGTACTCCAAAATGGGACGGACTAGGGAGGTGTAAAGGCATCTTAATGTGTAAATATCTCTTAAGTCCTTATTAAGTCTGGTACAAAAACCCAGCATACGTAGGGCTTTAGCTACGATGTTTGATACATGCTGGTCAAAAGTCGGAGACTTATCAAACAGTACACCAAGATCTTTAATCATGGAAGCACGAGGAATATGTTCATCACCAATAGAATATTTGAAGTTAATAGTTAATTTTTTCCGATAAAAGGAAATACAGTTACATTTCTTAGTATTAATGACTATCAGGTTTTTTCTACACCACTCTGAGATCTTTTTCAGACAATTATTGATTAGCTGGCAGTCATTAATGTTTTTTATAGCATTGAAAACTTTTAGGTCATTTGCATACATCAAATGTGGCAGTGGAGAGAAAGTATTTTAAATACAAAAAGACTGTGTCCCTTCCTTGCCTAGTATGTTTGTGAGTGAAATTTGTCCGTTAAGTTCTTATTTCACCAACAACTGATGCATAATTATGATTAAGACAATCTTAGTGATTTATTGGCATGCAGAGATAATTGCTGTGCGCCAAAATACACTGATGAAGGTTGTCCCAAAATACGATTTGAGGGATGGTTCTTGTTTCGTTATAAACAATATTTTATCGTTAATGTAGACCAAAAATACCTCTTACAGCTTACCCACCCCGTTCATAACTTAAAGTTTAAAATCAGTTTCATGTTTGAATTTGTGAAATTGAACAAGGCTGAATACTTTTGGTTACTCAATGAAGAGTGACAGTGCTATGGAACTTCGAGCCGACCCAAAGATCAGAGTGCATTATGGGATCGTGTCATAACATGGGTAACGTGAGATAATTTGAGCGAGATAGTTCCCTGGTCATGATGGAGACCGTATTTGAATTATACGTTTGGATTTCAGCTGTTGCAGTCAGCATGAATTAAATATTACTTTATTAATGGTGAAATAATTTACTTTCACACGACAAGTTATAAGTATTAAATAAAAATATTTTTACAAGTCTTTCACTTGACTCATTGTTTTCGCGCTGTTGGTTTAAAACGCTTCCACAACGGAAGGGTTTTTGTGATCCTGAAAAAATGATTGCAGTGGCAATGTGATTTATTTCCAAAAATAATGGAGAAATCATGCAAACTTCTCTCTTAATTATTTTACGAGATCTAGGTGTTAGAAATTCGTCATTTTTTTAAACTTTGGTTTTAAATTTTATACTTGGCTGGATTGCTTACACGTACCATTTCCCATGTAAAAGGGCTGGTTTTTTGGTAATAAATCTCGACAAGTAGTTCGGTAAGGGACTGATGTTTTGGTACCTTTGGGAAGGTGAGATATTTTTCTTAGACACGAGACCAAATTCATTGATTTCTTAGGGTGTAGATATTATAATCAAGCTACCCTAATTAACTCCTACGATACTAAAATTCTTCTACCATTTACGGTCTCTTTAGGGGTGCCTAATTTCACGAATAACAATGTAAAATGGATGTATAACTAGGTGTGTGAAATAAACTTTATTATTTTTATTATACTTGAATTATGCGTTTTAGTTTCAGCATCTGTAGTAAGCATGAATTAATTTTTGCATTATTAATGGTGCAATAAAATACCTATACACGACAAATCCTAAGTAATAAAATAAAAATATTTGTCCAACCCTACTTCAGTAGAATTGCAAATCGGTCACTCTGGGTTACATTCACCCCAGCACCGGAAAGTGATATTCTACATCAATAATAAGTTCTAAAAATCTAAAAAAATTATTTAGGTATTTTTTAAAGATCGTAGAAAAAGGTGTCAGTTTTCTAACCAATATTAATTGTTTAAGTATAGTAAAACTAATCGCCAAAATTAAGGTAATGAAAAATCGTATTTTTTACGGAAAAAAAGGTTTTTTTACAGTTTTGAATTGGAGCAAAAAAACAATGAGAATCTATTCCTGAAATATTATATTTTAATAAAAACATTTTCTTTACTCTTCTTTCAAAAAATTATTTTTATTTTGAAGATTGAAAAATGTCAAAAAATAATAGGCCTTTATCTTGCCAGAATACTTAGAATCAAAGGAGTAATAATCATTATAGCACAAAAATATTATGCAAAATACATTTTATTTTAATAATTTAATATAAAAATGGTTTGGGTTTATTTAACCCCATGTGACCAATTAGGGTTGAGTCTTTAACTTGACTCGTGAAGAACATATAAATAATAAACTCCTAATAATACGCCTAATAAACTCTATGATGCTAAAATTCTTCTACCATTACCGCAGATAACCTTTGTCCTGAGGAAGAAGACGGACCACCTGAGTAACCTTCATGTCCTCCATCACAGCGTAATGCCATTGAGCGCGTGGGCTGGAGCCAAGTTCGTCCCAGGTGAGTGATCGAACAGTGAACGATAGGAGTGGACTTGACGTCTTTGCTTCCGTATCTGCAAACTATTGACCGCGTCGATTTTTTTGTTTTCTCGTTACACAGGAGGACACACCACGTTCGTTGGTTTTTTAAACTCTGGCGTTCACGTCGTCATGTATTCCTACTACCTGCTCGCATCTCTTGGTCCGAAGTTTCAGAAGTACCTATTCTGGAAGAGGCACGTCACGTCGCTGCAAATGGTAAGGGCGGGAGAATATTGTGTCGACTTGGATGTTAAAACTAGAGGGGAACTCTTTTGTGATCAAGCAAGGAACGTAATTTCAAGTAATAATAAGAATTGTTTATTACTCAACAGTTTTGGCATAATGTTGTATACAAATATTAATGAGCTTTAGGCAGCCTCAAAGGTCACAGACCTGTGTGGAGACATCCTTCCATAAATAAAATTCATTGCTGGCATTAAACAAAAATACTTTCAATAGCATGTATATTAATAACAAAGACGATTTAATTTTAGCCTAATTGTGAAAAAGAAAAGCAGAGACAATAATAATACTCCATCTTGCTTGCATTCGTATAAAATACTAATGATTTCTAAGTTATAACAGTGGGTACATGTATATACATACATTACATCTCTAGTATAAAGCATCATTATCGTTACGTGCCAATATCCATTCCTTTGAAAATTTCGAAAATGTCTTCTTTTTTTAACTTTTAATGGAGTCAGGTAAGGCGTTACATATTTTAGGGCCCAAATATACAAAGGATCTCTTTAAAAATGTGAGATTTGGTTTTGGAAGCCACGTATTTAGCTTCATTCTTAAGTAATGCGTATGGTCGCTTCTAGAAACCGCGGGCAAATTGCCACTCTTGTAATAAAATAATGTCAGAACTTTAAAAATAAACATACATTTAATGGTAAGAATTTTAAGTCGAACAAATATTGGGTATGTCCATATTGTTTACTTTTAGTTGTAACTATTATTATCTATTTTGTAGTAAATCCGAGTAATGTCTCCGTGAAGAAAGTGCTATGACTTTCCCGGCGTATTGTGTTATTGAAGGTCACTCGCATTTTCCACCGGAATACCCTGATGACGATGGAGAAACGTCGTTCATCGATACGTCGGCCAAGATGGAGAGCTTCACCCGGTGGAAAACCCGAGTAACCTTCAACAATGCATCCATGGATGCGTCCAGTTGAGCCTATTCTTCCTCCTGCATTCTTGCGTTGTACCGCAAATTCATTCAAAGCATTGTTGTCTTAAACATTCCTCGGAGTTACACGAATGTGCCAAATTAGCGATAGAAAAAATTATTGGCAAAAAATCGTCTCAGTTTCGTGTGGAGTTGCGATTCACAAAGTATGGCAGAAAATTTCTAGATACGTGTAACATAATGGAATAAATTTCTATTAATATTTTATGAAAAGCACTAGATCTCTGCGTATTCAAAGATGTAGGTCTTTTCTAAAAGTATTAACTGGAAGAAAATTGACTTGATGTCTTGTACCCGAAGTTTCAGAAGTGATTGATTTAGTTATTCCTCCCTGATCTATTTCAAAGTCGCCTGCATGCCCGAGTAATTAATTTCGGTGCCATTTCGAACAACTTTGACACATTTTTTGTTTCGTTACATAAGTAATAATTGTGTCAGGTTTGATTTTCTTTCGACAATTATTTGCTAATTCTTGGAATTATTTCATTAAATGTAGTTTGGTTTTGGATGACTATATATACATTATATAATGAATTTACAAAATATATTCCCAGGTCCCTAGTTCTCGCGACATGCCACTTGAAGCTGTTTTTCATTATACGCTACCCAACTTCTTAGTTTCTCTCTGACACATTTGTTTGTTTCGTTACATCTTGCCTGTTAACACATTATTTTCTCTCTTCTCTTTGATTAAGTACATTTGTCTGCTCTACCCACCTCGGAGTTACACGAATGTGACTAATTAGCGAAAGGAAAAATCATAAGGAAAAAAAATCACCCCAGTTTCGTGTGGAGTTGCGATTCACAAAGTATGGCAGAAAATTTCTAGATACGTGTAACATAATGGAATAAATTTCGACTAACATTTTTAGAAAAGCACTAGATCTTTGCTTCATATAATATGTAGGTCTTTTATAAAAATACATATTAATTGAAAGGAATAAGAATTGACGTCTTGCACCATCAATCATGTCTTGTGCCATAATTTTCAGAAGTGATTGACTTAGTTATTCCACCCTGGTCTATTTCAAAATCGCCTGCATGCCCGACTTTTCTAAAAGATATTTCGATCAAGCTACCATAATAAAATAGCCCATATAAATAATGTTTTTTTGCAGTGTGTATGGGCAACGTAATGTTTATACGGAGCAACGTACGTCTAGACGTAGAGATTATGGTGCTATTTCATACAACTCTGACACATTTTTTGTGTCGTCACATAAATGTATAATCATTGTATCAGGTTTGGTTTGCTTTCGATGATCATTTGCCTAATTTTATTTATTTTTATTTATTTTTTTGCCTGATTTGCATAATTCTCGGAATTATTTCATTAAATGTAGTTTGCTTTTGGATGACTAGATATACATTAATCATCATTAGTCATCTGCTTTCGCAGGTCCTTGGTGCCTCAATCTATCTCTGTCCTCTGCTCTCCTCTTCAACTCTTTGTAACTCCCTCCATCCTTCAGGTCATCAATCATCTTTCTTTTCTTTCTTTCTTTTTTGCGGTTTCCATCCACCATTCCTTCCAGTACATCTCGAAGCAAACATTTCCTTCTCAGTACATGTCCCATTCAGTTCTTCTTCCTATGCATATATTGTTATAAACATTATGTTGTGAATTTCCAACATATTTTCCCGGAGCCCCAGCTCTATCGACATGCCCGCTTGAAGCTATATTTTATACTCTCCCCGACTTCTTAGTTTCTTTCTGGCACATTTTTTTCTTTCGTTAATCTTGCCTATTAACACATCATTTTCTCTCTCTTCTCTTTGATATAGTACCATTTCCTCGTCATCATGCTGCACTCGATCCAAATGCTTCCACGCAAAGACTGCGATTACCCCAAGTCCTTCGCCTTTTGGATCATCTTACAAGCCGTAATGTTCTATGCTATGTTCAATGAATTTTACAAGCAGAAGTACGGAAAGAGCATAGCCCTCAATGCTGTGTCCCGGAAAAAAGTGGTAAGTGATTAACATTAATGTACTCTTTCATGAAGATAATATTAAATTATTAACATTAATAATTAAAGAATTTAAAAAATGAATGAAATATAAAGAAAAGCTGCACGCTTCTTTAAAAAGTGCTACAAGCGAACATATTGTGTTTCACAACTTTTAGAGGGATTCAAATGGGAGCCCTGGGCGACTCGGAGGCTCCAAGCTAGGCTGAGCTGGCGTGAGAAATTCAGAACTGGTTTATTTCAGTGACGCAGAGAATATTTCAGTGACACAAAGAATATTATCATGACGCCTCACTACATCTCTTGGTCTGACAGAAGCGATCAATTAAGAGAGATACATTATCAAACTGATAGGTGCAAAAACTCATTCTTTCCCCGCACAATAAGCAACAATAGTAAAAGCTGAGCTCCATAATTACAATCCCATAATACACGTCACCATTTCACCTTCTAAAACCTTATCCCTGACATCTTTATACGGCTGGAGTTCTAAAACCCCCTGCCACACGCCCATGCGGCGGCTCGTAGGGTATTATGTAGATGTACGAAGGCCATCCAGTTGCAGTTGTCTTTGACTTTTTCGGTGCCATGAAAAGCAGAATGAAATTTCACCTTCCGGAGTAGATCTTTAATTTTTTGATACACCAAAGCCCATGTAAGACACCTAATCTAATTCAAAGAGCCGTTTCCAAAATGGTGAATCGTCTAATACTTCCTAGGTATATTACTTACTATTTTCCGGATCTCGCAGGGAAAATAGTTGTTGCACTTATTGTTAGTCTGGGCTTGTCATTTTATTTCGACCCTTCGCTTGCCCTTTATATATTCTGAAGTATTAATCGAATATTGGCTTAATTAGTGTCACCGGTTCTGTAATCTGGCAAACGCTATTTTACAGTCTGCTTTTTTTGCTGTTATGGATGGAAAATAACGATCTACGGTTATGAGTTAAAAATAAAGATGTACTCAGTATATTTTATCGCATAGTTTCGTTATAGGTCTGATCGTAAACATTTTAGCAAACTTATGGAGTATTTTAAACGATAATATTGACTTATTTATTCCACATTCATTTGTTCAAAGACTGGTTTTCGGTGCTACTCATCATCATCAGGTACAACTGTCACCGAAGATGAAGAATGTATAGTAACTATGCATGGAAGTAGTGAATATGTTAAAGAACATCTCTATTCGAAAATGGAGTGGTCAGCGGTCAAGCACATCAGGAAATAAACTCCGGGCTATCAAAAGTGACCCACAATCCTGGCTCTCCTCAATGCGGAGATACCTGAGAGAGGAAATAGTAGTAACGTGGCTTAAAATAGGGCACACTGCTCTAACTCATTCCTATCTATTCACAGAAAGAAAAGAGCCACCCCTGTGCAATCACTGCGATTCCCAGATAACGGTGAAGCACATTTTTGAATATCCTCAGTATGCTGACCTCAGGAGGAGAAAGAATATAAGTGGTAGCTATGTAGAAATGCTTGGTGGCAATTGTAATAAGGTTATTTTAGTCATAGATTTTATCAAAGAAACTGGAATTTACCATTTAATATGAATTTAAAATGTTAGTCTTTTTATATAAAGATCCTTTTAAATGTCTCTTACGATTATTTTAGTTAGGGAGGAGTAATATTACTCGAGATCATAAAATACACTGCGTGCGGTTCAAATGACCCCGGCCGTCGACGTACCTTATAACCTCCCCGAAATCTACCACCAAAAATGTATAGTAAGGAAAAGTAATGGTGGGAGAGAGAGGTGGGAGGGTGGGATAAGAAGGAGGGAGTGGAGAGCTTTATAAGTTGTGCGGCGTAGTCTTGGGTGCGAGAGATAGGAATGGACGGATGTCAAGGGTGTCATCCGGTAGAGTATGTGGGGGATGGAAGAAATCGTGGAGCCATAAGTTATTCTTTGCTTTGAATTATTTTGCTATGTTAGTTTTCTCCTCCTCTCCAATCGAAGTAGAGGATTTTAAGCTGCTGAAAACCAGTTTTAGCAGTGGAAATTGGGGCAGGAAGGTGAGACATTCGAGCCAGTTACCGCATTAAATTTTACCGCGTGTTTTTTACTTTTAATCCTGCTCTAATTAAAACTAATTTTAACTATAGCAGAAGCTCGACTGTTCTCTGCGCTATTCTGTGACTGTAACCCAGCTTGGGGTATACACTGATGAGCATTAGTGTGCAAAACTTAGATGGATTTTCGTTTTTATATATTTGACCTACGAGTTTTTTCTCCATCATCTTAGGAGTGGTTTAATTACACAACATTTGAATGAAGTTTTGATGAATGTCCTCTTATATTTCTGCGAGTAAAAGCCCTGCCTGTTTCGGTCTACCAGAAAGCATTATCTGTCAAAATTATGCTTGGTCATAGGGTTTCCGATTATAGGCTTTGGAACTTAAATGATATGAGCACACCTGAGCAAGCTATATGCACTAACTTCCTATTAGTTTTCCTTAAAGAATATTAGTGGTAGCAATATTGAAATGCTAAGGAGCAGTTATATTAAGATTAATCTAGTCATAGATTATATCAAAGAAGCTGGACTGTACCATTTAATATGAGTTTAAAATGTTAGTCTTTCTAAATAGTGATCCTTTTAAATGTCTCTGAGATTTTTTAGTTAGGGAGGAGTAATATAACTTAAGACCATAGCATACACTGCATACGGTGCAAAAAGACGTCGTACGGTCGTCGACGCACCTTATAACCTCCCTTAAATCTACTACTAATAATTGCTCTTCAAATTTGTTTGTAATTAAATGAATACGTATTTCATGTATAATTTATGGTTCCAATCCAGTGAGCACTCATATTTTTCTAGTGCGAAGAAATTACGTAAATCATTCGCCGGGAAAGTATTTAATCTTTTTTTTCGAACATCTGGTCGTAGTTTATCTTGAGAATGTTCAGTGGGTTGCCAGCATGCCCGTATGCAGAGTAACCGGTGTGAAGCAATTTTTCTCATGTCAGGACGTCGTAAAAAATTGCAGATGGCGCCGGGAAAGGAAGTGGCCTCCGCAATCTGCATGTGTGAAATTCACACGTTGTTAATGCGGATGTCTTATTTTGGGTTCTGTCGTCCAACTGCCCTCCAAGTTGTCGGCTTTTTTCGATTAATATTGAAGCACCACATACATCAATGTTTAGAAAATAAAACAACGCAGATTTTACGCCTCAACGAAGATAAGTTTGTTAAAGCTAACAGTAAATATGCTAGTATATACTATGAAAATGTGTAACTTAACAAGTATCTCCTGTTCTTTTTCTAAGGTGAATCTGTCCTCAGTCAGGTTTAAATTGAACCGCTCCCTTCATGCTCGTCTATCCTGTGCTGCCTCCCTCAGCTCTTTGTAACTTCTTCCATTCATAATATCAGTCAGCATATTATTGTTTCGCCTACGTCTTTATCTCTTTCCCTCGATCTTTCCATCTAATATTCTTTTCAGCTAGTAATCTTTCCTCGGAACATATCCCATCCAGTTTGCCTTCCTCTTTCTTATTGATCTTAAATTATTCCTTTTCTCATTCATCCTTGGTAGTAATTCCTCGTTTCTCACTTGAGTACTTGTTTATCATCATTTTAACCTTTCCATTCTTCTCCATTGTATTAGAGACCAGTGAAAAAGAGTTGTTAACCGTTTGTCATTTGAAGACCGTACTAATTTTACATTAGAGAATTCAGAGTGACATATGGATGATGGATATCTGTAGGCAACTTGATAGCCTTGAGGTAAATACATCCTGGGATTTGTTCGGACACTCCCAGCAAAAACTGGCCTTGTTACTTCATGGCTAACTGAACCCTCTTGGAAGTCGAAGGAAGCATTGACCGAAAAAGTCCAATCAATCGTGTGCATTTCTCTCACCATATTGTCAAATATTTAGGAGGTTTATTTGTTTTCCCGGCCTTCACGTGTCAACCCGACCTTCGTGTCATGGACGGCAGTTAAGGACATCGCTCATATTTTGTTGTCCTCTTCTTACAGGCATGAGATGGTTCGCCCGCCTTGGGAGAAGCGCCACCACTCTCATACATCATGTAAGGGCACCGTGCATCCCTCGCCCGCAGCTCACAACGTCTCCAACATGGAGCCCTTTTCACCTCCTAGAATATATTGTCGAGGAAACGGAAATTCGTGTTGCTTTTATTAGGATGTGGACCGTTTTGGACTCGTTCGTCAGTGTGCCCACCGATTGGAAAATAACTGATCTAATCAAAGTGGAGGGATTGACTTGTGGATTTTAAACTGCTGATATTCAGTTCTATCAGCGGAAATTGGGGCAAGATGGTGAGACATTCGAGCCAGTTACCGCTTTAGATTTTATCCTACCGTGTGTTTTTTTTTCAATTTTATTTATGTTTCGATAATTTAACTCCTCGAGCTAAGGGACTGGCTAAAAGTATTCGCACGACGGGGTTTTGTATATACCCTGTGTTGTGGGGCAATATTCGTCGAAAACACAGTTTTTGTTTCCGCGTTGCTTATTTTCAGTCATCGAACGTCTAGAGCAACGCTTACGTAATGGAAGTGTTCGTCTTTAATCTAGGTTCCAACAATGATCATAGACTTGGAATGCTGAAATTCGAAAGTGTTTATTCTCTGTTTTTTAGTAGTATGTATGGGCAGTGTAATTTTATCAGCGCATTTCTGTACTGGTCAATTTGGTGGGGACAAACGTTGATTTGAGTCTCGCCGTGTGCTTAGGTATGCATGTAATTTCTATTGTATTTATCCTTGGGAAACCTAATGACTAGAAAAACCTTGTGGGAATCCCAGAGCAGTATTGACCATTAAGACAAAAATAAAGCTTAAAATGAATTCTTTCATTTACTTGAACCCAAACCAACCAACACCGTTGAATTATCCAGTGAAAGAGATGGTAATTTATGTGCTCTCTCTTCATCGCTCGACATTTCTGGAACTCTTGTATTTTTATCAGTGGAACCAAACAAATAATACTTGCTATTCACGTTATTATTTTCCGAAAAATAGTTTATTAAGTTTTCCGCTTAGGTTTTTTTTTCATAATTAGTTGTTTGTTTTTTCATAAAAACTTGGTTGAAAGGTCTTTTAGCGATTTTACTGGAGTTTCGCTCAATCTTTTTTATGAAATATTTGGCAAACCCAAGTTTTACAGAATGGTTTCTTAGCGAGTAATTTTTAAATAGCAGAGTCACATCTGATTTTCGAATATTATTGAATGTGCACTTAAATTTTATCAACGATGTACTGGAAATAGAAACAGATCGATCCCATCAAACGTTTTATGAAATCAGTTTTACGAAAAGGATTTATCGTCAGGAAACAGGTGCATAAAGTAAGCAGTGTAACAACTGAATTGGTGCATCAGTTTGAAAAAATAAATACCGTGAGAAATAAAAACCTTTTTTGGCCAGGTGAGGAAGTGCCACTGTTTGGAAGACGATCAACCAAACGTTAGATGTGGCGTGATGAACTTGAAGGACCTTCCGAGCTAAATACGAAGGAAGTTCCGAGCAAGGTGGTAAGGAATACCTTTTGGCTACATATTCAAGGAAGTAAGTATTCCCGAAACAAAGAGTACTGATTCCTGTCATTTGGTCACACGTAGAACGTTATTTTACAGCGTCCAATTTCTTCAAGTACTTACCAGTGAAGTGGTGGTCTAGATATAATGTTACGTCCTGAAAAAAAGTTTTTTATCTAAACCTAGGGATTTATGTTGCTATCACTGAGTGGAACTGCTCCAAAAGATTGACATATAATCTTTACTTCTATTCAACCATCCAGTGCATAACTAGTCCCCTAGTATCTTGATTCTGTCTATTTTGATGTTGGAAAGATCGGACTAAAATCGCAAGGTCCTACACTCCATAAGCTGAATTACGACTTCAACTTTTATGTTTAAATTACGAGGAATTTCAAAGTTTCGTCGTAGGGGTCAAATGTAGCATTTTGGAAGAAAGTACCCATTGATTTTTATCACAAAAGATATTTACGCCGTGAACATTGACGAGAAAAAATCAAGAATTAATCTCAGTTGGATCTTATTTGGCGAGATGAGTATTGTGAAACCATTTTTCAACCTCTTGAACCGTTTTGCCGTCAAATTACAGAATATTCTGCCTAAGTGAGCATCTACTTCGTAAAGTAACAAATTCCCATAGTTTTAACGCTTATTACTTTCTTTTATGGGTCGTTATTGCTGGTAATGCTACACATTAGCATCAAATAATTGAGTCTCCTTTTACCTTGCCTAAACCAGACCGAGAAATATCAGTATAGCAACTATGAAAGGCATTCTGAAGACTTGGTCTATTAATTATTCTGTGGACGAGCCGTTGTCAGTCAATTTTTTTGGTATCAATCTCCTACGCCGTCGATTAAGCATGAAGGCTGTCAAAGATATCGATGTTAGTTCTAATAATTTTGCTTTTTATGGCCATATGTCCTCTCCTTCAATTGGGTGTTCTCCTATTGTACTCAGTGTGTCAATCTTGTATGGTTTTTCCAAGAATTTCGATTCCTATGAAAGTTCCAACTTGCGGCATGTGATCAATTAATGGTTTTCGTGCTGTGACTCTTTTTTCCTCTGTCTCTCGTGAATCGGCGCTCAATTAGTACATTTCCGCAAAGAAAGCCTCAATGATGTGCCCTGCCACCATTTCTTATTCTCTTCGATTATTTTTTTTACTTTCACGATTTTCACCAATTAGGGCGAGGTTGCCAAAAACCAAATATTTCAGGAAGGTGGATTCTTTCGTTACTTTATGTTGGGCGTGATTATGAGAGTAATGTGCGGGGATGTGATCCGGTACGAAACTAAACGTAATCTTTCGTACCGGATCGGCACGGTACTTGATCAAAACAGTTTTCTGATTCTTTCTAAAACGTTTCATACCAGCAAGTCACTTTATACTTTCGATATGGTTACGGATCTGGCCGGTGTTATTATTGTTTAGGTCTTTTACAGTAGGGAATTTCGTTTTTAATGTTTCTCTTCCCCTATACCTTCTACGATCTAGATCTTATATTAGGAAGGATTCTGCCTATTTCCTCACCCTATTACAATCCCTACCTCATCTTGTATTGATATTGTTTCAATTCAAACGCTATCAACCTAAATATTTTTTGAAACACTGAATGGCTAAAGGATTCATTTCTATACATAAGCTTAATCATAGAATGCTTCACCTCGAGAGATCTCGCCTAAACTTTGCTCTAGCAACTACAAGGGCTGTTCAAAAAGTTATGATAAAAACGCTCCACAGGTAAAAATATTTATTCAGTCTTCCAAAATACATGCTCTTTTTCGGAGGAACGCCCCTCTGTTCTAATGCTCTTCTGCCACCGTTCCAGCCACTTTTTAACACGAACGCCAGATCATCTTTCTCGAGCTCCTGGCACCGCGCCTCCACAGCTTTGGTAACCTCATGGTTGGTCTTGAATTTCCGTCTCCTGAGCGGAAACTTGACTTCTGGGAGGAGCCAAAAGTCGCAAAGGACCAAATCTGGAATGTACAGTATGTGGGGTATAGTTTCGATGCCTCTAGCATTCAAGAAATCTACTACAGTGTGAGCGACGTGGGGCTGCGCACGCACGCCGAAACACAAATTTGAATTTGCTCCGGTGTTAGCAGGCGCGGCACCCATCTGCAAGACCTGTCGCATGGCCAAATCATATTGCTGAATCGAAAATGCGCTGCTTACTGAAATGCCTAGATATGTGGCGAGCTCCCTAATGGTAATTCGTCGTTCTTCGTGGACTATATTGGCAGCTGTATTCATTACAAACTCCGTTCGAGACGTTGAAGGGCGTCCCTCTCTTAGCTCGTCGGGAATACTCTCTCTACCATCCTCAAACCACAAGTGGTGGTCCACAAGTGGACCACCACTTGTGGAAGGTCATCTGGTTCGTAACATCTTCACCAGACACCGTAGTTGATAATTCATACTCGTCTTTTCGGTTCTTCCCGAGTTTCACGAAAACTTTCACGGTACAACGTTGCTCTAACTTTTCATCCATGCTGGACATGGTAGGCGAATATCTAACACATGTTACGCGAATCGTCACATGCGTCCATTCACCGCACTGATCGACTTGAAACTGGTCGTTATAGATGGCAAACAGAATGGACTACACGATGGTATGCAGCATTGCTACTCTTCGCAGCACATTTTCCCTCAAGGTCTCTATTATCATTACTTTTTGAACAGCCCTCTTATATACCGTGTACAGCAAATACTTCCCATTGGTCCCAAACTAAACTCTGGAGTAAAGTGAACCGGCACGAAATTGAATGGTAAGATAGTGTTTCGTACCTGAAAGAATAAATTGCCTTATCGTACCGATCAAATGTAACCTGACCGAGAAATGCCAGCCTAGCAACTATGAAAGGCATCCCGAAGACTTGGTCAGTTAATTACGTATTCTGTAGACGAGCCATTGTCAGTCAAATTTTCGTTTACAGTGAAACATTCGCGAAACAAAGTGTACATATTCCTGTCATTTGGTCACACGTAGAACGTTATTTTACAGTGTCCAATTGCTACAAGTACTAACCAATGAAGTGGTGGTCTAGATATAAAATATAGTCCTGAAAAAAAAAACATTTTTTTATCTTAACCTTGAGAGTTTTTCGAGCGGTTTAGCTTTATCAGGCCCTGTTTTTTTTGCTTTTCTTTGGACCCTCTTTGGATCTTTTTTTTGGGTTGGTAGTGTAGGAAATGTTACATATTAGTTTAATTGCATTGAAATGTAAAAACAAGCAAAAAATTCAATCACATTGGAACATTACACCTCCATCGACCTGGATGACAATGAAAACGGAGGGATTTAATTTAGTGTATCGTATTTCGTATGTACTTCTTTGTTAATGTGGTACGAAACTAAATAATATCGTACCTTTAAGTGTAATATAGTTCCGGATCACATACCTGGTACTGTGTAATAGAATCAATTGGTAAAGGAGGTCATGACAATAAAACACACGTACGTTGACAATTTTTGTTTTATTATAAATAACTAGTTTAAAGAATGTTCTTGTGTAAACGAATAAAAAATACATAGTATAAAAATTAACAAATATTATAATTGTAATCAGTGTATCTTTGTCGGCTCTTGGGCATTTTGCTGTGCAACCTTGCGATTACTGCTTTCACCTGCGGAGAAATGAAGGGGAAAAGAGCGTATTAGAATGATGGAATTAATGCACACCGAATAATTAAATGGTAACATAATTGGCAGTATACAGCATCGATATTTGGAGATACGAGAGATAGTTGATGTTCATTGATAGCTCTGTCAGGAAGCAGAGAGATGACATTTCACGAGGAGATAATGCTATAAGAAAGGATACTGACGGAGAAGTAATTTATACGAATGAATATGAAAATTCAAAGTATCGGTAAAATTCAGTAAATTAGAATTTATACGATATCAAACGGAAAATGCTTAGTTGTCATCTTGAACGCTCTCTGAATATCGATAGAATTTCCACATTTCAAGGCATGCGTATTATTCGCCCCAAAATTCAACAAAACAGTGGTTTCGGATGTGAATGAAAGTGTAATTTTTATGATGCGGTTGAAATGTAATCATACTAAATTTTATAAGTAAAGGCTGAAGAGAAATAGAAGGAAAATGCGCTTTCGCTACTTCAACCTTAGAGAAAATACGTTTTCGTTATTTTATATGTTAATCTCCTAAGAACACGTTATAACTGTAATTTTAATTTTTTTTAAATCCTATTTATGCGCAAGAAAATTTTAGAAACCGATATCGAATCCATCAAAGTTGATATCTCAATTTCTTCCAACTTTGTGGGAGTAAATTGCCACAGCTCGTTCAAAACTTTCAGGCCAGTTTTCCATGAGGTTAAAAAATCAATTTTTTTAGTTTGCACGTACAAATAAAAGAAACGGATGCTCAAAATTAGAGCTGAAGAGGAATTGCCGGAGGGAAATGATCATGAAAATTGCACGTTTTAAAATTTATTGATAAAAGCTTGGTGTCGATGCGTGATTATTTTAATCAGTCTGTGAGGAAGGATATTGATTTCCGTAGTAAAAACCGAGCCAAACTCAAAGCACACCCATTATATACCTAGCAATTTCACTTCCCAAAACACTATCCTTTATCCCTTTCCGCGGCTGGCGTTCTAACACCCCATGCCAAATGCCCACGCAGCGGCTGGTAGGGTAGTACATAGATTGAGAAAACTCCCTCCCCTACTCTTCAACCACAATTCTTCCTCTAAATATGACCCCACGGAGACAGTCAGCAAATCATTATTAAGAACAAAATTCATTTTGAAACACCAAGCACCTCAATATAATTAAAGTGTCATTAAACAGATTAATTTTGAGAGAGAAGATTGTCCCACCTGCCGAGAATTTTGTGCACCACACGAATTTGGTTAATGAAGAGCAGACGCCAGCTATTCAATATCCCAACAAAACTCCCTCAATCAGTAGACCACTTCTATTAATAATTATTATCCTAGTGATACTGGGGTTGGGTAATAAATGAATGTGTGTTAGATGTTCCAGAAATGGACATACATGAAAGGAGTGTCCTTTGTTGGTTTGGCCATGTTGAGAGAATAGATGAGAGTCGAATAACGAAATAGATATATGAGAGTAGAATGAATGGTGCTAGAGGTAGAGGTAGGCCGAGAAAGTTGTGGTTGAATGTTGTTGAGGAAATTCTTGGGAGGAGGAATATTAGGATTCTTAAAAACAGGAGGGCGTGTATGAAGCTGTAAATGAGGCAAAAGAGGTTTGTAAGGATAGGTCAGTATGGAGGAAATTATTGAAGCAGAGTTGGGAGTACAAATATGTATTTATGAGTGAAACTTTATTGTATGTATTTATGAGTGACTCTGCCTACCTCGCAAGGAACGTAGTGATTGGTATGTATGCATACTGGGGTGACCTTTTGTGCGGATAGGCGAGGAAAGAATGTCGTTGATTGGCAAACTTACCCCATAGTTTGGCGTTGATCCTTTCTCCGGCCAAGTACGACAGCCACACGACGAGGAACGAGAAGGCGAAGAAGAGGAACCTTCCGAGATGGTTGATCATGCCGAGGAGTGGGTACGGCCACGTTCCACGGATGGCGTTCGTGGTTAGAAGGCTGCGAAATAAAAAGAAACGAGGAGTTATTATAGTATTTTTGGGCGCGGAACGTTGGAACATGATAACCACCATCGACCTGGATGAAAATGCGAACGGTGAGATTTAAGGTATCTCTGGACTCTGGGTCACTTAATCCAGATTTCCATCAAACTTGGATAAATCATCCCTGAAGTGCGTCTTGTAAACTGAGTCTATAATAACAAAGGGTTTCCGCCCAAGTTTCACCGTCATTCAGCCTCAATAGTGAGGATTTTTACGTGGGCCCCTATGGATAATGTTCATATTACGCCGAAAAAACGTCCATTTGAGCTAAAAATCATAATCAAGCTTTTAATGACAGCTTCTTAAAAGCCGCTTTACACGGTACATTTTATTGTGCAAACGAATGTATGAAATTTTTCACGATAAAAATTGTACCGTGTAAATCGGCAAATTGTATGATTTTCTGAATGACTGAACGTGAAATAAAACCATTCATTTTCTTGTACAATCTGTGATACATTCGTTTGTACAATATAATGTACCATGTAATGAGGTCATAAGACGCGAAAAGTCCTGGGAACAGACTAAATGTAATGCTTATGGAGAATACACTAATAGAAGCATAAAATGGCGGACTTGTTTAAGTTGCGAAGGCCTGTATCGAAGGAAGAATACGATAAATATTCAACGACCTTGCGTCTATGGCTAATTAAAATGTTCATTAAAATATATTGGTGGAATAATTGGCATTTTTTGCGCCAAGGTATGGTTTTCAACCGCTAACCCATTCCATCAGGGGAAGGAGGATTTTTCCAACCATTTTTTGATTCGGAACTCAGTATTTCTTTTGACTCACACAGTCGTGATAGAACCTCCCTATATTAAATAGTTACAATTCACTGCCATTTAAGGTAGTTTGAGCGAAATATCATTTCTCCTAGAAATCAACGACTTTGTTCTCATTTTAAAGAAAATTGTCTCACCCTTCCAAATATATCAAACTATCAGCCACTTACTGAACCACTTACCGAAATTTTGGACGAAAAGTATTAGCCTTTTAAAAAGGCAATAATCTGTGTGTGCACTCTAAAAAAACCTTATTTTTTAAAAATGAGGAATTTGTAACACCTAGATCTCGTCATGAAATTAAAAATATGTTGTTTGTATATTTTCTCGACTATTTAAAAAAATTAATTATATTGTCACCGCAGAAATATTTTCTTAATATTAAAATAAAATTCCATTGTGAAGGAGTTTTAAACGTGCCGCGTTAAAAAAGAGTCAAATTAAAGACTTATGTGTATATTTTTATTTGATTACTGAGAATTTCAGTCGTATAAAAGTATTGTATTGTACCATTAATAATGACGTATCTAATTCATGGTTCCTTCAGCTGATGAATTAAAAGCGTATCATTCCAATATGGTTTCCAATCATGACTACATCGACGCACTACCCTTACGAGCCGCCAACTGGGCATGTGGCGGGGGGTGCTAGGACACCAGCCGTGTAAAGATGTAAGGTTTTGGGAAGTGGAATGGCGATGTGTATTACGGGAGTATATTGAGTGGAGCTCAGTTTTTATTGTGATCGCTTATTGTACGCGGAAAGAACGAGTTCTTGTACCTATAATTTGGGCTTTGTATCTCTCCTATTTTATTGCTCTGATAGACCTAGACATGTAGTGAGACGTCATGAAAATATACTCTGTTTCGCTCTGAAACACACCAGTTTTGAGTTTCTCATAACGAGGGGAATATTTCGCTCAAACTACCTTAAATATTTAACCTATGTTGTTCTCAATATTTTTACTTTTTTGTGTCTCCTTTAAAGTGTCTTAGAAGTAAGCTTCCCTTTGAATAAGTTCTCTTTTTTGAGACATAAGGCGTATAAGGTGATGATGAAGGTTTCTTTGGTTTCAATGCAAAAGTCGTCAATGGGAACGTCGGCCGAGATGGAGAGTTTGACTTTGACCTGGTGGGAAACCCGAATAACCTTCAACTTTTCTTTTATAAGTCATGTATATACTGATATTTCCCAAGAGAAACCAAGTAAATATTTTTTCTGTTTATTTTTTTTAATACTCCATCCAGGAAGAGCATATGGATATTTTTCTTGTTCTACAACACCGTGCCTCTGCTTTAACTGTAGTTCCACTCATGCCGTTATACATGTTTCAACCATAGTCTTAAAGCTTAATTGTTTTTAGACATAGGATTATGGTTTGATAGACGATTGAGTTTATCGTTCATTTTTTCAGAGAATTCCTTGCTAAGGGAATACATTTAAATAGTTGGGAAATCTCAAGGAATTTTTAAGGGCATTTGTCATTAACTTGATAGACTAGGACAAGAAGTTATCGTTTGAAGAATTGATACATGTTGCAACATGATGATCTGTTTCGTCTGCCTTTCAAGTTTCTAGAACTTTCCATTTTATAGTTTTAAAATAGGGAGCTATCTCGCTCAAACTACCTCAAATACATAAGCTGTTGTTCTCACCATTTTTACTTTTCTTGTGTCTCCCTTTAAAGGTCTTGGAAATGAACTTCGTTTTTGAAAAAGTTCTCTTTTTTTGAGTTACGTATATACCTATCTTCACCAAGAGATGCCAATTTTTCTATGTTTATTTTGTTAAAATACTCCATCCAGAAAGAATATTTGGATATTTTTCTTGTTCTACAATCACAATGCCTCCGCTTTTACTGTAGTTTGAGTGAAGCCGTTATTTATGTTCAAACCATATGCTTAAAGCTTAATTATTTTTGACTTAAATAATCATGGATATGTAGTTTAGTTCTGCAATTTCCTTTTGTTATAACAATTTTGAAAACATGAATTCTTTTTAGGCATAAGACAATGAATTTATTATATTTGATGAAGAGGTCGATGCCCTTCGTTAGATTCTGGACAATTGAGTTTATCGTTCTTTTTTTTCAAAGTATACCGTGAAAAAGAAATACATTTAAGGGGGCTCACTACTTCTCAGATTCTCCTCGACTGGCTTCTCCCCTCCGAGACCTGAGTGGAATGGGAAAGTCCTAATCTTCTTGTCGAGGGGGGGAGTAGTTAGAGGAGGGGGTGACGGCAGAGGAGGTGGGGGCAGTCGGCCATATGCCGTGACTAGATCGCGAAAAAACACGAAACATGCGTTAGCATTTGAAAGTCTGAGGCCTTATAGTGACAAGCATAATAAAGTAGATGTCACCAAATTAAATACCAAAGACCATTATGTGATCTTACTACGTGATATGTTTCTTTTAGTGAATAAAAAGGGCAATGAAGAGGTCTGAAAAATGACTGAAAAAGGTCACTGAAAACACTAATTATCATTAATATGTCTAGTGAAGTGAACAATGCATCTCAATGAAAGCTCAGATACATTCTTTCCTAACAAAAATGTGAAAACTTAAACTTCCTACACAAAAAAATAATAGGGTGACAATTAAAATAAAAGTGGTCTGCAGAGGCGATTTTAGCTGAGGGAGTGAGCCCCCTTAAGTGGTTGGGGAACCATAAGGTATTTTTAAGGACATTAATCATTAACTTGAACGACTTGGACAAGAATTGCGGTAAAATAGTCCCCCACCCGGATCTCCTGACGGGGTCTACTGGGAGGGGTCTGGAAGGACAAGTGCAGGATAGGTACGTGTATTCCATCTTCCCACTCACTATTCGGGATTGCTACGAAGAAAGTTTTATTTTTCAAGTTACATTTTTCATCCCTATCCTCCCCCAATTTCTTATTCCTGTCTTCTCTTCTTTTCATGGATTGCTTTCAAGTACCAACAGTATGACGCAGTTGACCCTAATTGGTCACACTTCAGTAGAATTGCATAACGGTCACTCTGGGTTAAATTCACCCTAGCACCGAAAAAGTGATATCCTGCTTCAATAATGTTCTTAAATATAAAAAAATATTTAGGTATTTTTTAAGGATCGCAGAAAAAGCTGTCATAGTTTCCCAACCAAAATTAATTGTTTAAGTATTGTAAAACTAATCGCCAACATTCAGGTATTGAACAATCATGCTTTTAAGGAAAAAATTGTTTTTTTTAGAATTGATTTTGAGCAAAAAACTAATAAAATCTATTCCTGAAATATTATATTTTAATGAAAAACATTTTAACACTCTTCGTTCAAAAAAGTATGTTTATTTTGAAGATTGAAAGCGCCAACAATGACAAAAAATAAAAGGTCTTTATTATGCTCAAATATTTACAATGAAAGGAGTGATAATCATTATTTCACAAAAATATTATGCAAAATGCGTTTTATTATAATAATTTAATATAAAAATATTTTTTTTCAGTTAAAAAATGGTTGGGGTTTATTTAACCCCATGTGACCAATCGGGGTTAAGACAACTCACCGGATGAGGCGTAGATATACACGTTTTGTTTAAGCGTTTTAAAGGCAAATAAGCAAAGCATATCAATCAATTTCACAGAATTCAACAGAACATAACAAAGAATATCAATGAATTGAACAGAATGTTAAATGGTCGACATGAGCCGAGGAACATCT
Organism: Ceriagrion tenellum; assembly: GCA_963169105.1. Lineage (NCBI taxonomy): Eukaryota > Metazoa > Arthropoda > Insecta > Odonata > Coenagrionidae > Ceriagrion > Ceriagrion tenellum. Next base: position 84,596,778 of record OY720641.1, on the reverse strand, counting down.
ATTTGAATTTGGAGTATGCATAACCTGATGATTCTTTTATGAATGAAAAAATTAAAACTTGGCTGATTCCGCTGAAAGTCTTTAATTCTACGATAAGTTTTAACGCCTCAGCATTGTCATCAGGTGCAATACTGAACCCAGGTGATGACGCAGAAGCGCTGGGACGCGTTGCGGTGTAAATGAATTTTTCATGGGTTGTGCGAAATTTTTATTTAATTTTGTCATCAACGTGCTGTACCGCATCATCTCACTCGATATTGTAGAATACTGTACTTCGCCTATATGTACCTAAAATATCAGCTTCAGTTTACATTGAATAAATAAATAAACGGAGACCATTTAAATAGCAGAAATCGTTACACAACAAAATTTTAACGGCACGTGATGAATATTACAATTTTTTAAATAGTCATTTCGTGCTATAACGAAATACATATTGCTAACTCTAATACTGACAAAGAAAAATCATTCCATTCGGATCTTCATTTTATATGTAAGTTTTTCTCTCTATTGCATAGCTCTTCCTCTCTGCCGTAAATAATTTATATATTCACTAGCTGAAGGCAACCCGCTTCGCTGGGTTTCTTTTTGGTACATCTGTGCTGACAGTTGCTCCCGATACTTGCGCCTCGACCTGCTCTCCTACGGGAAGGTTCCTCATTATCTATCTTTTCTTTCTTCCGCCTGTGCATCTGCTTCACTTATTCTACGCATTCTTTGTCTAATTCGATCTGTTTCCCTAACATTTTCTCGTTGTTCTTGTCTGCTCCGTTGAGAATTTTCTCCTAGCAATGAAGGACGTGCTCCTTTTTATTCTTCGGTTTAATTTCCCTGCGCCATATTTCGTGTTTGCGATACAATTCGGGATTGTGAAAATTCTTTCTTCCGCTTTGGCATATGTTCTCTTCATATTTTCACTGTTCACACTTCACTATTCTCTTTTCACTGCCTAGTTTTCACTTTCTACTTTTCAATTTTTACTTTTATCCGTACACTTTTATATATAAAAATTCAACTGGCGCATGCGCGTCACGCTTCGCCTTATGTAGTGTCAGAAGCCATCCCCAGCACCCATGCGTAATGGGTTCTATAACATTCCAGAATCTTCTCGATCCTACCGATCTAGTCCTCTCTAGTGCGTTCTCACTCCAGTCCTTCCGGTCCAGTTAATTCTAGAACATCCCCACTCACTTTTATACATTAAATGACGAAGTCGGCCACTTACAACCCCCACATCTCCCACACCACCACAGCTTCCGACACGCAACCACTGTAGTGCATGATGGGAGACTCGAGGCTACAACCACACACAAACACCAGTGGTCTGTGGTGGGTGGTAGTGGCTGCAAGGTGAAATATACGGACACACTCGTCTATTTTTATATAAACATAGATTAGAGGCAAAATTACTGTTTTTTTTGTAATGATCCAGTTCAAAGCTGATATTCTCTATAGGCTTTGCCTATATATACCTAAAATATCAGTTTCAGTTTACATTGAATAAATAAATTAACGGAGTGCATTTAAATAGCAGAAATCAAATTTTAATGGCACCTGATCAATATTGCAATTTTAAAATTAGTCATGTCGTGCTATAGCGAAATATATATTGCTAACTGTAATACTGACAAAGAAAAATCATTCCATTCAGATCTTCATTTTTTATATCAATTTTTCTCTATTGATTAGCTCTTCCTCTCTACCGAAAGACGCGTACTTTATTCTTTGCATTATTTAGAAATAAAAGACTCGGAATACTTTAATATGCGAAAATTTTCACCGGAAATTCATTTGGCTTATGACTGGGATACGAACCTGGATCTCTAAATCGACACTGATAGCTAATAATACCATCTTCGTTTGGGGGCAAATTTCGAGTCAGTTTTGAGGGACCTATATCTCTCCGCCCGACGTCTTTTCCGTAACGTGAGGAATGGTCGTGTTTGGAAAGCCTCGGCTACCGCAGGTCCAACATTGTCGGTTCGAACTTCGCTTGATCGGAAATCAACCTTGAAAAATCCTCGAAAGTTCATATTTTTTTCTCTTTACTACACACGTCTTGAGTAGAATTCCAAGTCATGTATCGTTTTCTTAAGCATCCTATTTTCAAAGCTTCCAATTATCTTATCGTTAGATGAAAAATTTTCTCGAGGAAAAACCTTTGGGAAAGTAGGTCAGACACAAAAAAAATGTCTGCATGAAAACACTCCTTTCTTATCTATCTAATATTCTCCGCCTCAGTTATTGGAATTATTGTACTTAGCTTTGTGTTACCTACTTATTACTTCTTCGAAGACCAAATCAAAATTGCGCGTATTTGTGACAAAAATGAAAGTGATTTCCCGTGAAAGGCTTACTTTGGAATATTTCGATTTATTTCGTTATTGTGCCTCCTCATGTTTTGGTAAGTTTCACTATGTCAACGTCTATAATTGGTGAATTGTTTCAGAATGACCTTCGGTTGAGTGGCGCACAAGTTATGATTAAGCTCCGAGAAACCCGTCTCTTTATTTTCGTATGGAATGATTGTCCAATCTAAGGCTTTTTTCTGTCTGCTATTTATAGGTCATGACTTAGGCATATTCGGAAACGGAAGAATCCACTCGTTTCTTATAATCAATTTAAATTATCAACCCGGCGTAGGTATCAACCGGGCGTATTCACGTAGTTTGATGGTATCTCAGGAGATAGCGATACTCGTTGAGAACTGCTTAGGACCAAGGTTCTTCGCGGACCTTGGCTGGGAAAACACTTGGGAGGATTATAGACAGAGTAAAAAGTAAAGTGATTAATCGGTTAGCTTAAAACATTTCCGTGAGAAAATAAACAAATTCTTCCCAAAAGCTTTGGCAACAAAAAACAATCCTGAGAAAATTGTATTTTGTGTGAGAACTGCGAGAATTTTCTCACGCCAGACAGTACGCAACGATTTACGAGGGGCAGATTGGTAGATGTTCAGTTTCTGTTGTAGCGAGCATGAGGGCCCCATGTCTTATCATCATCTTCATATCTGATGCTCTTTCTTCCGGGGTGTGAAGTCTTTTTAACGCTCAGGAAGTTATTTTTAGTTAACGTACTCGAAACGATATGGAGTATGTCAGCCGCGATGGATGAGAATGTAGGTCAGATAGTTGTTTCAGAAAAGAAACCTGGGCTAAACCGGGAGGCACAGGTTTACCGAACTCACCAAACCGTCTAGTCTCTTGAGTAACCTACGTTTATTCCCTATTTGGGATTCCTACTTGCAATTGACTGAAAAAAAACAGTAAATGAAAACATCTGCTAATGATCACATCGCGCTGTCGTTTTTCATAGTGAAAAATTCATTCTCGGTTATAGGTTTGTGAAGCCGACTGTGCATCAATCTTTTCCTTCATTATTCCGTATCATTGCATAGAACTTGTCATTCTGTTTTTCGCTCTTTCAGTTCGTATTTGAAATCAATCAAAATTTCCATTATTTATGTAATTGTACATTTTTTTCTGTGTAACAGTAATTGGAAGAAGAGAATTTTAGAATTCATTAGCTTCTATTTGTTTTACTACCGCAGTCCCGTGAAGAACATCATAGTACATACGCATTATATAATTAATGTTTTCATTGTATACGCATCATAGTCTACGCATTATGATTACGATATTACCTCTCTCTCTCTGTGTCTTCCTTAAATGCCTGTAATCACTTTTCCAAGTTAAAGTGCGTGGCCTGAGCGTTGGACTTCTCTCATACTTATCCTGGATCCATCGAATAGTGTAGTTTTCGGTTATATTCTCTGCGCTGGCCAGCGCTTGTGTTACGCTTTTGTCAATTCTACGAATTTATATTGCTATCGGGGTTAAATTTTTAAAAACTTAGTTTATTTTTTACAGATATTAGATAAAATTGCGGTAGTTAAAGGGTCGTTGGATTCAGAGAATTACGGTTGGTTGAATTTAACTGAAGTGGCAGAGAGCAGAAAGTAAGGAGTCAATGATTTAGTTTCAAGAACAAAAACTATGAATGAGTTCATACTTACCTCAAAATTACAATATTTAGTCTTTTGGAGTTTCTTTAATGCGTATATACTTACCATTGGTATGTACTTTAAATGTGTGTGCATGATGCAACTTTTTTGGAATAATATATAGCCGATGACCATTTTTTCGTAAATTCAAGTTCCAATGCTGTTTAAAACTTGCCAAACGAATATTTAAAAAAATTGATAATTGTGGTTGATACTTTGATTCCGTGACGGCTTGGTTTGCATGAAAGCCTGAAGCCCAGGGGATCGCTCCGATATTTAGTTCTATCTTATCATCATAGGAGGCTAATAATTGTTGTTTATTAGTGTAATGAATTTTTTAGGGCATAATTTGAAACCTAACACAAATGGCAGCTCTATACCCAAGTGTATTCCCTTTAAAACATTGGGTAGTCAAGAGTCTTTGAAAAATTTGGAAGAGATCAGAAGTTGAGATAGTGTGATCCCTAATGGCGTATGATATCCGTATATTTATCCTTGGAGGAAGAAACCAGGCCATCTGAAGATTTCCAATGAAGTATGACCTGGTAAATCACAATATTCTGATTGAGGTGGAAGTGCTCCAAAATACAGCACCTAAATTCATACTTACTTCACAACAACAATACGTTGGCTTCAAGAATGCATAAGCTTTAAGCAGATTTGGCTTGACTTTTAGGATGCTCCTATGGCTAAAGTTATAGTATTTAAGTTTCCATCACTTTTAGATTAGATTATGCAAAATAAAATTTCATACATTTCCTCCATACAAGAGTCGGGTAGAGAATGGATGCATAGACTTTTAAGCTGGAGCTTATTTTAAGTGATTTTAGTTTGAAGGTTATCTTACGCTGGAGTTCAGCTAGGTTTCCTTGCTAAAGAGCAGTATTAATCTCAACTTTTAGTGTATACCTCTTTTAAATGGAATAAAGGAAACAGTAATATCTCTTGTAAGTCTCTTTCTGACATATTTTTCTATTAGCTTAGGGGATAGTGAACGACAACATAGCCTCCAAAAAGCCGGTAATCTTACCTTAAGATCGCAGTATCATAATGCCTTTAAAAAAGTAATACATTACATTTAAGGTAGTTTGAATGAGATAGTTCCCTAGTCATAGCTGAGACTATGTTCGAATTTAACGTTTTAATTTCAGCAGATGTATTAAGCATGGATTAAATATTGCATTAACTGTGAAATAATATACTTTTATATGACTGAAATTCTCAGTAATTAAAAAACAAGTCTTTAACTTGACTAATTTTTTTCGCGCAGTACGTTTAAAACTTCCTCACGATGAAAAGTTTGTTTATGATTCTGAAAAAATTACAGCGGTGACATTAAGTTGTATTTTCAAAAAAAGCTGAGGAAACAAAAACTACACACTGTTAATTTTTTCACGATATCTAGGTGTTAGAAAGTCCTTATTTTTAAAAAATAAGGTCTCTCTGGAGTGCATACACGTAACGTTTCCCTCGTAAAAGAGCTAGTATTTGTCGTCAAAAATCTCTAAATACTTTTCGTTCGGTAAGGGGTTGATATTTTGGTATATTTTTGGAAGGGTGAGAATTTTTCCTTTGAAATTAGACCAAATTGTAAACGTGTTGTTAGTACTAATTATCGATGAAGACTAATAAATTAGAAAATAAATAGAAAGAAGCTACACTACACATTGATAACTCTTAATAACTTGTGACTAAAAATCCTAATTGTACAGTTTCCATTACTTTTATTGCGATCTATTGCCGTTATCTGTCTGTTGTACAGTCTACAGCATTACTTTTGTGTTCATGCTCTAATCCACCGTAGCATGACATATCAGCTGTCGTAAAACATTTTATCTAGATCTAAATTAATATAGCACCTTGCAGATTTATGGGCGAAATGATATTTCGCTCAAACTACCTTAAAGACAAAATTTTATCTCATTTCCCTCTTCAAATGATCGCCTCGGTTTCTTTTTCCAAGTGGACCCTCACCAATTTGAATTCTTGAGTGCGGGCCATGTTATTTCCATGCAAGCTAAATAACGTCATTTTGTCAAATTGATTGGCTATTTCAACAACCGCTTTCATCTGTCAGCATTTTCATTTACCGACGCTTTTGTAACTCTCAATTTCTGTAACAATTTGCTGAGAATAATTATGCTTGTGGCTCGAATGGCCTGTATCAGGACCGGTGAGGTGCTTCCATTGAAAAGGTCGAGTCTTTTCTTCCTAAGAAGTGATCTTGAGGAATATACATTGCCCCCATTGCCTTGCGAACTGTCAACCGTTTTCTCGAGGGCATGCTCTGGTAATGAAAGCAAAATGACGCAACTGCTGAACTTGGATTGAAGCCAAGGGAAAAGCTCGACCCTCGAAGTGGAGAATATCGCTTGAGCTGAGGCATGCAACTCCCATGGGAAAGAAAGCGAAATGTTTCTCCGAGCAATCAGATAAGCGGCGGTGAAACTGAACCGTCAAATTTAGTGATAGCTAGTCCTTGGAAGTCCTGAAACAGAAATATTTCTCGCTAAGTATATACTTATTGAATTATTTTACTCCCTTGTTGAGATTTGAGGGTATTTTGGATTACGCGAAGAGTGATAATGGTATGTTGACTTTATTTATTGAGATTGAGACTTTACGAGTACCTTCTCCCATTTTGCCCCGATTCAATTTCCGCGTATAATTCCTAAAATTAGTTTTTTGAACGAGCGAAGAGAGAATATAGGTACAAAATTTTATAGTTAAATATTCGCAATATATAAATAAATATTTACAATCGCAACAATGCCATTACGCAGAATGAAAAAGGTATATACATTGTTGGGGAAAAACTCGCTGCAGAAAAACGCGCGCAGGAAAGGATAAGAATAATCTGAAAAAACCTGATGTATAAGATAATATTTTGCTACAACAAATATAAATAAATGAAATATATTTATGAATTGATCAGAGGAACAAGTAAAATTACTATACGATTATCAATCATGGTATATCAAATAGTAATGGAAATAGCTAAAATCCGTATCCGGGATATCCGTAAGAAATATAATATATTCTCGCTGTAGAACGTTATAGCCTTTAGCCATTTCTCTTTTCACGACGAAATGCGTATTATTTGCTGTACCATAACATTAAAGTTCAATTCAGGAGAGTTCTGGCCTCTGTCGGAGAAAAGCTTCATTTTTTCATGAAGATGTCCGAAGAAATGTTCTTTTGGATTCGAGCCTTGACACTCCTGCAGTAACCAATTCCTTTGCTCGCCACTGGCTGTCTACTCAGCCAGATGGCTGTTAAAAATGCCGGTGGAACTAATTTTGAAGTGAATCATCGACGCGTATCAACACTGCGAGAAATGTGATGTAAGGGATGACAAGTAATGCTTAGTAGGTGCTCCGACTGACTAACCTGACACCTAAGTAATTTCTACTATTAGAAATGACTTCGATTTTATGTATCTACAACCAGGTTTCGTCGAATCAGGCGATGGTCGAATCGTCGATGTCACCTAACGATGAAGGTATTGCTTGTGTTTTAAACAATTGCAAATACTGAAGTAGTAAAAAACCAAAGGATTTTCGCTCATGAGGATGATTAGCATTTATTTTGAAATTTTTTTTAATTATTATTGAAAAATGCATCAAATGTATTTTCGATAATTCCATTTTATGTTGGGTGAACAAGATTCATTTACGTGTCCATTAATGGTGGCTTTGGTATTAGTTGCGCAGTGTGAAATATGGCATAGTTAAATCTATTCCAGTTTCTAAGTTATGTAAGTGACGACACAGACTTATTCCATGGATTAATTTTGTAACCGCTGATAAACGAGTCGGTAACCCACAAAAAGGGTTTCCAAAGGGTACTTATTTTTCCCTCATATATGTATAAAATTATGCTCGTAATTTTTTACTATAAGTTGAAGGATAAATTCTCGTTTATTATTATTCGACGAAACCTGGTCGTACTCAATAAAATACAAGGAATGAGCGTTTTTTGTTTTAAAGCACGAAATTCCTCAAAGTTTAGCCAGAATACCTTTTATTTGTTAAGTTTATAGCCCTGCGAACTACAAAGAGTACATGTGTGAGGCAGGATTTGAACCCAAAGTCTTTGAAAATCAAAGAAGGCGAACCTATCTGAGCTGTGCCTTAGTTGTCATTTAGTGTCAACATTACTTGTTCTCCCGGAATGCAAAGGTTGCATTTTCATGAAATGGCAAAATACTTGCTACAGCTCTTTCCTGATTGATTTGCAACAGATACTGTAATCGGTGATTTCACCTGTTTGCGAATGCAGAGCGAGTAGGAACTGTCCTCCGCGTGAACTGCCAGCTCAGGAACCTATCGTGTCTCGGTAGGGGGTTTCAAGGTGTCGGCCGGCGCGATTGCTCTGCGTGAGGACTGCTAAGTGGTTTTCCTTGCGAGAAAGTCGGCCGATGTGTACAAGGTATTCCTATACGGAGAGGCTCCTCTTCTTAAATGTTCATTTATTTCCGTCGTGACGACTGTCAATCCCTCGGCTATCGGGAAGGAACGAATAGCATCATCCGGCTGCACTTAGCCAGCGTAGACTGATGAAATCCTCAGCCATATTACAGTCAGAATTGTGCATAAAACGTGTCCACATAATTGAAATTGGTACATTGTGCGATGCTCAATACTCCGGATACTCCCCAAGAGATTAGTAGGCCTTGCTCCAAATAATGCATGATTTCATGATCCTCCGAAATTAAGTTCCACCGATATGCTTCTATTTTAAACAGCCATCTGGCTGAGTCGACAGCAAGTGGCGAGCAGAGGAATTGGTTACAGCCGGAGTGTCAAGGCTCGAATCTCAAAGGGCATTTCTTCGGACATCTTCATGAAAACTTCAATTTCAAGATCCACGAATGAAATCCTCAGCCATACTACAGTCAGACTTGTGCATAAGACGTGTCCACACAATTGAAATAGGTATATTGTGCGATGCTCAATACTCCGGATACTCCTCAAGAGATTAGTACGTCTTGCTTCAAATAATGCATGGTTTTATGATCCAAGCTTTCTGAAGCCCGTCTTACACGGGGCACGTAATTTCACAGTCTTATGTATGCATAAACGTCTCGTGAAGCGGTGAACTGCAAAAACGCATAAAAGAATGCGCGAACGCGAGATGGAAAAATGGCCCCTGCTCTAATTCAAGTATTGTTGCACGCTAGATTTAGAAAAAAATGCTATTTCAAATTGTACAATTTCGTGCCCGTTGCGAAACGGGCTTGCAACCACACCCTATACCTGTAATGCAATGCTTTATCCTTTTTTTAGAAGATTGGTGTTAATTGCTCTATACCAAATAGTAGGAAAGAGTTTTCAAGGAACGAGTGAAATGTTTAATTCAGGTATAACACTATTTCCCTGGCACAATTATCCTACATATCACACTGTGCTCCTAAAAAATATCCTTTCACGGTTACCTGTTTGAAAAGAGGGCTAAAATAAGTTTTCGAAGCTCATTTAAATTAAAGTTTTCATCTTCTTCTCTCAATACTTTCTTTAGGAGGAAAAACTAATCCCATATTACAGCAATAATCCCACGATTGACATAGCACACTGAATGCAGTCACATTCAAGTTGTACAATGATTAAAATTGCAAAAAGTTTGTAACAATATTTTCCTAGCGTAAAGAGATTTCGTCTCTCGCCTCAATGCCTGTGTTTCGAGCATGATGAACAAATGAGTCATTTGTTTGCCCCATCCTTTGCCGTGCTATGCTTTTTTTGCGAACAAAGCGTTATTTAATCCCATATCCCTAGGGAAAAATGCCGCTTATCAACACGATCGCCAGTGAGACATCGCTGCAATTAGTTCGGCTAGATTCCCAAGTTGAGACGCTATCTCTATCTCACGTCATTAAGCTTATTACAAAATCTAATGCAGCAGGAAATTTATATGCATATACCTAATTGAGAGTATGGTCTTCAATTTTGATAATTATCCCCTTCTCAATGATAATCATGAGCCAAGAATACCCTCCCAAAAGGCCATCTATTGAGCAAAATTCCTGTTAGTGCCAAGAATTAAGAAAAGAATGCGTGTATGTACAAAATGTAATACATACATACATACCAACCACGCCGTTCCCTTCCGGGGTATAGGCAAAGTCACCAAGTATCACTCATAAATACATATTTTTACACCTAACTCTACTTCAATAATTTCCTCCATACTGACCTATCCTTGCAAACCTCTTTTGCCTCATTTACCCCCATACACTGCTTCATACACGCCCTCCTGTTTTTAAGACTCCTAATATTCTTCCTCCTAAGAATTTCCTCAACCACATTCAACCACAACTTTCTCGGCATACCTCTACCTCTCGCGCCATTCATTTCACTCTTATATATCTGTTTCGTTATTCGACTCTCATCCATTCTCTCAGCATGGCCAAACCAAGGAAGCACACTCCTTGTATGTATGTCCATTACTGGAGCATCTAACTCCCATTCATTTATTACCCACTCATTCCTGACTCTATCCATCCTACTTTTGCCGCAATCACTTCTCAGATAATTCATACCCACGGCGTTTAGTCCACTCTTTTCTATCCTGACATACCTATGTTTCACTACCATACGACAAAGTGGGGAGAAGTACACTTTTGTACACGGCGATTTTCGCTTCCTTAGACAGGCACTCATTCCTTGATATGCTCCACATGCTACCTACCGCTTTCCTTCCAGCGTTCGCTCCTCCCTTGATCTCCTCATCTATCCGTCCATCTTTTGTTAACACAAAATGTAATTAAGTATACTAATATTATTAATTATAATAATCGTAAACTATTATATATATTATAATAGTATATAAAAGTAATTAAAATGTACTAAGCATGAAATAAAAAGTGTCAAATTACATCACTTGCGTTAAAACACCTTAAGATTGAGTGTGTCATCATACTAGGCTGAAACCGTGGGGAGGGAGAGATAATAGAGGTAAGATTTTCGTGAGAAGCGCCTCTTAAAATTTGGCGCTAGAAAGAGTAGGACAGGGAGTGAAATTTTTCAGATGGAAGGATAAAGAAGAAAATGGTAAAAAAAAAATCAAACGGAGAAAAAAATGTTCACGGAGGTAATAAACGTGCGCTTTTTTCCACACGAACAAAAGATTCATAAGAGATTGAATTGCGTGGCTGTGGAAAAAACCGAGTAGCAAGGAAAATAAAAATCAATATGGGCGACAGGAATTATGAGCTGCAAAGTTTTTATAAACTTCATTACAAACAAACTATACTCCTAGTGAGACATTGGTAGTAATAAGCCCGGTACTTTTTGAGAACTGTGTGCGAAATTATGATTATGACCTTGATTCAAATTTGTGACTGATTTTAATGAAAATTGAGGCCACAATATTCCGTTCATGTTAATGATCCAATAATCGTCGGAATTTTGGTGACGGTAGTTTTATTGTTTCCTGCAGTAGACATTTTTCTGCCATTTTTCTTTTCTCTATATTTATTCGATACTTCGTTAAAACTGTTAAATTTAGTACCTGCGGACGATTAAAGAATAGTATCCATGAACATATACAGTCAAAAGTTTCTGGTTGATCTGTAAAAAAATCCTTAGTGAAACGGAGTAGAAATTACTATGTATTCTTCCACTATAATTTATTTCATTAAGGTTAGATTCAAAGCATCGTTGCCAGGATAACGACGCCAATGCGTTGAAACCAGTCGTGTCTTAATAAATTCGGATGGAAATATGTATTCTCGTTATTTCTTTGTTTTATGCGTATATTTTTCGTATTTTTTGCGAGTGATTATTTTTCTTCAGTGGGAAATTGTATTCACCACAGCAGGACTCATCAGAGGGAGGCGTTTTAAGTTGAATTTATTCTATGTATTGTGGTTTCATTGCATTTCAATGCATTTCTATGCACTGACATTGTGGTGTAAGTAAGATGTTGCACTGACTTTCCGTTTTATTCGGTACGGCTGTGACGCTGAACTGTGAAAGATGGCAATGTGGCTAAGACCGTGAAATGAATAAACCGAGTTACTTATTAATCCAAGAACAAGATTTCGTCGAATTTAATGAGCTAAATGACGTGATATCGAAGCGCCTAATCGAGGGAATGTGGCGTGACTGATCGTTGCTATGACTGCTTGGCCATCTTGTTGATAATAGGCATTTTTCCCGAAAGAGATGTGATAAAATGACGTCATCACCCGAGAGCATGTCTGCTGTTCCTTATCTTGGAAGGCGAAGTCGCTTTCTTAATAATCTGCGTTGATAATAACGATATGCATCCTTTCAAGGGACGAGAGAAGGAAAAGGATTTGGAATCTCAGTCCTTAACTGGGCCTTAAAGACGCACGTTACCTTGAAATTCAGAGGGAACTTAACCTTAAAATGATCACTTAACTTTCATGTTTTTGCCACTTAAAATTGCAGAGAACTTGGCATTTTGAACAATACATAATAGTCAAAAACATTAATTCTTCCTCCTAATTAAGAGTTTTTCCGCCAATTTCGGTGATTATCCCTTCCTCGTTTATGTTCCCGTGCCCATGACAACCTAAGAAGAAAATACTTAGAAAACTCAGAATACTTAGAAAATACTCAGAACATTTTGAAAATCCTTATAATACTTTGAAAACACCAGGAGATGTCACAGGAGATGTCACAGGGAAAAATCTGTAAGTGTTCCATGCCATCTTTTGCTTTTTTAAACTATTTATTCCATCTTTCTCTACCCCGAGTACAGCGAATTTGGCCAACATATATCGGGTGAATAACAGCAACAACAGACGAACACAAATGCCCATGCATGAGTGATGATAATTCCACCCAGGCGGGATTACGAACCCGCGACCTTCAGGTAAGCAGACGAGGACTTTACCCCGTTGCCACCGGGCCCAGCCAGTTCTTCTTTATCCAATTTATTTCCGTTTTCCTCATTCAATACTGGTAAAAATTTAAAGTGCTGAAAGACGGAATACAATCACCAAATTTCTAATACTGATACTCACCACACGATGTATGCCACTGGGACGACGCACATCCTGGGGAACGCTTCGGAGCGCGGAGAGTAAACGTGAGGACAGAGTATGACTTCCAGAATGATGAGGACTAGAATGTTGGTGTGGATGATGTGGTTCATCCACAAAGGCACGACGAAGTCGAGGTCCACGGGGTAGATTATCGCCCGGTTGGTCAGGAACATGGGCCAGAAGAGCGTGAAAACCGTCTGGAATGAGGAGAGAAAAATGTTAAAAATATGAGTAAGCCACTTCTGCCTCTCCAGGAGGAGGGTAAATTTTTATTGCGCATTGATGATCACTACATGGAGTTTTTTTCACTGTATATCAAGAAAAGAATGTAAGAAAAAACTGCCGAAAAGACACTCTTACACTATTGATTTTTGTTATAACTGCTTAACGTTTATTTCCGTATCAGGACAGTTTGATTGAAGCTTTGAAAAGCAAAGGCGATATGTGGTGTATGACTAGGGGATTAATACGTTTATAATGAGATCGAAAGGTAAACAATACCCAAAGGATATCGTACTGTCTACTTTCATTCCAACTGTTACAACACTTGTTTCAACTGCCTAGCAGTCATCGTCGTACCTGATGATTTGGAATTAAAATAGACAGTTGGATACGAGTTGTAATTAAAGTAGGCAGTACCAAATCCCTTGTGTATCGTTTACACTGCTGTTCTACAATAAATCGCCCAACAAAATGGAATTTATCGGAAAGTTTAACATTGAAAATTGAGAATGCTTAAATGTTTTACAAATTTTACATAGGGAGATTCTAAAATCTACATCCTTCCTCTTTATCCGGAGTTATCCTGCCCAAATAAACCATTTTACTGTCTTTAAGGTCACTCTGCTGCTACGTTGTGAGTAAAAACTAATGCTTTGTACTAGCTTTACGATTGTACTCATAAAATAATATTGCTTTCACTTTTGACCGTCCGTAGCTAATCGGAAGCAATATCATTGCGCAATATATGCTGATTATTCGACAGTTATATTTTTGATGAAATCTTGTTCCCTCGCCACGCGATCTGACTGCGGTGACATTTCTGTTCAATTAAAACATTTTAAAGTCGGTTCCTGTAGTTATTTGCTAATAACTGGAAAAACTAAGGTCGATTGGTGCCTATATTTCATTAAAATCCAAATCTCTGGCAGTATTTGCTTCTGATTAACAGTTTTTCGTGACAATGGGATTTTAACAACAATGGAAATACATCTTTTACCTATGTTTCAGCCATTCTTACATTAAATATTATGTGATTTCAACTCCAATGGTCGAAAAAGTAGCGTGGGCAAGTACGATTTTGTTACTAATATCAAGCGTATCGCATGATTTTTCTCTTAGAAGCCAGAGTATAAACTTAATGACATAAAGGCCATTTTACGCTGTAACACCGATAGCCTACATCCTACACAGCGATCCCCCGTAAAAGCGTGTGGCGGGTGGTGATATGGCATCAGCCTCGAAATTGGAGGGAATAGGTAAAAGGAGTGGTAGACGCCAGAGGTGAATTGTATATTTACAGTGTAGCTTTTGACTTCAATCCGCATCATTGGTGTCGGCCTCGAAGGGGTTGTGGCTCGCTAACTTTCCCTTCCCTTTTCCTTTTCCCACTGCCACCCACGCTCAGATATAAGCGAAGGCTTCCTGCCGAGCCGGAGGTAGTTACCCTGCGGGAGTAGATGCCCGAATCCTCTGTAGCTTATGTTATGGGTAGACGGGGAGTATTGATGTGACGGGACCCACACTTTGACCATAATTGGTCCGATTTGACCATAATTAGTCCGGCAGGAACCCGATCCGATGACGAACTCCGGTAGACCACACGATGTCTACCCATAAAGGGAGCCGGCGGACACCCTATCCCAAGAATTTGAGCAATGGGCTTCGCCGGTCCTCAAGAGATATATGGTAAGTTTTCGCGCAAGCGAGACTGGCGAGGACTCGTCTAACGTTGTTGGGGGAACCTAACAGCTAAGAGGACTAGGGGGAGGCGGGGGCCGGTTGTTGTCCTTTTGACGGCAATGCGCCTCATGGTGTGGGCCTCCTATCGGTTGTGCTTCGCTAACCCTTCCCATTCCTTCACTCTTTTTCCCACTACGTTCCGGTGATAAGCGAGAGCTTCAGACAAGGGGTAGGTTTTTAACCCGCGGGGTGACCCGAGGAGCCTGTAGCTTATGATAGTG
This sequence comes from Ceriagrion tenellum, assembly GCA_963169105.1. Lineage (NCBI taxonomy): Eukaryota > Metazoa > Arthropoda > Insecta > Odonata > Coenagrionidae > Ceriagrion > Ceriagrion tenellum. The sequence goes on along the minus strand of OY720641.1, from coordinate 84,581,576 downwards.
TCACGCTGTTTATGTTTTAATCACTAAAATTAGTGTATCTTTATTACTTTTTTCTCTTCTACAACTTCAAGAGGTATAGCGCATGGTCAAAATAAATCCTACGAGTCGTATTAGAACTCGTTGGATATGAATTTTTCCAAGTTCTACAAGCCTAACTTATTGCCTCCAAGTCTTTCATTCCTTCAATCAACTGTGGCGGTTTTTAACGGATCATTCAGCATCGTTATATATTTTATTAACTTCACTGATTTAATATTTCTGTTTAGGGTCGTAAATGTTCGCACCATATTCGATATGTGGCCGAACCAGAGCAACGTAGTGATCTTAAAGATCTCAACTGTCGGCTTTGTACATCTATAACTGTTATCACATAGCAATATCTCGTGTTTTCCGAACTACCCCCTGTTGCCAGTGAAATCAAAGGCAGTGAATAGTCATAGTAGTGAATAGTCACAAAAATGATTAAACTTATTAGGTATTGAGGTTTCTTTACGTAGTTTGAGCGAAATATCATTTCACCTAGAAATCAATGAATTTGATCAATTTTCAAAGAAAAATATCTCACCCTTCCAAAATTACCAAAATATTAACTCCTTACTAACAACTTTCCGAGATTTTTTACGAAAAATGCCAGCCATATTGCATGGAAAATGGTTCGTGTATGCACTACAGAGAGACTGAATGTAAAAAATGAGGAATTTCCAAAACCTAGTTCTCGTCAAATAAATTAAGTGTACAGTTATAAAAAAAACTTCCACTTTGAAGGAGTTTTAAACGTACCGGGTGCATAAAACGACTTAACCTGAAGACTTATATAGATATTTCATTATTAATTACTTGGAATTTCAGTTATATAAATGTATACTATTCCACCGTTAATGATGCAATATTTAATTCATGCTTCCCACAGCTGTGGAAGTTAAAACGTATAATTCGAATATGGTCTCAATTATGACTAGAGAACTATCTCGCTCAATCTACCTTAAGTTGAGAGGGGTCAATTTAGCTTCTATTAAAATACAATGCATGAAGATTCGTCCGTTTATAGTGTCTCATTGATACGCTGACGGACGATTAGATTGAGCAAGATGTTTGTCATGTGTTTTCCGTCGTCACGACCTTCCTTTATTAGCCTCTTCTCTCAACGATTTATGATCTTCGACCTTCTATTTTACCGGAAACGGCAACAAATCAACGCAACGTTTACTCAAAGCAAGGGCTGGGTGTTACTGCTGGACGTGACTCGGCAGATGATGGCAGCAAAGATGACAGTGTCACATGGCTTGCTATTTCTTTCCGTTGAATATATTCTCAAGCGCAAAACATAAGGTCAATATAGACTTGGATCCCAGAGTAAACCTATTTCGTGTGTGTTGTCGAAATGAAAGTTATTGGAAGGTTTGCTTTTCTTTGCTCACCTTAGTCTTCGGTGTGAACCTCGAGGATGAAAGAGAATGGCGAGATAAGATTTCATTTTCAGAAAAGACACTCGCCAATGTTTGGTCAGAGCAGTCACCTTTTCTGAAGACAACACGACAAGTTGCGAGGAGGAGTATAGGTGTATTTTGACATCCTAGGTCATGGCACATCTTCACTTTGGCTGGCCTGAGAATATTGATGCGTAATACCCACATAACAGTGGACGTTTTTGAATGAATGAAAAGCGCCCTGTATCTCATCTCTTTTCGCTTATTTTTCTCATGCTCGAATGTCCGTCATGATTGTACTAAAACTTTATACCTATCTCATATTTTAAAGGCATATACTTCTGACTCCCTCCTTGACTGATCAGGATATCTATGAAAGAACTCAACGTATTTAAGTTCAATTTTGCTTCTCAACTCAGCCTCAGGCCCTTGGTGTCCACCAAGAAATCTTTTCCAAAAATAATTGATCTAACAGGACTTTTTTTGATCAAGAGTACTTACTAAGTAACTTAGTAGGTAACTATGTAACTTAGTAAGTTTACTTAGCTAGTACTCCCAGAGGAAAATTGCAGGGACAAATTCTTATCTCAAAACATATTACGTTATGTATTACTTGCTGGGTGATAAAAGCTTGAGCTAGGAGGATTCGAAGAATTACTCTCAAACTGTTTGCGTTCGGAGAAAAGCAGAATAAATTTTCATTGACTAAATAATTAAAATACAACAGTTTATACCTTTCTGGGCTTTACGGAGACCTGATTGGTTCAGTTGAGAGTTCTATTTCCAAATGTTCTTTAGTCTTAGGTTGTATTTTATTCACGAACTGTTGTAAAAGATTATATTATCTCCGAAATTTTAATGTTCGGCTTCAATACTTTTACATATATAGTTACTGAAGAGAATGTACAAGCGCAAAAATATTTAAAAATAACATTTTCGCTTATTGTTTTAAGCGAGGTAGCCTGTAATCATGAATATTATACACACATGCATACCAATTACTCCTACCTTCCGGGATAGGCACAGTCACAAAGTTTAACTTATGAATACATATTTGTACTCCTAACTCTGCTTCAATAATTTCCTCCATACTGACCTATCCTTGCAAACCTCTTTTGCCTCATTTACTCCCATACACTGCTTCATACACGCCCTCCTGTTTTTAAGACTCCTAATGTTCCTCCTCCTAAGAATTTCCTCAATGACATTCAACCACAACTTTCTCGGCCTACCTCTTCCTCTCGCGCCATTCATTTCACTCTTATATGTCTGTTTCGTTATTCGACTCTCATCCATTCTCTCAACATGGCCAAAGTAACCAAATAATTATTCGCTAAATAAGCCGTGCTTTATCGTGATAATATTTTTTCAATAAAAACATTGAATATTTGAAGACGAGAAACCTCCCGAACCTGAAAGGTCTCACCGAACATGAGGACGCGGTCGTTATTTTTTGGATTATGAAATCGCTCCTAGTGGTCGGCGCAATAGACGACCACAGAACGACCCACATCTCCACCGCAGTGCCATTTTCTTTTCGACGTCGGGCAAGGACAAATATTTGTGGAAGGAAGACTTCCCCGCCCTAGCTCCAATGCGTACCTATCCTCTGTCGACATGTTCGTTCGAGCAAATAGAGGCCCAATGCTCCTCGGGTCGACCTATGAGCGCAATGTCGGCGTTAGCTATTTCACAAGTGACGGCTACACTTTCTTACTCCGCCCCTAACGAAGGATTTAGATACTAGATGTGATTTGTTTAAACCGTGCGTAAATTTGAGGGATATCCTAGGATTTTAGAATGATCCTAATGATTTTACTTTCATTTCCAATGAGTGAAACAGTTTTCTATCTTTTAGTCTTAGTATGAATACTCTTCGATGACATATCAGTTACTGTTACACGGCTACAGTTTCTTTGTCTGCCCCTAAAAAAGTATGAAACTAACGGTTCCGATTTTTATACCCTACACCACTACGTGGTCATGATGTATTGATTTTATCACAGCAGAAATGTAACGCGTTGAAGGAGGCATGGCAGGCATGGAAAAGTATATATAGAAATTATCAGCATCACCTTACGAGTAAATCTAGCTATGTCTGTCTGTATATCTGTCTCTCTGCACGATAACTGCCGTAAACATTGAGATATCGAGCTGATATTTGAGTCAAAAGCCTCTAGTTGTCCACAGACGTCACAGTTCTCAAATGGGTTGGATCGGAACAAAACCAAACCTTTTTTTTTTACAAAATTGAAAGTGGTGTTTAAGCTTCGGCAAGGCCGAAGATAATTTCTTTACTAGTTTTAAGTGCGCGTAAGATTGAGGGATATACTAGGTTTTCAGAACGATCCTAACGATTTTACTTTCATTTCTAGCGAGTAAATCAGTTTTCTATCTTTTAGTCTATGTATAATAACTCTCCGATGATATATCAGTTACTGTTATACAGCTACAGTTTATTTGTCCGCACCTAACAAAGGATTTAACTGCCGATAGTGATTTTTTTCGAACTGCGCGTAAATTTGAGGGATATCCCAGGATTTCAGAATGCTTCTAACGATTTTATTTTCAATTCCTTTACCTTAAAATATTTTAGTGTCTGTATGATAACTCTCTGATGATATATCAGTTATGTGTCATTAGCATCATATACGTGAAAAAGGTTCTCCATTCTTGACTGCGGGAGAACTTTCCACCGCTAAGGAATTTCTTTTCAAAATTAAAATGGGAAAGGCAACCGCACGAATTTCATTGGTCTGTTATATCTGAATTAATGTGTGAGCTCTCCATTCTGAGTCTTGAAGATAGCGCAGATGGGAACGCACCCACTTGCATGAACGACGATGAATCTGTCGGCGGGTAACGTTCTGAAAATACACTAGTTTTGGTCGAATGTTTTGTGAATATTTAGTGATCCTCTAATAAAAGATTAAAATACCGATTGTAATTTATTGTAAATGCTCGTCAATATGAGGGATATACTAGGTTTTCAGAACGATCCTAACGATTTTACTTTCATATCCAATGAGTAAATTAGTTTTCGATATTTTTGTCTTGGTATGATTACTCTCCATTGATATATCAGTTATATGTCATTAGCATCATATACGTCTGTCACTTTTTTGAGTGTCTGCACGCGTATCCTTCACCAGATGCATTTGGATCGCAATGTATTCCTCTTCTTATCCCTAACTCCTTTCTTTGTTTTATATTTTAACTTATATTTGAGCTTCAAGATTTACGAGAAAAAGAGTTGTAAGGAATAATTTACGAACAGAAAAATTAAAGCGTTTCACTATTCTGTGATTAAAAGTTTTACCCATTTGTGACACCTTTACGGAAAATCAATACAAAAACAGCCATCGCGGATGCAAATACCGAATTTCTTTTATTCTCTATCGTAGGTCTATTTTAAATTTTATAGTGTTATGTATTTACAAACGATCTATTTTGAAGTGCACAGCGTAACGCGCGGTGTCGGAAACGAAAGGAAGCCAGTTGCGTGTTGAGCAGCGCACTAGAGCGAATCGAGATGTAATATCGAAAACTTTCCCCAAATACTATCTGATATTTGTTTATAACGGCGTATCCATCTCTAGATGCTTTTGGATCGCTCTAAATTCTTCTTCTTTTTATCCCTAATGCCTTTCTCTGTTTTCTATCTTTTAACTTATCTATGAACATCGAGTTTTACGAGAGAGAGTTCGCCACACACTGATAAGTCGCAGACTGGCCTCCCCTACGACCCGCCGCTCTTAGAATTTGGCCACGTTCCCCACGCCTCAGGTCGGCACTGTATGCGCGCTATTTCGACGCGAAGGCGAAAGGGTTTTCTTTAGGATTTTCTCCATCGCTCATCTCGCTCGCTTTTGAAACTTCATGGCTCAAAATGCCGCCTTCACGCACCGCCGCGGCGCGGTGGTCGCCACTTCCCTCTCCGATGCACGGCGCCCCGAACGCAAGTTGCACATATTGCGACACTCGCGAGGGAGCCAGAGCGTGCAGCGATTCCGTAATGCGAGATCGCAGTCTGGTCGCTTCTCTGCGGCCTCTACGAGTTCTATTACGAACCATTTCTACTCCCGCGTGCCACTGTTATTATGGGGCACTGACGGCGTGGCGACCTTCCCAGCTAGCCATTGTTGAAAATAGCAACGGGACTCAACTGATACATCCCGTAGCTATTAACAGCCTAAGGCCGCACTGTAATTGGCCATTTGCTGAAAAGAAAGTTAAAGTTATTCCAGTCTAGGTCTTACGTACGTCTCGAAAGAGCGGTATTTTCTTGAATTTTTGCTCATAAAAATGCTGTGTACGCGTTAATGGTGCACCTTTGTTTCAAATATGTATCTATCTTCTCTCAAAATGTTTTAAAATATGCAATTACGAGTGTGATAAGTCTATTTCACTTCTTACTCAAATACGAAAATAATCTAATGCAAACGAATATATTTATAGTGCTCGCAGAGTTTCTGTGCACTGGAGGATTCCTCCAAGCCTAGCTGCCCATGGTAGATGAACAGCGATTGGCTGCCGGCGTCCAATCCCGTAAACCGGTTCTTAGTGCGCGCCGCGTACGAATGCTGAAAGTGGCGACCCAAAATAATCGGCGAAAACGAACGCTATGCCTCGCCGACGCGAGGGCCTTCAGAATATAAATACTCTGGACGAGGAACTACTTTAGATATCGAGTCAAAACTTGCAGTGATTGCAATAGTCATCGCATTGAGGTAATAAAGTAATCCACATCGGCGCAGGTCACCGTGGTTACACGATAAATAAACAAAACTTAAATCCTCTTCACCAAACATTTTGAAAAACACAAATACGAAAATTGCGACTAATTATCATAACAACCAATATTTTTATCGCTGGGTAAGATATCAGAATTTATCGAACCATATTTAATTCAGTTAAGAAAGCCTGGCACCCGCTGCAGGATAATTTAAAGTGAGCTAATGCTGAATCATACGATCATTTTTTCCGTCCCTTTTATAGCTCCAATAAAGGGATAGCTCCAATGATAGCTCAAATGATCGCTCGAAAATGATCGTGTGACTCGAACAAAGTCAGGGATGGCTCCAGCGATAGGGATCCCTATAGCTTTTTCCATCCCTGGGCACGTCCCTTTTTCCGTCCCTAGAGTCATCGCTGACTCCACCATTTAGCCAATCAGAGTGCTCGACCGCAAAGAGCGACTCTAACGCCACGTTCGGCTTTCAATGGAATGAGAGTAGTTAACATAGAAATGATGCGAAAAGGGACGGAAAAAATGATGGAAAAAGGGACGGCCAAAATGACCGTGTGATTCAGAAAATGATAGCTCGAGCTATCATTGTCTCGGTCCCTGAAAAGCTATCATCGGAGCTATCCCTTAAAAGGGACGGAAAAAATAATCCTGTGATTCAGGCTTAAGACTAGACTCTTTTGGGTCGCCACTTACGGTATTCGTACGCGGCGCGCACTGAGCTAAGATCCGGTTTACGGGATTGGACGCCGGCAGCCAATCGCTGCTCATCTACCATGGGCAGCTAGGCTTGGAGAAATAGGCAGCTTGGCTCCAGTCCACAGAAACTCTTCGAGCACTATAGTCATGTTATTATTATGAAATAGTAACTTATTTACGTCCTGAATTCTTGCTTCGTTCTTGCGGCGAGCCAACTCCATCTCCTTGTTCAAATCTTACAGATACTTATTTAAGATATTAGAATCACCCTTTCGTTCGTCATCTCTGGTAAGGATGAGTAGCTTAGCTTAGTGAAGCTGAAGTCTCGATTTATAACCTAACGAGAGGGAGTCTCGCCATCTTTCACATTCATATGCCATGTGGTTTTTGACACAGCCACAATCAATTTCAGACAAATAGTAAGTGGACTGTATCAAATATTTTTGCAGCCATATGCAAGCGCATATTCATATCTGTTTACTCGCGTGTCACTATCGTGACGTTACGAACAATTGATAGAGTAGCAATGTTGATTATTTCCTGCGAAAGGGTAAGGAGCAAGCCATGCTGTCTCTTGTTCATTTTGTGCCATCATGCTTTTCCTGACCTTCTTGCCTCTTGATAGATCTTTACCTTCTTAAGTACCGCAATCAGTCGGACTCCACCCAGAATGACCAACATGAGATAACACAATTCCGCCGTTGCTAAACTTTTCTTGCGTGCCCCTAACTGACCAATGAGTACCCCTCGGGAAACTCGTACACAGGTGAGGGAACAATGCTCACAAAGATTGATAGGAAATAGACGCCCATATTATTTTCGCGTTAGTTGACCATGATGAGAAATTTCTAAGTGCCTATCACGAAAACTATATTTCTTGCAATGTGACATGTCGCACGGCGCTCTAACTCATTTCTTCAGTTTTGTCATACATTGTAACCTCGAGACAAGAGCTTAAAGTCGAGCACTTATTTCTCTCGGTTCCGTATCCTTCTGATCAACCATGTGGGAATGAGTGTATAGCTCTTACTCTGAAAAGACTTGTATCCATCTTGGCGTGGGAGGAGATTGGAAACAGTACTTACTGCTCCCGAGTTTTTGTATCTGCCCGTCGACGAAGTTCCTACTTTTCCTGAGATTACGTAGGCCATCATTTTTCCTTAATTCTCACTGGAATCTAGGAAAATACAAACAATTCAAGTAAAAGTGTCAATTATTTCTTGATTGCTATAAACGTTATGACGTAAGGTTTGCCTGTGGTGTTGAAAAACTGGACGCATTCGGTGAGAATGGAAATCCCCAACGCATAAAAAGGCAAGTTAGTGAAAAATGTCGAAGTTTATTGCAGTCAAAACGTAATTGAAACTTCGACTGTTCGAGTTTTCCTGAATTCCAGTGAGAATTACGGAAAAAATGATGGCCTACATATCTCAGGATAAGCAGAAACTTCGTCGACTGGCAAATACAATAACCCCGGAGTAGTGAATACTGTTTCCAAACTTGTAATATCCTTATGTAACCGACTGCTGGCTTGATAATTTCCTAGAAGGATCGTTGTGATAATATTATGCATATCACTTGAATTGCACTCATGAATTACAAACCTAAGAATGATTTTACGGAATACATATAAGTACCTTTAGGTGGTCCTGATGGACAATCTATGCGGGATACGGACTAAGGAAGCGGAGATTTTAACTATGTACTACAATTTGGATTGATATTGCTATTTAAAATTTATTATTTATATTTACGTGCGTTACCAGACATTTGATCATTCTGAAAATGCGGTATGTTTATAATTAATTTATTTTTTTGGTCTTTGAATCCCGTAGTGTTCCATTTTCATCATGAATTTTTGAAGAAGTAGATGCATCTATGTGACTGAATTCTTCAGGAACCGCGTATGTAACTATTGGAAGACGCTATTTTAAATTATTTTTTGTCAACACCAGCACGGAAGATTAAGTGTATTTACAAAATTTGATCGAGTGTTATCTACAAAATTTATCGCACTCACCCTCGGTACTCTTAAGAATTTTTTCAAAAATCAAAGTACTTTGCAGGAAGAATTTTTGGACTTTACTATATAGTAACTTAAATTTTCTCCTCTAAGTATGAAAAGTCAATTTATGAGAAACTATCACAATTTATACCAAACAAAAAGTAATGGAACAAAAAGTGAAGAGAAAAGTAAAGTAACCTCAGCTTGAATAATCGCTCTTGTTTTGACGGGAATTGTGTGCCGCAAACCATTATTTACTCAACTACGTGTTTATATGCTGCCTTTAAATATGATTTTTTTTGGAGGTTCGCTTGAGTGAGATAATTTTAAGCATAGCCTTTAAGAAAATAATTTAGATCTATCTATCGTGGTTTATCGTGATCTGTGGGGCAAGAAGTCGTTGTTAATCACTAATTCCGATTGAATAATGAAACAATATGCAGTTCCTTACAGTCGTATGCTATATGGCCTAGGATGACGTGAATATATCATAAACATACCTGAATTTCGGTTCAATAGAAGTAAGTTTGTGAAATCAATTTGGGAAAATGAGTTTTTTTCTTCAACAACCTTAATGTTTGTTAGATTCATTAGGTGTTCGTCAATTAAAATAACTCATGCCTGCTACCATATTCAAGAATAATTGAGATAAATGTTATGAATATTTACTTTCCGAGACTGGCTCAGAAATATAGGCATACGGCGGTAGGTTTTTCTAATTTTTTGCAATGCAAACTGAATGTAATAAGGAAGATGAATATCGTGGAAAATCTTTTAGAAGCTAATATTTTCACCTTATTCATTTAGTGTTTTAACGGTATATACCAGTTAGAAAAACTCTTGAGAGGCTCACTTAAAATTAGCAACTGGTTAATACGGATAAGCTATTTTCCCAGTGTAGCTAGATTTGCGACGAAATGACAATTGTCTCAGTGGGTCACGGCTGCTGGATCTCTATTTCATTGCGAATAATTGCTCTTAATTGCTGATAATTATAGTCAGATATTTTCGAGGAGCTAAAAATACATTTGAAAGAAAAATGATTTTCCATAATAGCAGTAAAGGTGGAGTTTCTGCAAATCAGTGCTGATATAAAAAGTAGGAAAATTCAGGTCAAAGGTATTTATAACGATATTTAAAGTTATGACTTATTTACTTTATTAATATAAATTTATTTTCCTGGAGATTGTCGGTCATTAATTCATGTTTAAGCTGTTACTCCTTTGCCAATGTTTCGCATATTTATTTATGCTTCATCAGGGCTACAATGAAAATTAATATTTGTACTGTACATCAAATGAATCCAGTTTACAATTTAGGTATTTAGATTTTTTTAAAAATATGTATACATGTGATTTTTGTTATTACCTCAGAGAGAGTTCCTTTTGAATTAGGTACTTTTTGTTGATACCTCGTTGCTTTTTATTATTTGTTGGTCAATTGTTATAAATTTAGTAGATAAAAAATCGAAAAAAATTAAGTGTTGTTAAAGAATATAAAATTATGATAAATTTTAATTAATTTGGCGATATCTGTTCTTTTATTGCAGGATGTTTTGTTTTTTGTTAAGTGTATCATTTCTTTAAATTATCTTTTGGATAGGTTGGTTTCTATATCTATTACTTATGTTTCATGGAAATTAAATGAGTGGCTATTTTTGATTGCACGATCTGCTAGAGCACGTAATTGATTTTTGGATTCTATAGAACTTTTATGTTGGGAGATTCTATTTTTTTGATTTTGGGATGTTTGGCATATATATATATATTATCACAATCACCACACGGTATTGAATAAACTACGTTACTTTTTAGTTCATTATGAGTTTCAGGTTTTAATTTAGAATAAATGAATTGTGTTGTGTTTTATGATTCCTATGTGCTATTTTATAGTCTGTGTTTTTGAAAACTCTCGCTATTTGTTCACATAGACCTTTTACATAAATGAGAAGAAGAATTTTTTTTAGAATAAATTATAGAGTGAATTAGCTTGTTAGGGAAATGGTTTTCCTGTAAAATATCTTCAATTATTTTTAAATTTTTATTATGGAATATTCTATCACTCAAATTTATTGCTCTGAATTTGAGAGCTAGTGCTATGTTAATTTTTTGTTTTAAAGGGTGGTGGGATTGGAAATTTAAATAACTGTCAGCCTTATGAGGTTTCTTCCACCAGTCAAAGGAAATTTGTACCATCAGGATTTCGTTTCGTAATAATGTCTAGAGAAGGGAGTGCGTTATTGTTCTAATATTCTACTGTAAATTGTAGTTTTGGATGGAAACGATTAAAATGTTCCATTACAGTGCTTTCTAGTATTTTATCTGGTAATGCCAAGTATATATCTTCTACAAATTTGTATATGAAAGGTATATTGAAGGGTAATTTTGGAAGTACTGTATCTTAGAGTTTATTTGATGTGAGATCTGCTAAGATGGTTGCCACCGGGGATCCCATTGGAACACCACCTTTCATAAGATATTGACAATATTTATACTGTAAACATCCCTGGTTCACACAGATATCGAAAATTTCAAAAAAATCTTCTTTGTTAAGAGATGTGCATTTACTTAATTTTTCCCAATTATCTGAAACAATATTGTTTATTAAATCAAGGGGGATATTCGTGAAAAGTGATTTTACGTCCAGTGAGCAAAGCTTATAATCTAATGAAATAATTTGTCTATTAATTTTTTCAAAAAATTGAAATGAGTCTTTTATGTTGTATCGGTCAGACGATATATGAGTAAGTATGTTGGTGATGAATTTAGCGCATTCGAAAGTAGGGCTGTTCACAAAATTGACTACTGGTCTAAGGGGATTGCCTGGTTTGTGATCTGTAACTAAACCATAAAGTTTGGGTGGAGTGCTATTTGTTTTACAGAGTTTGTATTTTGTTTTAAAATCGATTTTCTTTTCCTTAAAAAGTTTTTTAACAAGAGTATTTATCCTAGTTTGAAGTGATGTTGTAAGGTTTTTGCTTTTGGGAACACTAGTGTAGATGTCGTTATCATCGAGCAGCTCATGAATTTTAATATAATATTCTTTTTTATACATAATTGCTGGATGTTTCTGCATTTACTTTACTCCTAAAATGTTTCTACGTCATATTTTAATTGGTAGGTATTCCACTAGCTAAGAAATATGTGAGTTAAATTTCAGTGGGGTAGCAAATATGCCCGAAAAAATTGATATGAAACGCAGTGCGTTTTGTTACTAACCTTAAGTTAGGAGAAACAATATGTGCAAGGTTTACTGCTAGTTTAGTTTAAGGAAGTCTTCGACAGAATTAGTTCCGCAAACAAACATTCAAACTGTAGTCATTTAGAATCGGCGGAAAATTGCTTACTTTAACTTGCGACTTCCTGTATAATTTCAAGCTAAGTGCTCTAATTTATGAAAGTAGTCTCATTATTGTAGAAGATATCCTTCAGAAGCCTTCATTAAAACCGCGTGATCACCTTACACACAAACATACATACCCATCACGCCGTTCCCTTCTGGGGTAGGATTAGACAAAATGTTTCACTCATTATTACATATTTGTACACCTAACTCTGCTTCAATAATTTCCTCCATGCTGACCTATCCTTGCAAACCTCTTTTTCCTCATTTACCCCCATACGCTGTTTCATACACGCCCTCCTGTTTTTAAGACTCCTAATATTCCTCCTCCTAAGAATTTCCTCAACCACATTCAACTACAACTTTCTCGGCCTACCTCTCACACCATTCATTCAACTACATTCATATATCTGTTTCGTTATTCGACTCTCATCCATTCTCTCAACATGGCCAAACCAACGAAGCACACTCCTTTCATACACGTCCATTACTGGAGCATTTAACCCACATTCATTCATGACCCACTCATTCCTGACCCTATCCATCCAACTTTTGCCGCAAATACTCCTCAGATAACTCATACCCACGGCGTTTAGTCTGCTCTTATGTCTATCCTGACATACCCATGTTTCACTACCATATAGCAAAGTGGGAAGAAGTACACATTTGTACACGGCAATTTTCGCTTCCTTAGACAGGCACTCATTCCTTGATATGCTCCACATGCTACCTACCACTTTCCTTCCAGCATTCGCACGTCTCTTTATCTCCTCATCTATTCTTCCATCTTTCGCATACATCTTACCTGAGTACACAAAGCCTTCAATTCTTCGTCACAAACGCACTGTGTCTCAGGGTGTATCCAATCCATCTTGTTCTTCTTTTCTATATGGTGTTCAATATGGTCCTTTCCTCTTTTACCCTTCTGTTCACTTCATCATTTCTTATTTTGTCCGTCCATTTGATCTTCAGCATCCTCCTCTAGCACCAGGTTTCGAAGGCTTTTAGCCTGTTCTGGTCACCTTTTCCAATGGTCCATGCTTCTGATCCATAGAGTGCCACGCTCTACACGAATGTTTTCAAATACTCTTTCCTGGTTTGTAGTCCTATCATCTTTGATAGGACTGTTGACTGCAGTTGTACTTTTCCCATGAACGCCAGCTTATTCTATTCTCTGCTTGATGTCCATTGTACATTTTCCGTCCCACGTGATGGTACTTCCGAGATAGGTGAAGGAATCCACTTGCTCTAGGAAGGACTTCCGCTCAGTCCAATTTGCGAGTCAGTTATATCAAATCCGAAATTACTAGTGACATGTTTGATGTCAGGGTAATCTAAAGAGAAATAACTGCAAAAGCGGAAGTTGAAAGACGGAATGAAATGTGATGTCTCACCGTAAGGTCACCACAAATTGCGTCGAATGACCCACTGCTAATTTAAATCAAGTCTGCGCCTTATTTGCAAATATACGTCGCACTGTATCCTTCTGACTCCAGTGGAATTCTTATATCCTATGGATCAGGAAAATTTCTCATCCAGCCAGGTTTACGCCCTCTTTTGCTAGATTTACAAAAAATTACAATCCAAAAAGCTGGTCGTCTCTCATGGGCCAACCATCGATATCACAGTCGTGAAATTCCCATTACTAGAATGGTTTTAAGGAAGACGACGTAAAGAAGTTTTGATGGGATTAAGTTTAACTGATTTAAAAGAACAGAATATCACAGAGAGCTGTTGCTGACCCATGTGGTATCCGGAAGCTGTTATAACTTAAAAATGTGAGTCTTCTATTAGAATCAGCCATGTCGAAATAAATATTTTTGCCAAAATAGAGATAGGTAACAGGAAAATTAATGCCTCTATGAAGTAATTCATGAAAATATAGTTAATTCCTATTTGTAGGTGGATATAATTCATGGAAATAGTGTCTATTCTATCGCTTCTCGTTACTATCTGATTTAAGCTGAACTAATCTGCTATTATTTTTAACAAGTTATTATGATACTGAGAGTATTAGTAGGCTTATTATCATAGGCTTATTTTTATTATTAACATAGACTTATTTTTTCGGGTAGCCCCTTGTTTTCTGCGCGAAGTTTATATTTCTTATTCGATTCAATGTTTCAGGGTTTACATTGTGGAACAGAATGACATGAAACGGTAAAACTATTTTCATAAAGTTCACACACTTTTATTTCCGGCGATGGAATTATTTTGATTATGACATTATAGATCACAAAACCATGATCGACGAAAGTAAAATATTTGTGGGGTCTACATAGCATTTAATCATTCCATTTGTATTCCTCCGCAAAAACCTTGAACGGAGATCGTTTCCTCAGTAATTTTCTTTTCGTGTAAACGGCATGCTTCGTTTTGATATGAAATAGGTTTTGTGCTCTCAGCTCATATTTTTCTATGTTTTTTTATATATTTATTTTTTCTATCTCTCGTTAACCAGTTGATAAGTTATCGATATGGTAGTAGTTATGTATTACTAGCTTGTTTCATCACATGTTGAATTTCTCGAGTGATTTTCCCATTGCATGTAAAAATTGGTCCGACATACTTGTATTCCGATGCGGTCTCTATTTATTTATTTTTATTTCCACCAAATGGATTATTTGCTCTTCTCTTCCAATGTGCAATGTTTACCTTACTTTGGATGTACTACCATTCCTCTTTTATTTATGATATTTCTCCATTTCTTTATATTATTTATAGAAACTAAACTTGATAAATCCACTGAGAACTACATTGGTACGTACATCCATGACCATCTCAATGGGTGAAGAACGTGAAAATTATTGCATCTTAGATGTTTCAAATGCTTTCCTCCCATCTATTTCGCCGATATATGTAATTTTTACTGGCAAAACCGCCACTGAGATCATCAGATCAAGTTCCGTCTGTTTTGCAATGTCATTATGATCCCGCGCAATGCGACGAAAACAGACGCTAATATGAGATTTTTACGTATAAAGTCGTTTCATAATGTCAGCATATGCGCCGTAAATTCGAAACGATTCTCTTAAAAGAGCTCCAAGTAACGAAAGGTGATTTCATCGACCAAACTATTGAACAGACCGGTATGTGTATGCGAGTCAAATAAATGGCAGCCGGTGTAGACACTCCCTGAGGCTCTAATTTCTCGCGGATGCGATGGTGGCGCAAGTGCACCGGGCGTGTGTTGAGCCCTGTTGCTAGGCAACGATTACTTGCCGCAATGGAATGTGGCTCTGTGCTTTATGGTCTTGCCAATTCCTCTGAATGCATGCTCAAACAGTGTACATCTGACCTCTTATTTAAAGAAGTACAGCTGGCCGTATCAGGGATTTAGTAAGTGTGCTTTTATCTCCATTCATTTTATTTTAATTCAATATATTTCTGACGGATCTTATGGAGACGGCGTACTTTAGGAATTGAGTTTTTGATTGCTTTGACAATGTTACGCAAGCGGAGATGTACTCATATTTCATTGTTCGTTTTCCTCGTTTTATTGATTTTGTTTCCTCTTTTACTACTTTATATTAATTTTGATGGTTTGTTAAATTCTTATTTTCCAGAAATGTCAGTTCTAAATGAACCAACCACCGTGCAAGCCTACTCTAGGATATCACGCAGAGTGTGACCCCACAACAGGCATGTAATACTCTATCCAGTTCAAGATCAAAATCCAATCTCCCTGGCCTCTATGGGTGGACCGGGAAGGATTCACGAGTATGATTGACGGCCATACGAGAAACTATGCGACTTCTATGTTGGTGAGCATACTTGAATAATATGAAGTACTAACCATTCAAATTTTGTGGGAAATTTCATGCTTGGGTGATGTGTCAGTAACAATTATAAGCTACTACACTATTTTGTTAAGACAAAAACTACCGGTAAACGTCCGTTTTGTTCTCACCAGCAAAAGATTTTGAATGAGAACCTCCTGGTACTTACGAAAATGACAGTGGATATTTGACGTAATGTAATGAACGTGAATTTATAAAATTAGAAACTTGCCCGTATTACGTATGATTTTTCAGAAATCTGTGTTAGAAAATGACCAATTTCTCCATATGATCGTGAAATTTTGTCGCGGTTTTCCGGAATTCCGGTGGAGAGATTCTCGCTACTTTTTCTCTAAAATATGCCCTATTTCTATAATTTTTATTACCAGGTTATTGGTAAAATAAAAATAATACACAAAAGCGCAATGTAGGCTTTTAGTGATGTAAATTTCACAGCGATGCGTTTACTGAAAGTTGGTAAAAAAATATTTCCCTGGTGAGAAGGAAGTGATTCGCCGAGAAAAAAATTAGTCATTAAATCTATCCGTTCTGCAATATAGTTCCTTATTTTTCATATTATATTAGTTCATACTTGTTGTACATACAATATTAGTTCATACTTGTCGTCGTAACTACAGTGAGACGTGGGCTTTAGCAAAGTATTTTGAACGTCTTCCGAAGAAAGGCTGCTACCTTCTTATACAAAAAGTTCCACCAATAATATATTCCTTCTGGTCATTCGTACCCCGATTACAATAACTGTTCGATCAAACTACTAAATTTAACGCAACAGCTCTTTACAAATGTGGCTGCACTACGCTGTATTCGATCTACTTCTGAGATTAACTGTACTTAGGGCCTCGTTCGATGGCGGCTTTCTCTAAACGATGTCTGACGAGGGGAAAATGTCACATTTTTCAAAACGCTCTTTAACCTTCTCGTCGAATTATCGTTGTATTCTTTGAATATTTTTTTACATTTATTTTAAGTTAATTATAATCTTTGAATTTTTATCTCTGATCTGTTCCGCATATTTACCCTGAGCGTGAACCTAATGTAGAAATTTATCGAAAGATTTTGTAAAGGATTAGAGAAGGAAAACTTTTACAAGAGCAATACATATGTAAAATATGTGGTAATGTAAAAGTTTTCCTTTAATAAATCGTTTTAAAATACCACTAAGTTACTGAGGAGAGATTTTTTTAAATACTAAAATATCGCGTCAATCTGATAGTGCCTTTCATGTGAGGCAAGGACATTGTGAACAGAGGGCGCTAGCTGGGTTACCGTGAAACCTAATTTACCACAATACAGACTGGTTTGTGCCAGCAAGTGTTGACTGACCAGATACTCCGTAATCGAACTGATGATACCATATTGTTCAATAACTTGTTAGAGTAGAAACCGAGAGAAATAGTCCTGCAGTATCCAAGTTATTCCCTATCACTGCTGTGTACTATATTTGCATATATTTCGTACAACATGCACACATTTTCCGACGTTTTAGCCTGTTTCCTTTATTTCCCGTAAAGCCAAATCCGCTCCATTCTCAGTCTACTGCCCAATAAATGTGATAAACAAATCGGAGTATCATATGCTCTTGCTGCAAACAGCCACGACTATTGCAGTATTCTACATTTCTCTATAAAAATTATTCTCAAGCCCTTGGCTTTTCATTGTGAATTTTCCTTCTCATTAGGTTTTACTGTCATAAACGTCTAATTTTCTGGAGACTATCGTATCTCTCGCAATATTTTATTGATTCTTGCTTGATTTGTTTTGGTAATATATTTCGCGGCGTGTATTAAGCGTGTAAGTAAATTGTGGCGTGTACTAAGCAGATAAAATCAAAAAGTTCTTCTATAAAACTCTCTACTTACAGCTGTTATACTGCACACCATTAAAAGCCCATTAGGATATCCTTTGAGGAAATCCATATCCATAATCCTTTGAGGAAACTTACGCTAAGAGACTACTCTCCCTATCGAAAGGTGAAACTTCGGACGATTTCGCTTGGGAAACAAATCCTATCGTTACGTTTTCTTCGAGCGAAGGGATGACAGCCAAGGCTAGTCCATATCTAAGGATTGTTTAGAAATATTTGGTCATTAGGTAACTTTCTTTTATTTGACGTATCTAAGATGAAATTCCGTGGAAATTTCTTTTGGAAATCACAGGTTTATTTGCCTGGAATCATGCATTAAAACCTTAAACCATCTACCGAGACCAAAGCTTTTTTTTTGGATAAGTTTGATTTCCTTTCAGCTGAAATTCCGCTTAAGCCTGTTTTTTCTTCGGAAACAATAGTTTTCTCCGTAAAATGAGAATTTAATCATGAAGTGATCTTCTGTTTTATCAAGGTCTCTCCTACTCTTCAATCTCCTTAATGTAATGCTTTTCCCATTTTTTTCTCAGTCCGTCAAGTTTAGAAGTGAATGCGGGACACAGGCTAATTCTTGTTCTTGCTAATGGCATGAGGTTTGATTGCATGGAGATATAAGGTTGAATAGAGTCATATGGATTGAGCATTATATATCTGAATCGATTGCAGTTGATTGAAAATAATAGTTCTCCTATATTATCGGAATAATGCACTCATCAGTGCTCTGTAACAGTCTCAAAGTAACTCAGGCCTCTTCTCTAACGACGTTTCTTCTTACATAAAGCCGACGATCTATCTGGAATGGTGGGCCATGAAGGAAAGTGATCATAATACGCCATGTGGTTAATCAGAACAAAAAAAGATATGCAGCTGACAGTTTTCCGTTTTTCGTCCTTTGACGACGATGTGACGTTTTATTTTTGATCGAAAGGTAAATCCTAATCCTATTTGTTACAGGAGGTGTAGTTCCCTTAAATGGTTGCCTTTGATGGAATATTATTGGATCGAAATATGTTCTTCATATAAGCGTGATTTTTAGCCTATAAAAGCTCGATTTTTTAGCTGATACAGCGTGGAAGAGGCGCATCGAAGGACAGGACACGTTTCATTTTATCCTAGCAAATTAGGCTTCATCGAATTATGTTTTGGTATGTCAATGTTTTGCACTACTCGTTCAAGATTAAGGGGCATGCAATACTTGAGTACCCTTAACTTGGTGTGACAGCTGTTCTCGAGATCATTTGTCTCACTAATCATATAAATTGAGAAACATCAAGCAAATAATTCACAGACCAACAAGGGTATGTTTTATTGATGCTATGGGCCATTTCCAATGTGATTGTGGGCGCTGAATCCGAATATACTCACGACAATTTGCTGTAACGTCAGGATTTTGAGTCATTCTAACCTTAAAGTGTCTAAATTGCAATTTTTAGGTCTTTTTGAGCTTGAATATCTCATAAAACAAAGGTGATAGAGTAATTCTGCGAACGAATTCCAAGTCTGCGTTAAAAAATGTATAGAATACAACTATAAGGCCTAGAAAACCTATTGTTTCCATTGCTGTATCTTATGTTTCAAATTTATCCACTCAAAATTAGAGCATAGTTGAGTTTTAATAAAGTTGTTGATATTTGCCAAGTTAATACAGGTTATGGTAACAATAGATTTTCATGGTTTCATAGATGTATTCTATACAATTTTTAACGCAGACTTCGAATCCGTTTGCAGAATTACTCTATCAACTTTGGTTTTTGAGCTTGAATAGCTCAAAAAGACATAAAATTGCCATTTTGACCCTTTAAGGTTGGAATATTTCAAAGTCCTGATGTGATAGCCAATTTTCGTGAGTACATTTCGATTCAGCGTGCAAAATTACGTCGGGAAGGCGTCTTCGCATCAAAAAAGCATTCAAGACCCTAACATTTGCAGGCCTGTGATAATCTTTCAGCGGAAATATATCTTGATATGGATTGGAACGTGAGTGAGAAATGATTTATTTTGATTGACAGAAAGCGCATTGTTGGCAGTTCTCCATGCAGTGTCAATTTGGATGAGTCAGCCAAATCCAACAACAGCAAGGTATTTAGTTCGATGAGAACGAGTATACTAACTCCTCTTGTCACGATTTACCGTCTTAAATGACTTGCTCTTTCCACCTTTTGACCTCCTTTCAACATGACTGCTTAATTCATCACGTGCTGAACAAAACACCGGTAATTTCTTCATTTGCCTTGGCATTGCACTTCTCAATCACTTAGTAACCACCCTTTATCTTCAAGGTTTTTTGAGCAGGCATGCTTGAAAGGAAGTACTGGAGTGTCATTACCCGCTATTTTTTTGTCCTAAAATAATTTTCCTGGATAGTTAGCGCTTATAAATCAGCATCAAAAGTCATAATGATTGGGCGGAAGCATTGGCTTTTGCTGCCCTAGACCTGAGGCTTCATCCGTTATTCAAACGCTCACGATCCTCCAGTGTTTCAGCCAATCACCCCAAATTACTGGAGGAATAAACGCCTTTAAGGTTTAAAGGGTCGAAGTTAGAATATTTTATATTCTTGGGTGAAACTCGGTGTTTCGTCATAATGAAATTGAGTGGCGTAATTCTGGGAAGAGGTCTTTTATCGCGAAGGTGACCCTTCCCCCAAGTTTTATGATCAATATTACAAATGTGAAAATGGACGCTAGTGTTGGGGACTGTAATTAACAATCATTAAGCTCACCTTCGAATACAAAAGATAAATATCAAATGGTAAATAGAGAGTGAAATGGCTAACTCTTAACGATACTATTTGCTCGCGGCATTTAAGCCACACCAACGGCTGATAATAGTTACCATTAAAAAATTCATTTCATTTGGTGATGCTGTCGTGAAAGCGATGGCTTGAAGGAATTGAGGTAAATAATACCATGGCCATTTACCCTTTTTAAATGTACATAATGTTTTACCTTAGTTTACTGCAATCGCAAAAAGGTTTTTTTTTAAATATTTTACGATTCTTAAGAAGTAACCATCCTTTATATACCTCGGAAGAGTTATAGCACGGAATGGATGCTGTACGGAGGAAATAAAAAGTAGAATACCACAGGGAAAGCCTGTAGTGAAGTCTTCTCCGCGCGGTGCGCTTAACAATACGGCAGCTGTAGCTTGTGTACTTACCACTCCGGTTGGGAAGAATACAGACTCAAAGAAGAACATTCTCATTTTTTTGATGAGCGCCTTCAAGTCCCGGAAGGCTTTAGGTTGTGTGAATTCGAGGGCATCTTCCACCACGCATAGGACGAAATACACTTCTTGGAACACCTGGAAAGACAAAGCAGTTGTTGCATGAGCATAAATAGCGAAAAAAAGCTTAAAAAATTAAAAATAACGAAAAAATCATGCGGGGTCGATTTTATATCAGCGAACCAACATCTCTGAAATCCAGACGATATGGTTTGGCGGTGAAAATGGATTAAGGGTAACAGAGATGTGGTCATTGAGTAGGCTACGGCTATTTAGAAGATCAGGGAATGAGGCGAATAACTATGTTGGGGTAGAGGAAGGAAGGAAGGCGCTAAAGGAGATTAAGAGACTGAGATATGGCGGATGATTATAAGCCATTTATTATAATTTCATTCTATGTGTGGTTGTGTGTGAGTACGTGTGTCCTTCACGGTGTTAGCCAGCGGGTTTAACAGCCCCACGAGCAACTAAGTGTGGTATTGTATGCCCGGGTAAGTTGGTCCCTGACGTGATAGTAATCTCCTTAGACCGTTTACTTGTGAGTGTCCGACTTGTGTTTCTCTTGAACAAAGTGTCAAACCCGTGTCAGAGAAATACTTGCCGGTAGAGTTAGTGAGTATTGGCTAGGTTTTGTGTAAATGTGGTTTTTGCCTGTTGAGTGATTCGTTGACGTGGGTAACAACCATGTATATTTGCTAAAATCACTCTCTGGTACCTATGGCATAAGCTAGTAATTCTATTTTACCTTATTGATTGTGTGAGTCTGTGTATCCTCCGCGGAGTTGGCAAGCGGGTTTAACAGTCCCGTGAGCAACTAAGTGAGGTGTGTGCCTGTAGTAAGTCTTACGGAAAACCACTTACATGACGAAAAAGAAAAATCTCGTAGTAAATTCCACACTTAAAACTTTTATTACCGACCTAGGTTTGGATTGCCTTGCAATCATTTTCAAAGGTTCTTTCACCTTTGAAAATAATTGCAAGGCAATCGAAACCTAGGTCGGTAAATAAAGTTTTAAGTGTGGAATTTACTTAGAGTTTTCTTTTTTCGTCATGTCTGCGGTAACATTCCACAAAGTTATGCCTTCGACCATTAAGTTTAAGCAAACCACTTACTTGTGTGTGTCCGACTAGTGTTTCTCTTGAACTAGGTTAGCTCTAAGTCACAAAAATACTATCTGGTAGAGTGTGAGAGAGCACCTTTTGTGTGTTTGTCATAAACAAGGTATTGGGTGTTTGTCATACTTGTGTTGTGAATCCCAGAAATAGTTTTTTTTACACCGTAAATCTCTCAATCCCCCCATCCCCCTAATTATTATCCCTGAAAGGTTTTTGCTTACGGCTATTGGAGTTTACCCTTACAATTAGATGGTGGATAGGTCAGAAATTTAAAGGAATTGAAAGGTCAGGAGTTTTAAGGAATGCTGAAAACAGCGATTAAGGGGAATAGGACTAGGTGAGCGGAGAAGGGGACGAGTATTAGGAGATGTATAAAAATGAGAACAACTGAAGAAGGAGATATTGAAAAGATAAGTATATGCTAATAAAATAACGCATAGAAAAATAGCTTTTTCTGTCCAATCACTCGTTAAAATTCGTGTGAAGGCCGCTTTTCACAGTACGTTTTATTGTACAAACAAATGTATATTAGAATATTTAATAAAATGAATGGAGTTAGAGCAAGTTCTATTTCTAGTTCAGTCATTCAAACAATCATACAATTTGCCGCTTTACACGGTAGAATTTACCTCATAAAAGAGTTCATGAATTTGTTTGTACAATAAAATGTACTGTGTAAAGCGGCCTTAATACTTATACTTGGAATGAATGTATTATATTTGGAGGGGGCCCAAACTTCGGAAATATTTTTCACCTCAATTTCTTGTGTGATGACCAAAACCTGCCTCTAGAAATAGTGTGATTGATAGCTACACATCGATTGATAATTAATAAATGCAAGATAAACATTCGATTGAAAATTAGACTCAATCTTACAGGTAAATTAAAAACCTTATTGTTTTCCGACGAAGTTATCAATAGCCTACGAACTCCGACATACTATGGTAGATGAGATCATGAGAATAAAATAAGGGAAATAGATTGTAGAACAGAAAGGTTTAAAAAGTCGTTTTTCCCGTGATCGATAGGAGACCATAATGGCCGCGTTAAGACTGTGAAGTAGGTTAGATGACAGCTAGTGTAGCAGATTTATTCATATGCCTCTAATGCATGTTTCTAAATTGCCGAGTAGTGCTAACACCATTTTTTGCATGTTCCCTGCATGACTCTAGTGTCACGTTTACATAGTTACATTACAGATTATTATAGTAGTTTATCTAGCATTTGTAGCATGCCCATTATGTGGTGCTTTCTGGTGAAAGTAAGTTTGTTCACCGCAGTTCTTGTTGGTGATAAGTCAGCCCCTGCCAAACACCCTTGTGATGACTTGCAGAGTAATAAGTTGATGAAGATGTAGTTATAATAAATGTAGTTCGTTTCAACGACGACAGCGACGTAGTAGAACCCTCAGATCGTTTCTGTGCAACCTTTGCGCAAGCGTCCTGAGTTTGCTATGGAATAGAATGTGCGTATTTCTTATTTCCTCGAGGCCCTTAGGGAAATTATACGCCAATCGAGATCGAGAATTGGCATCAAAACAAGGAAAAATGGTAATTATTGTGGTTGAGAGAAGTGAAATGTGTTGAAATGTGGAATTTCCTTTCCATTCGTCCCTTCTTTCTCCTTCGAGAGAATGTTCCGTGAGAATTAGCTGATGCGCAATATTTCTATTTTTACTGTTAATCATATAAAAGCATGGCAGTACTAGATATTTAAGGGAAATTATTCTGGTTGTTGATAAAAAAAGTTATAAATCTTGTCCCACTCTATATATTCTCCGCATCTGCATCTTCAAAATACGAACTAACTACAAATTAACGTAGATATCGGTAAAAATGAACATAATATATAAGTGGAAAATTTCCTCTCATTCTTCTTGATGAATTCTTTCCACCACATCAAGCCTGATACTTCTCTTTTTTTTAAATGAACGTATATAAAGCATGGCATAATAGTGAATCATGCAATCGCCATAATTTTTTATCATTTTTAAAACTCATGGCTCATGAAAATGATGATTTTGTTTTAAAAATACATTTATCCAGTTCCAAGTGCAGAAATAGATGCTCATTTGTCAGTTATCTTTCGTTGCTAAGAGCAAAATTCTAGGGACTCTATTTAATACTTTTATCACAATTTGATTGTTTTAAGAATAGTTATGTGAAACCTCATAGTGTTAGTAAAATAAGCTTTGTAAATTTCGCTCATTACATTCCAACTTTAGACACAGAACCTGAGTTTGCCCAGTATTTTTTCCCTTTTTAGACGAAAATCTTAAACAATGACCAAGTCTATTGTATTTTAATATGTAGTAAAATGAGGATTTCTGCTTTCCGAAGATCTCTTACCTACAGCTTAATTTCATCTGAATGATGACGCATTTAAATGTTAGAAGCTTAAGAAGGTGAAATGCTATCTTGGCTACTTCCTTCACCTGACGCTGTCTGCGTTGAAAAGTGGGCCCAGGGACGAAGAAATGTAAGCAAAACGAGAGAAAATTATTCCCTTCTAGCCCGCATATCGAAAGGCCGATCGGGTTATTCTGGTGGGCTATAATTTCTCCATTTTACCATTGTAGTGTATGAGTTGGAACCCCGCTGCGGGTGAACTAGTTGCGTTTTCTCAAGTCTCTGATATAATTATATTTCCTCCCAAGTATGGTGCACTGCTACGTTGATAACCTTCACTTCGAAGTCGATATGGCAAATAGGAGGATATCCTGTCCCTGATCGGCAAAAGTTACCGGGTCCGTGGCATGGGACGGAAGAAGTAAGAATCCTGGATGCCTTGACAGTCCGATGACATCGAGATTCCCGAACGTTTCATCTTCCACTCATTAGTTGTCAGTTCCGGTGTAAGGTTTTTACAAATTATCCCGTAAGTCGAAGGATTTCTAGGTCAATGATTTTTTCATCTCACTCCAGATTGACTTGTTTTCCTTCTATTCATAAATTAAGTACGGATTTTATGGCTTTGAACAGGTCTGCATAATACTTGACCTCTTAATTTAAGCTAAATGCTTATTATTATCTACATGTACATCTGCTTATTACCCACAAGCCACCACAAGGGTGTTTGGTTGGAGGTAACTTATCACCAATATGGACTACAGTGAAGAAATTTATTTTCATCAACAAGCACCACACTATCTGTATGCTACAAATGCTATAGAAACTACTAAAATAGATCGCGTCAGACACTTCTAAAATAATTCATAATGTGACTATGAAAATGTGACGCAAGAGTCATGCAGGGAACATGCCAAACATGGTGCTAGCACTACTCGGCATATTTAGAAAGATGCATTTAGGAGCATATGAATAAATCAGCTACCTTCCTGTCAACTAAACTTCTGAAGTCTAAACGCAGTCATTATGGTCTCTTATCAATCGCGGGAAAAACGACATTTTAAACCTTTCTGTTCTACAATCTATTTCCCTTATTTTATTCTCATGATTTCATCTACCGTAGTATGTTGGAGTTCGTAGGCTATTGATAACTTCGTCGGAAAACAATAAGGTTTTGAATTTACCTGTAAGATTGAATCTAATTTTCAATCGATGTTCTGAAAATAAATATATTGGGAGAGTTTTTGCACTTTGGTTAAAGTGGAGCGCTTAAAATGCCAAAACTTCCCTTGCGTTGTAGTCTCGTCGTCAGGGATGACTCTGATTGAGATTTCTTTCACAGAGATATCGCTGCAACGCAAGGCAAACTTAAGACTCCTCACGCAGATAACCTAGTGAGATGGGTACCCTAATATCTACGAATTCTCACGGTCTTCGATATTTCGCTGGGCAAATAGGAGCAGCAAAATGCATTATATCTTAGAAGCTTGAAGTACGGGTGATTACTTTAAGGGCAAAATTCGAAACTCCCTCTTTGTTTCCAAATGCGTGCCTATTTCGCCTACTTCTACTTCTGTGTGTCTTTCGGGAATACTGCTGGTAGGTGCTGCCATTTTATGTCGGATTTGACTTGAGCTCTTTAAATTAATAAACTCTCGTTTTTCTTTTTCTTAAAAATTCCGCCAAGTTTCAAGTTATACATGACCATAACGAAACACCTTCATTGCTTGGTCAAACAATTATCGTGATGCTCTATCCATCTTCTTGGATGTCGTTACGATGATTTGGTATCAACAATAACGCCGTTCATATTGTTACTACATGTTGGCATGGTTTCAATCACTAGAGCCTACAACCTATTTATTTTCTCTAGCATTTTAATGTACTAGTTTTTTTCACGTTGCAAATCCTGCAGTCAAAATTCATAATTAGAGGTGAGTGCGGTGGTTCCTTTCTCTTCCCGTAGATACCTCTCCAAAGTCTGCTAGCAATCTACTGGCCATCAAAAATATCGAGTCTCTCGAATTTTCAGAAGTTGCATCTGTGAGTAGGTTGAATCGGCTCCTACAAAACTGAAAGAATGGGTTAGGTATGGTCATTTCAATATTTATAGATGTGTGTGGAAATATTTTCTCGGCTAATGGATATTTCAACAATTTTATTGGAAAATAGACAAGATTTTTGTTTTTTAAGCTTGATTTTGGTTTTTATGATGGCCCAAAGTTAAGTTTCTGCATTCTCTTGATTATTACTTGCACAACTTATGCACTTGCAATTTTATGTATATTTCCTCGAAATTCTCTCTACATTTAAAGGCCTGCATCACCAAATGTATTTGAGCTCTTGTGAATGTTATTAATCTCCGCCAATCTGGGAACTAATAAAGCGATCAAACATTTAATTGTACCCTGGTGGTCGTGATGACGCCAAAATTTCAAATACATCAAAAAAAAATTACTAGAGCTCTGAAATACCACCCCTATGTATTTCATAAGAGCTTGCATTCAGATCTGTATCTATCATCCATCGGTAGTCAAACAATCTTCCAACTGAATTAATTTTTTTTATTTTCTTCTCTTGTGCCTTGTTGCCGTCCTAAGCATGCCACAAACACATGCGGCAAGCTAATCCATTACTGTATTCTTTGTCTTCTTTGCTGATGTCCTTTGCCTGAGCGATTGTTCCTCTTATGAAACTCATCGTATCCTCAGTGATCCACTGTACCAGCCTCTTTCGCGGACGACACAACCTTGCGTGGAGTAAGTAGCTTAATCCTACACTTACCATTAAGTAGGGTTAAGCTACTTACACTTTCATTTTGGAGATAAACAGTTTCCCTGGCCTCCCTCCGTCGCCTCTTAATGGTAATGCACGTAAGTCATTTCCGGTCCCCTTTCGAGCATGTGGGACGTACTAAGTGAAAAACTGTGATAAAGAAGCTTTCTCCTATCTGAGTCTATTGTTTTTTTTAGTTTTACCCGTGCAATATGGTTGAAGAATGCCATCGTTTAATATCATATTTCATTAATCCAGTTGATGCCATAAGCGACTCGATACCTTTAATTAAGACTCTTTATAAATTAAGAGAAACTTAAGTAAGAAGACCATCGTATGGCCAGTGCTAAGAACTCTAAGAGATAGTAACAAGTTGTTTCGATCGAAGGGTGTTTCTCACAATAGAAACGTGTACCCCGAGTTTCATGGCTTCTTTTGTAGAAAAAATAATCGCTAGTGAAAGGAACAATCAGTGTATACAGTGTCGTATATCTTAAATTGAAAACAATTATCTGTATACGTTTCTTCGTCTGAAAGATCTGTCTTAAACTCAAAGATATGATCATGAAAAACAAATTTCTTAATATTTCTCGCATTCAGTCAGTCTTCAACAGCATTTTCAGTGGGGCAAACGAGTTTAAATTTTTTACAGATTTAGCCTTCACGACGTTCCTTTTCAAGGTAAACGCTTTAAAAAAGATATGCTAATGATTTCCAAAACTTCCAAAGCTGATTCTGTTTTACTAATTGGAAGATGAAACTTTGTTTTCCATGTCGAATTCATTGAACATGACGGGATATCATGACGGGATTTTTGTCACCTTTCTATATATATATATTTGCCTGGTGAAAAACCCACCAGACGGGACTCGAACCCGCGACCCTCAGTTTAGCAGGCGAGGAATTTACCCCGTCGCCACCGGGGGGCCGGCATAGGGAAATAGGGAACTGGCTAGGGAACCATCTCCCTCAAACTACCTTAAGTTCCACTCTGACTTTGTCTAGCTAACTTTTCTCTCCTCCCGCCTATTATTACCTAACATACGTTTCATTATGCAAGCCTTCTTATTTATAGGGGTTTTTATTTAATTTTACTCATTAAGCTGCTTTCGTTACCATTTAGTAATCTCAACAATCAAACTGTTTTTAAAAATAACTTCTTGGTGGGTGTTAAGTAGAAATGATACGGGTGTTACAGCAGAATCATAAGTAGCCTAAACTTTCATCCATTTTTAGTTACTATTTCCGTCATAAATGGTGAATTTATCCCTACTGTTATTTTTGGTACTTTACATCCATACCCTGTCACTGATACCCTTGAGCGAGAAGTTTCGCTTTATGTGAGACAGAACGGAAAATAATTGTGCTTGTGATTTTTCGGAGATGTAGTGAAAGAGTTTGGACATGAGTAAATATTAGAGTTAAGTGACTCATATGACAAATGATGAGAATGTTTTAATTCATATTTTAATAGTCAAATAAATATGCAATAAAGTAGTGACACAACATTTTAGATAGGGAATACGATTGATACTCATTACTTTTCATGATTTTACAACCCCTTGATCACTGATCATAAA
Organism: Ceriagrion tenellum; assembly: GCA_963169105.1. Taxonomy (NCBI): domain Eukaryota; kingdom Metazoa; phylum Arthropoda; class Insecta; order Odonata; family Coenagrionidae; genus Ceriagrion; species Ceriagrion tenellum. The sequence continues at coordinate 84,552,648 of OY720641.1, read as the reverse complement.
ATCGAGAAAGCTGCACATAATACCTCATAAAGTCATAAACTAGCAATCTGTGCTATCATTGGCTGGATGCTTCAAGTTATGACGTATAATTTGGATATCCTCTTCATAAAACGCTGCGTCGGGAAAGCCCGAGAATGTGATTTACATGCATTGAGTGAATCAGGACTTTCATTTATTTCCCTTTCGAAGCATTTTGGACATGATACTGCGGACGAATATTTTGAAATCCTACTTAGAATCGGAATTGCTAATTGTTCGTCATTCTTCTGGGATTTGAGTGAATTACATGACTCTACTTCGTTCTACCTGTGTCATAATGGAGGTTTTTATCAGTCCCGCAGTGCATTCTCCAGCTGCGCTTCATCTAAATCGAAAGTGTGTGGTGACCGCGAAATCCGTCGATACATGTGTCAGCAGTTATTCCAAGGACGGAGAGGATAATATAATTGAGTGCTCTGAGATCCATTTAGCGGTTGACTGACGCTTGCCCGTCCGTGAAGTCATCATTCTCGTCCGCGCAAATGCATTGAATTCAGCGATCCGTAATCCATGAATGGTGCCAAACGAATGTATGACGCCTTAAGCTAGTTTGAGTGAAATATCATTTCACGTAGAAATCAATGAATTTGGTCTCATTTTAAAGAAAAATACCTCTCCCTTCCGAAGATGCCAAAATATCAGCCCAATAGGGAACTACCTTCGACATATTTACCAACAAATACCAGTCATTTCACTTGGGAAATGGCAAGTAAATGCACTCCAGAGAGCCATTATTTTTAACATTTTGAAAGCTATGGACGTTATGGTACGTCCTCCTGTATTTTCTGAGAAGGACGATGGACGTACTAGGACGTCAATGGAATGTCATTACTGAACGGCAGCTGGACCTCATGGTACGGCTGTAGTCTTTCTGGTAGACATACACATGACCACAAAGTGCCAAAATAATTTTTTATAGCAAGTAAAGGTTAATAAACATAGATTTAACAGTTTTTTTTCCAAATTCAGGTAAAATCCTCAGTTTTTCTGAGAGAACCTTCAATTTAAAGCTCATAACGCTAATAAGTGTTAAAAATGAGATATTACTAACACCCAGATCTCGCCAAAAAATTTAAGGTCTGTAGTTTGTATGTTTCCTCAAATTTTTTTAACATAAACCATATAGTCACAGCAGTGATTTTTTTAGGATCGTAAAAAAAACCTTCCGTTGTGAAGGAGTTTTACACGTACCACGTAAAGAAAATGAATCAAGTTAAAGACTTATATAGCTAGATTCATTTAAATACGAAAATATACTAGCTTGTGGAGATTACATGGGAAACAGGCGAAGTGAACCGAAAAAGGAATTCGGCCTACGGACGGTTTATGCATTTCATATTTTTGTGGAGACCATTGGTTTGACGATATCAAAATTCAGAAAATGATTTTGCTCGTGCTGTGTTGAAACTTCCTCTTTAAGAAACGCATTGAACTCGAGGACTAGCGGGATGGAATAAAATTTTGGTTGCGGAACATGTGCTGCTGATTGAACTACACCACAGAGGCAAAGACGAACATTCTGTAAACGGAGTAGATATAATTCCGTCTTAAATTTTAATGAAATAGGAATGAAAATTATTTACAAAAAAGAAAAAAAACAAAATGATCCATATCTAATCAAGTCCATTACAGTGGAGGCCATTTCTTGCAAGTTATGTACTTCTTACAGTTGAGGCTGAATTTAGAGCGGCTAATGGTTAGGTATTTTTGTGGTAGGTCAAACCTTATAACTTTCAAAATTTTATTATGGAATGTACAACTAGTTTCGGCTGTTCCAACTTCAGGTTCCTACAATTTGGATGTTACAAATTTTGACTTACTATAATATCGACCTCCCACATGGCTTCAACTTTTGAACCATTGGGTATTTTTTTTATTAAGAAACTGAAGAATGTGGCGAGAGGATCGAAAATACATCCTTTTTCTTTCTCTGTTCGGTGTGACAGTTTTGTGCTGATATAAAAATAATTTTCAACCAAAGCTTGGGAAAAGTGAATTTTTTATAAGCTAGTGTTAATCTAGATAATAACCTTCTGCGCAGAACTTTAATGAGGAAAAAAAATCATTTGATCATTAAAAAATCTTCGGATGGTGCAATATGAGAAACGGTCGTAATTTAAGTTTCAATTATTGGTGAGAATTTGCACAGCTTTCGTTCTTCCATTGTTTGCATTCTTTATAAATGTGAGCTATTTTTCACTATTCTAAACATTCAAATGAATTTAGCGTCATTCAATAGATAACATCTCATTTCACTAATGACACCAATATCAGAAAAAAATTGTGCCAATTTTTTAGGTATATCCTAAAAATTAAGCCGATTTCCATGGGAGAGTGCACTTATCATTGAATAAATGAGGAATACCCTATGCACAAATCGCATCAGATATGTGTCGGTTTGCATTTTGTATACACTCTCACTCATTAAAAAATAAATGTACAGGTATTACTTTTTTTTGTTGAGTCACAAGAAAAGCTTCAGTTGCGAGGGCCTTTCAGGTACACGACCTTGGAAGAAATGAGTCAAGATTCAGCCTCAAATATGTGTGCGTAATCCATTACCGCGAAGCAGAGTCATAGGAGAAAAGGTTTTGCTTCGTTAAACTTATTACTCATTTTTACTTTTTGCTTATTATAGCTGATTGGATTATCAAGCATAATTCGAATGTGGTCTTTGTTGTGACTGGAGAAAATTCTTGCTCAAGCTACCTAAAGCCCACCTCCTCGACTTCCGATTTTTAGAGTAAAAATAGATCGACCGCGGGGAGTTGAGGCGAATGAACGTCCGCCGGATGAAGGAGATGAGTCAGCACAGTTTGGACATGGAAAGTGCCGGAGAAGTCTCGCGATCGTCAGAGGGGAGGCAAGAGGGGGTAGGGGAGGGACGCTCAACGACCACGTGCGGACTACTTTCTTTCACGCGAATTCGCACGCGGCCGGGGAGGGTGGGAGAGTAAACAAATGAGAATCGATCGCGCGAATCCACTTATACGCTCATGCTCAGCCTTCCGAGTCGTTGACGGCAGAGAAGCAAGAGCCCGATGTGTCTGCGGGAACGTAATCCGAGCATCAGCGTGAGAGAATTCGTATGGAAATAGTGATGTAAAATGTCACTCCGAGTGAAGCTTCCCGAACTCTTCTTTTCCGCGGCCTTGACACGCGATTGGATTATTATCGATCAGTTGCATCTCCACCCTCGGGCACCCCCGACCATGTTGATATGCGATGCTGACGTTCATCGTTCGGTATTCTGCCAACTGATGGGTAGGTTTGAGGGGAGCCCTTAGCTTTTCCAGTTTCGTGTCATCTAACAATTTGCCACACATTTCTATTCACTTCCCCTCTGATTAAGTCCCTCAAGTTCTTCGTACTCCTAACCTCCCAATGTTTAGTCGGGAATTCCTTTTCATATTTCACCTTCATATTTCAGTAAACCAAGCCTTATCTCTTCTGACACTCATGTCAAAATGGTTCTTATAGAGTTTGTTACGATAGCTAATCTTATGAAGGAGTCTCAATTTTCCAAAATCACTTAGGGCGATGCCTCCTCGGAAAATTTGAAACGCCAAAATAATAGGCAATCATCGTTGTAAGTACATAGTCAAATGAAAAAGCTTTACAAGATCAAGAATTTCTTTTCGCTGACTGGGTACATAATTTATGAGAGTCGACGATATCATGAAGCCTCGCTTAATCAAAAAAAGTGTTCCTAATGTTTGTCCACATCACCTTGATTTATATCATCCATTGCCCAGAATATATAATTGAGAATATGTGCCTTATATAATTTTCCGCCCCGAGTGTTCAGGTCAATGACGTAGGCTCAGTTTTATGATCTAGAGGTCACAAGTTTCTATCGTGCCATAGAAATGGTGGGTGTTGGCGGGACATAAGAGGCTATAATGACCTCCCTGCCCTGCACGAACCCATTTCCTTAGGCGCTGCACCTCATACCAATGCAATTGCCGGTACCCTTTGAATCAAATATGACATCCGACTCATACATTGCCGAAGCAATCCAATCCGATGAAACGAAGTTTGCAACATGTGGACTTCTGCCCTTTTTATTTGTACTCCCGGATCGCCCAGAGGGCACATCTTAGCGCTGGTTAAGCGAGGAAAATTGCCTGAAATGGCTGCTCGTGAAGAAAAGAAGATAAAAAAGTGATTCACTTTACACTGCGTCACAATGAATAGGTCGCTCCTCTATGATCTGCGCTCGATCTCAATGAGCGTTTCATTCCGCCGAATGGATTTGCCCTCTGAGACCCGTGACCACGTCCTCAAGCGCTCATCAAAGCAAACGTCACGTCAAAGCAAACGTCACGGTAAAGCCCGGTCGTACTCAAATATCGACCCTCGATCCAAAAATAAATCGAATCGGAGATGGTCGACATCTCGAAGCAAAGAGAAGAATCGAGTCTGATCGACTAGCACACCTGATGATGGAGACCATTCGACAAAATCGGTCGTTTAATAAAATTCTTTAGTAAAATATACTGATTTTTTCCTCTCTGTTGATCACTATGAAATTTCACTTAGTTGATCCGAGAACTATTTAATTTGTCCAATATTATTATACATTCATAATATTATCATTGCTTGGCGAGGCCTCTGGCCAAAACTTAGAAGAATTCAAATGTGAATAAAGAAACTACAAAATAGTTTCACTCCACTTCAGCGTATTTAGGAATGATGGTAATGCTACCGCGTAGCGAAACTGGTTGAAGAAAGAAATATATTATTATTTAAAACAAAAAAATTTAAATTTGAACTCTTCTTAATTATAATTGTTCTTCGTATACATGCTCTGGATAATCGCGGCGCTAATGTTTTGGATCGATAGAATTCCTGAAATATTGTTTTAGCGCCTTCAGTTATTGATGTAACAAGAGTTTTCGTTAGTTTGACCTGTATACAGTAAATGTGAGTCATGATACTTCCTTAATAATGGTCTCTTTCACGATGTACATTAAATCGTTATCGCCTAACTTCAATGTGCGCATGAATCGTCTTCTCCAATTTTTCCGCCAAGAAATAAAATTCCGGATCTACTATGGTTGTTATATTATTGTATTATTCAACGAAAAAAATATATTTATTGTCGACGATATTCCACCGATTCTGATAAGTTTTGATACCTCATTTTCATTCTGAATGATCCTTTGGAATGAACCGAATTGAAACATATATTCGTTTGCTAAGGGTAGGATTTCGGAAATTCGAGAAGAAACTATGTAAAAATAATCGGTAGAAAGTGAATTAATGGTGCAGTTCGGAAATTTCCCTCAACTGTCAGATAAATGTGATGTACAAACCAGAAACGATAGATACGAAAATGACATACCGTTTATCTCTATCAGGTACCTGAACATGTCGCCGCTGCGACGAAACTAGTTGTACCATAAAATAAATTGGTGGAATATTACAAAGTTTTTCATTTTCATTTATGACATACCGTGCTTATCCTCATTAAACTTCCACTTACTAAACCTATTTCTCTCTTTGCTTCAACATACTTCCTACCTTTCCTCCCGACGTATTGCCCAATCTCTTTCTCCCTCTCCCCCCGCTTTCTTAGAATTCTGTCTTTAGCTCCTAATTAGTTGCTCTATTAGTTGGTCCCTAGCTTCTGATAATTTGCTCCATTCTCTCTTTCTCTGCTTCGCCATCTCCGCAATCAGCCTCCTATCTTCTCCCACTGGCATATTTTTTTTAAAAACATCGCACATTAAAGTAATAAGGAACATAAACAAATCTTAAAGTGACAAAATTAAAAAAATTATGAAACATCTTAGGTTTTCCTTGGGTATCTGGTGAATAAAGTTCTCTCGGCTCTTCCACAGGGTTAAAAATGTCGGGAGGCATGTAGCTGCTAACCAGGTGGAATACCCGAGGGAACTTCAGCGACAAAAAATAATTATTAACTTAACAAACTATGGATAATCGTTAAAAATAATACTTGTCACTTATTAATTCCTAGATTTTTTCTCGCCCGGATAGTTAGGTACAAGTTCAATTTTATCAGTTGTTGCGTGATCCATTGATTTATCTAAAAGTAAAAGCTGATTTTTACTTCTATTCGGATTATAATGTATTATCTTAGTTATATCTTGCTGATAATCGATGTAAGACGAAAAAAAATTCACAATTTTTCTATATTCTAACAGAAAAAATATAAAGAAAAGATACTTGTCCTTGCATAACCACGTGCCCGACTGCAATTTGTTAGGCCGTGTGCGAGACCGCTAGAGAGAAAAGTGCTTACAAAAGAGCCTCAACTCTCCGTGGTTTGTGTTCAAACCATAATTTCTTTTTTCAGCGCATAAGCCTCAAGGCAGTTCAATGGAAACCAGGTCAAAAATACCGGGTCGAGTGACTTTCCGCTGATGTTTGCACAGGGAACGGTATGGTTTGGAAAAAACCTGCAGCACTGACAATATTGAGACAAAACATGTGAGTCGTACTTAGCGGCGCGATTCTCAACGCAGATGAATGGAAACATTCTGAGAAATGGGTTTGTTTTCAATTTCGAGAAGTTTGCTCTTATTACGTGGAGGTCGTCTGTAGTAGCGTACTAATTGTTTTTTGTTTGTAATATCCTTTGTTTATGTCGGAATGTTATTATTTATATTTTAACTTCATTCTAGGAATTGCTCAACCTTGGGCTGTTCGTCCCAAATTAGCAACATTAATCTATTCATCAGAATTCATTTATTTCTTGAGAGCAGTGTTACGATTTTTATTAATTCATTTCCATCTCGATATTAATGTTGAAATTTTATAACGACGTTTACAATTACAGAAAATAGCCTATTAGACTAGTAAACCTGATGTACATTACCGGGTTAATCAAGATTACCAGCATGTCCTTCAAAAAATTGATGAAGTCACTTATTATGCGTACCAAACTCTCTAAAAAATGAGATAACATTTGCTGAACTTAAAACAAACGCTGATATTAAGCATAGATGATCCAGATTCATTCATTCTACAAGATTTTACCTCGAACAATCCCAAAACTCCTCTAAAAATGAGTCACTACCTGTCACAATTTTTTCCAATACAAATATTGTGCTAAGGATGATCGACTGTGCATCAATATTGGACATAGTGGATAAATATTACTTGAAACTAGTAAAAGGTAGATTCAAGATGAATACTGAAAGTTTAAGGACTAATAAGAGTCAAATTACCGTTTCCTTCCTTTTTAATATCAATTTTCATCATGCAATATTCTTTTTCGAGAGGCTTTCTTGTTCAGTATTTCATATTCCTGATATGACTGCTATTGCGGTAATTTATTTTGTTTCACAAACTACATGCATCTTATTTTATAAGTGAGAAAGCTAATAATATGATTTATTCCATTTTTCACCGTGAATACCACAATAGAAACATACATCTCCTCAAACGCAGAACATAACCAAAAGAATTTTTTGTAATATGCGATAAAAATATTTCTTTTCTCTGCTATTGCTTCCTGATTCAGCCAAGGTTTCTCGAGACGGGAAATGTTGCCTCTGAAAATGTATGCTGTTCGATAATGACGAGAGATTAACGGCGACAACTTCTGCTTCTTTCAAAGAATGTCCTTGAGATAGTTCTACTCCCGTTAGAACTGAATACCCGTCATCATACTAATATCTACGGTTGAGTTGCATCTGAAAGTAATGCGCAATGGGAGAAGTCGATGAAAATTTTCATTACAGAAGTCTGGGAAGCGAAAAAGGATAGGTAGTTTCTTCAGCCACAGATACAGGATAAATTGAATCATGGCTGCAGAGGAGCATACTACAGCGGGACTAAGTCCTTTTCACAAATATTCGGAGAATCAGCCTAATTTAATAGTTATTGCAATGAAGTGTTTTCTATGTTGCACTATGGAAATAAAGAAGCCCGATTGCAGCGAATATCATCCCTTTTCTTAGATTTTGCGCGCACACGAATCATTTAGCGTGAAGGAAATCGTTGGCCAAATTAATTTTTTTATTCAGTTAGCGCCTGGATTCTTTTGATTCAATTATACTGAGAGCCTGGATTACAGCAAACGAGGACAATAATTACGATATTGGCTTCCATGTGCTAGTATGAGCCTCCTGACGTTCGTCATGTTTTTCGGCGATATTTTACTATTGCTCTTTTCATTTCCAATTTTTCATTACTGAACAAAATATCCACATAGTCACGCCTGAACCGCCGAGCTTACTAAAATCGTCTATAACCTAAGTTGCGTACCATGAACGACGGTGAGGAATTGTTTGTAACCAAATACTTATAAGTAGCTCAAATATTTTAATTCTGTTAGAAGAAGTAAGCCGTTTATAATATTTGGTTTACCTAGTATTTTCCAGAAAATTCCCTCCTTGCCATCGAACGCATTTTCTCTTTGAATATCGTCACAGGCACTAAGCCACCCGTGTGTAGTCCACCTCATATTTTCGTTTTCATGCACCAGGTCAATGTTGTCGCATTCATTCTCGTGGGGGAATAGAAATCTTGTCATAGGAATTTAAAAACGCTCCCTCATGCTGACACCAATGGTCCACTCTTTCAGCGAGTTATATTATGTGTGCCTAAGCGTCCGCGGCGACGTCAACAGCAAGGTGACCGCGATTATTTGTGCTGAGCCCACAGCACCATATTCTACTATAACGATAGCCGTGCAAACATTTCCTCGGGAAGAAGAAAATTATCACCTTAAAATTGTCGCGAGTTTGGAGGTTTCTCTTCGAATGTTAGGAGCAGACTTCTCGGGAACTCAATTTTTCCAGTGAGTACTAAACTTATCTGTTAAGTCGCGGGGTTGGAATTCCGCCGCAGACAAATAATTTCGGGTTAACAGTATGAATTTATACCCGGAGGAATAAAGAACTATAGGAACAGCATGATTTCATTTGTCGTAAGTTTTATCGGTCGAGAAATTAAAGCGGTTTTTCATGTATATTTCTGATTGATCGGATTTTTACCATACTTTTGCGGGTCCCGGTACGTAACACTTGAGTTGTTTTCTTTATATACGAGCCATTTTGAATTTAACTATGAAAAAATTCAAGAAGTTATAAATTTGCGTCCGTTTGACCTTTATCGAGGAAATCAAAAGGTTTTTTTTTATTTTTTCAGTTCATCGAGAAAATCGTTGCAACCTTGACAAAAACGAATAATCTGTTTTAAGAAACCCGTTTCAGTTTTTGGATTGTCTTTGTTCGCTTGCGTGTGATTGGGACTTTGTGAAACCAGTCAACTGCCTTGGATAAAACAAAATGTAATTTAGACATTCTCATTGCTATTTGAAAGACGGGTCGAATTTTACTCTGGTCGACTATCTTCGGGCATGCTTCATTGAATCGCTTTTCACTGAAGACTGTCGGTTTCAGGGTTTGTTCAGTGCGGTTGACTTCGATTGAAACTTAAAAACTTGCTGCAGCATCGAGTGACATTTGGTGCATGAATTTTTATAACTGACTCAAGTATCACGTATTCTAAGTTTATTTTGCGTCGTTTGGAATATATTATTATTAATGCAACAACCAAATTCTCCCTAGAATAACCTCAATGCTGACGACTTCACATTGAAATTTGTTGATGACAACTTATGGCTGCTGTTCTATATCTTCTTGGCCCTAGGATTCCTTAGGTATCAAAATTCCTAAAATGCAATGGCGAGAAAGTAATGGTGTGAGATTCCATTGGTGAAGCCAAGATGGGGCTATTCAATCGATGAAAATAATAGCACGTCATAGTTATTCAATGCACTAAGGTCGACTTATGGACGTTAAAGATTGGTTACAGAGATAGTGACGTAAAGCAAACTGAAATACACATCCACGAAGGAAAATGAAAGGGAGCGCCTTCTACTATGCGATAATTGATTAAAATTGGCATTAAATTTATCTTCAAGGTTTTATTATCTCTTATTTCGCAGGGAATTACAAAGGAAGGCCATCCTTCAAAATTAAATTCTTTATTGTTTTTGGAAGTGATATTAGACCCTTAGTATTGATACGCACTTCAAATTTATGAGTGAAGAAGGGCTCGAAGTCCTTAATAACCTTTGCTAGCTTTATCACTTCATCCTGATATAACCGACTGAGTTCTGAAGTACTTGATTGATCACCTAAGTGATTTCGCACTAAAAGTCCTCAGCACTCTGTGCAAAGGTCACAAGTTGGACTATCTGGAACATAACTAACTAAATCCATGGTTGCGCCATTAACACCACTTTTAGTGGACATTTTTACATGATTAGAGTTTGAAGTAATATTCCTTTTACTTCAAATTATTATATGAATAAATTTCAGAGGTTTTGTTTAAAAAATGGATAAGTTTTACGTTCACTTGTAAATATCATCAGATGTTTTTATGGCTACATCGATCTTTGTGGTCGTTTGCCTTTATTTGCCAGTTTGATGAATTAAAGTCACCATATTGCGAATGCTAACCGAGCTGGCTATATCCAGTCGCTTGCACGCAGCTAGTCAAAGTTTTTTCCGGTCAAATTCATTCACAGGACACCAGCACTTAATAAGAACTGGGTTAGTCAGACATTTGTGTTGCCCTGATACTTCACTATCACCAGTCGCAGTTGCCTTTATTTTAATTGGCTTTAAATGGTTGCTTTGAGGTGTTCATAATCAATTTTCACTTTAACCCACATTCCGTAGTGCCCTTCGGAAAATTAGCCCGCTTGCGTATAGCGTCAACAATCACTTGAATGCGGAACAGAACTCGATAAGACTTCTGGAACGTGAGAGGAAAGGAAAGGCTGTCAGCAAAAAATAAAATAAACGAGCTGCCTGGATGTGCGTGCTAGTAGTTTCGGTAGGTCAGTGATTACAGTGTGTGAGAAGACTGACGCATTCGCGCAACGTTGCGAAACTACTTGGGCGGGGTCATCTATGACAGCCCTTAGCAGATATCTGCAGCGTCAGAGCTCTGGTGGCTTAAGATTAGAAGGCTCAATGTTGTGCGTCCGCACTCATCACTGTCCCCGATAAGCGACGCTGCGCAAACTTTCATGAATAGCCAAGCTTACGTTTTCTGCGCTGACTCTAGCAAAATTAATTAAGGTACAGCCAGCCGGGTTAGTCAGACGAATGGAGAGCCCGACTGGGAATACGAAGGTCCAAGTCCTTTATCAGGCATGGGTGTTTATTGCGTAATGTCTGGTGATTCAGTCTCGGAAAAATCTGATTAAAAGCTTAAGCCTGCTCTATGTTTTTCCTGCGGATATATGTCCGCATTTTTCCTATTCCTTGTTATTGCGTATATCCAGTTTAAAAAAATATAGGCATAGATTGGAAATCATGTGTATTTTACTTACGGTCGTGAGGGAAAAATTTACGGCCGTCAATTCAATTTCGTCCCAGTGGTAATTCTACTATCGGGAAATCACGAGGTATGCCTCGAGAATAGAGATTTGATCATCTGATGTCGTGGTAATAATTGATTTGGATGGATTTCACGCTCTCTGGCTGCTAGAGTTATATCGTTCCGGCCGACGTTAGCTCTATCTATCGTTCTTAGTTAGATCTATCGTTCTCGATCGCTAACGTCGATCTTATGACAATAAAATGATATTTTTATTATTCACTGCAATTTGGTTAGCTGTATCTTTACTTTGGGTTTTTATGTCCATGAACTAACTGTCATGATATTTGATTGAAGTCTAAACTTTGCACTCCATACCTCACCTTTACGTTTGAATTTATTTCAAGCTTATCCCATCGTAAGTTTCCGCGGCGTTCAGATGAATGCTTCTCCATTTCTCGGGTTTCCATTGCGTAGGTTTTTTCAGACAGCAGTTTCGCCCGTGTTCGAACGAGCGTCTTCAGGTCGAAGAAACTGTTGCCTCAAAAACAACCTACGCGGTGGAAACCTGAGAAATGTGGAAGCATTTTTGGTCCAGGAAAGATCAGAGTTGTTGGACGGGTGATATCACTTTGCCTTTGCACTGCATGCATATCGTTGATATTAGTTCCTACTAGAATGCTCCCATCGAAGTAATTTCCGGATTTTCTCAACAAAATTGCCCTTTAGTTGAAATATTTTATCGTACTCGCACAAAATATTGTGACTTGAATTCATCCTCACGACCTCTCATATACTCGTTAATATAAATGCTGATGTGAGACGTCCTCCGGCAATTGAGATTGATGCCCGCGAAAGAATCCCGACTTTTTCGGGATTTTAATAAATGCTAATGGGAATTGCAAGTATTATTCAATAGGTAGAGTGGAGGAATATATTGCTAAAACTTGTCAGATTCTCAGGTCTAACCAATTTTGCCTAAATAAAATTAGCTGGCGGGACATCACAAAGACTATCTACATAAAGACCGACCCTACCTTTATTAGCAGTCCAGATGTTTACATAAGGCTGTACTCTCAATGAAAAAAATCTTTCGTTGGGCAAAAAAAATTTGAAAAATATTTTCTTGATGGTTAGTGTTGAAACCGTTAACAGGTTATGAAAATCACCAAGAACTTTATTATTTTAATCACTTCAATTACAATTTTAAAAATATTTTAAAGAGGAGAATCTGCGCCTATGTTAATTAATTGATTTTACTTAAAATAAATTTATCATATCCCTTGATTTTGCTGCAGGGAAGCTCGGTATGGCATGTGGATGAATGGACTTGATTGTCCGAGAAATAGACCTTCGCGACTTGGTCATTTTTTCCCAAGGCCGAAAATTCATTAATTTCTCTTCGAGGAAAATAATTTTCATTCAGAGGCAGTCCTATATTATCATACTTCATTCTTTTGCGTCAAGAATATATATATTTATGCACATTGCTGGATTGTTTTGTGTTTTACACCCCCGATGCGGCACGCCATCGCGTTACGATTAAGTGTGGAAAACGAGGAATGACTACTCTAAATGTGCCGAATTAAAAATCTTATTTACGCGATATGCTAAACTTTTTAAATGGCTAGTTTAAATGGCGGGAGACTTATTTTTGTGATAAAATTCCCAAGGTCCTAAAACCCATAACAGTTTATGAAAATGCTCTGAGAACCTCATTATTTTAATCACTTAAATCACAATTTAAAATAACATTTTAAAATGGGGAATCTGCGTCTCTGTTAATGGACTAATTTTGCCTAAAATCTTCATCAGCTCCAAATGTCGTAACGAAGGACACGTCCTAAACGGCGGTAAATGTTTCTTCTTTGCTTTCTTCATGCCGTACATTTTCATCGATTTTACTGATTCCATCCCAGTGTTTGATACCAGTGGTGTTTGTGTTGGTGTTTGATACCAGTTGATTATTAAAGGCAATCTCCGCAATCAATCTTCATCCTTGGCCGTCTACGGCGGCAGTTGTGCGCGTGTTGCTAGGAAGATTAGTGGACGGGACATCACGAAGACTATTTAAATAAACTAGAGTACCGTTCTGCCTTGGATGGAAAAGATAGTGAAGAGGAGGCCGGAGAAAATTATGGATGAATTAAGTGCTAGAGAGACTATTAGGAGGAGGAACCTTAGTGTGTATCAAGATAGAAACAAATTTTAAAAAGAGGTTATTTCAAAAATAGCGAAATAATGTTGTTGATGTCTAGACTAAATAATGTATATACCATGTATTTAGCCATTTGATTGTACTTGAACAGCTATGACTGATGTTAATGATATTTGCATTTTTGTCCCATTATTCATTGTTTACCCAGTAATTAAATTTTTATGTTGGGTAAACATTAAAAACAAAAGATAAATAATGTGTCTTTTGATGAACTGTGCGTGTAGGAACCAATTCAAAAATGTAATAAATGCTAATGAACATTTGAAGGATAGGGTAGAGTGGAGGAAAATATTTCTAAAAATCGTCTGTTTCTTAGGACTGACAGAAATAACTAAGCCGACTTGTCTATCACTCAAGAGAATGGCTCAGTGGGTATGTATGTGTAGTCATTTAGGCCTACACGCTAGACTTAGCTTGATGGAGAAATTCAGAACTGGTGTGTTTCAGAACGACACAAAATATTATCAAGACGCCTCACTACATTCCTAGGTCTGACAGAGGCGATAAAATGAGGGAGATTCACTGCCAAACAGATTGGTACAAAAACTCGTTCTTTCCGCGCACAATAAGCGACCTCCATAAAATTGAGCTCCACTAAGTACACTCCCATAATACAAGTCACCATTTCACCTCCCAAAACCTTATCTCTACACGGCTGGTATCCTAAAACCCACTGCTACACGCCCATGCGGCGGCTCAGGGTAGTATATAGATGTAAGTGTAGGCAGATGAAATGTCATTTAATTTCATGAGTCGCTCGTTACACACGAGCGACCAAATAATTGCGCAGCACCACATTTCAAATTATGTGAAATATGCCCGTGACTTATAATCAGTTTATCCCTAGGACATGTATGCACTTATTTCTGGATGATTAGTATGATGTGTTCTTAGCTCGACTTTATTTTTTCATGATGAAAGAAAGAAAGAAAGTACTCCCGCGCTCATAGAGATCATCATTTTTGCCCAAATTTAAAAGATGCGAGGAAAACATGTACAGGAAATGATTCCTTTAAACGTAAAAAGAAACGAAAGTTTTTTTTCTTTCAGGAAATGATAGGTCTTGATTTTTTTCAAATAAGTAATGAATGCTGTTCGCTATATTTGAGGCGGCTAAGGCACCAACGAATCTGGATTTAGTACCGAGAGTAGAAGGATGGACTGCCTTAGCCTACGTTCAGTTAATTTATTTTGCCTTCTTAGGGCTCTAGAGTAGGTTTTACAAGTCTCATGAGTGATATTTCATCTTGTTTCTTCTCATTTCAAATATAAAAATGCATTTGGCCAGAAACTTACACATTTACCTACTCCTAAATCCATATTGAAACAAAGTAAACTTTCAATATATAGGCCTATGGAGAAAAAAACATCCATTATTAATTTAACAAGACAAGACCTATGATTTCCGGAAAATATAAGCATTTATTTTACCAAGAGATCGAGAAAAACTTCTATGCCGTAAAAGCGTACTAAATAGGTAGAAATGGGAAATATTATGCTGGGACTAACGCGACCCTACTTTTATTATCAGTCCAAATGCTTACATAATACTATACTCTCAATGCAAAAAAAATCTTTCGCTGGGCAAAAAAAATATTTTCATGGAGGTTAATGTAGATATGAAGCCACCACCATTTGTGTCATTTCGAAAATTGAAAATTTCTTGCCCCTTTACTTATTCACTGGGTGTCTATTTCTTGAATGGGTACGTTTTGAACTGTCCGACTCTTCGTCAGGGTCATAAAATGGTTTTCGTATCAATTAAATATTATAATTGCACGCATCTAACTAGTTTTCACGTGGTCTTTCATGCATATATATATTCGCATTTTCACTGGGGTCACTGGGTCCTTTTTTCTCTGAACCTGAAGCCCCCAACAACCTTGTCGATAAAGGATAGAAATTGCGTCTCATCTTATGCCTTTATTTCGAGATCGCCTTTCGTGCTATTCTCTCACATGCGAAATATGGGCTTGATTCGCTCGAAGAATCAGTGTGTAATGTGAAAGTCTACAACGGTACGTGGTGATTTTTCTGGGGCCGTCCAAATTCTATTTCCAGTCGATCGATCTCCTACAGTGATGACTTGACCGAATTTTCACTTTTCACTTTCACTCTCCAACCTTCTTACACCAGAGGGGTTTTTTTCCTTTTCGTTTCATGGAAGATGCTCTCCCGCAAGAATTTCGGCACAACCAGAGCATATCCTTACCGGAAGACTTCCGAAGAAGAGAATTCACCAGATGCGGAGATAGTTACGACATGACGGACGAATTTAGTATTTTAATCTGTGGCTGACCGATACTGATGGGAAATAAATTCGAGAGGAATCATGTAAAATGTTGAATATACCAGGAACGGGTTAAAGAATGTTAATATCTTGTTGAGTTTTGAAGAAATTTGCAAAGAATTCCGTGGTTATAAAAATTTATTATGTCCAACAAAGTTTGATCCATATTAGAGGATGAATACAGTCTTTACCGACCATTTGACAGCTATTATTGAATAAAAATATCAGAAAACAACAAAGAATCCTAACTTGCAGAAAATGTTTCGAATGACCGGGACCACCGCAATCTTACGGTCTTTATAACAGTTTTAACATAAATGGGTACTGTATTTGTATGCGCTCAAAATACAACATACCCGGAGGAGTTTCTTCTCGTTTACATAGAGCTCCTGTGTCTCCCTCGGAGTCTAAGTCACCGTGATTAGATTTGAGCCTGAATCGGCGGCCTGTTTAAACGGAACTCAAATTTCACGTGTGGCTCATAATAATCGATGGTTTTTGGAGTGAAATTTCGGTCGATTTTCAACATTTCCTCAAACTTATCTCTATGTGTCATTAGTCTCCTATCTTCATTTCCTCATAAGTGTGCGTTTTTATCTTTCCGTTTACCTAAAATCGCCCTTTTTGTTCCAACCTCGTACATCTTGCCTGAAAATCTACCTTGTCTACCGTCCCTGGGCCTCTAGTTTCTCCGTCAACAACCTCCTCTCTTTCTCCGCCTGTCGAAAATTTCCGCCTTAAATATTTTCCTTCGTTGTCCGCTTGTTTTCTCCCGCTTATTTCGAATACGATCTAATATAAAATGAATCTGCACCCGTACCGCATGTGCGGACTAGTCGACAGCGTCTATCATTGTGCATATGCCCCCCGACGGCAGTGGTGGCTAATTTTAGTGAAGCGATGCGAGAAGCCGCAACGGGCTATTGATGATCTTAATTGCGAGCCTTGAAGAAATTTTAATGAGGTGTTATTTAAATTAGGTAAAATGCTCGGAAATTCATGAAATGATGCGTGACTTCACCATGGGCCGGCGCCTATCGAAGTGGAATTTGGTCCTTGAAAAAATTATTTACCGAGTTTAATGTTTTTACAGTGGAACTGATAGAATAGAAAGGAATATATGAATTGAGGAGTTCTATCATATCCCCACCCCTGAGAAAGTTATTTTGTCGTTCAAGTTGCATTAAATGAGGAAATTAATGCACTAAAAGCTAATGCTGTATATATATCCCTTCGATTATAAGCGCAAAAAAATCTATTTTGAGCATAATATTAATTTTTAAAAGGTCATCATAATACTAATAAATAAACCGCGAGTAAATAAAGATGAAATCGATAACCCTCTCCATTCGCTCGCAATTTAAAAAAAATGCCGTGAAGCCGGAGGATTTGCTACATTTTTATACACCTATCAGGCCCACTTGCTGATAGCGAGTTACTATTTTGTCTTCGTGAGATACGAAAATCGATTCAACATAAACACTCACGGATATAATCCACGAATCTAACGATAATCGTAATAGTTCCTTATCTGGTCTGAGCTGACGTTTTCTTAGACGATACAGTTTTCTGGAACGGACGCAGCAAAACTTAGCCCAAATTTTTAATCAGAAAAGAGGGAAAGATTTTAAAAGTAAGTGTTTACTTCTCTTTTATTTTCTGTAAGTCATAGGGATTAGTATAGGAAAAGCAATGGAACGCTCGTTCAAAATACTAAAACGGTGGGGGAGAGCCCATTTATTCGATCATGCCAACCAGGAGGATTCAGAGTGTGGCCCAAAATGTACGAGTATATGGTTTTAGGGCGATAATTTTACCTTTTTGCGGTCCAAAGATAAGTGTGCGTTGAGTTCTTTTGGATATCACAATGTATACAAGGTGACAACTCTCAACACCTGCGGTATATTGATATTAAGTTTCCACAGGATCTTACATTCATATTTCAGGTATTCGGCCTCTATTTTTTTGTATTTATGAATTAAAAAACTATGAATCACATAGGTTGGATTTATAAATCTAAAAAATCACGGGAAGTCAAGATTTTCATTGAAATAAAAAAAATTAAAGAATATATTCTACATAATTATTTAATTCGCTCTAAATTATTAGGAGGCTATTTTAACTGTGTTCATGAGTGGATTCGTTAATGGTATTCTTTTATAAATTATTGCTAGAATAAAATCATGTCCATTGCCTACGTGCATCACAATTTTCGGTTAATAGTTTTCATAGGAAGTTTGAAGCTTGTGAAACGTATAAAAAATACATCTCTTTGAATATTTTCAAGCTCAAACTCACCCCAGGCTTTGGTACATTTGGAATTTCTCTATTGCCAAAAGAACGATCAACCAAAGTAACATATTAAAGAAAAATACGCAGTATTTTTTTAGTTACTCAAAACAATTTATCTGATTTATCAACGGTTTTGCCGACTAGGGCACCATCAGATACACATGCATCGCAGGTCCTCCAAATCTACTGTTTATTGTTCTCTAATAAATCTGGTTTCACCGAATAACGCGTAACAACGTAGATTTTATGAAGTGATTTACTCCTGCAACTGATGACCAGATTGATTAATTCCATTCCTCAAGATTATAACAAGGTTTCCATAACATTTCAAAGACGATGAGTGCCCTTTCACTCTATCGTCTTTAATGTCGATCGTTGTTCGCGGTGTTCTCCTGTAGGTCTGTTTTTTTTCGGGTCAGTGAACTGGCGCTACGGGATGAATGGGGAGGCTTCAGGTACATACGTTTCCACCAACCCCAACCTCCTTTTGTATTGTTATTTTGATGAGTGCATATGTGACACTTCGTTCCCGGAAGGGGAGGATAGGAATGAGGTCTCTATTATCAACGTTCGTTCTGCATGGTATTGACTGATATTACACCTGGCTTTTCTTCGTTCCAAGAGGTCTCTCTAATTATCGTCGTTTTTTTCAATCAGCCTATTGTCCTAAAAAGAACTTTAACCGGTATGCATCAAATGATCGAAGGGGCTACTGATGCAACACCATAACTACGATACCACAAACATCCATGTGTATATTAGTGTTCTTTTTTAAGAGCTGGGCCGATAGAGATCACCTAGCGCTGCAAGTAAAATTTACACACATTGAGTGACGAGTTGTCACTGTTCATTTTTCCCTACATTCTCCTGTTACCTAGCAACATAACCAGAAAACCGCACAACTTGGGCCCCTCTAGTATAGCTCAGACGCATGACCCGGATTGGAACCCTGGATCCCCGCTCCGTCATCAAATACTCTATCCGCTGCCCTACCACGAAGAAACCGCACTCACACCGAACACTTTTTGTCACCACACTGAGAATCACCAAAGCACGCAATCTACGGGCAGCTTGAACTTCTCGCTCTTCCAGATGGAATCCAGAGGTTTTTTTTTATGGACCGGCTGATAAAAATGTTATCGTTCCACTCACCACATTCCAAATGGTCAGGTACTGCCACGGTTCCTTTGCCGGGTCCGGTACGGTCAGCTGAACCCCATCCGGAACCTTGAGGTACTTCTGGAAGTAGTAGCCGAGGAAGAGGTAAATGGAGAGAGCCACGCCGTGGAACACCTTCACGATCATTTTCGACGTTCGTTTCTCCGTTCGCCCAAAATTATACTATCCCGGTCTCCGCTTCGGAACTGGTCGCACGGCCGACGACGAAAACGAAGAATCGAAGAGCGGGAAATGAATTTAGGCGCGACGAATGTCAAGTGGACGAACGCGTGCGGGCGCAACACTCGTGGCCAGCGTCTCCGACTGGACAAGTCCACGGACCTCGCGCCTGCTCACGCGGCTGACTGGAGGAAATGGCACGCCGCGACACTCTGCCGGGCATATATACAGTCTATGCAACAGCTGACGCTCTGAAGGGGCTTGGCTGTACCGGTGGGCACACGAGAGCGATGGATGGTGTTGTAACTCACCCCTTCTTACATACTCTTCCGTGCGGGGCGCATAAACTACCATTGAAAAAAAATACCTCTGTACGCCTCTCTCCCCTCCACCTTTGCTCCCCCCGACTGTATTAAGAGTCTCCCACTCCTACCTCAAAAAGCCTACCCCCCTCTCCTTGTGAGACCAGAGACAAGACTAGTCCCGCCTCCGAGCCGGACTGCGGTAGCCTGATCGGTGCTTGCGCCTCAGGACCTTGTCGTGGGGGAGGGGGAGAGAGTGAGGTAGGTTCGGGAGGAGGGGAACGGTTGGGAGGGGGAGGATGGAGGGGTCTGCGCCGGGAGGTCAATATCGGCGGGGGTGGGGGGGTTTTGAAGAGCGCGCCCGGCATTCCCAAGGCGAGCCGCTCGATGCAATGCTCTGGAAAGGGAAACGTATGTGTGTGTACTATTTACCTATCTCCGAACGGGAACGGGAAAGAGCTGTCGGAATGCCCGTCGCTCTGGTTGAGAGTTATGAAAAAATTGTATCATTCCTCCTACGCAGTAGAGGTTAAGGCAACTGCGGGGTGGTGTTACGAACCCATGAACTTACTTAAGGGTGTGGGCTTGCATATACGATGTAACCTATCTTGCGATAGATATTTTTGTCTCGTTCCTAAATATTGGCAGAATTTCTGCGATTTTTGAAACGAGTTATTCAGTTGCCTAATTTCTAATTTCTCTTGTGCGGGAACGGGAAAGAGCTGTCGGAATGCCGATCGCTTTGGTTGAGAGTTATGAAAAAATTGTATCATTCCTCCTACGCAGTAGAGGTTAAGGCAACTGCGGGGTGGTGTTACGAACCCATGAACTTACTTAAGGGTGTGGGCTTGCATATACGATGTAACCTATCTTGCGATAGATATTTTTGTCTCGTTCCTAAATATTGGCAGAATTTCTGCGATTTTTGAAACGAGTTATTCAGTTGCCTAATTTCTAATTTCTCTTGTGCGGGAACGGGAAAGAGCTGTCGGAATGCCGATCGCTTTGGTTGAGAGTTATGAAAAAATTGTATCATTCCTCCCACGCAGGAGAGGTTAAAGCGACTGTGGGGTGGTGCTACGAATCCATATACTTACTTAAGGGTGTGGGCTTGCGTATTACGTACGGTGTATCCTGTCTAGCGCTGGATACTAACTATTGGCAGTGTTTCTGTGATTTTTGAAACGAATTATGATTGCCTAGTTATTCAGTTGCCTAATTTCTAATATCTCCTGTGCGGATAAACCGTTGGGTTGACTCAATGGGATACACGTTGAAGTGATTTACCTCCTCACCAAAATGGGTGGAGCTGTATTTTCCATTTCATTAGTCGCCAGACTACTTGTAGTCCGCAATAGAGGTGGGTCGTTCGCAAACAAACGGGTCCAGAGGACCGGGTCCGAAGAAACGGGTCCATGGATTGAACGGGAGGACCGAGGACCGACTTCTATGGAATGACCGTTCCTTTCGGTCCTTCGTTCCTTTGCGTCCGTCATTTCTTTCGGTCCATCGATCCTTTCGGTCCGTCGTACCTTTCGGTTTGTCTGTCCTTTCTGTCCTTCGTTCCTTTCGGTTCGTCGTTCTTTTTATTCAGTCGGTCCTTTCGGTCAGTCGTTTCTTTCTGTCCGTCGACCCTTTCGGTCCTTCAATCTTTTCGGTCGGTTGGTCCTTTCGGTCCTTCGTTCCTTTCGCTTCTATCTTTAAGAGATAGGATTTTCTTTATAATACCCAAAAATTCATCTGCTGATGCTAGAGCTGTTATTAGCGGTACTTTTCCTCAATATTTAAATTAAACCTATTTACGAAACCATGCAAAAAATTGTAATATCACATTCCAACCTTTATTTCATTCAACGTTCTTAAACGCCGACATAACGGTATATTAAGTATTTCTAAGTTTTATTTACATAATTTAAACGTCAACATACATATATACCAATCACGCCGTTCCCTTCCGAGGTAGGCAGAAATACTAAATTTCACTCATAAATACAGATTTGTACACCTAACTCTGCTTCAATAATTTCCTCCATACTGACCTATCCTTGCAAACCTCTTTTGCCTCATTTACCCCTATACACTGTTTCATACACGCCCTCCCGTTTTTAAGACTCCTAATATTCCTCCTCCTAAGAATTTCCTCAACCACATTCAACCACAACTTTCTCGGCCTACCTGTCACCATTCATTCTACTACATTCATATATCTGTTTCGTTATTCGACTCTCACCCATTCTCTTAACATGGCCAAACAACGAAGCACACTCCTTTCATACACGTCCATTACTGGAGCATTTAACCCACATTCATTCATGACCCACTCATTTCTGACCCTATCCATCCAACTTTTGCCGCAAATACTCCTCAGATAACTCATACCCACGGCGTTTAGTCTACTCTTATGTCTATCCTGACATACCCATGTTTCACTACCATATAGCAAAGTGGGAAGAAGTACACATTTGTACACGGAAATTTTCGCTTCCTTAGACAGGCACTCATTCCTTGATATGCTCCACATGCTACCTACCGCTTTCCTTCCAGCGTTCGCTCGTCTCTTGATCTCCTCACCTATCCGTCCATCTTTCGTAAGCACAAAATGTAATAAAGTATACTAATACTACTACAACTCTCTCGGCCTACCTCTACCTCTCGCACCATTCATTTCACTCTTATATATCTGTTTCATTATTCGATTCTCACCTATTCTCTCAATATGGCCAAAACAACGAAGCACACTCCTTTCATCATCATTGGTTTTTCAATTCCAAGATCGGTTGACAGCAGCCCTCCACCATTCTCTATGCTAGTTCCCTCTCCTCCTGGCATCTCTTCCTATGTACTTCCCTCTTTATTTGGTCCATGAACTTATTCCTGGGTTTTCCTCTGGGGACTTTTCCCTCTATTTTGCCTTCAATTGTGTTCGTCACAAACCCATTGTGTCACAGGGTGTGTCCAATCCATCTGGTTCTTCTTTTCTCTACCGTGTTCCATGTTGTCCCTCCCTCTTCTACTCTTCTGTGCACTTCATCATTTCTTATTTTTTCCGTCCATTTTGTCTTCAGCATCCTCCTCCAGCACCAGGTTTCGAAGGCTTCTAGTCTTTTCCAATAGTCCATGCTTCCGATCCGTAGAGTGCCACGCTCCTCACGAATGTTTTCACATATTGTTTCCTAGTTTGCAGTGTTACCTTCTACATCTATTAAATCTATTTGTATAAAAAATAGTTGCGTGGAATAATTTGTATTATATGTACATCATTGTTGGTTTTCAATAGGTAACCAATTTCCTCGGCGGAAGCAGGATTTTTCAAAATGAATGAATCAAAGTGTGCAGCTTAGTATTTGTCTAGACTTATATAGTCAAGCCATAGACATAATAATGGGAGAAAATCAAAAAGAGGTGACAATATGAGCTCTCGTTGGAAATGTTTATAAAAAATGTTTCAATGCTTTCAATAGGACAGGTCTAGTGGAGAAGGGTTGGTGTCACTTGAATCTAGAATTTTATCAATGGGTCCAAGTCGATTACGGACGATTTATCCTCCTGAATGAAGAATAGTTTTGTGGTGATCCTTATAGAACATGCTTGTTAATCCGTTACTTATGGGGGTTTTCGCATACTTACTATTCCCATATTTCCGGATGTCTCTAAGAGCATTTTAGAGTTCTCAGCGAAATCGACATTGCCTCCTCACCGAAGGTCAGTTTCTGTGTAACAAGTCTCCAGGCTACGTCCAGTCATCAGCTAGACGCGGTGGAGATGAATCATGTCACAACTAAGCTTTACCCGATGACGAAGTTGTGTTTTCAGTGAGAATGTGGAAAGGCTTTTGAAATAGCGCTAACTGAGAGTTATAAACCGCAGTACAATTTTTTTTTCATTTATATGACATAGTAATCTATAGTCCCTAAGCGTTTCGTTCCGAAGAAATCACATGTATATAATTCCCAATGGGTTAGAGGGTGATTGCAGAGAGTTTTTCAAATTGAGCGGAGTATGTTTTGTCACATCTCTGAGTTTTATATCCCTACAATTCCAGGGATCTAAACGGGTTACTATTAAGTAATTGGGTTACTGTTTGCACTCCTAGAATGTAAAATGTTACCTTTTATTCGCGGAGGTCATTTGCCACTTTTTGACTCCCTGATTCCGCTCTACATTTAATCAAGAACGAATTAAAAGTCTTAATATTGGAGATAATTTAACATCTAAAAGCTGAAACAGAATAAGGCCGTAGCGGATTGAATACCAAGGTAACAAGCAAACTCGACAATGTCAATAATATGTTTGGTGAAGCACGACGTAAATTAATGGCTGACATCGCGAAGAAGATTGTACGTCGAATTTCGTGATAGTGCACATCTATCCTTTAATTTTGACGGCAATTTTTTTGTGTTAATTACAATCCAATGTTGCTGTGAAAAGAACCGCTGCATGCGTCTTGTATTTCTCATAGCCATCACTTTCTGCCCGGTTCTAGAGCAGTGAGCGTGTACCAACTCATTGCATAAAAAATAATTAGAAGAAAGAATGCTCAGCGTCGTCATTGTTTTGAAGGAACATCCAAATGCTTTCCCATAATGTAGGTATTACGTGAGCCAATTTCTTTCCAGTCTTTTCCTTCATATAAAGTTTGATTGCATATTTACCTGATGTGATATTACTACTGATAGTTGTTTATTCACTAATTTACTGACTACATTTAGGGCCAGTTCTACAATTTATGGTTAGCGTTAGTCGTAGGATAAAAGAGTGTTTACGTTAACTTGATTTAACTTGATGTTGACTTAGAGATCTGGTTTTTCTCAATATATACATATGTCGGTTATTTGACGTAATCGTTTTCAATGGGAGAAGGTACTAACTTTGGCTTCCACACCGAGATAATATCGAACCAGAAATTATTGAACCGAGCCTTTGTATGGTTTCCTGATGGCTCTTGAATTAAGTGCTTCTTTGATTCCTTCAAGGCTTCGTATTTCTTACAAGTACAAATAGGAAGGGAAAAGAGCACTTTATCGACTTCGCGTTGACATACGTCATTAATTATGTTATTAACTTGGGGAAACCCTCCCTTTCATATGCAGTTTTAAGAACTATTATTTTATAAATATTGGCGTCCGGTAACAAAAAAAGTAAGAATTTTTCTCCAGTGGCCGTAAACATTGGCAATACTCGTCAAAAGAAAGAAAATATTTACTGTATTAGTTTAACGGAAGCGTCAGTGACCAACCACAGCCTCTCAATTAGAAAACCCTCAGCGGCGGTTTACGGAAACGTTAATTCTTCGCCAGTGACCACTTACAGACTCATATACTCAACCCAAAATGGGATCCTTTACAGGGCTTAAGAGACCCCGTAAAGGATGCCTGGGTTATGACCACAAACACACAATCTGTGAATGTTCACGGGAATATCAATTCCACGCCAGGGACAAACACAGAGCAATCACTCTCGCAAGCACTCAGAAAAATCACTCACTCACACATTCAAATCGTCCCAACTTCTGGGAGAATCAGACTCGAGATGAGCTTGGTCGAAGAAAAATAAAACAGGAAAATACGAGTGTGTGCGTCGGATACGCGTATTTCGGCCACGTGGTGGCCCTCTTCAGCGAACTGAAGGGAAAAACACCTAAAACACAAGGTTGAAAGTAATTCTTGTGTCTTGAAAGTGATTCTTCTAAAGAGCAGTCATGTGTCTTTTTGTGGCGCCTGGAGCAAAGGGGTCTTGGTGCATCCAATCGGCGATCAGAGATGTTTGACGAGAGTGATTTCTTTGTGATGCTATTAGAGACGTGGTAAAAATCTAGGTATCTCAGGATGCGAATCTAGTCGTTAATCCAAGGTTATCGATTCTCCATGAGACTCCATGCTTTTCGTAGGATGTTTTTCGTGTTCTATAGGATTCATTCCAGCTGCGAATGGAAAAATATCTACTCTTAAATTTTGTAATAAAACAAATGTTTTATAGGAGCCGTTCAAGTATAGAATTTTAATACCTGGGTCATTCCACGCCACTTTGGACAAGAGTTGACCCTCGACCTCTCAGATTTTGACGAAAATTTGAGGGAACGTTCATTTAGTAAAATAAGTAATACTATTACAAGTATTTTGCGAAAATTTCAAAAGCAGCGGAATAACGGCAGTTTTTCAAAACGGCGTCTTTCACTGCTATTAGATTTTCGTAATCACATATTTCAAGGAATAATCAACGTAAAAAAACATTTAATGGCTAAAACTAAAAGTTTTGATTGAACTGAATATGTATTAAAACAGCAATAAAGCTATTATATGTTTAAAACATTCAATTATAAACACTTTATAGTTTACATTTTTTAAGTACCTCACGTTTTTTCGAGCTCATTTTTTACCTGACATACCTTTTTTTATAAATTAAAATTTTGAGAGGATGTTCTTCCATTTAAGAGAGAAAAAAATTTTGAAATGTTCACCGCAACCCTCATTCCATACCAATAGACGGAGTTATTCAACGTTTCCATTAATTTTGCGTATACTATTGCATTTTTCAGCGTAAAGTAACAAAGGTAATTTTAAAATTGAGTAAAATAATATCGACCAATCCCTTAAAAGTTATACCAAAAATTACAGGTTGTCATTTTTGGCAATTAAATTCAAGTTAAGGGTTGTACAAATCTTAGTTTATCTTATTTTTCAAAAGATTGGGGTGCTTGATACACTGTCTTATAATGCAAATTGTAAGTAATGGTAGGAAAAGCGAGCTGTCATGTTTACATACGCAGTGCATTCACCATGGACGTTTACACTGGGGCTTGGCTTAAGGTTGACATTGGATTGGGAAGAATGGAGTGAATCTACCTTCTGATATTTATTCAGAAAGACGAGTGGGTGAACGAGTTATTGGTAACATTTAGAAGACTTGGCTAATAAGAAGAAATCGGTTCGCGATGACGTCGAATGCGTCGAGAGAATTCTACGTTTCCTTAAAGAAACTGGCTCAATGCCAAGAAACTAATAGGCATAATTAAGAGGTTCTTTTAAGGTAGTTTGAGGGAAATATAATTTTACCTAGAAATCAATGAAGTTGGTCTCATTTTAAATTGGTTCTAAATCTTTAAAACTCTAAAAATTCAACCCCCAACCATACTACTTTCCGAGATATTTGCCAGAAAATACCAGCCTTTTTACATGGGGAATGGTACGTGTATGCACTCCAGAGAGACCTTATATTAAAAATGAGGCTTTCCTTACCCTTAGACCCTTAGATCTGCCCTCGGTAACTTCATTCCTCCCCTTTTCGTAAGTTGGATCTTAACGACATTTATCGCTTCTTCAGATGCAATACACATTTTTCGACTCATTTCTAACAAATGGTTTATTTATTCCTCAAAATAAGTTATAACAGTGTTATCTACTGCGTTTTTAATCCAGGGCAGATCTGCTATATTTGCAACAAGCCACCAAGATGATCGTAATATTTTTGAATTCATATTACAAGGACATTGAACACACCATGAGATACAATGGGTTTGTGAAGAACATAATTGAAGGTCAAATAGAGGTAAAAGTCCCCAGAGGAAGACCCAGGAATAATTTCATGGACCAAACAAAGAGGAAAGTACATAGGAAGAGATACCAGGAGGTAAGGGAACTAGCATAGAGAATGGTGGAGGACTGCTGTCAACCGATCTTGGAATTGAAAAACCAATGATGATGAAAGGAGTGTGCTTCGTTGTTTTGGCCATATTGAGAGAATAGGTGAGAATCGAATAATGAAACAGATATATAAGAGTGAAATGAATGGTGCGAGAGGTAGAGGTAGGCCGAGAGAGTTGTAGTAGTATTAGTATACTTTATTACATTTTGTGCTTACGAAAGATGGACGGATAGGTGAGGAGATCAAGAGACGAGCGAACGCTGGAAGGAAAGCGGTAGGTAGCATGTGGAGCATATCAAGGAATGAGTGCCTGTCTAAGGAAGCGAAAATTTCCGTGTACAAATGTGTACTTACCCTTAATTGCTATCATCGAGTCTTTTTTGACCCAACGATAAGACTTTTTTTCCTTTTTCATATGCACCACTAGAAAGAAATTTTTCCTCTGAGTTCTTATATCTTATAATAGGACTTCGCCTCACTTTTTTTCTCGAGACACTTTAAAAAAAAATTCGTACTCCAGTTTGAATCATTAATGGTAAATGGCCTCTGGGGGCTGGTGATGGACCGCTTATGAGATACGTCAATCTCTGTTTAAAGTCCGTAATCTAGGTCGGTAAGTCGGTCTTTTTTTAATTTTTTCCTTTTTTTGTAGTCGTAAAACTGCCTCTCGCAGCTACCTTGGCTACAATATAACCCTAGGGGAGAGGGGGAGCAGGCCAGTTGAACTTGAGACAGTGCGGGTGACGGTTGTTGTTTACGAGCAATTCGAAAAATCTGGCCAAAAAAGACCCGAGGATAGTGTGTACGTGGCCAAAAACCACGATAGTAGTTAAGGGTTAAATAGGGAAGGGTGGAGGGCTGCTGTCAATCTTAGATCAATCTTAGAATTGAACGACCGATGATGATTACAAGGAAATGAATGATAATCACTTTCGGACTTTACGTTAGTCGCAGTGTAACAATGAGTGAAGAATATTGAAATAAGTTTGAGGCTGATCTTTATTCTAATGGTGACAAAGCAGTCTCCCAACCTCTGTCATATCTTAAGAGATCGGGTCATAGATATAAGGGAGAGGAAGAAGACTGCTGAATGTAGGTTTAGGACGTATTTCTTTCAGCGAACTAATGAATCAAAATTGTTTTCGCAAAGACTGAGTTTGTTTTGAAGGTAGTTTGTATCATGAGTGAGAAACGTCCCTTCAATCTGGCAGATACGGCCTCCAGGCATGCCTGTTTAATTTTATGCTAGTATTAAGCTCCCTCTAATTTCTTGACATGCAGCGTTCTTGCTTGGTACCTTTTCGACCTCTCCCACTCACTCTTGAGGTTCTTCTTCTGGTCATCAATCCGTAGATTGGTTTGCAGCAGTCGTTTTCCGTCTCCATTCTGCCCGATCCTGGGCCAGCCTCTTCAACTCCAAGTAAGAATGGCATCCCATATCCTCTACAATCTGTTTGACGTATTCCTTTCTGGGTCTACCTCTCGCATTTTTACCCTGAACTGAGCCCTCTATAATGGTTCCTAATAGTCCCTCATGTCTTTTAATGTGGCCTATTCTAGTATCTCGTCTCTTTCTCATTGTGTTCCACAGACATGGCACCTCATCAGCTCTCCGTAGCACCGCTTCATTAGTCACCCTCTCCATCCAAGATATTTTACGGATCCTCCGGTTGCACCACATCTCAAAGGCCTCTATTCTCTTTCTTCCATTCCTACCAATCGTCCATGTCTCACTTCCATAAAGCAAAACACTCCACACAAATGTCTTGACTATGAGTTTTCTTAAACGCAAATTAATGTTGTTGGAAGTTATGAGCCCTTTCTCCTTATTAAAAGCTGCCTTGGCCTGATTAATCCTGCGGATGAGATCTTTGACACTACCTCCGTCTGACGAGATTTTGCTTCCAAGGTACAGGAACTCCTGTACTGTATCGAGTCTTTGACCATTTAACATGACTTCTGCATCAGTTACCATCCTGCTCATAATAAGGATCTTTGTCTTTTCTCCATTGATATTCATATTGTATCTGTTACTGACTGTCTCCAACTCCCTCAACATGTTTGATAAGCATTCTTCACTTTAAGCTAATACCGCTACGTCATCTGCAAATCGTAACATATCAATCTATCTCCCTTGAACACTTATTCCACCACTTTCTCCCCACCTTTCTCGTGCTTCATCCATAGCTCTCTGTATGTATGCATTAAACAACAGCGGAGACAGGGAACAGCCTTGTTTCACCCCGTCTTATCTTAGCTTCTCTCTGGTATACACCGCATCTCATAACAGCTACCTCCTCTTTGTATATATGCCATACTATTCTTAGGTCTCGGTACTTAATTCCTATCTCCCTCAGAATCTGAAATAGCTGCTGCCATCTCACGCGATTAAAAGGTTTCTCAAAATCTATGAAAGCAATAAAGGTGTCCTGGTTTTTTCGGGCTCTCATTTCCATGATTAATCCTAATGCCAAGATCGCCTCTCGAGTGCCTCTTCCCTTCCTGAAGCCGAATTGGTCTTCAGTGAGCATGTCCTCAATCTTTCCTTCTATTCTTTTTTGTATTATTTTTGTTAATATTTTAGAGGCGTGTGAGATAAACTAAGCGTGCGATACTGTTGACAGCATTTTGCTGTAGTTTTTTGGTATTGGTACAATGACACACTTTTTCAAATCTTCAGGTAGTTTCTCAGTACCATACATGGTACGCACCAGCTGGTATAAAATGTTTTTCACCTCTTCCCCAGATGCTTGAATAAGTTCTGTGGGAAGTGTGTCAATGCCAGGGGCCTTCTTGTGATTAATGGCACGATCGAATTCCTCACGCATAATGCTGTAACCTATTTCATGGTGGTTTACAATGGTTTACTCCTCCAAAATGTCATTTTCTACTGCTTCTCCTTCTTCCCCATAAAGTTTTTCCAGATACAATTTCCATACTTCTACTATTTCTTCCTTTTCATAGGCTATTGTGTTGTTTTCTTTTAGTAGGGTTCTGCATGTTATCTTCCTATTTCCAAATAACTTTTTCACTGATTAGTAAGCCGTTTCAAGGTTTCCGGCCTTCATGAGGTCTTCTACCTCTTTGCACCTGTCCTGCAAGTATATTCTTTGGCCTTTCTTGCTTCTCTATTTATTGCATTCCTTAGTATTTTATATTCTTCGTACCCTCTTTAGTCGTGTCCCTTTTTAATTTCCTTCTTTGTTCAATCATGGCTACTAAATCATCAGTTACCCACCCCTTATGTTTTATAACTTTCTTTTTTCCAAGGATCTCTTCTGCAGCCTTGCACATACCCGTTTTGACATTGCTCCACTTTTTTTCAACATCCATATCTTCCTCAATAGCCACATTATCGTCTGTTTTGTCTGCGAATAGATGTCTAATGTTCTAATTTTTTGTTTTTCTAAGTTCCATTTTACGGGCTTTTTTGTATTCTCCAGCTTCTTAAACTTAAGTTGGCATTCACTCATGACTAGATTGTGGTCAGAATCTATATCATGGCTAGCGTATGCTCTGCAGTCTTTAATTAGGTTTTTAAACCTACTTTTGACTAGAATGAAGTCTATTTGGTGCCGCTTGGTATCGCCAGGTGCTTTCCATGTGTATCGCCGTCTATAATGGTGCTGGAACCAGGTGTTAGTCACTACAAGCTGGTTGCTGTTGCAAAACTCCACCAGTCGATCTCCGCGTTCATTTCTCTTACCAAGTCCATGAGGACCTACCACTTCTCCATCGGTTCCCTCCCCTACGACTGCATTCCAATCACCCATAATAAACAGGTTAACATCAACTTTGATTCCTCTCATGATATTGGTCAGTTCCTCATATATTTCTTATAACTGTTCTTCCTCTTGACTTGATGTGGGCATATACGTTTGTATAATCACAGTTTCCGTAGGTTTAGTGTCTATTTTGACTATAATCGTTCTGCCACTGTATTATACATATCCTTTTACTCTTCTACCAATCTATTTGCTCAATATTACTCCAACACCTCCTTGGCCTGGCCTGTTTTGTATGGTGCCAGTGTGGATAATACGATAGTCCCAACTCCAAAAATCCCCACTATCAGTCCAACGCATTTCGCATATCCCTAATATGTCTAGTTTCATTTTAGCCATTTCTAGTTTTAGATTTTCAAGTTTTCCACTTTTTAATAAAGTGCGCACATTCCATGTTCCAATTCTTCTTCTGCTTTTAATAGGTTTTTTCATCCTTGCCAAGTCTCTAGCAGTCCCCGCCTGGAGATCCGAATGGGGAACTATTTTACCTCTTGATTGATATTTTACTAGAGCGGAATCCATCCTATTAACTGCTGTTACTTGGGATATCCTATGGATCCTTAATGCGGTGGTTTCCCCTTGCCTTCCGCATCCTATGCCGTTGGCCTTGTAAGGCTCATCCGCCTTTAGGAGTGGTTTCCCACTCCAAGGGCAAGAGGATGCCCGACCTTCTACCCGATCTTTCACACCCCGAAGAGGCTGTTGGCACTTGATAGGAGGGGTCTCCTTATCCCGGGAGATGCTCGGTCCCTGCGTCGTTTGCCGCTTGTTTAACCAACGTTGCCCCCTCTCTACCACGGGGAGGTGACGTTAGGGAATTTCCCTTCATTGATTCTAGGACCTAATGGCATTTCCTAGTCTCTCCGGTTCTTTAAGAGAGGAGGTTGGTCTTGAGGTTGTTCTCCGGATACTGCTGGAACATTTGTGGAGCGGTATCAAATTAAATCCTCCACAGGACCTATCACATTTCATTTGATTTTCAATATCATGTATATACCTAAAAGTAAGTGCAAATAAAATGTTTATATAGGTCATTGTCTCTTACATCTACATCTACGTGATACCCTGCGAGCCACCACGAGGGTGTGTGGCAGGGGGTGAAGATCGCCAAACATGCACTATTGACATGCAAGTAGGATATTTAAGGGAGATATGCTAGATAATAGGGTCACATGGAGCTAGATGGTTAGTATCTACATAATAAGGAAGGGATTATGGGTTGTTATTACATGCATCATGCACTACAGACTAATCTAACTATATTTCACCTACCTATCCCTTTGCTACGCTGCCTATTGTTCTCTCTTATAGTACGAGGGAAAAATGACATTTTAAATCTATCGGTACGACAATCTATCTCTCTAATCTTGTTAATATGATTAAACCTAGCATAATACGCAGGGGTTCTCAATATATATCTAACGTGTCTTAGATGGTTTGTGGTTCGTACCGACTTTGTTTGAATAAATTAATTCTGCTAAAATCGGAACTTCTTGGTTTTCGTCTCTGTAAATTCACCCACAATTCCCAAATGCATAATTTTAAGCAAAAAATGAAAAATTGTGTTGGTTTAATTAGATGGCATAATTCCCTCAGGCAGTTTATTTCAGCCAGTAATGGTAATATAATGTCGGTTTTGTGGCGAAAATTACTTTTGAAGGAAATGTAGCCGACTACTGCACTTTGCCCACACGCTGTGCTTGTGCTAGTATGCATGGATCAAAAATGATTTAAATGAATAAATTTTTGATACACTAGGACACCCAAATGAATGAACATTCGTTGCCGATTCCTTTTAATTTTTTCTTCTGTTATCCCGCATTTCAGCTTCTGAATTTATCTCAAAAGTAGCCATGCATAACATGACATGTTTTGTGAAGTAGAATAACGCGGGATGTTGCTGGTAGCGTTTTTGCTGTAGGCGTAATGTGACTTTTTTTTATCAACGTGTGATTCAATCAATAAATGCATATCACGATTAGTTGCGTGCATACGATAGCAAAATACGAAAGGGACTGACCTTACTGTGACCACGTCGGCGGTTCGGCAGCTATTCGATGAAATGAAGCTAGTCTGGAGCAGGAAAACTTGGGCAAAGGAGCATTTGTTAGCGAGAGGTCAGTGTGCTGTTCAAAAAGAAAAATAAAAATCGCTCCAAATTGGTCGGCAAATACTCGCGATGCATTCTCAGTTCCTCCTGACTAAGCTGGTATGAACAATTTAGTCTGGAGCGCTTTTCCGACTGCTCAGTGATATGTGATCGGCAGAACTCGCTTCATGGCCTTCAACTATCTTAGCTATTTTTATGTGACGATGTTTTCATTTGTGAGATATGCGCGCGAGGAACTCTTTATGTACCACAAACCTCAATAACTTGCTATAATGCTGTCTTCAACCCGAAGGTCGATATGATCGGGAGAGTTTAATTATTAGTTTAAGACCAACAGTGTGTGATATCAGGACGATGGGTAAGGGTGTTCGTGCTTTGGGTATTCACTCACCCTTTCTCTAGTTTCTCAATAATGAATCACTACGTACTCACGAAATCACTCAACTTTGTTCCAAGTGGGCACCTATAGAGATGTATCTGAAGACATTATTTCTGTAGTGATGTACGAATCATGTTTGTCTCCCTCCGAATCGGATTTCTGAAATGCTTTACTATTCTGAATTGAATAAAATTCTGATTTATATTCTCTTATTCGACTAGAAATTCTGAAAACCACCAGAATTGAACAATTAAGCGAAAAAATCTCTTTTGATTACCTATTGCGCTCTCACACTGCCATCAGTCTGATCGTGAATACACCTCCTTGAACTACTCGAGAAAAAAACATGAAGAAAGCCCTGAATTTGATCCTTGCATGACGCTGTATTTTGATATGCAAATCACTGCTATCTGAAACCTACGAATAACCAGAATGATTCCAAATGAACTGACTTGATTCGATTTCGATTATGATATTATCGAAATTGTTTTAAAAACGGGTGACACTGTACCTGATGATGGCCAATAAAGTGCCGAAATCCGTGTTGTTAAGTTTTATGTATTAAAAGTAGTGGGCAGTAAAACATCAAGTGCACTTCAGTTTAATAATTCAGGTCCACAATATCTCGCCAGAAACTGTTGACTTCATTAAAAACGGGTGTTTTACTCATCTCTCTCTCTTCAGTCTGCAGCCGAATGCTTAACCTGCCAGGCAACTATTCCTCCGCCATTATGTATGTATCAATTTGAAAATCTCAACAACTAGTTGGTCGGTGGTAGTTCAATATTTATGTACGCATCTCATTCTAATGCATTGCTCCAGGACGTCCAGACTCCAGGAACTATAAATAAACTTCGATTTGGAGTCCAAAATGAATATGAAAATACATATCTCCATATTTAATGGTAGATGTAGCATGATCGGCAATTTTAAGTGGAAGATGATGGTCTGTCTGTGGTAAAAACTCGGAATGGATTACAATGACAAAAAATTAAAATACCAGCTTGATAGGAGGAAAGGCGTCGCAATGCGAATGTGAGATGGAAGAGAAATACGGGATAAAATTAACAAAGGAGTGAGACAAGGATGCAATCTATCACCAGCAGTGTTCATCATATACCTGGAAGAGATGATAAGAGCACAAGAGATTAGAAAATACGGAATTAAAGTTAACGGAGAAGAAATAAACTTGCTCCACTCCGCGGACGATATCGCAGTCAGCAGGAAATCGAGATGATCTTCAGAGGCCACTAAACGCCATGAACCAGGTTCTCCAAGGATGCAAATGAAAATAAAGAAGACGAAGACTAAAATCCTACTATGCGGAAGAGAGAATATGAATGCAGATGTCTCACTGAAGGGAGAAATTAGAGTAAGTGAATTCCTTTACCTACTTTGGAGTACCATCACTTGGGACGGAAGAAGTGCGAAGGAAATCAAGCAAAGAATTTCTCACAATCAATATAACGCTCATGATGAAATGGCGGCCACTGTGCTTAAAGAAGATTGGATTACGAACAAGGAAACAATATGCGAAAATAATCGTGTGTAGCATGTCACTTCACGGCTGGGAAATATGGACCAACGAATAATCAGACCAGAAAAGACTAGAAGCTTTCGGAACCTGATGCTGGAGGTGGGAGCTGAATATTAAATGGACGGGTATAATAAGAAATGAAATAACATAAGAGTAAAAACGGAAAGGATCCTATGGAAGAGCCATATGGATTGGGCACACTCTGAGGCGC
The DNA here is from genome assembly GCA_963169105.1 of Ceriagrion tenellum. NCBI lineage: Eukaryota > Metazoa > Arthropoda > Insecta > Odonata > Coenagrionidae > Ceriagrion > Ceriagrion tenellum. Next base: position 84,517,196 of record OY720641.1, on the reverse strand, counting down.
AATTGGTTAGCGAAGAGCATAATTGAGGGAAATGTTCCTAAAGGGAGACCCAGGAATAAATATTAAGACCAAATGAAGAGGAATAAATATGGGAAGAGCTACCAGGGAGTGAAGGAAGTAGAATTATTGAGGGAAGGATGGAGGGCCATAGTCAACTAATCTTAGGATTGAACGATCAAATACGTCGTGAAATCGCTGCTTTGATTGAGAGGTGTGAGAGACAAGTGGATATTTATTACCTCCGAAGAAAGGACACACATTTTATGCTTTCCGCAATGACTACATACGGAAGAAATCACGTGCTGCAAGCTGATTCTTTTACTACCTTCTGCCCTGTCCTTTTTGATTGTTTAATTTTCCAAAGATCCCTTTGATTGGCAAAATTCGAAATTCAACTTCACACCCCCTATAAATTAGGCGCAATTTTTATCAAACTAGCCTAATTTATAATATTGAGTTTTTGGTAGCATATTCTTGTCAATTAACCTCTTGGATATAACGTTATTGGCTTGTCGACTTGAAAGATAATCGATATATTAGTGCAGCCATCATCAAGAATTGGTGGTAGGTATGGTGGTATCCTCTAGAATCCTCATGGCAAGGCGAAAGTATAAAACTTTCCTTGGATTTTGAAAGTTTATTTTGCCTTTTCATTAACGCCTTCAAAGCTAGGTTCGGTACAAATTGGGAAAGTGATGCTTTTGCTCTTCTTACAACAGTAAGAAATTAGATCTACCGTCCGTATTTGTGATCTTGCATATCTTCATTTTTTCATTTCGCATGGGACGCGAAAATATGGACAACAGACTGACAGAGAATTTTCAATGGTGCTTTTTTCATAATATGGTTCCGGCTTTTGGAGAACCTCAAATATCTAGCTATAAGCCGTAAATATCAAATCGATAAACTAATTTTAAATGAGGGCTTTTCTTACTCAGCGTATTCGAGTGCAACAGAAGTTCAAGATCCATCCAGGCCAGGAGTTCTTCGGTCTATAATCACAGTTAATCAATCAATCACATGAATGCATTTGAAGTTGATTTTTACCGTAATTTACGGAGAAGAATTATGAAGATATTCTCACGACAAAAAACTGCTTGGAACTGAAGTCGAACCACGGATTATAGGCTTGCCGGACCAATGCACTGACCACACCGCTATCCAGGCCTTCTAGTGACAATTCCAGGAGAATTTAGGGGAACTAGATATTGATAAAGACGCCTGTGTAGCGTGGTGGTCGGTGAATTAACCTGGGAATCCAAATGAAGAAGTTCTTTAGATTAGATATTGTAGAGAGCCACATGAATAGTTGCTCTGGCGAGGTCTTTGGCAGAGAAGATGAAATGTTGGCTTTCAAAAATCCTAGAGTGGATTAATCCTAAAGGAACAGCGCATCATAGAATTTACTCTGACTCTTGATTAATTATTCTCGCTCATGGAAGTATTTTTAAGTAAGTTAAAGTTAAATTCGAAGGTCGTTTAGTAGAGTTGTTGAATCTGAGGAGAATAGTCGACTCATGATTATAGATTTTTGAAATCTATTGAACGCGATTTGTGAAAAGAATATGACGATTTTTGCAGCTTATTGGTGAATATTCGATATTTTTTCTTTTCCAATTTCTCTGACATGTACCCCACACGGCTTAGAGCGCCGACCCATGTTGTAAAAAAGAACGAGGAAATGCATTGGAATATCGAACTTATTACCTATGTACATACATTGCTCCGAAAATCCAATTACGTACCACGTAAATAGAAAAGTAATTCTTAAAATTTATGAGTGGGTTCAGAAGAATCTAAATGACTCCTCCAGTTTCCGAAGGTTTATATTTTTTATAGGCCCTCTAGTTCTCTTATTATTCTGTAACGGAGCGTTATGCATTGATGAGTCGTATAAAACTTGATTAAAAATGTTGTTCCTCTTCTTCCCACTTCAGCCTCCATATTGGTTATGTTTATGTATGACACTGAATTTCATTAGAATTCCCGCACTTGGTTAGTTAATCCCCTTGTATTCATTATCAATTAATATAGTTTTATTTCTTTGGATTGCAGATCATTATGAATAATACAATAAAAACGTCTGAATACTATAACAAAAGTAAACAGCAAATTTACGTATTTTCATTACATGAATGATATTCTCAGAAAAAGTATCAGAAATACAGAATATCAATAATGAACAGCAGAATTTACATAGGATCAGTTGGCCTTAATTACAATTACAAACAAAATCATATGTGTATATATAATATGAGCAGATCAACTTGCTGTATACCATTCAAAATTCAGGTTCGAAAACTGTGTAACAATTCAACGCCAGGGATCTAGAAATGGTTTTCCACACTTTCGTATTGTAAAAAACAAGTTTTTAGATTCTCTGAGAATTACCTTATATTATTAGTGTTCTGGATGTTCTTTGGTAACTTTTTGAACATTTTTGGGCCCACGTAAGCATAACTACGTTAGTATACCGTTTAGGTTGGCTTAGGATTAGAATAAGCATTTTTTCGTAGACTGTAGGGATGTGGCTTTGCTAGTTCTTAATCCCTTATTATATTTGCTTTTACCGAGGAGGGTATTTTTGGGGATGTTAAACTATGATTTTTTCACAATTTTGAAATTCTTTTTTATCCCTTTGCACTCGGATGTAATTCTGTCGATTCCAGTACACGGTATTTAATTTTAAAAAGACCTCATTTTATGAGCGGCGGAACCAGAATGACAAACTTGCTCTTTTTCTTCATATAAACTTATTTATTTGGCGATTTTCAAAATGAAAATGATTAATTGTATTAATACAGATATTATAATTGCTATAATTTTTCATGGTGTGAAATATTTTTCAATATTCACCCACGTGAAGACCTGAATTACATTGACATGTCTCGTATATATAAATTGTCTCTCTCCTTCCACCTTTCACTTTCCTATTAGAACAAACAACACAATCTCTATGTTGTTTATTAGGATGAGGATTGAGGATGATTGATGAGGATGAGGATTTTATTAGGATGAGAAATGATTACATGGAGCTTTCCATCTAAGCGCTGATCTGACTTTTTGCGTGTTCTGACGTTTACAAAATTGGTAATGGTTTAACAAATTTGTGGTAATCTCCACGTCTTGGTACAATGGCGAAAATGTTTCACACGGTGTTAATACTATTTCATGCGATTAATATCCTGAATCTATGTTACCCGACTTCGGGCAGCTGTGGGAAAGTGATTTAGAAGAAAGGACTCGACAAAGTCACCTCTGTAGATGATGACGACAGATCCATGTGCATCGTCATCATACCGCCACGTTTTCGCATCCAGGAGGGATCCTTACAATCAACCGTCGCTAATCCGAAAACCAATTCGTACGTCGTAGCTTATTCCTCAAAATATCGCGGCTAGCTCTCAAAGACCATGACGGAGACATTTCTCAACGTTTCCCGTGAAATGTTGATATTTTCCGTCAGAGCTCGGAGGATGTTTTGCCGTCGCTAATTTTTGCTGCAAATAGCAAACCGCCACCCTTTCCAAAACAGCGCCGTGGAGTTTTATCGTGAAACTGCCAACAATCGCCACGCCTGAGAGACAATTAACACCTCAGTCAGTTGTAAAGAAATGCTTTTGTTATATCTCACTGATGTGGGCGCACTGCAATCGCCCTCAATGCTCGCTCTTCTCCCAGGTCGACAACGAACTCACGGTGGGTGTGCCGAGAGAGCTCTTGAGGGGAAATTAATCGAAAACAGTCGAAGAAGGTAGGGGGAAAGGCGAGGCGAGCCAAGGGCATCTTCCGGTGACCGCGATTTTCATCGGGAGGGCCGCGGAAGTTTTCGAAGCTTGTCGAAACGTTGGAATGTGCCGTTGCTTGCTCATTCTCTCGTCAGATTCGGAATATGAGCGCCGAAAATGTTATCATAACACAGGACCCACATGAACCGCCCTCATATTATTCGACTCGTGGTATTCATTTTTGCCCCGCCATAGTCTGCCCAGCAATGCCTTCATTTCCCCCAACTCTCCCTGACCTTGAGACCTCTTGCCCGCTGAGGCGGAAATATGGCGCTATGCCCTCCAATGCAAGCCAAAAAGTCCACTTCAACTGTTGTGCAGTGCGAATGAATTTTTATAAAACTGCGCAGGCAAAGTGACATTTCTTTGAATATGATGAACTTTCTTTTTACTTTTTCAGCTAGGTATTCCTGTGTTTAAGAACTAAAATTACAACACAATGTTCTGAACCAACTGATACAGCAGGAGTGGCTTAGGCCATAAGGCTTATAGCTTATATGGATACCAACTGACACAGCAGGCTCTTATGGGTTATGTCAGTTAGGCAATCATAAAAACTCCTAAGGTGTACCACTTCTCTATTACTACCATAAATCTTTAACCCGTTCCGTTCTATTCGATCGAAAAGTGAAACTCATTCTCATTTAATATTGAAGAATGCTCCTGCTTATTTTGTCTCAGCATATTACAACGTGAACGTTTGGCCGTGTTAGACCGCTCGCATCAAAGTTTCAATTTCTACAATGACTAAAGAATGATAGTTAGTGCCTTTAATCAACATTAGTTCTCCAACAATTTGATGGAAAAATAATCGTCAATGAAACTTTATAAGATTAAATGTCGTTTTAATTTCATGAGTCACTCGTTACTCCTGTGCGATGCGGTATTACCCCAATTATTATTGCGCTATTACCCCAATATTTTTGTGCAGTGCCACATTTCAAATTATGAGAAATATGTCCATGACTTTTAACCAGTTAATCCCAAGGACGTGTTTGCACTTATTTCTGGATGGTGCTTTTTACATCATGTGTACTGAGTTCGACTCTATTTTTTATTATGTTGATTAATTTTGGACATTCATCCATAAATGAATTTTTTCGTCGGCACTGTGGCCAAAGTATTCTTGCGTGGCTGTATGGGAGATATGCATTTAAGCTTGAAACGAGAATTTCTATATGCTATAGGAACGGCTTATCAGCTAGATTAAACATCACTTTCGGGAAATTCAATATGTTCAGCCTTAACTTGTACCACTTCTCTATTATTACCATAAATCCTTAAACCGTTCTGTAAAACTTTTCCACAATGCTCAGGAATTAACAAAAATTTGTAAGTTTTTCGTACAATATTAATTGGACGACCGGTTTCGACGTATAGTCAGAGATCATCAGGTCCTGATCCACCTGATGATGTCGACTCATCGACGAAACTGGTCCTCCAATTAATATTCTACAAAAAACTTCCAAAGTTTTATTAATTCCTGAGCATCACTTTCGGGATTTTTCGTAAAATTTTTATGTCGTTAAAAATTAGCTCGCCGAATTTTGAAACCTATCCTACTCTCGTGAGTAATTTTCTTGAACGTTACGTATCGTTGTTGATGACGTTGACAATCGACTCACCTTGAACAAGTAACGGCTGCGGGTTGAGAAAGCCTGCCTGGGGTATAGCTTTTATGGTGAACTACTTTTTTTTCCGCCACAATTTCACACAATTTTCATTATTTAAATTACCGTTCAAGGAAACAGTTGGCGTTAATTTCGAGTCCCGGTGTAGCTGTAACTTGGTTGGGTATAGGTTTCTTGATCCATTAACGGAATTAAGTTTCCTAACATTCATCGACGCTTGTTGTTTGCATCCCGCTATGCAAATGAAGATTGGGTTTTTAATGTAGCAATTTATAGAAATACTGGTATATATTACATCGATCAACAATGTAACTGGAAACAGCATATTAGCAGACTAAGATCGGAGATGATCTCTATTATTAGAAAATTTTACTTGTTTAGATATAGTTGCACAATGTCAGTTCTCAGAATGGTATACTATACTTTAATTGATTCAAGATTAAAATACGAAATTTCGTGCGGGGTGGCAGCATACATAACTAATATGCAACCCCTTCTGGTATCCCTGAATAAGGTAATAAGGGTTAAGCTACGGGTGCCAAATAAAACGCATTCCTTTCCTCTTTTCAAACAAATGAGTATTTTACCTTTGAGTTATTTATTTATTTATATGGTCCTTAGGATATTTTATATTCGTGGCGGTGAAAGGAAAACACAAATAGTGCATGATCTGCGTAGCTATCACAATGTAACCATGCCGAGACCTAAAACAGAAATTTTCAAGCAGAGCTACTTATTCCAAGTGCTCAAAATATATAGTGCGTAATCTGAATTAATTGCTTACACAAAAAATGAATGCAAATATTTTAGAAATGAAGAAAATGGTTATTTTCAATTGATGATTTATCAACTTTATTGCAAATATGCGTGATACGATATAGTTCACAGCAGTGTTCATTATCTTTGCGTGGTATTGTAGTTTGCATACCGCTATACTCATGAAAATAGGATTTTTAATGCATCAGTTCTATAGAAATACTGATATATATTACATCTTTCTAATGGAGCAATTCTATAGAAATACTGGTTTCTATTATTGATTTGAAAATTTAACCAAGTTTAATTCTCTATGCTTCTTCGTTTACCAGCAGTTTTTTAACTATACCAGCACAAATTTACAACGTTATAGTTACTTACGTTCAACACATTCAAATTATTTTTGCTAATTAATAACGCGTAGGTAACCCCAAAACGGGGTTTTTCCAAAGGGAACCTATATTTCCTATATTTAGGATAAATGTCACTGTTAAATGTATATGATGTTGTGGAATTAACTTAATTATTATAATATAAATCGTAATGATCAGGCATGTTGCTAATGCAGGAATAAGGTTCGGCGGGCTGGTTAAGCTACTGGTGTCAGCTAACGAATTAAATGCATTGAAGTACAACGATTGCGGTAATCAACTTATTAATACTTGAGAGAGTTCAGATTTTCCTCTTTTGCTCGAAGGCAGTATTTATGATGGTGACAGTTTTACAGTTCAAAATCAATTTATCGTCAATAAAAAAATAAGTCTAAACTACTTCACAACGATCTTTAATTTTTTTAAATGATGTATGTATTACATGAATTTGCTCCTAAGTTTACTGGTTATTTCCCTCCAAATTCAATGAAATTACTTTTTTCGAGAAAGTCCTTCTTTGACGACTGCAATCGCCTAAACCTCAGACGACTGGTTGCATTCCTTTGAGCATATTAAATAGCGTCACTAGGCCTTGACGGCCAAGCATTGCTTCCGCGATGGTAAATCTCCGACTCCACCTTCAGTTCTTGGTCACAGAGCAAGTGCCATTGCATTGGATTTGCGTGATGGTAACAAGACAGCCTTAAGATTTTTCCCTCGATGTCTGAGAAATTTTTCTGGACTGCTAGTTATTACTTTGAGAACCTTCCTGTAATTTGCATATAAAATATCAATAGTTTTCTCGCTGTTACGGTGGGATGTTTGGCGGGAGACTTGCTCCGCCGTTGAAGTGCGTGACGAAATTACGCCATTGGGTTACGACAGAAGACGGAGTGATTGACGCCACAACCTTTAGGGAGCTTTAATGTGACTTCATCCAACCGGTTTCCCTAGCTAACTCTCCCTTACTTTCACCCCCACTTAAACCTCCCTGCGCGCAGATATCGATTCCACGTCCTCGGAGAGGTGTCTTTCGATTCCAACAACTCGAGTTGGCACTTATGGCACGATACATCGAATCCAGTGCATCGATGGGATTGGATTGATTGTGCTGACTATCGTCTACATCTACATTTACATCTACGTGGTACCCTGCGAGCCACCACGAGGGTGTGTGGCAGGGGGTGAAGATCACCAAATATGCACTATTGACATGTAACTAGGATATTTAATGGGGACAAGCTAGATAATAGGGTCGCATGCAGCTAGATGGTTAGTATCTAATAATAAGAAAGGGATTATTGGTTGTTATTACATGCATCATTCACTACAGGCTACTCTAACTATATTTCACCTACCTATCCCTTTGATACGCTGCCTATTGTTCTCTCTTATGGTACGCGGGAAAAATGACATTTTAAATCTATCGGTACGACAATCTATACCTCTAATCTTGTTAATCTGATCAAACCTAGCATAATACGCAGGGGTTCTTAGTATATATCTAACGTCATCTGTGAACAAATCGGTTTCGAATTTACTTAAAAGGTTTAACCTAAATTTTAACCGGCGTTCTGATAGTAATTCCCATCCTAGTTCTTCTATTAAACTCGTAACACTTATACAATTATCATAACGGCCTTTAACAAACCTAGCAGATCTCCTTTGCACACGCTCTAATTCTTTTATCAAACCTTCCTCGTACGGATCCCATATACTAGCGGCATATTTTAAATGAGGCCTGACAAGTGTAAAATAGCTTCTTTCTCGTACTCTCTCATCGCATTTGCCTAGAACCCTTTTTCCGAATCCTAATGTACGGTTTGCTATACTAGTTATTTCCCTGATGTGTTTCCCCCATGACGTGTCTTCAGTGATGGTGACGCCTAAGTATTTAATTGAATCTACGTTATATATTTTGTTTTCTTTGATGCAATAGTTATTCCGGGGAAAGCCATTCTTTTTCCAAAAATTCATAATCACGCATTTCTTCAAATTTAATTCTAGCTGCCAACTATCACACCAATCATCAATCGCATCTAAATCCTTCGCTAAAGACTGCCTGTCCTCTTCATTTCTAATTTCCTTTTACACTACTGGATCATCGGAAAAAAGACGGAGCTTGCTATTTTTTACTACTGTATTCCCTTTACTACTGTTTACCCTTCGCCGAGACCGAAGGATAGCCACAGCGACGTCTTGGGATGTGTGGGGTGAACAAGAGACGAGGAAGGTGACCGCTCCGACCAAAGAGACAATCTCCTGCGATTGATCGTCCGTCTCAGGGTGAACCAGATGCGCTGGTTACGCGGACGTTACGGAGCTGGGCGTCGTCGAGCCAGACGATCCAAATGAGAGAAAAGAGACTCTGCTCACCTCCGTTATCTTAAGGCCGGCTCATGGAAAAAAATTAGTTAAGGTTCATCGTTAAAACTAAACGCCGAATCTAATGAAACGATTTTTTTATCGCACTTAAAAATCAAAATCCACTACCGATGACCCCCGCCTGGAACCCGGAAAGCCTAGGAAAATATTCATCTACATCTACGAAATACCGTGCAAGCCACCGCTAGGGTGGGTAGGCACGGGGTGATTCCATACCAGGCATGCAGCACTCATCCCAGTTTAACTCAGAAACGCGCACGTTCCTCTGGATGCAAGGCGCAGTCTAAATGCAGTCAGATCAGAAACTAGTCGAGTGCGACGTAGAATAACATGTTACCATGAAGTAAACTACTTAGGATACAACTACTGGCTTGTATTATTAATGCGACAAATAAATTTCACTACAAGGTACTAAAACAGGCAAGAGTATATCATGCCGGAGATTACATGCGAGGTTAGTAGCTAATAATCATGTTAAAATCTTTAGCACTACCGAAAAAACCTATTTAACCTAATCAGTATCCTAGAGCTGATCTATCGCAACTATTGTGGTCCCTTATTGTACGTGAAAAAAAATGAAATTTTAAATCTAACGGTTCTGCAGTCTATTTCCTTAATCTTATTCCTGTTATCGTGTCTACCATAACAGGTTGGCCCTAGCAATATATCTTGAACGTCCGGAAAATATTAAAAAGATGGAGCGTATACAACGAAGAGGGCACCATTGCATTTTTGGCAAATGGGTACCTCCCCCATGGCAGCACAAAAAAATGATCATTCCAATGCAGCTGCGATACACGGACTTGCACTTTTTGAAAAAGTGCATTTCTGGTGTAAGCGATTTATACGTCCGAGTGCGCATCACCCAGGGGCGCGTTCTCGGGGATGACGACAAGGCTCACATGCCCGCCTGCAGCAGCTCCGAGTTGGGGCGGCAAGCCTTCTCATACAGGGTGGCGAAACCGTGGAACGACTTGCCGGCCCCCCTCTTAGACTGACCACCCAGACTTTTTCCCTCTCTGTGCATAAATTAACCCTTAGCAAAGTTTCAATAAGCGAATAATATAAAATTTAGGGTGACTGGCTCACTGCGGCCTCAATCTGAGAATTGAGAGTTTTTACAAGTAGTTTACTTGTGGTGGTGCTTTTTCTTCATCCATCTTTCCGGAATTATAAATGCATGAATTTTTTTCTATTTTAATCATATTGTATTTAATTTTTATCGTTTTATCTTAATGAAAATGTGGTGAAGAATAAATAAATAAATCGTTTGGAGTCTGGGTTGGTATGACGGCTAGTCTCGTACCGTCGGCCTGGGTTCGAATCCCGGTGGTGGCGCAGATATTTCTCACTGTCGCCTTCTACTTAGGAGAGTGCTGCCAGTGAGCAATCCATCGGTCGAATTGGACGTTTAGCTGTAAATACCCCGGCGCCTTTCATTAAGAGTGTTCTGATGCCAGGGATGGGATGCTCTCTTTCCTTCATCTATTCCCCTAATATCCCCTTATCGAACTATCCACTCCTACCCTCAATGGCGCTGATTGCCTCAGCCTCCAATTTCTCCCCAAAATAATCAGCCAATTAATTAATTGAACCGTATTTAGTATTTTTAAAGTGTATTATATAAATAATGATCTGGATTTCCCGCGTGTGGTCCATTTTTTTAACTCCTTGTACTTCCAAGAATGCCTTTTCCATCAGTTTCTGTCCTTCCAAGAATGCCAATGTTTTCAGAGTATTTATTGGAGCTATGAAATTTATATTAATTGACTTGTCACTTATTGTTAGTCCACAAATGATGGCGAGTTCCGTTTTTATTACGTACCTAGCTCGTATACTGAAGGAGAAACTGATAAATATGCTTTATGAATTGAGCTGGTTGAAGGTACACGAAGTATGCTGCTCGAAACTATCTCTGAATCTGGAAAACTATCTCTGAACCTGAAATCTGCTTATATTCACGCTTGATATGGATGTAAATAAAAAATTACGTAGAATCCCTGACATATTTACACATCGTTGAGGGTGCAGTTTCCAAATGTTCCGGCTAAACAGCTACGATGATAATCACACTGAATGGCGCAAGAAAGTAGTTGGCTATAAATGAATCTTGAACGGATTTTAATACTACAAAAGAAGGCAGTCCGATATGTAGCCGGCCTAAAAGTAAAGGAGACATGTAAAATAGCTTTTAAGCGGCTAGCAATATTGCTCCTTCCAGCACTTCTTGTGTTCAAGACGCTTATGTGCACCCATTTGAACTTAAAATTGCTAAAGATTAATAAGGAGGTACACCGATATAAACAAACAGAGGCAGTGTAGATTATATTGTTCCACAGTATAGTTTGACATTATTTGAAAAACAGCCTAACATCAAAGATACACCCTGGCTTAATGCACTGCTAGTGAATAAAAAAGCAATTACTTGTGAAAAGAAATAAAAACATAAAATATGTAAATTAAGATTGGAGAAATGTTTTTATTAGGTGGATGAATATATAGAGTATATTAACAAATGAAAATAAATGTGATTATATATTGTAACTCAAACCTTATGGCAGAGTACGATGTATTTGTTTTATGACTGTTGTAGCATGTAGGTTTTTTGTACTTTTATTTTGACGGCAGCAGCCATTGTAACATTTTAATATGAGCAATTTTAAGGAAATTAAGAATATCTATCGATCTATCAAATGGGTCGCATTTTCTAGATACTCTCCCGAGCGGTATCTTTTGGTTTTCTTCAAAATGAAGGAGGAACATTGAGTTTTTCGCTTAAATTTGATAGTTTCTACATGTGGGGATTATTTAAACTCCATTTCCGTCTCATTTAAACTCAAAATTACTCTTATTTACTTTATTAACCGAATTTTTTTTAGGTTAAGTCTCAGTTAATGAGTTGAGTCTGAGTTAACGAGACAAATGAGAAACTTGTAGTACTTCAATTGGAGAAGACTTCCGAACTGATTCACTGATGTCAGGTTCTAGAGGGAAGCAGACAGCTGTGGCAGTATGTGAGGTATTTAATTAACAATTGCCTAACTGTGCACATCAGCATATTGACGACGTCATTGAAATCGTTTCAGATTTAATGCAATGATAAAGCTCCTGCTCGCGAATCAGATATCAGGTCTCCATAAGATAAATAAGTTAGTCTTTGGTGCATGAACCCATCAAATGGTTCTAGAACTTTGTCTCACAGACTGAATATTTACAGATTTTCCATTAATTTTTATAATTTTTGACATTGAATGCCTTCAAATGCATATATTCTTGCCGTATTCATCACATTGTAAGTCCAATGATAAGGTTGAATGATACTGGTGACCAATCACTTTGTGCCAACTTTTCCTCACGAAAGTAATCCCTCTAGTTCCACAGTAGTAGATGTCGACAGAATAACTAATTTCATTATTCCAAATTAATTTGAATTGAACTGATAATTCTCTCGGACCTGCTGAGGTAAAAACTTTTTTCAGTTTTCCCTGAAATTAGTTAGCGATGTCATTCCGAAATCATAAAATTTACATTTTCTTTTGATAATTATCAGTTATTTCATGCAATTACCTTCCATAAGTTATTATCAAATATCTTAGAGACAAGTTTAGAATAAGATCTCGTATTCGGCTCTAAAAATGCATGCGCAATGGTACCTGTCCAGGTTATACGTTGTTCATCCTCCTGTGACCCTCAGCGTACGCGGAAGCCTTGCCTCGTACGAATGATTTCCTAACTGGCGCTCTCATAACTCTCTCATCGAAACGGTATCTGTTAACCACAGTGAAAGCTGAAGGTCTACTTCGCTGGTATATATACTTTTTTATTTATAGGAGGAAATAATTAAGGTACAGTGATTCACTTAAGCCATCGCATTGTCTGTTCGGCCTTGAAACGTAATTCTTAACTTTCAAACGGCGTTTGGAAAATCAATTCTCAACTCATTCTCCCACTCTTAACACTTCACGGAAATATACTATTTGACTATCAGATATGTGAAGGTGAAGCTTTGGTTCTGTTAATACCATAAGCATGAATAAAGCAGTGCATTGAAAACAAAACAGATGTTAAAACTCAATTCGTGAACTAATTTAGCGGCAGGAGAGCAGGATACGTAAACTAATTACATTACTTAAGCCCGAAGAAAATATTTTTATGTCGTTCATTGCATTTTATGTTCATTATAAACAGTTTATCAGCTGCTAATACTTAAAAACTTTGCGTGCTGGGCTTAAAATTGAAGGTCCTTTCAGAAACACTGAGGATTTTACCCACATATCTGTAATGTGAAAGAAGACTCTTAAATCTAGGTTAATGAACTCTTATTAATTTTGGCACTTTGTGGTTATATGTATGTCCAGAAAGACTGCAGCCATTCCATATCGTCCAGCTGCCGGTCTATAATGATATTCCATGGACGTCCCATTACATCCTTCGTCCTCCTCAGAACATATAGGACGTAGCTTTACGTCCATATCACTCAAAGTGTTAGCTGTGAAATATTGTTTTATACATAATGCATGTAAGTGTCAAAACTTACATAACTTTTCTTAACTGTTAAATGCTTTAAGTATCTGTTCGCTAGAATTTTTGGTAAAATATAAAAAAGAAAATAATCACAAGGTGTCGAATAACGGTCGCGCTAGTTCATATCAATATTTAATTATATTCAAAACGTCGTATTTTGTTTTCCATACTGATAAAACCACTTAGAGCTCTGCTTATTTGGAAATGTTTTTGCAACTTGATTACATTTCACCAATGGTTCATTTTCTTTTCCAAATTCCTTTTCTCTAATCCCGGCCGTCTTCACGATTGTAGGTATCCTAATACCTTCTTACCACGAAACCTTATGGCAGGTTGCTGGGCAGGTTGTAGGTATTGAAATTTTTTATGATTGTAGACTACCTTCCGAGCAAAATAAATTACACACGGCCACTGAGAGGTAATGATATACTTTCTCGGCTCATGAAATATTTCAAGAATAGAAATCCCAACTCGATAAACTTTTTCAGCTCCTTACACGTCCCTCCTACCGTCCCATTCCGAAGGTGAAGAATTTTCCCTATTTTCTTCCTCCCACCGCAAAAATCCCCTGTGAACCGAAAAACGAACATTCTTTCATCCATTACATATTTGAACATTGTCTCAACATTCTCCGACTCATTTCCAGTCATATTTCGTTTTCCCTCCGATTTCCTTACCTTACTGACCATATGCTCCTTGCTGGCTATAGTCACTGATTCGCTTATTTTTATTCAATGCCCAGGTTACATTCCCTTCTCATGCGAGAGAGTTTTATATCCATTCTTAATGGTGCCCGAGCAGTTCAATTCTAGTGACCGCGTCGAGGTGTCGTAATCCGAACTTGTTTCTTGGCGAGGGAAACTTCTTTGCATGCGTTTTCAAAAGACAGAAATCCAGGCACGCTTTCGAAAGAGAACTCTTACTAAATCTCTGCGCGTATTGGGTGACCAGTCTCTTGCTCTTGAAAGAGACAACTTTTTGTAACAAATCTTTTCCTGGAATTAATCAATGCCGATACTTATTCATGTAATCCTATTTTGACAGATCTTAACGTACCGCTGTATACTTATCAAGAAGTTGATGCTGCTACGAGAAGTAATATGTGTAATTTGTTCAATACAAACGGTATGTCGTGCCAATATGGGTGATGGTCGTATCCAACGAGTAGGTTTTCCATAGTAAAAACTAGAGAACACGTTAAAGACAACAGTAGCTAATTCGACACTGTTCTAACGCACTCCTATTCATAGACAGAAAAGAGCCAAGAGACCTCTGTGCAATATGTGCGGTTCCCACATCACCTTGAAGCACGTTTTTGGATTTCCTCAATACGGTGACCTTTGGAGGAGAAAAAATATAAGTGGTAGATGTATAAATGCTAGGGGGCAATTATAATAAGATTATTCTAGTCATAGAGTATATCAAAGAAGCTGGAGTTTTCTACTTAATATAAATGTAAAATGTTAGTCTTCTTAAGAAAAGATCTCTGACGATAATATCTTCTTTATCTATGAGTAGCATCTCTCTTTTTGAAGAATGACGATCAGGTTTTCCCTCATTTAAATGCAATTGAAAAATGATAACAACGCAAGTGCATGAGCTATAGTGAATCGTGATCGGGCATTGGATCCCGATAATCGGTTGCCTGGTGAGGTAAACCGCATAGTTTTTGGCTACTTAAGGTAGTTTGAGCGAAATATCATTTCACCTATAAATCAATGAAACTGATCTCATTTTTACGAATAATGTCTTACTCTTCCAAAGATACCAAAATATCAGCCCCTTACCGAACTACTTTCCGATATTTTGGACAAATAATACCAGCCATTTTGCATGGGAAATGGTAGGTTACGCACTCCAGAGAGACCTTATCTCAAACACAAGGCATATCTAACTCCTAGATCTCGTCAAAAAACAGGGTGTAGTTTGTATGTTTTCTCGAGTATTTTTGAAAATAAATCATATGGCTACCACAGTCATTTTTCCAGAATCGCAAAAAACCTTCCGTTGTGAATGAGTTTTCAACGCACCGCGTGAAAAAAACGAGTCAAATCAAAGACTAATATGGATATGTTTATTTGATTACTTAGAATTTCAATCATACACAAGTATATTATTGCACAATGAAAAATGTAGTATTTAATTAATGCTTCCTACAGCTGCTAAAATGAAAACGCATAATTCGAATATGGTCTCCATTATGACTAGGGAACTATATCGCTCAAACTACCTTAAGGTAAATTTCGTTTTTGAAGTGTAATAAAAATAACCAAAAAAGTTGATATCGATGTCACTCAACTTATTTGAAAACCTCAGTCCTTACCTTTTTGTCTGTTGTCTCGTTACTGTAGAAAGGCCCATGCGTAGAATTAATTTGTACCGCGAGTCAAACATTGCATATTGGTATAGTTATTGGCCACATCGCATAGTTATTGGACTGGTGACTTTTAATTATTGGCTTAATTATTTTTTCTTTCTTTAGAGTATCAAATTAACTTTATTTCCACGGATCATTACGAGGATAACAACTTTAACCATGAGTCATCCTATTTCTTCAGTCATTTCTTTAAATGCAAGCAGTTAAATTCACTTATCTCTTCATCATCTTGCTCCTCAAACACTTCTTTAAATCATTTTCTATTTATTTCCTTCTTCAATTAAATCTATAGGAATTTCTCTATTACAATGGTGACCAAGGGAGATATCAGCGTCTTTGATATTTGAAATATGTTTAGTATAACTTTTTAGCACGAATCATTTAGATGAAGAGCTTCTGACACTTGAAAGATTTAAGCATTGAGTCTGGTCCGGCTCACGGCAAATGTCACAACATGAATAACCCATCATTTTACGCATATGTCGGCTGGAAAAGATTCCTTCCGTTTGATTTTATTATGTTTGCATGCTTTTTTACATCTTTTGCTTCTTCGCGTTGTTTTTCTGTCTTTTTTCTCTGAGTATTCTTCTCCCCGGCCATGTGTTTCTTTTTTGTTAACACCCGATACTTGTAACGTACCAAATCAAATTTTTGTTCTAATACCTGACGCTTAAATTGCACTTTGTAGTTATGGCCAAGAAAATAAAGATAATTGTCGAGTAATGGTAACAGGGATGGCCAAAACCTGAAAATGAATTCAAATGTGATTAGTAATTGGCCACCGTCAGTTGGGGCTAGCTAATTGACATGATAAGTTGATTAATCACAAATACCTAACTACTTAGGAAATACTGTAAACTGATTTTAAGTTCTCAAAGCGTTATAAAATGTTTCTGTATCTGAGAGAGCCGTAGTGATGAATTAATCTTTCTTCTTTCCCTAAGAAGACCACAGTTGGATGAGAAGAAACTCCTCCCCAAACGCATTTGCTGGGAAAAAAACATGTCTCACTAAACTGTGTGACAGTTGGTGATCATTTCAAGTTAGCTACTGGCACCGAAATATTTGTCCATCACATGTAGCGTGCTAATTAAATGTTTGGTCCAACTGTGGTCTTCTATCCTCGTCGAAACACTGAATGGCCGATTACTTTTGGGTGGCCATTAACCCTACCCTACCCTTGTAAATTTGGTTAAACTTGGTTTACCCTAGTAAATTACGTATAAGAGAGAGTGGAATGGAATTGATAAAAACGAGAGTCGACCAGTCTCGAAGGTGGGACATTTTAAAGTCGGAATGGGGGCATACACATTTAGAAGGTAATAAGTTTACGAAAGGTGCTGGAAAAGCATGATGTTCAACTGAAAATAAAAAGACATGTATAATTTCCGAACAGAAATTCGATATCATTCCGCGGTGTTGAAGTCTAATCGATATCTGTCTCATCAGTTGGCCTTTGATGCAATTCAATGTTAATAACAAAATGCCCAAAATTGAGGACCTAAGTTTTGAATTCGTGATTTTTGGGCCATGCAGTTGAGAAATGTTACCTCAAGATGACAGCTGATGATAGCTCAAGTATCCTGAAACCTCTAGCAAATTTCATTTAAGAGTTACTCGACAAAAATGGTAACTTTGAGGCGAGACTCCAATGTTTTACTCCCCATATCTTAGATGTTTTTTGCTGAGGAACTTGATAAATTGAATTTTAACGCTCTTCTTTCTTCAAAAGAAAGTATTGGGGTTTAAGTAATTGTTCCATCGACGTCTGATTTCGACTATATTCGGGAAATGAGAAAATAGAAATCCTTTTTTTCCATAAAACAGACATATTTATTTATTTTATATTAGAAGTACAAACAATAGTGCAATAAAAGTAAAAAAAATGATCCAAGAAGAAAAGAAAGAAATATACAATAACACATTTGAAGTCCTCCTGAGCATAATGCTCGTCAGAAGGTGCTTACTTTAGCATACTCCTTTTGGATCCGACACACATATTGAAATGTACGAAAGTAGATCAAATGCAGAATCCAATAAAATACAAATATACTCAAATACAATTTAGAAACATTTTTCTAAATTCACTTTTTAGTTTAGACATGCTTCGAAATTCTTGGGAATTTCTATAAAATCGATTTAATAATTTAGGTATTATATTACCGTCTTCTCTCGCCATACATATTCAATACTTTAGGACATTGATAGGGATCAACATTCCTCAAAGTCCTTACATGCTCTAATTATTCTTGGTACTTTAGATTTATCTTTGAAATAATTCTCAATTATCAGTGTGTAATCAAACAATTTATCAATTGGTAATATATTTAGATGTTTGTAAGCAACCTCTACGTTTATAATTCTTGCATCATCACCAACATTTTTGACATTCCTAAGTATAATTTTTACAATCCTTTTTTGAGTTGTTTCCAAGAATTACCAGTGTATATTTACTATACATTACCAATTAGTCATGCCATATCTGACCCATGATTCTACAAATGCAGAGTTAACCAAGTTAACTAGACATCAGTTGTTACATGACATTTTATGTGATACATAAAATAGGTAACTTTCCTAAGTTTTCTATTGTATTTATGGGTATGCTCATCAAATTGAAATTACAGTAAATTATAATTCCTAAATACTTACATTTATAAATTTGACATAACTGATCACATTTACATCTGAGCTCCTGATGCGTATTATGCATGTACTTATGGTCACGTAAAAAAATTCTAAAGCGCCTATGTCGGCCCATTCGGCTTACGATGTGCATCACCTTGGATTTTTTTAATTTTTCACCATATCGTAATCATGTGACCACTGACCAATGGAATTAAGGTCCTCTTTGGATGTTATATTTTCACAAGCTTTGGAAAAGTCCTCATGTGATGATATCAGCACAATACCATCAGCATAAAGTAGCATAAAATAATTTTTAACACAATAAAATATGCTACTGATGTAAATGGTGAATAATATTGGCCCTAAAATTGACCCTTGCGGAACTTTTGAAAGATAAAATTCGCGATATTCGCCCTGCATATCCCCTATCTACTTCAATTTTTCACGAAAAGACCTTTTGTCCAAATTAAAGATTTAATCGTCATGGGTTTTTTCTGGATATACACAAGTAAGTATCATTTTATTTCCTCTTGAAAGGTGGATCTAAAAGTAACGAGCGACGAAGTTTAGCCAGTATATTCGAACCTTGGTATGAAACTGGATCTAAATAATGCATAAATGAGCAGTGTCTATCGACCAAGAGAAAATTGAGAATTTCCGTTGTCCTATTAATTGTATAATACTTCAAACATATAATAAATCATATGTTCCAGTCGGAGACATCTTCATAGGTTTCATTGTTCATTATGCTCTCGCCAAAACGCCTTTATCTGGGAACCGTGCTGTTGGTATCTTGCATCACCGAGTCCGATCGATGAGGATTGCGAGTCTGTCGAGTTCACGCGCTGGAATACTTCCTGCTTTCTGGTGCGCCCGTCGGATTTAACGCATAGAAAAAAACGAGTTAAGCTCTCTCATCAGCTGCACCAAGCCGACGCAACGGCGACAACGCTCCGCGGAGGTTTGAGCGTCCGAGGTTGGCGCGCAATGGCGTCCTTGAAAACGAAAGGCACGCCCCAGAGGCCTCGTGACCCACTTGGAGGCTCTCCCCCGTTCACTGTCACGGACGCGTGAAGCGCGCGGCACGCGGCGTATGGTGAGCCGGCGTGACCCGCGTGGGAGAAAGTGGGGGATGGAAATAGCAGGAATGCCGGAGGAACGCTGTCTCGTGCGCGCTTGTTGTTTCTTTACGCATCAGAATCACTATACTTACTTCGCCTAGCATTCGCTCATAATGCCTCCTCCTTTCTTCCCTCAGCTGATGCCCAAACCTCTCCTACAATGCCCCTATTTTCAAAATTTACTCCTCTGTATCCGTCAAACCTCTATTCTCCTAAATAACCATTACCCCAACTTATTCTATCCAAAATAGTGACTTATAAATTTTTCCTTTTACATCGGTGTTGTTTGAATGCAACTATCATGGGATTGGTATACCTAGTCATTCACCTGATGTCTACCTATGTAGTTGCTTTTGAAAGATTTTTTAAATTGGATACCCTCTTCATTAATTTTGTTTCTTTCTTAATTAATTATGTTTATTCACTTGTTTCGGTATTTCCCTTATATCTGTATTTGAACATAAAATCAATAACCTACATTTTCTACATGTACGTACTTGAAAGAGGCCTTGACAGAAGCACAAGGAATCGGACTGAGCGGAATAAAGATAAACGGAGAAGAAATAAACATGCTCCGCTTCGCAGATGATATCGCAGTCATAGCTGGTGATCGCGATGGTCTTCAAAGGTCAATAAACGCAATGTACCAAGTTCTCCAAGAATACAGCATGAAAATAAATGAGACGAAGACTAAAATCTTAGTATGTGGAAGAGAAAAGCTGAATTCAGAAGTCACATTCAGAGGAGAGAAATTTGAGCAAGTGGATTCCTTCACCTATCTCGGAAGTACCATCACGTGGGACGGAAGAAGTACAACGGACATCAAACGGAGAATAGCCCAAGCAAAGAGTTCATGGGGAAACGACAACTGCTGTGCTCAAAGAATATAGGACTACAGACGAGGAAATAGTAGTTGAAAACAATCGTTTGGAGCGTGGCACTCTATGGATAGGAAGCGTGGACCATTGGAAAAGCTGACCTTCGAAAAAGCCTTCGAAAGTTAGTGGTGGAGGAGGATGTTGAAGATAAAATGGCCGGACACAATAAGAAATGATGAAGTTTACAGGAGAGTAGTAGAGGAGAGGACAATATGGAACACGATACAGAAATGAAGAACCAGATGGATTTGACACACTCTGAGACACAATGGGTTTGTGATGAACATAATTGAAGGTAAAATAGATGGAGCAGTCCCCAGAGGAAGACCCAGGAATAAGTTCGTGGACCAAATAAAGAGGAAAGTACACAGGAAGAGCTATCAGGAAGTATGGGACCTAGTATTAGATAGGAAATGATGGAGGGCTGCAGTCAACCAATCTAAGGAATGTACGACCAATGATGATGAACCTAAATAATGAACCTAACTGAAATGCATTTCAACAGGATTTTGAATGCTTTTGGCATTCTGTCTTTGGGTTCTTTTCAGAAACTGATTCATTCAAATCATTTTAACAGTTTGTGATAAAGGGTTTTATGTGCTTTGTGATCTCATATCTCTCATAAAATTGGAATTAGTGCATCTCTTCCCTTTTTATGACCTTGCCTGATTCCTTTTTACCGATATTCAAAATTGTGTACTGCCTTCAAAATCGCTCAGCATTTTACTAGCCCCATCCGCATGCATTCTTTCCTTGCTCTTGCACATAACGATTTTGCATTCATAATTTTGCTCTCGGTGTTCATCACATGCCTTATTTTCTCTTCCTCAGATTTGACTTCAATCAGTTTCTTACATCCCTCTTCCTTTTCTGCACACTCCTGCAATGTTTACCCATTCATTCCACCATGTATAGCCACGGTGACATTGCACATCCCTGCTTTACGTCTTGTTTTATTTCCAACTAGTCACTCAATATTCCATGAACCCTTCTTACACTTGCCATATCATTATCATGCACCGCTTCCATAGCATTCAATTATTTCTCATTTACTCCATACTCCTTGAAAACTTTCCTCTGCTAGTTTCTGTTTACCCAGTTTTGTGGCTTCTATAAATCTACGAAAGTGCTATAATCCTAGCTGTCGAAAGTCCATACTCATATTTCGAGCTCGATGAAGTGGACATACCTGACAAAGTACATCCTCTCCCAAGTATAAAGTCATGCTGGAGGGCCACCAGAAGGACCAGCAACTCTGAAAGATGCATCCCGTCTTACACCAACTCATCCGCTCATGTCGCCTAGTATAATTATTCCTTCACCAGGGTCACATTCATTCAGTACCTCTCTATTTCACCCAAAACTTAGATTTCACATTATCACTTCCTCCA
Source organism: Ceriagrion tenellum (assembly GCA_963169105.1). Classification (NCBI taxonomy): domain Eukaryota; kingdom Metazoa; phylum Arthropoda; class Insecta; order Odonata; family Coenagrionidae; genus Ceriagrion; species Ceriagrion tenellum. The sequence continues at coordinate 84,495,346 of OY720641.1, read as the reverse complement.
TACGCCGTTGCGTAACATACCACAATCAAAACACATCTAATGTCATCTTTCATTCACACCCAAGGAAATCTAGGGGATATTAACTCGTACTTCTTAACCCTCTATGGACGAGCGAGTCAAATTTGTTACGTTTCAAATCATCGAAATACCTGCTTTCTAAGAGGATTTTCCATTTAGTTGCTGCGCTAGACAAAATTGTAACGCTTCGGAATAAGTGAGTGGAAAGTTGCGTCTCTTTCGGCGGTTTGTCGAACAATTTGAATAGATGAATGTGTGACGGTATTCACTGGCGATTCACTGATGGTGTCCTAACACCCCCTGCCACACGCCCATGCGGCGGCTTGGAGGGTAGTATGTAGTTGTAGATTTGCTGATGCAGTATTACGCGGATAAAGTTTGAGGCCAGTAATGCCCTCTATGTAGGAGTTTCCTCATAACTTGTCGCCTGATTGCCTCAATTTTCCCCTCAGACGAGGCTGGTGCCTGAAACGAGCCTAGCCTGATGACTAATAAGTAGTACTTATCGTTGGATCAGGACGGATCAAGAAAGATCCGTCTAAATGTCTTTCGATTGTGATTTTGAAAAAAAAATGAAATTTCATTCACGCGATAGGTTAAGTGACGGTGGATTGGTACTTCGACTCAAGACGTTTCTAGAACCATTTCAAGCGTTGTAGATTGAGATGGAACCAGCCGTGAGAGTCGGGTCGATGACACGCGTAAGAATATTAGTCTTCGATGAAACGGTGCTATAAAAGTAAAGGTATTAAGCGGCTGGATCACCTGAAACTTAACCCTTTAAGGATCAGCGAGTCCAATTTGCTACGTTTCAAAATCATTGAAATGTCTGCTTTCTAAGAGGACTTTTCATTTAGTTGCTGGGCTAGACAGAATTGTAACGCTTCAGAATAAGTGTGTGGAAAGTTGCGTCTCTTTCGGTGGTTTGTCGAACAATTTGAATAGATGAATGTGTGACGGTATTCACTGACGATGTCGTGCCTGGTGGAGCTCTGAAACAAATAGTTTCAGCTGTCATATGAAGAAAAAGTTGGGAAAGTATAAAAAATGTACCTTATGATGGTAACGTTGAAGTATACCTTGCTTAAATATTATTATATAAAGTATTATTTTAAATTTAATATATACAATACAAATTAGTCACATTTCAAAATTAATGTTATTATCAAATAAGTTGCATTTTTTTGGAAAAATGCTTGAATAGCACTTTAAAAAAACTAATATAGTAGCAGTATCTTTTTCATTCTGATGTTTCATAATTCCGTCCATATAGGGGAAACTAGCATCTTAAGACTCTCGCTAAGCTTCAAGCCTATACCTTGACTGCCATGCGTACCAATTTTTACTCCTGACCACAAAGCTAACCCACCGCCGTCAGTCACAACAGCGTCTTGACCCTTCCGCTTGGTTTCACTAACTCACAACGCATGTAATTATCTCATTTTCATTTCATTCATCAACTCATTCTCATTTCAATTCACTTTCCAAGTACCAATTGTCCAGTTCGTTTTGCTATGTCCGTCTCTTAATGGGTTAACCCCATACAACTTCTCTGCCCATTGTAGCCTATGCAGTCTACGGCTGTACTTTGACTTTAAGCCGTAAATTTGGATAGAGTATGCAAAGTTACCTATGAGATACCCCCACCACGAGCAGCTTTCCCTGCCTGCGCTCTACCGGTCATTTTAGCACATTATTGCCAGTATGCCACAAGAGAAACTAAAGCCTGGTAATACCCTAGATCCGCTTTCACTCATCTGCTCGAGCTAGGGTCCCTTCTGAATGGACCACCATGAGAGCCAGCATAACGTTTCCCGCATGAAATGGGTCTTCAAAAACTAAACAATATTTTCGGCCTACCGGTTGAATAAATCATAAGAACGGCAGACATAATGATCTGCGCGCGTCGGCATTAAAAATTCTAGGGAAGGTTGTTAAGGCTGTGTAGCGCATGCGCCGTGGGGCGATTTTTAAATGAAACTTTAATCGTCTATTAATTATAAAAAATGTCCGCTGATATGCGTATTTTATGGCGAAATGAATGTTCACCCAAATAACCACACTATAAGTACAACGGTGTCAATACGATAAATTGCAAGATGAAATTTCGTACGAATTTACGACGGACAACGAAGAGTTAACAGCGTCGTACCGCATATGCCACTCGCACAACCGGATTCGTATTCGGTCAAATCTATTTTGGAAGGATTCGATCGAATCCTCGAATCCTGGCCACATCACTAAAAAATAGGTCGGGGAATTCATCTTAATAACTAATCTGTGTACTTTTCCACTTTTATTGTAATCTGTATTGAAGCTCCAATTGCCGTCATAATATTAGCACAACTCGTTATAAAAGGCACAAGTCAAGCACAAAAATTAAACCTAGAAAGCCTAGCTGTGGTAGTTAACAGTATGGTTCATTCCACGGGGGATTTACCTATCCGTAAATCACCACAGCTGGGCTCTGGAGGACTACGACTTTCTTAGAAACAGTCGGGTTTTTTATGTCACTCTATTGTTTATGAATTATTATTAAGTAATAAAAAATTCTAACTAAAGAGTAATCATTTTAAAAAATCTTTAATGAACTCCGAGGATGGATACTATGATTACGCGCTGAATGATGCGTGATAAATAAACTGCCCAGTGATTTAGATTACCGTGAAGATTTTAGCACACTATTTTATATTAAGCCTCGGCGCCGCTGGAAGAATACCTAATACGTAGCGAAAGCGAGGTTGACGAGGAAGATCGGGGCCTACTCATACTGAGGAGTGAATTCGATGGAGCAGTAGAAGACAGAGCACCAGGAGCAGACAACATATACGGAGAACTAAGGTAAGATTTAAGGCTTTCCCGGCGAATGCTTAGAATGTATAGCTCTCGGGTTTCCATCCGGGTGACGGTGGTTTGTGGCACCGACGTTTCGAAGGATTAGTCTGCCATCGTCCTCAGGGTGATTATCCTGAGGATCACCCTAAGATTTGAAGTTAAAGCAACATATACTTTCTCAATTGCCTGTTGCTTGTTGACGCAAGATGAAAATCTTCCTTTGAAGGTTGAGCGGTACTTCAGTATGCTTTGGAATTTATGGTTTGGCGAAGCTGAATCCCCATACGACTTCCAGTAGAAACATTTGATCGCTCAAGATCCAGCGCTCCCTAACGTTTCAGTCTTCGGCCCAGCTCACCCCTCCCTACGCTGATTTTGAGTGGAAACGCTCGGTGCGCCACCACTAAGACGTGTGAGGAAACATTCATTCTAATGGCGACTTCGCGTGGAAGCACAACGCTACGTGTGGTGGAGAAGGACTTGCTGAAGGTATTTGTCTTATTCGTAGAAAAATAAGTATTTCAATAGGCATTAATTGGTAATCAATCTTTATTTCCTCTACACTTGTTCTGAAACGATTTTTGAGCAAACTTTAATGTTCGATACTTTGTGCACATTGATCGTTCTTCATTTTTCGTTGTTTCCTCCTCCCTTGTGGGAAAAGACAAATGTTTTTGCTGCACGAGAAGGAGAAGATTGTACTATTTCAACAGATGATATTTAAATCGTATCACCTTTGAGGTCTAATCGTCATTTCTTTGCGTTAATTCTCAGGGACTCCTTGGAGAAGAGCGATTAGCTGTCATTTTCAAGCCCAGCGGTACATGACTGGATCATCTGGGATTGCTGCACGCCATGGTATGTCGGAAAAGGGGATATTATTGCACAACACTACAAGTGGGAGGGAGGGTTAAATTTGGAGATCGGTCGTTTTATGGGGAATGAGGGTAATTCTCATGACGGTCGCGCAATGCGACCTGAGGTTAAACAGAGATAATACATCTATTTTGTGGAGTTTAACCAGTTAAGCTGTGAATTAAAACTTGGTGGTATTCTGAGTGACATTATTATACCGACCACGGTATGAAAGGTCTGACGGATGTTCTAATTTTACGTCGGTAAGGCAACTCTGATAAAGTTAGATTTTTTACGATCTTTACTCGGTGATTCATGGACAAGATTTGAGAAGGGCATTATTTTTTTGGCCTGTGGACTCTTTATTCTTACCTGATTAATAATTTTTTGGCCTCAAACTTTTACATTTAGTATGACCTTAGTTTTCACTCTCCTGCTGAATAACTTTTATACTTTTTTATTTCTATCAATTAACCAGCATTCCTTTCTCTTCTTGACTAGAGAAGGCCATTCCATGGCATTTGATATTTGCTTTAATCATGTTTATTTGCTTAATGTCCTCGTCCCAGACCTGATCATTATTTTTTTTCTTTACTTCTTTTCAAATATCTTCTGCTAACACCATCTTCATTTTCGCCAAGATCTCATTAAACATAAAACGCAACGCTTCGAATGGATGTCCCTCTAAGGCTCAAAATAATACCTTTTCGTAATTTCTTCAAATTTAGAGTAAACTCCCAACTTAGTAGGAAGCGCTTCCTCAGCTAACAAAGTATTCTCTCCATGCGGCTATCACCGTATCAGTCAATCGTTACAAGGCACTTCAGCTGTGGACATTCTGTCACTGTGCTTTCTTCAATTGTCTCAAACAAGTTATCGTTTTTCGAAAATCTTTGTCTTGTCAAATATTTCCAGCAGGGACCAGCTGAAAATAAAACAGCCCTTGCTGTCTATGCTCTCCTCTGAACCTTATCGCCGCCTTATACTTTTGACGACGTATAGCGAAATTCTTTTCTTGTCCTTTTCATTCTTTTCTTATGGGTCTTCCCTCCTTTCATCCTCCCAAGACCCGAGTTGCACCTTTCCCCGCTCGTAACCTTGCAATATTTCTTTCCTTGCCTCAAGTTCAGCCCTTTGGAATCGCATCTTGTTTGTACTCAATCACCCGCCCGATTCGGGCGAGTCAGCGCCTTTTGACTCGAGACTTGAATACCACGATTGCCCGGGAAACTCATCCTCAGCGAAGTTGTTTGCGAGAATCCACCTCCTCTCCCCCGTTGTGATTCACGTGCGAGCCCATGCAGGTTCGCCTTTGCTAGCAATTTCTAAGTGTTCACGGTGAATACACTGCACCGACCCCTTCATGGGAAACGAGGGTTATTCTCATGGGCCAATCTCATCCGCAAACAGCGTGCGACCGAGCCCATTGATTTTGTTATCCTTCTGCTCACTCAAGGAAGAGTTAGGGAAAATGCAATGCTATATAAAGCTTTAATTGCACTATCGCGTATTATGTTGCCTTCATAAGCGTAAATAGCGGTGATAAAAGGAAAATATTTGTTTTCATGGCGTAAAATTTAAGTGTTTTACATTGAACATAATATCCAGCAAGTATGATTTTAAGAATTCAGTGAATAAAATATGGTATAATTAACTGGATCACTACTATAAACAGCTTCGGGTCCTATTTTTACTGCTAAGTGTTGAATCTTCAATATTATATACTTAAAATTAATGTTTGTGTCAATCTGTCACAAAACGGTATTGATCTGAAATGATCCAATATTTTTATTTGGGCATCGAAAGCTGTAAAACTTTTGTAATCGCTTTTAGGATATAATGACTTCGGTGATGGATTCTGCGGGGAAAGGAGGAATATTGGAGGACTGGACAAGAGTTTTAATGGAATATTTTCGGCATGTGCCGTGTAGAGCGAGCGATTTCTGTTACTAACCGTCACTGCTTTCTCTTTAACGACTGTCTTTGATGTCGGTTCTTTCACAAAATAAGAACAAATGTTCTCGTGTAAAATTTTCATTGTAGTATTCTACCCATAGATTGACCGTAATTTTACACGTACCTATTAAAATATTTCAGCTCTCCGTCATTCATAAAAAAGTGGTTGAGATTGTTGCCCTTTGCCAGTGCAATGTGTCATAATCCGTTTACTTTTTATGTGACCATAATTAATATTATGTAATTAATGCGAGAACTTCTGATGTCTAGTGTTGGGAAAATTTTAAAATTTCCAATCGTTCTGTAGGTAACAGAAGTTATGCTTGCATCTGAAAAAAATAATTTCGTGCACAACTCCAATTCATCATCGCTCGAGATATTTTTCGAAGCAGCTAATACGATTTCCAGCCAGCTGTTGTATACCTCTAATTATCATAATAAAATACTGAAGGAAATTCCTTGTCAAGTATTTACGCTCCTCTTTTCATGCTGCTTAATTCAGGCTAGCATGTGAAGGCCATCTAATGTTCCATGCTATTGAAGAAAGGAACTCAGGACATCCCCTTGGTTTATTTCCTTCAACTATTCCTTCAAATTTGTTTTTTTAGCGATTGCTAATGCCTTGGTACATGTCCCATCAGTATTGCCCTTCTTTCGCCTAGAGTTCTTTATTCCCGATTTATTTGTTTTCAATTCCTTTAACACTTATTCATTACTTTCTCTTTCCACATAACTTGTTTTCATCAGTTTCCTCCAAATCCACTTCTCCATCGCCTCGAGCTTATTCGTTTCCGCTTTCCTAATTGTCCATGTCTCACAACCATATAATAATACACTATAAACGAACGCTTCGATGAGCTTTTTCTGGTCTGTAAGCTAACATGCTCATAAAATAATAAGTCCTTGTTTTGAACTGCTTGTTTTGTCAAGTACTCCCTACGAGGCCTCAACCTGATCCAAGCTAGTGTTGTATATTTTTACGTCAGTTTTTACATTTTCTTTTCTCTTTTCTGTCAAACGATGTGCTGGCCACCTTCCTGTTGATTTTCAATTGAAACTCTTCCGAGTCTTTGGGCCGTATTATGAGCATCTTTTTCAGACTCGGCGATAATTGTTTTATCATCTGCAAATCGCATACTCGGGTACTTCTTCCAGTAACTTTTATACCTTCCCAGATACAAATTTTCGCTTTCCGTTACCATTCCAAAGTGATTGGAAAGCAAACGGAAAGCAACTTCACTCTCCAATTGCCTTCCATTGCTTTCCGGTTGTCTTGCATTGTGGAGGGTTGCTTTCCGTTTGCTTTCCATTTCTTTTCCTCTATCTGGTTACTTTCCGCTTCCTTTCCATTTGCTCCAATGGAAGGCAATCGGAAAGTACCTAACCTTAATTGGAAAGCATATGAAAAGCAAAATCTTTTTCATCTGAGTTAAGTCTCTTCTTTCAATCCTGTGACCGCTTCCTCGATGAATAAATAATATAGGTTAGGTGATAGGGGACAACCTTGCATCAAGCCTCTTGTTATTTTTCCTAGTTTTCCTGCATCCTTTTGTGTCCTCGATTTTCTTTGTCTATGATAAATTAAAAATATTCTTCTGTCTTACCAATCAAGACTAATTTTCAACGACGTTCGAAATAGTAATCTCCTGGCAACTTTGTCAAATGCCTTTTCTAAGACTATGTAAAGGCAACATATGTAGTTATACCCTTCTCTTTAAAATCTGTTGCTGTGCCAATATCGTCTCTCTGGTTCCTCTTCCCTGTCCTAAATCCTAAATGATCATTGCTAAATTCTGGTGATATTCCCTTTTATTCTGTTTTTCATTATTTTCAGTGGAAACTAGGGTGCGTGCGAACGAATGTAAATTTCTATAAATAGAACATTCTATTGTTTCCTTTCTTGGGGATTGTAAGTAAATTGGAGGATTGGAGTAAAATTGTCAGGATACATCTAATGCGACTCTTTATTCGACTGATTTTATTCAGTATTCTATTTTTTGTGGGATAAATGAGGTTTTCATGTTGTCTTCTCCAATAGTAGTGTTCATGGGCGTAACCAGGGGGATGAGAGGGAGGGGCGGGCAGCTGCCCCCTTGGACAATACATTTCATACCAAATCTGTTAAATGAAGCTGGACAGGATGATGTCCTACCCCCCGGCATGTATATACAGCTACAGATCTGTCCCCACTAACATAAAATCCTGGCTACGCCAATGGTAGTGTTTTATGAAAATTTAATTCAGAGATTCTCTGAATATCTAATACTATTAGGTGGTAAAATGTCCACTATACACGTATAGCTTGCACGGGAAGCAATTTTGGAATGCTCACTCCGGTGCTTCGCCTTCAAACTTTTTATCACCTCAAACTGGTCAGCTGAGTTGATCTTTCTGTTATGTAAGAAAATACAGACCCATTCGTCAAAGGAATATTTTTAGCTTTGGCATTTTTTAACTACTCATAAAGTTGACATATTTATATATTATTTTAGTAATTTTTACTTTCGTAATCTACTTGCAAATCGGAGACTTTTTTAGAAACTTAAAGTCTCAATTGGTCTTCAGCAGTGATGTCTATTTCATCGCAACAGTGGATGGAAAATATGCCACAGTAAACGATAGCTGGCTCTGTCGTAAACTCTGCACCCAGTTTCCTTTAATTCCACTTGAGACTGATGCGATGAGCTGTCAGTGTGCTGTATCACATGTGACTTTTTTCAGATGATATCTTGAAAAATAATGAGAAATATCATTTATTAACAGAATTACAGAAAAAAAGTGGTAATTCAGAATAGCTTAAATAAGTTCTGTATAAGTATTATTATAAGAAATTATAATTAAAAACACATGTAATTTATAGTTAAAAATATATCTAAAAATATCAACTTATTCGGGAATGTCAAACGATGCTTAAGGTAAAGATTAAATTATTATTATTATTAAAGTCATCAAATTCAAAAGTTGTGTTGATACTCATGGTTTTTTCACAAGCATTGCAGTAAATACTATTGCTCAGTACTTGTAGATACTTGCATAGTGATGCATATGCTGTCAGCTTGGCTCCTGAAGATGCCTGTCCTTTCACCTCGAAAATTTTCTTCACTTTATATCTTGAGCAATTCCTCTCTTTATACTTTGGGCTACACAAATGAGCGGACGACGGTCTTACGATGCTTTGAAACCTCAGCAAATGACTGAGAATTTACGTGGCTTGCTCGTATATAAAAGAGAATAGTGTTCATACAATGTGCATACATTCACCGGTCCTTGTTAAGCCTTTATTTTTCCTCTTCGCTCGAGTGCTTAGGGCACATTGCTTGCCGCGCTACAATGTTGGCTCAGCTAATCTGTGCACAAAGTGACACATGCATCTCGTCGGAAACTCTTGATGGTCTTTCATATAATTGTATTATTTTTCCTCTAATCTCCTAAGCAAATGCGGAGTGTTAGCATACAGTGTAGAGCTGTTGGCTTGTCAGCAGTCGGGTTCAAATAAGCTGGTTCATAATTAGGTCAATGTATTCTTTCAGATCAATGTATCCTGGGTGAAGTCTTTGGACACCCCCAGGAAAAAAAGCTCAAAGTGTAAGGTGGCCCAGGGAAAGGAACTGGCTCCCCTACCCTGAATATGTGAAATTCACACGCAAATGGCTTAGTCGGGGGTGAGCTCTACCCTCACCTATCCAAACCAACCTTTGGGTTGAAGCACTGAGTGAGAGTGATTCTTTCTTGAATGGTAGAGCAATAGAAAGAAATCATTGCAATTTCCAGAGCTATTAGTAAAATTTCTCATTAACAGTTGTCAGGAGCTTACATTTTTGCAGTACATCTCTGCTCCGTGGAATACTGCATGAAAAACACAGATGTGTCCAATACCCAGTTGAACAAAAGTAATCGCAACAGTCAAACTTAGGCATGTGGTTTCAACAAAAAAGCCCGGAAAAGTCTGTTTTATCAGAACAAGTCCCGCCACGCCAAAAAAGTCACAAAAAGTCTCTAAACAAATCATTAACAAATGTTTTATTTTATGAAATTGGTGAAGATTTATATTTAAAACCACAAAAGTCCCACTTTTACAAAAAGTCAAAAGACTTTTTTTCCGCGCTTTAGTCATCATTGTATTTTCCCCAGGTATCAGGATCTGCAGAACAACTGACCCTATCTGTGTCTGTTCTATGGCTTTTACTTTATCTCTTAGTTGTCTACTCTCTTGATGTCACCTATCACTTAGTCTACTCATGTTTTCTAATGCCGTTCCCTTCACATCTACTGTCATTATACCTTTCCCACTATTTACATGACTGATCCGATTTGTTTCCTCTTAAATTGTATTCTCCCACTTTATATCCTGTGTGCCTCTATAAAGTGCCTACATCATTCTTTTCAACTTACATCATTTTATCAAGTCTGCTCCAAGATTGCCTTGGAAAGGATCGATGATGATTGATCCTTTCAAAGGTGATGAGGATCAATAATGATTTCCTATCATTTTCCTATAGCCCACTTCTCTCAGCCATTCAGCAAATAATACTACACCCACAGAGTTTCATTACTATTTTCCTTACATGCTAGGAAAAACTGCTGCATTATAAGTAAATACTTTCTTTATTTATTCATTGTGCTTAATTAAAATAAATCCAATGATATTCAAACGATATCGTACTGTCTACGAAATTTATTTCAAACTCTTACAACACGCGTTTCAACTGTCTAGCAGTCATCATCAGGTAAGACTAATCGATGACTAATGATGATGACTGCTAGACAGTTGAAACATGTGTTGTAAGAGTTTGAAATAAATTTGGTAGACAGTATGGTATCGTTTGAGTGTCATTGTTCAATATGCTGTTCTACAACATCTCGCTGGAGAAAGTGGAGTTTAAAATAAATCCAGTCGAAGATGGTAAAGCAGCATATAAATATTGCTCTGTTAGTGGACAGATATTGTGCATTTGACAAGTTTTCCATTTCCTCTTTACAATATTGCTTCTTAACCTTGAAAGAGTTTATTCCTGTAAAAAGGTTTCCAATAATACTAATTTCATTTTAGAATGCAATTTTGTGACAGCTGCTATAAATAACCCAAACCATTTATGCATTTCCTTCAAGAATTTCTGTGTACAAGCTTATAGCCATTATGTAGAGACTTTTACTTCAGTCTTGTGTTAATGATGAGTTTTGAACAATTTTTTTGCCAAAATACTTTTACGTTGGTAGTACATATTATTATTAGGGATGGACCGATACCAGAAATTGCAGATACGGATACCGATTCTGATACTATTACAGATACCAATACTACTTTGTTCTAGGTATGATACAAACTCAATATTCTATTGGCTGAATATTTTATTGGCCAAATTGGCAGTAAAAATCTGAATATTGAAATAATCTGAAAAACACTGACGTGACTGATGATACCGATTCTACCAATACCATAAATATTGGCCGATACTTCATATTAGTATTGGTATCCGTCCATCCCTAATTATTATTTAAATTAGTGATAAAACTTGTTCAATTTCTAAGAAAAACTGGTATTCCTTGCTCTCCCTCATTACATTGTCTTCCAGTAACCATTATTGCCCAATTGCATGTAATTAGCACTTCACAATCCATCCATCCACCCAAATCCATTGCCTAGTGGCATTTAATTAGCATTCCTCATACGGAAAACTGCTATTATCTGCATTGCATGTAGTAAATTTCCCGGGTTTTAGTCTCTTCATACATTCATTGGTCATTCAATCCCAAGTTTGTTTGACTGGAACCCTTGATCCTTAATCTAATGCTAAATCTTTTACTCCATGGTAGTTCTTCTTATGTACTTCTCTCTAAATTTGGTGTATATATATATTCCTGGGTTTCCCTCTTGGGAATTTTCCAACTGTCTTTCATTCAATTATATTCTTCACAAATCCATTATGCATTGGGGTGTGTCAAATTCATCAGGTTTTTCTTTCCTCTAAAGTGTTACAAATGGTCCTTACAAATGGTTACTCTTCTGTAAACTTCATTTCTTATTTTGTCTGTCCATTTGGTATTCAGCATCCTCCCCCAGCACCTGGTTTTGAAAGCTTTTAGTCTTTTCTGGTATGTTTTTCATATAGTCCATGCTTCTGATCCATATAGTTCATACCTCCACACGAATGTATTTATATACAGTTTCTTTGTTCATTGTTATATTTTCTTTGAACACAGGAGTTGCCATTTCACCTTAAACACTTTCTTGGCTTGGAATATTCTTCAATTGATATTCACTCTACTTCTTCCATCCCAAATGATGGAACTCTCGAGATAGGTGAATTTCTTTAATAAATCCATTTGGTATAATTTCTTTCCTTTCAGTGAGACTTATCTATTCAGCTACTCTTGTTTGTATACTGGGATTTGTGATTTTTTTATTTATTTTAATGATATATTCTTGGAGAACCTTGTCCATTGCAATTAGTGATCTTTGAAGATTATCACAATTTTCTGCTGTGACAGCAATATCATCTGCGAAGCTGAGAATGTTTATTTCTTCTCCATTAATCTTAATTCCATTTGGTGAAATTTATTGTGCTTCTCTTATTTCCTCCTCCAAGTGCATGTCGAGCTGTGATGGAGTGAGGTTGCATCCTTGTCTGTATCCTTGGTAAATTTTCGATTCTATTTGTCTTCCATCTGTCAATCACACTGTGGCAACTTGCTTAATGTTCATGGAAGATTATTCTTCCATCATTGTAATTTATTCCAATTTTCGTCCCCTGGAAATCTTGTTTCACTGATTATTGACAGTCTTTCCAAGTCCACGAATACCATGTACAGGGGCTTGTGCAATGCAGTGTTTGGCCTCATTTTTTTACAAAATGAAAGCAAGACCAAGCTTTTTGTTTCATGCTTCCCTAACTTTTTGCTGTTTACATAGGTATTATGGAATTAATTAAATAACTGTCTTGGTAATATCTTGTGTGTGATTAATTCAAAAGATTGGACATCAGTTAATAATTCAACCACCCTCCACTATATAATAATTAAACTTCATGTAAAACTTACCAAGCAGTCCAAAATAGTGCTACTAAATCTTTCATTTTACATTCTTTGAAGAGTTTTTAATTTCATGGAGTAAATTTTGTAATAGTAAAGTTCTAATAAGTTAACCAATCTTTGGTTACGTAGTGTAAACTGTGAATGCTTCTCTTTAGTTTTCATTCAAAAAAACCCTCTGCTCTTAACTTTGGCCTTTATATGAATATAGTCCACTTCCCAATTTTTCTTAATTGATATAATAATAATGAGTGTTCGGATAATATCCCTTCCACAAACTGGGCTTCGGAATAGTCATAAAGACTATGTACACTAACTATGCCTTTAAATATTTTCTCTCCATCTTCATCATTCTTGATCGTATAAAGCTATTTTGAGCAAATAGCATTCGTCTGGCTGTATTACTAACTCCCAAGCATCATTTGCTTAAAAAAATTTCAATTTCATCCCTATGAGCTGAATTCGCCCAAGCTTCTTCATATTTGCAAGATATTGTCAGCAATCATTAGTCATTCAATGCTGAGATTGGTTGACTGTAGCCTTTTATTCTATCCTTTCTCTTGAAAACTTCTTTATACTGTTGTGGCTCTTCTGTTTCATGTCCTGTTTTATCTGGCCCATGAATTTGTTCCTTTTTTCATCCTAAAGGGACTTTCCAGTCTATTTTGTTCATCACCATTAGAATAAATCTCAGTATGACTTATGCTCAATATGGTTTCTCCTCCCATATCCTTCCATACAACTGCTTGTTTCTCAAGCTATGCGTCAATTTGATCTCCAGTATCAAGTTTTGAAAGCCTGTGTTTGCTTCCGTTCCACTTTTCTAATCGTCCTTGCCTCTGACCAATATGGTGCAACACTCCTCAAAAAGTTTCAAGGAACTGATTCTTTGTTTTAGCAGAGCAGTTGTTTTTTTTACATGAATGCCATAATTCCTTGAACTAATCTTCATTTGATGTCTGTCATACTTTACCAATTCATTTTATGTGGCTTGCAACTTAGGTGAAGGATTCCCTCTCTTAGAAGTGTAATGTCTTTCTCCGGCTCGTCTGCTGTACACAAGGCTTTCCGTTTTTTACCTGCTTCATGATGGGTCCTTCTTTTACTCGGTCCATTGTGTTCAAGGATGATTTCTGGTTTTTTGGCTTACATGCTTGAACAGCAACATCATCAGCCAAACTAAGCATGTTGTTTTCATCTTCATTTACATTGTAACTTTCCTGGTTAAGATCATGAAATAATTATTTCTCCCTTCTTGATATGCTGATCCCCACACTGCCCAAATAAATGAAAATTACGTCTTTTTAGGTATACAATTACCTGAGCTTGTTTCATGCATCATCAGGATAGCATTGCTTAGTAAGGGAGAAACATGGAATTCTATGGTATTCCCACAAAAAACATTTATTTAATCTAAAACAACATACAAAAGGAGCATTATGCACTATGCTTGGTCTCAATTAAGATTTTGTATCAAACACAAAAAAGCTAATGGGCCCAATTTACATGGATATATCTCTTAGTTAACTTATAGTTAGTACAATATATTTATATAACCCCAATAAACAGAATTTTTATCCACTTATGTCTCCCTGGTTTTATCTTGATCGCGTTGCATCTCTTTGTTGGCCGTTCCATTGTTCCATTGCTTGATTCTCATGATCCTGGATATCTCTTTCCCTGTCAGACCTAGGAGTGATTTCCTTCTCGCAATATGTCCGTAGGCTCCTCCACAATAGTCTCCAATCCTTCTGGCAGTCACTCTTCCTCACTTCTGCTTTTCCTTCCATGCCACATCCGTATGCTCACAATGACAGACAAACCACGACTCATCTCATCTGTTTTTACATTGTTACTCCTTGCGTCCCTAGTGTTGAGAGAAACGTGCAACCAGCTGACAGCAAATGTCTTTAATCTCAATTAAACACCAGAACATTTATAAAAAACATGTCACTGAGAGGCATTATCGCACCGAGAGCTCTAAATCGACTATTGATACTTTTCGAGTGACTATCAATATAAAAGCAAGAACAGTAGTTTGTTTGTATTTTCAACACTTCCTCTCAAACTAACTACATACTGGTAAATTTTTAGCATCAACAAGACCCAGCATTTCACATAAAGTCTTAAATCGTGGCCCTGGCAGAGGTTTAGTGAGACTATCAGCCACTTGTTTTATACCCTCAACATGCCCAATGTTCAATGTTCCATCACTGCACTTTTCACGTACAAAATGGCACTTGACATTTATGTGCTTGGATCTTTTGTGAAACTCTGGATTGTTAGCAAATTTTACAGCACTCATATAATCAACTAGTAACTTTGGTGTATCTTTTGAACATGTCACACCAGAAAGCAATCTCTGCAACCATACCAGTTCTTTGGCTGCTTCACTTGCTGCCACATACTCAGTCTCAGTGGTGGATAACACAACACTTCTTTGTTTTTTGACTAAACCAAGAAATAGCACCTCCCGAGTACATGCAAACTACCCCAGTTCGTGAATGTCTAATCTTTAAATCACCCGCATAGTCTGCATCACTTAATCCTTGTAAAGTTGACTCTGGGGAATTTACTTTATACAACAGTCCATAATCAGCTGTGCCTCGCAAATATCTGAATATTCTTTTCACAGCTTTCCAGTCCTTATTTGAGGGGCACTGTAGGGATTGGGACACAACACTTACTGCGTATGCTATATCTGGGTGTGTAACTACCATCAGGAACATAAGGCTACCCACAGCCTCACGATATGGTACACTGCCATCCAAGGGTTGGTCATCACCACCATCATTACCTCCAGTGGTACCAGGTTCAGCAGGCGTAGACACAGCATTTGCGTCAGCAAACCGGAACCACTCCAGGACCTTCCGAGTGTATGACCCTTGACTCACAAAAATTGAGCCATCACTCAGCTGCTGAATTCCCATCCCAAGAAAAGTGCACAGAGGGCCCATAGTGATCTAAAACTCCATCTCCAGGTGTCTTAAAAACTCACTCATTTCCCCCTCATCTGTTCCTGCAATAAGTCCATCATCTACATAAATAACAACTAGCAGTTTCTTGCCCTTCCTATTCCTTACAAACAGGCAATGGTCAGCAGTGCTCCTCTTCATCCCCTGTTTTTTCTAAAAACACAACCAGCCTTTTATTCCAGCAGCGAGGTGCCTGTTTTCATCCATACAGGCTCCGGTTCAAATGACAAAATCGGTCTGTCCCATCCTCAAACCCCTGGGGTTGATGCATATATACTTCTTCCTCAAGCTTTCCATAGAGAAATGCGGTTTTCACATCAAATTGTTGAAGCTTTAGATTTTCTGCGGCAGCCACACTAAGGATTGAAGGATTGAACGTATAGTCTCAAATCTAGCTACTGGACTAAAAGTTTCTTCATAGTCGATACCTGGGCATTGAGCACAACCTTATGCTACTAATCTTGCATTATAGCATTGGACTGTCCCATCAGCTTTGGTTTTCACACGCAAAACCCGCCGATTGTTGATCACCTTTTTCCCTTGAGGTAAATCAACTAGAGTCCACACTTCATTCTCTTTCAGGGAGTTCATATCATCTTCCATGGCACTCTTCCACAAGTCTCGATCTTCAGAATTTAATGCTTCACTGTAAGATGATGGAAATTATACCTCCGCTGCCATGACGTAGTCCTTGAGATACATAGTGTAGTGATCCTTACTAAATAACTTCACAGTCATACCCAGTTAAGTCATGACATCTCGCCATCTTTATTCAACCTCCTTCTTGTTACACTTTGTAACTCATATCGCAATATCCCAGTGTTGCCTACACATAAATATAGAACACTACATTTGCTTCTCCTTTTTTTTAAATAACATCAAAATAAACCACTTATGTTTAATATTTGACAACACATACCAAGTCAAATCATACAACATTTTACTTTCCCATAATATACTCTTCATGCCACAAGGGCTTACGAACACACCTTTTTGGTCTATGATTATCTTGTGATCCTGAAGTTGTAACAACTTCATTCCCAATAGATTTCTTTGGACTATCTGTATGAAAACCAGTTACAGTTGATTGTCCTGTATTTAAATACCTTTTTTCATTTTCACATACATAGGTCAGAACAGAATTTGTCTCGTCTTGTCTGTATTCTTTTACATGAGTTGAATTCCTAGAAAATATTTTTCCACTAGGTGATTACAACATCACAGAGTTCCCTGTTTTGCCAACTATTTCCATTGGAATAGGATTAAAAGGAGTTGACTATTTGTTTTCCCTATGCTGATGCATTAATACTTGATTTCCATTTTGCAAGTCACAAACTTTAGCTCTACGAACTCCATCTGCATACTCTCTTCCTTTGTCTTTCAGAAAAGTATCTCTATCTCTTAACTCTTCATCTAGATGATATGAATTAGTATTTGATGCATCAGGAAGTTTACCTTTAATCTTCCTTCCCATCATTAATTCTCCTGGTGGAATCCCAGTCGTGGAGTGTGGTGTAGTCCGATAAGCTAACAGAAATTATGTTAATTCCTCCTTCCAATTCTTTCTTGTATTGTGCACAATCTAAGCCTTTTCATGATGGTCCTATTTTCTCTTTCAACTTGACCATTAGCCTGCGGCCAAAAAAGGCGTGGAGTGAAATGTGTCACCCCGTTTTGCTCTAGAAAAACTTTAAAATTCTTGTCAACAAATGTACCTCCATTATCTGTCATTACATATTTTGGTGGACCATACCTGGCAAATACTTCTGCAACTTGTTCTATCAAAATTTTTGCTGACAACGATTTTGTGATCACAACTTCAAAGAATCTGCTATAGTAATCTACTATTACCAATAGATAATCTCCTGTGGGAAGAGGTCCTAAATGATCCATAGATATATATTCCCAAGGGCTAGACGGTAATTTTGTCCTTGCCATTAGTTCCGGTGGATTAGGAATAGCTACTAGTTGACAACCATGGCAATTTTGCACTCATTTCTCAACATCTCTGTCCATTCCGTTCCACCACACTTTGCTACGCAATAATCTTTTCATGGCAGTCATCCCTAAATGTCCTTGATGGCTTATTTCTAAACACTTGGTTTGCAGTTCACTAGGACAAACTATTCTGGTGCCCCTTAATACTATCCCATTTACTTCACACAACTCATCCTGAATTAATTCAAAACATCTTTGCTCTTTTGACCAACAATTTGTTTTCAAACTAGTTATTAGATCTCACAACATTTTGTCTTTCTCTGTTGCTTTGATTATATCCTCAAGCTTCATTGCTACTGGCACAGTTGCCTCCAAAATGCTTAATACTTGCATCTCCTCTTCCTTAGCTTCTAGCTCATATTGCTTATATTTCTTAGTTAAATCTAGCAACCTGAAAAGTGGGTCTGCTATATTATTTTTACCTTGAGTATACACTACCTTGTATACATAGCTCATCAATCTTAATACCCAACATTCAACTCTTGCACAAAGTTTTTTTATGAGGTCCAAAAATTACTTCTAGAGGTTTGTGATCAGTTACTAGTTCAAATTCCTTACCATATACATAGATATGGAAAACTTCACATGCCCATACTAAGCTCAGTGCTTCTTTTTCTGTCTGCGAATATCTCTGTCCTGTTTTGGTTAATGCCCTACTAGCATATCTGACAATTCTTGTCTCATTCTTTTGAAATTGTACTAGCACTGCTCCTAAACCTACTGGACTGGCATCACAATAAATTCTTCATTTTGCATTTGGTGTAAAAAAAAACCCAATACTAGAGGATTTACCATACTATTTTTCAACTGATCAAATGCTTTATCTTGTTCTAAACCCCACACGAAAGGCTCATTTTTACACGTTAATCTTCTCAGAGGCTCTGCAATGGTAGCTAGGTTAGGAATGAACTTAGCTGAAAAGTTCACAAGTCCTAAAAAACTCCTACCTTCACTTTGATTTTCCAGCCTTCTAAAAGATTCAATTTCTTCCTTCGTATGATCTGTAGGTTTGATACCATTTCTGCTAATGTGATGATTTAAAAATTGAATCTCTTTCAAACCAAACTCACATTTTGATCCATTCAATGTTAACCCTTTTTCCTTAAAAGTACAAAAGACTTTTCTCAATCTTTTATCATGTTCCCTTTTGTTTTTACCATGCACAATCGTGTCATCCATGTAACAAATAACACCTTCACAATCTTGAAAGGTTTGAGTCATTACTTTTTGGTACATCTCAGGTCCACAATTTACCCCAAACACGAGTCTTTTAAATCTATACAATCCCACATGTGTGCTAAAAGTTGTTACTTTTCTAGACTCTTCCTCCAATTCAATTTGATGGTATGCCCATTTCATATCCAGTTTGCTAAACACGCTACTCCCATTCAAATCATTTAACACATCTTCAATTGTTGGCAAAGGAAACCTTTCCCTCTCAATAGCTAAATTAGCAACCCTCATATCTACACACAAACGCCATTTTCTCCCGTTAACATTTTTCCTTGGTGTAACTACCATTGGTGATACCCAACGGGATGGCTCATTTACTTTTTCTATAATGTCCTTCTCCAGTAATTCATTTACCAGTTTTTCTACTACTTCTCTTAAATTATAAGGTAACCTTCTCAGTGGTTGTGCCACTTCTCTTACATCTGGTTTCATTGGTATTTTCAACTGAAAATCTTTAAGTTTACCAACACCATTGAAAATATTACCATATTCTCTGCACAGTTCATCATAATTTGTACAAACATTATCCTTCACACCATAATTTGTACGACCATCATCCTTCACACCGTTCACTGAAACTTCCTTACATACTATCCCTATTTTCAACACTCCCAATTCCATTGCTGTTGTCTTACCCAACAATGATGTACCTTTCCCATCAAAAACCAAAAATTCGACATTTGACAATTCTTTACCATTACTGAGCTTCACTTTTGCTTTGAAAGCTCCTATAATTTTAAGAGGTTTCTTATCCCCGTAAGAAAATATTGTCCTATCAACCAGATAAGAATTACAGTCAATATTTTCTGATTTCAGCCTTTTCCATTCAGATTTATGTATAATATTACACTCTGCCCCTGAATCTATTAAAATGACATACATATTTACATTCCCCACTCCAATAGAAACATAAAAGTCCATTGCATTCACCATGCTCTCATTTTTTACAGAGAATACATATTTGGCTTTATCACTATTCTCTACCGGTAAATTTTCATTTTCTGAACATGATACTCCACTCCACAAGTTCTCTGCACATTGATTGTTCACTGCTCTAATATCTTTACGATATTTCTTACCTTGCTTAGTTGATTTTCGACACACTTTCATAAAATGACCTTTCAACCCACACTTATTACATACTTTATTTCTCGCTGGGCAGTCGGGGTCACTAGATAAATGAACTACTTTCCCGCACTTCCAACAACTCTTGTCCCTTGTCTCTCATATGCTATCGCGTCCTCTGGTTTCCGGAAATTTCTTCCTCGGCCGATCACTCAACGTGCAACCTGTTGATTTCGTCTGCAACCGCTCCTTCAGGAGTGCCCATTGCTGCTGATTCTTTTCTGGACGGCTCCCTAACGAGTATAATTTCTTCAGCTCTCTCCAGGTTAAGAGCATCCCATTCGTCAAGCAATTTAAGTCGTAGTTCCTTTTCAGGGTATTTCCTCACTACTTGGTCTTTTATGTGTCTGTCTAGCTCTTCAGCCACAAAACCACATAACTTTGCTTGTTGACGAAGCCTTACAATAAACGCTTTCATCGTCTCACCCTGCACAGGGTACATCTCTTGAAACTTCATTGTCTCAAAAGTCACATTCCCTTGTACAGAAAACTTATCATTTAGCATTTTAATAGCAACTAAATACTCATCTTCCGCTTGTTGACCTACTTGAGCAGCAGGTACTGTGAATGTCTCAAAAATATCCTGCACATTGGGGCCCGCGTAATGTAACAACTGTTTTTTCTGGGTGCCACAGTTATACCTTTCGAGTCCATGTAAAACTGGAACGCCCTCAGCCACTTTCTCCATCTTTTGGCTCTAGTGGATTTATCACTGTGAGGATCAAATCTGGCCAGTTCTCTATCTTTCTCCATCTTACTTAGCCACTTAACTGGTACCACGTGAGCGAGTTTTATGCTAACTCCTCATTAAATAATTCAACGACATTTAAGCTACTTTTGAGTACTCTAATCGACTTCTCCACAACATTTAAGTAATTACGTGATACATCCTCTACCTCGTCGCCAAAATTGTAGTGATCCTCACTAAATAACTTCACAGTCATACCCACTTAAGTCATGACATCTCATCATCTTTATTCAACCTCCTTCTTGTTACACTTTGTAACTCATATCGCAATATCCCAGTGTTGCCAACGCATAAATATAGAATACTACACATAGGCTGCTCTATCTTTCTTTTGGGACGCAACTGGGGCATCTCTTCATCTTCAGATGATACTTCCTCTAGTTCCACATCCACCATAGATTCAAGATCTCCATCCCCCTGAGGACTATCCAATTCTGTTATCTGTTCATCTACATTTCCATCTTCGGGATGATTATTGATTCTCAATTCTGCCTTTGATGGCACGACCTCCACTGCTTCAAACAGAATATCTCGGCACATAATTACCCTTTTTGAGTTAGGCAGCCAGCACCTGTAGCCATTCTTTTCGTCACAGTATCCTTCAAATCTAGAATATGTTGATTTCTTATCCCACTTCCTCCGGCATTGCTTAGGAACACGTACACAACATTCTGCACCAAACACTCGGGTGCTCTATACTAACAGGACCTCTTTTCAGCCATAATTCAAGTGGGGATTTTCCATCTACCTTTGTAGGACCAGTATGATTTAAGACAAAGCATGCTGTATTCACTGCTTCCGCCCAAAGTCCTGTAGGAAGATTCTGTGCATGCAACATAGATCTTGCACTCTCCACTAAAGTCCTATTTTCACGTTCTGCCACACCATTCTGCTCTGGAGTGTAGGGCATGGACATACGTATCTTAATACCTTTCTTTTGAAGGATTTTCTTAACATGAGCATTGTTGAGTTCAAGTCCACCATCGCTCATAAAGCTTTTTATCTTGTTACCTTCATTGTCTGCCTCATTCAAAAATATTTCAAGACAATGAGGAACCATATCTTTTGTTTTTAAAAAGAATACTCGACGGTAACTTGAAAAATCATCCTTCAGCACCAAGAAGTACCTGTTTCCTCCAAAAGATGTGGCCTCCATTGGCCCGCAGAGATCAGCATGGATGATCTCGCCAACAGCATCAGGTCTGCAGTTCCGAGTTTTGAAACTTTCCCGGTGCTGCTTCCCTATCACACACCCCACACAGAAATCTTCTTGTGCTTGGACTTCTATGCCCCTACTTTTGAGTACCTTCTTCACATGCTGTTTGCCTTGGTGGCAAAGTCTTTCGTGCCATAATTGAAGACTAGCATCAACTTCTGTCGCATTGACTTGGGCAGAGTTCACCGGTAGCTGGGGAATCATTTACAATTCGTACAGCCCAGTAACCGTCTTTACTTCCAAAAGTTTAACTTGCCTATTCTTTTTCAAGATGCACCCTTAAGCATCAGCGCAAAACTGAAACCCTTTTTCAACAGTTCTTCCCACAGAGAATAAATTCCTTCCCAATTCTGGAGCATACCAAACGTCTCTTATCTCACAAGGAACATGCTTTTTGTCAATTAATGCCTTCACACTTACAGTCCCACGGCCATGCGCCTTAATCACTTCACCATTTCCTACAATAATATTCACGGGCTCAGCGAAAGGAGTAAAGTCCATGAAATAGTTCTTATTGTTGGACATATGCTGAGAGGCACCGGTGTCGGCAAGCCATATGGCAAGCATATGCTTGACTAGCCGTGTTATTACCTTCAACTAGGGAAGACAAAAAACTCACACCCTTGCTTGATGAATGTTTGTTCCCCCTTTTTTCGTGTTCAGGACACTTGTTTGCTAGGTGACCACGCTGATGGCACTTAAAACACTTCTTATTTTCTTCTTTACTTTTCTTTGATTGTGCTTTCACAGCAAAGGCAAAGGAGTCAATTTCCTTCTCTGGAAGCCTCATCTCAATTAATCGAAGTCTCTCAATCAGAAGATCTATGGAACGATCAGGAATTGGTATACTCTCCCACACACTTTTAAATTCAAAGTACTCACTGGGTGGTGTCGACATAATTCTGATCATCAATAGCAATTCCGGATGCACAGCATTGGTTAGTCGCTTTAGCTCGTCATTCAGGTCCGTGAAGTCCTTCTGTAGACGGGCAACATAGGCTGCAATGTCTTCAGATTCCTTTTTCTCCTACGAGAAAAATTTCTCCATCAACCTATCCACTCTCTGACCGGAACTTTGCTCATTTACTGACAGAAGTTTCTTCCAAATTTCTTCAACAGTGGCACAAGTCGCAGTTAACTCCACATTAGCATCACCCATGCTACTCACAAGTATAATCTGTGCTAGAGAATTGGCTTTTTCATACTCTCTCACAGCAATTCTGTGGGCAGCAACTTCATTTTCTGACGCATTGGTGGCGAGAACACCGAGATTTTTTCTTCCGTGCACGGCGTCTGCTACTTCGAGATGCCTCAAGAATAATTCTATTTGCCGTTTCCATCTACTCCAATTTTCTGCTCCCTTCAGCTTCTCAATATTGGCTCGGAAATTCATTGTCTATTCTGACTTACAGACCCAAGAAAAAAACCGCCAAAACTAAATTTGCAATTGGAGTTTTTAAACACGTTCATTCAGTACAACTGACCACACATAACAGTGACTAAGCATCCTGGGCCCATAACCTGTTGAGATAAATGTACCACCAGCTGATAGCAAATGTCTTTAATCTCAATTAAACACCAGAACATTTATAACAAACATGTCACTCAGAGGCTTCATCGCACCAAGAGCTCTAAATCGACTATCGATAAAAAAGCAAGAACAGTAGTTTGTTTGTATTTTCAACACCTAGTTTCTCTCTTTTGTTGGAGTGTTGAATCAAACTTGGCATCCCTAGTGACGACTCCCAAAGTTGGCACTGTTTGTAACCCACCTTCGATTGCTCTGACCTTGGGACTTATATTGTTACAACTTTGTCTGATATTATTTCCATTCATCAGGCTTCTTTGATAGAATATTTTTGTGGTTAAATTGAATACTGTCAGTGGTAGATTGATTATTTTTTTCATTTAGTTTTTTTCTTCTGTGCTTCATTACCATCATGATGAGTTAGTTGCAATAGAGTTTGACTTGTAAGATATAGCCTCTTTGAATGCCTTTGTCTCACAATTGTTTGCAAACGAACTGTAAATTCTGCAACAAGACAAGTTATACTTAGCAGGCTTAGGATGTAGTTCAACTTTCTACTGGAAATACTTCAGGCACTGCTCCCTTGATAATAATTTCATTCTCTTTGAACAGAGAAATTGTGTCTTTCAGCATGACGTCTTTCTTGGTTATTATAGGCATAATGTCTGTTGGACTTCTATTCCACGTTCTGTAGCTTGAAAAATACACGATGGAATGAACTTGTTCAAGCTCTTCTCCTTGTAGCATTATGTCTGTATTCAGATTCTATCATCCGCACACAAGCATTTTGTTTTTTCTTCTCATGTCTTTATTCTGTATTCTGGTACTACTCAATGCAATATGTTCAATAATGCTTGCAGGTATTCCCGGCTTCTATGCTAGAACTATAGTCATTTGTAAATTTAAGTATACTTATTCATTACACATTTACTTTAATTTCCAATTCTTGGGCTAATTCTGCCATATGTTATCAATATGTGGAAGTGTACCAGGGAAAGGTTGCACTCAAGCCATGCCACTGGATAGAGCTACCTACCTAGCACACCATTTTTAGAAAGGTGATTTATTTTCAGGCTTTCAATGCAAGAGAAGCTCTTGCTCGAGTCATCCCTGGGTTAAGTGTCCAGATACCAACCACATTTTTTGTGTGAGATGCTTCGGAGTTACACCACTGTGCTGTTGTGAATTGGTGTGATGCAAGCAACCTATTGGAACCCAGTCCAGAGACCAACCAGGAAAGCTCCTGTGACAGCATTACTCAAATGTATCTCATTGAATGCACTCCTCCTAATACTGCAACCACACGGAGATCAGTGTGACATTGAGTACAAGTCCCTCTTAGCAAGAATAAGGATATCCTTATTCTCACTGAGAGGGACTTTAGTAGTCTCTTGAATACTAACTCCTAGTGGTTGTAGTTTGTGAAGGAGTGTAATATATTTGTTTCGAATTTAATGTGTTGCTTACAAAATAAAAATTTTTACTAAAACCCTACCCAAATTTTAATTACCAAAGTTTCAACGTTGAACAGAAAACCCTAAAAATTGAGTTGGACTTATAGTATAAATTTCAGCATATTTTCCACCAAATTTTGAAAAAAATGGTCAAAATATGCTAATATTTTTAGTTTTTTTATGGTCTAAAAGTAATTTTTCAAAATTTTTAGATCTCAAAATTATTCTAAGTCCAAAATGTAAACAGTTTAGTAATCTGGATAAGGTGGTGAGCAAATTGACTTTTATAGAGAAATGGATAAGAGAATCAATGCATATATGTTTAAGGTCAAGTTTATTGGTCACTAAAATGTCAAACAATTATATTAACAGTGATATGAAAACTGCAAATATTTGCAATTAGTAAAGTTCATGCTGCCACACGATCACATTTATTGGTGACTGACAAACATGAAACAAATTCTCTTGGATTAATCAACTACTTGAATCTTCATTTCATAGCACAAATTATCCATATCTCCAGTCCACTCAGAGTTTTGATGTTCAGCATGAGAACTTAAACTTGAAGAATAGATGGAGATTCAGGCTTGGAAGATCACATTGTTGCAAATTAAGGCATGCATATTCAGCACCTGTAAAATAGAAAAATGTAACTTTCAATATTTTTCAGTGTTAATTATCATTAAAAATCTTAAGTCTTTTTATTAAATTTTGATATTCAACTTGTCCCCAGGAATTATTTTTGGAATGATGGGGTATTAACATTGAAAAAATTCCACTCCTACATGGCTGAGGAATTAGAAGTAAAACAAAAATAATAGCATTGAAATGGCTCCCTTATTTCAAATGGCCTCTAGGAAATGTCCTGAAAGTTTACATTAACAGGCCTCCATGTGAATCCAATGAATCATAGCATGATGGATTATGAAAAACACAAGAAACATTATTCATAACTTAGTAACACCAGGCAAAATTCATGCCTTATTAACTTACTGAAATTATTTTGAATCCTACTGAGATGTCTAAACAAGATTGAAAATATTGAAGCAAAGATCATGTAAAATTATGAGGGCACAAAGTAGCACTAACTGATAAGGGAAATCTGAATGACAATCACAAAGATTAGTCTGACAAACTTATTTACCATTAGGAGATTGCATGATCTGCACCCTTACAAAAAAAAATTGTGGGTTAATAGATCAACCTAGAAGCTACCAAAAGCCTCAGCAAAGTATTTTTCATATGCGAGTGGGTACTAATGTATTAGACTTCATACTTAATCTTCTGGAAAGTAAAAACAACCCTGGCATAAATTTTCTTATGTAATGTTTATGAATTGAGTAAATTATAAGCTTTAGCATTAATGCATTGCAGCCATCTTGCAGCAAATGCATGGAGTGACAATTCAACAGACCCCTTCAAAATGCACCAGTTGAAAAGTAAATTGGTTATAAATAATTTTGAATTTTGAAGAGATGAAAAAATGCTCTAGGTATTTTAGAGTACACTAGGATTGACAAGTCATTTATCAGAGTTAAATACAGCCTTATATACTGGCTTTGACACTATTGCATGCTATATCAGTTTCAAAGGAAGACCAAGTGAGGAAGCTGCATGTCTCTTGGCAATATCACCACCCAAAGGATGCTATTAAGCATTCTTTGCTAATTAGCATCCTTTTGATGCTAATTAACTAATTAAACCTTTGATCCAGAAAGCCAAAGATCCATGGTTTGATTCCTGGCCCATGAAAATTCTCTAATGGCAATTTCATAACATTTCACCACCATTTCTGCAGCAGGCCTGAATACTTTATATATGACACATGTTGACAAAATTTCGTATGCATTGATGCTATTCACAAAATATTTTAAGAAATAATAAAAAAATGTACTTTCGAACTCCGCTCTAAACCTCCCCAATTTGAATAGTTTGGTGAATGAATGTCTTGGCCAACATAATCCACCCAAGGGCAAACCATCTAACTGCCATGAGGCCATAACTTGAATGAACTGCGCTCTAGAATGGCTAGTAGTTCTTTAAAGTCATTGAAAATTTTAACAGAAAAACAAAGGAACAAAATACCTGAATAAATCTATTTCTCCTTATCTTCAACTTCGGGAATAAATCCAAGTCCAGCCCATTTAAGCATGAATCAATGCAAATTTTTGTTTTAGTCTGAGGTTTTTTCATTAGCTATACTCATAAAAAACAAGACAAAGACTGACTTTCACTCTCTTAGGTTGAAGTATTTTGAAAAACTTTCACCAGCAAATGATTGAAATTTTAAAATAGCCCCTGAAGATACTAAAATTCCTGCTTCTAAAGTTCGCCCCGATATACACAATCATGTTTCAGATGAGTTTCTCATTTAAAATTATTCTGCAAATATCAAGAGGTATTGAAAACATGTTACTTTCCAATTATTGTTTCAGTCCGAGCCAGTGCAGGAGGCTTCATAGCCTAATGTAATAAACTGAAGGCTTACATATTTTTCAAACTCATTAGAAAATATGTAAGGTTCAATCCAGTAACTATGTCTTGTCAAAATATCTTCAAGGTAGGGAAAAGCAAAAACACCCAAATTGGAATACAGTGATGCAGGAATATTTAAGGGAAAAGTTAAATGAATATGCTTAGCTTTTTTCAATTTTATTTTTATTTAATACCTCAATATTTACACTAATGACATGTCATTAATTTCACTCAGAAGATAGCACCACATAGAAGTAATGCTGAAAAAGAAACATACCATGTCCAGAAATTTAGTACATCACAAAACATGAATGGAAATGCGAATCAGAGAAACTGTACTGTCCAACTCCCCAGCCAAAAAAAATATTTAAACATTTATTGTTGCTTCAGCTTCAATTTTACATTATAAATAAAGCATTTAATTAAGTAGTCAGTTTAACATGACTTATCTAACTTAGCAAACTTAGAAGAGCTTTCAGCTCAATGGAACTGCAATACCAGAGATTAAGGAAATTGTGCATGTTTTGTGGCTAATTGTGTCGCTCGAGATTTCAACAATCTTCCCATGGGTAAATTTAATCAAGCAACTTTCACTTGTGAACACATTAGGGGCTATTAAGAGAAATATTCATAGTTCTCGTTAAACTTACAAAACTTTACGATAAACAAGAAGATAATAGAATTATTGTTTGTTCAGTTTTAGAAAATTTTACCGCGACAATTAAGAATTTCTATGCTCCATCTTTTAGTTGGTTTCAATAAAATCTTTCAGTGGTTAGGTAAACCTCTTGTTGAAATTAATGCACGAAATATACAGATTCCACGCATATATTCTGAATAAGGACATTCTCATCCATATGTGCCGACTCCAACGCTATTTCTGCGGAGTTACAGCATTTTGACTAAAAACACTGCAGAAATCGGTTAAACTAAATAGGGTGATAAGATTATTGGCATTTTTCGTGTTCTCCTCGCGTTGCACCATTTTGTGGATGACCGTTACGCCGGCATTCCAGTCTGTTTCGCCAGGTCCATTAAGACCTGTAGAAGCCGACTGGAATGCCGGCAGAACTGCCGTCCATAAAAATGGTGCAACGCAGGGAGAACCCAAAAAATACCAATAACAAGAAAACCGCGGAAGCCTTAGCAACAAGGTGTTATGATGCCTACACTGATTCTATTTCTATGATTTTTCTCCTTCCTAAGAACTTACTTGAAAAGGTTACTGATGCATTGTTTTCTGCGCAAATTAAATTAATATCGTAAAGATATACTATTTTCCCGCCTTTATCCCATTGAATGCCTAATAATTTCAATATACTAATTAATATATTTCACAAATTTTAAGCTATACGGGACTAGCCACTGACTTCCGGGACTTCGCACATTAATATATTTCATTCAAATTCTAGTTACTAGTGAAAATATCATGGTGAGTTAATTTTTTTGTACATATCAGAAGACCAGTCTGTCCATAAGTTGAAAAAAATGTATAAAATGTCAATCATTTCGCAATGGAATCTCCGTAAGGTTAACCTTACGGATAAGGAGGCTATAAGTCTCCTTATGCATACAGCCTCCTTATGGGAATGTAATGGCTCGCTGCATTTAACGTTAAGATTTAAATTTACCCATTCAATTACAAAATCCCCATTAGATAAATAATATTTTATGCAATGATACAACTTGGGTTCACAAGTTTTATATTTACGCGCAAGATACTGAATATCTCATCCGTACGATTGATTACACATTTCAATGACTATGTTAGTGCGCAGACGTCTACACTTCTCTGTACCTCTTATGTCCGTTTGTTCTCACATTTGTTTATCCGAACAAAATGTAAGCAAAGTTGTCCTGCAACAATACACTTATTGTTGTGATTAACCAGACGAATTTTCGGGGGGTAGCTCTGTGTCAACATTTTTATGCATGGCTTAAATCTGGCATTTAACTTTTACTTTTGTAGAATTTAAGTAGGACGACCCGTTTTTAGTTTCTTTATTTCACTCTCCTTAGCCTTTAGCATTACTATCTGTGATGTACCTTTACATTTTCTTGGCAAAGGTATTTTTTTTAGATACCTAAATTTAAATGTGTCAAATTTTAGAATTTTTCCTTTGGTCTTAGAAATATGCATAAAGCAGACATAGCGGTGGTTTGTTTTCACTAAATAAGGTTTGTTCTCGAGTTAACACGTCTTATTTCACAATGTATTCCTCATTTAAAGTGAAATATTGGGAGGACTATTCCAACTGTCTTATTTATTCCTGAGATCATGGTTAACTGCTCACGGAACGGCTTTTGTTTAATCCATGTCTAATGATCCAATTAATATTTTGCAGGAATGTTTTTGAAAAAAATCCAATTTATGCTCACGTAAACCCACATGTATCGGCAGTTTATTGCGACAACTTTAAAAATTTTATCCCCCGTTTTATCGCGGCAACCGTTTTTCCAAGATGATGTATGCCAGTTTTAGGTAATTAAGATGTTTATTTAACCGTAATATCTCAATAACTAACAACTAGGGAGAGATGCTGAAAACAATGAAAAGTTTTTAACAAAATGGAAAACAATTGTTTTAATATTTTATTTTACAATTTTTTGTAGTTTAAATAGAAACTCGAAGTCAACATTTCCTTCCCTCTATGAAAACCGATTTAAGTCTTGTGAAAACTGCACGAACCATTCACAAATTCGAGAGTTATAAAATTGAAATTAAAGTAAGAAAATAGAATAATGCTTGTTCCTGCTATAATTGTGGAATTGACCCTTACTACTCTAATAACTACGAAAACTACTTTCATGCTCAAAATAAATTACTACATTTTCTCTATTATGGAAGGTATTGAAAATTTAACATAATATATTTCAAAGTACGACAAAGGGTAAAAAGTTGGCGAGATTTTACTCGCAAGAGAGATATGGCGGTTGGTAGCTAGCTTACCGCTCTAAATCCAGCATTTTGTGACTATTTTCTCCATTGGGAGAGCTTTTAAGCATGTGTGGCTTACAGACTAGAAATGTGCTTAAGTATGTAATGTAGCAAAAACAAAGTTTGAGATTTGCAACATTTATGGCAGTTGCAAAGTAGCGGAAAAATTATTCAAATAAAATGCTCTCACCACCTTTTGACTGCTCCTTTTAACAATTTGATTCCCCTGGTAACAAAAATTTGGTGTGCCAACCATACTAATTCCATTGTTCTGGATGTTAGTTCTTGAGATATTACAGATACAGATGGAAGAGACAGAGTAGGGGAGACCGGGGCACGTTTACGCACGGGGCATGTTTACGCAAGGTACTTTCCACAAAATCTGTAACAGTTAGAGCGCCACCAGTAATGACAGTATTGTGCTGCTACCTACCCCTCGCATTCACACAACTTTGGGCGCCATACCAGCTTTCGTTTTTGCGCAAAGAAGATTCTTCTGTTTTTTCTCACGGTAAGTAAATTTTGATATATGACTTTCGAAGCATGTAGTGAGTTGACCTTTTATATTTAAAGGCAGATATATATATGTTTATAAACAACATTTTATCTTTATTTAAGCCTGTGTTTAATTGAACTGAAACTTCTAAGGTTATAAATGCTAGTGTAAAAATAATTTCAAATGTGGTGGTGGGGCACGTTTACGCATTCTCTTTGGGGCACATTTACGCACCGCGTAAATGTGTCCCAGCTGTATATATTCATTTCGTGCCAATTGATTATCGAGATAGGTCCTTACATGAGTGTCCTAGGCCTTCTACTTCAACACAGGGTACTTTCCGACCCCTGAACAAATAAGGCCTTTTGAAAAAAAGACCAAGGCTTACACCAAAAAAAAGGAAAAAGAAAAAGGAAGTCTGCCATCCTTACCGATACACCAATCAAAGAATCCCTCAGAAAAGAGCAGGAAGAAACAAAAGCTAAAAAAAACTAAGAAGGAAAAAAATTGCTTTGTGTGTCTAATGCTTTTAAAACAAAGGCAACAAAACGAAAAATAAAGTAACTAAGACAAAAGGCAAGATCCTACCAATACAAATAAAACAACCAATCAATGATGACTCAGAAGATGAGGATGAGGATTGTGTCTGTATTTATTGCGTGCAATGATACAAATGTAGCAAAAGTAGGCAAGCATGGGTGCAGTGCATGTGATGAAAATGATGGGCCCACGAGGATTGCGCCACAGGGAACAGTTTGTTTTTTGTGAGCATAAACTGCAACAGTGATGATGAAGATGCCGAATAAGTTGCGTAATGCTTTAATATGTTGTTCTTCTAAAAATAGTTTTATGTACCACTAATACAGTTTTTGTCAAATTTATCTACATTCAAGCGTTATTTATTAGTAATGTAATTTAATCCCAGCTGTTTACTAGTGCGTAAACGTGCCCCAGTGGATGCGTAAATGTGCCCCGTACCCGGGTTACGTTTACGCACCCGACATGAGAGTGAATTAGTTTAATTTTCACAGTTATATAAGAGATATTGTAAAAAATATTTTTGAAGAATTATAGCCTGATAACTGGTCTATAACGTTAAAAAATGTATACTTTAAAAGAGCAGACAAAAAAATGTGAAAAATAATATAAAAAAATCCGCGTAAACGTGCCCCGGTCTCCCCTACAAAACATTATCCAAAATTCGCAAGGGCCATCTTAGAAAAACTGCTACCGCACAAAAACAAGGAACATTTTTTTTTAATAGTCTCAATTGCATATACATGTGGGTATTCGTGTCCGAAAGCACTTTGTCAAATATGATCGTGCAAACACTGGATAATTTTAAACTGAATGACCCATTCGAAAAAAGCTCGCCTCGCAGTCGCGGGCGTTATTTGGGCAAAATTTCCCCTGCGTGACCCAGATAGCATTCCCCATTGGAGTGTTGGGCAATTTTGTACCTATAAGACAGCGTCAAAAAGTTTTCTGGCTCAAATGACATACCCGTACTGAAAATTTATCTTGATATATAACCAATATATACCTCGAATATCTCTCACGGAAAACTAATTCTGTCGCAAAATCTGTTAATTATATGAACTAACTTCATCAGGGCAGGGTAAAGCATTGTCATTGTTAGGATGTTGAGATTAAAAAATCGATAAGCAGACACTTCCTGTATAATGAAAAATTGGGGAAAAAATGCCAAGTCTCAATGCAAAGAGAAAAGTTTGCTTCATTGGAAGCTTGTTTCAGTGAAGACGTTTCAATTTTTTTGAAAATTTTTGTTTGCGTATTTGTATGGCGTATTTGAAAATCCATTGGTCAGTTTACCCATTGTTCCCAGAGCGCTGTCTAACTATTAAATTGCTCAACGATTATGGAATCTAATACCCTCCCGTTAAGGACGGATCCTTAAAAACCAAGGGTAATACGGAAGGTGTATAACAAATTTGAGAAAATAAGTTTTATACTCCAGTCAAGCCATACTTAAAAAAATACATTAAGCCATGGCAAACCAACGGAATTAGTACTTTTAAGAATTATATTAAGTGAAAAATTTGTCAAGTTATAGTAAAAAGCTAATTTAATTGATTAAATGACATGGGAACAGGGTCCCAGAGACTGGAAAATCGAGAAGATTTACGTGTCTAAAGCATTAAATACTTTCATTGACTCCGTCAAGTTGCCATCAAGACTTCATTGGATTCAACTTCAAAGTATGAGAAGTAATTATGTAGACCGTATAACTAGCCCAAAAAATCAATTAAGGACAACAGAACCGTGGCAAATCATCCAGACAAAACGAACTCCTTACATATGAATATAAAACTAAAATCAATGCATTTCTGATTACCTAAACCCTCCTCAAACACTTTCTTCGGCTCGTGAGATACGGACCGATTTTAATGAACAAAAATCACTACAGTCGGGTTAATGGACGGGCTTGAATGGTGCTAAAAGGCGAAATATATACGTGAGTTCCCTGAAACCAGCTTGAGATAATATGCTAATTATGTACGAAAACTTCGTCTGTGTTGGCGCATGGAGCTTCACAAATATTGCTTTAGTATGAGGAAATTTTGAAAAAAATTCATAAACAATGAAACCATCTTAGATAGGATGTAATGCATGATGCTTTCAATTGTTCATAAGCTGAGCGACGTATTCTCAATAGTAAAATTCACGTAAGGCCATACCTTACTAATTGTGCATAAAAAGAACGCCAAGACGAAAGAAAAAATGTAAGACATCAAATATAGCTACATTTGCTAACTAAATTTGGTGTGATGGGTAAATTTATCAAGCTCCCTAATGAAGTGCCTGATAATACCTCTAAGAATGAACAAGTTTTCTACTGTATTGAATGTGCTGCAAATATTGCTAGGTGGAATGAGCCATTGCATGGTGGCCAATATATTTCGAAATATTACTCTCCCAGCAATATATGCTGATGAGATTAAATTGACAACTGTATTAGTTTGTGTGCATCATTATATAAACTTGTTCCGTGTAATTCTCAGGAATTAAAACTAAGTTTTACGTAGAATTTACGAAGTATCTACGTAAAACTTTTCTGAACAAAGTTCTGTTAATACCTGTGCCTTTGAAAAAGTTTTACAATATTTAGGCTGAAACTATTGAGTTTGTTTTGTGTATATTAGTGTATAGCACCAAATCGGGATCGAGCGTTTCTTTCATTATCTCTGAATGAAAAAAAATATGGATGTGAAAATTTGAGACTTGAACTTAAAATACTTGCATTGACGCAATTAAAATGTATTTCAAAATCTGCAATTTTATCAATGGTGGCAAAAATTACGAACATTTTAATAATAATCCGTTAAGAAAACTTACGTTTACCACCTCGTGAGTAAAAAATTCGCAGGCATTGAGTGTTCTAACGCCTACTATGCAAATCTTGTTCACTCAATCGGAAATTTTCAAAGCCTTGTGGCATAACGTAACTCTCAATTGCATCGCGAGGGTAAAATATAAGAAAAAATCTATGTAAAAAGACAAATCAATTTAGAGGAAGTTGAGTTGGACCACCTAACTTTGATAGCATTTAGCAAACTCCATTAATGCTCTATAAAGACTTTTTGACACTGATACACTTATGTTTCACCTTTGCTGATTGGCATCATCGATCGTTCAATTGTTCAGTAGGTTGACAGCAGTTCTCCACCCTTCCCTATCTAATGCTTGATCCCTTATTTCCGAGTGAATCTTCCCATGCTCAGTTAATTTCATCAGTTGGAAAGCATGGTGTTTATAAATATTTTGAAATTTAATTATTAAAATTTCATTTCCGTGTAATTTGGACCGAGGTCGTGAGATTCTTCCCAGCTAGTCTTAATATGGACACGAAGAAAAAATTCCGTGCTGCAATTAAGAATGCTTGCAAACTAACAGATTGTTGATTGTTAATTTTATTTAAATGATTAAAAAAGAATTATTATGGTTGATATTTTTTGTTAAACAATGTATTACTACATTACGAAATGAGTAATTTTAGCAATATATACCGATCCCACTGCCGAGTTCTGCTGCTTTAGCGTCCATCGATTTCCTTTTCCATTTCCTTGATAAACCATTCTATTTTCTAGCAACTATTTTCATTTAAAAATTGACCATAACTTTTGCCCGGGTTATTCGGACCGTGCCAAAATATACGATGTTGGACGGTCCGAAGTGCGAGAGGAACAAAATGGCTGAATTTGCTCGTAGCATTTTTTGGTACACTAATGAGAGTTGCCACTGATTTATGATAATTTCTGCTACAATTTCCGAATTTCAATCTGTGAAAGTAACTTCATAGTCCACTATTGCAACAGGGGAGAAATTGGAATATTCCGCTCTTCCCGCCTTCAGGGGTCAAGTAGGATTCGTTTAAACACTCAATGCCTGCGAATATATTACTCACGAGGTGGCAAACTTGCATTTCCTTCACTGCATTTCAATTAAAATGTTCGTACTTTGTGTACCCTTGGATAATATCGCATCAGCTTGGATAATATCGCAAATAAATTTAGGAGACGTAGTACGATACGCTTGTAGGGGTCAAGTACGAGCCTAATTTGAAATTTGGAGGGGAGATTTACGGTGGCTGTGGCCATGTAAGTTTATGATCAGATAAGCGTGATAATCTGCTTACGAGTAGTTATTGGCAATATGTATAGATAAATGCAAAAACATTGCTAGTCACTGGTTCTGTCTCTTGGCAATTTAGTACTATTATGACACGTACTTACGTGAGTGTAACACTTATGACACGACACGTCGAAATAATTCGATGACACGTACAGATTTTCTCCTAAACACGAAAACGTATCGTATTATTATGATGGCTCCTAATAATCATCAAGGTATCACACCGAATAAAAACCATTAATACATGGTTTTCACCAAAATTTCGAATACCGCGCCGCTAACCCAAGTCCTAAAAAGACGTATTAAGGCGAAAATTTTGCAATATAATTCTAGCATTATTTTATATATTACTACATTTATGGCTATTTCCAACATATAAATAGATGTACCCAAGTGAAGTGTGGTCCAAGAATCTTTATTAACCTAAAATGGTATAAAAATGGGCAGTCAACGACTCGCGATTCGCGCTCCAACCATCTTAAAAGGAACAAACGCCCTTACGACTCATCAAACGTATCGCTAGCTCTAGTGAATACAATATTGGGCAATCGGTCCTAATTTTACGGACCTTCCCTGCTTACAACTAGAGATGGGTTAAGACGATCATTTTAGTGATTCAATCATTTTGATTCGAGTCACTTAAAAGATTCAATCAATTGATTCAATCATTTGATACATTATGACTCTAAAAAGTCAGATTGATTAGATGAATCACGAGACTCACGTGAATCGAAAGACTCGAATGAATCAAGATTGAAGAGACTCAAAAACTCGATTGATGCTAATTGATGCCATTGATAAGAATTTTAATTACCTACTCAGTTGAAAGCTCCTAATTGAATGTCATTCAATACTGCAGATCAGAAAATATCCATGCACATTAATATGTGTAGTCTGAGCTAGTGATTTAATTTTCATGTACATAGTTTGACGTTATTCTTCTTGAATAATTGATTTCGAATAATTACTATTGTGGTTAGAAATTTAGGAAGGCTGATTGATTTCCATATTCCACAAATTTTGGATCCGCATTAAATTGGAGATTTCCAAGTACTATAGTCACGAGAATACTTAAGAGGGGCAAAACTGTCAGACTGAATTCAAGAAGAATAACGTCAAACTATGTACATGAAAATTAAATCACTAGCTCAGACTACACAAATTAATGTGCATGAATGTTTTCTGATCTGCACTATTGAATTACATTCAATTAGGAGCTTTCAACTGAGCAGGTAATTAAAATTCTTATCAAGTTTACCAACTGTAATGATGCGCTGGTATTGTAATAAGGGTTAATTTCATCGTTTTTAAAGTGAGCGCCTTGTCTCTAACTATGCTATACAAACCAACTCACTGACCAAATATTAATGGACTTATGCCCATGAAGATATCTCTGCAATTTCATGACTAGACAACGGATAACGTACATGTGAATATGTTTTTCCACTTAATATCACATTCAATCACATGGCAGACGGAAACAAAATGATTGAATGATCGAATCTTTTTCCCGAAATGAATCATGAGTCATTTGACTCACTTAGTGATTCAATCATTTTGAACGAATCGATCATGAACGACCCATCACTACTTAAACTCGCCACCAAGGCGTAAGGAAGGGGGTAAATGCGGACTAACGATAAGAAATAAATATTAAGTATTTATCCAATATCCTATTAACTCACTTAAGCTGTTGGGCGCATCTCTACAGCAAAAATCCCGAGTAGTGTCACCTTCGTCAGCTCCGAAGAAAGCGAAAGTCTTCATACACTGCAGTCAACCGCGGGCACAACCAAGATGCCTAAAGACAAATACGGGTGCAGTATGAATTAACAAGCAATGCATATATCACAACTTTTTTGAAAAAAGAAATGTTATACTTAAAATAACTATTATTAATACAAATGAAAAAGTGCATTCTCGAAAGCTTTGAGAAACTTCTCAGAGATCGATTGTTCTAGAAGGCGACCGGCAATAACTCCAATGAAGGATGGGACGGTGAGATTGTTGAGGACTGATTGTTAAGACCGCTTTACACGGTACATTTTGCTGTACAAACGAATATACAATAAACTGGATGGAATTAGAACAGGTTCTATTTCCCGTCAAATCATTCAGACAATCATACGATTTGCCGCTTTACACGATACAATTTTCCTCATGCCCGAGTTCATACATTCGTTTGTACAATATGACCGTGTAAAGCGGCCTTCCAGGTAATTGAGGAAAGTAGGAGAGAGACTCCGTGTCTGTATTGTACTACTCCTTGGAAGACGCCAAGGTATTCTCAGCTGAACGTCCCATTTGATAGACAATTGTGGCAGGGAGATGATGGCAGAAGGGAGCGCGATACGTGACGTTAATAAAGGGTGCGTCCAATTATTACGCGAGGCGTTTTGGGGGGGAGGGGGTCGAACCGAATCTCACAATCTCACGTGGGGGAGAGGGGGGGGGGGTCTCGGCAAATATCACGTAAGCAATTTTTTTCCGCAAGAAACAGTAAAATTGCGAGAAAACTGGGTTAAATTAAGTAAAACAGGTTTCTCCACTTCAATATGGCTAAATCCTACACAATAAAATTTATCGCGGTTACGCGAACGCCACAAAGTAGCACAGTAGCCCCTCGATTATTTAGCCGCCACCGGCCAGCCAAACGCGCGACTCGAACGCTGCAGCGCACGAGCCGTTCTTAGTAGTCTTAAATACTAGTCTTAGATAAAAATAATTAAGCAAATTATGTTTTTTGAAATAAATCTAACCAAATCCAGCACAGAATAACGTATTTACACTAAAAATACGCATTTTGAAAAATCTCACGTGAGATTATGGGGAGGGGGTCGAGCCAAATCTCACGACATCTCACCAAGGGTGGAGGGGGGGTCGAAAAATCGCCAAAATCGCCTCACGTAGTTTATGGCCGCCCCCAAAGGAAATATGTCTCTAAAGAAGTCGAGTAGTGATCACATGAAAGGAAACTTTAAAAAAACCATTTCACCAAAGAGGACGGTAAAGAGTCAATATTTCACAATGCTTTTTAAGGTACCAACAAAACTGGATCAAAATACCACGATCATGTTGACACATTGTAGATACCCATCTATACAATTGGATTAAGAGCCATAGAGCTAAGAAGTTGATGCGAATAAGGCGTCAACGATGGTCTCCTACCTTGAAGTACCGATTAGTCAAATAGACGCAGGAAGTCTCTCCGCGCGAAGTCAGTTCGTGGAGAAATAACTAACACAAAATTACTCGACTTCCACCGAGTTTCGCTGCCACTACTATGCACTAAGTGAGCCCCTTTCGGCAAATGCAGACACCGGTATTTCGTAAAAAAATACCCACATTCATAAATTATCTCTGTCACTGAAAGAAGCCAGTCCTTAAGACTTCCCAAATCGATAATTTTACCTTTGAAAACTTGAGAAATAAATTGAATATTTCAACTTTTAGAAAATATTTTCAGCAGAGTTGAATTTCTAGACGAAGTGCAGCTTATTACTAAATTCACGGCGACTTATTTGCTACTTACCTAATTCACGATCAAAATCTGCGCTGTCAAAGATTCCAGACGTCGCAGCAGCTGATCATCCCGACTAAATTCGGGATTCATCCCTCGTTGCAGCGCTGATCGTCTTGAGTCAAGGAGACGAGTGCGACGTTCGTGGGAAGCCTTCTGCGGCGTGAGTCCAGAACGCTCCATGACCTCTGATTTCTATTATCCTTCGCTTTGTCTTCATTCTATTAGTCTAGGTTTAGACATAAGTGCTGCATCGGTGATCCTTCTCTGGTTAGCAGTTCACTTGCTGCCTGCTGGGAACTATTGGCGAAAAGATTCAGGAAAGTTCAAGAGAGGTACGGAATCTCACAATTTTTGATAATATGGAATTAAAATCAAATTAGTGAACGGACAATTATTAGAATCTGAGAGGACGATCCGACGAAACCGGAGTCGCCGAAAGTTAAGACTGAAATCGGCCACCCGTGAACCGTGACCTCACCTTTTCAGACAAATTGTTCGCTGAAATAATGGAGCCCGCGCTTAGAATTCTATTTCCTCCCCGTCTGAAATTGGCGCACAGTTTCACCCCCTAACTAGAAAATTACATGATCTGGATAGCCTGTGAATTGCTAAGTTTAAAATGACACAACTAAGAAGAGTAGGACTCCTTACTTGCTCATTACCGGAGATCCTGGCTTCTTGTCCCCGATTCAGAGAAGAACTTCCACACTTCAGCAAGTTGGTCATCCTCCCGAATCGTCCGGAGTCGTTCGCCTCCAAGATTCAAGTGAACTCCCTTCGCGTCTCACAGCCACGAGGAAGGTAGGCATCTTTTCAAATCGTCTCGTTCATTGGATGGAGTCCAATTTCTTACACAGCATATGATTGGTTGGTCGGAGTACAGCGTCTGCTTTTTCGCACGTCAGTGTTGTTAGATGGGATGGGTGGATATTGGGACGTGCCGAGTGGAAATGGTATGATGGGGAGGTAAGGGGAATGCTAGAATTGGAGTGGGTGGGTTTTAGCTTTTAAAATTTTCCAACGTTACTCGATGAACTTCACATGGTCGCCGTTTTTCGCCCGTTCATTTCCGGTTGCACTTCTATGAAATGCGGTCCAAAAATATTTTTTGAATTGCTTAAACCAATACATGTTATGAGAATGCGACCTAAAGGACCCACGATTACCACTCCTTAAGCCCTTATGCGAAAAAGTACCTGAATCGAAGTCCAACTAACCGCGAGCTATGGCGGGAATGACTCTTTAATTAAAACTTTTGTCGCGTGATTTTATTTAATTTATGAATTTGGAGTTTGTAGTGTGTTCTCTAAGCCTGAAGTAAACCGTTTCGGGTTTAACTTGGTGGAAAAGAGTTAATTTTCTCATCAAAGTAATCTGTCGATTTTCCCTAAACGCTAATATTTTATTTAACAGGCCAAGGTTTCGACGGGCAATAAGGGGTGAAGACAACTGCGAAACTATGTAGAATAAAAATTAACGTGGACACTTAGGATTGATGATTTATCTTATCGCAAACAAAAGTTAGTCGGTAGCTAGGAGGCAGAGAGCGGTGAGATAAGCTGTTTTTTTTCAATTGCTTCGGTGAACTAACAGCAAGTCTCGATTGCTCCGTGCATTTTGTAGCTCATACTTTGTATCGAGCAATTACGTAGGTAGTTGAAAAATTAACTAATACTCGTGGTTTCTGCACATTGGTAGCATACCTATCTATAGTGTGGTATATGTTGACGATCTTTCACATTCTGACAGATATCCTTGATTTTTGGTAGTGCACTAACAGCCGTAGTCACATTAATTTCATAAGAATATAGTGCATGCATGTTGGAGGACATTCTCACTCTGCCACAAACTTGAGGTTCATTACAAGCTACAATGTACATAAGGATAAATTATTACTCGAGAACATGAATCATCCCTTGCCGCAATGTTTTTCAGGAGCCATGAGGTTACAGCATTCATACATATGAATTTTTCTTGTGTTACTGCTCCTGCAATCAAAGATTTTATTTCTTCTAACCGAAAGAAAAGGAAACCTTAAAAACGTCAACTTGAGGCTTTAATGAAATGGTTCCTCTTCTTCAGCTTTGGGATTTTCTTTAGGCATTCGTTGATTCGAGAAGTTCGTCAATGAGGATGAGTGAGGGGAAAGGGGAGAATTCCCTTGGTCTCGACCTTTATCCCGACAGCTAAAAGGTGCGATTCGGAACTCCTACCACGCTTCATTCTCAAGTATATGCTGGTTTATATAGATTTCACAGCAAAGCAACGGGAGGAAGTGGCGCTGTTTTTGTACTATTGAAGGCGTAGACGTCCATCTGCCGACTCATTCCCCTCCCGAGGAAGGTAAAATGTGGCAACCAGGTCTCCATTTAATTCGAATCGCTTAGTTTGCCGTTCCGAAAACGATGTGCGTTCTTCGCTGGTGATGGCCACCGCCCCGAGGGTATTGAAGAGATATAAGATAACGCCCTGACAATGAGAGTCAAAGGGAGGGGTAGGGGGAGAAAGAAGCGGAAATACGAGGAAGAGAAAATCGCACCAATTCATTCCGAGTGAAAGGTCTGGCTCAGTTTATGCTCCAGAGGAATCGATTTTAAGAATGCGCATTAAGTCT
Organism: Ceriagrion tenellum; assembly: GCA_963169105.1. Classification (NCBI taxonomy): domain Eukaryota; kingdom Metazoa; phylum Arthropoda; class Insecta; order Odonata; family Coenagrionidae; genus Ceriagrion; species Ceriagrion tenellum. The sequence continues at coordinate 84,453,677 of OY720641.1, read as the reverse complement.
AATATTTGTAAAACAATGATAGAAACAAATTGTATCAATTATGGTATGAATAAAGAACTGGGGCCCAGAAACTATGAAAACCAAAAAGAAGAGTGCTTGTCACGTTAAGGAAAGCAGATAATTCTGGCATTTACGTTAGGCTATCCTCAGTGCATTGGTAGATTCGACCTCGCAGATAAAATACGAGAAACCACGACTTAGGTTTATGTCTCATCTTTCCTCGCACAAATAGTGACTACAACAGAACCATGGCGCAGCATTCATGCATAATAACCCCTAATACTCGGATAACATCATTCAGAAAACAATACAGGTATTGCTTGTACACAATACATGTAAACACATCTCCGAGTACCTACTTTATACCCCACATAAGAGGCTCGAGACGGAGGGAGGGGGGTAAAAGGTTTGTTTTTGGAGGGGGTTTTGTTTTGGATTCAAGTTGTGATGTCTGAGATAAGCACAAGTGTTGGGGGAAATGAGGGTGGAGAAGGAGGAAGATATCAAATTTTAATACACATATAAACAACTGTAAACGTTAAAAGTTCTGCCGAATAATTTCAAATCAGTACAGAACACATTTTGATGTCCTTTTACCTCGCTAAATGTATAAGGAAATACAGACCTACCCACTCTTCAATTTTGTTCGCAACCAAGTTTTAAAAATTTCGAACGTTAATTATTATTATTTATCCCTGATTATCAAAGTTAGAACTCTGGGGTTTGCACTAATACCTTAAATAAATATAGAAAACCATGCTAGTTCTCTATATAGATAATTTTGCTCATAATGGCTTAAAAGATAGCAATAATTGTGTCGTGGATAATAAACATTTAACTATACTAGATTTATGAATTGTTAAACTTTTGTGTTTAAATTGTGTCGTAGATAAAAAAGACATTTAACTATACTTGATTTACGAATTGTTTAACTTATTGACAACACTGACTTAACTTTCCGAACACAGCCATTAGCTTTTGATTAGACATGAGCAGGAGTCGACATGACGCCTTGATAGTCAGAGAGGGTTCGGAAGAAATCCGGTGGTTCTGTGTTAAATCATTACATCGAGCGAAGACCGCAAGGGAATCGGCCTAAATGTTTTAGGAAGAAGAGCCCTTGACGGTTTACTACCCGATCGTGCACCTCCACGTGGTGCTCGATGGGCAACGGAATCATTCAAGCTGCCCGCGAATGGCGGAGATCGCCGAGTCGCCTCTGAACCATGACCGGCGGATGGCCGCGGATTACGTTGTTTATTTAAGGGTTTTGCGCGAATGGTTACGACCAACGTGTGAAGGGGCAAAACTTGGCAAAAGAGGCTTGGGGCTGCCTATTCAATAAAATAGAGTACGGGTTTCTAATGCCTATAGAAAAAAAACTAGGTTTCTCAGTTTATTACGTCAACCTATTTGTGACTGGATTTTAAACCAGTACCCTACCCAATTTCTTCCACCCTTACCAATTACCCGTAGGTTCTGAGCCCCTCCTTTTATTACCATTGGTCGATCTTTTGATATCAACCGCACAACGTAGATATTCAGATATCGTTCCCACGATTTATTTCGAACCGTTTTTTACGGGATTTAACTGTTATATCACGACGTCGTCAATTAAATAATGTTCAAATTTCATTTTAAGATTCCATCTTAAATTCTTACGTTTGAAGTGTAACCAAATGAACTCAGTGAGCGGTTAGAGTAGTAGGAGAGAATTAATGCACATATCAATATAATTTAACTCCTAAGGCTGCATTTAAAATGTATAAGAGTTGGAAAGTAATTATGCAGTATACAACTCGGAGCGGTAAGTCACTCGTCGTTGAAGTTCACTGAATTACAGTAATCAATAAATAAGACGAACTTGATCACCGAATACCAATACTCGATCACCATACGCTCCGAAGAATTTCCTGCCTCCAGAGTTTCTTAATCGCGAAATTGATAGTGATACTCGTAGCTGACCGGCCACGCAGCCACACGAAACCCAACCCGATATCGAAAATAACATCCTTTCTCCGCCGGGGCTCCTTGGTCGAGAAGCCAACACACCACTGCACCAAATGCAGATACTCTTTCAAAGTCACAGATCTGCAGCAGTGCTTTACACGATAAAATATCAATTTTGGCATGGGCAAGTGACTGTAAAGATAATGCGAGTCAAATCACACAATCTAAGTTCTCCTATGACGAATATCATAGGACTGGGCAGCTTTCCAATATATTGGTTCCAACATATATATTTTTTAATATTGGGATACCAAAATTACAATTTTGGAACGACCAATACCAAAATCCTGTATTGGACATTGGTGGTCGGAAAAACCAATATTTGTAATTGGAATATTGTATATTGAAGAACCAATATTTTCGATTGGAATATTGAATATAGGATCACCAATGTTTAAAACTCAAGTATTGAATATTGGTACCCGACGAGGAGGGTGGTCGTAGAGCGCCCTAATCTTTGAAAACAGACGGCGCGCGAGGCACTCAGTGCAACACTTCCTTTTCCACCATTATTCATAGTAATAACTGGGGAAAAGAAGTTTACATTGGTTTTCTTGTTTTACTAAAAGACTTTTACGTAGTTAATTAAGTCCCTTTTTCGAAGTAACCCCCCTCGGTTTGTAACACACCTCTGCCACCGTAATTTTAACCTGTAAATATTGCTATTCTCAATATTTTCCCATTCAGCAATATTTCATGTTTTCAATATAACACTATTTCCAATATGCCAATATTTTCCAATATTCAATAGTCCAATGAAGTTTATTTGTATTGGTCCATTTTAAGATATTGGACAATGATACTGGGATTCAAATACCGCCCAGCCCAAAACAAGCATTCGCGATTATCAATCGTGTGACTTATGAATCTCGTCATACCCGATGATATAGTCAACTGGAAGCTCTTCAGTCGGAAAAAGATAATAATGGAATTTATGGCGTATTTATCACAGCGACCGAACAGCTCTCAACACGAATCACGTGAACACTAACCCCAATTGAAATGTCCGGCATGATTTTGTTTTCTGCATAAATTAGTATCTTATAGTATCATTTATTAATAATATTATAATACAAATAGCATGATAATACTAACCAGGCGTTAAATATTATGACTGTAGTGTAAGTTAGCATGTTCGTCTACGTAGCAGTATCCTAATTTCTGGTCTGACCACGACTTGTTCTCCCGAATGCTTTTTGGTCTGCGCTAAACGGCCGGGGAACGTTCTAGGATCTGATTTCGTCTACGTCTACGAAATACTGTTCAAGCCACCACTAGGGTGTGTGGCACGGAGTGATCCCATAACCAGGCATGCAACTCTCATCCCAGCTGAAATCAGAACCGCGAACGCTTGCCCGGATGCCAGGCGCACGCCAAAAGCAGTCCTGATGACAATACGCGGTCAGACCATAAACTAGGATAGTGCTGCGTAGACGAACATGGTACCATGCACTATACTATTTACAACTAAAGGTTAGTATTATTAATGCGACTAATGAATAGTAATACAAGCTATTAAGTCATGAAGGAGCTATACCTTGCAGGGTATTTCATGCGAGGTTAGTAGCTATTATTGATGTTCAGACTTTTAGCACAAATGCAAAACCTACTTTACCCAGTGAGGGTGAAATTAGTTTCCCAGAACTGATCACTCGCAACTATTATGATCCCTAATTTATCGCGAAAAAAAGACATTTAAAATCTATTGGATCCACAGTCTATTTCCTTGATTTTATGCCTGTGATCATTTCTACCATAATAGTTTAGCTCTGGCAGAATATGTTGAACGTCTAGCAAAAATAGCCTATATCAAACTTTCGTAAAAGGTTTAATCTAGATTTTTCCCTTCGATGAGATAGAGGTTCCCATTCTAAATCCGTCAACAATTCAGTAATACTACTATGCCTATCGAAACAATTGTTCACGAATATTGCTGCTCTTCGATGTATCCGATCTATACATGAAACTAGATCTACTTCGTAAGTGTCCGATAAACTAGCGGCGTACTCCAAGAGAGATCTCACGAGAGAAAAATAACATCGCTCCTTTACTTACTGAGGTCAGATTTGAACATGGGTAAGTGCTGCACGCCTGTTGTGGAATATCCCGTGCCACAAACCTTATTTGTGGCTTGTACAGTATTTCGCAGCTGTAGATGCTCCGGCCGGTGATTATCCTCATAGATGGGACTCGAAATCGCTACCACAGGATCACCAGTCAGGGCCCCAACCCCTCCGCCACCATAGTACGATACCGACAGGAAGGTCGCGATGAGACTTATGCGACCTCGCCGGATAATGGTTTAATGCCCGAAAATCTCACACATTCAATACGACCACTTCTGTCATTCGGAAGACTTGGTAGGCAAAAGGCTAAGGGCATTCACTGATGGGATATTCCTTTCATTCAGTGATCGTAAGCAATCCCACGAAAAATTCGATTCTTCTATAAGGCTATGAGGGAGATAGCCAACGAGCCATCATTCAAAGGTAAGCAATCGTTTCCAATGGTAACAGCACGAGCATTTTCCTGGTCGCTCACATGGCTTGCCATTTTTCAGCGGAAAAAGGAAGAAAGGCTCACGAGCCTTGTGACGCAGGAAACATAAATACCCTCTACAAACAAAGCCCTTCCTTACGCTCTGCAATCCTGGATGTTTTAATGATTCACTCTCCAATATGATCAGTAATCCGAGGAACTGAGGTCAGAAATCATAGTGATTCAAGCAACGATAAAATTACTCGAATGATAACGTTAATTACTCGAGTAATAATATCGATGTTTCCGCGATTGCTGCACGTAATACCTGAGCTAATGTCAACGTAACCACTCAAAAGGTCAATTTCCCGGAAGAGACCGCTATTTTCATCCATGTCCAGTTTGATTCATCACGCACAGGAATTATTTCCCCTAAATATCATACTATCCGATGACATCGTAATTTCAGCATACAGTTCTATCAGTACTTTAAGCTTAAATCCGTTTGCTGGGGCCGCAGAAAATTTTACCTGCTCCCGAAGCCCCGTGAGAGGGTCTACCCTAATTTAGCTGGACCTGAACGTACGTAACCACGAAACTTCGCGCGTAATCCAACAATTTTTAAGAAAAGAGCGAACGGCTATAACTTCCAAAAGTTACCTTCCATGTTTTCCATCGGAGTCATCCAATATGCATTAACAATTTTACGTGTATATATCATGTATTAGTTATATTCTTGGTTTTTCATGGGAATTGAGTCACATATAAAACACATTGTCCGTGTCTTTTGTACGTACGTCAAGACCAGACAACTATGACCTCAAAACCTAACTTCCATACTCTCCATCAGAGTTGTGCAATACATATTAAGTTTTACATGCATAGAACAATAAAAAAGTTGAATGTGAAGTCGAAGACGTACGTTTATACGGCTTGGATTATTAGAGCACGTGAAAAGGTTAATATTAATCGCGTAACAGAGATTCAAAAACCATTTTCGTCAGCGTGACTCAAGAAATACAAATACGAGTATCATTTTGAAATGTATTGTGAACTTAAAAAAGTTATAAACTATAGTGCGGCTGGCCATTTTGGCCCATTACCCACCCGCGGTGAAGGGCCGATGCCGAGGCTCGGTATCGGAGTTCGGGTATTGGGTTCGGCAACTAAATGAGGGTCGACCCCTCCACGGGGCTTCGAGAGCAGGTAAAATTTTCTGCGGCCCCAACAAACGGATTTAAGCAAATGGGATCTTTTTCCCATTTACTCAAAAGAAAACATTCAGGAAACTTTGATATCCAGCACAAGTTCACATTTTTTAAAAAAAGAAAGTGGGCCGCTTTCGTGCCTCCTGATTCCAAGCGACACATCCTAAGCAAATGCCGCTTATATTAGTCCTTCTACGCACCCACCCCTCACCTCACCTTGGAGTTATTGGTGGATTTGAAGGAAAAATGACTCAGCACCAAATGATCCATTTTTTCCTTTGGAGGAGATGGTATTACTATACCATATTTGCAATCTATTGATTAGTGAAACTGTATTTCACTGTGCTCCCTCAAGCATACTGCTATGCCCAATACCTTGCCACTATGTATGAATGCACTAATATCTGGCTTTGAATGTCATAAACATAATACCCTCAGTGATTATTAAATTAGGCATGGCTTGGTGGTGATATCTGTAGAAGTAACAACTATTGGTGGAAATTGGGAAGGAGGAAGATGTCAGATTTTAAGACAAAAACAATGGCGAACGCTAACATTTAAAAAAATATTTAAATTAGGTATCACATAATATAAATTCATGGATTTTCACTATGCTAAATATACAAGGAATTAGAGCGGCTTAGTATATACTGGGAGCGCTCAAGAATTCTTGGGGGAAGATGACGCCCAAGGTTACTTCGATATGCAGTTTGCTTGGTCCGGACGGAACTTAGATCATCGCGATATACGAGTCTCCGTAGACTGGACGGTCCACCTCGCACTATTAGCAAATCCAGGAATGCTTCCCGCCACCACGAAAACTGGTGGCCACGTCAGAGGGGGTAAGCTCAATTTGAAGGATAAAGGGGGGATGGAAGGGAAGGAAAGCGGAGGAAGGAATAGAAACCATAAAATAATCTCGGTGGAAAGTCCCAGGCACCTGGGCCAGAAGTCAACTGAGAATTTTCACATTGAGCCCGACTCATTATCGGAAATAAAATGGAACCTCTAAACAACCTTCCCCCAGGGAACTTCCTCTCTTTCATTCAGCTGTTCGAAGCATCGACGGGCCTATTTGATGAAAATGAACTTTCAACCGAGCTGAAACTCTGACAGCCTGATTTTCATGAGAAATAGTTACAGCGGAAAGCGCTTCGCACGCGGGTTAATGTAACGTAATACCACTATTATAATGGCTATAGCCAGCCGCTAATGGTTTTCAGGCAATTTCAATTAAAAAAATCGCCCGACTTATGAGATAGGTAAGGATGGGGTTTATCCCGCGCCATAAACCGACCCGTATGGCGTAAGAATTCCACACATGATGGATTTGGTGCTTTCCCAGTGTATAATGCGAGTTCTCCCCTAGTTTGCTGCCAGGTAAGAATTGGACTACTGAAGTTGTGATGATTGCCTCCTTCATCCTTCTAAGGGCGCTAATTAATATACACGCAACCTTCCTATCAGTATGATTATCACGCACATTCATCTCACTCCCTCGATATCCCATATAAAAAAAGGTCATCCCCTTTGTAATCATCTATAACATATCGTTGGTTGCTCATGAGATTATAAATTAGGCTGAACTCCATCACTGCACAGAATCTTTGCTAAATAAGCTGTATACATTCTCGAGCAATAATGAATCAATTGGTTTTAGATAAAAATTCAATTTCTCTGAGAGGTGTTTTGAAAATAAAATAATGTCTTAATACAGTCGCAACTCTATAAAACAGAGCTAAATCTCGTTTTTCATGTCTCATCGGGGACTGAATGGTAAAAGTGTTGAACTCCTCAGTGATAACTATTCTTGATTTCAGCTGCATATCTTGAACTAGCATCTCTGTGAATAAGGCAGTGATGATTCATTTGAGTTTTCTAACAGCTGATTGATAGGTTTTCCGGCAGTTCTTACCCTAACGTCCCAAACTCTAGCACATCATTCTGCTTCCCCCAACAGATGACCACCATGAGATCCTTCTTAAATTCCTCCTATCATCTACCGCTTCATATCTTGTCCAGAATTCCTATCCTTGTCCTTCCTCTTCCACCCATCCCCTATGTTCTCCCCTCTAATATTCTTTTCAATATTCCCCTCCTTTAAATTCGTACTATATCCATCTTCTGCCCTCTCCAAACCACTACCTTTAGCTTTCTATCCTCTCCAAACATGTCCAATTATAATCTTGTTCGTCTTTCTCCCCATCCAACTCACCCTTTCCATCCTTCTCCACACCCATGTCTCAAACGTCACAAGTTCTGCAATGACCAAGTTTCTGACTCATACAGCACCACGCTCCATATTGGAGTTTTCATCGGCCTTTTCTTGACATCTATGACCTCCCTCATCCATTCCTGACTCTTTGAAAATGCTTCTTTAACCAAAGCAATTCCATACCTTATGCCCAAGCCACTAACCCCATTCATTTCCAATATACTACCCAGGCACGTAAAGAGCTTGGCAAGCTCTGTTTTCTGCACTCCCACCCTTATGTTCAGCCGGATCTCCAATTTCTAGAAAATCCCATCACTTTCATCATCTAATGGTTTATCCTTATCCCATACCTTTCACATTGCACCTCTAATGCATTCACTATTAACTGTAACCCCTCGGCTGATTGTCAAACCAATGCTTGGACATACTCAGAACTCACTGTTTTTAAAAGATAACCCCCTGCCTTTATTCCTATCTCAATTTCCCTCTATGCTTCCATTACCTTTTTTCTGAGTAAACACTGAAAAGTAACTATGATAGTTCGCACCCCAGCAGCACTCCCTGTACTATAACAGCCCGTCCCAATTCTCCATCAGCAACTCTCACCTGCACCATCTGGTTCATACAAATATTTTGTACTTCTTATCTGTCTCTCCAATTAATTCCTGATTACATCAGCATTCAATTAGTTTAGCCCATTTCATCCCATCAAATACATTCTCAAAACCTAAGCAAGAAAAAAACATCCTGCCCATAATTTAGGTTTCTTTCCACTAGTGTCCTCATCACTCCTACAGCATCCAATACCCATATCCCTAAGCCAAAACTGGTCATCCCCCAGGGGTTCATTAGCCTTGCTCTCTAGCCTTCTATCCTATTATTCCTAAAAGGACTTTGTCCATGTGAGATATTAAGCTTACTGGCCTATAGTCTTTACAGGGATTTTCATTTCTCTTCAATGGTATCGAGATTGCGTTGTCTTCGTGAATTCCTCCAGCCACTCTCCATGCTCATAAATCCTATAAATATGCACAAAATGTTTTACCACAGATATATGAAGGAGTTTGGGCTTTCCCTGTGTATTGAGTGAGTTATTCTCTACTTTTCCCCACAGTAAGAATTTGGATAACTGGCAAATGAAATGATGAATTACTAAGTTTTCCACAAAAGATTTATTATATTATTAAGACCCAAGTTTCATCGCTGTGCGACATCATCAAGTACAGACCTAGAAAAACACATTGTTTAAAAAGAAAAAAAATGAGAGGGGGAGGAATATTTTGTGGAAAACTAAGTAATTCATCATTTCATTGTGAAGGAATTTCACCAAGTTACTGCCAATACCATTAATTCAATGGATAACTGACGTTTCGATGATAGACCCAGCCATCCTCCTCAGTGTGCTGATGAAGTCATAGGGGTAGAGGCAACTACAGTGGTTCTAATGTCAGTGCAAAAATTATGTAGACTTGAGTTTGGACCCTGATTAAAAATGAACCGTGGTACGAATGCGAGGTACACCAAACTATAACCAGACTTGTTTTGATGCTCTTTACAGCAGTATTTAAGCCCAAGACCAAGCTCTTGCAGAGCAAGTGCTTGGTCTTGTTTTGATGCTCTTCACAGCAGTATTTAAGGCCATGACCAAGCTCTTACTTCTACTACTTTTCATAACCAAGAAAAAGTTGTTACATAAATTTGATAATAACTTTTTTATGGCAAATTAGAAAGAACTGAACCTTTAAAGATACATTTAAATATATTTTTCCTATATTATATTACAGGTTCATTTAAAGTAAACTTCAAGTTTCTTCTCTATTAAATGTCAAAGAGAACATTCCAATTGAAAACACCAAAAAACAGGCACTTTTTGTTCTCACCACAATAACAAATTGAGTGTGCATTGTTAAAATAATGAGCAACCACGGTTAAATGTAAAATAAGACAAACTATAGGTAGTTTGGTGTACCTCACTTTTGTACCACGGTTCATTTTGTAATCAGGGTCCAAACTCGAGTCGACATAATTTTGCACCGACAGAGGTAAGTATTAAATCTGAACGTCATCAATGAAATAAAGAATCTCTATCCTCTTCCATTCTTCCCCAGGGTGCTTCCCTCTTCAACATTCCCTCTCCTTTCAGTATGTCATTCATCCATCTTTTCTGTCTTCTCTGAACCTCAGCTATCAGCTTCCTCTCCTCTTCTACTTCCTTTGCAAGTCCAGCACCCACATCAGGCATCTACATCTCTTAAATTAAAATCACTCATACACGTCAAATATCCTCATCCCATATATACATTCCCAGACTGTCATACAAACAAGTCTCTCCATTACTTACATCACCTCCCAGAAAAAAAATCACCCACATTTAAGTTTCGTGCTTGCCTTCTTGTGTGAATACCTTTTACTGCTCATTTGCAACAGTAGATATTAGACAATAGGTGATTGGCTACTTATTTGTTGCAGAAAGTGAGTTTTTGAATGCAACAAAATTTTGGAATATTAAATAAACTGCCACCACTAATATAAATCAGAATCCATAATGCTCCCAACATAGTGTCAATAACATGCCATTTATAAAGATTGGTGAGAACTAACTTACTTCATTTAAAAGGGGGCTTCCAAACCGGTGAGTTTTTATAATAATACAGACTAAATATCATAAAAATCAATTATACCAATTATTGTTTTAAGCATTTCAAGCAGTAAGTTCTAAATCATATTTTAGATAAAAGCACATTCAAATATATTAAAATTTACCCAAACACTAATTCTGCTACTTAATGACTTTCAGTTGCATATGTCACACACTTTGAACTTGGGATAGTAGTTATGTTTATGCTAGAAGATACATTTCACCAACACTGATATGATAAGAGGATATATAACATAAGATGTCCAATGTATATACCCTGTATCACCACTGGTCGGCATTGATGGATATCCAGGCCATGATTTGCAGTGAAAACATATTGGAAATCTACTAATGATTGCATGCAAGCTCTAGTTACAGATAATGAGATTTTTTGGACTAAAAAAGCAACATTATTCATTAAATGGACAGGGCAAACATGTTAGGACAGATATGAATCTGTTAAGAGCAATTTTGTTGCCTCAAAAGAGATGCAAAATTCCTGAAAGTTTTGAAGGTCAGTGTAAAGGTGTTTTCTGTCATTTACATCAGAAAAATTGGAACTTCACTTTGATTATTGCTAAAAGCAATACTTGCTCTCTTGCATGAATAATTATAATGAAAATAGCTTCAAAGATGAGAGTACTTCATGACAGTAATTATAATTAAATTACATTCAGTATTTGTTCAATTCTAAGGTAGGTTGACTGCAGTCCTCCACCCCTGGCATTCTAAGGCTAGGTGCATTATTTCCTGATAGCTCTTCCTCTGTACTTTCCTCTTTTTTTGGTCCATGAACTTAGTCTGGAGAATTCCTCGGGGGAATTTTTCTCTCTATTTTACCTTCAATTATCAGGATGTGTCCAAACCATTTGTTTCTTCATTTCTCGGCGGTGTTCCATATGGTCCTTTCCTCTTCTACTCTTCCGTAAACCTCTTCATTTCTTATTTTGCCCATCCATTTCATCTCCAGCATCCAGTACAGTGTTTCATCATATTAAGAATTGAATTGCATCAACTAATTAATTATAAACAATCATTTCAAATGTAAAAAGTTAGTACAAGAAAATTTAATTTACAGACACAAATATTTGTTCTTTTGATGAATTTTCAGGATAATGGGACCAGCTACATCATTACTTTTACCTACAAGTACACTTAAGCACGATATTCTGCAGAGGAAAAATCAATTCTTCTAGATTAGGACTGGATCCTTCAGCCACTTAGGCTGTCAAGGTTGAAGGTAATTGAGAATGTAAGTACCTTGAAATAGCATGCACACTCTGATGTGAATTTCTGGCTAACAGTTTTAATCAGTTAGGATTTTTAGAAAGGACAGAAGGGCTAAGCATACACTTTTGTGACATTATATGCATAGCAGTCTTGAACATGTTGTTGCTTGAAATCCTTTAAAAATCTACTGTATGCACATACCCTTGTCAAATACACCTAATTGAACCAAAAAGCAGCAATGTTAAGAAATAACCCTATCATCCGATTAAGAAGAGCTATTTTCAAAACAGAATCTCACCTCTAAAGTGGATACAATCAATATATAGATAAAAATAATCTCTTCGCTTCTATACCCAAGAAAATATGTTATTGCAACAAAAAGGTATTAGGGTAATATGCAAGAATATACGCATCATTTAATTAAATCAATAAATTTTGTTTCCTGATCTTTTAGGAAGCAAGATTTAAAAAATTTCAGAATTGTTACCAAATTAGCATTAAATTTATGCCGACCCACAAAGTAAGACAAAATGACAAAAATGCATACATGGAAAAATCCACTCCATTTTATTACTCCACAATTCCATGAACTTAATATATAAAAGAAATTGGAAACAGCCGTAGCAGATAAACAGGACATGTAGCACACCTCTGAAAGCTTCACTGGTTGTAAGGCATTACTTTCCTAACACAATGCCGCATTCCTTAAACAGGTTTATAATCTAACTTCGATTCCAATTTCTTATTGTCCCCAACCTTGCGCACAGCTTTCATAAAGTCCTCCTGAACCACATACTCTCTTTCAGCACGAATGGCAAACAACCCTGCCTCGGTGCACACATTTCTCAAGTCAGCACCATTGAAGCCATCAGACAGCTTTACAATTGCTTCATAGTCTGGAGAAAAAAAACAGAAAACGCATCATTAAAATAATGTATCATTAAAATACTTAAACTCAAAGGGGTAAAAATATGTGACACAATCATCCCTGAGGCCTGGGATTTGAACCAAGGTCCCTTGATATAATATGCAGAGTACTTCAGCTAAAAAATCTACCCTTGAAGGTGTTGGGGTGGCTAACAGCTTACATTGCTCAGTAGGATATCAATAGACTTTTGTTCTGATCCTATAACAGGGAGATGATTTATCCTCAGTCAGTTTCCCACATTTGAGACATTACCACAGACAAAAGTAGACTGTGCACCTAGCTCTGTCAATGTAAATGGGGTATATTTTCATGGGTATCAGGATGCTCAGTGTATCAATTCTGATATCTTTTGACTTATAAATCTAATGTCGAGGGTACTGCTTTATATAATAAGTATTTTAGTGGCACTATAGCCTATTCAGTGAAACCTCTAATAAAGTTGGGATGTAGTGAACACCTTGCAGCTCACAAAAAAATACATCATTCAGATTGGCAGCACAGGGTATTAGTCTCCTTTTCTGAGACCCAGTGAAGAAGGTAGTTTCCAAAATATAACTAATAAATTCAGGCTTCACTTTGTGGAACCTCTCCATATCGGAAATAAAAAACTTTCAAGTAATGGTCCACTAATATTTTTATTGTTCACGACCCTGGTTTCGTCACATAATGACATCTACCTGACGATGTCATTACGTGACGAAACCCGGGTCGTAAACAATAAAAATATTAGTGGACCATTACTTGAAAGTTTTTGATTTCCGAAAGGTAGTTTCCGATCATAGCCCAAGTAAATCAGAGTGAACAGCATACAGGAGAAAAACATTAATTACAAGACATGATAAATGCTGTCATTAATGAATTTATTTTTCACTTAAGACTACCATGGAAGACTTCTGCAATGTCAGACCACAGGAAATTTTACAGCCTAATGGGTAACACCCAATTTGAGATTGATTAACAAGTAGTAGTCATCAACATAGGCAAAGAGTTCCTACTATGATTTTTTTGGGACTAGGATTCCAAAGGAAATCCCAATTGGACAATGGAAAGAGCCCTCCTACATTGGATGTTTAAGTTTGACATAGCTTTCAGTCCCAAATGTTGTAATGTATTCACGCTCTGACCCTTTGCTTTTGGGAATTTTTATTTATATATATTCGTGTCCTCCGTAGTCATTTTGATAAGATGACACACTCTCAATGCTGTTTTATGTGGATTTAGCATATATTTTAAATAATAATTTGTAACAATTTGGCCATTTCAGGGAAATTAAATGGCGAAAACACAACCGTCAAACAATGCATAGAACTTTCAAGAAGCTAATGGCTCAGTGACAATAGCATAAGCCTGAATGTTCTAGAACATGTAACAATGAAGCCCATGCTCCACTATATATAATGTGCACTGTGAAGGACTCGGGGAATTGTTTTTCCACAGTTGCTACCGGTCATAATAGCCTAACCACCCATCGTGTGTTGTCACGGCCAAGTGAAGTATTGAGTTTTTTCTGGCATGTCAATGAAAGTTTGCAACAGCCAAGTTTTTATTATATAGTGCTGCGGGAGTTCAGGAAAGCTGCTGAGAATAATTCGGCAGTGATTCACCGTTGGCAACATGCAGATCAAAGGAGGAGATATATCATCTAGTGCCGTAGCAACTCAGGAGGACACAGGGTCGCAGAAAGGACGAGTGGCAAGAGAGCGTATATCAATCACCACAATGAGCACAGCAATAGAATGTAACCCTAAGTATAAAGAAGGCCTATTGGCATATAAAAATTGTCTTGATGTGCATTGGTATTTACTAATGAAAAGTGTAATTGTACTGAAAAGTGCATGGGGGGAGTGAAAAATCAATGAGTGAACAATGAACATATGTGGGGGACAAAAGTGATTAAAGTGATTTGTTGTTTACATGCAATTTAGTGTTTATTATGTATGTACAAGTTGAGTTTGGATTTGTGATTTTGTGTTTAAGGGTATCATTTGTCATGTATTCCAAAAGTTAATTAAATTTACATGCAAACGGCATGTTGGTGCCTATCAACAACAGCATTCAGAATGTATTTATTTATTACAACGTACAGCTAATATTTGAAGATATTTATCTCAGAATAATCAAAGACTGAATGAACAAGACCTTGCCAGTCTTCCCACACTGCTAAGGATTAAGTAGATTAACTAAGAAAAGAAAGGGATAGTAATATTGTACGCATAGAGATTATAAGCAGGACATGAAGTGATGATTGCTGCACTCACCAATTTCTCCATGCTTAGCTATCGGCCCAGCATGAATCTTGAGGATATCCAATCGAGCCTGCTCATTGGGCAGAGGGATCTCTATCTTTCGGTCCAGACGTCCAGGTCGTAGAAGGGCAGGATCAAGGGTATCTGGTCTGTTTGTGGCCATAATAATCTTCACCTGACCTAGAGAATCAAATCCATCCATCTGGTTCAACAGTTCCATTAGTGTTCTCTGGATTTCTCGATCAGCGGATGTACCCTCAGAGAACCTCCTTCCACCTGAATGAATGAACAAATACATTTCAAAATAAAATTTACAAGTCAAGGAAAGGACAACACACTTAATAGGAATGGTCACCAGAAAGTATGAACATATGTATATAAAATTAAAAATATTAATTTTAATATGAAAGTGAAAAAATAAATATATATTTATCTTGAAGGCAATATGCAGCAGTGATGGGACACTGCAGAGTGAGGAGTACCTTTGCGACTGGATCACCAACATGTTATGAAACTTGACTGAATGCAGGGATAATGATCAGCAATTATATCATATGGTCAGAATCCATGCTGAGTGGATCATTAATGTTATAATTGGGTTCCCCACAAGTATGAAAAAATACACCTATAGGATGGCTATTTATATGGATGGTCAATAATTATGATTATAATGCAAATATATATTCACTGAGTTAGTAAATTTTGCATTGCATAAGGAATAAAAGAAGTTCCTTTAGACATGATTAGAAGTTCCTTTAGACATTAGAATAAAAAATGATAATTAGTAATGAAGATTGAAAAGTTCCGCTGGGCTCTCATTTTTATCTGTCTTTCTCACAAAGAAATGAGAATGTAAGTACCTTTCGTGGAACCCAGATGGATAAATAAAAATGCAATTTCCCTAACTTGATAACAATAACAACTTCCTTGGTCCCGGATGAAGGCAGAGAAAAAATAAGTAATTTGGTTACCTATGGCATCAATTTCATCCATGAAAATAATACATGGTTGGTGGTCCCGCGCATAGTTAAACATTTCTCTGATCAAGCGAGCACTTTCTCCAATATACTTGTCCACAATTGCACTTGAAACAACCTGAAAGGAAAAACAAAATGAGCAATTTCAGCAACATAATTTTATAACTGCACAAAGACCATATAAATAATTTTAACTTTAACTCTTCACTAAAGCCCATTTCACATTATCATATTCATGTCAATGTCCATTCAAGACTCCTTGCTCAAGCTTTCTTGAGCAGACATGATGTCAGCTGAAAAGCTATGACGATGGTTATTTTTTCAGGAATACTCTTGAAAGGCTTCGTCGCCATCACATTTGTCTCATCTTGAACCTCCTCTTGAATCATAAATGGACTTGAACCATTATTCTTCCCCAAACCAATTCACACCTTTTTCACTAAATAAGATGAAAGAGACAAACATAGAATGCTGATAGAAAGCACCAGTAGTTAAAACTCAGATGCACAAAACTTATAGGTGTTATCTCTAGCAACCAGGTGTTTTTTTTCTGAAACCTCCACAAATGCTTAGACGCATGATCACCAACCATTAGCTCAGCACTTGTTTCCACAATCATGTGCTAAATGGTTTTACCAACAGGTAAGTCACTTAACAACTCATTCAGCCTTCTTAAATAGACTAAACCTCTGGGATACACCCTCCAATACATATGTCATTAAAGCCCAACATTTTTCCGATGCATGAAAAATACACATACGATGTGGTACACAATCACAGGAACAGGCACAAAGATGTGTAACGAGAGGATGAAATTTTCCAGGGTAAAATCATTTAACTTGATCAGGATCTGAACTAAGATCTCCTAAATACCAGTAGGGTGTATTTAGCCATAAACACCACCTAGTACGCTAACCAAGTGAACTGGCTTGGTGATGTTATTGGCTAATATACCAAATTGACAATTGGGAGATCTGGGTTCGGATTACAGTGAAATCAAATGATTTTTCATGGCAAATTTCATCCCTTGTTACAAGTTACTTATTCAGTCAATTTATCACACCCCAAGGTCTCCGACTTTGATTCCATACCAGCATTCCTTAACCCCATCCTGCACCTATACCTAAGCTCACCCTGAACATCAGTAGTGCACCCCTACCTCAGTCAATCCCTCACCATCCATGCCCTGCAATTAAGATTCAAAAAAGTATTCATCACCTGCATCCCACTTTCATGCCCCCATCCCACGAATGATATACCATCACCCTTTCCAAACGCTTACTGCTCCTCCCACGATTTCTCAGGAGCCCTATGTTGACACTTTACAATTGAAGTCTCCTTGCCTACCCTTCACCCCTCCCCCATTCTCTTCTATAGACCTAACCAGCTGGACCTTCTTTTCAACTTATGTATAACACCTTTTCCTATGAATCATCTTTCACAGTTCTCATCACCTAGCCTTCTCAAACTCCACCCTAACCTTTTCTCTTCTTCCCCCATGAAGTAGCATGCATCCTTATGTACACACAAATGCCATGACTATTCCCTTCTTTCAATCAACTGAAACAAAATCACCTTACTCTGATAACTTCAAAATATATGGCTGTATGTTCACCTCCTGGGTAATATCCCCAACACTCATGCTCTTGCCATAGTTTTAGGTCAATATTGAAATACAATTTTATATTAGTGTCAAAAAAATCAAATAACACCTACACTTCACTGGATGGAGAGGGAAAAAAAATAATTCTTCTGAAAATTCTAGGATGAATTTTCGGAAGAAATAATTGCAATAGAATATAAGATGAAGTATATCAGGCTTCCAACCTAGTCAGAAAATCCGCTGCTGTCAGTGTTATGATGGCTAACTCTGCAGTCATCATCAGGGCAGATGTTGTGTCCAAGAACCTGTTAGTTTGTATATATTCAGGCTAGATTCAGATCTCTACTGACCGGTAAATGATCTTTAACCTATTCATCGACCAATCAGGAGATACCTGAATACTATTTAAAGACATAATTACTGGCAAGTTCTTGGACCCAACATCAGCCCAGATGACAATGGTAGTGTTAGTAGTCACAACATTAGCAAAGACTGCTTACCTGACTTGGTCAGAAACCCAAAAAAACTTCAGCATCGTTTGCTGGGGAACACTTTATTCTTCAGGGCACATTAGTCTTTCTGCAGTCAAACTTTGAAAATTTGGCAAATGAACAAACAGCAAGTAGCTAGACATAATGCAGACAGAAATGGCAGAGTCAATGCTGAAGTGAGGAAGCAGGCACACAGTTGTAAGCTACTCCGTTACCATTCCTCCCCTCACATTCATCTACAAGTCTTTAAAACCCAAAACATAAACCACTCACCTCAGATTCATAAGTTCTATTCAATGATATATGGATGCTACTTTTTTCACAACCTAAATTGTGCTTTTATAGAATAGCTGGTGTTTTGCGTACTCTTATATGTATACCTAAGTCCAATATTGTTAACTCAATGACCACTTGGAACCTATTTGGTTGAGTGAATGGGTATGTAACTCCATGAATCTGACTTTTTCACACCAGATCACATCATATCCCTGGGTGAATACATAGAGAAAAAATCTTCATGCTGGTAGAAATGACATCACACACAAAGTTTTGAGCACATCTAGATTTTCTGTTTATCTTGTCTTATACTATTTAACAAGCAATATTTGTAGATATGTTTATACATTTTTATATAAGTAGGTATATAAATATTGTCTCGACAACTACCAAACGAATACTCCTTGAAGTATTTGTTTGGTAGTTGTCGGGTTTTTGGGTACGAGGATTCCATATGACCAAAGGCCTCAGGGCTGCAATGGCCCCAAAATGGACCCTCATTTTACTCAGAATCCACACAAAAGTTTTTTTTTTAATTGCTTGCAATCAAGATACAAGGTTTAAATTTTCACCATCAGACAGCAGAATAAATGAGGTAATTAATTCTTAAAATGTTTTTTAACACACTTCCTTTTTGCTTAAAAATTATGTTTTCAATGACAAAATTTTACAATGTTCTCAGATTTCAGCAACAGCATATTTTCTTGGCATCCTGAGCTATGGCTATAAACAGGAAATTAGGCCCAGGCGCTTTACACCTTATCTCAAACATGAACAAATAGTACAGTACCCGAGACTGGGTATTTATGGGTTTTAAGGGCACAAGGAAACCATTGGGCCAAGTTTTACAACCGTAAAAGCTCTGTTGGCTTAGGAATTACTCATTATGCAGGGATTCATTAGATAAGAACATATAAACGATTAATATGAATACAAGGCTATTATCACAATGAGACTACTATGGCAACGAGCTGTTATGTAAACAACTCTAATAATGATATGAGCATTTGGCACTTACGTATCTTACTATTGTGGAGGTTTTTCTCATCAGCTCTTCATAAAGTAAGATTATATTTATATCAATATAATACTTTATAAGGAATTACCTCTATCTCTCATGTTAATGATAGCAGATTTTAATTTCCATTGAATCACCAAAAATCTATATATTACGCATATAACTGTGAAGTATATCGAGGCTTATGAAACAAAATGAAATGAAACTTAAAGAAGCAATTCTAGGTGGATTTGGTTACAAAGACACTTTCCATGTAATAGAAACAAAATGAAACTTAAGTTCATAAATGGCTCAGACTGTAACAAAACATGGACTTATGATTCATGCAGTTCTGGAATTAAAGAAAAATTTTGAGAAAACTTTGTATCAGCCATTATAAATTAGATTTTTATTTATGATAAAAGACAACAAAGGTTTAAATATTAAATGAAATAACATACATTTCCATTTTATTTTTTTATTTTGATTGTAATTATTGCATTCAGTGTACCGAGCAACACTGGTACACTGAACCCCTGGTACTATGTTTAAACCAACAAGTAGCCAATAAAATGAAAAAGATCAATGAATTAAATACCAGAATAAATATGTAATTTAGAGAGGGTTGGAACAAACACAGAACACAAATCGATAGGTAAAATCAAGACTGGTTAAGAAATAAAAACAGAAAATCTCCAAAAGCCGTAAACAATTGGCACCCTTCGTCAATAAACACCAAACTTTGCTGTCTTGGTATGCTGGGAAAACCACAGCAGAGACCAACCACAGCCTCTCAACCAAGAATACCCTCCTGTGTTGGTTTACGGGAAAGTTACTTCCTCGCCAGGGACCAAACACAGACGCACACACACAACCAAATACGATCCTTTGCAAGGGCTAATGGGACCCCGCTAAGGATGCTTGGGTTTTGACCTGGGATCCTTCACGGGGCTAATGAGACCCCGCTAAGGATGCCTGGTATATACACCAGCACACACACAAGCACACAAAATCACTCACTCACACACGCAAATGGGCCCAACTTCTGGGAGAATCAGCTCAAAAAGAGCGTGGTCAAATCGACAAAACAGGACGAGGGTGGGGGTCGAATACGCGTATTTCGGCTACAAAGTAGCCCTCTTCAGCGAACCGAAGGTAACGCGTCACTTCAACGTAGGGTTGAAGTGAGGAAGGGTCAAGACATCCTAGTTGTTAATAAAGGTGAACTGAGGAGGAGGGGGGGGGAGAGAGACAACCAATAGGGAAAGAGAGAGGGGGAAGGGCGAAAGACTAAACGCGAATGAAAACAACCAAAGAAAATGATTGAGGAAGGGGGGGGGAAGTGAAGGGGGAGGTGTAAAAGAGAAAGGGGGGTTGCAACGGACGTAAAGTAGAACGTTGGAGGGAGGGGGGGGGAAGAAAGGGAAGGAAGTGAATATGGTGGAATATTACAAAGTGAATTTATTTACAAACCATCGCAATGTTGTTCATCGCGTCACTTCAACCCTACGTTGAAGTGACGCGTTACCTTCGGTTCGCTGAAGAGGGCTACTTTGTAGCCGAAATACGCGTATTCGACCCCCACCCTCGTCCTGTTTTGTCGATTTGACCACGCTCTTTTTGAGCTGATTCTCCCAGAAGTTGGGCCCATTTGCGTGTGTGAGTGAGTGATTTTGTGTGCTTGTGTGTGTGCTGGTGTATATACCAGGCATCCTTAGCGGGGTCTCATTAGCCCCGTGAAGGATCCCAGGTCAAAACCCAAGCATCCTTAGCGGGGTCCCATTAGCCCTTGCAAAGGATCGTATTTGGTTGTGTGTGTGCGTCTGTGTTTGGTCCCTGGCGAGGAAGTAACTTTCCCGTAAACCAACACAGGAGGGTATTCTTGGTTGAGAGGCTGTGGTTGGTCTCTGCTGTGGTTTTCCCAGCATACCAAGACAGCAAAGTTTGGTGTTTATTGACGAAGGGTGCCAATTGTTTACGGCTTTTGGAGATTTTCTGTTTTTATTTCATTGCCTAGCCGTAAGAAGCTCACCCCATCCTTGTGATGGCTTTCCAAGACTGGTTAAAATACAACCCTAATCTGAGAGAAATTTAAGTGAAGGAGGAACATCTACAAATAAGATAAATTACTGGTTGCAAAGATACAGAAAGAACACTGGATGCTTCAAGAATTAGGAAGACAACAGATGAAAGGAAAAAAATGGAAAAAGATGCATTATAGGTAATAGAGAATGATTTCAAATGCATTGACCAATATTAAGATGGAAAATTTTTAGAAAATACCCAAAGACTTATCCAAAATTATAAAAAACTTGTAAGTGAAAAAACTTAACCCACCTTAAGAAAGTTAGCATCCAGCTGTGAAGCAACAGCACGGGCTAGGAGCGTCTTTCCTGTGCCCGGTGGTCCATAGAGGAGACAACCTTTCGGTGGTGTTATTCCAACTCTTTGAAATAACTCTGGGTTCAGCAAAGGAAGCTCTATAACCTGTGAAAAATGATTAAGATTAGTACACTTTTGACAATGGAATAATTACAGAAACAGAAGTCATCTTCCGCATTATTATATGAATTCCAAAGAAATGGTCGAACAAATCCATTATATTATTATTCATATGCATTTCCCCAACATAGATGTAAATATGCATGCTATCATCAACTTAATACATGTTCACAAGATAATATTGGCATCAGGATCTGGAGCTTTCCTGGTGAATGGTATACATAAATCATTCATGGGCATCAAACTAGGTCAAGAGATCAGGTGCCAACATTTTGATAACTAACTCTGCCATCCCTGTCAAGACGATGCCAGTACTTCAATAATTCTGTATAGTTGTAAGATTAGGATAGGATGTCAGTGATTGGCTATTGAGAGGAAACTCATTCATGCAAGACATTATATTTTCCCATGTTTTCTTAATTTTGTTGATAACATTGACTTGAAATTAGTCCATATCTTGAATCTCAGTAGAAATTCTGTTTTCCAACCCAGATATAAAAGGCCTCCTTTGTCAAACAGTCCCAGTATCTGTTAACTCTGCTAATCAGTTATGGAAAAAAGACCAAAAGTGAATATATTCAGAGGGATTCTTAAGGAGAGACTATGCTGGCCCTGGAAGGGAACTTCAGTGAGGATGCAAACCCCATCTCCAAGGTATGTAGCTGCACATCACACAGGAAAAATATTACAGATCCTACATAATCACAAGCGAGATATGATCAACAGACCATGTGAAAAACTGGTTTGAGTCAAAGACAACATTGAGCTCAATACTTCTGGAACAAACTAAATGCCATGAGAATGCAAAGAGGTGTACATTGTGGAGGCAGTAAGCACCATAGTGATGGTAATAAAAAAACAGACAGTGGATTAGGTTGGGCTACCCTGAAAATCAGCAGTAGCAGTGCAAAGGCTTTCTACGGTTACATTATTGCCTTTGAAAATGCAAAACTTATGAACAGAGACAATGATTATTTGGACAGATTGAGTGAGGAGGCTACTAAGATTTGGCTAGAAAAATGTAAATCCATTACAGAAGCAAAATATACCAACTAAGTCAAGCTTTGAAACAAGTTATCAGCAACATTAAGACCCTCTGGGAAAATGCAATACCTGGTGTTAAAGAGCTTTCAACTGCTAATCAGCGATATCCTAATGCAAACTTTTCAGTGTACAAATAACACAAAAATCGAAGCCCTGGCATGAATCACCTAGTTAACGACGGCAGAGTACGACATCAAAATGTTAGCTCCTGAACTCCTGACCCAGTTAGATACTTGTAAAGATATTATTCATTTCATAATTTCTTTATTTCATAAGTTCATAATTTTGTCATTGGAAATTAACCCTAAAAAATTAAAAGATGCAGACCACAATACGTAGAAAGAACCACACACTTGTAGATAAGAACCACACGCATGCTGAGGGGTAATATTACAAATGAATTAATGATGCATCAAACTCAGATTTTCTATGAAGGGATCTTACTACTTCATTATTCACATGAAATTACAATAGTGTAACTTAGTTCAGCCCAAAATCTTGACAAAAAAATGAAGTAAATGGTTTATCTAAAAAAATTTTCATTACGACAACATTATGATTATGCATCTAGAGTTATACAGCCAAACCACAGAGCAAAAAATTTTTTTTCATAAGTATCGGCATAAAATAAAGACATCAAAGATACTACGAAAAAAAGGAATATAAAAATGACGCCAAATATGGAAAGTGAACTACACCTAATTATACAAAATAGTATGAAATCTCTAAATGGCATTTTAGCAATAGGTGAAGTGACTTCGAGGTATATACAGTTAAACAAGGATCGATAAGTTTAACAGACGTAACAAACATTTAAGAAAAACGGTGATATTTGAAGGCATACGTAGAGGAAAGTGTTGAGAAACTGGTGGAAAAAGTGATAGGTATGGATTCTTTACCTATGAAATGAGGCATAGAATAGGGCTTCAGATGGTCAAGAAGGGCGGTATTAGCAGTTTTGAGAACGGCCCGCATACTACATAACTACCCAGAAAGCCACCGAAAACTGACAATTATAGACGGGGGAATAGTACAGTACACATGAGGTAAAGTGACCACCACCTCAAGAGGCCATGAGTAGGTTGGGATAAAGTTCGTGAATACATTTAGGTTAATTGAAAATACGGAGAATTGTCGCGAAACACGTTAGGTTAATTTGGTAAATAAATTTATGAAAAGGCATTTAGTTCACAAATTTATGAAATGTGAAAGATAATACATACCTCCCTGAGTTCTCGAATTTGTTCTGCTAAACCTCCAATCGCGGAATACGTTATGTCTCCGGGGTCTTCGTGTGACATATTATACACCAGAGGATCAACTTCTCTTGGGAGATGCCGCATGATGGTCAAGGTTGTCATATCGAGGGCGACTCTAGTTCCAGCTTTCAATTTAGATTTATCAAGCTGTCTACGGCATCCAACAACATACCTCGGGCCATTCGTAGCTTTCACAATAACTGTAAATATTGACAAAGGAATAATTTGGTATTAAATACAAGGCTTCACGTACATATGAACCTAAAATTACTATGCTCCAACTTACATTTCTCTTCAGTAAGCTGCTTTAAGACTTCTCCGACGATCTGTAAGGAAGACCACTATAGTGAGGAAGAATTCTTTCAAGGCTGAACTCAACTAAGATCATTTATAGTCTAATAACTACCTGCCCAACGCTTTGAAGAGCTTTTAAGTCATTCTCGGACTTGTCGTACTGCTTAGTTAATTCTTTCAGCTGCTCTCTCACTGTAAGTAAACGAAAGTTTACAAATTAGATCGGTGACAACAGTGATTCAGCAATGTGGAAACTTTCACAATTGATGGATGCGGCTTTATAGTTTCATGAAATACGAATTCTCAGTGGTGAAACATACTTTCTTTTAACCGGCTTTCCACCTCCTTGTGTTCAAGGAGTTTCTTCCTAAATACTTGGAGCCCTTTTTCCCGTGCATTATCGGCAGCCATGATTACAGAACGAAAACACTCAGCGCCTTCCTTCCTTCATTTGTCAATGAGTCGTGTTTTTCCGGTCGTCTCCCATAATGCAATTCCGTTGCATCAGGCACACGATTTAAAATCCAGTGTCTCCTAACTTGCACATCATTTATTCGATCGGAAAATAAACATCGAAAAATTTTACTCACTCAAAGTGATGGAGATCAGTGGCATGAAAACCAATTAAAAATATATAGCAAATACATCAAAGTGACAAACAGCGTCACGTTAATGGGCAAAGGGATGCTTTACCCCACCTCTGAATTTTCCACTTACCTTGTTTACTCAGAATGAAACTACACGGAATTTTCAGGATAACTTGTATTTGTTTCTCAAGATGTTATTTCTCCAAATCAAAATCTATATTGTAACCTAAGACATTTTCTCTTTTGACAAACGATCATTTGGCAACATGCGAGATCAGAAGTGGAGCTAAGGGTTCTAAGCCAAAGATTATATACTTCTAAGCACCAGTGGACGTCAGTTTTCGCTCCTCCTCCTGGGCCCATTGTTTCAATGGGTGAGCAATGGTACCAATAGCAGGCATTATTTAAAAGTATTTTTGTTTTGTCAACACCGGAAGTACATTTATGAGGGAAAATATTCCCACAGGGATAGTTCACTGGGCGTCTGGGTGCAGCTGCATTTTTGGTTAGAGCATGGATGGCCCATTACGTAAAATCCTTTTGGAGTGCATTTAAAAGCCTACATGATTTGGTGGGCATTTGCTAATATTACGACACCTAGTTAATGAGGCATCTAACCAACCCTTTAAATGAACATGTGCCCCTTCAATCTTCTCTCCACCCCTGACGGGACCCTCTGGTCCATTCCCACATTAGACAAACCCAAGGATCGATAACTTACAAAAGACAGCATGGCGTTCACACAAAGTGTTTATACATAGAGGAGGAGATGATGATCATAACACCATGATCATATACATATGAGACATACATTAAACACACTCATGGACATCAGGTAAAATAACAAAGCAGGGTTTAGAATAACAAAAAATCAACAATCAATCAGGCACTCTTTTACTCATTATGTACAATCACTGAACTTTTGAAAGTAATAGGTATATTCTTATAAAATTATAGAAAGAGAAACAGGAGCTTAATTATATAAGTATCAAAGTTTCAATAATATAATGCATTGTTAAGTCATGATGTCAAAGAAAAAAAACCTCACCTCTAGTTTATTTCACTGGTGAGCAACTCTCCATTTAGAATTGCAGAGCCATACAACAATATGAGAATGAACATTTTCACAGAGATGAAAAGTGGATGTTCAAAATGACCGATCATTTACTCACATTGAGAGCAATATTGATGAACAAACAAAAAAATTAAGTGATTAACAGAGACCAAACTGTCAACTGCTCCAGATCAAATTGCTCAACGCATGACAAAAGAAGGTAGGCTAGATTCCAGAATTCATAACCTCACACCAGAACTGTTTATTGAATTCTTTTCCATAAGAGAAACCTGGACAGGTTAAAGTATAGCCCAGCTTTCACTTATTTTCAGGTATATGGCTCTTCTTATGGCGCAGTATCTCGATAGGAGTCAGGTACAGGGTTTTTCCATCGCAATCTGGACACTGGTAGGCTTGAGAATTGGATTTTCTGGAACACGTTGCATCCTCCCCACTGCCTACAACTCCTACGACAAATAAATTTCATTTCAATTGGGAAAATAATTTTGTTTTACATTGCACCATAAGTAAACTATGGAAATATGACCTACAGCATTGCTTTTCAGGGATAAAAAAATATATCATTCAGTCACTAGGCACTTCACCCAGAAGACATACCACAATACATGCTGATATTGACAGCCTCTAAGTTTGCCCTACATTTCTAATAGAAACACATTATTATGTATGTGCAGGACATTATACAGACAAAAAATTGCACAATTTGGAGCAAATTATTTGGGTCAATATCCTCATTTCTAAAATAAATGTATGAACTACAGTCAATCCAAGGCTTTGTTCTGTAAACTTAGTGCAAAATTACTGCATCTAGGTAGCAATAAAATTCAAGTACACCACAAATTAAACATAGAAAAACTAAGCACTAAAAATATTAAAGGCAAAATATCAATGGGTGAGGGAACAAAATCTCTGGAAAAGTACTTATTTCTAAAGGAGAAAAAGCAACTATTCTGAAGGAATATGAATGAATGCTAAAAACATTAGACGGTCACAATTCAGTCTAAAATTTATTCAGCTCCCATGAGATAGGTTACCTTCACTTGAACTTTTCTTGCATGTTTCTCGATGCTGTATCCTTTCCACAGCATTCAAATGGGCAGACAGGTCACAATTGGGGCATTTCCATGGTTCTTCTTCTTCCTCCTCAGGAGTGTCATCAATGAGACTAGAATAATGAAACATGACTTTGGTTAATATATTAATTAATACATAGGCATTTGTGAAAATAAACTATCAACTGATAATCAGCAGAGAAAAATTTTGATGCACACTGGGTTTAGCAATAACTTCAAGCAGAACGTTAATCCTGAAGGTCATTTAGAGGTAGTACACATAGAGATGGGCCATTCTGAAAATTACAATGGTAATTTTCATAATTTACTGAGGTATTTTATGTAATTTACTGCAGCCCCTGTAAATTACCATAATTAGCAGTAATATGCACTTCTGTATCGGGTATTTTTCATACTGATTTATTACAAACAAGTCAAGTCTCTATGAATACATTTAATAAAAATCTTAATTATTAATAAAGGTAGGTCCAACTTATTTTTAAAGTATTTTCATGTGTGGAATATTTGTGTGGATATCATTTTCACTGGTTTGAATGAAAATTTCTCACGCCACAAAAAGAATACTGAATTGCATGTGGGCAGCTGTCTTTGTTTTTTAAATTTTCTTCATTTATAATGCATTAACGTAGCAATAACAATGATTTAAATGCCTTTAAGCCCTTGCTCTTGCTATAGGATTTCCACTTAAATCCTCTCATAGCCATTGATTGCAGAAAATTAAAAATTAACAGAAAATTATGGTAATGTTCAAAAATTACCATAATTTACCACAGTAATTTACCCATCTCTAGTAGTACACATAGCAGAGCATGAGTGACCGCAACATTTTTTCAAATCCTGCCACTATTAATGACATAGTTATTGTAAATACATGATTTTACATGCATTTGAAATTATTAAAAGATTTGGGAGCTAAGAAAAAGTACCAATCGAGCTGGATAAAATTAGATGATGGCTGGTTGAGTTCATCCAGGCCTTGCATGAGAAAAAGAAATTAGTAGTTCTTACATTCCATAAGAGTTAACACACTGCATCATATCCAAAGCACCATGAAGTGAATACTAACCAGTTATAAGTAAGATATTCAGTCCACTGTATCCCACCCTTTTTAGGATCTGGCTTACACTCCCAGTCATCCCGAAAAGGGTTTTTAATCCCCTGCATCATTAATCCACTCTCAGTGCTCTCATCTGGGCCGATATACAAGCACTTCTGGTCAGCTGCAAGGAGCCTTCGTATTGAGTAAAACACTTCAGCATGCATTAATTGCACAATGCCTTGTGACACCTCATATTCAAGCTCTCCTGCTTCCTGAGCACTACTTTTCTGACTAGTCTGCCTTTCCATTTTATCTTCTGCCGTGACTAAGGAATCTGGATTTGAGGCAAAAATATAAGAAATGAAATAGGAGCTACACATTTAAAGACACACAAAAGAAAGAGAGTAATGATGAAATTAAACAAACCATCAAGTCTGAGGTTAAGCAGACGATCCCACTTGTTCCTCAGCTTAATCACTTTATAGAGAAGTGCTTCCCCAGTCTCCTTGGTCAGAAATTCTATTTCCAGCCATTTGTCACAAATGACTCTGAAAAAAGAATAATTTGAGATAAAAATAGAATCAATAATATTTTGGGCTAAGCTAATGAATTACAATTTGCACATACTGTAGAACATAAACATGGAAATTACATTTATACTACATACAATGAAATGGATATTTGTTTTTACATATTATATCACAGTTCTGGTGTAACTATTCATTCATCTCAGGCATGGGTACCCCCCCAGGAATTTCCCTTGCAAACATGGCCTCTCAGTGTCCATTTAGTTCAAGCATTGCATGTTAAGAGTAAGTTATCACCCATACAATTTCCTAAGGTGAACAAAGGGAAACGTGTCAATTTCAATGATCATGACACTAGTTACAGTTTCAGGCTTCACTTTGTGGAACAGTGACACATGAAAAGAGAATCAATAAGATTCATTACTATTCACAGAGAAGAAGACCCATTTTGCAGAATCAATCACCTGAATATGTGCAACCGATTTCAAAAATTTTCTTGTCCAAATTGCCATGTTGTGGAAAATTATATAATAATTCCATCCATTTTATCTTCAGAATCCTCCTCCAGAACCAGGTTTTGAAGGCTTCTGATCTTTTCTGATCAGCTTTTCCATGCTTCTGATCCACTGAGTGCTACACTCCACATGGATATTTTCACATACTGTGTCCTGATTTTTAGTCCTATCATCTTTTAACACAGCAGTTGTCCTTTTCCAATGAATGCCTTCTTAGCTTTGGCTATTCTCCTCTTGACATCAATTGTAATTCTTCCGTCCTACATGATGGTACTTCTGATATAGGTGAACAATTCCACTTACCCTAATTTCTCTCCTCTCAGTGTGACTTCAGTGATATTCAGCTTCTCTTTTCAGCAAGCTAGGATTTTAGTCTTCGTCTTATTTATTTTCATGTTGTATTCTTGGAGAACTTGGCCCATTACTTTCAGTGACCTTTGAAGATCATCACGATTTCCAGCTGTGACTGCAATATCATCTGTGAAGCAGAGAATGTTTATTTCTTCTCTGTTTATCATTATTCTGCTCAGTCCAATTTCTTGTGCTTCTCATATTTCCTGCACCAAGTGCATGTTGAGCAGTGTTGGTGTAAGGTTGCATCCTTGTCTGTCTCCTTTGTTAATTTTAGCTTCTATTTCTCTTCCATCTGTCATTCACAATAAGGCAACTAGCTTCATGTACATGGTAGATTATTCTTCCATCATTGAAATCCATTCCGATTTTCATCTGCTGAATATCTTGTTTCACTCAACAAGTCCATGCAGAGAAGTTGCATCCTTGTCTTACTCCTTTGTTGATTTTAGCTTCTACCTGACTTCCATCTCTCTTTCCCATTGTGACGAATTGCCCTATTTATCTACCCTGGGGCCCCCAAGAGTCTAGCTTTGCCACTTGTTTTTATAAACCTTTCCAGTCAAATATTTCTTCTAGGTGAATTTCAACTCATTGGCAAATAATTTCCATTTTATAAGTTTACACAAACAACAGAAATACAAATCAGCAAAAAGTAAAATGAATTCAAAGCATAATAGCCAATGATTTCAAAATAAATCAATAAAATGAAAACTCATTACTCTAGCATGTTCTATCACGAAACGGGCTAATACATGCCCAGATTTTTACGTCTTTGACTCAAGCCTATCCAAATAAATAATAGCATATAACATGCTTTTCAGAATGGGAAGAAAAAAAATGTATTGGAATATAGATATCTAGAGGGTAAGGTACATTCGACCCACAGTCCTCAAATAATAATCCAGAAGAACCTCCTTCTGCTCTAATCATCCCCACATTTACATAAGCATGAACTTTTATGTTCAACAGATATGAAAAAAAACTGATAAACTACATAATTCTATCATAATTTTCTGAGAAAAATATTAACTGGAGATTTTTATGCTTACCACCATACACCTTCATCCCTAACAGTAAATACTGATGAATTTTCATTCATTTTTACCTGTCTAATTCTTACAAGAAGTTTTAATAATTTGTTTAAAAGTATGACTTACCTAGAAAATGCTGAATTTGTATCAAGTGACTGAGAAAATAAAAGGAGGGTTTGGGCAGCAGGCATCCTCATTGTGCTCATTAGGTAAGGTTTTGTAGTTTCCAAAAGTGACCTATTTAATAGGAAAAAAGCAGATTTAATCATTATATTGGAAAAGATGTAATTATTTTTCAGGAATGGATATACTTAATAAGCCTCCAATGTTTTGAAATGATGACACATTTTTGTGAATGTTGGATAGTTTTCAACAAGTCTACTAGAGCAAGTCGGAGGCCAAAACAAACAAACACACACTAGCCTTAAATGATTTTCAATGCACATGGTTTGCCATTCAC
The DNA here is from genome assembly GCA_963169105.1 of Ceriagrion tenellum. Lineage (NCBI taxonomy): Eukaryota > Metazoa > Arthropoda > Insecta > Odonata > Coenagrionidae > Ceriagrion > Ceriagrion tenellum. Next base: position 84,422,620 of record OY720641.1, on the reverse strand, counting down.
ATCAATATAATTTATCACCATGATAAAATCATGAAAATTAGCTTTGCTGGACATACTTTAATGTACTGACTTGATTTTTGAGGTAGACTAGTAATGGCTTTTTCAATGTGGAATGGGTTATTGCCTTTTATTGCAAAGTATTCATGCAAGTTAAGCTAATAAATATGATTGATGGCCAGTCGCAGGAACAACACACATGTATTCTATGAAGTTATGGGACCCATAAGCCATGGCAACCATTCAATAAGTGTTGCAGAAACATTCGATAAATTTATTGGTTTCACAACTATAGCATGGAGTTATGAGTTCCATATGTACACAAGATGACGGATGGGCAATGAACCCCTTGGAAACTTATTCACTTGATAAAATAGTTGTTTTGAGACAAATGACCAGTTTGTTTACTCTTACTGACTAATTATTACGTGCATTAGCAATTATTCAGAAGCTAAACTTTCATAAATATTATCCAGCTGCAGAAGATTAGATTCAATATTCAGAGCAATTAACCATTTGCCTGGGGATGATAAGATATCTCATCATGCAGAAGTGGCATTTCATGTGGGGATGATGAGATATCTCGTCATGTTCGAATTTGCATTCTCCCATTTGGGCGTGACGAGATATCTCGCTGGGAGTTTCTTATGTACCCTCCTTTGTCCCTCAAGTATGCTCTCTGGCCAGCAGATGGCATCTTCAGAGAACTGTGGCTAAAACATTTTATTGATAGTACTAAAAATATTTTTTTCCCCAAATGAAATGCGCTTGTTGAAAAATTCATTCCCAGTCAAGTGGTTAACTATCGGTAAATATGTTCATAGTTGGGATTAACAATTTAAAAAATTAACGATTAAAATTAATCGTTAAAAATGTAGTTAACTATTTAATTTAATCATTACTTTTTATAATAGTTAACTTTTAACTTTTATTCGTTAAAATTTTACACTAGCTGATTCAAAACTAACTTCAGTTAATTTTATTCGTGAAATTTTGGTGAATGTCGATCTGTTTGAATTTGGGCACAAAGCTTGTCCAACAGACAAAGGGGAAAGGAAAACGGTATCTAAGAATGTAATATAACAGGATAGTTGTGCAAGAATGCAATGAATAGGCCCAGACAATACATCCAAACAAAAGCGGGGTTGAGTGGATTGGCCGCCCAAGTTTCGGAACGCACCCTCAGACGAGAATACACAAGACCACTCAAAGACAATGTCCGCGATGGCACGAATGCCTCCTCGACGACATCGTGTTATCCATATCAGAGTGTTGAACATGAGAAAGGGGGTCACCAAAAACCTATGGCTGGTAACGAGGGGAAGGGGCTCATTCTAAGTAACATATCTGTAAAATGCACCAGTTTACGCACTCAGCGACATCCCATCATCAGCGGGGTTGAGTGGAGTGACCGTAAAAATTTGATTTGTAAATAGAAGACATTGCCCTAGAGGGCTCATATAACGTTTTTTGACCCAGCAGTCGGAAATATGAGAAGAGGAGGGAAAAACGGAAGAGACTCGGCCAAAAATTGAAACAATGCGTTTGAATTGAAGGTCCCACTTATAGAGACAATGTAACTTGTCCATGGAAGGGGTTAGGGGTAATCTTTGCCTACAAAGGGGGTTGAAGGGTATAAAAATGAAGAGCATTTGTAGCAATGTTGAGTTGTGACTGACTGTTTTGTGTGAGGTCAATCCCTAGACTGCTTCCTTCTACAAAGAGTGAACTTCCACCTACTGCGAAGAGCGGACCTCCACCTGCTTCGAAGAGCCGATCTCCACCTTTTATGAAGGGCGGACCTTCACCTCCAACAAAGTGCAGATGTATTTCGTCGTCCTTTAGTTATTGCCATTTAGTTAATTAAATATTACTTCAGTTTTTGCTTTTAAAATGCCTTTGTTGTGGCCCGGTAATTCAAATATTTTTAAACAAATTGATTCGGATGGAAAAAACCATAATGTCAGTTTTCAGAGTTTGCTTTGTTTGCCAAAGCAAAAAACCATCAAGGCCTCCATTACCACAGCATCCAATTTGCAAACCCATGTCAAGGTAAGATTATTTTAGAATACTTTTTGTCTTTTATGCTAAATTTGTTTTTTATTAGAGCATAGTTATTTAGGTATATCCAACGTAACAAGGAAAACTTAATTTTTACAGATTGCTCATCCATCCATGCTATCAGATTTCAACAATGCCATGCAAAAAAGGGGTCGCAAAATCATGCACAAGATTGATGACAGAGTAACTTCCACTAAACAAATAACAATGAAAGCAGATTTTTCTGGAGAGGGATCCAGGCGGCTGGCAATTGAACAGCACAATGCTGTTCTGCAGTTTGTGGTCGGGACTGGATCCCCCTTCTCTATCGTTGATCATAAAGACTTCAAAAATGTATTGTAAGTTTGTGGAGGAACTGCCCCTCCGAATAGAAAAATTTTGATGGATAACTTGAAATCATCATTTGATTTGATGTTAAAGGAGTTGATGGAGACGCTGAAGAATGTATCAGCAGTATGCACAACTGCAGATTGCTGGTCAGTCTTTAAACGGTAAGATACTAATTTGCATCAATACTGTGAACTTACAATTAGTTTCAGCAATAATTCATTTTGTAATTGTAGTCTAACAATTTAAAAGTGAAAATAACACATTCCCGTTAAGGTTGCAAGGAAACTTTCAACATAACAAACACAGTTATATCAGCTTGCAAACTAAATTGCAATGCAATTTATATCTGTGCCCATCACCTAACTCTACCATTTGAATTGAATTAACATTTAGTGCTTAAATGTATTTTGAACATAATTTAAAATTTTAGGTCTTATCTTGGGATGACGATTCACTGGTTGGATCCAGCTACTCTGCAACGCCAATCAAAATAGCTCTGCTGTAGCATCGTATGTATGTGGATCCATGGTCCACATACATGCAATGTTTTGGCTGATATGATAGAATGTTTGCCATTGAAGCCGTTTTGGATGAATTTGACAGAAAAAATAAAACTGTCTTGATGGTGACCAATAATGGTTCAAATTTCATCAAAGCTTTTCGGTAAGTAACAAAATTGAGGAAAAATGTGTAATTGACTTAGTGGCAATTCTATTTTTACCATTATCCATCTACAAAACATAGATAAAACTTAACTTAAAACTCACATATTAAATGAAAAAAACAAAATCACATCAGTACTTTTTAAAAATCAGTTATCGAAAACTTTGTGTATAGGCACCAAAAAATTTATATAAAAGGAGAAAATCAAATTAATGATAACACGGTAACTTTTAAAAATAAGAGTGATTTATGAAAGCAAAATTTTTCAAACATTATCAGAAAATTTTATATGAGAATTTGAAGATTATTTAGGCAGTTTGCCTAATTTAAGTTTAGTAAAAAACCTTGTTCTTGTTTTCAGGTTTCCATCCCTCTTTAACCACAAAGATTTATGTCTTGCTGCACTTCTGATACCGTGGTTCAAACTGGATTAGATGCCGGAAGAAAACAGATTAGCTGCAAGATCACTGCTAGAGACTGCCATTAGAATGGAGATCCTAAGAGCAATCCACTAACAAAAGTTCACCCCCATCCAACAGTGAGACGAAAAACGAAAGGTTTTCTAAGATGGATGAATTTTTTTAAAATTTAAGCATCAACTGACTTTTAACAGCCAGGAGGCACTTTCAATCACAGATGCAGAACCAGTAAGATATTTTCACGAGTGTAGCACTGTTGACGAACTCTCAAGCTATATTAGAAATATCTCTATCAAGTATAATACTGGTATTCCTTCATCAGCACAATGTGTAAGGAAGTTTAGTGCTGCAGGACTTCTTTTTTCGGATAGGAGAGGACGGATGTCCGATACCAATTTAGAAATGAGAATGTTTTTTAAGTTTAATGACTTTTTAAGTTAAAGTTAAATAAATTATTCTTGAACTTCAAGTTTGCATTTATTTTATCGTAATTGCGACAAAAATAGATTTTAAAGGTTACTTCATGATTATTTTTTAAAGTAACTGAAAAAATAACTTTTAACGTAAAAGTTACTTTTTTTAATTTTAACTTTAATCAGTTACTTTTTCAGAAAAGTAACTTTTAACTATAACTAGTTACTTTTTACCAAGATTAACTTTAACTTTAATCAGTTAATTTTTTTTGGTAACTTTCCCAACTCTGAATATGTTATGTAACTAGTAGATGTGTTCCTGCTGCCTGAATATTTTTATGGGATCTATAACTTCATGGATTTCATAACTATTGATTCCATAACTAAATGTTCTTGCAACTGGCCATTAGGCAGATAGAGTATTTAAGAAGCAATGTTATTCACGGCTCAATCATGAAACCCCAACCTCATGAAAATATAACCTACCACACGAAAATATCTTATCCACCTAAACTACTTCAATAAAAGCAGACCATGAGGAAGAAACACACAGAGTAATCAATATTTAACAACCACCCCAGCATCTTATGCTATAAAGCTCTCATAGTAAATACAGGCAAGTTGCTAAAGTTGACCCTTGTGCTCAACAAAAACATGTCTTTTTTACCTTCCGATAGCATCAAAATCACAATTTTATCATACATTTTCATTGACATGTATTAACGTATCATTTAAATAAATGGAATTCAATAGAATGAATTGTATTGTTGTGTCAAAGAAAGGTTCTTTAGCTGGGCTTACAGCACAAATTCTCTGGCCCGACAGGAGAAATTTACTCTCATATCCACCATGTGCTACTTTGCCTTAACTGGATGAAAAATGGTGCCAAAAGTAGTTTTGGCCCCAAAAATGGCAGCCAATCAGAAGCAACCAACTCTATTATATACATCTGGCCAAAAAGAAGCGCTGCATTTTCAACCTGAAGACCCCTCCGGGCGAGGAAGAGAAAAGTTGTCGGAAAAACAACGATGTGGCCGAATCCCGAAAGAAGATATGGAGAGAATACCAGCTCGCTGCGGAAACCTTAAACAAAACCTTAACTATCATTATGATAGACTCATTGAACATATAATGGACAGAAATTATATAATAGAAACTGAAGGGAAAGCAGCAATCAAAATTTGTGCAGACTGCCTCCAAGGAAGAAGAGATAAGAGTGGCATAATCATTAAATGATGGATTTAAAATTATGTTATGTGGTAATGAATGCCAATTTTTGACAATGATTTTATGTTATCCCTGATATTTTTCCCATAGTGAGATTGTTGGTAATCACCTCCGTTGAAATAGATAAATATGCTATGCACTTTAGTTACTTTTTCTAAATCTAACAAATGCTGATTGAGCCTAAAAGTCATAAAAACTCACAGGTAGACAAGTATCTGATGCTTGGAACTCATCGGCAGTTTTGAATTTCGTCCTCGGGATGTATGAATATCAGATTCTTCAAGATGAAGTACTTTTGGATGTGTGCCAAAGAAGCTCATTGGATGAAGAGCTATGTACGGCTTTCCTCTGGTATGGAATAGCTGCTCAGGAGCCGACTACAACAAAATAAAAATTCATAAATAAGAGTAAAGCAAGGCACGAGATAACCAGGTAGAAAACTTCATCATTCAAAATGGTCGAATTGATAAACCAGGCTAAGATGTAATTCAATTTTTGACAAAAACACATGTGCCTCAATTTTTAACATTAGATCTACAAGAAGCATTTGCTAGGAAGAAACCTGGAATTAGCACATTTCAATCTCTAGAGACTTCACCCAATGTTCACTGAAACACAACCAGGTAAATTTACATACTTTTTTATCAGTGTTTCAACTCCTATGGTTTTGTTTCTAAGGCTTTGAACAGTTTGATAATGATATTATTATCATTAGTTCATTTAAATACTTATTTTGCTTTAAGGGCTGACTTAGCCTTAACTGTACTATGTGTTAACAAACCGTATGGTTTCAGGGTGAATAATGTCAAATTTTTACATGATAGAAAAGAAAAACTATGCAAATTCCACTTAGAGAAAATTTATTGCACGACCTGGGTTTCAACACATTATGTCATCTGAGGATGACATAATGTGTTGAAACTTGGAAAATATGTGTGTTTAACAATGAAATACTTTTCAACTGTATGATGATTAATTTAATACAACTGGTCTCATATCAGAGTTACATGTTGGACATAGTTCTGAAGATGTAACTCCCATAATAGTAACCTAAAAACGTCTGTGATAAAAAAAAGTCATTATTCAATAAATCATCATGGAATTACAACAGAATATTTCAATTGGTTATTTAATGTACATACCAATTCCATAAAAGTTGAACCTAAGATAGTGTCTTGCACTGTGTGCACATATCAACTTAAAAGGGATATACACAGCAGTATTATGAATTTTAAAAAACAAATCATAACTCATAAGGTAATATAAAATAGGGATAGTTAAAGAACATGCAGAACAGAAATGATGATGACAATCAATGAATCGTAACAACCAATGAGGAATTAAAAGGTCACCATCATTGCATGAAATTGATGTAAATTTCAAGATATATACAAAAACAAACAAAAAGTCATGCAGCATCATTTAGTCCCTCAAACAAAAGTAAAATTTCATGCAGGATAAAATCATGTACACAAAATCAAGTTTCAAATGTATGCACTATCTATATATGTACATGCCGATTAAATTCTCAACGGCTCTCTTCCGAATAAAATTTAGGTAAACTCTTGGAAATAATTACAAAAATAAATGTTAAATTTTTAATTCTTCTATACAAATTTGACCCTCTAAGTTGGCTGACTCAAATCACCATACCTTGCAGTAATTAAACTCATCAGCAATAGCAGTCTGTGGATAGAGTCCACTGCAGAGAATAACTTTCAGCATCATCAAATCCTTGTAACTGCAAGCTGTGGTTCCCATAAGCAGACTCTAAAATATAATAATGAATGCTTGGTTGAATTTCCATCAGCTCCTTACCTTCACATCCATTTGCAAATTGTACACAGTTAATGACATCATGTTACATGCACGAAAATGACATACCTGCACTTGAGAACTGGTATTCCTCAGGCGAAACTCAACATCCCTGATGTCAATATCATTAGATTCATTGTCTTCTACTTCAATGGCACCACTTCCTTCTAAGTTGAAGAGGTCCAATTTCAACATTTTTCTCTTCCGAGGCCCAGACTGATCATGAGCTCTCTTCAGTGAACGCAGAAGTTTCAACTCCCCATGACGAATAGCACGTTCTCCACTACTTGCTTGGGACATGTCATTACCTTCACATTTTTCCAAGAGCCCTGAATCCTACAAAACATGAATAGCAGATTGTGTAAAATGGTAAATACCCTTCCATATTACAATGAATACAATTTCCACACATTTTAGTAAACACTTTATTATTTGATTCAGGAGTCACCCTTTTGCTTTTAGTCCCACTACATTATCAAAGGAAGTGGAATTAAATCATATCTAATGGCAAAAAATCATACAGTGACTAGGTTTGGTTCCTCCTTAAATGTAGAAGTATTCAAATGAGACTTTGGTATTTTATGTATGATTTCAACCTCCAAATGATTATACAGAAGTATTATTTCAACAATGCCAGGACATTTCATTCACTTAGCTTTTCACCTCTTCTAACTAGAAGGGCCAAGTCATGTTCTACTATGGTCAATACCTGAAAACATTTGTAACTCATTGCTCAGTCATATTATTAATGAAAGGTGCCAAGAGGACCATGGTTTAACGTCTCATCTGACAGACGGAGTACTGAACTTGAAGTGCCCTCCATAAGACACTTAATTAGGGATCGGGTTTTGTCTGAAAAACATCCTCCTCTGCAGGGATTTGAACCCTGGCCATCCGCGTGGTTAGCCAGTACTCTAGCCACCACACCAACCCGATCCCCATATTATATTTGAATTCTGAAATATGGGAAAATACCACACATATTCAACGGTATCTAGCGGGACATTGTGGAACATCATCATGGATTTTAAAAGAAAAAACTAATTGTCCACATGGTTATTTATTTATAAAATGCGTTTCAACACTTAAAGCGTCATCATCAGGTACAATAAATGTACCGGATGATAACGATTTCAGCATTGAAATGCACTGTACATATAAATAACTGAGTGGATATTTCAAAGTTTTTTCTTTAAAAATATCATAATCAGGTGTATACATAAATAAGGAACCCATTGCACATCTGAAAATAAAGTTCACCTCTGAATGTCCCACAAATCGAGTGAGAATCTCACTGGATGTACTGAACAGACAACCATTTTAGACAGAAAAATGTTTCAGAGAACTAAATGGAATGAATGATTGCTGGAAAATCCAAATTATACAACAGGAATATGAGTCTTATATCACAACAGGCACACAAGACTTTGAGAGAGCATGGTGCTGAAACCAAAGCCTCAATTTTTCAAAAACTCAACACACAACTGAACATGAAGGGATTATCCATCACTTCCAACAATCCCATCGGTCATTTTCCTCCATAAGCATGAATAATCAGCACCCTACAGTAGGAACAATTGAAGCACTTGAATCCAAACAACATTGATAACATTCACAATCTCTTTAGGATGAACATGGCAACACCCATGTATCACATCAGTCTGATACAAGTTTTTAATGACCCTGCAAAATAGGTAGACAGTATCAATTAATAAAATAGCGACTCATTCCTAACACCCCCGTGAAAAATAGGAAAGCTTGGAATAGAAGTAACACAACACACAATATTCACATTAAATTAGGTTACATTTAAAGTACCTTCATTGGGACTGGACAACCTGATAAAAAGATGTTGTTTCAAACAAGTTTAAGTAATCCCTTGAGCAGCCCCTTCAAATCAGGACAACCCTTGCATGTCATTTTTAGCAACAAATATAACATTTTGTGATCTATGGAATTCAAATCAGATTTTCAGCAGCCAATGGGCAATTTCATTAAACTTGGATAAGCACTAAGGAAGGATAAAATACATAATACCCATAAAATGACTAAAGAAAAAATTCTATTTTGACTCAGCATTTTGCTTCTGATGAGATATTTTAAAAACTTAACATGAGTGCCAGTTTGGCATAACAAAATGCAGCTCCTTACCCTTATCCTCCCAAATCACCGAACTCAATAGGTATTATATGCATATGTATAAATTTTTCTGATTTCTAGAAGTTATGATTGCAAATTATGCAAATACTTCAGCTATAATCAAAGCTATGTAGTGCATATTTCATTAATTACCTGAAGTAAGTCCTTGAATTGCCGACGCAACTTAGTCATTTCATAAAAACGTTGTTCCTCCAAACCTCTACGTTTACACCATTTCTTCGAATTTCCACCACGACTATTCTTTTCTTCCAACCATTCTCTCAGGGCATTCAAAAGTGTGATTGGGTCACCATGATCTGATTCCAGACTTTTCCTAGCTGTCTGCGGTCAGAGGAAAAAGTTGACAAAGGTAAAAGTTACATACACCACAATTCCACAATCAATAAAAAGTTATTTTTCTGAAATAAAGTAGGAAGAAAAATGATATACTTTGCTAAGATAGGTTTGGCATTAACTTTTCCAGCCAAGGATCACTGATGAATGACCATTGCCTGTGAGTTCACAAAATTTTGATCTGTGCTGTTAGGGCAGCTGTCAATAGTACCAATAATTTCAGATGTTTAAATTTTAGAGGGAGACTTTAAACTACAGTTCTCGCTACTTAGTGCTCTCTGCAAACCAATGCCATTCAAACTTGTGTATTCTGAAGAATCAAAATGCGCTCATGTAACTCCTACAATGACAAGAATTAAGGGAAATATTGAATATTAAATCTGAAGAAAAATATAGTACTACAGATTCTAAAGGGTAATATTAGAGAAAATTTTACTATTTAAACCAATAAATTAAATAGTTATGGGAATATAGGGAACTATATGCAGTATGTACTACTATAAGAACATCACCCGAAATGGAACATATGAGTGAAATTCTACAGACGATAAACCATCTGCCTTGACCAGGACTCTCCACTGGGTCATTCCACGTCACTTCATTCAGGCCATGACACCCGCCATCTAAGATTTTGATGAAACTTGGTATGCTGTATCCTCTGACATAGATATGAAACTATGAAAAGTTTTTTCTTCTCTATCTTGAGTCATTTTTTTCTACAGCCCTCTAATGTCACGGTGTAACTGAAGTTTGTCCATTCTAGTGGCCTCAGGGGACACTTACACCTCCAGAGAAAAAAAGTATCTGCCTCATTTTTCACTCAATTCTTATGAAAATTTGCAGTTTTATCAAGGAAAGCATGAGGATTTCATTAAAAAAGTATTATGTAGTTATAACCCCAAAGGTATCATTGAGTCTAAACAATTCAGTTTCACCGGAATTAAGAAAATATCTAGCAAAAACAGGGTTTCATAAAAAATTAATTATCTAGCAAAGGCAATGTGATAATCAAGCAAAATATTTTTTTCCCATAATACTGAAGATATTTCTCACCACCTCTGAAAATAAAAGTATTGATATTTTGTGTGCTTTCTGTGATAATGAATGTTAAATATCCAAAATGAGCATGTACTGTAGAAATTATGGAAATAAAGGTCCTATTTGACTCATAAGAAGAAACAAAATAAAGTTAATTTCTATGGAATTTTAAGTAATTTTTCTACTTACCATAATTTCAGAAGGATAGTTAACTAGTATCTCTGCAAAACATCTCAAAGTATGGGAAATTAGGTGACTGGGATATAAAGTTTAAGTAAGAAATATTTATTAATCTGTAGGGCATCTTTCATACCTACATAAGAGGTTACAACATACTAAGTTTATTCCAATTCTGAGTTGGTGGGTGTCAAACCTTCATTGTTCTGGATACTTTGGCATGGAATGACCCCACTACTCTCAATATTGCACAAAATGCTCAAGCTAGTTAAGTTGCTGAGGCATTATTCTCCCCAGTCGAGTGCTGTGGGCTTTAAAGGAAGCAAATTCACTTGACTGCTGGACACATGATACTGAAAAGGCAGTTGTATTGTGCCCATAATTGCTACTGTTTGGAGGGTTCAGCCCAAATTTTAAAAACAGAGGAGTCCAATTGGTCTAATTTTGAGAATGCCATGAACTAGTCATGATATTCCTCTAATGGCCAGTTGCAGGAACAACATATATGTATATATAAAATTATAACTATTAATTTTAATTTTATTTTTAATTAAAACTACCATGGTAATTTTCAAAATGGCCCACCTCTATCCAGGAGATGTTAAGTGAGGATTAACTTTGACAAAAATTTTGATGGAATACTCACCTCACAATCAGGATCTCTATAGGCTCTGTTGGTGAATGGTGACTGAACACTTAGAGCAGCAGCAAGAGATAGTACAGGCTCAACTTGGTGAAAGAGAGAGCCCATTATAAGCATTTTCCCAATAGTAATATCCACAGGTAGCTCTGCAAGTACCTTTCCAATCGTAGTTAGTTTTTCATTGCTGGTGAGAGCACCCTGAAATATCCAACATAAAACCGCAAAGAAGAAAAAATCACATTAATCTCACTGATTACACGACTATACTTCTTTGAATCTACTGTAAAAGAAGAACAAATTATTTAGTTTAGCCACAGTGACTTCAAATACCTAATGTAAACCCAAATCTTTATTAGCCCTCATTACCTGCTCTTTCAGCGTGAGTATAGAATTCTCAATGCTTTCAGCTGGAGGTGGTTCTAGAAAAGGAAATTTCCTTGCATCTGGCAAACCCATTGACACCATTTGAAGAAGTAAAGAATCCAAGGGAACTCTCTGGATTTCTGGGGCAGAATAGGGCTCTAAAGAATTAAATTCTTCCTCTGTAAACAATCTGTAGCAGACACCTGGTCCAGTACGTCCTAGAAATTTAAAATACAAGAATGAAAAGAGGGTCATACCAATGACATCAGATACTTATATCCATTAATTCAGTACAAAAAATATTCATATGGCATGAGGGAGGACAATTTTTCATAGAGATAAATTATATATGAGAATAGATATTGGCTTCCAAAGAATATTCGACAATGGTAATTTTTAACGAGTAATTATAGTCTTCAACAAACCAGCTCGTCCTTTCCTCTGCTCTGCACTGGCCCTGCTTATCCAAAATTCTTTTAGCCTTTGCATTTTTGTTGTTGGATCATAACTCATTTCTTTCATTTTTCCTGAATCAACAACAAAGCGAATGCCATCAATAGTTATTGATGTTTCTGCAATATTTGTAGACACAATACATTTTCTGATTCCTTCTGGTGGATAGTCGAACACCTTCATAGAGAAATTTAAAAAATCTGATAATTTATCAATCAATACTCCAACTGATTTTTCATAAGGGCCAGAGTATTTAAAGGAATAGCATTCATTAAATAAGTTATTTGACCATAGAGATCCAGCCCATAAAAAAGTTGGCACTTGTGGTTAAAAAAGCTGAGAAAAGTCAAAGGGCCAAATGAATCAGCAGATACACACTGAGACAGATAATGAGCTTGATTCATTCTAAAAAAACTAATAGGCAATCTATGAACCCACCTTATCTTGTTCCTCAATGGAAAGTGTGCTGTGAAGAGGAAGGATAATCCAGGTCTGTGACTGCTGTGCATAAATTTGAGCAGCTTCTACAACAGTTGATATTTCACTCATCCCACTGAGAAATATCAGGACATCACCCCTTTCATTTTCTGAATACAATAATTAGAAAAAATTAGTGATACAGTTTTGCAGTGCATTGAAAGTAAAACTGTGCAAAATTTTCACCATAGCCATCTCGTGACTCTTAGCCTTCAAAGTAACTCTACTGCTGCTTTAACTAACTGCCATAAGTCACATATTGCCAGGATCTGAATCCCTCATCACTTGGCTGCGGTTGTTCCAGGGAATCATTTTTATACGCTGAGTACTAGTAAGGCCCCCTATAACTTCAGTGTGAATCGTGGACTAGCAATACTGGGATATCTTAGCCAATCACCATGGGCAACAGTACTTCCCCTCTCTTCCCCATCCTCCTCCCTCTGAGACGTCACCTGCATTTCGTGTTCAGACATGCATGGTGAGCAAGGGGCCTCTCTCACTCTGTGACAAGCACTGACTTCACTACAAGGCACCTTGCATTTCCTGGCCACCAAAAGGGACCTCACTGCTACTCTCATCAAATGGACTTTGTTCAAGAACGTTCCATACTTGTATCACAGTATTTTGCCCAAAGGCATGTTGTAATTTCTCATTTAATGCAATATATGCTCTATTGTGGGATAACTTAATCCATTTCAAAGGCTGTGTTTCTTTTCATTTAACTTTTGTCTATGCTGTCTCACCTCAGTCTAGTCAGTTCAATTCAGTGACCATGAAATCAGTTTCCTGCATCGCAAAACCTGTGTTTATAATGGACAGGCCAAATCGACTTGCTCAAGACTAAAGCAGCATGGGTAATGTTCAAGGCTAATTATTTATCGCCCTCATAATATATTGATACAAGTATGTAAATTGCTTAAAGTAGACTCCTGTTCAAAAATATCCTACCAACTCAGAGCCAAAAAATGTCTAAGTTCCGAGTTGACATTGATGTAACAATATTCCGAGTTCACACAGATGAAACAATATAAGTGAATCACACACCCTGCAGCATGAGGCATGGGTGAACACAGCAACACTGCATAATCAGTATCAACGCCAATTGATATAAATTAACTGCACTTTTTGAATTATTGGACAATTACATAAAAGAAATGATTAGGACACATGGATAACAAAGCGACCACAAACAAAATTTCATGAAGCCTCAGCTTTGAGATGCAAATATTTTACAAAATTAACACATTACAACCTTTTTCCAGCTGAAATATAAAAACCTGAAACTGACAACGCATATGTCTATCAACCATTTAATGAACCATGGTCATAATAGAACTACTTGTGTTTGAGATACCCATTATCAAAGTGGGCACTGCTTCAACACCATCCAAAACTGGTAGGTACTTATCTTAAAAAATATTAAAATCCATTTTAAGATTTTAAATTTATCATTTAATACAGCAGAATAAATTAAGGAAAATTATAGAGTGATTAGTTTTTCTGTTGGTCTTTTCATATTTTTTTAGTGTGTGCACTTTATTTCAGTCCCGATGGTATTATGTATAGAAATAATAATGGCTTGAATGTCATTATTCCCATACTAATGCTACTGGATACTACTATTCTTCCACCCCTGCTTCTCAACAGTGCTTTTCACGTGACACCATCACGGGACTTCCTTTCATCTGACTCCTACCCTTTGAACTATCTGGCATGGGTGGCTCTACTGGGAGCAATATTAATGGCTCCCACCAGTCCAGTTCTAGGAATCATTGGAATGCGCAAGCCCTTTCACCACGTCAACGTTGTAGTCTACTGGAAAGGCATAATTTGTTGCGTTTATAAATTCAAACTCTAGCATATGGGCAAAAATCACAAATGGGAATATAAAAACAGATTGCATTACACATCAGAAAATTTGATTCGCCACTGAATGTTCCATGAATTGATAGAGTATATTTATTGCATAAAACCATCAGACATTAATTTTAGCTGGAGAAAAGTTGTAATACATCAGTGGAAAATGTTGTGTTCTCATTTAAACTATGAAAATATTCCATAAAGTGAGAGCTTCAGCCTATGATTACATTTAATGATTTTCTCGTAATGCATGGCAGATTTTTGTTTTCAAATAGAATAAAAATGACTGATCTGGAGGTCATTACGAATCAAAAAGCAAGATTGGGCTTCTGATATGTAACAATGAGAAGAATTTTAAAAAATTAATTCACATTCCACATTTAGGGGTGGAAAACACTACTTTTCACAAGTTTGGAAAATACCTTAATGAATGCCTTGGCCTTAATGAATGGACTTACGAATACGAACATTTAAATGTTTCATTCAGACAGACAGAGAACGAAAGGATAATTTATATGCTGTCCAATATAAAAGCGCAGTTGAAAAATTTAGCTGGGAAAGGAATGGTAAGTAAAGAATGATTTCACCACTTAAGGAAAGACTACCATCATAGATTCTTGTGTAATGTGATTCCCTTCCTCAAAAATTATTGGACATGTTTAATGATTGGCTGCATTACAGTTAAGTGCACTTTTACCTCAAACAGGGTTTCTCAAACAAAACATATAGACACAACATTGGTGTGAAGATAGAGATGGGTAAATTACTATAATTTCATTGGAGGTAATTTATCATGGTACTTTATCCTAATTTTCTGGTAATTTTTAATTTTCTGCAATTAACAGCTATTAGAGAATTTAATAGGAAAGCCAATGGCAATAGCAAGGGGATAAAGGCATTTAAACCATAGTTATTGCTATGATAATTGCTACAATTCACAAACAAACATGGCAGCTCACACGCAATTCGGCATACTTTTTTTGGGATGAGAAATTTTTGTTCAAATTATTGAAAATTATAGCAAATATTCCATAAATAAGTTGGACACACCTTTATTAATAATTAAGATTGTATTAAATGCATAGACTTGACTTAAATAATATGTTTTTTACATATCAGTATGAAAAATATCTCAGATGGAGGTGAAAATTACTGAAAATTACGATAATTTTCAGGAACTGTGGTAAATTATGTGAAATACCACAGTAATTTGCAAAAATTACCATGGTAACATTCAGAATGGTCCATCTCTATGTAAAGATGGAACAATGGCCAACTGCATGCAGAAAAAATTGATTGGACCAGGAATCAAACCACAGACCTTATGAAGTCATAAAAGATTTAAGTTTATGAAGTCATGTCAGATGCATAGAATACTGACTTTCTATCAGCCACCTTTCTATGACTGGAATTTACAGGGGGGTAATATCAACGAACATCTCAAGGAGTAGTCCATAGAGTATGCTAAGAAGTGGCCAAGCACATGGGAATATTTTTCTCATGTTTCTTTACCATATAATGGTTCTGTTTATAAGTTTTTTCCACAGGATCCAATCATAAAGTGATGTTGCAGCACATTTTTGTTCCTTTAAATTTCTAAGCCAATTCACTTCAGCCAGGTATTATGTGAGGTCTGATCTACATTAACACTTTTGCTGCTATTCCCGTCATTTGACGTGTTTCCTTAGCTTCTGAGAAATGTGGATCACGTCATTTGACGTGTTTCTTAATTTCAGTCTAATAAGTTTGGAAACTTGTCAAATGACGGGCTCATCCACTGATATAATGAGTGCAAGTAGTTAGTAAAATAACTGCCTGATGGCGTTTGCTGGTTGAAGTAGGATAGAAGCAAGAGAGCTGTTTCTGACCTATGTCACGACATGTGTGTGGTGTATCAAGTAGGAAAATGGTGCGTCATGGATTATCTGATGCAGAGACTGCAGATGCTTTTACCGGTGAATTGGCTGACATTATTGATGAAGAAAGTGATTTTTTTGATTCAGATGTATCTGGCAATGATCCCAATTATGTTGAACAACGTTTACATAGTTCGGGTATGTAAAAATTGCATATCGTTGATCATGCGGGCAAAATATGTTTTACTGATTTTTTACGATGTAGTTCTTACTATACTTGTACTTAACTTTAATATCTAGATGCTGAGAGTGACACAGATAGATCACAGTTTGAACATTTGAAAACTCCTACTAGGGGGCAAAACTTTATTCTACGTCATGCTGGGGGCAGAGTTAGAGCAAGAGGAGGCAGGGGTCGAGCTGCAGCATGTAGAACGGATTCTGAAGATGGCTGGACGGCTGTGGATCAGCTACCAACACTTGATATTTTTACGGGAGATGCAGGTATTACTGATGTTCCAGAATTAGATGAAGATAGTGACCTGCAAGATTTCTTTGAATATTTTGTGGATAGTGACGTCCTCCACCTAATAAAGGAACAAACAAATCTCTATGTCTGTCAGCATCTGAGAAAAATGAGAAGTATCGGTGAAATATCTCCTCAAAGTAGAATGGGAAAGTGGAAATCAGTCACTTTAAGTGATATGAAAAAATTTTTTGCATTGATATTTCACATGAGTATTGACCAGAAACCTGCATTACAGGATCACTGGTCATTAAACCCGATGACAGCATGTAATTTTTGCCCCAACGTAATGAGTTGTGATAGATTTCTTGTTATTCTCTCCAATTTCCATTTGAGTGACAATCGTTTATGTATTAAAAAAGGAGATCCCGGGCATGACCCTTTGTACAAGGTTCGCCCTTTGTTAGAAATTCTGCGACTTCAATTCCAAAGAGCATATCAGCCATGAGAGGACATAACCATTGATGAAGGGATATGTAAATTCAGGGGAAGACTCTCCCTCAAGCAATATATGCCTAAGAAACTGAGCAAATACAGAATGAAGTTTTATATGCTTTCTGAGTCTGATACAGGTTATGTCTGGAATTTTGATGTGTATTGTTGGCATGATAACAGAACTGTAAATGTTGTAAAAAGTTGCTAGGCACTTTGGCTGGAAATGGTCACACCCTACACTCAGACAGATTCTACACCAGCCCCACTCTATCAACTGAATGGGAGAAAGAAAAAACAGCCCTATTTGGCACTACTCAGAAAAATAGAAGGGGCATATCAATAGATTTGAGAAACATGAAATTGAAATGTGGAGAGCAAATATTCTGCCGAAAAGGCAATTTGTTAGCACTTTGTTGGAAGAACAAACATAACGTGCACATGCTGAGCACAAGACATACAGCAGAAATGATAACATTTACAGATCGAAGAGGTAGAGAAAAAATAAAGCCAGCTAGTGTCATATCCTACAATAAGAAAAAATTTGGTGTCAATCTCTCCGATTAGCAAATGTCATATGGAGCATCTGAACATAGCTGCATCAAATGGTGGCGGAAATTGGCATTTCATATGCTACTCATGTGCATTGTGAATGCTGTAATCTTATATAACCAGGTAAAAGATGAGAAAATTACCATCACGCAGTTCATTGCCAAATTATGCAGTGATCTTGTGGTCATAGAGGAGATTTTGCAGCCACCAAGATCGAGTGGAGCGCCACTAAGCCGGCTTACAGGGGGTAAGCATTTATTAGAAAAGATTCCTCCACCTGCTGAAAAAAAAGAGCACAAAGGATGTGCAAAGTGTGTTCTACAAAAGGCAGTAAAGAAGCTGGAAAAGCCAAGCGGAAGGACACATCATATCAATGTAGTGAGTGCAAAACCGCGTTGTGAATAAAACCATGCTTTAAAATTTACCACTCAAGAAAAAACTACATAAATTGATGTTATAAAAATGTATTCCATAGCAAAAGAAAGATTAGTGTTGTTTATAGGGATTTCAATGGCTTACACCATGAATTAATGTAATTATAAGTACATATATTCATTTCAGTTTTCACAATAAATAATGAATATGTTCTTTACCTATGTTTATGGTCAACTTTTTTTTCCACAAAAGATGCCATTTTGAAAACATAGTGAAAAATATTAAGTTAAACATATTCCTACCAACTTACAATAAAAAAGTAGAAGAATCAAGCTTTAAAGGAATATAAACAGCATTTATCTAAGTAATACAGTTATTTTTCTGTGATAGCATGAATAAAGCTTAAAATATGCAGCATTCTACAACAGAAATATATTTAAATGCCCAGCAGTGAGAGTGTTAATTTATGGAATCAACTTAGGCCTTACTTGGGTATTTCTCATTAATTAGCTGAAGAATTCGCACATATGGAGCTGGGTTAATTCTCTCAGATTTGGATGCCTTATCTTCCATGGAAACTGGAAGATAATTCAGCTTTATTGGAAATAATCGTCCAGGAACCTGAAAAAATGGCCAATTCACAATTGTAGACAATGACATATGCAATTACTACAAAAAAGAATCAAAATTAAAGATTTATGGTGATATGAGTCAGTGGAAAAAAACGAATGAATTGATATAAATTAACAGAAAATCAATGAGTACAAAAAAAACAATATTCTAACTGCACTTCTGAAGATAAGATACAACAATATATAATTAAAATTTAGTCAACGTCAAACAATTTTTGAATGAATCCATGCCCGCCACTTATTTTCATTATTTTTAGACTTGAATTTCATTCAAAAATGATATCAAAAATCAAGAATGAAAAACTATGATATACAAGGAAAGGGTAGGAGTCCACAAGAGACACAATATGTATACTAGGTTGAGTTACTAGAAAAATATACAGCCAAACCTCCCTTAACAGACACCTCCAAATAGCGGATACCTCCCATTAGCAGAGTGTTTTTTAGGTCCTGGCAGCAGAACATTGAACCTTATGGAACTAACACCTCCAAATAGCAGACACTCTTAATAACAGAAGCGGACAGCAGAAAATGTATATTTTTGCCCCAATTACCTCCAATAACGGACACACTACTTGCTGTCCTGTGAAAATTTCTCTTCCTCCAAACAAAAAAATGCCATTTCTTGAAAGCCTATTGTTTACAAAGAACTTATCGAGGAAAAAAACATGGAACAAATTGGGAGAAACACCTCATTGGTCTACTGGTTGGTGTTCCTTCCTTTTTTTATTGCCATGCACTCCTTACTGTGGGTGTTGTGGAATTATCGGTATGGGGTTCTGCTGACTACCAAGGGGAGACAGTTGTGTGGGAAGACTTCGAGTGAATGAGAAGGAAGAGGCTCAGGAGCAGCAAAGCAATATGAAGTCCTTAGACTGATGTAGATAAGGAAGTTAGAGAGATGGATGGAGAAGGCTAATTTGGGACCTCTCTACTTCTATTCCCAAGCTTTATGTGGCTACCAAGCGAATGCTTCAGTCCGGCAGGGATATGGAATTCCCGCAGAATTGACTTTGAATCATCTGTTTTGGTGACTGAGGCCCAACCGGGCACCTGGATACCAAAGACCTGCAAGCAGGCGTGAAAGACAGGCGGCTCTTGCCTGGGTACGTGGGATAGTTAGGGAGAGAGACAAACCTGAATGCACATAACTATAGAAGTACGCCAGACACCGAGGTCAAACAATAGAAAACAATGTAGAAATTCTGCGCTATCCAGAAATTGAAGGAAGAAAGGAAGAGGGGGATCACGAGCCCTGGCACAGGCACTTACAAAGTAGGAGAACTTTTGTACAAAGTAGCGCGAAAGTCGGAGTGTTAAAGGGAAAAGGAAGGGTATGTATGACTGTGGCCCGCTGGGTTAGTCAGATTTCCGACATTATGGCCTCAGTGTATCCTTTGAATTTTGTGAGGTGATAAGTGAAGACCCAGGAATACAAAACTGCTTGGGCATCATCCTTCAAAAAGTATTTGCATTTCATTACACTGAACAATAGCTAGAAAAAGGAAAAGGCTGTGTTTACGTGAGAAAGTTGACATTGTGCATGCATCAGACAAAGAGAAGTTAAGTCTTCATGCAATTGCAGAGAAATTTGGCAACGGGAAGATGCAAGTAAGTGACATTCTCAAGAGCAAGGAGATAATGTTGAAAGAATGGGCTGAGAACAAAGGTGAAAACATCAAGAGACAGTAGCCAAAAACTGATGGGCTGGTAATTGATAGCCTCACTTATGAGTGGTTTCGTAGGGCACGTTCATTTAATATTCCAATAACTGGTCCATTAATCCAAGAGAAGGCAATTGAAATTGCAAAAGAAATGGGCGTCTCTGACTTTAAGGGATCGAATGGCTGGCTTGAAAAATTTAGATTACATCACATCATATCATTCAAAAGTATGTGTGGAGAAGTGGCTTCCATGAGTGAGAAAACTGTGCAAGAGTGGAGGTCCAAACTAAAGGATTTATGTAAAACTTACAGTGAAAGAAACATATTCAACTGTGTTGAGACCAGAGTTTTTTTTCGTGCGTTATCGGATAAAACCATGTGTTTGAAGAAAGAAAAGTGTTCAGGTGGAAAAGCTTCCAAACAAAGATTCACATTATTATTATGTGCAAATATGATCGGTGAATGTGAAATGCCGCTGGTGATTGGAAAATACTTCAGACCACGATGCTTTAAGAACATAAATGTAAACAATCTTGGTGTTCACTGGTATGCGAACAAAAAAGTGTGAATGACTTGTGACATCATGACTTACTGGATTACAAAGTTTGACTGGAAAGTGGGCAGGGAGAAAAGAAAGGTTATTTTGTTCCTCGATAATGCTTCATCCCATCCGGACTTAAAGTTAGAAAATGTGTAATTAGTTTTTTTTCCACCTAATATAACATCTTTTTGTCAGCCTTTGGATCAAGGGGTGATACAAAACTTCAAAATACAATACAGAAAAAGGGTACTGAGGCATATTTTATCAAAAATTGAAGACAAAAGTTAAGCAAATGGAATATCAAAAAGCATCACTATTCTCGATGCCATTCTATGGACTATTTCACCAGTGAATGATGTTAAGGGAGCAACTGTCTGTAAGTGCTTCATTAAGGCAGGATTCTATTACAATGAGGAGGACAGTAATTCTATGATAGAGAGCAGCAACTCTGACCAGGAAGAACCGGAAATGCCAAAGAATTATTTTGTGGGTGAAGTAGAAGAGGAATATGCTACAATAGATGAGTGCTTGTGCACAGAAGACCAATCCCTCAGGACAAATGATCTTATTTCTGAGGCAAAAACGGGTTCTCCATCAGAAAACGTTGAAAGTACTGACGAAGATGAAGAAATTACCAACGGTGTGCAGGAAGTCCATACGAAAATTCTGACCACTAAAGAAACTTTGAGGAGTATTGAAGATATAAAGCAAGCTTTTATAAGCAAAGGAGATGCCACAGGACTGCAGTTGATTTCGCTGGTGGAATCACACGACGAGAAACAACTGAGTGAGTCTACCTCAAAACAGCAAAAGATTACAGACTCTTTCATTTAGCAGTGGTATGTACCATGGATTGCATGAAGTCACACATTGTTTTAAATTTGACATGTATACATAGTGTTTGACAGCACATTGTCTATTTCTCCAGTAGAAAATTTATGCATGCTGAATAACCTGATGCAGAAGAAAATCCAATGCTATTCATAGCTGTAAGCAATGCAAAATTCTTACTTTTTCAATGAAATATCACTTCAATTTTTCGAATTTATCTATTAAAATGAGAAAATAGGTTAACTTTCATGTTTTTGTTGACCTTTACTTACTGAATGAGTAGCTCAACAACCAAAGTATATAATTATACATAAAGAGCTCCAATAAAATGTATTTTTATATGTCATCCGCTTGTACTTTCTCTATTATAGGGTTTTCAGAGATTTTAAATTTGGTTTGGATAATGAAGATGCTAATAGTCATTACACAGACAACAATTAACAAGAGTTTCATTATGAATGTTTATGCTAAGAGTATTGTTTCAATATTTTGAAAATAAAAAAATTGATGAGAGGTATTAAAATTCTTATATTTTTATGAAACGACGCAGTTACAGCACATACAAACTGTGCTGTAAGTGTCCGGACAGCAGCCCCATCTGAATAGTGGACACCTCTCGATAGCATACAATTTTTCCAGTCCCATACATGTCCACTATATAGAGGTTTGACTGTATGTCATAAGAGTTTCTCCAAGAACACAGTGAGCATAATTTTAGCTCTACAAAACATTTCTATGACAGAATAAAAGTGATAAAGTAAAAAGGAGACTATTTAGAGAATTTCACTGTCGACCAGATAAGTTTTAGAATTATTTCTTCTTATACCCCATTCACAACTACATCAAGAGTATATTGAAACCTAAAATTTATTAAAACATACGTCATTTCCTCCAGTGCATTTTTTATACCTTCTCTTTTCATGAGTAGGGTCCTAACAACCCCTGCCTTACATCCTTGCAGCTACTTTGAGGTATGATGCACAGGTTGTACAAAGCCGCATTTGAAAAATTTTTACTGGGATTTCATCTGTTGTGTTTCCAAAACAAAGAACTAAGATGCAACTCTATCTGATAATTTTAGACAATTTTGCTGAATATTTGAAAAATGGACATTGTAATTGTGACCATGGCTGAGAATAGTGAACCAACTGGCGCCACAATACATAAAAAAGGTACTGCTCTTTCGAGCACTAGCATTCACAGATGAATTTTTGGGGTCTCATATAGTACATATTGTCTCAGAATGATAAAAATGACCAACTGCAAGGAAGGACAGAATGAAAAGAACAAAAAACTGACAGAGACGATGGACCGAAAGGAAGAAAGGACCAGAAGGTAAGACAGACTGAGAGGAATGATCACTCCATAGTCTTTTTTCAGTCCTTCTGCTCCATTCAATTCCTTTGCAACTGTTCGTTATCAAATGACCCACCTCTCTTAAAAGGCAAGACTTGGAGGTGAAACTTTGATTATACTGGAAAATTATATTTGTCAAAGCTTTTTGGGGGATCACAGTTCCTGCTCTAGCACATCAAAATACAAACTGCTCAAGGAGGATGGTGTTCCCAGTTATTATCCTACAAAAAACTCCATCAATTAACACTAGAGATTTAAAGCACATGACAAAATTTGAAGATTTACAATCCCATATCTCATGAGTACAACTAAAATATAAAATTAACACATGCACATACATTATGGAGAGCCATGATTATACCCAATTTTAGCAAGGAGGATACTGAACTCACTTTCATCCATAAGACCTTTATTCAAACTTGGGTGGAGGTGGAAATTTTTCAGGGTAAGACTGATTCCTAAATATGCACATTATGGAATGTGCTTCAACTGCGGTGCTTTGTCTATATAGGATAGGACATTGCACTATGGACCCATGGTGAGCTTTATTATGAGCTGATTTATAGTGATGCCACGTTCCTCCATTCCAGGAGAATTCCTTCTAATAATATCCAACCCACCTATTCTCAAAGAAGTCAGTCCCCTCCTCAGATAACTTAACAATCAAATCAAATCTTCTGCATACCAACCTGTATAACAACAGCTTCATTTGAAAAATATTCTTGAAAAAGCTTTATATTTATCGTAGCAGACATTAACACAAGCTTTAAATCTTTGCGTTGGTAAAGAAGGCACTTCAGGAGGCCCAGAAGGAAATCACCAGGCAGATGGCGTTCATGCACTTCATCTAGAACAACCACATCATAACTGGACAAGTTCTGATCCTTAGAAACCTAGAATAATCCAATGAACTGATAAAATACAGACCTGAGGATGAATTTATACGTTAGCATTATGTACAAAATTATGACTGAAGAGAGATATGTAACTTGTCACTGTTATGTACTGGCTTAAATAATTTTTGAACAAATAACCTAGTTTCACTTAAGTCAAAATATATTGAAACTTCAATTTTAAAAAGCTTAGGAATATGGAATAAATATCCACTAACCTGCCTCAACAATAGTCCTTCAGTGACAAACACAATCCTGGTGTGTTGAGTTTTGCTTTTCTCAAATCTTATTTGGTATCCAATTGTGGTGTCATATTCATTCAATGTCTCATAGGCCACTCTCTTGGATAAGGAAATGCAAGCTATCCTTCTAGGTTGGGTGCACACTGTAAGAAAATTTAAAGCACAAATGTGTATTTTTTTATGAATTAAATTACGAAGCAGCTCATTTCTCACAATGTCCTATAGATACATACAGACGTAAAATTAAATATTCAGCACAACATATGAGTTGAGGTAGTTTGAGCGAGATAGTTCATTATGGAGACCATATTCTGATTACACTTTTTTATTTCTGCACCCGTAAGAAGCATGAATTAAATATTGCATTATTAATAGTGTGAAAACAATCTTATATATGACTGAAATTTTATGTAATTAAATAAAAAAATCAATGCTAAGTCATTAATTTGACTTCTTTTTTTCACATGGTACATTCAAAACTTCTTTACAATGGAAGGTTTTTTGCCAGTCTGAAAATATTTGCAAAAATAGTTGAGAAAACATACAAACAATGCACTGTTAGTTTATTGACGAAATTTAGGTGTTATAATTCCCATTTTTTTTAAATAAAGCCTCTGTGGACTCCGTAGACATACCATCTCCCACGTAAAATCGCTGGTATTTTTTTCAAAAATTTCGGATAAAAAAAGTAGCTCGAAAAGAGGCTGATATTTTGGTATCTTTGGAAGAGTGAGATATTTCTCTTTAAAATGAGACCAAATCCATTGATTCTTAGGTGAAATGATATTTCACTCTAACTACCTTAAGCCACAAGTTTCTGGGCCGATATTATTAATCTTCGTAAACCACATTCTACATAATCCTGTAAATTAAGCATAGGGTTCACTAAATTGCAAAAGGTTTTAAAGAGATTATCAAAAATATTTACTAATGGGACTCCTTAACCAGCAAATGCTGACTACTTTGAACTTTATTCTGCTGAGCAGATAATACTTTCTACAACCATTCATGCCAACTCAAAATGCAAAGTATTCAATATTCCTAAGTTTGCGGTAATAGAAGGAAGGATATTGGTTCAGTTGGAAGGGAAGAAAATTGGCTTTATGGACAGGTAGAAGAGAGATAGGATATATGCGGAGACAGAGATAGAAACTGTGTAAGGAGATAAGAGTCTGTACCTGTAAAAAAGTGAGGATTTTTACTCTCGTCTGTTAGACCTATCTAGCCGCTCGATTTCTCTGATCGATTGACTCAATTGTAGTATACGGGAATATAAATTTTGTGACAAAAGACAATAGACATGTCACCATTTGGTACAATGTATTCAGTTGCACTCTTCCTGGAAGAGCATTTTCCTCATGCCAACACCAGCTGTATGGTAACACTTCACATTTCTTGACCAGAGCTATAACTTTTTAAACTTAGTGACACAAGATCATTTTGGTTCTCCACTGGGTAAACTCTCCATCTCTGCCAACATTTTGATGTAAAAGTCATCTATCATCATCGTGTCTCACAGAGTTCAGCCCCAATGGATAAAATTGTGTGCTAGCAAGATTTTCCACTTAGAAAAGTGTTCATTGCAAGTAGTTGTAACCCAAAGTCCCTGAAAATTTATTAATATTTCGTGATTATCAAGGTTAGACATAATAATTGAATAAAAATAGCAATATAAATAAATATTTGGGGGATCGGGTTGGTGTGGTGGCTAGAGTACTGGCTAACCATACGGACGGCTAGGGTTCATATCTCTGCAGAGGAGGATATTTTTCAGAGGAAACCCGATCCCTACTTGAGGGTCTTGTGCAGTACTCTGTCCATCGGATGAGATGTTAAGCCGTGGTTCCTTTGGTGTTTTTCGTAAAGAGCAGGCTAATGCCAATGCCGGTTTCTCTCCACCCTTCCTCCCTTACCTGTTCCCTATGGCGCAAATGACCTTAGCTGTCGGTCGCCTCCCCTAATATCCAATCCAATGCAAATAAATATTTTAAAGGTAACAATACAAAACTAAGGATTCATAAGTAACTAACAACAACCAAGACAGCGAAACTAAGAGACGAAAAAAATAATAAATATGCAACAAAGGTGTGCTGAATTTTCGGCACAAATTTGGCCATAATTTCGACCTTGGACATTTTCGCTCGCGGACATGAGCCGGACATAATGCGAGATGTTCTAAGTGCGGTAAGGAGATTTCAAAGTGCGCACTGTCGGCGATATTGCGCATTGTCGGCTATATTGCACGACAAGAACAAGGTGCCCTACTTTTATAGTGAATTCGCATCTGGCGGCCTCTTTTCGGAACTTTGTGGCAATAGTGCTCCTCTACACCGCCGTCTCAACCAATGGCTGGACGAACAGTTCCCCTACTTCCCCCTTCTCCACTGATCCAGAGCTACCTCCCCTCCTTTGACTGCGCCGACCGGACGTTTCATCGCAGCGGCTCTCTCCTCTGCTAGCCACAGAAGTGAGTACCTCGTCAGCAGGCATCGTTCGTCAAGTTTCGGCAGCTAGCCTTCGGGCCTCATTGTTGTGTAATCATAATTGTAATTTAGTATATTAAATATAGTGTGACTGTTGGAAATCATTCCGTATTGGTCATTTTTGACTCCTTTCCCACTGTGTCAATTCGTTTTTCCGCGACGTTCGTCGCAAAGGTTGTTGGGGGAGATAAGAAAGCGATAAGCACACAAGAATGACAGAGGGGAATAAAAGGAGAAAAAGTACAATGGAGAGGGAGAGAAATCAATATAAAAGTGTTTCCGAAGAAGAAATACACACATATATACACGCATCTTAGGGTTACCGTAGGAGGGGTAGTGGAGATAATCAAAGGAGTTAAGGACACAAGGAAGAAACAATCTGACCGAAAGCAGAGAAACAGGGAGCAGAAGAATTACATCCGGGAACATCAGGACCCAATTTGCGATAAGAGAAATCATGAAACTTAATATTGAACAATATATTTGAATTTATATATTTGAATATATTGAATATATTCACAAAACAAAAATAATTACAGTGACCAAAAACATTTGATAATAGACTCAAACTTAAAGCAATCATAACTCATTTAAATGCTCAAAGTTAAAGATTTATGTGTCAATGGTGAATGGTTAGCTCAAAGAACAATAATCCAACTTGTGAAATAATTGTATTAATCAATTTCTTTTGTAAAATTAGGTCCAATAGTTCTTAAGAAACCTGAAGGTTAATGTACACGAGTATATTGCCAATGTTTTCGTGAATAAATGTGCATGCCTGGTATCATATTTTATTTATTTTCTGCCAATGAGGAGCCAGAAAATTCGTTATTAAGGTAGGTTAAATTATGCATGACCAGTATCATCAAGGCATCAACTACGTTGGTCACATAGAGTACAATTTTACATGATAATCATATTCCCATATCCCATAACCAGGACAAAAAATTTAAACAGACTAAAACAAGGCAAAACTGGGAAATCACTTATAAAAGCTGAGCCAAGAGTGAACAGTTATTGTATATGTAGAAAAAAGGGAACAGTTTTTCACCTGAAATAATTCTCTGAACTTTGAAGTCTGCCTTTCGGGCCATAGCTACATTATTTATGGGTTGATGCTTATTCTAGAGGAAGGTAATCAGCATCACAAGGTTACCTGAATTCCTGTATTCAATCAATAAACTAAGACTGTTTTATGCAATCAAGTTAGGGTTCATTATATCACTTTACTTTCCAAAATATAGCTCCTCAAAATGGGGGAATGTTCATGATGCTGGTGCACACTCAATGCCGACATACATGGTATTTCATTTTTTTACTGCAATTACAAAATGAAATAATTACTTTCAGCTCTGGTAGCTTGTTTTAGTGCCAATCTCTTGAATTCTGAGTTTTAATCTAGCCACTAATAGGTAGGCAGAACCCTTCTTGGCCTCGATCCGGTAATTCTTCTGGGACCCCTGGCTCAAGTTCAAAAATAGCACTACACAGTTTGCCTTCTGTCACAGGGGTTCTTCCCATCAGAGAGATGATAAACACTCGACAGTCATGACAAGAGCGTTCAAGGATAAGTGTTACAAAGCTTTTCATTGACACATTCCTCACCATATATTTTTCACTGGGCAATTCTACTTGCAGTTATTAGAAGGCTGACCAAACCCTGTGCGCCATTTTCAACTTACACCCTAGAGTGAATTGTAAGCCTTTCTTCTCTGAGAATGGCTTACTGACTTTGCCTTGTATTTACATTTTGTATAGTGCTGTATTTGTGAAAACTCACCCCAAATAGTGATATGCATTTCTGTAGTGTATTAATGTAGTTGATGGCGTAGCCGAGAGATGGCACGCTATTTGAATAAATGCCTGACTGGCAGTTACACGCCAACCATGAATCTGAGTGGATGTCCCCTGTCTTATTCCTGTTATCCTGTCGGCCCCCTTGGCATAAACATAACAATTACCATGGAACAAGAAGATATTTTGACGTGCATATATTCCATGATAATAGTTCCCAACATAGAAACAGCCCTTTATATCGGCTCTCAACAGTTTGTAATAACCTTCCGAGCCATATAAAGAAAATAGAGGGGATTGGTAAATTCAAGAAGGAACTGTGTAAATATCTCATACAGAAGAGGTACTATTCCCTGTCAGAGTTTGAAACCTCATTGAAACCTCTGTAACTTAGCATATATTTTTTGGACGTGTTCTATGATTTGTAAAAAATCCTACGGAACAAATATAATCATTATCATTATTATTATCATTATCAAGACATTGTAGGATACTTCAGGGTCAGCTGCAATAATTTTGCCAACTGTGCAGAACACTTGATTGAACCCTTCAAACTTAGACAAATGGTCAACCTATAGTCATCTCCATCAACACTCTTAGTATCGACCTCACTGACTTCGTGCCGAGTACGGACCTGGGTCTCAGAGGACTCAGACTTTTATAATCGATTTCTAGTAACAATATTCGCCACCCTAGTTATAAATGAATGAATATAGAATTAGGATAACAAACCACAAAAAAATTATAAATATTTTATGTATCAGAAATGAAACACTTAATTGTATACTTAAATATATATGAAACATTTTTTTCAAGGACAATAGTTTGATAAAACAAAAAATATTTTTTAAATAAAAAAATAAAGCCTTCCTTCTACTATTTTTGAATGAACAGGGTAAACTTCATTTTTCCACAATGAATTTAATGACTTATGACCAAGGTTTCGACGATTGGCATCATCATCAGGTGAAGATACATTTTGTGCAACAACTTATATACTAGAGAGAGTGGGGAGGGGACTCTAGAGGTGTGGGGGAGGAAGGTGGAGGGTGGAAGGGAGGGGAGAAAAGGGTTGGGTGGGGTCTTCCCAAGAGGATGAGCCGAGGGTATGCGAAGGTAGGGGGGGTTAATAGAAGAGGGAGAGGTTGAGGAGGAGAGAGTGGGAAGTATTCAATTGATCATTTACAATGTCACAATTAGCATTCACAGATTTCAAAATTTCAACTTGCTTGAAAGCATTTAGCCGGGGGCCTTTACTTTCACAATGTAATATTTCTAAGGAGAAATCACTTCCGTGACCCTTATCCAACAGGTGTTTTGCAAAGTTAGAATTTGAATGGTCATTTACAGTAAACTAAACATAAACCTATGAATCGTTTTATGAGAAAAGTAAGCCAATTACAATCAAATGTTGCCAATTTTGATTAAACTCTAGTCAGTACCAAATTAATTTTTTTTTTTAAATCAAACTTATAACCTAACTCTTTTGGTTGGATTATATTTCATTATCTTTAGAATTCACAATTATGTATCTTAAGTATATTATACCTTGTCTATTTTATGTACTGTTTTGACATTATTACAGTTTTTTGGCACTAAGGGAAATTTCCCATGTATTCTTACTAAATAAATAAAAAGTATCAATTACTGCAAAAGACAATTGACAAAATGATCTTCAAAAATGTATTTATCAAGTCTCTGGAGACCCGAAGTCTGTACTTTGAGAGTTAATATAGTTCTATAAAGGAACTCCAAGTGTGGGAGAGACATTCCAGGGAATTTGCCCATCTTGAAAGGTTAGGCATATTGCCACACAAATCTTTAAACCAAGAAATATCCCCAAGAGTGGCAAAGCAATATCTAAATTCAATTATAAAACAATCAAATATGCTGACAGTGGCATTTGAAAGCAAGTGTCATACCTATGTTTTTGTATCCAGCTTTTAGAAGATACTGAGGAACCTGAGTTGACTTCCCACAACCAGTATCCCCTGCTATGATAACAATTTGGTTGGAGTTCACTGCATTTATTATTTCATCCCTGAAAATAAATTAAAAGGCGTGAGTACGAAGCCATTTTTAGCAACCATTAATAACAGATGAATGCAATCATGCCATCATATCATACCTGTATTGAGTAACAGGTAGACTAGCTTGGCTCTTTCTCAACTTCTTCAATTTGCTGAATTTTTCCTTCTGTTTGAAGTCCAGATAGAGGAGAAAAATCTCCTGGAAAGTGGCTAGATTCTGCTTTGACAGCCATCTCCCTGCTTCTTTGTCCATTGGTGGAAGGTTAGACTGTATGTCACTCAAACTCGCTAAAAAAGACATAACTGATGGAGAAGAAAATTAATCAGTAAAGCATGACTTATGGTTTTGAATCGTTTCGTTTGTGAGATCAGAAAATTCGACTAAAATCGTAAAATAGAATGAGAGAAAATAACCCACAAACCAGTCACATCCGACCTGGAGCCGGGGTTAGGAGCCACAGATTTTGCTTGCATCGATTCATACTTTTTCAAGAACTGCCAAAATTCAGAGTGTTCTGGTGTTCCATGTCTGATTAAGGAATTATTTTTGAAGTATACAGAATTAAGTTCATGTTTATAATCAAGAAAACTGAAGGTGTGCCTTTTTGCGTTCTCAGTGATGTGGTCTCTCGAATGATAAGAATCATCCGGCTCTTTTGTCTCTCTATATGACCTCGAAGATGATGGTTTCACAGAATTATGATATCGATGATATGGCTCCATGTCCACAGATGGGCTATGAAAGTGCTAGGGTACGAAAGTCAACATAACTTGAATATAGAGTGAATTCAGTCACTATTACAAAACAGAAATCACACACTCCTCTACCTATGAGGTAAGTCCGCACTCATGCGACATAGATGGTGGCTTCACGTAGCGTATTGCAATTAGAAATTTCCACATCATCTGACAATTTCCGAGGGCTCAAAAATACAATGCAACTAATTTGATACAAAAAGTTGCTATTGAGAAACACCTCGGAGTAATTTAGGTAAGATTTCACAACATACACGGATGACTATTCGCTACGGTAATAGTCCTCGATGAAATAATCACGTTAATTATTGGTCCGTTTGATACACATTCCCACACGCTCCTATCTTCCTTTGTACAAACTCGACTTCATACGAAGTTTGCTTTCAGTATGAGTTGATCATTTTACAATACAACTTTCCCCAAAAATTTGAGACTAATAAAACAGGTTCTCTTCAGTAAGAAGGTTAAAGACAAATCGATGAAATAAAGTTAATCTCCATACACTCAAATAGAAATACTTATTCAATCGAATTTGCGGGAATGAGTGTTTAAATCGCACGGTAAACATAAACATCAAAATATCGTATATCACAATAAAACACGCGAAATGCGCTTCCAAATGAAACAAAGGAAAAACGAATTAATAAGAGAGACTGGAAAATGGCTACATCTGCAAAGAAGCAAGATATGCCCCCTCCGGGGGGCTATGCTAAAATTAATTTTGCCAGAAGTCCAGCCAGGCAATATTTTAGTGGTAACTAGGAAATCCAATTTCTCGGAAAAACTTTTGTTTAAGAACTTAAGACTTAGATTAGTATGCAGGTCTTACTGATGAACCTGTCTTTGAGTTTTGTTGTGATCTTTCTAGCTTATACCTAATTTGTTAAATGCATTTTTAATGGGAATGGGATCTAATAATGAATGTTATTCTCTGTATTTTCAGGGTACACAATGTTTTTAGGATATGTTGGCATGACCAGTGCAGCTTTGTACCTTTACTTCTTACAGTGTAAAAAGAACAAACGCGACGAAGTTGAAATGAGGAGCTCGCGTATAGCATTGTATCCATTGTTGTTGGCTGAAAGGGATAGAGAGTAAGCAAAGAAATAAACTAAACTTGCTGTGATTGATAGAGTGAGGGTAATGCCATTAACTCCTTTTTCTCGCAGGTTTCTTAAGCAACTGCGAAGAAATCGTGATGAAGAAGCAAAGCTAATGGCGAATGTTGAAGGATGGGAGGTGGGAAAGTGGAATGGCGAGCCAATTTACAGAACAACTCCTCCTGACACTTTGATTACTCCTCATGTTACTGAGTACTACGTTCATTCGGCGTACAGGGAGTTTGCAAGAAGAGTAAACATCTCATTTTGGAATTAAATTAATTATGGTTCTTGTTGTAGGTAGTTGACTAGTACATGTAACTAGGTAAATTAATGAGGAAATCCTCGCACTGGTAACCTTGAAGTGGCTTTTGTAACTAGAGTAAGAAATGTGTGATGAAAATGAAAATTGATTGCCAAATTGGTAGTTGTAAATACTGATTGGAGAATATAAATACCTAATATTCTTGATCGCCTAGTCATCTTCCAATTTTCACGTACCTCTCTTTCTTAAGTTTATATTTTTAAATATAGTATGAATTTGCTAGGCATTGGAAGGGGCCTGTTAATGATTGGAGCTGCTGGTTCTTGAGACCAGGCCATAAATAGTGACTTGTACTTTTTGGGGCTTCTAGTATTTGTGCCAAGTCTATTCTAAAAAAAGTGGATATCACATTCATAGCAATATTACTGTCCCTACATAGGGATCGATACTACAAAGTTAAGTGCACTATTGTTTTACACCCTATTAAGCAGGTTTTTATTGCAGATTGCATTTTATTGCTCAACTGGACGAAACTTTAGTCCGTGCAATTTCATCTATGCCGGACTGTGATGGCATCTCTTGAGTGTTTATTTACTTGAGCTGAGTGCCTTGGAGAATGGCACTTTTCTGTAGTAAAGACTGACCTTCATTGGTTAATATTTCTTAAAAAGTAATCGATGCAGTCGAGGAAATTAAATCCGCCACAAAATCTAGTGTAATTTTGTTACTTCCATAAGTTGTTTGATCTGCTGTTAATGTTGATGCCCTCCTCTTGCATTTGATTCTCCTGAATAATTCATTGCCTCTTGTCAGTTTCTGGGTTTAAGTGTAACTCAGGTGATGATGCAAATTTAAAGCTACTTTTCAGCTAGTGAGCTATCCATACTATTATAAACTCCAGTGTAATTTTGTTTTCCCTCATTTGTAGAAATAATTCCGTAATATAGTCCTCAGAAGAATCTGTTGGAATGGTGAGTGCACGTCCTGAAGGGTTGGTATAAAATCTTAATGGAATGCGATGCATCACCCTACTTTACATATCCAGGAAGACGTGATGGAGGGGTCTCCACCCTGCAACCTCTCTCTATGTGCCTCTGGCTATACCCCTCATCCAAATTGTTAAAACTCTTAAATGCTTTAATTTGATTTTCCATAGCACATAATGAAAAGTAAATTAAAAGCAAGCTTATTATCCATGAGTGGCTGAAGAGATAACATCTCTCACTTGATTGGTCTAGTTTATCTTTCCAGGTAAAAATATTTGGACAACTAGACTGGATTTTAAAGTTGTTTCAATTGCAGATCTGATATTAGTAATTCAGAGTAGTTACTGACTAGTTTCAGAGCAGTTGTAGACCAAATATTTGTACGTGGGTTGGTTGGCTCAAGAACAGGACCTATTTAACTCCAAATCTTCAGTTTCTTTGGTGCAATTGAGGACACTGGGACTAGCCATATTATATCATTACTCAGCATTACCTCTACAGAGTCACCTGCAGCCCACAAGCTCATAAAAATCCACTGGGGAGGAGGATGCTGAAATAGCTTGACTAGCCAAAATACTCATCGCAAAATCATGTGATCCTTTTCAAGGCAAATTTCCGTCCATTTCATCAGTACTTGAGCCCTATAACATCTAAATACTAACCTATCCTCTATGGAATTTTACACTGGTGTAACTTTGTCACGAAACTCTGCGTATACCCTACACCATTCCCTTCCTCAACTGTTCACACCTGCTGCCCTCCTTCATAGCATCCAAATTCCCCCTCTATTTTTATAATCTTCTCCTCTCTTGTACATTCTTCCCATCCTTCCTTCTACTTGGCAGCCTTTGATCCATAATCATACCTTCCAATAATTTGTTCTGCCTCTTTTGAATTAATCTCTCAGATATCCTTCTCTACCATTTATAACACGATGTTCCCCCTCTTCACAACCAAGTTCATCCTCTCCAAATCCACCTCCCTAAAAATCTACCTTTATTACCAAGTTCATCCTCAAAAAAATCTATCTTTATTACCTTTCTTTTAGATTATCTATGAAAGGTTATCAAGTCAAAAGTTTGCACAGCTATGTGCTCTCAATTGTAATTTTTGTGACTATTTAACTCCATTCTGGGTGACTGAAACCCTTGAAAACTTAAGTTGTTTTGTACTCCAAGAAAGCTAGTGGGGAGAAGAGGAAGTGAGGTGGTATAGAAAAATTATCTCTTTCCGGCCATTTCATCAGTACTTGAGCCCTATAACATCTAAATACTAACCTGCGAGCCGCCACAGGGGGTATAAGGGCACCAGCCATGTAAAGGATAAGGTTACATTGTCCTTAAATTTCGAATAGCATGAAAGAGGTATGTCCGCTGGCTTACGTCTTCCGACAAATTTCAACCCGTCCAACTTGACGCACAGTCAACTGTGCTCGAAGATTTTAAAGGGTAAAATGTGAACTTGGGGACCGATTAGTTAAATTTCCCCCGCATATCTCGTATTTTTCCGTTGCCTCGCACATTTGTCGATATTTCGGTAAATGAGGAATAAGCATATCAGCCTTTATATGCGTCAATTTGCGGTAAAAAACGCTAAATTAGGCCTGTGGTATCTTACAGCTAGTTTTCCTTGGGACACGTGATTTCAAACACATACCCGAACGTGAATTTGAAATTGCTTCGTGTAGAGCGGTGAAGTTACAAAAAGTCAGTCGCGAAGTTACACAGTCGCGAATACATGACGCAAAATGGAAAATAGCTCCTCTCATTCGATGCACGCTACATTGAGAAAAATCGTGCTGTTTTCAATTGCGCAATTTTCTTGCCCCGAGTAAAACGAGTCACACGATGTCATCCGCTTTCCTAGGCATAGAAGTTCTTTATTAAAATATCAATATCGTGGTCAAAATGTATATTTATCCCGCTAATTCCATATTATCGTTTAATCGTCAACCATCCATCAGTTATGTGTATCGAAAAGGGCATATCCACGTCCTCCATTCAATGCGGTTGGGTAAACAATTTATGTAAACATTAATAATTTGGTATTTCTCCATAGTAACAGTATATTTCTCACAATTATGCACAGGGTCAAATTTTCCAGTCTCTTCGAAATTTTTAAGAATGACTTTAATTACAAATTCCTCGGGTAATGGAGATGGGTGTCGTGAAACACAAAATAGCCGACGAGATTGCTATAGTTGCCAAATAGTACCACCTTCAGGAAAGAAGAGCAATTGCCACGTTGATCCGAAATCATCCTTTCAAGGATGCATTGAGTTGTCCGTTGACAAATGCAAACTTGCCCACGGCACAAAATCACCAAAGGGGTCAAAATCAAAACTTTGCGTCCCGCAATCGCCAAAATTGAAAAGATCGCCCAATGGTTCAAAATCAGCTTTGTGCGACAGTCAATCAACATCCAAGCCGAAACAGTCCTACGGTATGCCATCAAGCTGCTGTGCGTCACATGCTCCAAAAGTCAAAAAGACGCCCTCCAGTTCAAGTGCCAAGCTATGTACCTCGCGCAAATCTTCTAAACAGGTAAGATTTCCATTCCTTGAAGAGGTATCCATATTCCTGTGTGATCTTTCCCGACGTCCCATGTCTCTCGTGTGAGTACCAACCTATTTCCAAAGTTTACTCTCACTTCCACCCTCGATAGTCTTGAAACTTTGAAGCAATATGACCCTTCAAATAAGAATTTTGATGGGTTGGTATGGCAAAAACTGGTGTCAGCGTTTGCTTTGACGAAGGCGCTATTAGGTCTCCGGTTTTATGTGCCCTGCAAGGGACGGTGGACTCCATACAGCACCCAATTAGGGACAAGAGTTCCTCTGAAAAATTCGCCCCAGTTGAGTCTCGAACACACGTCTTCGAGATTCGAAACAAGCACTCTAGCTAACGCCCCAAACCATCTCGGTAGAAGACATTGCGTTCCCCCGGAGGATACTATATGCAATTCGTTTGAATACCCTCCAGGTTGACGGGTTTGCAGGAATCGTTGTCCACATTTTAGTACGAAGCAATGACGCATTGGCATTCGTAACGTGCTACCTGGTATCGGGTGCCCCATATTCGTATCAGCTATTAAAAAATGTCGTCGGATTGAATAAATAGCCTTCTCTAACCTATTCAAACCGTTAAGCCAGTGGAAGGGGTTGCTGTAAATCACACGTACTACCCGCCCAGATAAAAATGTTTGCTTTCCAACTGCATTCCGATTGCCTTCCATTGGAGCAAATGGAAAGGAAGCGGAAAGCAATCAGGTAGAGGAAAAGAAATGGAAAGCAACCCTCCACAACTCGAGACAACCGGTAAGCAATGGAAGGCAATCGGAAAGTAAAGTTGCTTTCCGTTTGCTTTCCAATCACTTGGGAAAGGTAACAGAAAGCAAACATTTTTATCTGGGCGTTACCACAGATTATACTCTGTGCCATTACGCTTTTACTAGAGAACTGCCGCCTTCTTTATTCAGTGAGAGAAACTTACAAAAGGATCCCCAGAGGGCAGCACCATACAGAGAAACAAGAAATGGTGTGTTGATATTTTGAATATACCAACTTACAATACCTCTCCCCAAAAATCAACACAACATTATATCAAGGTGATCAATTTACTCCAGGATCATAGCACAATATAACACAAATACCAAAACTGAAACTAGAAAACTTAAGGTACATTTATGTTGATAAAAATCTTTTTTTTTATTGTCAAAATGAAACATTCACCTAGAACTATAATATACTCAAGGAATGAGCAAACTCTTTGGTACGTGCACCGAACAAAGGTTTGGTCAAAATATCAGCAACATTATAATGTTATAATTACTATAGTAGTCGACTTCACACACTCAAAAGTTATCTTCCCCTGTTTAACTAGATTTCTCACATAATGGTATTTCACCCTGGTGTGTTTAGTTTGGTCTGAAATTGCTTCTAACTTAGCAATACACATGGCACCCATATTGTCAGCATATATGTGGACCCCAGAAGTCAAGGGGTCTAAGTGACATTTTTGAAAAAAATAAGTTAGGTACAGGAATGGGATGTGAAAATATTAATCTTTTAGGTGGCAAAGGGATCCAAGTGATTTTCTTGACAGGTGCTGCTATCTAGGGTAATGCCTCTTAACTACTTAGTGGGTTGTACCAAACATTTTCAACTTTGACTTAAGTTTTCTCTAAACAATGGTTTTGTTACTTAGACCCCTTGACTTCTGGGGTCCTCATATCTTATACGGCTCTGAAACAAAATTCTCCTGATGTATTTCCTTCAGAAACTCCTTGAGCCACACAAAATCAGTAGAACACTCATACATTGTCACATACTCAGCAAAGGTTGAGAATGAAGCTACATCCACACTCTGCTTCTTACTACACCAAAATACTGCAGCATTGGATAGAATAAAAATATAACCTGAGATTGACACTGAATCATCCTTGTTGTTTGCAAAATCTGCATCAACATAAACCCTTAAACTTTGTCCTGACTTCAAGAAACACAAACAATACCTAATCTTTTGTTGCCTTTAAATACTGAAGGACATGAATAACATTTTTCCAATCTGTGACTAAGGGATTATGACAATACTGACTTACAAAACACACTTCATTTGCAATATCAACTCTTGTCAGGCCTGCAACATACTGGAGCATGCCCACACACCTCCTATATTTGACTTCACAAAACTCCTCAGCACATCCATCCCTTTTAAGACTGGTAGAGCTCATCTCTAGTGGGGTACTTAGCCCACGACAGTCAGTCATGGAGAACTCCTGCAAGATCTCCCCGATATGGACTTTTGACTGAAGATTAGAGTGTCCTGGGTAGGCCTTTGGATTTGAATGGATAAGAAATTCATCACAGGTCCCAGATCTTTCACATCTAATTTACTGTACAAGAATTCATTTTTCTGGTCTACAACCTCCCTTACCCCAATTAACAGGAAATCATCCACATAAACTGCAACGATTAAACCCACCTTTGAGTAAACACATGGGTCCTGAACACATTTGGACATACCATACTCAGTTAATAGATTGTCTAAGTGATGATTCCAATTTCTCCCGGCTTGTTTTAACCCATGCACACTCTTCTTCAATTCATACACAAATAGTAAGAGATTTGCAATGGAAAAACCTGGTGCTTGTTCCATAAAAATTGGAACATCTAAAACACTATTTAAATTAGCACCAACAACATCACAGTGGTCAATTTCCCAGTTATTTTCAATGGCTAAGGACATCAATAACTTTAGAGTTTTCCTTTGCACCACAGGGCTGAAAGTCTCAAAATAATCAATTTAATTAATCTATTTGACTCAAACGTCTCATCACAAGGCGAGCCTTGTATCTTACCACCCTTCCATTCACTCGTTTGATAGTGAATACCCACTTACTCCCTACAACATTAGAATGCTCTGGACGAGGTACCACCTTCCAGGTGTCCTGTTTCATCATATTATTCAATTCAGTCTGCATGGCATCTCTCCAATGATGTGCATCAGAACCACTGAGTGCCTCCTCCACACTCATTGCCACACACATTGGGTTGGACTGTCTCGTGATGTATTGGCCATCAGGCAGCAGGGCAAAGTACAAACTGCCTTTGGGACCAGTTGTCTTTTTGATTACCTGGGTGGCGCCCCTCTCTGGATTTCTTGTCGAATTTTCCCAACGTCTGGAACTTCTCCTTGGGCCAGCGCTTCTCCCTGGACTAGCTCCTGGAATAACTCCTCTTCCTGGACTGGCACCTGGAATGGCTCCTCTCCCTGGACCGGCACCCCTCCCTGGACTGGGTTCTGGAATTGCTCCTTCCCCTGGAATGGTGCCTGGGATGTCGCCTCTCCCTGGACCGGCATCCCTCCCTGGACTGGTTCCTGGTATGGCTCCTCCCCCTGGAGTGGTGCTTGGGATGTCTTCTCTCCCTGGGCTGGCACCTCTCCCTGGAAAGGCTACTTCCAAAGGAATGGTGCCTGGGATGTCTCCTTTCCCTGGGCTGGCACCTCTCCCTGGAAAGGCTCCTTCCCAAGGACTGATGCCCGGGATGTCTCCTCTCCCTGGACCGGTGCTTGGGATGACCCCTCTCCCTGGGCTGGTGCCTTGACAGGCACCTGGAATGATGATGTTCCTCCCAGGAATGGTATCTCTCCCTCAACCTGGAAAGTGCAGGGCTTTTCTTCTCGGTTTTCTTGACAGGGATCCTTGGATTTGAAGGGGAATATATTCTCATAGAAGATCACATCTCTACTTATGATCATCTTCCTTTGCTTGATATCCCAGATGTGGAACCCTTTGATGCCTTCTGGGAATCCAAGGAGCACACACTCCCTTGCCCTCAGCCCCAACTTGCCACCTCGATCTTCTTGTGGAATCCATCCCCAGGATTGACACCCGAACACCCTAAGATGTTCTATGTCGCTCTTCAATAACTTTCTCCCCAACCAGCGCTCCAAAGGGGCCTCAAAGTTAATAGATCTGGATGGCCTCAGGTTCCTCAGGTAAACTGTAGTCTACAGGGCTTCTCCCCAAAAGTAAGCTGGCATACCTGCCGCCATTAAGAGGCACCGCATAACATCGCATAGAGTTAGGTTTATGCGCTCAACCGTCCCGTTCTGCTGGGGTGTGTGTACAACCAACATGCAATGCAAAATTCCATTTTCATTGAGCAATGACTGGAATGCAGCATTCACATATTCACCTCCTTGGTCTGACTGAAACTCCTTTATTTTTCTCCCATGCAAAGTCTCACTTATCTCCTTGTAGTTCTTGAACTCTCACAAGCAGTCACTCTTCCAGGCTATGGCAACAGTTGTCACATGTTTTGTGCCTTCGTCTACAAAAGTCACAATGAAACGCTGACTACCCAAAGATGGCGGTTTGATTGGACCCATTACATCTGAGTGGACTCTCTCCAATGCACCCTCCACCTTCAATATTTTTTCGGTGGGAAAACTTGCACACTTCATCTTGCCTTGAATGCTCGGGGCACATGGGGTCTCTCCAACTGTTCTTCCTTCCTGAGGTAGGTCAAGTAGGTGATTCATCTTGACTAGGATTTGGTCACACAAGTGCCCCAATCTGCTGTGCCATGTCTCACGACTGACTTTTCTAGCCTGTTTCTTGCTCTCTTCATAAGCTCCTCTTGCTTCACCAAATGTTGGACCTGCAATTGTTGTCACGTAATACAGCCTTCCAATCCTGAATGCCTGGAATACTAGTTGCCCATTTCGCAAGCATCTGTTTGCTCCACTTTTGGACCTAAACTCAAGTCCCTTCTCTTCGATTTGCCCTTGCAATATAAGGTTTCCTTGTAAGTCTGGCACATATAACACTCCTTGAAGCTCAATATCTTTACCACCACAGTCGTCTGACATCTGGATCAGTACACTTCCAATGCCCTCTATCTTCAACGGTGTACCATCTCCTATTTGTACATCGTCAGAGTAGGGTTAAGCCAGTGGAAGGGGTTGCTGTAAATCACACGTACTACCCTTTACACTTTTAAGCGAGAACTGCTGCCTTCTTTATTCAGTGAGAGGAACTGACAAAAGGGTCCCCAGAGGGCAGCATCATACAGAGAAACAAAAACAAAAATTGGTGAGTTGATATTTTGAATATACCAACTTACAATAAAAACAACCCTTGCAAGAATTCTACGATCTCGGATTGCCTATCTGCAAGGGGCTTGCCAGCTGGAACTGCTTTTCACCACCAGTTGCTTTCTGTCATGTCAATGAATTCAGATCATGATTCCTATGCGCGTAATAATTATTCATGCTTGAGTTTCAACTAAGAAAAGGAAGCTCTCTCCCTTCGATTTGGGACAGGAGTATGTCAATCTGAAAAAAATTGGGCTCTTCAATAGTGATAATAGTGAAATCACAGTTTGAAACTTTGGTGGGTTACAACCATGAAGTTAAATTCAGAGACTTGAAATTATTTTACGGTTTCCTCAATTTTTTTCAAATTGGAATATTTATTGTTTTCTAATAAACTACATAACATTCCAGGAGCACAGCCAGGATTTTGTCATAAAAGTGAGTCCATATACACCCACATGTCATCCTCATTAAAGGTTCTGAAAGACAAAATCGAACTTATATTTATAATGGTATCAATGGCACATAGATTAATAGTCAAGCATCTCATATTTCTGAATTCCATAATAAGGGTTGGAAAGGACTCTTCTTAAATTTAATGCATTTTTCCTAATCAAAAAGTTACCTATTTTTTCAAACTCTGATATCATTGCCTTTGAGTGCTCAAGGGGACGGTTGTCATCCATGGCAATAAATGTGCTCTCATGTCACTTTATTATAATTGAAGCACTCAGGTATCTGGTGCTGAGGTACCTAAGTACCAGAGACCTCAATCATATTTACCACTGCGATTTTAACAAACATGATTTGAGAGCTTTCATTTTACCCAGAATGTATACTGTTCTTAGGGCCGCTACTTGAGGGTTAAGGGGTTAGGGCTAAGCGTCTGTCTCCCTAATGCCCAACTTACACCTCAAAAAATAAAAATTGTCAAAAAATTAAAATTATGCCCAGTGAAACCTCACATAGTGAATACATCCAATTGACAGACACCTAAAGATAAGGCAGTTTTTCAACCCCTGGCAACAGAATAAGGTGACTTCTGGAAATAATGTCTACCTCCAAATAGCAGACTCTCAATAATTGATGTGGGCAATAGAAAAGAAGCATTTTTCCTTCAGTAACCTCCATTAAATCCTGTACAGATGTCTCTTCACCTGAACAAAAAATTTTCTGGAAGTTAATACACCTAAGGAACTTTTTCAGAAAAAAATTTGTCTTACCTTTAGGGAGCAATGAATTATCCCTCGATGTGCAGTTAGTGAGGGAAGGATTAATTCACCAGACACATCCCTGGGCACCTGCACGGTGTGCTTAATCCCGTGGGACGGCGAAAGAAGGATTGGCTCCAAACCATTGGGGAAAAGGGTAAGGACGGGGTTTTAGGATGGATAGATTCAAAACCCGGTCAGAATTAATTCGATTGCGTAGTGAACCAAGAAACCTGGTTTTTGCTTTTTGGCATCAGAAGCCTGAATTCTGCTATATTGACTTAAGAAGTTCCGAGCCTCCCTTGCCTATAATTGTGCCCACGTACATCCACCGGCAGCCATTCGAGCCCTGCTCATACAGACAACAAAAGAAGCTCCTTTCCGCTGGTCACCCCTCGCCACAAGGGTCGGTTGGAACGTTGGAGCCAGCGACTTACGATGCTTGTGGAAGGCGTAAATGACTTTGTTACCATCAGCTACCACATGGAGGTGTAAGTTCGTCCTCTTGTCCTTCAGTGGCTCTTCTCCTCACAATAGTGAGTCGACCCCACAGTGGACTTCACCCGATAATGTACAAGTGATCCCGCCTGTTCCTTTTCCACTCACTGATTAAGATTATGTACTTTTTTGCTGTTGGATAGTCCTATCAATTGATGGTTTTGCCATGACTGTCAAGAGAGATGATGGTCATGGACTGGCACTGGACAACAGCAGGGAGTGTAGGAGGGGAGGAAGTGAAAGGAAAGAAAGATGCGCTCAAGATCTGGGATTAGCATAATGCTAGATGCAATCCTCATAGTGATATAATTAAGAATGAGCAAGTGGTGGAGGGGGCACTCAATGGCAATGTGCCATTGAGGGCCGCTAAACCTGACCTATTTGGGGAAATGATAGTTAAATAATTGCTCTATGGATTAAAAAAAATCATTGCTTCATTCCATGATTTGCATTGAAACACTTAATTTTGTAATATTAAAAAATAAGTTCAATAAAACATATGGGCACCTTTGACATAGTTACTGAATGAGAGGTGAGTTGTAGTTACTGTATTGAGGTTGAACAGCAGAAACCTCTCATTAGTGGATGATTTTTCTGGATCCAAACATTTCCACAAATGGGAGGTTTGACTGTCCAATGGAATAATTTAATAGTATATAAATTTCAGATCACAAGAAATACATGACAAAATTTTATCTTTGAACATTTTTCTTTATTTCTTAGAGCATGCGAGGGAAAGCATGCACAAAAACAGGAGATAACTGGTGTGACTGTAGAAACATGCCAACAAAAAGGATTGATTGTGAAAGAAAAGTTTGCATTGTTCCTGATGAAGGAAAATTCATTAACAATGAATGGTGGTGTGATTGCCGAGGTGTCAACAAAAAACCTGGGAAAAAACTTTGCATAAGGCCAGGTCCAATTATTCCCAAGGGAAATCTCCAATTGACAGGTTTACCCCTGGAGGGCGACACAACCTATAAGGTCAGTTATAGGCAAAATCTCTATAACTCACTGGAAAATTAGAAATTAAGTTTGATTGAGTATGCAATTGATTGCATGAAGCACATTATTGAAAGTTAGTATGAATTAAATAAGTTCCCTTGATGCTTATGTAAGAACTGCTTAGAATTGATTGTTTGTGTTCAATCAGCATTTTAAAATGCCAATTTTTTCTCTAAAAAAGAATTTAAATATTTTAATGCACTTTAGACACCTACTCGTAAAGATGTGTACCCCATGTGCCATGGACCCTGTTTGTAAACAATTTTCACTTGGGTCATTTTAGAACATTTTTGGAGATACTCTACATCTCACTGTCGAATTCCTCTAAAGACCTAATTTGAGGCTTGACTTCCTAAGTTTAGTCTAACCATAAACTCTTATGCATTTGTCCAGACTGATTACACAGGCAAATATGGACCTCCACGAGAAGCAATGAGACCAAAGGGTTCAATAAATGACAGATGTGGGTTAATGTCTGGCCTAACAACCCA
Organism: Ceriagrion tenellum; assembly: GCA_963169105.1. Classification (NCBI taxonomy): domain Eukaryota; kingdom Metazoa; phylum Arthropoda; class Insecta; order Odonata; family Coenagrionidae; genus Ceriagrion; species Ceriagrion tenellum. The sequence goes on along the minus strand of OY720641.1, from coordinate 84,378,071 downwards.
GAAAGTGGATTACCAACCAAAGCCTCACAGTAAAAGAGATCCTATTTATCCTCCTGGTTCTTCGCTTGGCTCAACAGGCCCCATGGAAGGTAAGACATCTTGATGAAGGAATGCCCAAATTAGGACTTGAGTATACATCAATGCATGAGAAATTTTCTGTAGGGCTAAGAAAGGTATTATATTTTACTCAGTGTTACAGTTAGTGGGCCTCTTATTTCATATACACACCAGTAAAAAACAAAAACAAATGTCCCCAATCTATTGGTGATAATTAAATATTAATATCTGAAGTTCATGCTTGGTAACCTAAACTCATTTTCTCGAATGATTTTATCATTTAAATATTTTTGTCATCCAGGTGAAACCACAACGATGCATGACTACCCAGCACCAAGATGTTTCGTTCCAGCCAAATCATTCCGCCCCATTCGCGAATGCAGGCCAAATTTAGACCCCATGCAAGATGAAACAACTCATAAAGCTGATTATGTGGACTGGCATTCCCGAGGTCCTCAAGGCCCATTTCCTTGGACTCCAGGAAATAAGTTCATGTATCCATCAATTCCTATGCTTGGGGATACAACTTATAAGACAGAGTAAGAACCATTTAGAGTAATACATAGTCTACTATTATCCTTTTCAAATATCTTCGCGACTGGCCCTTCATGCATGCTTGGGACGGCTCGAGCGGCATCGTGGCAGGAGGTGGGGCCTTCAACACCAGGGAAATGGGGTGGGGAGAGAGAGAGGTGGAAGTTGCCATGTTTTCTCTCAAGACTTTGCATGCGAATGGAAACGAGCTGGGTTCATATGGATGAGGAATCAGCGGAACGGTGTGTCTGCAGAAATGCATCTAGCCAATCCCAGAGGAGTGGGCGGAGACTGTTCCGCAGGGGGCAGAGCTTAAGCCTGCAGATCTTGCAGACAGAAAATTTTGATATTTTCACCTTTCCACAGGTGGAACTTGGCCTCAGACCCCTCAAAAACAGTCATAAATCAGCTTGCGCTTGAAAACAACAAAACTCCTACATTGAATGACTTTAATAGACAATGATGTAGGAAAGCTAACCTGCAGAGCCTGTGCAACTGAGTCCACCCACTCCTCTGTGATTGGCTCAATGCATTTCTGCAGACATGCCGTTTCTGCACCCATGTGAACCCAGATATAGACTGCCTCTTTGTAACATTCCACAATCCACCACATGGCCCATTATTGGGAAGGGCAGGAGGATCGGCAGGTGCTGAGGTCGAAGGGATTAACCCCTTTTCATCACTGTTTTCCCCATTTGGATTCCTCGTCTTGACCAATCTCAAGGGTCATAGAATGGATCATGCGTGATTGCTTAGTCAGTGACTGAAAAGTGCATAATTGTATGCTATTTGGTCTCATATAAATCAGAACTTATTAATATAGATGTTCAATTTAAAAATATGCCCGATGAATGTTAAGGAAAATACATTTGCCAAAAATAATTCCACTCGAGTCCACTTATGTGAAGGAAAGATATGGAGAAAGGTGATGGAGGAAAGAAGAAAGAGTATTAGGTCAATTGGAAAATGTGGGTAATAGATTCAATAGAAGAAAGATCATGGCACACCAAGCAAACGAATGCAAAGGGGGTTTGGCATAATAGTTAACCGAATCGTGAAGCCTACACGACGGAGGTCTTAGAGCAACTGAATTTCTGAAAGGCTAGGCACTGCATACTGCATTCTCATTGGTTTTCATGAAGTCATGTGCCCTCTTCTCTCTCCCTCAAAAAACTTAGGTCTGCCTCTCAGTTGCAATGATATTTGAAAAGGATTCTGGAGACCTTCAGGGGTGCACAAAAGATAATCACCTGGTGCCTGACTGCATTCAAGGTGAAACCCAGATAAAAATATTTGGTCTGTAACTGCTCTGAAAGAGAAATATCTGATCTGGAGATCTGTTACTGGTCTAGATTTGAAATATCTTTAAAATCGCGACCAGTTCAGTCCAAATACAGACCACTTCCAGATCAGCTATTAGTATTTCAGAGCAGTCACAGTTCAGTTTCAGAGTAGTTGCAGACCAAATATTTTGACCTGGGAATTTTCACTAGGACAAAATTAGTTCTCCACTGAACCTACAGCTCAAATTTCTAGTACTTTCTTTAATATCTCTCCTCCATTGTATCTGAACTTTCTTCTACACTGACGAATTTCCTTTGCATTCTTAAATAAGCTGCTGATTTAGTAGTATCACCTACTTGCTCATCTTAGTAGTTAGTTCAATCTTTTTTTATTAAATTTACCCACCTGACTGCTCTTTGAAGACCCAGAAGAATGCATTTCTTTTGCAACTTTTCTGCTCAGAATATATCATAACTTAGTATGTATGCCAGACAGCAAATTACAGCTGGCTAAAAACTGTGTCTAAATATACATTGTCCTAAATACCAAATGTTATTTTCAGCTACACCGTTAATGGAATGGGAGATAGAAGAATGCCGATATTACCTAAGAGCGAGGGGATTGGATTAACTGGAAATATGTCTGGCTGCACAACTTATAAGCATGATTACATTCCCTGGGAATGTGTCAACGAAAGTGGTGAGCAAATCATGGTTGAATGACTCCATAATATGTAGTAGAAATATGAAAGACCTTTGGTGTGAATAAACTTAAGGTGGAATCACATTTCACAATAAAGTGAAATGTATAAAGTACAAAATTTATTGCTGTAATGTACCATGGAGGAAACCCCTACAGGCATTTAAGACTTAATATGCATAAGAGACCTTACCATCTTTGGAAAAATCAACTTTTTCACATCAGTAATAGAAGAGCACTATCTTTTTCCTATGATCTCATTAAAAAAGTCAATTTGTGTCATAATTTCCAGATTACAATGCTCCTCAGGAACCAATCAAATGTTACAAACTGGAAGGTGAAACTCCTGAGGATAAGAAGTTTTGGTGTTACAAATCTGAGGATGTATGTCCTTACTATCCCCCTAAAGCAATTGATGGAGCCATACCAGGAACAACTCAGTGTAAGTGTGCATATCACTTTCATTCTAACCAGAATTTGATTTGATGAGATTCTGATGGTATTAATATTAAACCATTGAATGAAATTGGTCACAATTTAAAAGTGGAGTTAAAGATGCTTCTGAATCTTTGGAAAAGAAAACCAATGGAACAGATGATAAATTTCACTATCAGATTTTACCTTGTAAAAGCAACCAGGTAAAAATTATTGGTCTTTAACTAGACTGAACTGGTCTCGATTTTAAAGAAAATTCAAAATGTTTCAAATCCATACCAGTAACAGACCACTGCTATATCAGACATTGGTCTTTCAGAGCAGTTACAGGAGAAATATTTTTACATAGGAAATTTACAGGCTAATTTTACAATGGCTTCCTCGTTTTCCAGGCCCATTTTCAATTTACATGACTTTTCCTGGTATTCCAGGCCTGTAGCAACTGTAATGGGAATTCACTTTCACCAAATGTAAAAGTACCCGTCGAATGGCCAGTTGCAGGAACAACACATATGTATTCCATTGAGTACCTTACCCATTAGACATGGCAACCATTCAGTAAGCATCGCAGAAACATTCAATAAATTTATTGGTTTAACAAATGGCTTCATAACATATGGAATGGAGTTAGGAGATATGTAACCAAGATGGCAAACTCATAATGAACTGCTTGGAGTTTTAATTATTTGATAAAATAGTTGTTTTGTGACAAATGGTCAGATTTTTTACTCAGACTAAATAATTATTATGTGCATTAGTAATTATGCATGGGATAAACCACACTAAATTTTATCCTGCGAGATAATATTAGATCAAAAACTCAAAGCAATTAACTATAGGTGGATAAGTAATGTAACTATAATGAATGTGTTCCTGCAATCCAAATATTTTTCTGAGGTCCATAACTTCATGGATCTCATGACTATTGATTCAATAACTATATGTTCTTGCAAGTGGCCATTAAAGGGGAAAGGCTAGTGGTACAATGACGACCCCTACTGAGATCAAAGGCCAAAAGTGAAAGTGTATGATGAGGAGGCTGTAATAGCATAAGCGAAAATAACAGCGGGGGTTAATATCAAATTCCAAACAGGGAAAGGAAATTGATAATATAATCGCAGCAAGCATTTTACTTCATCTGAATAGCATGTTTACTGGAGAGGTGGCGTCTCTCACAGGGGACCTGGGTTTGACTCCCTGAGATGAAGAAAATTTTTCGGGGTAGAACTGATCCCTCCTTGATATCGAGTGTTGCTTTGACGAGAGCACTTTAAAAGTCGTACCTACTCAGTTAATTCATCAGATAGAGCATAAACCATGGTCCCATTGCTGTCTTCGTTAAGAGAATCCCAGTGTGGGCAGAAGGCCTCTCTCCTTCCCTCCTCCCTACTCCTAAGCTAAAGTATACCTTCCCTCCAGGCCGGAAGGACTGAATCATGTAGAGCAAACTTAAAATCATTGACAATGATGTGCATCACTTCACTCCTTAAGACATTTACTTTAACATGAGCGTATCATTCAGCCACGTAACACTCCATTTGCTGGCACACCTGACGGTATGTCAGCATCATCCAATTACTATAAAATTCAATGATCTTTAATTTGCATCATCATCTTTGCAGATGTTGTGACACCTAGTGAAGGAGAAAAACCCTGTGTAGCACCCAAACCACCTTTCAACACCTACTCCTGTGATCCTGAGGCAATGCTTCGAATCACTTGCCCCCCTAATGCAGACAAGAACGGTTCAGAGAGCCTCTCAGGATGCAAGAGTGAAAATTCCCACTCCTATGCATCACATACTGCAAGGCATGAAAATAACTGTAAGGACTACAACTACTCAACCACCGCAACTTGTGGATCTTCTAAGAGGGATACTAAGCAACACAACTACAACACTGATCCAATTCGTACCACTGCAAACTACACTTCAGCCAATCAGCCTTGTGGACCAGATAACTACAGTTATTCATTTAATCAAGTCTGTCGACCTTCCTATGTGGAAACAAAAAACTGTAGCCATGAGACCAACCAAACCTGTGGAACTAATGATTATAATAACACAGCCAATCAACCATGTGGATCATCAAAGAAGGATACAAATAATATTAACTATAATCCCGATGTCTGTGCAACAACAAACTACATGAGTTCATCCAAACATCCCTGTGGACCGGATAACTACAATTACTCATTTAATCAAGTCTGTCGACCTTCTCATGTGGAAACAAAAAACTATAACCATGAGACCAACCAAACCTGTGGAACTAATGATTATAATAACTCAGCCGTACAACCCTGTTCATCTCAAATGAAGGAAACAAAGCAATATGACCATAATGCCAATGTCTGTGCAACAACAAACTACAAAAGTACATCAAAGAATCCCTGTGGACATGATAACTACAGTTATTCACTGAATCAACTGTGTCACCCTTCCAAGCAGGAAACGAAAGACTATAACCAAGATATATTTCAGGTCTGTGGAGCCAGTTATGATCAACCCTGTGGATCAACCAAGGTAGAATGTAAGGACAAAACCAAAGGCTCCAACCACAGCTGTGGATTCAAAGTTCAAGAGTCACAGACTTATGCACCTTTTCAAGAATGTTCCAACAATAGACAGGAGGCAAAAGCTCCTCCAGTAGCCTATAACCCTGACCCTTGTTGTGGCACAGCTACTCAATATAAACCAAAAGAGACAAGCACAACTTCACAAAGTAAGCCATTCTACTCTATCGGTCAGAAATTTGACCAAAACTGTGCCTGTATGAGTCAACCAACAAGCCGCTTCACCACACATGAGGAACGAGTGTTGACAGTTCACTGTTAAGTAACAAAGGAAAGTGTATCGCTACTCCTTCAACATGTAAAGGAATTCTCGAGAACAAAGTATTATGAAAATCTACATCTAGGGTGGACAGTATCATAAATTATTAATACAGCAATACCTGGGATGTGTTTACCCCTCAATGCATTTTGACTTGGGGTTAATTTCCTCAACAATGAGAGCTATTTTAAATTAAGCCCTCGTTGAAAATTGTCGCTATGCTAATGGCATACTTGTGGAGTTACATTGTGCGTTTATCAAGTCCTTGGCCTTCACAATCATGTTGTTTCTATATTATGTACTGTTTAAATGGATTTTGTGCAAAAATTTATTTTGTCTCTGTTTGTTAAAATTGTAACAATGTTATCTTTTGATATCAAGTAATTTGTAACTCTTTTGTCCAATAAAACACTTCTTTCTCTCACACAGTAAACACTCATTATTATGAACACTCAGAAATATTAAGTCAGAGCTAAATGTAATACATAACTAAAATTAGGACTTCCAGCTCGGTACAATGGTAAGGTAGTATAAGGATTCTGATGTCATTGCCATGCAGTAACTATCACTTTGTACATACCTATGTACAGTCATGTGTTTAGATATGGCAATATTTAACTGGCAAGATTTGCTATACCATATTTAACGATGTTAATTTTAATGGAGGCTTTATTATATAATTGTATAACGAAGATCTTACTTTGTGGAATATTTCCATTATTGAAATAAGAACACAACTTTGTGTTTTCCACTGATTTATTAGATTGAACACATCCAGTTTCAGGCATCATGCCATCATCAAGAGCAGAGTATTCACTGCCAATGCAGTACTGATGGTGCCCCCAACATAGCTTCGTTGTGGGTTCCTCCAGGTGAGTACTAACAGGGCGCCAGAACAGATAGGGGAAAGAAGATGGGACAATCTCCGTCTGCACTAAGGCGGGAGAGGGTAACGGAGAGGAAAGGGGATACCTCGTAAGCCAAAGTTTTTTGATTTCCTGAGACTTACCGGGTGCTCAACTGCCGTTCACACTCATAATGGGAAATACAGAAGCTGGGATAGGATTAGGGAGTAAGGGAATAGGAAATGGGAGATGGGAAATAAAAGGGAAAGAACAAGGAAAGGGGATGCTTAGGGACTATGGACCTCCTCGCTCAACTTGCTAGCAGTAAGACTCTCACTGCTAACTCACTATAGTGACTCACTACACTACTGTAACATAATAGTTCAAATTATTAAGTTATTTAACATTTTAAATATTAAAACGATGACTGTTTACGATCTAACTCCAAGCATAAATAAAAAATAAAGAATCTCAACAATGGGGTACAGCGAAGGAGACGGTGGGGATAAACAAGCAGAGAGAAAGAGGAGAGTGAGGATTTTGCGTGTGGAGTACTAAAGGTAGTGTCACAGTGTAATTAGCTTACCTTTAAGTTCTGAAATAAATTACTCAAACTTCTCTGGATTGGTTATTGAAGAATATATTCTGGTGGCCATTAAAAAAGTGTTTTACTATATACTATGTGCTCGCTATTCTCTCGCTACTACCACAACTGTGCTACTACTATAGCCATTTCAACTCGCACTCACAGCCGAACTCCTCAGCACTGCCAACAACACAACCTTGCTCTTCCATGGCTGGCCAACTAGATTTATATAGGCTGGATGCGAGTGGCAACCCCACTTAAAAACATTACGAGGTAGGCACTTTCAATTTTTACCCTTCTACCATATTGGTTGACCCCGATTTTCCTAGAGCACTTACAGGCTGATACACTAATTTTGCGATGTTACCATGTTTTCTACGGATAACTCATGTGAAATCAACAAGCATTTAATTCCTTATTATTCAGTCTCATTACATATTTTTCTATTGATATAAATGAATAATAATCTGCATTCCCAGTGAAAACTACAGAAAAATTGAGTGGAATCCATAGCACTAAGTAACCAATATATGTTTCAAGAATTAGTTGCCTTCAATTGCAAACAGATGGTGGATATTCTTGCTTTACTTCCGCAAAGTCATCTATTCCATAGTGATATCCAAAGGAAAGTAAGGTAAGAGCAGGGATAACCAATATGGCTGTTATGTATTTTGGTTTTCAGGCTACAGTTTGATGATGTAATGCTCCTCCATCCACCTCGATGGGAGGTATGGCTTGGGTATGGTTGGATGGCTGAGGGAAGGTGTGAGTAAATGGGTTGTACAGTCAGTCATTCTCTCACCTGCCTCATGTAGAGATGGGTAAATGACCGTAATTTTCATTTCAGGTAAACTGCCGTGGTAAAGTATGGTAATTTTTAAAAATTACCATAATCTTCCGGTAATGCCATGGAACTTTCTCAGAGGGGTTAGGGATGAAACTACTGAAATGGCATGCTTTTAACAATTAATTTAGTTTTCTACCTTCTATGCAAGCTTCATATTTTATCACCTTTAGTTCTCTATTATAGTCAGCATTTTGGAAGATAATCTTGACTAATTTGTAATTCAAGGCATTGAAGGCAAAGGTCTCCTATTGAAATTGGTGACATAAATTTGCAGAAAATATAAACTGTACAAGGTTTCTGCTGAATTATAAAGTCATGAGTAATGCTTGATGTTACATCAAAGTACCTCATTAACCCTTTCGTGCCAAAGCCTCTCGAAGGGAAATGCTTCCCATGATATGAGTAGCATGAGAATTTTCTGTACTCCTCTCCACTGAGCTCTCTCGTGGTGACGAATCGCTCGGGTATGCCTTTCACCCATTTTTTATCCCCACTCAGCGGGACACCATGCCCTTCCCCTAGGCACTCAGCTCAACCACTCAACCCTTAGCAACCCCTCTCTCAGCAGGAGGCCACTGTAAATTTGTTGCATTAGCGGTGGTTTTATTTAAATAATCTGTTACTGTGTACTCCAAAAATTATACTTTTAAATGCATGTCTAATGCTATTCTGAGTGTTTTACAATTTTAAACAAAATTAATATTAACAAATTTTCATTGAATACTGTGCACCTGATGATGGAAAAATAGCCCAAACCAGTAGTGCTAAATGCTGTAACATACGTGTGGCCTGTCTACCATATTGGTTGACCCTGATTTTCCTAGAGCTCTTACTACTCTACTATTACTTATTTTTCTATTGATTTAAATGAATAATAATCTGCATTCCCGGTGAAAACTATGGAAAAATTGAGTGGAATCCATAGCATTAAGTAACCAATATATGTTTCAAGAATTAGTTGCCTTTGATTGCAGACAGATGGTGGATATTCTTGCTTTACTTCCACAAAGTCGTCTATTCTGTAGTATTATCCAAAGGAAAGTAAGGTTTTAGTATCATTTGTTAGCATGCTCATATCATAAAATCATGCTCCCAAATGCTTGAGGCATATTCAAGATATGGTCTAACACATATAGTGTTATACAACTGTTAGAGGGATTAAGGTGGGACCCCCTAGAGACTCGGAGGCTGCATGCTAGGCTTAGGCTGCTTGAGATATTCAGAACTGGTGTGTTTCAGAGTTACACAGAGAATATTATCATGATGCCTCACTACATTTCTAGGTCTGACAGATGCGATAAAATAAGAGAGATACTCTGCCGAACAGATAGGAACAAAAACTCGTTCTTTCCATGCACAATAACCGACCACAATAAAAAATGAGCTCCTCTAAATGCACTCCCATAGTACATGTCACCATTTCACCTCCAAAAATTTTACATCTTTACATGGCTGGCGATCTACCACCCCCTGCCACACGCCCATGCAGCGGCTCGTAGGGTAGTATGTGGATGTAGATGAAACCCTATATAAATAGCATCTCTTTCACTTTTTATTGAGAATTTTTCAACTGTTTTGTAAATAAATCCTAGTTTCTTTAATGAAATGTCAAAAATGTTCTGTATGTGTTTTCTCTACGTTAGGTCAGAAGTCTAGGAGATTCCTTCAGGTAGGTGATTCTTTCATGTGAGGTATTTGCTTTCATTTGATTCCTGTACATTAACACATTCCAATTTACAGATTTAGCACCAGTGTGACTTCTTCTGTAAGAAGATTACTGCAATGTATTTTCTATAATGTTAAGTTCAAGCCCTGAATCAAGACACCACAATTTAATGCTACTAAGGTCGGGTGAGGGAGCTTCTAAGTCAGTAATTGAGGCATTTTCTTGGTAGACAACAGCATCATCTGCAAACAATATAATTTCACTACCTACTCTAAAGTTAATGCTCCTCATGTATAAATGAGGAATAAGAGGAGGCCAATCTTATTTCCTTGAAGGACACTGGATGTCACTCTAGCCATACTGGCACTTACGTCATTACTTTTTGTTGGCAGACAATATGAAAATCACTTATTCAATTCACTATTTTTTCATTTATTCCAAATGATCATAATTTTAATATTACATATTAAATTTAATATTACATATTGTTCTGTGAGGAATCTTGTCAATGGTTTTCTTGAAATTCAGGAATAACTGTCAACTTGCTTTTTCACTAAACCTGATCTTAGAATATAATGGAAAAAATGCGAAAGCTGGCTTCTGTGAGATCTCTTCTTCAGGAAACCAAGCTGACTATATGGAAGAAGTCTTGAAAATATGTACAATCTAAGGTAATTGTGGTGACCTGTGATGTCAGCTCGGGTTTTGGGTTATAATAGCTGTCATCAAAAAGGAAGCAATTATGCGTGGAAGACAGTTTAGCGAGAGCATAGATTTCATAAAAAATAACTAGATTATAATTCCTACTCAAAAGTATTTGTATTTAAAGCTTCATGCTTCTTGAGAGTAAGCTGGTAAATTCAAAGGTGAATAATTATCATCAGATGGCATTGAGGCAATTGAAAGCTTCCGAACTGAATCAATGGAGTTTTTTACAAAATTCTGTTGAAAAGACTGAGTTCTCCCTCAAAATGAAATGAAGCTAGCATACAAGTTTGTGTGCAGGTGTGGATATGCTGTACTATGGCCATATAGGAACATTAACCTGGTCAATTTTGACTGATCCATATGGCCGTGCAAAAAGGGTTTTTTATTTGGATTGAATTATATCTTTTGCTCTAAATAATCTATTTCAAGTGTTTAAGGTTGACATCTACATGGTTCATTTTCCAAACCAAGAGAATGACAAGCTACCAAGTGCTGCAGGAAAGTAAACTCCGAGTTATCTTCAAGCGAAGAAATGATACTTGACTAATGTACATCAATTAGCCTCCTCTCCTCCCTTGAAAGCTACTTTTTCACCTTGGATGGCCAACTATGTTAAATGTGTCTGCCCTGAAAACAAATCTCATGTGCATACCAATTGAATAAAACCAGAGGGAATATTTTTCAAGTTTTCAACCTTATGTATTTTTTGTGATAAGGTAATAATTTTAGGGATGATAGAGGTCAATCCATATGGATTTTTTTAAATCCTCTAAGTCAACAGATTCACATAAAAGAATCCATTGCCAAACAATCATTAACGAAAACCAAAAATAACAGCCATTTATAAAAATACCTTTAACATCAACGTGCAAAAGTTATAACCGCACCTGTTCGAGTGTACTGTGAACTCCCATTTACAGGGAGTAAAGACTGCAAATATACAGGTGCTGGGTGCTACTCCAGAATGTCCATGTGGTAAAATAAACAAACTACAGACATATCGTCCGGCAGAGTTCATTAACCTCATGTCCTTTAGTCACACTCCAAATCATGCAGAAGTTTGAAGTTGATTGCACATGGTGCAAAGTGATGGAATTTTCATATGCCATTTCCTCCCTCAGTACCATAAAGTGCTTCAATGATGGTAAGCTGAGGAGAAAAAGATCAAAATGAAATATTTTATGCTTAATCTAAGGTAAGTTTTCTAAATGAGCCCTCCATTCCAAATATTTCTCCATGTCCTTTCGGCTGTCCAGGTCGCTTTGATTCATCAGCTTTAGCTGTCTTTTCCAATGCTTGAAGGTAGTCGGTATTCTCTTCTATTTTCCTTTTGTTTTCTCCTAAAAAACATATAATTGTCTATGTGAGATTCATTAGCCCTTGGTATAACAACTCATATTTAAAGATTTTTAGCTCTACAAACTTAGTACCATTACAATACCGTAGTTTTTTGTTTTTAAAAATTTGAAACATTTTATGAGGTTGTTCAAACAGAAAATAAAGAAATTCACCATTCTTAGCTTAAACCTCCTAAAGCTGGCTTTTTTGTTGGCTTTTGTTGTTGGCTTTTGTTGGCTTTTGGATCTCGGGCAAAAAGTGCTGTGGGCTAATATATCGGCTCATGTGCAAAAATTGTTCAACTATATTACGCTAAGATTGGTAATTACAATTTTTTAGATGATTTTATAGAAGTCCTACATGATTGTTACCTAATTCAATTTATACACAATAAAAAACTGCCCATGGATATTTTAAACAAAAACTTAATATTTTTTTCCCAAAAATTATTCATTTAATTAAATTACCCACCGGAGGGAGGAATGAGGAATACTGGCGATGAATTCGGCCACATTCATCGCTAGTACTGCTGGAAAGAGTCACCACTAAGCTTTAAAGAAATATAACCTAATCATTTACAGCCACTTTTCAAAAATAAGTTCAAAATTTTTTTTCTCTCTCCTCTCCACTCCCTGGCACTGTCACAGTTTTTGAGAATGATTTTGTTCTTAGCAATTCTGAAATAATAGTGAAATTTCATCTCTGTACTGTTGGGATTAATCTTTTACAACAGAGATATATTCACAGGGGACAATGTACTCTGTTAATTATGGAAGGGTTTAACTGGAAGTCACAGGCACTATTAGTCAAATGTCAGCAAGTTACTGTATCTCTGATGAAAGTCTACACTAAGTGTAAACTTATACCATTAAGGTAATGAGATATGTCAATAGATGATAAAATTGAGACACAAGCAATGGAAAAAAGAATCATCAAAATATTATTTTTATCTAAGAATTCATTGGTATCCTCTTAAGCATATCTGATTACAAGTATGCTTAGTGTAAAACTAAGGGATGGAGCAAATTAGACATATGTATTGTGAGTGATATCAAAATGAAGACTCAAGTAGAAATGAAACTGCTAGCTTTTGGGAGGAATGATTTGAGAGCTACAGCAAACCAATCATTGGAAGTATGACAGCTATTGATGATGATTATACCTTAATTATGATCTAGAAGGCTGGCTCACGTAAAGATAAATCAATCTTAGATGAACATCACATACGAACACCTATAAAGGACAATTGTGTAGCCATATTCCTCCTTACACTCACCATGAAGGGCCTCAACAGATTTAGAATTTCCACCATAGTCCTTTGGCAATATTTCCTGGGCAACAGATTCATAAAATTTGTCCATGTTTCCAGGTTTATGAAATTGGATCTGTAAATTGGTTAAATATAATGTAATCAAAAGTAATTATGTAAAATAAGAATAGTCTCTCACATCGTGAGGTTTTTGCATGTAAAGCAAAGCAAACAGCTCAGGAGCTGTTATGTCCTCAATTGTCCACCCCTATCGACCACCTGGACAATTCTGCCACAACAAGGGGTCACAACTGATACATGACAAAGGTAGATTACTACTATTACCATTGAGATAAAAGCAGTCACCATCTCTCACAGCTTTTGGATCAGCTGCTCTAACTAGTGGCCCAAGGCTAGTTCTGTGCAGGGGCTTTACATATAGGTAAGTAGTGTTGGATGGATACACAGAACTGTTAAAATGAAATCCAGCCAAATGTTTTATAAGTAGTTTTTCCTCACTTTTCCTTCTTCAATACATATTTATCACTATATAAATGGAAAATTTGATGGAAAAGGATCGAAAGTTTATCACGTTAAAGAAAGATATTTTAATTTTTTCATTCTCTAATTCCTCATTCGCCCTGACTGAAGTCATGAATGAGAACGCCTTTTCCCTCAAGATGTCAGGATCACAGATATATTTGAAACCAGGGTCGGATTTATGCATAGGCCAGATTGGCCCAGGCCAAGGGCACCAAGAGCAAAAGGGGGAGCATGCTGAGGTGTCCGCCTGCCGGGAGGAAAGGGACTGCAACTAGGGATGGGTAAATCACCATACTTTTCATTTGAAGTAAATTAATTACCACTGTAAATTACGATAATTTTCAAACATTATTATACTTTTCCAGTAATTTTTCATTTTCAAAAATGAATAGCTAATAGAGGATAAATAGGGTATAGAGGAACATGGACAGTCAAAAAGGAAGATGAAAAGTACTTGGAAAGTTTCGACATGTGAATGTGGAGAAAAATGCTTAAGGTGAAGTGGACAGATAGAATGAGAAATGAGGAAGTACTAGAATGAGAAATGAGGAAGTACTAATGACAATAGGAGAAGAAAGAAAACTGCTGAGGGAAATCAAAAAGAGGAAGACAGCTAGGATAGGACATTTATTACGCCAAAATTGTCTTTTTAGAAGAATTATTTAAGGAAAAATAGAAGGAAAGCAAGGAAGGGGAAGAAGAAGAATGGGAATGCTCGATGGCATAAAAAATGGCCGAAGTTACAGGTAAATGAAAGAAGATGCTCAGGACCGACTGCGATGGAGGGCATCCAGTTGAAACCTGACAGAAGACAAATTCCACTAAGAAGAAGAGGAGGATATAATAAGAAAGCAAACAGCAATAGTAAGGGGTTAACAACAGCTAAACCATTACTATTGATACATTTATGTATTAGAATTGAGGAAAATTTATAAACAGGTATGGCAGGTCACTCACAATTTGGCTTTCTTTTGTCACGGTATGTGAGATTTTCATTCAAACCATTCAAACGATAGCCCCACAAATATTGCAGAAGTAAATATAGGAAAAGTATCCCACAAATCTATAGTGCATGACTTTTAATAATTAAGGCTCAATGATATATATAAACTTGGCATAAAAGAATATGTTTGGAATATGTCTGCATGTAAATACTAACAACATATGCGAAATATTACCAAAAATGATGGCAATTTTCTGGGGTTCCAGTAAATTATGAACAATAGCACAGTAATTTATGAAAATTTCCACAGTAATTTTCAGAACAACCCATCTCTACAATGAGGGAAGTGTGGGGGTACTGAAACATCTCCAGCCTAGAGAGCCACCACCTGTCAATCCAGCCCTGATTGAAACTGTAAAAATTCTACATCACTCACCATCTCAATTATTTCACCCTTGAGAAAAGGCTTAGCAAGGGCATATATTTTGTCCACGATTGCCTGAGCATTGATTATGTGGATCTGCTTCAACCGGATCGGCATGGCTTCCTGATCACATGTAAAACAAGAACTACATCAGAACAACAAATGGATAAAATGCATTAAAAATGAAAAATGATTAGGAGAAAAAGTAAAACAATGATCTATCCCATTATTAATTCGAAAAACTAAAGGCAATTTGGATGTTATAATGACTGATTCACTGTATCTCTTACAGCCATAATCATGTAGTCAGTCCAATTGCATAAATTCTACCAAATTGGGATCGTTTCCCTTAGTTTTGTATTCCCCTCTCACTTGCACCAGGCAGAGTGCACCACTGTAATAAGATTATTCTTTAGTTTTTCCTTGGGTCTTTGGTGCCAGTATGTGAGCTTCATTGCGGTCATGTGCATCATATGAGTTAGTTCAGTTATACTTTGTACCAAGCAAGTTGTTTAACAATAAAGGCGCTCTCCAGAATAAATTGACACACTTATTTAGCATCACATACCAATGCATGATACTAGAGGAGTTATCAGTTATCACCACAATATTCATGCTTCAAGTCAATTATCAGATTTTCTATAAATAATTATGAATTTCTCGCAACATTCTATAAAACACCTAAAATGAATTTATATCAACTGGACTGGATTCTTTGTCATGCAGGTGATCTGATGACAGACACTTTCAATATTTTAATATTTCAGTTTAAATCATGCACACCTACATAATAATTATTCCATACTTAATTCTACATTTGACCAATATCTCAGGTATTTCCACGACTTTGTTTGGCTGTCCTAGATAACACTATTTATTTTTCAAAACATATCTTATGTATTTTATGTTAATAATTTATAACTAACATGAAGGGTCTCAAAAATTTATCACATATGGGCGGTGGAATTCAAAGAAAAGTTTTATCACACACAATTTTTCATACACTTGAATCATTTTTCTACAGAAATCTCTTCAAGTTTTCAAAAAGGGTCATGATTGGTAGTTTTCTACAATAAATTCTACAATGCATACTTTTTCAATGAAAGGTGAAATAATTATCTTGATTAAGTACAAAAATTATCTTTGACATGCTAGTAAACAACTTACTTGCACATAAATGAGGAACTTCTTTAGTAGTGGTATATTTATCCTAGGAATATGACCAAGAGTCACTCCTTTGGCATCCAAAACTAAAACATATCCTGGGAGTTTACTTTCATCCATTAGATTTGCATCAGTCATCATCAGGAATGCTTTTAATGAATTTTCAAAATCATAATTCTGAGGCTCATAGCTTGCCAGGCTGGCCAAATAAAGGCGGAAACCTCCTTTTGGAGTAACCTCCGGAACTTTTACAAAGTTACTGAAACAAAAACCACATGAGAACTTAACTTTTCAATGCAATAAATAATCTTAATTTTTTACATAAAAAATTTTTGCCTAAGAGGAACAAAATCAATTTAATGGAGGTGAAACCACCCTTTCATCAACCAGTTACATGGTTAAGCCAAATTACCCTCAGCTACTATGACTTCCCAATTAGCTACCTTGATTATTATTATAGGGGTTGCCGAAAAAGTAATGCTCCATGTAATTTTTAAAAACTTCCTATTAACAGAAATCATTGCAGTGAAATGGTATTTGAGAGACGCATCTCCATTGGTCAAAAAGCCTTATCAGGAAATCACAACACTACAGTATCTTACATCTGAGTCCTTTGACCAATTTTGTGGACTCTGAAGATAACATACCAAAAGATTAGACTCCCAAATATTAGACTGGCACAAACTAAAGATGTGAAAGAATGTTAATTTCTCTCCTTTTCTAATTTAAATTTAAAAACTTTGAAAATAATAAAATACCTATCTTCTAAGTTGACGTTACAATGTATTTCATCTGAATGACAATTGTCAAAAAACAAGATAACTCATTATCATCCTCGGCTTGTATTTGTGGACTTTGTCAGTGGTCCAAAAATGTCATACCCAAATTCCTGTCTTAGTTTTGCAAATAGCTAAAAAACTTATTTCATTTTGAAAACTTACACCTAGGCCATTAGTTTATAATAATTATTCAAATTTTACATAGAATCTGAATCCTTTTATAAGCAAAACCTTTTATTTTGGTTAATTTAAAATCTTTCAGCCACATTTTGTGTCTCTCATGAGCAATCTGTTCACAGTAGAACCATGGATTTAGCCTACCACTTTCTGAATTGCAGCATTGGAAAGTTTAACAACACTGCTTACAAGCTTTAGAAGGCATTGCATAAGACCTTATTTTAATTTCATTCTATTTCTCTGCAAAACTTAAAAGTTTCTCATGAAATTGATTGAAGAAATTACAATTTAAGTAACTTCTTAAAATATGACTGTGTTACACCAACATATCTGACAGCAGCAAAGCAAATTTCCAGACTTTTTCCAAGTTTACAAAGCTGATTCAATGTTTCAGGATTAAAATGTTTACTTTATCAAGGAATTCCCAAAAAAAGAGGCTTTTCTTATGATAGAGACATTGGGTGTGGACTCAAAGCAATGAATAATTAACTCTAAAATATTAAGTATGGTAAGGAGATAGGTAGAAGTTTATATGCACAGATAATTACTGCGAGATTGCAAAGCTTACCATAACCAATTACATAAACTATTAAGTGTAACACAACATCAATTCTTTGATGACTTGAATATTCAATTAAATTTAATAATTATATTTAGTAAATTATAGGTTATATGTTGTAGTTATATAAATATACACCTCCATTACAGTTCTCCGAGTAAAGCAATGATACATTTTCTCAACAAAAATTTAGCAAAATTTTAAAAATCCTGGTTTACATTAAAATTCCTAATTTCAAGATGCCAAGGGCAAAAATAAAAAAATAATCTATTCCGCTTTCATAAGTTAACATTTTTTAAATTTAAATTTCAAGTTCAAGACAAAAGTAACAGAAAATATTGAAGAGCTTAAGCTAAGTGTCAAACAATAAAAAAACTTCATTATTTGACATTATTTGCATCACTTACAAAATGCATTACACATCTGGTTATTGATTGACCATTAATACAAATGGAAAATATGGCAGTAGTCATATGTTTATTCCACAAAAAAGAACAAAAGGCAAAAAAGAAATTACAAGAAATGAAAACTTACACAGCCTCAAAAACCTTTTGAATCTCTGGTTTCAAAGGATTCCAATTTGAAAATAACTCTGGGACTGCAGCTCGAATTGTATAATACTGGTCAATAGTTTTTTTTGTCCTTTCAAGACTGTTATAGCATGCATGAAGAAAAGTTGACAATTGTTCATCTGCAACAACAAATAGCACCAAAAAATCACAAAAAATCAAACTAAGACAAACATCACCAATAAATTTAGTTCCATTTTGTAATAATTATCTTTACATATTTATCTTGCCGAGCAAATTCTTGCCACAAAAAACTCATTTATAAATTGTATTCATGCGGAGTTAATAAAAAAAATAGTGAACTGGATAAGGGACTTTCTCAGTGATCGAAAACAAAAAGTAGCTATTGATGGTTTTAGCTCTGATATGATCCAAGTCACATCAGGTGTTCCTCAAGGAAGCGTGATTGGCCCTCTTTTATTCATTATTTATATTAATAACCTAAGTTCTCGAATTAGACGTAAATTGAGATTATTTGCAGATGATACAGTTATTTACCGTGAAATAAGCGAAGACGCAGACTTTGAAGTTCTGTCATCTGACCTTAATAATGTTCATTTGTGGTGCCAGGAGTGGGTTTTAGAACTAAATATTAGTAAATGCACCCCAGTTCACTTCCTGCAAAAGTATTCTCACAAAAGCCATACGTACACCGTGGGTGGGGTAAACATAAAATCTTTATATACAGTAAGATATACTGGAATTATCTTAACTTCAGATATATCGTGGAGAACACACGTACAAAACATATGCGGCACAGCATTAAAGAAACTAGGTTTTGTTAAGCGTATGATAGAAAGGTCCTCGGATGAAAAAGTCAAAGAGAGATGCTACTTTGCTCTTGTTAGGCCACACCTCAAATACGCCACAAGCATTTGGGACCCTGGTCATAAAGATTTAACCAAAAAATCAAAAAAGTACAAAGAAAAGCAGCACACTTCATTAAAAATTGCTACGAACAAAAATATAGTTTTACACAACTGTTACATGGATTAAGGTGGGAGCCCTTAGAGACTCGGAGGCTGCATGCTAGGCTTGGGCTGCTAGATAAATATAGAACTGATATTTTTTAGAGCAACACAGAGAATATTACCATGACGCCTCACTACATTTCTAAGTCTGACAGATGCGATAAAAGAAGAGAGATACTCTGCCGAACAGATACGTACAAAAACTCATTCTTTCCACGCACAATAACCGACCACAATAGAAACTGAGCTCCTGCAAACACTCTCTCATAGGACATGTTACCATTTCACCAAAACTTTTACATCTTTACAGGGCTGGTGACCTACCACCCCCTGTCACACGCCCAAGCGGTGGCTCACGGGGTAGTATGTAGATGTAGATGAAATATTGCCAAATTAAAGCAGCCAAAGCTTAATACAGAAAAAGTTTGGATATTTTTTAAATTTGCATTCTTGAGGTAAAACATTTTTTTTAATATTTCAATGATCATATTTTTATGTGAAATATTAAACTATTGATAAGATATTTTGAAAAAAATTATATAAAATAAGTCCTTGTACTCTTTTGCAAAATTTTGCTACTTCTCTAAATTTTCTTTGGAAAATCATAATTTTTATGGATCATCAAGTTTATTACACCTCATAAGGGTTATCTGTGTACTGAAAGTATATTTCTTAACTAATATTTGCTATTTTTCTTCCCAGTATTGTTGAAAAACTTAGAGAGAGAAAATAAATGTGATATTTTTGCCTCGCTCCTTCTCTCCTCTCAGATAGAGTAATGGGGTTGTTTGGAGAAATATAATCATACATAGTGATGAACCGTTCCCTCAATCTAATGTTTAGTACACATCAATACAGTCATGAATATAATACTTTTTTATCAAAGCTAAATAATGGTGAACTCAACATCTACAGCTCTGATAAAGAAAAACTTAAAAAGTTATTCAAGCAAAGTTTGATACTATTATAGTTATGAAATGAATCAGCAAAATATTTCCATTATCATTTCAAAAAGACACACAGGTACGATTTTCACAGTGAAATGAGACTGATATCATCTTCAATGGCCACATACATTAATCCTATACCCCCAGAACTATTTTTGCACAGAGCAGTGCAAGAATGAAGATCTCCTATTTATTTAAATTTGAACACCATCCAATTAGGATTATGCAAATGTACTGAGTGATGCTCAGCACAGAAATAGCAGGAGCAAATAGTATGTTCTTACAAGCCATACTCAACACCTAAGAGGATAGGGTGAAAATTTCAGGCTATTGTTCAGAGAACTACAGGCATTCATTGTTTTAATACACTTCCACTCACTTGATATGGGAGGAAGATGAGGCTGCTTAGGCAGCCATTCTCTCAAGTGGCGTATATCATCATCTTGGCTTGTCTCCTTGGCCTTGTTTCCATTAGAGAGGGATGACTGAATTTCTACTGCCGCCCCAGACATTTTGAGCGACGAAGAAATCCACAAAAAAGAGTCCTGAAAAATTGAGAACATTTGAATGACTAAATGGTTCAATTTCAATGTTGAAGAACAAATTCCCACATAAAAATCAATAGGAAAAGAGGTGAGATTTTGAGAATTATCAAAATACCTATTTCCGAGTAAAAAAATTTCACTTCGATATCCCAGGCACACTCATTTTTCAATTTTCAATGTCTTTTAAGTAAGTGATCATGTCTTGGTTGATTCGTTATTTGGATATGTGACTCAAATGCTAAGATGGCTGGGGTATTTCTACAACTGAGGATGGGTGAATGAACCGGTAGGTGTAGGATTGTACAGGGAATGCAGAATGAGTGGGGATAAACCCAGGATTAGCATTAGTCTATTCTTAGTGAATAGCATCATGGATAATATCTTAATGGACATATTGGATTAGGAGCAGAATAAGGTTGTTGGTTTTGAGGGAGAGGCAATTTCCAGGGGTGCGTAGGACTATTTAGAGTTAGGTTAATTACAGTAACTTTTATTCAAGATGAATTGCTGCGGTAAATCACGGTAATTTTCCACAATTACAATTTTTTCAGTAATTTTTCATTTTCAACAGTTAATAGCTAATGGAGGAAAGAATACATAATCCAATAGCAATAGTGAGGAATTTAAACCATCGCCATTGAAACATTAATTTAACAGAATTAAATTAAATGCAAAAATAAAAACGGCAGGGCACACGCAATTTGGTCATCTTTGTCATGAGAATTTTTCGTTCAAACGACAGCCCCGCAAATATTCCACAATTAAAAATCGTAAAAATATTCCACAAATGAGTTGAAAGGGACTTTCTTCATAAGCCTGAAGGAAATACATATAGACACGGCTTAAGAGAATCTGTTAGGAATATAAAAATATGAAAAAAAATCTGAAATGTACGCGAATATTACCGGAAATTACGGTAATTTTTACGGGTTGCGGTAAATTACGACAAATATCACGGTTACTTACAAAAATCACAGCAGTACAGTAGGCTTTACGATGGATTCCACTTACGATCTTAGCTGATTTTGCGCGCGCTTTTTAAAATTTCAAACTTTTCCGATTTTGTTTTAAATATCGATAGTGTTTTAAATATTTATTTAATAATATTTTTAATAATTTCAATCCACGATATTTCGTATGCATTGGCTCTGACGCGTACACTGAATGGATTGGCACTGTTGCTCTTTAAACCGATTCCTCGTCCGAAAATAATGCCGATTCAACATACGATGGAATTCGCTTTACGATTGGTCCTCCAAAACGGATTAATATCGTAAAGCGAGGGTCTACTGTAATTTTCAGAATGCCCAATCAATGCACAGCGTAGCATTAAAGAAACTAGATTTTGTTAAGTGTAATAGGAAGGCCCTTGGATGAAAAAGTCAAAGAGATATGCTACTTCGCTCTGGTTAGGCCACATCTCTCCCTGGGACCCTGTTCGTAAATATTTAACCAAAAAAATAATAATAAAATACGATGAAAAGCTGCGCCATTCGTTAAAAACTGCTGCGAGCGAACATAAAGTGTCTCACAACTTTTAGAGGGATTAAGGTGGGAGCCCCTAGAGACTCGGAGGCTACACGCTAGGCTTAGGTTGCTTGAGAAATTCAGAACTGGCGTATTTCAGAGCGACACAGAGAATATTATCATGACGCCTCACTACATCTCTAGGCCTGATAGAAGCGATTAAATAAGAGAGATACATTGCCGAACAGATAGGTATAAAATGTTGCTCTTTCCGCGCACAATGTGCTGCCACAATAAGAACTGAGCTCCACTGAATACACTCCTATAATACACGTCACCATTTCACCTCCCAAAACCTTATCCCTTACACCTTTAAACGGCTGGTGTCCTAACACCCCCTGCCACTCGCCCATACGGAGGCTCGCAAGGTAGTATGTAGATGTAGATCTCTAAGGGTATAGAATACCTATGACCACCATTTCTTCAATTATACCAGGTATTACAGGAGGAAGGGGAAAAAGGGGTGATGATGACTCACCTCCAGCCTCCCCTTAATCCACCATTGGATGGGGTACCGCATTTAAAATGCTTCTCACTTCGTACCAAATTAGGGATTCATAATTCACCGAGAAAAATTTCCACCACTTCCAGGACTTCGATCCAATGCCTTGGAATAGGACCCATAACGAAGTGTACTTGACGGACAGTAAAAAATGACTAGAAATTTCAATAACTGGAATCTTTTTAAAGAATATAATCTTATATAATATACGATGTGGAACTTAATGCTCACAGGGTCTGAGGGTCAAGGCTTTAATCTATCCTCAGATGTCGTAATGTGCTTCTCCTATGACCACCATTAATGCTTACTATAAGACATTTTCATTCATATAAACTATCAAAATAAAACTGCCACCATGGTAACAATTTTATGTGAAATTTACAGGATAAAAAATCCAATATTATCAAATATCGGGGTCAAATAAAAACAAGACAACTGAACCATTATTTAAGGACATTTATTACCAGGAATATATCGTCTCGTAAAAATAGGTAACCTTGGGAAAGTGTTTACACGAAGTTTACCAGCAAGTAATATGATAAAGATAAAATTCTGTGCTCGTTAATCTCAATTGTGGCCCTAAGCCTCATTAAGAATTAAACGCGGCACAAAATATTACCGTGGGAAAAACATATTTCTCGGAGAATATTTAATCAATGGCTAGTATGGAACATCGAACTTTCCGTAATTAAACAAGCGTGGCAAAAAACTTATCCGATTAAGCAGTACGCCCCGGTCTTCACCGTTCAACCAGAGGCTGGGGTGAACTACTTTGAGTACTAAGTCGAGCTTGTGATTACAAATTGATATTCGCGCGCAGGGATCCGCCGGAAAACCTACGTTACCACCTCCACACTCCCATCTGATCGTCTGGTTGTACAATCTTCATGCGATTCCAACATGCTTACCGAATATATAGCTGCTTTAACAGTGTCACGGGATGGCAGGTCCATCCAGAAATATCGCTAGGAAAGTCACTCCGTAAGAGAACAAAGAGGCATAAGATATATATATATATATATATATATATATATATATATATATATATATATATATATATATATATATATATATATATATATATATATATATATATATATATATATATATATAAATACGTTGATGGATTGGAGTCAGCCATGCGGCGATGAACACACGATGTGGATAGGATGGAGGAGATAGACACACAAAAAAAGAGACGATCACACTTACATAGCTAGCTTTCGGAACTAGTCCGTCTTCAAGGCGTATCACGGAACAAATGTCTGTTTCTGACATTTGTTCCGTGATACGCCTTGAAGACGGACTAGTTCCGAAAGCTAGCTATGTAAGTGTGATCGTCTCTTTTTTTGTGTGTCTATCTCCTCCATCCTATCCACATCGTGTATATATATATATATATATATATATATATATATATACCTTAAACAAGCATACATTCGCTGCAGTAAAATCGCCATGTTTCTCGGACAGTACATTGGTAGACAGTAAAAAATAATGAAGAATGTTGAGCATAATTATTGCGATGCGTTGAGCTAGAAGTCGGAGTTCCAGCAATCCGTGACGAAAATTGAAAAACCAGAAAGCTTGCTTTACAAGAAAACTGAGCGCTTATTTTTCGGCAACTTCAAACATCCATTTTTAGGTTTGCTGGGTATGGCACACCGCGGACCGCGGCGGACCAGGTTGAAAGATCACTTGAAGTGTTTCTAATCATGGCATGTACCGAGCATTTCTTAGCATACCGTATTGTACGAAGTTACTCGCACGACTGCATATACACCAAGGGTTGAAGTTCACATCAACAAATCATTTGGCTAGATCCGGATTTGACCGACATGCGGGAGATTCGGGTTCGAATCCTGGTTAAGTCAAATGATTTTTTTCCATTGCGAATTTCATCCCTGGGAGGTTGTGTTTGAACCGCTCGAGATAATCTCGATCACGTAACTAAGGAGTCACGTGGTACAACAACGAAGGGTTCGACATTTTGGTGCATTTGAACCATTTGTAAAAATTTCTCCCAGCCTTCTCAACCGAGTTTTCATCGCAGTAAAATTGGTAATGGATTTTTATAACCTGATTAGAGACATAATAAACCATGCATTAGACGCTGAGGATATCCGTCTGGGTAAGTGAAACTTCCCAAAATCTCGAACCGTTCGCTGTTGTCCGCGTGACTCCTTAGTGACGTGATCGAGATTATTTCGAGCGGTTCAAACACAACCCCAGAGTGAGGTAGCGGGTTCGAGTCCCGCCTGGGTAGAATATTTTCTGCCCAGGACATGGGTGTTTGTGCCCCGTTGTTACTGTTATTTACCCGACATAAATTGGCCCATTGGGCTGTATTCGGGATAATGAAGATAAATAAAAGATAATGATACCTGATTTATTATCAATCACACAGATTTAGCCATCGCAATCATTCCCAAAAAAACGAGTTCACTGACGTATCGTATGAAATCCTATCTCGCTTGAAGTTGTGGCCATTAAGCCTCGCTCAGCAACAAGGAGAAGACTTGTATCCGCCGCCAAATCGGCGGTTCCGCATTATCCGGATGACTGAAAATTCGTTCTCTTCCAGAACTTCAGCATTTCAAAAAGCAAACCCCAAATAAAGCTCTCCAATTCAACAATACCCGCTGAGCCTGCGCATCTGTCTCAGACGCTGAAGGCAGATTAATGTGTTTACTTGAGCAGAGGTGGTGTCGCAACTGCGTTAATTTTCATCTGAAATGGAGAAGTGAAAGAGATCGAGAACAGGTTTCCCTTCAATGAATCCGCTCCAAATGCCCTTAGCGCGCGAGAAAGGAAACAGCATGTTCCTTTCAGAAGGACCCGTGAAAGTTCACAGATTGATTTATAATAATGATACGATAATCTTACTCACCGATCTGAAGAGTAATAAACTGATTTCTGTGATCGTCACTAATTCCTCTTTTGGATGTCAAACTGCAGACTGTCTGAGACAAAATGGGTTTGTGAGGAACATAATTGAAGGTAAAATAAGAGGGAAAAGTCCCCAGAGGAAGACCCAGGAATAAGTTAATGGACAAAATAAGGAGGAAAACATAGGAAGAGACACCAGGAGGTAAGGGAACTAGCATTAGATAGGGAAGGGTGGAGTGCTGCAGTCAACCAATCTTAGGATTGAACGACCAATGAATGAATGTCAAACTAACTTCTTTACGAAAAGAAGATTGAAGGAATTTGTTTTTATCCATCAGTAAAATTTCTGTGTACATTAAAGACTGATGAAAAGACATGGATGGTAAGTCAGCAAGCATGGAGGAGTTTGTTCCTGTAGGCGAGTTAGACACGTTATTGAGTTTTCGAGGGCAGGGCTTAAAATTCATCCGGAGCGGTATGTAGAGCAGCTGCGGTACTTCTTACAATATCGAGCAAATCTTTGGAGTCTTAGCTCAAACAATCGAGCAGGGGGGGTATTTCAACCACCCTTCAAAGAACAGCCAAGAGTTGAATCGGGTGCGTGGCGCGGTATGAAAACGAAAATCGCACTCTTGGGAGAGATGCAAAAAATATGAACGTTTAAGTTAGTTTAAGTCGTTTAAGGTAGTTTGAGTGAGATAGTTCACTAGTCATAATGGAGACCATATTCGAATTATACGTTTTAGTTTCAGCAGATGTAAGAAGGATGAAGTAAATATTGCATCATTAAAGTTGCAACAATATACTTTTATGTGACTGAAATTCTAAGTAATTAAATATAAATATCAACGTCAGTCTTATATTTGACTTATTTTTTTTACGCGGCACGTTTAAAATTCCATCACAACGGAAATTTGTTTGCGATTCTGAAATAATTGCTACGGTGAAAATATGGTTTACTTTCAAATATGGTTAAGGAAACATACAAACTGTGCGCTGTTAATATTTCGACCTTCCACTAGTTCTACTGCTAGATCTACTAGTTGTTAGTACTTCTTAGTTGTTAGTACTAGTTCGTGGTAAGTATTTTTTTTACTATTTTTACTTGTAGGTTTTATAAATTCCTAATTTTTTAAATAAGGTCTCTCTGAAGCGCATACACGTACCATTTCTCAAAATGGCCGGTGTTTTTCGTCAAAAAATCTCGGAAAGTAGTGGGGTAAAGGGCTGACATTTTGGCAATTTTGGAAGGATGAGGCACTTTTCCTTTAAAATGAGACCAAATACATGGATTTCTAGGTGAAATGGCATTTCGTTTAAACTACCTTAAAAAGTGAGGGCGGAGAAGGTTCAGTAGGCGGCAAGGAAGAATAGTCAAGTAATATGCAGGGTTGATGAGGAAAGGTGGGAATGGGCTGAGGAATCCTAGAATTCAAAAGTGGCTGCAACAAACAACTGACGGACTAGACACCGAAATTTAAAGTAGAATGCTCCGAAAATGGGGATGGGCGTAAAATTCATCGCATCATTCGAATCGCATCATCGAACAATCATTCGTCTGGCATGGGATTCGAAACCAGGTCCCTCGTACTGGCGCCGGATGCTTTAATTAAACTAAATCCAGGCATCCTTCACTACTGAATATTTCGTGGAAATTTCAAAGGAATGCCATGGAGTATAAGGTACGCCTTATGCAAAAAGCCTCGCAGCACACGTGCTCGCGCAAGAGGTTAAAGTAAACTACCAAGCACGTGGGCGTTTGAATTTGACGTTTTGCCAGACATGTTAATATGAGTGAGAGTACCAACTAAATAAACACGAATGTGTCAAATACACATTAAAAAATCATTAGTTGAAATAAAACACAATTAGTAAATGCACCCGGAAAATACGGGTTCGAATATCAATGAACGTGAATAAATTCTTTAACGTGAACTTCACGCAACGTTGAGTCCTCTTACGATTGACTACTGTCCGAGTGAAACGGTTTGAAAAAAAGATAAGCATCATAGTCGGTATCAAAAGTGGAAGAGAATAAGGTAAATTGGAGAGCAAAATAGTGCGATGATGAAGGAGTTTTCAGATACAAAATCAATAATAGATACGATCCATAAAAACCTACACCAATAGGCTGAACAGTCTACGAAAGTTAGTATTAGCAGTTTATTATCCGTTGGCAAAATACATTGTATGGAGTTGTCAAATAGAAAAAGGAAGGAAGTGAACACAACATAGGAACAAAATAAAGCCATGCAATACATAAATGGATAATTTACAATACATACAACAATTTAGGGAACAACAAATGAAGAACACCGTACATACTGGAAATATTACAAATACAAACAATACTCAAAGGAATAATTTACATTATTCTAATAACTTGGATGCCACATCAAGGTTAAATACACTTTATAAATTTATATTCTATGAAATCCCTGGATTCATAAAATAGGTTTTTTGCAAGATACTTTTTACTATTAGCTTAAATTTCCATGTTCTAGACATCTGATTGATGATAGCATTTGATTATACAGGATAAATCCTTTGCGAGTGATGCTGTTGAGAATTTTTGATTTTTTGTGGCTGTTCGGGTGTAGTAGTTCATTTGATCGATTGTTGTAATTATGACGGTCAGAATTCTTTTCAAAGGTGTAATGGTTTTTGTGACAGAAGATAAGAGAGGACGATAATATTTTCTTTTTTTCCATTTTCCCGCGGTACGTTCACCTATGTGAACCTGTCGAAGAGCTTAACGTGGCGATTTTTCCACGTATTTATCCCACTTATATCATTGCAATGATAATGCTGTAAGCAGTAGTTGCTTCAACACAGAAGAATGGTTGCTATGTAAATAAATGTAACAGCGATTGTAATTGGCTGATAGGTTTTCGTAATTACTTAAGCACAGGCTTCTTGAAGATTGCCTTGTATAAATAAGCTCATCTCCATCAAGATTGTCTTCGTCAAGACCATATTATTTCATGACTATGAAACAATACCTCAAATAAGATTCGGCAATACGACGATCTTGAACAATACGGTCTCAAGTCACGACTTGAGACCTGACTATGAATATGGCCCTAAGTAATATGCGGAATATTTGTCGTAGTCGTAATTTTGGGGTCAGAAAAAACAAAAGAAAAAAAACATTCGGAGGGCAACAAATTTATCATCACTTAAAAGTGTAAAAGTGACTACGAAATGTTATCATGCTTTTCCTTTACAACTTCAAGCATTACGGTCTCAACGAGTCGCGTAATTAAAAGATAGCCAGTCGTCGAACTTACAGACGCATATCTGGCAAAAAGAGGCAGCGTGCAACTCGACGGCCAACCCACTCACACTAAATCAGATTGCCGAGGACAAATGCACCAACCAGAAAAAAAAACCCAAGGGCATTTTACAACTCGTGGCGTAATTTTTATCATAAGTTCTTTATCGTGGGTCACAGAGTGTGGAAAAACCCGTTATCTTTCTAATTTATTTCATTATAATATCACGCTTCACGTATCAAGTATCACGCTTCAAGAACATATTGCACGGATAGAAATCCGCAATCATGGACGTTGGGAATAAAACAGCTGGGTATATGCATTTGGTAAATGTATTAAATTTTAAAAATTAACAAACAATTAGTTCGGTTAACTGAATGTTTCAATGGCCCACACGGTTGTACGTCTAATGGCCGGGGGCAAGAAAATTTAGTTATGGAATCAATAGTTATAAGATCCATGAATTTATAGAGCTCATAAAAATATTCGGATTGCAGGAACACGTCCACTAGTTACATAACTTATCCACGGATTGTTTACAGCTTAAAATATTTGATCTTATCTTCTACCGCCAGATAAAATTTATGAAAGTTTAGCCTATGAATAATTGGTATTGCACATAATTATTAGTCAATAAGAATAAATTAACTGCTCATTTGTCTCAAAACAACTCTTTAATCTAGTAATTACATCTCCAAGTAATTCATTACGCATCCGCCATCTTGGCTACTTACGGAACTCATGAATCCATGCCATAAGTTTTGAAACCAAAGAATTTTTCCAAAGTCTCTATAACACTTATTGAATGGTTGCCATGGAATGGGTCCCATAACTTTATAGAATAAATGACTTTTCCTACCACTGGCCATAATTCTTTTCTACCACTGGCAATGCATGTAATTTTCACGTAAATTATTGTATTTCACCAATTTTACCAGAAAGATAACGCATAGACGTCGAAACGCGAGGTACAGTAAAACAATTAGTGGACAGACCATGTTGTTACTGCATTTTTATTTGGGAATCTGGTACAATTTTACTTCCATGCTGAGATAATAGCATGCGCTATTCATATCGATACCAGCAATAGTAATGCTAAAACATTTGATGTATTATGCTGATATTTAGGACTAAAATACACCATCACGGATATTACGGGTCAAATAGCAACATTAGGGGAAGCTTTCTTCAAGATGAATTAACTCAAGGCTAGATCTCATGACTTGAGATTTTAATGCGATTACCGTACACTTGGACTGGTCCAAAATATGCTGAGCGATATTGTTAACACTTAAGAAGATGAAAAACGTGGACAATCATATTCGCACAAAGATGAGGGGGAAGTGGATTCTACAAACACACTTTCGTAATATCCCTCCCAACAATTTTCAAAGCCTGTATGTTGTAATCTTTTATCGAACATTTCTCTAATCGCTCAGGAGCGATAACTTATCAATTATCGATCAAAACACACGAAGTCCAATTATGTAACCGGTCTTTTGTTGCGACAGAATTTACTTTAATGCTTGGGTTAAGTGCGAGCGGTGAAATCTTCGTTAAAGTATAATATCGGCTGCTTTTTGGTACCTGAAGAAAGTACCATTTCAGCACACTGCTCGACCATACACGTTTAATAGCAGACCTGTGGGCGAGTTAGTATCGCAAGGATTCACCACCGATTACTATTCTTGCTGAGTTTAACCGCACAGTCACTTCTGCAGAAAGGAAATAACTTGAAGGAAATTTACTTCCGCATGAGAGACATAGTAAAGCCACATCCCGGTTGATAACATCAAATACTTAAAAATTTATTAGGAGGTTTTCTTAATCAGTAGCCTCCTGATATCTTATTTGAGTTCTCACATAGTACGACATACAACCTGGAATTACAGCTACGTCGTTTGTCACAGAAAAAACAGCCATTCCCCAGGACTTTACGATGACTACCGATCAGGAAAACCACCCAAGAAGGCAATCAGGAAAAGCACCATTTGCTAGGAGAGGGTGAGGATATTTACCATTGGACTACAGAAAACCTAAGCGAGACAGTGAAAATAGAGCATACAGTTTCATAGCCATGAAGCCTGGGGCCGTATGCCGAAATGATCCTCAATTTCATTCTTCAACAACAGGTTGAAGTTCTAAGAAGTGCCCTACAAAGTTTTAAGTCACTAGATACGGGACCACAAGAGTCATCCGTCTCTGAGTAGAGGAGGTGAATTCAGAATGGAAACTTCCACGATTAGGTGTAAAAGGGATGGGTGTAATGTGAGAAAATTGGGGAAAACCTTGGGAGATAACAGTAACTGGGTGAGAAAGGGAATAGATGGGGCTAGGGAGGTGTTAAAAAGAAGAGAGGAGATTGGAAAATTTCCCTCCCACACCCTATTGTCATTGGTTCCTCATCCCTCTCCTCCTTTTCTTCATTTTCGTATTAATACAACGTCTATCCTCCTCATTTTTCACTTTCAACCTTGTGTTGTTAGTGTTTTCCCTTCAGTTCGCTGAAGAGGAATGTTCGCGGATGAGAGGGTTCGCGGATGTAAAAAGAATAATCTGACAAGCCACGTGGCTTAGCAGGACCAAGGATTTACATATGTAATAAAGGCAATAAATAAGGGGAAAAAACTCAAAGTCCAATTTATTACTTAGTAGCATAATTTTCTTCTTGAACACCCCCTTCACTAATCCAATCCAGGCTGTTATTTCCGTCAGACATTTTCCGTCCTCCGTTGACTGGGTTCCAAGATATTTGTACCTTATCACTTGTTTCAATCTCATTCCCTTCCATTGCGTTGTTCAACTTTTCCTCGTTCCCATCCATCTTTACCGTCGTGTTTTCTTTATTTACCCTCAAGCCATACGCTGCTTCTTTTTGCAGTATGTTCTCTAACATTCTCTTGGGTTATTCATCCCTTTCTGCGAAAATAATCATGCCACCCACGTATCTTACGCATAGCACTTTTCTCCCTCCTAATTTTTCCCCTTCGCTAAATTGCCAGCACTCCTCCGTCATTTCCTCCGAGAAGATGTTGAAAAGGGTTGGGGACATACGACACCCTTGCCGAACTCCTCTTCCGGTATCAAATCACTCCGTCTCACTATACCCTACTCGCATTGCCATCCTCTGAATGGATTATAACTTGCCTATCTATCTCCTTGCCCTCCAATCCACCCCCTTCTTCTTCAGTATCTCCAGCAGTCTGTCCCACAGAACACAGACATAAACCATCCCAAGATCTATACAGCAAGGTAAACTTCAATGCCATGTTCATTTCCACCACACTTATCGCGTCTCTAAGAACTACTAACATCCTAAACCCGAACTGCTCTGCAGAAAAGCACTCTTGCATCACCTTCAGACTCATATGGGGAATATGGGTATATGATTAATTGAAACTGATGATCAAGCCCTTTTCCCAAAGAGTGCGTTAGGTACGATGAGATAAAATTATTGATCTTAGGACAAGATTTTTGAAGCCCACTATAATCATGGATATGTTCACTTTGAGCGAACAAAAACAGTGATATAATGCCGAGAAAAATGCGCAAGCGTTTTTAAAATTACGAAAGGGATATCTACAACAAATTATAATAATAATAATATTTCGTACAATAACAAACTTTCATGAGTACCTCAACCGGTTGCAACGCTATGCCTAACATTTGTTAACAAAGGGATTAGTACATTTAATTTTTTGGCAATATCTCTTATTCTCAATTTTCCTTTATGTTAGAAGGTGGAGCATGTCTTAAGAGGAAGGGGGAAGGACTACAACTCACTAATGAGGATGAGTAATTACTGAAATGGGTAAACATAAACAAGGTCCCGTGTCAGGGAAAAGGGGCAGTAGTGGGCAGGGGCGGATCCAGGTATAAATTTGGGGGGGGGGGAACTTCCGGGAACGGCCGTAGCGAATGGGGGGGGGTCAAGAGGTTCAACTCCCCCCCCCCAATTTTGTGGGTACAGTCTAAAGTGTATCTTCCGAAAATAATAATATTATAAATAATAATAAGAAATGTTCTTTCTCACCCCCACCCAAATCCACCCCTCCCCCAAATGAACCCCCCAAAATATTTTCTGGTTACGACCCTTGCTGCCGGGGAGCATAGATGATAGAGAATGTCAAGAATTAGGTGCTAAGTAGTGAATTTTAGGTCCTTTAGGTGCTAATTTTTGTATATATTTCAGTGAAAATAAAAACTTTCTTTAAATTATATATTATAAGCATTAAATTATTGGCCTCGAAAAAAAATATTCTCGTGGATTTGGGGGGGAAAATTTCCCCTTTCCCCCCCCTCTGGATCCGCCACTGGCAGTGGGAATTTCGGGGAAATGGAATGGTTACGAGAGATGAGATGGTCAAAGTAATTTGGTCGTCAAATAAATCTGATACACACCATTTGGAAAAGTTGAAATTTTAAAGTAAGCCCTTCAGTCTTTGCCTTCTTATTACATCAATATAATAACCTAAGTTAGCTGATTTTATAAACAGCGATATCAACGCCTGAAAAGGAGTTCGACGGGGTGTTGCAAGATTCTTCCACGGAAATATTTTCCCTACCACTTCCTGTATCAACTCCTGTACGCAGCGAACGAAATTATCTTCATCGGATTCCTTCCTTCATTATTCAAATGAGGTGCCGGAGCAGAGAGACTAAATTGAGTTTTCCCACCACAAAAAAAACTACCTGAAATGCAGTTAGAAATTCTTTAGCACAAAGATTCTCTTTTAAGGATGATGTCAATTGCAAATCCAATGAAAATTGGATAATGTAAAAGATAAATTTTACAGTATAATTATCCCCTATTACTGAAGAGATCCCTACGACCCTAGGATACGAACCAAAAACAAAAGACACTATTAAAAGAACTAAGCAAAACAGATATTAAAAAGAAGTGAGCTAAGGGCAGCACTAAAAGAACATTTCACCCTTGTAAATTGTCCCCTTCCCTACGTTTCATTGGAGAGCGGAGTAAGAAATAAACTAGCATCCCCTTTTATCGCCCCCCTCCCGACACTGGCTCGATTTGGCTTCATTTTCGGCATGTTCCATGATCAACATGGAATAAGCACAGAGGGATTTGAGTTGAATGCAAAGAATATAACAGATAAAATATTTCCTCGAAAATTTTACTTGGAAAACGAAAGACAAAAAGATTTGCCTGTAGTTATCACAGGTAAGCTTGAAAATAAAATTTTCACGTAAGTGTAAGAAGTATAAAAAAATACACAGTTTTGCATATTTTATTTGAATCCTTCATTGTGTCCAATTGGGTAAACAGTATGGTCCGCATCGGTAAGGTATTAACATTATAGATTATCGGACCACACCAATTTTCGCACAACTTTTATTGCGCAGAATACACATTTTCCCCTTTTTTAAGTACGTATGATAAAATCATTACCCACTCCATTACGATATAATTGGGAGTGATTAACGTAGGTAGAAATTAGGACTAAATAGGACTTAAACTAGATATCGACGGCGAACAAGGGAGCAGCGGCTCATGTCGGATCCAGGGGAAGCATAGCGGCTGTGGCAAGGCGCTTTTGCTTAATGTTTCTAGTAATAACACAAAGCTAGGTAACAATTTAGTCCTCTGCTGGGCAGATAACCATAACTGAGACTTCACGAAACACGATTCGGAGCAATTTTTTTATATTTTGGCGCCAGTCACTTGATTGTATAGGTTTTGATGGTGTGTTTCTAGGGAAGGACAGCAGCTACCACCCCTTCCAGACGGCTCGCTAGGTACGCCGATACCATTCATTCGAATAGCATACCCTTCAGTTGCAACAATGGACCAAGATGGATTATGTACCACTTTTTTGGTAGGTGTTTTCTCAAAGTCACTATATAAAAATTGTATGATTATATGATATTCAAGCTTTTGCTTTGACAAACTCGAGCTTGGGATGGTGAAATTCCGCAATGAAAACTGGTTTACATAATCGCACAAGAACGGCGTTCGCATTATGCGTCTCCAAGAAGGCTTTAGTTCACAACTCTTGTCGGCAGCAGTCGTCACCTTGAACTTAAATCCATCAACTCGATCATATGAGACGTAGAAGTTGGAATACGTTACCATGGAACGCGCTCCAATTGCAGATAGCTAGTGATTGTGATGTTTATAAATTATACGATGATAAAATTAATTACTATCATCTTCGTCGTAAAATAAAAACTGAAATAATTATCATTTCAATGGGATCGCAAACTATGCGTCTCGACAGCTATTTAAACGCTAACTGTACATTAAATACC
Source organism: Ceriagrion tenellum (assembly GCA_963169105.1). Lineage (NCBI taxonomy): Eukaryota > Metazoa > Arthropoda > Insecta > Odonata > Coenagrionidae > Ceriagrion > Ceriagrion tenellum. Next base: position 84,342,909 of record OY720641.1, on the reverse strand, counting down.
AGCTATATGTTCAAACTAATTTTATAATGCCAAGAATAATGCGATTTTCACAAAACAGAGAAATAATTTACGTCTATAATGCTCATTTTCTGACTCTGAAATTGGCAAGCGAAAGCCCAAGTTAGACTGATACCCAAAAACACTTTTATATCAACACAAGGCCAATAAATTTAAGAGCAAAAAGCCTCGACATAGCCTTCGGACAACAACAAACAAAAAATAGACTCCTGCAACTCATTCCCCGAGAATACAAGCGTCCTCCGCCAGAAACATTTGTTTGACGCTTTTTTATGATGATGTTCTTCACTTTCCGCAAAAAAATGCGCCGCGTCTCCCATCGAACTACGAATGCACGGGAATATAACGAGTCTAAAGCCCGTTTTACAAGGGGCACAAAAATGCAAAATTTGTAACAGCAAGTTGTTCTCCATCTGGTGAGCAACAATCATTGAATTAGAGCAGGGGCCATGTCGCCACTTTGCGTTCATTCATTCGCAAATGCGTTCTCGTATTTCAACGCTTTACACTGCACAAAATTTGAAATGCACGACCGTACATACATCAGACTGCACAATAACGTGCCCCGCGTAAAACGAGCTTAAGCATTGCTATGCAGGCTTTAGATCAGAGAGATGGGACAAATAATTTTACGAATTAAATTGTCCAGGTGGAATTTTTGGCCAGGATGAATGATAGCAATATGGCGCATTTAACTACCCTATCCAGTTATCATTTTGAGCAGATAAATATAAGATTGAGACCCCATATATGCATTAGAATATTAAATTCATATCACTGCCGAGAATATGGTGACACGTAGAAACTGCGACGATAAATAAATCCACAGACAGAGAACCAAACAACAAACCTTTGGCTTGGCGGGGCAATGTACCGACCCCCACACTACCCAGAGTTAAACTGGCTAATCAAAGTACGTGTTCTGATCACCCGTTTCGTCAAAACGTTACCTCAGTCATGAGTAGGTCAATCTTGCACGCAAAGCATGCAATATTTACCTACAACATTCATTCATGCATCATTCATCTAGCATACAACTACATGTACCGTTTCAATTTTGAGCCAGCTATAACCTTAATTAAACAAGAGTTTTAATACATTTCAATGGCGTAAATATACATGGAAAAAAAAGGAAATGAAGGAAATAGATACACAACGAAGTGCAAAAGAGCAGTCACCCGTCAAAAAACCCTACAAAAGACAAGTATGTAGACCAAAAACAATGATACGGGAAACGGGGTGATGTGACTGTAAGGACAGTTTACGCCGAGGGCCGGGTTTGAATTCAGGCAGGGGAGTTTTTTTTTGTGTACAGTCGCCATTTGGAGAGAACTCAAAAAGTTCCGGGCACAGTCCGTCGGACGGTATACACAATTATGGCCTTCTCGGTGTTGATGGCGCGACGTTAAGCGAAGGCGACTGCAGACGCCAGATCACTTTACCACGGCTTCCGATAGTCAAATAATTCCAAATACTTACACTGCACAAATGAGCCATTTCAGCCGCCTCCCCAGATATCGAATACCATTAGAAATTTTCGAAAACAGGGACATTGACCTGCGGTCACTGAAATTATGAAACCCGCCTGCATTTGATATCTGCTGTAGTATGCAATTGCAAACTGTAATGATGGCAGACACTTTGTTTGCGCATGTTATTCTGTATAATATTCCCGTCATTTAAAAATTGTACTTAGGAGTTATGATGTGGGTGCGGAGAAGGATGGAGAAGGTGAGGTGAACGGATAGGAAGACGAACTAGGAATTGCTTGAGATGGTGGGCGAGGAAAGGAAACTTCTGAATGAAATCGGAGATCGGCAGAGTAGGTGGCAGGAGGATGTAATGAGGGGCGATGGATTGTTAAAGAGAGTGATGGAGGGAAGGATTTTGGTCAAGCGGGGAAGAGAAAGGAGGAGGATAGGTTTCATGGACAGGATGAAGAAGGATAGATCGTATGCTGAGGCGAAAAAGGATATACTAGAGCGGAATAGGCCCCTGAAAGTGTTGAAAACCGGGAGGAGATTCTCTAACATTCAACGAAACCTAATTTTACCGGTAGAATACTTAAACAATAATAACGGTGACATTTTCTTCGCAATTGCTTTAAAATTTGATCTAGCTCAGGAATACTCAAGGTACTGCGGAACCTACCAGCGAAGTCCAATTTTTTTTTTAACAGATAGATATAGGTACGAAAAATATGCGCGATGATTCCGGTACCGTAGCACTACCATAAATCCCAGGGGTTGAAATATTTCGTTAATTGGTCGGGTATCAAAATTCTTTCATTTTCACGTGCACTTCCTTCGTCATCGTAGATTACAATCCAAAGTGACTTCCGGAGAGGTTTCATTGTGCAGACGAGACATCTATTTGAGTCGTGGGTGGGTCAATGATTCAGCATTTTCCTTAGCAAAGAAGCGCGACCAGGCAAAATATGTCTTTTCATTGATTAGAAGAAACAAAAGGGATTGTTAGCAGCAAAATCTTGATGCAGGAAAGAACTTGAACATTCAAGGAAAACTGTAAGGTCGACAGCAGCATTCTAGAAACGAAAACGAAAGGACGCTAAGCTAGCGTTATCTACATGGAGATTTCCGAGGCAGACCAGTCTAACGGGCCCATATTTGTCAGATGCTCGACTGACTGCGGAAACCCTTCCGTGCGTAAGCCATAGTATTTGCAAGTGAGTGTGTGGGCTGGAATAAGGCCACAGACGAATGGTACCAGGCCTGAGAGAAAACACTATAAAGAACACCCACATGGATAAAGGAGATTACAATTCTTCATCCCATGATAAAACTAAAAATAATGACGATAGTGAAAAGATAAAATCTGGACCTTGAATTGGCAAAACTCACTTGTACACGCATAGCAATAATGGAACGAGTTATATCTCACTGACAGCGATAGGAATGCGAGTATCGAATGCAATGTTTCATGATATTCTCAACTCTATACAAGCGTATGATGGTTAATAACAGAGAATATTTTTAACTATAGTTTTTAAGAAAATTCCATGAATATACCTCCACATCTAAACTGTATTACAGCTGAATTGATGGAGGAGCCATGCTAAATGTGTTACATGTGATGTATCTGGTTTCTCCAAAAATATACCGAAAATCCGCCACAAAAGACTTAAAAAAACTGTTGTACTCCCTGGAATTCGTGTAATTCATTTCACGCGTAGTGCATTTCACATTTTGATCGAGCCAAGAGTTGCCTTGATAGAGCCCACTCTTAGAATTGGTTCCAGTTCCTTTCGCTGAGGCCACCAGCACTCCTAGAGATTTTTTACTATTCAAATAATCACTGTCCACCCATATCATTCAAATAATTCTGCTGGATCTGTTTCTAATTGTGCTTGTGCTCCGACGTCCGCCTCTTTCTCTCCTACAGCCCAAAGGTACACAATTACAGCCGCTTCTCTGTATTCAGAAAATGTCAATGGAAACGAGGACAGCGCACGCGACACCATACTCTATTCAAACATCGATATCAACGACCCTGCCATGAAAGGAAACAATGCTGGTAACTCACTGAAATTGGGGTGCTCAGCATTACCAGCGATTCTGCAAGTATACATATATACCACGAAGTCGAAAATGCGGCCTTTCAGCAGGACAAATCGAAGTCACACGGTGCTTCCTACGGCAGATGAGTAATGGGCTTAATGGGCAAAAGCCATGATGTGTTTCGTTCAAAATTGCCTGACCCCGAGTGACGCTTTGGTTGGCGCGTTGTCTTAATGCAAGACCAAGTCTCGGCTACGACACACATGACGATAAAGCCTCACCGTCTCTCTGTTGTTTCAAAAATTGCCTGAGATTGTCCGGCAACAGCCACGCGGCATACATTCTACATTACATAGAATGCGGGGTCGTTCGATTCGATATATTCGTAGCTCTATCGACATGGGTCTTCGCAACTAGTTCCACCACACGGCCGCTATTAATGTTCTTACTGTGATCTGCCACATCAAACCTATGTAAATCTACTAGTATGGGACACAAGTCATCATTTCGCATACAAATGCAATGCCAAATCAACAAAAACCGTGAAAAACCTGAGCTATGCTCACGGAGAATACAACAAAATAAGCACATTAATGGCGGACTTGTGTACGTTTCAAAGACCTTTTGTCCTGATATACTTCGGACCGTCTTGAAAAATCTTAAAATGTTCATACGTACTTTACCGGATTAGAAATTAATCACTTATGTCTTTCCTAGCATCCGTAGCAAATAGGTAAGCTACATTTTTACCCAAGTCAAACCAAAATATTAGTGTGCGAAATTCCACAGAGAAAAAAATCTACCCTAACAAGCCCTTGACCGGGACTCGAACGCGGATCCTCGATTAATTCGCTATATATAGGCTGAACTGATGCTAAATATATTACATGTTATGTATCAAGTTTCTCCCAAAATATACTCGATACCTCAATTTGAAGGATCCGGGCTCGAGTCCCGGTCAAGGCGGATGATTTTTTCCGTCGCGGACTTTCTAACTTATGTGCATTGCTGGTGCCTCCGTACAGTTAATCCGAGGCTAGCCCCGTTTACTAAAAATTGGTTACAATATTAATGCAGATTCGTCGCTACTTCACTTCGGCCACTGAAAATCACAGGAAGGCACTCGCAACCCTGGGAGACACATTTGTTCCCAAACGATGTACTATGATGCACACCATGACAGAAGTTCGCACTCCCATAATTCACAACATCAAAATACCATAATCAAAGTCTCGGAATGGGGTAAAATTCACAGTGGAAAAATCATCGGCCTAGACTAGGATATTTTGGGAACTTTCCGCAGTTCTTTGAGAAAGTCTTGGAACTTTAGAGTAGCCCTTCGTAGAATGACATTCTGGCGAACAATTGAACCAAATGCCTCCCGTACAAAAAGTCCTCGCACCAATTGGGAGGGTAGATACTACTGCTCTGTATCATTTTAAGGTATTAAGTCTCGTTACCCGTTAAACTTCCACCTCTCCAAGCAATAGTTTAATAATAAATTCGACGATCACAAGGATTTACGCCCAATTTTTTGTAGCCCGACCTTCAATGGAGGAATTTTTTAAAAAGAGTATTTTTGCTCCTACATACGTTTGACCTTTCACCAACACAATAAAAAAACAACTTGCATAATTAACCAGAAAACATGTAGTTATTTTTTGACTTGTGCACTCAATATAGCGATTCATGGATCACTTTTACTAATTGTATTCAACATTTTTGGCAGTATGGGAGGTTTTATAAGGCGACCGACAATTGAGGTCGTGTGCGCCATTGAGGGCAGATGGGTAAGTTGGCAAGGGAAAAATAACAAGAGGAAACCGGCGTTGGAATTAGCTCCCATTTACAAAAGACGGCAATTGTGCCACAATGTAAAGACCAATCCAATGCAAGGAGTACTTCACTTTTCGTGATCTCCAAATGGCTCACACTTAGTTAGAGATTCCACTGAAAAAATCACCCACACTACCACGACTCGATCCCGGACCTTCGGAATTGGAAGCTACCACACCAACCTCATTTCCTTCAACGTTTCGAATTTCCGTTTCCATTTCTTCACCTTGCTCTTGAAACGATCCAGAAAGAAACTCTGCAAGGAAGGAAAGACACAGAAAGAGATATCTCTAAGGTCATGCCGACATGCGACGGTGGTTGAGTAAGGCTGCTTCCGCGAGGTTCCGGCAAGGCAAGCAGCGTGCGCCGACTTCGGGAGGTCGGTCTTCAGTCAAAGCAAGGCGTCTTAGGGCTTGACCCTCACGGAACAATCTACGGCACTTTCAATCGGCGGAAACAAGTTACATGAGTGAGGAAAAAAATCCATCTCGGAGTTTAACAAGTCTTAGAAAGGAAATGCACGGTCGAAGTTAAAAAAAATTGGCACTTTGACTCTCAACGGCAATTTGAATACGAGATGCATGCACAAAAAATATGCAAATTTACGTAATAAACAATTCAATCGGACAGAAGTGTGGCTGCACAGTAAAGGGGGAAGACACCGAGATGAGGAGATAGGAACAGTACCAGAGCTACGCCATGAGTTAAGCATTTCCTGCAACAGGAGTCATGACTCCATTTTCACCTAAGTAATACTAAATCAAGCCTACTGCTGTGATATTTTCAATATAAAAGGTTTTTGTGTTTTTATTCTTAGACTATTTAAGTCTTAGGGATAGGACAACACGCATGAAACACTGGGCAGAAGGGAATGAGATATGCATGTGTAGGGCATAATGGAGTAAAATATAAAATAAGAGCTGGTTTGACTCTCAACGGCAATTTGAATACGAGATGCATGCACAAAAAATATGCAAATTTACGTAATAAACAATTCAATCGGACAGAAGTGTGGCTGCACAGTAAAGGGGGAAGACACCGAGATGAGGAGATAGGAACAGTACCAGAGCTACGCCATTAACATCTAACAGCACTAAGGTTCTTTGGGTCTTACCCGGAAGAGAACGGCAATATTGGTATGTATTTGTGTATTTTTATTCTTCATTCAGAGAGTTAGAAGAATACATTTGAATGTACACTTAAATAAAAACTTTATCTCATTAACGAGGAGAGCTCACAAATTTCAGCTTTCATTTTTCAAAATTTCCCCATTTTATTTTTTCTTTTCTATTTCCTTTCCAGAGTTTCTCGACACATTGCGAGATATTTCCTTCTTGCAATGAGAGACCTCGCGACATAGGGTGGCCGCACAACTAAATCTAATCGTGGCTGTTTTCCAACCCCAGGAATCGATCCAGGGAAATGTAATCTCAATCGATTCTGATGAAAAAAATTATCATGCAATGAGAATCACTGGAAACAGGAAAGATTTATTCGTCTTTTGACAATAAAAATAAACTACGTCCACCCGAAACGAATGGAGAGGGATCTCAACGGTTTCAGGCTCAACTTTGTGGAAGTTCATTAGGAATAATAAAAAAGCAAACTTTGTTTGATTCCAGGTCCATTTTAAGGTTGAATTATTTTGTACCTGAATATGACGCCGCTGCGTCAAAACCAGTCGTACTTTGCAATAAATTGGGGGAATCAAAGTTTTTTTTTCATTATTCAAATGGACAGAGAGTCAAGATAGTACTTTCAGTAGAAATGGATAGCAGAACAGTTTGATTCAGGAGTACCTTCGGCGAAAAGCATGTTTACCATAAAGTTGCACAATAATTTTTTTTTTAAATTATCCCCATTGGAGTATCAGCTTTGCCAACCTTCCCGAACCTCTGGACTTTTTTTGGTAACACGTCTATCACGACGTTTTTTCAATCGATCTCAGATGGATCTGAACTTGGACCGAATCAGTTGAAGCACGATTAACCCAATATGTGAACAAGTGCAGAGTTGGAAATCTTCTCTCGCATTCCAAGTGAAATAATTGACCAATTGGAGGTAGAATTGCGAAGTCCTGCGATATCATCAACGTCAAATCACTCGCCATTACTGCACACCTGTTACAACTGGTTACAACACACGCCTTGAGTAATGCTGAGTCGGCCCGCTTTTCAGATCGATCTCAATAGCCCGCTGCGTTTACCATACCGAGCTGACCTGGTCAGATGATCTGAGATTTATTGGTAAACGTAGTGAATGAAGAACGGACTATGAGCTGTATCGACACTTTAGACCTGAAGACAAGCAGGATGGCTGGACTCTAGTCAACAAAAGACACCACGCGGAGGATCACCCCAGAGCTGACTATCCTAAGCAAATTATTCAATTCCATTATCGATAGATTTTCTGCGGTCATAATTAGGAGATCACAACCACGAATAGGTATAGCAGAAGTAACGTAAATAATACTGCATTTACCGGCAAATTTACAATATTCAACTACCTACTTTCTGTGGAGCAGTAGTATAAGGGCCAAAGAGAAGCCACCATAGAAATAAAGAACAGAAAACAATCAGAAGAAATCATGAACCTGATTTACAAATAAAGCTATGGCCTTCAATAAAAATATACAATAAATAATACGAGACCTAGATGGTAAAACGAGGTTCAATGAACCTCGGTCCCTGGTTTGAGGATGAACAAAATAATCAGAATCTAGATAAAATCTGAAAGCGAAGATGAGATCAGACTAAAGAAGCTTCATAATATAGCTTACCAGTCGTCGTTACAACGAATTTTCGATGCAGCAGAGTCGGAAAAATGAGGTTGAATACTGATTTCCAGTGAATGAATTTACAAAAGTAATCTCTTATGCATGCGCTGTGCGGGCATCTGAATAAATCGACAAACAATACTCGCTCTCCCTATGAGGCCAAAAGAAAATGATACATCTCTCGTCAAATACTCGTCCACCTCTAAACAATGCTTTTCTTGTTTCTACGTACATAGTTCCGGATACAACGGAATAAGCTCAATAGAGGGAACATCAACACACATGGAGACTACTATCGTGTTGTACAGAAAAGTAACGATAAAATCATTTTTTTAAATTCTAGATTACAATAACTAGACCATTGCCCGAAAATAGGAATAATTCAAAAAAATACCAGAAAATTATGCTATAAAATTCTATGCCAAGATTTTGAGTGTGCTCTTCCAAAATAAAAATATTAACTAATCAAAATTTTGGGCTTAACAACTCTCAAAGCCTGAAACGGAAGGATATCTATATTGTTGACGTTCCACTCCAAAGATAACCAACTCTCTGAGCAAACTGATACTGATTCAAAAGTAGTTCCTTACACGATGTTGAACGAATTAAAAAGTCAAGAACACTTCCACAGATTTACTTGGGACGCGTGCACAATAATCTACGTTCATCGCAGGACATTAAAGCGACACTACACCACAGTGCCACGCGTCTTTCACCACATATACAGGGAAAAGTGAGGAGGAAAAATAATTGTGGAGGAAAAATCTGCGAGGAAAACCAAGGAATCTCCGGCGGGAAAGAGGCAACAGCGTTGCTTAAACTAGACCCATAAAACAGCAAGTTTCTCACTGGGCCAAGTCTTTCACCAGCCCAGATTGAATTTAGTTTTTTTGGGCGGTGAATGTGTAACTTGTGCCGGGACGACGTTTACAGCAAGTACATTCATGATTGGTTCATGACCCCAATGGTAGAAAGAGGTCGGTGTGTTACAAAAATGACAACAAGGTGACGGTACGTAACGTTAAGGTGCGAAACGCTAAATTAACAACAAGGTTTCTCTGGAGACAACTGCAAAACGGAAGGCAACATAGAGCGTATGCATACGTTGAGAAGATAAATATTCGAGCTCAAAAAAATGGTAAAACAGGCTAGTGATGTCACAACAATGACAGCAAGATGATGGTACGTGACATTAAGGTGCGAAACATTAACTTCACAACAATGTCAGGAGACAACTGCAAAACGAAAGGCAACATGGACCGTATGCATACGTTGAGAAGATTAAACATTCGAGCTCAAAAAAATAGTAGAATCAGGTCAGTGATGTCACAACAATGACAGGGTGACGATACGTAACACTAAGATGTGAAAAATTAACTTAACAACAACGTTTCTCAGGAGACAACTGCAAAACGGAAGGCAACTTGGATGTATACGTTGAAAAGATAAATATTCGAGCGCAAAAAAATTAAAAATAGCCTATTTACGAGAATATGGCAATACGGTCGTCCTCGAAACGGATTATACATCCCGGTTGTCCTCGAAAGGCAAGTCATATAGGAAGGCGTGACTGAAACCGCGGGGGATTTAGTCAAACGAAGACGCAAGCAAGTGATCACGTCCGTGGGAACACTCACCCGTTAGGAATCGCTTCTTTTTTCTGACGGACAGCCCGTGCTAATTTCCCAGTCCCAAGGAGGCGGCGTCCGCTCAGCTAGGAGTCCAGCGCGCGTTTGAATGCGTTTATCCCGCCGGCGCAGGTAACTTGGATCGCTGCTCGCTGCCCCCTCTTCCCCCCCTTCCCCTGCATCACGACCGCCCCTACCCCTACCTCATTGACGGCCACGACCACCCCCGCCTCCAACCCCCGCCTCCCACCACGCCTAACCCTGCCCCGTTGCCGCCACAACCTCGCACAAACAGCACGCGACTCAAAACGGGGGAAAGTGAGTCGGGCGAGATGGCGCGATAGTCGAGTTCAGTTGTACGCGAGCTCATTTTTTCGTAGTCTCAGGCCAAGTTCGCACCGAGGGAAATACGATAAGCGATATATCCAACTGGATATGTCGTAAGCAATAAAAATGGGAAGGAAAATATTACAATACAATTGGGGATACTACAGTATTACAAAAGAAGATACATAATTACATTGATGCTCTTGAAAAATCCATGGGAGCACACTCCCTCTTTTCTCTATTCTAATAAAGCTTCCTTTAAGAAATATATATTTTTATAAGTTACTGAACATTTTTATGTAAGAAGCGGCAATGCGCCAAAAAACTATGGACAGTCCCAAAATGTTTAATCTTCTTAGAGGCTACTGGGTCCCTGTTCCAAAAGCATAATTAACTCTACTTAGAAGATCTTTTTTATACATGGGACCGAAATTATATAATCAATAACCGAACAAAATAAAAGAGATAACAAATAGTAAACATTTCCTTAGATTTGTAAAACAATGGTTTATTCTAGTAACAATATCGAAATTGTGAATATTTGAGATTGCTAAATTTCCTTCCAGAGTCAAAGTTGTTTGTATGTAAAAAAATAAGTGTTTTTCGGCTAAAAATAGTTTTTTCTCATATACGCTCATGTATCTATTCGTATAGTATATATCATTCTTTTATGTTTTACTCCGCAATGATTTTAAAATAAAACTAATGGTACTCTAAAAACAGACCTATTGCCCAGTAGGGTTAAGCTTCCGAATTTTTTAATGAATGTACCAATCTATTTGTTTCTGGAAGAATATTATTATTATTAGATGCACAACTTCGACAACGCTAAAGAAGATATATTCAGCAGTTCTCCTTACGAGCTCGCTGAGATGAGCCAGAGAGAGGAGGTTGTGTCCGAATCCAATTACTTAACCAATCATAAATGTTTCTCCCGTTCTGAAAACTATAACCTATTCTAAGACTTCACCTAATCAAAAAAATAATTACATAAGTACCTCCTCGAGTGAGTACCACACAGCGGGTTCGAATATCACAAAAACGAGAATGTTCTAGTGGCGAGTACTAAATTCCCGAAAATGAGGAATCATATGGTAGACCAAAGGTCGCTCATCGTGGTATTGAAAACTGGAGCTGAATGCCCGCTTTACACGAGGCAAGTACAGAAAGTTGGCTTTATTAAGCGTATAATAGGAAGGTCCTCGGATAAATAAGTCAAAGAAAGATGCGATTTCGCTCTGATTAGGCCACACCTCGAACACGCCGCGAGCATTTGGGACCCTGGTCATAAAGATTTAGTCAAAACAATTAATAAAATACAAAGAAAAGCAGCACGCTTCGTTAATTATTGCAACGAGCGAACATATAGTGTTTCACAACTTTTACAGGGATTGAGGTGGGAGCCCCTAGAGACTCGGAGGCTACACGCTAGGCTTAGGTTGCTTCAGAAATTCAGAACTGGCGTGTTTCAGAACGACACAGAAAATACTATCATGACTCCTCACTACATCTCTAGGTCTGACAGAAGCGATAAAATAAGAGGGATACTCTGCCGAGCAGATAGGTACAAAAACTCGTTCTTCCCGCGCACAATAAGCGACAATAATAAAAACTGAGCTCCACTAAATAACCTCCCATAATATACGTCACCATTTCAAAACCTTACGTCTTTACAAGGCAGGTGTCCTAACACCCCCTGCCACACGCCCATGTGGCGGCTCGCAGGGTAGCATGTAGATGCAGATGAAGGTTATACGATTGTACGATACTTGTTTCCGATTGTGCCGCTAGTATGCGGTGCAGCGAGCGATATATCGCCCGTGCTGCACGACACTTGCCACCGTAAGAGAGTTTATTGTCGCATCCCTCTAATTTCAATACATATACCCGCCAGGTATCGGGTTCGCGTATTTAGTATCTATTACGGAGTATCGTGTATTTCCCATAACCTAAAGCCCAGTGCACAACGATCCTTCCGCCTCCGTCCGGCTTCCTCCCGTTTTTTCCGAGGGGTGCGCATACTACTCCGTCTGCCAAAACCGAGCGACGATGGACTTCGGCCCGTAGTCTCAGGGAGGAGACGGACGGAAGCTAGCGCATACTATTCATCCCGGCCTCCGTCCGCCTCCGACCGTCCTTCCGCATCCGCAAAATGTTCTCGATCGAAAATTCCGGGCGGACGGAGACGGACGTTGGCTGACGGAGACGGACGGTGGCGGACGGAGGCCGGGAGGAATAGTAAGCGCCAACTTACGGAATTGCCCGTATTTCAGTTAGCCATATATTTTTGGAGGGAGGATGCGGACGGAGGCGGGAGGAAAAGTGTATGCTGGGCTTAAGAATGAAAATGCGGGTTAACGGAGAGTGCAATATTACAACCGAGTAAAATTTTCACATTAGAAAGTGCTGATAGCCACGAACGGCCGTAGAGAAACTTAATATATATCCATGGCTACCCGATTATTTATTCATTTTATCTTTACCACCTCGAATACATCGCATTAGGCCTATTTACGTCGGGTGCACCACAATAACGTCAGACGAACACAATCAGCCATGCCCTGAGTGGTTATAATATTTCCACCCAGGGGGTATTCGAACCCGCGACCCTCGGTTTAGCAGGCGAGGACCCCACTGGGGCCGGCAGTTAAAGGTAGGTTTGGATAAAGAAATAATTGTATCTACATTTTAAACCGCCACACTTGCCGATTTACGCGATTTATTTATAATCTCCACGTCTGTCTTACCTTTCGTCATCCCAATGATAAAGTTCATTTGCCTCCTTCCACATCTCCACTTACCCAACATCCTCCACTCAATCACGACCTTCGGCATCAAATCGCATCTTACCATCACTTCCATCCAATAAAAGAAATATGTAGCAGTGAAAAATCAAGATTTACGACTTTCCGCAAGACATTAATTTTTTACGTTTTCACCGGCGGAGAGAAGAAATGAAAAGTTTTCACAGTGAAAAAACAAAACAAGTTTTTGCCAACGGTGTATAGCAAATATTTGTACTTTCGCTAGCTCTGTTTCCTCATGATGACGCCAACACTCACTAGCAGGGATCTATCCAGATCTGACGTCGTAATCTTGCGAAGCGGTTGTAAAACTGTGCAATTCCACAGGAGGGGGGATATGACTGAAATGGAAAACCTCCCTGATTGTCATCAAAATATTTGATGAATAATGAAAAAAGAAAACTTTGTTTTTTTCGACTATTATTAAAGAATTGGCGAAAGCAAAGTTTTATTTATTCATTATTTACTATGAACTTCCACAAAGTTAAGCCTGAAACCATTTAGAATATTTTATTTTCACATTCACGTGAATTATGGCCTCCTCATAACTTGAAATTCGAGCCTATCTTTCATTTTCCTATGCAACATCACAGAGCTTCTAGCTGATCAGCTGTATAAGGCCAACACTTTATCATATCCAATGCGTCACTGCAGTATATGCCCTTTCCCACCTAATGAGTTGCGCTCGAGTCGAGAACTTCCAGTAATAGATACGTCCCTAGGCATATGGAGATAAAGACGGTATTGGCACAGAGTATATACTCTGTGGTATTGGTATCTTCCATGGAAAACCCGGACTTGAAATTAATTTACCCTATTCTCTGAAAATTGCACTGATAACCCGTTACTGTCGCCACCAAAATGACTTCACTAAATTAGCATTTGAAATGCGTATCACATGTCCATGAGGATATGGGGTGCGTTTCATGAATTCTGCCCATGCGGATACAGTAAACACATACACGCATAGATGCATAATTAGATCGAAAATACATTTTAAAAGCTGAGGCTGTAAAAATATCAAAGACAAGTGGGAAATAGGTTTTATAAAGGCCGCTTTACACAGTACGGTACAAACAAATGTATCATAAAATGTGCAAGGAAATGAATGGAATATGAACAGGTTCTATTTCACGTTCAGTTATTCAGACAATCATACAATTTGTCGTTTTACACGGTACAATTTTCCTCATTCAATAGTTCATACAATATACCGTTTGTACAATAAAATGTACCATATAAAGCGGCCTTTAGAAATACTATCTCTTGGGAGTAAATAAACGTTGATTAACTCGCAAAGAGATAAGAAGATTTCTCCCATCAGAGAAAAGAGATCTACCGAGTGAAATGGGCGATGCCTCCACCATCGTCTTCGTAGTCCTGAAGACCAAAACTATACGCCTACACTTTGAAAACTTTTTTTTAAAAAAGAGGAAACAATAATTCACCCACCTTGGCGGCGACCAGATTGGCTCAGGTAATTGTGCCGCTCTCAATTGGTCACATTTAAGAAAACAAGACTTTGAAAGCGAAGGTTCCTTTGCAATGAAAACCTACATAATGAAAAGTAAGCTAAATAAATGAAAATGAAGAAAACCTACCTAAATTGCGGATAACAGTATCCGAAGTGATATGCACGAAAAATAATAAACAACATAAAATTAGGTCTTACGAAGCAAATTGTGTACTTAAATTTTATGGACTTTTGCTCCACGAATTTCGGCAGCATTAAATCTGTCATCCTCCTTCATAAAAACGCTATCATAAACATGACCACTTTGGGTATATTTTCTAATATGGTTTAAGTAAAACCACTATACGCCATATTCGTTGTTTACTATAAAATATATTTTTAAAATACGGTCTCTCCTACAGTTCTTCCTGGGCTCTCACGGCTTTTGCCTCTCGCTCAGCGAAAATGACGTCACACCAATCACATTTCGTTCTGCTGTTACGTGAAAAAATACGAAATTCCGACTATTTTAATCTTAAATATCTCAGTAATTATTGAATAAATTTCAAATATATTTTCACTCCGTAAGTTTGATAGGTTAAAAGTATCGTATTTAATTCCATATTCTTATAATATTACAAGAGTATATAAGTTTCGAGGATATTTTTGAATGACGCGTCCCGTCTCTTTCACCGAAATAATATGAATCGAAATTTATTCGCACCAAGTGTTGATAAAAAAGATTTAATTAAAATTGATGTAGTCTACGTGACGTAATTTTTCACGATTTTCAGTTTGTAGATTGATGAAGCATCGATCTCACAACGGATATTTATTAATGAATCGTTCATGACCCAATATAAATCCGTCCTTAGTTTGTCAGTATGGGATAAAACTATGAAAATATACATAAATATATGATTTCATGAATTACAATTTAATGTGCTCGCATCGATACCGAATAATCTAGATATGTTTTTCCGACATTTCTCTCATCTTATCAAAGGAAGCTTGCTGACGAGCAGTTCACTGTGAAGCTTTATCTAGTAAATGCAGAACATAAGATAGAACATAAGAATAAACGTTCAGAAAAATTTAACCCAAATTAGGTGTAGTTACTCACCTCCCAGTCCCCTTTCATTACTTTGTTGCAACTTTTCCCTCCGTTCAGTCAGCCAGGCCCAGGATCATTAACCTCCCTGATCACTCTGTTACTTTGTTGCTTCTACCCCCTCCCCCCCTCCCCGTGCCTTTCCAGTTCTAGGCGCTTCCCAGTCCCCTATCATCATGACTTTGTATCAACCTCCCCCCTGCCCCATCAGCCAGGCCCAGCATTATAAACCTTCCCAGTCCCCATTCTCCTACCCTCATTGGAGCAGTGCATTCTCTCTGTGACTGAGGGAGGGCCGACGAAAAACACGTGTAGCGCACAAATATTGTAAAAAAATGTCACAGGCGTGACTGGCAGACGCACATAGAAAACACTATAGAGAAAAACTCACAGATATGTTTATATATTTCGGCGGACACAACCGCCTTCGTCAGAAATTAGTAGGTACTAGTATATATAGTATACTACTACTAGTATACTATAACCAAAGGTCCAACAGAAGGTTTGGCTAAGTGTGACCTTTCCCTTCTCTCTGCTCCTCACCCCAAAACCCCTCATTTCTACATCCTTCCTAAAATTCATAAACCTAACATCCCCGGCCGTCCAATTGTTTCCTCCTGCAGTTCCCCTACTGAACGCATCTTGGCATTTGTTGATCAATATCTGCAGCCTCACGTTCATGCCCTGCCCTCATTTATTAAAGATACACACCACTTTCTAAATTATTTGAAAACTGTCAAACTTCCACATAATACACCACTTTTGATGGCCACTATAGATGTCACTTCCTTGTACACTTCCATTCCCCACTCAGAAGGTCTCCGTTCCGTCCGTCATTTTCTCAGCCAACGCCCCACTCCTCATATACCCAGTACCGACTTCCTCTTACAACTTTCTGAATTTATTCTTACCCACAATGCCTTCTCCTTCAACGATCTTCACTACCTCCAAACAAAGGGCTGTGCCATGGGAAGTCGTTTTAGCCCTTCTTATGCCAATCTTTTTCTAGGTCTTCTGGAAGAGAATTACCTCTCCCAAGCCCCTTTTAAACCTCTTCTGTGGTTCCGTTACATAGATGACATTTTTCTACTTTGAACACATGACATCGACTCCCTAAACTCCTTCATTTCCTCTCTCAATGACTCCTCTTCTGTATCATTTACCTCTACTATATCTTCCACCCATATAACCTTTCTAGATGTCGACGTAGCTTTATCCAACCGTAAATTCAGTACTTCTGTTCATATAAAGCCCACTAATAAACAGCAATACCTTCACTTCAGCAGTTGTCATCCCGCACATACCAAACGTTCCCTCCCATACTCACTTTCTATCAGAGGTCATCGAATTTGTAACAACCCGGAGTCCCTTGATTGCTTTCTTTCCAAGCTACACCAGTCTCTTCTTCGCAGGGGCTACCCTGAATCCCTTTTAAATAAAAAAATCCTTAGAAAACCGTACCAACCTAAATCAACTTCTTGTCCTAAGTACAACAATATTTCTATTTGCACCACTTTCTTCCCAGGCGTACAGTCCCTAAAACATCTCCTCAAAGAATTATTCCCAATACTTTCTAGCAATCCTGCCACTACTAATTTATTCCCTAAATGTCCCTCTGTTGTATACAAACGTCCCCCGAACCTGTCTGCTATATTTAGAGCCACTAACCCCCTCTATAAATCTTTGAATATTTCTAAAGCTCCAGCCACCCGTTGTAACCGGCCAAGATGCAAAACTTGTTTAATTCTAATTACAGACCGATTACCCAAAAAATTCGTTAATCGTTATCTTCCTTCTATTACCTCCCCTTCCTGTGCCACAACAAATATAGTATATATCCTTATTTGTAAATTATGTACAGCTTTTTACATTGGGCTCTGTAGTACCCCCCTCAATATTAGAATTAATAATCACCGTGCTTCTTGCAATCCCTCTTCAACCAACTTCTCTTTCTCTGTCCCCACACATGCTGCCTCCCACAATGTAACATTTGATGACTGCTACAATGTAGCCATTCTGACTTCCCTCCCGCCCACAGCCACTATAATTAGTCTGAAGACATTAGAACAAAGTTGCATCCGATTTTTTAACGCCCTCTGTCCACCTGGCCTCAACCGTTCCCATTAATTTTTTCCCCCACTTTTCGCTACATTGTTTCTTTCTCCCGAATAGGTCTTTGGCTCCTTCCCTCCCCGCCCTTCCCTCCCCGCCCTTCCCCAACCCTCCTACCTGCTCCTTCCCCTCACCGCCCCTCCTATACGATTCTTCCTCCTCAATCCTCATTCTATCACTGATGAAGGTGCGGGCGACCCACCGAAAATTTTAAACTCGTGAGTTTCCTTTTTATATGTTTTATGTTTAGTGTCACCCTGTGACGAAGTTTTATATTGTTTGCCACGTTCGTGGAATCTTCGCAAGAACTATATATATATATATATATATATATATATATATATATATATATATATATATATATATATATATATATATATATATATATATATATATATATATATATATATTTTCGTTCGTTCATTCACTCAGACCGCTCAGCGGCAAATACTCACATAAATGTACATACAGAAAGGTAGAAAGAAAGTGGATAGGTGGTGTAAACACAATGGTGGTGTGAAGAAGTATATATATATATATATATATATATATATATATATATATATATATATATATATATATATATATATATATATATATATATATATATATATATATATATTTTATTTTTTTTCTCTAGTTTCTGACGAAGGCAGTTGTGTCCGCCGAAATTCGAAATATATAAACATATGTGAGTTTTTCTCTATAGTGTTTTCTATGTGTGTCTGCCAGTCACGCCTGTGACATTTTTTATAATATATATATATTAGTATACAGTTATAAGAGTATAATAAGATCGTGTTCTTACAATTAAAATTTTGGAAAATAGCAAATTCTCATTTCTATAATGTTTCCCTCAAAAAATAAGCGTCAGCCATAAGGTGGGGGGGGGGATATTGTACGTGATTAGTGAAGGGATGAAAGTGCGATATCCTCCCACTCCATCGTCGGGACGTCTAATACCCGACCCTTCACCGGTTTCTTCTTTTTTTTCCAAACTCATATCTTTCGGGACTTTGTTTCCGCCACCTCCTCCATCCGACCGTGGTTCTGATGCCAATCATACGAGCGTGATTAGCGATGTGCACACATTGTCTGCGAGGATGATGATATATCGTCCACTTCAAAACGCCTTTTCTCTACCCGACGGACACGCTCGGCAGATAACAAGTATATTTTTTTTCTATCCCCAGGCTCGTGCGCATTTTCGGCCCCAGAGCATGATGATGTTCATCGTTTTTTTCGTAATCGAACTTCATCGGAGGCGGATCTAGGTCTCCGACACTTTGATATGCTTTATCGAGGGGAGATGGGTGGAAGTCCTGACATTGTTGTTTTCTAGGTAGACTGAACACTCATCCAAGAGACAGCATGAGCGATCGTGTTATATGGAAGGAAAATATTTTCTAGCTTTTACTCAAAGGAACTTGTAAAAAATGTTTAAAGTATGTTCCACTTATACAAGATATACCCAGACGGTAAGTTTTGTTGACAGGTCAAAGAAAACAAGTTTATATTCAGAAAAAAGCTCATTTTAAAGAAACATTTTGACCTTAAGATATTTATCTGCATAGCTTCCACCATTTTGTAGGCACTGGTCATAGCGCGACGCAATCTTCTGTACTCCCTCTTCATAGAAAGATGCAGCCGGTGATGTCAACATGTTTTTCCATCTCGTTGTCGTTGCTGGGACCTATTGCCACCAACCTCTGGCTCGATTTTAAGTGCAAAAATAGATGGAAGTCACTAAGGAGCGAGGTCAGGGATGTATGAAGGGTTGTTGAATTGTTCCCAACCAAAGTTCTGTAAAATTTGTCGTGTCATATGCGCGGTTCGAGGGCGAGCATTGTCATGAATCAAAACAATACCGTTGGTTAGTATCCCCCGACGGCGGGATTTTCATTTCTTTCGCCATTTCAAACAAGCACCACGAAGCGCACACAACGATTAGCTAACTCATAATGGCATCAATTCCCCTTCAATAGGTTAGAATAACTACCGCATATGCGCGAAACTGCGATCGCAGCGCTGTGGTGGCGAATTAATACAAACGGAACATACTTTCTGGAAGTACCACGTATATTCACGCATCCTTGAGCTTACCCAAAGCTTGAATCACACGATCATTTTTCACGTACAATCTCAGGGATAGAGGTGATAATATGGATCTCTTTCTGCTTTTCCAACGCAGGAGACCGTCCGGTTTTCCGTCTCGAACTGGTTAACGAATTGAACCACAGCCAATCAATATACAAAACAGAAATGATGCCAGCAAAAATACAAGAGAATTTGAGAAATCATGCCGTGAGCCATCATTCTCCCTATAATTGAAAAACAACTCTCTCTCCAATGGTCCTTGGCATTGCAAGAGAAAAGCAACCGCATTATTCAAGTTTTAGGAATGCTATTCGGACAGAATGGCCATGAAGACCACACTGATGAGTGAACACATTTTAAATTTGCCATTGAGAAAGTCACCAATGGCCTTTCGCGATAAATATACTTGAAGGTCAAGGAATACATCCAACAACAATTTAAAAAAATTAACAATGAAAAATAAGATAATTAAATGCGTACGCCATCAACAAAGGCTTCTTTATGTCATAACATCCCCTGTAAACGCCAATGCAAATGCTCGCGGAATTCTAGGTACATTTAGATTTAAGAGCTAAATTCGATATCAAGCATCGAGAGACAAATAAATGAAATAAAACTCGGTTCAACTTTTTGGAGCTCCATGTTAATTAGGAAAAATAACCTTTACACTCCACTGGTTACTTCACAGATCAGTTTATTGCACAATCCTGATTTCGATGCCTGGCATCATCGTCAGGTGCTCACTGACAAGTAAAGAAGGAATTGCGAAGGCTTATATCGTTTATACAGTAAAGCTAAAGCTCTTCCATCCAGTGTCCCCACTCTCCACCTTCCTTTACTATATAAACCTTGTCAATACCTTCTTAACTTGTCAGTGAGCACCTGAAGATGATGCCAGGCATCGAAATTTGGAATATGCAATAAAATGATCTGTGAATTGACCAGTGGAGTGTTAAAAATAATGTTACTAATTTGCCGAGAGACAAGCTGAAACACCTCAGAATGAGGATAAGAGTCACAGTTCCAATAAAAAAGCACTAATGACATATTCCTGAACACAAGAATCAGGATAACCATAAAACTCTAATATGGAAAATTCATCTAGCAGAAATGAATAATTAAAGACAAGATTATGGCATTAAAACACGAATCAATTCTTTGGATCCACGTATCAGTCTTTTGTTTTCCGAAAAGTACATTTTTGTCAAACATGAATGCCTTGGGTAGTCGTTTCAACGAAATATGGGCTTTGGTTTAAAAGGATTAACAGAAAAACGTTCCATTACAGATGAAAGGGCGTCATGACAAATGGTTTTTTATACTAACACATTATTTGGAATATGAATGCTGCTTGACTCTCTCGTCTTCTGACGAATTTCTTGTTTCCAGACAACAGTTTCCGCTGTTTGCTTGCGTTTTCAGGTAGAAGAATCGTTTATGATGACGACCGCAAGCTTGCCGGTCATAATGTTGACAAATTATGATAGTAAATTCGATGGTGATGGTTTCACTCGGTGAAAATCTATTGTGAATAACTTTCAAATTGCTTGTTACTTGTTCACAGATTTACATAGTTAGTCGACCGGTTTCGTCGCATAGGTGACATAATCAGGTACAATCAAAGTCCTGTAGAGTTCAGCCTTCTTTCCAGTACTAGCTATGATGATATTTTCGATGGTGACAGACTTCCCTTTATGAGAATCCATTCTGAATAAATTTCAAAATTGTTTTTTACTTTTTCACAGATTTTTATTCTTAATCGACCGATTTCGTTGCATAGGCGACATCATCAGGTACATTCCAAATCGTGCAGAGTTTAGCCTTCTTTGCTGTACTAGCATTGATGATACCTATGCGACAAAACCGGTCGACTAAGAATAAAATCTGTGAAAAAGTACCAAACAATTTTGAAATTCATTCAGAATGGATTTTCACGAAGTGAAGCCTGTCACCATCGAATTTATCATCAATGCTAGTACTGGAAAGAAGGCCAAACTCTACAGGACTTTGACTGTACCTGATGATGTCGCCTATGCGACGAAACCGGTCGACTAACAATATAAATCTGTGAAAAAGTACCTAGCAATTTTGAAATTTATTCAAATGTTGATAGAATAAGCAGGGGCAAACCATCAGCCGATTAGGCTGCCCCAAAATTGGCTTCTCCCACAGGAATCTCCAACAAACCATTTCAATTGCCTGCTGTTCAGTCACCGGCATACAAATGTGAAACGAAAGATGGGTATGGGTTTGGTGCTAAGGCTTGAATTCTGAATTATCATATTGAGGGTCCTATTTCGAATCCAGGCAGCAGAAAATGTTATTTTTTTCCAGAGGAATACCGTTCTCTACTTGGGTGCCACACGAAGAGGACTTGAAGTGTTGCATCTCATTCGCCGGATGGGACGTTAACTCGAGGAACCTTGGGCGTCTTTCGTAGAATAGGCAATGCCAACCCCGGGTTTCCCTCCACATTTCCTAAATTCCCCCAACCTAACCATCCGACCAACCGTTTAAAATGTCGTTTTTCCAGCGATTGATAAAAGAGCATAATGATTTCGTTAAGACTTTGAAGTAGGTTAGCTGACAGGTAGTGTAGCTGATTAATTGATATGCTCCCTAATGCACGTTTCTTAATCTTCCGAGTAGTGCTAACACTATGTTTTCCATGTTTCCTGCATGACTTTTGCGTCACGTTTACATAGAAGCATTTTTGATACGTTTGGTAGTTTCCGTCGCATTTTTAGCATGCCCTTGGTGTAGTTCATGTTGGAGAAAGTTTATTTCTACACTCTAGTGCATGTTAATGGTAAGTCACGCCATGCCAAGCACCCTTCAGGTGGCTTTCAGGGTAAGATGTAGTAATGCTAAGTTTCTAACCTATCCTACTGACCCACCTATACTATTGGCCTACCGACCTACCTATACTACCGGACTACCTATCCACCAAGAAAGCATAACTGAAAAAGCAACACCAGCCACGGAAAATTCAAGGGATAATTCAAACACAATAAATGATAGCATGCTAAACTCGGCGGAGGTTATCCAACACGGAAGAATAAAATAATTTAGTTCGTTCCACTTGTGAGAATATATTATCACGACCCGTGAAGTAAACAGAGTCAATTTAGTCTTCCGAGTCAAAAATTCAGGAATGAAACCGAAAAAAAGAAACATCATAAGGAAGTTTTATTTTTGGAGTTGACGAGAATGCCCAAGTTATATGACATGAAATTTTTACGTGTAGCTCTCCACAACCGCAAATTCGAAGCCCTTCACATTATCCAGCGAAATGTGCAAAGTATACGAGCACATTACACATTACGCAGCAGGATGTGATTACCACGGCGACGTGCTCAGAGGAGACGGACTGCTCGAGCTGATGCATGCAATCACGGGGATAGAATTCGCGTCGAGCAGAAAAAAATATTTCGACCGACCATTTTGGGAATTCCCTACAACTCTGGTCATAGTTCAACGACACAATAATACTCACCGGTTATTTTGTGTCGAAAGAGCAAAATAGGTCCAGAAATCGAAACAATGGGTTTTGTGTTTATTATTTATATGAATATCGTCTATCCATCACGATTCCTGGGAAGTGCGGAGTCATCCATTCTTTCGGCCGATCTCAGCGGAAATATCCGATTTTAGGTAAACGCAGAGTGAAAATAGCAGTCTTCGACTGGCAATACTTTCCCATCAGGCTTTATGCAAACGGCCTATGAGCCTTTTCGCGAGTTGACCGCTACTTAAAATGCAGAAGTTGACCGCGTCATTCTATTTTCAAGAGACCAAGCGTTTCCGACCAAGGGATGTTCACTATGGCCATAGATATATTATATCCCATGCACCGAGGAAATTTTCACAGGAAAAATTCTTTTTTTTTTATTTTCCCAGCTTACCCAATCTCTCAAGCTATTTCTTTGGATAACACATTTGACGGATTTTCATATTAGCACGGCTTACATTATCCCCAGGTCTACGGCTCATTGCCTCCTACATTATGATAACATAGTCACTGGGCCGAATATTGTTATTATTTTGCGTTACAATTTGGCTAATTATGCCAGGTGGTATAAAGTAAAAAGAAAGAATTTACAACCACAATCCCAAGGAGTAAGTGTGGTGGCTAGAGGTACTGGCTAGTGACGGCCAGGGTTCAAATCCTTGCAGAGGAGGATATTTTTCAGAGGAAACCCGCTCTCTACTTGAGTGTCTTGTGGAGGGAACTTCAAGTGCAATACCCTGTCCGTCGGATAATACCTTAAACCGTGGTCCCCTTGGTGCCTTTCGTTAAGAGCAGCAACAGACGCCGGGGTTCAATTCACCCTTCCTCCCTTACCAGTCCCCTATGGCGCAATTGACGTTAGATGTCGGTCGCCTCCCTAAATATCCAATCTTATCCTAAGATTTCCAAAGAATGCAATTCGCCCAATTAAAAAAATTACCTTTACTCGAAGTGCCGAAGAAGAGAGGGAAGTCAGGTGTTGAGTTTACTAGTACCATGAATATACCGTTTTGGAATTGGGAATTATTCCCGAGCGCATACACTCTTCCACAAAGTATTCTACTTCAGCAACAACGCGTCCGCCAAAAATGCAGGTGCCGGCACGAGATTCGCAAGTCCCCTTCCGTTTAGAAATCAACCCTTCGTCTGAATATATATTTTCAATAATTTGTGCAGGTTTGATGGGTACAAGAGCAGGAGTGAAAAATTGTCTTGGTAGCCCACTCTTTAGCGAGAAAGGTAACACAAAAAGAGTGAAATCCTGTAGCTTTTAGCTTCAAGGACAACCACGGTGTCCCTTTTCACACCTAACCTGTGAAATGGAGGAGGACAGGCTTTACCGCATTGTAGTTTATCTTTCTCACTGTGACGCCTCTGGTGGCGACTTTCTAAATATCTTACTAACTTATTCCCGAACCAGAAAGTGAAGCAATATCATGCTACAGAAAGTAAAAACTGACTGTAATAAAGGCAAAAGATTTTATTGTTCAGTGAAATGCTCTAAAAAGTAAACAATCATTTTTTCGGCGACCACCCGGTTCTGCATGAAACTGAAAATAAAACATTTGGGCGCACCCCTTAAACTTACTTGGACACAATCGGGGAGGACTCCTTCGTGGAGAAGAGGGGTGCAGCAATTGACGGTTACGCTCTCGTTTATAAATGCGTTAGTAACTTAATTAGAGTCCATATTAATTACTTATGTTTAAAGTACATTATTGATTAAAGTTCAAAGATGATTCACTACATTTTCAGAAATCAATTACGAGAAAAATCATAGTGACAATGTGTTACTGAAAGAATTAGAATGTATTCCAATTGAACGTATAGCGATGCTTCTTTTTCGGCCATTTGGGACCCTGGTCATAAATATTTAACTAAAAAATATTAATAAAATACAAAGAAAATCTGCACGCTTCGTGCAAAACTACTACCAGCGAACATTTAATATTTCACAACTTTTACAGGGATTAAAGGGGGAGCCCTTAAGAGACTCGGAGGCTACACGCTAGGCTTATCTTGCTTGAGAAATCCAGAACTAACGTGTTTCAGAGCGACACAGAGCATTACCATGTAGCCTCACTACATCTCTAGGTCTGACTGAAGCGATAGGATACGAGAGATATTTTGCCGAACGGATAGGTACAAAAACTAGTCCATGCGGCGGCTCGCAGGGTAGTATGTACATGTAGATGAAATCTCCTCATTCCCTGTATCATTTCTCCCTTAAGTTGTATTAATACATCATTTTCTACTCTCCTCCATGACATCTAAAATTCTTTTCTTTCTTTTTAACTCCTTTAAAGATATTTACCTCCTCCTCCTCCTCGCTTACGCAACAAGTTTGTGGTGGTGACACGAAATCAGGGCGGCCACATGAATCCGCCAGCTGCACGGAAAGTGATCCGGTACCCTGAAATTGACATGTGTCGCGTCAAGAGCCTGTATAGTGTATAATTAGCGACCTTATGCGGTTTTTCATAATTACTTCGCATCCGCAGAGGAGACTAGAAGTCGTACAGGAGTGACCAAAATGGTTCTATGGAAGAGGGAAAGAGGACCGTGCGAAGAGGTCCGCGGTACGCGCTGGTTACCACCATTTTTAACGCGTGTAAATGCAGGTTGGTTAGGATAGTAGTTAAGTGATGCAGTCCACTAGTAGCTTTTACTTGAAGCGTACAATATATTACTATAGTTTATCTTCTCATATTCTGTATCCATGCGTCAGTGTCAAGTTGCTTGATGTAGGTACTTAAATGCATGAGTAAATGAGAAACCGTATTTTAAGTTCAACATTTCTTACAAGCGCAAGCGAGGACGGGTCATGGGCAGAACTTGGAAGAAAAAATCGCTTATTCCTCTGCATATATTGAGGCAAGGACTGGAAATGGGAGTTATTTATAAATCTTGAATGTCAAGATAGCATCTTAAATTGTTTTTATCTATCATAAAAGAGTGCAAACGACATAGTAATGTAATATTCTCGGATGGGGGTATCTTCATGGTGAAGCATAGTGAACGTCGTCCTATAAGGGAAATAGTAATGTCTACACATGAGATGATAAGTGTATAGTTAAATACCAATGAATGAGAAGTCTAACCGTGCGAAACATTAGCCTATTCAACCATTTTTCTCGCCCATACAAGTCTCGTGAATAAAGCCCACAGGCCTTGAACAAATAAAAAGCGACTTGCGATGTTTGTTGGGCTGTAGGCTACATCACCTTCTTAACTCTCCACCAGCGGCCACAGGTATCTTAACGAGGGTTAAGGAATGCCGTGTAAACCCAAGTTAATTAAGCCGCCATATTAACTACCATTTGAACCCAAGTAATGTAAACGGGGCATGACGTATCGTATTAAGGCGGTTTACGGATGGAAGTTGTCTTCTATGGAAGTATCCAGTATAGCGATATCTCGAATCGAATCGCCAATTGCACGGCATTGTTCAACTAACACACAACTTCCAGCTTTTTCCAAACACATAGACGACGGAAGTAAACAATGAATACGGTAATCACGAAAATCGCCCAAATTTGACAATAATGTCGTATATTGCTCTTTGTATCCCATGGGCATTTGTGGTTTTAATGAATTGGTATGAATTCCAATAATTATGGATTATTACGTCGAATCAAGTGTGTCGATCATGACAATGATAATTATTATATAATAAGAAATAAGCCATAAAGCTTACGATTGGGGTTTGTTAGCATTTAAAATATTTTCAAGCACAAATAAATATTTACAAGTGCAACACTGAGTCCTCCTCCTACTAAGTTATTCGTTGTTTAAATTTTGAATATCCGTTCGCTGACATGTGACCAAAATTCCACCGGATGCTCAGCAATTTTATTGCAGAATTGATATGCTATTTGCAGGAAAAATAGAAGCCTGTCTATTTTCATTGCAAGGGCGAACCTCGGCCGATTACAACTATCGACCACGACTGCAATGGTAGGCCGTGCTTACAAGCTTCCAAGTGTCGATTGTAAACGGCTTGCAAGGTTAACGTCATGGAAGTGACATCCATGTGTAAACCCGCCTTTACGATATACATCGCTCGGGGTGCGCGATGCATCGCACTGTGTTGCATAGAGATTAACTACGATAAACAGTGCAACGCGAAGCAATGCGATACAAGATAACGTGATGCGATAAATCTCGTTGACTGAGATTCAAACTTAACATAGCAGTGCAAATTCGAATTTCGAACGATGCACAGCCTTATGCATGGGGGAAAATTATGATACATGCAAGATGGGGTATGCAAATTCCTTGCTACTGGAAGAGTCCAAGGGAGTAATATTCGCTCAGCGCACGGAAAAGTATCACTTTCCATTTCAACGTTTCTCAGAATAACGAAAATAAATTTCAGAAGTCATTCCAGAATCATGTTTCAAATAAAATTTTCGGGAATGTCGCATTTATGAGAAGTTTATCCATCGGTTATATCCCAGTGATTCTTCCACAAAATGGCGCATTTGCATGAAGTTACAGCAATTATGCCTGAGGCAAAAAAAACGCAAAAAGACACGCATAACTAAGAAGCGATGTTAATTTACCGGATGATGCGGAGGCAAAAAGGAAACAATTATTACTTTCTCGACCAAAATAATATAGATAATAATAAGATTCTTGAATATTTGGTCATTAATCTTCTATATATATAAAAACGAATGTATGTCTGTGTGTCCTGTATGCATTACTACGCTGTTGATCCGATCGCCAAGAAACTTTAAGAAGTTGTTGAGTACACTCTTGCGAAGGTTTAGGTATAAAATGTTTTTTAATATCGCCCCCCCCCTCCACCCCAAGGCCCTCTTAATCTTTCGAATACTTTTCGCGCAACAACGCCCGACGGGTAAGCTAATAATCCTAACCTAAGTTTTCAAATACTATTAAATTTAAAAATACGATAGTTATTTTAACCAATGAGAGAGGTTCTTATTTTAACCAATAGAAATTGAGAAACTATTACAACCAATAAGAGAGGTTCTTATTTTAACCAATAGAAATTGAGAAACGATACAATTCATAAGAAGTCACTACGATTTTGTCCATCTTTTGGTTATATTTACTCAATCAAAAAATTGTAAAACATAGTGTTTAATTGTTAGTGAAAGTGTTAAATTTATTTTTGTGTAAAATTTATTATTAACGGCAAGTGTTAAAAATAGGTTTTTATCATATTTTTACATTGTTTTACATTGTTTTGTACGTGTGTATGTCACTGAACTCCTCCCAAACGGCTGGACCGATTTTGATGAAATTTTTTGTGTGTGTTTAAGTGGATCCCTGGATGGCTTACATTCACAATTGCACCCGGTAGGTGGCGCTGCGATGGAGTTCTAGGATTTTTAAAATTTTTTTTAAAAAGATTTTTCGCTCATTAGAACATATAACCCCAAAATTTCACCCCCACCACTACCCCCCAATATTTTTAAAATGAAAAAAATCATGAATAATTCACCGTTAAAGCCTCTGAGAATTTCATGAATAATTGACCATTTGAGAATAATTATAGTTATATTTGTGCACAATACGTTGCGCTGATGTCGAATTCTGTGTTATTTGACGTACGCATTAATACATGCGCAAGTCGTCGCACTTGCTTCGAAGCTTGGCGTTGTTTTGACGAAACAAAAAGATTGAAATGTCAAACTCTATGTCAAATGTCACTTAGTACGTAGTTTATCGAAAATTCGAATATCGAAAAATCGTTTGCTGAACCTGCTAATAGCCAACGTTTGGGCAGGACAACGTCTGTCGGGTCCGCTAGTATTAAATATAACTCACAGCCAACGTTTCGCCAAATACGTTTCGCATCATCAGGGTTTTGCGACACAAAACAAAGAGACATACAGCCAGGTAATTATACAATTATTAGTACAAAAGGAAATCGAAATTTACCTACCATTGAACTAAATATTGAACAATTACTACGTTTACCAATCGAACTCGCATCGATATGAACACGGACCGGTCTGAATATTCGAAGTCAGCCAAGTCGGATCCCCTGGCTTACCAAATCGAAATCGATTGAAATTTCGATTTGAATCGGTTAATATCGATTTGAAATCTCAGACTGGGAGAGAAAGCGAGCCGAGTTAGCCCGCTTCTCATATCGATCCTACTGGCGTTACGTTAACCATACCGAGCTGAACCGTACAAATCGATCCGAATCCGATTGGTAAATGTTGTGAATAACAGAGTAAATAACAACCTCAAACAGAAAGAAACATGTAAACAACCAGCAATCAAACTAACATAAAACATTCTAGTTGAATACATCGATGACAAAATATTCAAGAATCTTATAATTATCTAGCAAAAAGTAAAGTTATAACAAAGAAAAGAAGAAAGCCAAAGTTATAAAAAGTAAAGTTATAACAAAAAAAAGAAAAAGTCCCTGGTAGGAGGCAAGAGTCTGGAATATTTTTCGAGTTATATAGTCGCCTAAAGAACTGGATACAAATCGCGCACTTTTTCTGAGGAATGGGGAAAAATAGCGCAAGACATAGTTCAGCAACTTAACCATTTTAGCAGCTCAGCAATTTTTACCAACCAAGACTATGGAATTCAATGCCTCAGCCAGTCTAAAAATTACCCAACGTAAATTTCCAGTAAGATATTCTACGCTTTAAGTTAATGAGACAACAAGTGATTTATCGAAAATAAAAATCATCCGTACGAATGAATATCATTTCGTTACTAAAGTAACGAAAATAATAAAACAAATGTCGAAAATAAAACAAAATACATAGGAGGAGCAGTCTTTCCGCTGGAAATAAAAAAAAAGCTTTCCAACGCAAAATAAGAGAAAATTCATCTTCTTCTTACTACATAGTAGATAGACTGCCTGTTCCCATCCGTCACTGCGCCTTACCTACTTATTCAACGGCATAGTCCACTTTTTTGGTCTTTCTTTGCTTCATCTACAAACTGGGAACTTAGCTCGTGCTATTTTCCGTTAATTTCTTCGCCCATGCGGTTAATGCGACTACCGCGTTCGCGTACAGTCCACCAATTGATTTTTCCAGCTTTGCATGTTTATAAAATGTATTCGTACAGTTTAGCCAAACAATTTTAACCGGTGATTTTCCATAGCACTTTCATCTCACTAGGCTCCAGTAGCCTACCCGTTCCTGCTGTCTGACCGCCTCTCCACCATATAGGTGAAATTATAAAATCGTCATGAGGCTGTGGATACAAACCAGCTAATGACAACTAAATTATACACCAGAAAATTATATTTGAACACCTTGTTGTGTGTTGTGTGTCATCATTTCTGTGTCAAATTACCACATCCAGACGGCTCTTTATCAAGGTATTTAAATATCATTTTCTGGTTAACATTTTAGTCGTCAAAATCTGGCTTGCATCTAGCAGTTGTCTACCCGAATAGTATGTCTTCTTCTTCTTCTTCTTCAGTGTTCAACCCTGGGGTTGGTTTGCAGCAGTACGCCATTCCTCTCTTCTGTCTGCTTTTCTCTTCATTTCTGTGTATGTGGTGCAACCCATATCATTCACAATCTGCTGCATGAATGACATCCTTGGTCGTCCCCGGCGATTCCTTCCCTCTATAGCTCCTTCTGCTATTGTTAAAACGATGTTGTCGTGTCTTAGAATGTGCCCTACGAGTTTGTCTCTTCTTGTTTGGATATGCCTCCACAGGGATTCTTGAACTCTTTTCAGTACCTCTTCATTCGTGACTCTATCTTTCCAGCTGAGCTTCAACATCCTTCTGTAGAGCCACATCTCCAGGGCTTCTAGCCGCCTTCTCTCTTGTTTTCTTACTACCCATGTTTCGCTCCCGTATAGGGCCACACTCCAAACAAATGCTTTCATCATCCGTTTCCTTATTTCCAAACTAATGTTCTTGCTGGAATATTATGTAAACACACAATATTAAGTGCAATGGGTCTCATAGTAGTATTATATATTCTAGATTTTTCTTCTGTCCCTACTGTGTCAGTTCTTCCAGGCGATATTATTAATCCATCCGGGTGTTCTCGAGGCTTTTGTCGTCGGTTGCATAACTTCAGTGTTCAAATCATCGAATCCAGACGACTCTATGCCAAGGTATTTATATATCATCTTCATCTACATACTACCCTGCGAGCCACCGCGTGGCTTGTGGCAGGGAGTGCTAGGACACCATGCGTGTCAAGATGTAAGGCATAAGGCTTTGGGAGGTGAAATGGTGACGTGTGTTAGGGGAGTGTAATTAGAGGAGCTCAGTTTTTATTGCGATCAATTATCGTGCGAGGAAAGAACGAGTTTTCGTACCTATCTGTTCCGCAATGTATCTCTCTAATTTAATCGCTTCTGTCATACCTAGAGACGTAGTGTGGCGTCATGATAATATTCTCTGTGTCACTCTGAAACACACGAATTCGGAATTTCTCATGCAACCTAAGCCTAGCGTGTAGCCTCCGAGTCTCCAGGGGCTCCCACCTTAATCCCTCCAACAGTTGTGAAACACTATATGTTCACTCCCAGCAGTTTTTAACGAAGCGTGCTGCTTGGCTTTGTGTTTTACAATTTTTTTGGTTAAATCTTTATGACCAGGGTCCCAAGTCTCGTGGTGTATTCGAGGTGGGGCCGAACCAAAGCGATGTAGCATCTCTCATTTACTTCTTCAACCGAGGACCTTCCTGTTATATATAGCGTATACGCTTAACAAAACTTAGTGTCTCTTAATGCTGTGCCGCATATGTTTTGCATGTATGTTCCCCACGTAATATCAGAAGTTAAGGTAATTCCAAGACGAATAGAAGAACATGCCGAGTTTTCTTTACGTAATCGGCGAACAGTAAGGCATACAGCATCATAATCGGATAGTTTTTGCGTTCTCAGAGTTCAACATACACCTAGCGTGTAGCCGCCGAGTCTTTAGGGGCTCCCACCTTAATTCCTCTATTTTTCATTAACTGGTGTATAATTTAGTCGCATATAGCTGGCTTGCATCTAGCTGGTGTCTATTTGAATCGTGTGTAAACACACAGAATTAAGCGCCATCGATTCTCCTTAGCTCAGACCATGCGAGGAAACCCATCGTGGAAATGTCTTGAGTGCTAGGACGTTCTCTCGTTGCAGAAAATACAGTAGCGCCAGTCCTCTCGCACTCTTGCCTTCGCCCAACTGTTTATCCTTGCTCCGACAGATTTCGCCGAGGAGTGACAACCAAGCGCATTTTTCGAAAACCAGCACAGAACTACACGCTGTGCCGACGTGATGAAAATGCTGGCATAAATTAAGCCAAAAATTCAAGGAGACGATGCAAATGAGATACCGAGAAGCAAAATATTTGCATTTGATGAAAAAATAAAGATTTAAATTTAAAAACGTTTTCAACAACCACGGTCATAAAACGGGCTAAAAAGTATAAAATAATTTCTACTAGCCCCAAACAGATTGTCCTGAAAATTTGTGATGTGGATTTCAATAGCTATGAAAATACTTGAAGATTTAAAACGATAAACGTGGGGCGCATGCAATAGATAAAATATGCATGAAAAGTTCATCTAAGTCGCTACAAATTTTATTATTGTTCAGCAAATGATATGAACTGCTGTATGAGTTTTCTTAACGACATCTACTCCTTACACACCTTACTATTATCTATTGCATAAGCTCCACGTTTTTCATTTTAAATCTAAAAGTATTTTCATAGCAATTAAAATTCACAATCACAAATTTTCAGGACAATATGTATAGGTAGGGGTTAGGAATCTGTATGGGGCTGGAAGAAATTATTTTCAACTTTTCAGTCCTTTTTAAAAGCGTGGTTATTGAAAAATTTTTAAAAATTTAAATAATAATTTTCTGCGTTTTAATACTGTGATCATATCTGAAATGGAAAATTGTTAAACCTATCAACCAATAGTATTGCACAGTTCATCCGATAATATGAATAAATTATCGCAATTAAATTATCAATAGTATCGCATTCAATGACACAGACTTTTCCACTTTCTGCTCCGCTTTTTCCCCTGGTGAAAACTTTTATCATTACTTATTATTGTTCTTTAGAATTATATTATATGCGTATTATTATAGCATATTATTGCATTTTCAACCAGTTCTGAGCCATGTTTAAAGTTTCAAGTCTCTAGCTCATCGGGAAGTTATTTTAAAATCGATTGCAACATTTGTACAGAACAGACAGACAAAAAAGCGAGTTAATAAAAACATGGTCATGAAATACATTTATATAGAGTTATCATTTGTTATCAATGAAATTTTCAAAAGAGCGACTGAACTGAAGGGATAGATACAGGTTGTAAGGCTTGCTCTGCATAATTAACAATGAAGCAGCACGGAAGGAGCTTAATAGTCCTTAGTTCGGAATCAGCTTTCTAAAATTCAATCTTTAAGGGGGAAACGACCGTGAATTTGAAATAAAATCAAGACCCTCAAGGGCTAACAGAAAGAAACAGTCGCAAGACATTCACGCATTTTATGCTGGAAGTGTGGATCAAGTTACATCACAAAAGGTATGATCAAGGTTACCATTTAAAATCGAAATGGACAAGGCCTTGAAATAGCAAAAATTTTATATTGCATTAGCAATGACCAGAAATAATTATACCAAGGACGATCGCAATGAGGCATTATAACAGTGCGATGCAGGAGAAATTCCGAGATCATTATACGCAAACTCGGATCCAACAGATTCAGCGGAACAGTTTCTCTAATTCTATTGTGTTAATCAATTCAAGACTACTAATTCGACTACGCTTACACACCAGGAAGATATTGTTCATTATTCACATGATTGCAACCCTTATCTGATTACAGTTATTAAAGATAATACGCATTTAAAACGCGGTTATACCTCAGTTGTTTTCTTGGGGATGTTCCCATACATCTAGCGGGCAAGGGCAGAGGGTTGGACGATGTTTATCTCTGTCTTGATAAGTGCTGCTTTAACCATTTTCGAGGACGCTAATTCGGTTTCTTTCACTGAAGTCATGAAACTGGAGTATAGGGGGTCAGATATAAGTTTTCTTAAAAATACTCACTGTTTTACGTGCATACATAAACAAGAGATAAGAGAGCTGGGATAACTCAGGATAGCAATAGAATATGAAGCGAAAATACACAATTTTAGGTAAATACATATAAAAAACACCAACTTATTGGAGTTACGGGACACAGGACGCTTTTTAGAAGTAGAAGGGAAGGGACCCAGGTAGGAAGGGTTCTGAACCCCTAAGACTCTTCGTCATGACTCTTCACGAGTGGTTTTATAAAGATAGCTCTGTATATAGCTCTCAGTACAAACAAAAATTGACCAGGGGTTCAGATTCAACATGTGTGACAGCGCGTATGACATCAACCGGAACTCACACACGCTTACTCCAAACGCATGTGTAGCGTGATCTAAATACAGAAATACAAATCCCCAACTACTAACAGTTTCCAACTCCTGTTCGGTAACGATGGAAAACTGCCATTTCATGAGAGTTGACGAGCATAACTGTATAACCAATCACTTTAACTTTGCACCAGTTATAAAAAAATTTCAAGCGTAAATTTCAATACAACTAAGGTGTGTTGCTAAATGTCACATAGTGTTTCGTTTGCGGAGGCGAGTTCTTTACATAAAAGCTTGATGCACCCGGGTAAGGAAGAATCTCTATCAACCCTTACCAGCCGACAGGGTTTTTGTCATCTCGCCCGATGTGATACAGAAAGGCTTTTTTACATTTTCTGTTACAGAAAACAAACATGTGCCTCCATTGATCAGGATTACCCTAAGTGGGGCTGCGAACAATAGCACCCTGTCTGTTTCATCCTCCTATTAATGAGCGGTATATTTAAAACGTGACTTCACAAGTATTTGATCATGGATGACAAAAATATAAATCGATTAATCAATTGAAAAGTTGCCCAGTCATTCTTGGTGGAGAATAATCGATTACTTGATGATCGATATTAATTATTTCGTTATCATTACAGTTTAGGGAACATAGGCAAAATTTTAACTTTAAAAAACAGTAAGGAGCATAAGAAAAAGATCTATCATTAATGGGGTGGGAGAATTCACTATCATAATGAAAAGGTAACAAAGGATCACTAATCATCGGTCAATATTTTTATTGTTACAAATATTTGAACTAGAAAGCTTCTGCAAAAACTGATATCTAACTATAGTAACAGTTGTTTTGAAAAGCAAATCACTGCTTACCCTTATAGCTCTCAATATTATGAAATGCGCCTGGTAACGTTGACTGGCGGCAATGAGATGAACCGTATCCAGACCAAGAGGGTTACGAAACTTCTACATTTACTAGTTCAACGTCCTGATTCTGAACTTCGATTTGAACATCGTCAATCGGTTCTCCCGGTTCTGGGTCCATTCTCTTGTGAATCGGTGTCTAATTCATTGGCGAGTACTTCAAATATAGAGCTAGTTACCAAAAGGTAATAATATAATTCACTACGATCTTTCAATGACTTAATATATTAATTTTCAGCCAAACTAACCGTGGTCTTAAAAATCTGGTAACGTAGGTTATGCTGAACTAATAGGAATGGGAATAGAAGCACCACATTGATAAAAATGGATATTTACCCCCATCTGATTGTGCTCTGAACCAATTTGCTTATTCTCACATAGTCACTCTTTTGTGTTTCATATTTAGGTGCTGCAGCTTATTAGAAGTATTTCCTTTACAATTTAATAATTGCTTATATAAGAGACACAGTTAAGACCCGCGAGTTTGTTTAAAAAATATAGCCATGCCTTACTCTTTAGTGGCTACATGATTCATATCACAGCAAATACACAACTACATCTACGTGATACCCTGTGAGCCACCACGAGGGTGTGTGGCAGGGGGTGAAGATCACCAAACATGCACTATTGCCATGCAAGTAGGATATCTAAGGGAGACATGCTAGATAATAGGGTCACATGGAGCTAGATGGTTAGTATCTACATAATAAGGAAGGGATTATTGGTTGTTATTACATGCATCATGCACTAGAGACTACTCTAACTATATTTCACCTACCTACCCCTTTGCTACGCTGCCTATTGTTCTCTCTAGCGTGCTTCACAATGCTGCAAAGCTTATTTTCAGTTATTATTCCCATTAATGCTTACTTCTATTATGTTGTGATGGTTGTGATGGCAGTGATTCACTCCAAACAAATGAGGGACGTAATAAAAACCACTAATTTAAACAAAAAATAAAATTTTCTAAATTTATTATTCCTTCCAGCTTTAAAAAAATTAATTCTTGCGATAAATTATAAAAAAGTCGATTAATCATTCAATTAAATGGTTACCTATCATCACATTTCGATTAATTGAAAAAGAAAAATCGATTATTTCCACTGAACGATTAATTGTTGCCACCTCTATGTATAATATTTCATTCCTCTATGGCTGATGGTCGTGCAACGAATAAATAATAATTGGGCATTTTTGTCATTCATGGTCCACGCCCATTTTCTGTATACACCATTTTCACCAAGAATCATTTCAGTATTAATTAGCACATTGTACTGTAAAAATAATGAAACCACACTCAAGGATACAATGCCAATTGTGAGATGATGGGCAAATTACAAATTAATTGATAATAAATTATGCCATAATTTAAAGTCATTCAAGTCGTAAAAATATAAAAAAGAATGATATTTCGGTAATAAAATAAAGCGTTTATAAGAATTCCGGTAAAAATGAAGACATAACTCTAGCTTTAATTGGATGATGCAAAGATTTCTTGCTCTTTTAGAGAGCGAAAAAAATCACTGAAACTCAAGGACGTGACAGTCGAAACTGCACTGAAGCGCTTCGATGCGCCTCTAGCAAGAATCTGAGAGCAATTATTCGCCGCCAAGACATACGTTTAAGCCACAAATTTTAGGATGATATTTTGCTAGCCTCTAAATTAGCATGAGCGCTCGTTAAGAATTCTTATAATCATGATCGCATATTAGAGGAAGTACCGGAGGACCGAGCCTCTTTGTACCTTAAAACCCCTGAGTACCCATTCTCAAGTTCCACACTTTTCGCTCATGTATAAGATAAGGCGCAAAACGCCCAGGCCGAATTTCCCATTCATAGCCATTGCTAAGGTTGCCAAGGAAATATGCTATTGTTGAAATTTGAGAGAATTTTGGAATTATGTCATTGAAAACGTAATTTTTACGAGAAAACGAAGTGTATGACAAAATCTATTGCAATAATAAAACACTGCATTCTTTTCCCCATCCAGTAGTGAAATTGAAACCCTACATCTCAATTTCAAGTAATTTAAAAAAGGAAAAAGAGAAATCTCTGCATTGATTCCGAGTAAAATAGGAGCTCATTTTGGGGGCCTTGGGGCCAATGAAGCCCTGAGGCCATGAATATACATAACGTATTCAAATTTATGGACTCGTTGCCTAGGCTGTGTGTTGCCTAAATTTCCACATTTACTTAACCCAGTCCTTGGCGCTGCCTTGAAAATAGTCTTCTCCGTCGACTCGTAAATGGCCGTTGTTACTTGTCGTTAACGTGAGACCGTGTTGGCTATTACTTTACTGTTGAAGAGATACGGACAGCGCGAAGTTTTAAATTACAGCTGGTTTGTTTTGACATCTCAGAGTAACTTTTTTGATGCTAGGGAGGAAATATCTGCAATAGAAATTCAGCCAGAGCCGTATGAAGCTTCCATTCTGAGCCAAAGTCGACGGTCGTCGGACACGGAATCAAACTCCAGCGTGCTCGGGAAAATTCAAGATTTTGCAATGCCTTCTCAATTTAGAAATTGTTTAAAACCAGGCTGAAAAACATGGTACTAGCAAATGAGGACCGAAAATGCCAAACTCAGTTGAACAAGAAGAATCTGATCAAGACGACGGTATGTGAAGACTATTCAAATTTACTGGATTATCTTTCGTTGGTAAATTTATACTTTCATTAGCAGTGTCCGTAGAGTTTTGATAGGATCAGTAAATTCAAACATTCGCTTGAATTGACTAAAATAAGTAGATATAGTAAAAAGCCCATAGTAATCGACTAATTCATAATGGCCGCATGCTCCCTATAAATGTAAATAAGTGGTGTTTAAATTTCCAAACATAGCATTTAACAAATGATGTGGTACGAAGTCACTCACGCGGGTGCATATACACCAGGGTTGAAATTCGCTATGAAAAAATCATTTGACTTGACCGGGATTCGAACCCGGATCTCCCAATTGCCGGTCAGGTGTGTTAGCCAGTTACACTGTGTAGTTGTGTAACTGGCTAACACACCTGACCGCCAATTGGGAGATCCGGGTTCGAATCCCGGTCAAGTCAAATGATTTATTCATTGCGAATTTCAACCCTGGTGTAAGTGGTGTTTACTTGGGTTTGTACAGTCATTTTCTAAGATTTCCTTAAAATTCGATTTTTCCCGCCTGAACGTGTACTGCGATAGTGAAACCTCAAACAAAGTATTCAGCTTACATGGTTGCGCTTGTATGCACAATTTGTGAATGTTTAATGAATTTATAAGATTTGAGGAAGACTATTTTCCAGATCACATGTTTAAAATGAAGGTAAATTAAACATTTCAAAGGTAAATCGTGCTGGTAAATACATGTCATGAACAACAATGAAGGAGCATTAGCAAACAATAGCAGTAAACAACAGTAGTAAACAACAAAATGCTTATGGTCGTAAATAGTTTTTCTTTGATTGTTTTGGAATTATGGCTAAATGCTTTCGTTCTAAATTGTATTATGTATTTATTTTGCTCTATATTCATAGTTACCGGCAGGTAAATGGTGATAGTTTATGTTCTGCTTAATGCATTTACATTTGAACCATCGCAGTACCAGAAATACCACAGTGGTGGCACGACGATCGACAAAGTTCTTCCTTTTGTTTACGTGCGGAATTCTAGGCAACACTTTTTAGCAAGGAGACAACATTCCATATGTATATTCATGCCCGAGGTCTTAAGTCCAATGAATTCCTCGAACCCGAAAACCCGAATAATCCGACTTTAAGGAGAATCGGTTCGGCACTTTTTGAGAAAATATTTAATCGCATGCAAGAATTTACTCGTTTAATAGCATAAGATAACGGCAGATTACGCTAACTTTTGGACAACTTTTTTCAGTTGAATTGAACACTAAATTGCTTTAATTCTCAACCTGGTAGGATGATGGGGTAGCTAAAGGGGTCCCGTCACTGCAAAAACTACCGGCTCGAAAAGCAAAACATCTTCCGTTTCATACAGGCGGCTTTGCGCATTCAGGAAAACTGAACTGATTTC
The DNA here is from genome assembly GCA_963169105.1 of Ceriagrion tenellum. Taxonomy (NCBI): domain Eukaryota; kingdom Metazoa; phylum Arthropoda; class Insecta; order Odonata; family Coenagrionidae; genus Ceriagrion; species Ceriagrion tenellum. Next base: position 84,303,445 of record OY720641.1, on the reverse strand, counting down.
CATGAATACCTCTCAACTCCATGGCAAATATGATAAGATAAGACATTTATATATAGATGGCATATCAACTGTAATCAAGTTCGTTCCGTTTGCCGCGGATTAAGGATGCCTATACAATGTTCTGCTGCGTGAGAGGAATTATCGAGATATGCGAAGGAAGTTGCGAGGTGTCTATCTTCTACCCGCGAGGATTTCTGATTGCATGTGCTGTGTCCTTGAGAAGCTTAGCCGCCCGATGCTGCAATGTCTCAGTGCGAACTCGATTCTCGCAATTCACGCAATGAAACTTCGTGATCATAATGCACAAATATGAGTTCCTCTGAACATAAGAAATCAGGTTCCTACAGTATTTCAGATGATATTTTCGCCTCATTAAATAATTCCCCAATAATAATAGAATTAATAAGGGTATATAAGCGGACCACCAGTCTCCTCGTGGCGTACCTGGTAACGGCTCTGCCGCCTAATGGATGCTGGTTCCGAGAAAGTGTACCAGAATGCCTCCCAAAACCGGCCCCTCTCGGATGGGGGCCCCAGTGGAGTTGGGTGTGGCAATGACACCTACACCAAGATGGGAGCTCGTACGCAGTGGACGGAATCCTGAAAGGGCTACTTCCTCGCATGCTATGGTGCCAGCGAGCCCAATCGCAGAGGTTATATGGCAAGGATGCACTCTTTGTAGTGTGAGATGAATCCTGAACATAACCACCTGTCGCAGCAGAATCTGCGCGACCTTGCCAACCACCTGCTAAAAAAGGAAACTCTCCAACAACGGCGTGTTCAGAGAAGTACACCACCGGCAAGACCACCCTCTGCGACACAAGCAGTCTCTCCACCGGCTGTTTTGATAGCAACTGCAACGTTGGTAACCCCAACAAGTAGGGAGGAAGTAGGACAGGCCGACTCTTAACTCCGAACGCAGTTGATCACAGAAATTGCCTGTTTGTTTTATTACTCCGACAGAGAATGCTTCCAACATAATATCATTGGATGAATCGGGGAGTAACTATAGTTAGCCATGAAGGTAAACCTGAATCAAGGCCACCGTCGTTTACAGAATGGGTTATGCACACATATATAACAGAAATAGAGCATTATGAAATTACAGCACATGTATCAAATAATATTACCGTAATAAGAAAACATCCTCTAGACTTTCTTTAGGAAACAACCAAGATCCAATATTTTTCATTGTTGTGTTCAGGATTTTTTAATTAAAACATGATAAGGTAATAAATTATACTCTTTTGTACAAGAAACATCGTTTGAATAACGTCAGGTTCGCCTTGGAAATACATGCTTTAGGTAGGGAGTAGGGAGGAGGATTGTACAATAATAACCCAGTAATACTACTACTTAGGTAAAAATGACGTAAAACTTTATAAATAAATAGATGTCTTAATGGGAGCAACCCAAGACAACAATATAGAGGAAAGGAACTTTCAAAGCAACTATTTTTTAAGATCACCCTAACAATTCTTTTTTGGAGAAAAGCGGTGGATCCTATAGAGTTTTGATAAGCTCCACCCCAATAGAATACACCCTATCTCAGACTAGAGTTAACAAGGGCGTTATGTATTAATTTCAGAAAATATATTGGACATTTATTCCGAATGAAATAAAAATTAGCAATGGTTCGCTGCATACTATTCGCAACATTAAACTCGTTGATATCAAATATTAATCTCCATATGCCACAAGGACTTGTAGTAAGTATTATCAGAACCACAGTAGATCAACATCTAGCGTAACAGTACTTATCGAACGAGCGAAAACTATTGGACTATCGACGTATATCAGGGTAATTCATCGATTACGGTACGTATGAAAGGAAGACAGTAGAAATGCTCAGTATTTTTACGGTTGCAGGCCCCTATATGAAGAAATAAATCAGGAAAGATTTCTCTCTCCATCTCAGCATGCGTCTTAAGGTAGTTTGAGCGAAATAGTTCCCTAGTCACCATGGAGACCATATTCGAATTATACGTTTTAATTTTAGCAGCTGTAGGAAGCATGAATTTAATACTACACTATTAATAGTGCAATGAAATGCTTGTATATGACTAAAATTCGAAGTAACTAAATGAAAATATCCACATAAGTCTTTGATTTGACTCATTTTTTCACGCAATGCTTTTTGATTCTGAAGAAATTACTGCGTTAACAATATGATTGATTTTTACAAAATATTTGATAAAAATACAAACTACACCCTGTCATTTTTTGACGAGATCTAGATGTTAGAAATGCCTCAATTTTTTAGGTATCTCTGGAGAGCAAAACCTACCATTTCCCATGCAAAAAGGGCTGGTATTATTTGTCAACAATCTCGGAAAGTAGTTCGGTAATGGACTGATATTTTGGTATCTTTGATAGAGTAACATATTTTTCGTTAAAAAGAAATCAAATTTATTGATTTCTAGGTGAAATGATAATTCGCTCATACTACCTTATCCCAAGGTCTTCATCCCGTCCAATTTATTTATTGCAGCAGCCATTTCTTACTGCAGCCATTTAGTCTCTTTTTTCCCCTCACTCACTTACCTTACATCCACTATCCCATCACGGCTTTCAGAATCACTTTGTCCTTCATTGACTGTTCCATTCACTTACTAATGTCTCCTCATAATATCCTCCAGAAGTTTCCTTTCGTCAACCACTATGCCAAGAACTTCGTCATTCGTCTCCCTCACCGTCCACCGCACTTCCTCCATTTTTCTCCACTCATTTCAAATACTAGCCTATTCCCGATCTATTCCTTAAATAAAACGTTGGATAAGGCCATTACCGCACCATACGTCAAACGGAAGCATAGACTATTGGAAAAGCAGACCAGAAAAGACAAAAAGCCTTCAAAACCTGGTGCTGGAGGAGGATACTGAAGATAAAATGGACGGGCAAAATAAGAAATAATGAAGGTTGTAGAGAAGAGTAAAAGAGGAAATGTCCATATCGAACACCACGGAGAAAAGAAGAACAAGATGGATTGGACACACCCTGGGACACAATGAGTTCGTGAAAAACATAGTTGAAGGTAAAAGAAGAGGGAAAAGTCCTCAGAGGAAGATCCTGGTATAAGTTCATGGGCCAAATAAAGATAGTACATAGTACATAGGAACATAGGAAGTACATAGGAAGAGACACCAGGAGGTAAGGGATCTAGCATTATATAGGGAAGGGTGGAGGGCTGCAGTCGACCAATCTTAGGATAGGAGAACATATGAATGAATGCCAAACGCTGCATTCCACATCATACTCTTCACCAATCGTTAATTACCATTCTTACACGACGACTCTCGGTTCCTCCTCTGCTGGCGCATTCTCCTTCAATCGTCCCACCGTACTATGACCACTTTTCTCAAACATATTACCCCAGTAATCAAATTGTTCTACTTTATCCAGTTAGTGCCCTTCCACCTTTATAAGAAGTCTCGCTTAGTCTGTGCTAGAAAACCTCATTACTTTGGTTTTCTCATAATTTTACTCCCTAAATCATCATACAAGTTTAATCAGCCGTTGAACCAATGCCACAATAGGATAATGCAGAAATAAAAGCATTTAAAAAACCAGAACCTTTTATTTCTGCATCATGCATAAATCCCACTCAATATCGCAAGAATCTTTGGATTTTATATCACAATTGGATAGTTTCCATGAAACAACTTGCACGATAATCCGTCAAATCCGACTTGTGTATAACTTCCCAAGCTGAGATGAGATAGGTAGGGTTAGCTTAGATAGAATACGTGATACGCAACGTATTTGCACACATAGTTCATTAAAACGGAGAAAGCCAAAAAGGGTTGTTCGATGTTTATGAGGGTTCATTGCGCTAATAAAGATCCGATGGAACAATTAGTATGGTTACGAATGAATGAAAATAAAGTTATTGTTCTAGGACGTGACATCCTCTAAGATCAGGAACCAAATTAAAACATAACAAATAAATCATGAAAACAACACCTAACACACTCAATTGCTGTGAGGGATCACCAAATGAACAAAAAAGAGTTAAGTACCTTCCTCACATGAATAATTACATAATTAAATTGATAATGCTACAAATGTATAATAGAGCTAGGAAACGATTGTAAAGATATCCACAAACAAATACAACAAACAAAAAAGCTATGACAGTAAATAAAAAGAATGAATGATGAAATCGATGAAAAGAATTTAATAACATAAGTCACATATGATAAATACAAGTTATAATTGTGCAATAGTTGCAGGGAAACTCGATTCTTGCATCACGGCCTCTATAGCAGATATCATTTTGCTTCAAATCCTAAACACTCCAAAACAAAAGCTACGGAAAATTTAGTAATAAACAAGAGCAGTTGTGTTATGACGACCAATGGAATGTTTATCCAGTTATGGCATTAAATTTAACACCGAGGACGCAGTGGATTCCACGGACTCTAATCATTTTGCCCATATTTCTTGACCAGGCGAATTAATTTCCAAACGACATGAGTAAGAACAACTGCAATGCATACTTATTATAACGCACGTGTTCGCAAAAGAGATACGTAGAAACTGCGACCTTTATGAGATCTAGTAAACAATCTTTCCAGTTAGCTAATCCCTAAGGCGACCTATCGAGAGAAGTGGCTGGGCACTCGCATAAGCAAATACCGTCTATTGCGAAAGGAAACAAATACTGTGAGTAAAAATTCCTGAGCTACTACGAACGGCAGTGAATCCAAATAATAACATCACAGGAAAGCGCCCGAAAATCTAGGTTTGATTGTATCTTTTCACCTAGAAATGGAAATTCTTGCACCGACTTCAATTCTAGACACGCGTATGCCACGCCACCAGTTCCAGGAATCGAACGAAAAGAAAGAGTCCAAGGTATCGAGAAAACTGAACATGCTCAGATTGACCAGAAGGAAAATTACTGCCTATTTTACGAAAATTAAACCTAACAGTCATCGGAAATTGTTTATCCGTTTCTCAAAAGAAAAATAGAAAATTTCCATAATAATCAGGGTAGCCAATCTGCAAATAAACGAAAGAAAACCTAAATCAACAACTATCAGCTGAAGAGGGTAAGTTGAAGTTAGCTAAAAATAAAATAATGGGAAACAAGTACCGCAAACACTTACGTTCAGTTTTCATAACATAGGTATGTTTAAATAGGATAGGTAAGCTATCCTATTTAAATAGTATTTAAATTTATTATAGGATAGCTTACCTAGATTTATTTATTTTATTATTATTTATATTTAAATTTAATTTATTATTTTATATTATTTTTTATATTTATTAGATTTATTATTTTATATTATGGTATTTGAATAGGATAGCTTACCTAGAATGTGACTTGATATTTAGGTGGTAAAATGAGAGATTGGTTTCGAGCATAGGAATATTACCTCTCGCGAGATTTTGCCACACTGAATGTTAGACCAAAAATACTCAGTTAGTGAGACGTTTCAGTATTTATTCACGGTGAATAGATTGGCTTAAAGAGAAATAAGGATTCAAGGAGCCATCTTTCGTATTAAGTTGTCCTGCATCATTATTGAATTCCTGTAATATAATAAACAGCACCGTGTGCGTTGCTGTAAAGAGACTGTTCTCGAGGTTCATTGTCACAGTCATATTGAAATTACTTGAGTGCAAAAAAAGACAACGACAGAGCATCGAACCCGGAAATGTTTCAAATCCGCCCTACGAGACAGTCTTAACCACGCGGCTACCTCGCCGCTTCTACCGAGTGGGTCACTCGTGAGCAGAAATGTGAATTTCGAGAGCGAAAATCGCACAAGTCGGAGGCTTCCATCGTCGCGTCGCAACCGCATGAGCGCGAATGACCTTCGGTGCATTCCGATGGGGCTTTCCTCTCTCGTGTTTTACTCCGTCCCCGTCGATCCTTCCGTCTGTAACTCATTCCCCAACGTCGTCTCACGATAAGTGAAGCTAGCCCAGCAAAAGACGCAGTCCTCAAGCAGTGCCAAATTTCAAAAGTTTTCCCACCATACAAACCGTAGAATGGGGCAAAGTGGATGCACTCAGACTTTTGGAAACGATAGTACCTCTCTTATTTTATCGCGTCTGTCAGACCTAGGGATGTAGAATGGCGTCATGATAATATTTTCTGTGTCGCTATGAAACACACCAATTCGGAATTTCTCAAGCAACCTAAGCCTAGCGTGTAGCCTCTGAGTCTCTAGGGGCTCCCACCTAATCCCTCTAGAAGTTGTGAAATACTATTTGTTCGCTCGCAGCAGTTTTTGACGAAGCGTGCAGCTTATCTTGATATTTTATTTATTTTTTTGTTTACCCCGCCGGCCCCGGTGCTAAACCGAGGGTCGCGGGTTCGAGTCCCGCCTGGGTGGGTTTTTCACCACCCAGGACATGGATGTGTGTCTAGTTCTGTTGGACCGGTCCCTGGAAAACCTGATGATAAGCTCAGCAGCCTATCGGGATTCCGGGGACATTCGGGCCAACAGAATCGTCCGGCAAGCAAGCAATGAAATCTTTATGACCATGGCCCCAAGTCTCGTGGCGTTTTCGAGGTGTGGCCTAACCAGAGCGAAGCGGTATCTCTCATTTACTTCTCCATCCGAGGACCTACCTGTTATACGCTTAACAAAACCTAGTGTCTCTTAACGCTGTGCCGCATATGTTTTGCATGTATGTTCCCCACGTAATATCAGAAGTTAAGGTGATTCCAAGGCAAATAGAAGAGCATGCCGAGTTTTCTTTACGTAATCGGCGAGCATTATGGCAAAAGCATCATAATCGGGTAGTTTTTGCGTTCTCAGAGATTGAGAGGTGCGTTGAGACTTAATTTTTTACTTCAGTGTCATGCTTGCTTGAGTAATGCAACGCACGTTTCTTCTATCCCGTTCTAAAGTTCCCATTTATGTCGTAATTACGAAATTACAATCCCTGCCGCACGCGCCACAGCGTGCCGATTCCGATCAATAACAATCGCACTTCACTGTAATACCCAGGATTACTGATACTTCGGGAGAGATTGAGAGAGAGCACCGAGGACAAAGGTAAACAAGTAAAACAATAGGTTTTCTAGAAATAACAAGAATAATTTAAGAAAGGTAGGTCAAAGATAAAAGAAGTAGCTATATGTATTCGGAATTAAGATAATGAGTGAATGTACTTTTGAGCGTTGAGTCCCGATTACATCTATGATAAGGACCGCTGGGTTAGCGCTAAATATTTTAGTTTCAAAAGTAACCGGGGGTTAGACCTGGGTATTTCAGGTCACGGATTAAATCGAGTCAAAGTAAGCTATGTTGACCATACGTAGCAGAAAAATGCGTCAATGGACACTCATAAATGCGTAAACAATGTTGCCCGTGACCTCACAACAGATATCGTAACAGCTGGATATCCACTGCCAGCAGCAGTTCAGGACAGTTCGCCAATGTTGATTGACATGTTATTGTGTGCCAACAAAATTATCGGCTGATCTCATATTTCCAATTCTTAACGTAGAATTTTTGTCCAATTTCCTAAATTAATGGGTGTATCATAAGGTGCCTTAATAGACAATAGCTTTTGTCTTTCTTCTCTGCCGAGTTACCACTTCCTTCATGCCGGTTTATTAAGACTAAATCATTTTTATAAAAAAACACACATGGTTATTTGGTCATTCACTGATTCAGGGGTAAACCGGGTCGAATCGTTATTTGAGGAGGCAATCTAAGTGCCTGTTTTTAAGGGTTATTCAGCCCGTTGGATACTAATAGGGCTCATTTAATAGTGATCACGATTTATTTTGTAGCCCGTATAACCTAATTTTGCCGTGTATTCTTTCGTTTGACAAGTGAACTAAAGAATTTAGTTCACTTGTCAAGTGCACCTCTACAATTTTGGATATGACTCAGAAACAATACTCCCCGAGTTCTGGGATATGAGCATGTTTGAAACTGTTACGTACGACCGAAGAGGATAAGATAACATCTATCTTCTCTCTTCTTGTCTGAAGACCTTCTATATCCCAGCTTGATAAATGCCAATGAAATCAATGTAGCGCTACAAACATTTCGGACTCGCGCCCCCAGCAACAGATCTAAACCTATGCCAATGTCCTGGTAAGTGCCACTCATTTATACTCATGCATGGTTACACAACTTAACATTAGATACAAAATAAATGCATGCTACCTAGATGCAGCAAACGAATGGTACGATACTTGGCAGTTAGAATCATATTTTTATGAGTGCGTAGCAATGAATTTTTGGAAAAAGAAAAACTTACCCAACAATATGTACACAATCAAGCCCAACTATAAGACGTGGAGTCAGTCAAGTACTTAGGTAAGGTGGTACCTAACTCAGAGTACTTAGTTAAGTACCTTAACTTAAAGTTCTTAGGTAAAGTACCTTACTCAGGACTTTTCCTGGGGGAAGAACATACGGGAAATAACCGGACATTCAAGTCGTAAATTGGGATTAATTAAAATAAGACAGGGGGCGGGTAATGGAGGTTAAGGCGAAATTCTCTCCTAGGCTTACAACAAGGTATACTTATCAAGGTGTACTAGACTAAAGTATACAGCCCATTTAATATAGTGGGAATATAACACTTGCTATTTCCCGAAATTCATCCAATAATAGTTGTTTGTGAGCAGTTCCATTGAGGAAAATGTAATTCGCCTTGGCCGGAACTCGAACACGGATCTCTCGATTTCGCGCCGAGTGCTCTAGCCAGTTAAAATGATTGAGTCTTGGCATAGGACACAGCTAAGCTTACCTGATTAAAGCTATCGGCGCGAAGTCGAGGGTCTGGGTTCGAGTTCCGGTCAAGGCGATGATATTTTATCCTCTGAGATACTCGTAGTTAGAGCTTTGATCACTTTCAGGTGGTTCTGGTAAAGGTAGTACCGCGGCCAACCCCGGTATCATCAAAATTTTACTAGTTATCGGGCTCATTTATTTTTGTTTCTTGGTATTCATGCCAGGGCGTTTGCAAAACCCCGCACCACGCAGACATAGCAGAGGTGAGGTAACGCAGAACCCACTTCCCACTTGACTCCAGGCTGTTTCTGCTTTTCTGTGGGGAAATGGTCCAATAGGCACAATTGGGTGGGGGATGGTGGGTTAAGATCACTACTTTCTGGTCTGGCTACCCAACGACCAGTCGCGACACTCAGCTGCAAAATATCTTAATTTTTTTACCTGCGATACTTGTATACAATACCACTTTTACTTTCGGTAGGCCTTAGTTTGCTACATACTTGACATATTTTACTCCAAATCCCGATTAAGTGAATGCCTTTCAACAGCCTTGGTCAGAACCTTATTAATTAATTGATCACGAAAAATGTCGATTTGGTTCAAAATCTCAGCTTTAATACCTTATGTTTACGATACCATACTGTTCCATTTTGGCAACATGCCTGGCATAGAGTAGGAAACTTGAACAAATATCACGAAACGTTTCTGAATAAAAATATGCATTTTTCATGATTTTCGCGTGAAATTTGAATTCCGCACCGTAAATCCAAGCCATAACAATGCTTTTAAAATATATCTATTTCATCAATTATGTTACCACATGCAAGGTGATTTCCACCCAATAATTTTTTTTCGACTTAGATACATAAAAATTTACGAAAATACCTATGATCTCGTTGATTCGCCATTACAGCCTACAGGCTGCAGCCATCTTAATCTGGCTTTGGATTCCTAAATACTGTTGGTAAACATCTTTTTAGTTTCACTTTCCTTTATAAATATCAGTGGATTATAATTTTTCTAACAATGGCGCAATTTTTTTTAAAGAAATTGGCATGAGAAAAATTCGGCCTGGATCGGGACTGGAACCTTTGGTTTGATCGGGAACGGACCCTTGGTTTGCCGGACCAATGCGCAGATCACTAAGCTATCCAGGCTTCCAATTCCCATGGCAATTTTTTTATTAGAAGGCTTGTCTTGCATTTTTGCCCTTATCCCATTTTGCATTTTTTAGATTGATCTTATTTTCCGCGGACGATTGTCTTCAATAACACTGAAATTAGTCTCCATATTCATCCTTCTTTCTTTTTCTATTAAAATGTCACAAATGGCGACACGCAAACGTTAGTACTGGAGGCGTACGGAAGGGTCGTTACATTTTTCCCTCGTTCAACTTAGGCAAGTGACACAGCAACGTTAGATCTACTAATTACCATAATTTTTATGATTCGATTGTTATTGATCGAAGTAGACCTCATGATCGCTTGTTTGCCTGCAGTCCTTCCTTTTGGCTGCTACTCATTTGAAAAACTTAATTTAATAGCAAATAGTTGATGTCTTATATTCGCCGCCATTAAAAGCGTATGCAAAATTCACCGAAGTAAAATTTTTCTAAACTGACGTCACTTTTTCACAGTGTACTCTACACCAGAAAGTTCCTTGTAGCCGATCACACCCTTATAAGTTTAACTGCTTGTTATCCCCTGGAAAAATTTCTTTTCATTAAACAGTTAATAAAGTAGTCTTCACCTACTATTTCCTGTCCCGACCGGACATTCAAGTCGTAAATTGGGATTAATTAAAATAATACACGGAAAATGTGACAAGAAAGTAAAGGAGCGACGTTATTTTTCTTTCGTGAGACCTCCCTGGGAGTATGCCACCAGTATAATGGACCCTTCCGATGTAGCACTAGTTTCAGATATAGATCGAACATAGCGGAGGGCAGCTAGATTTGTTGAACATTGTTACGGTAAACATTGCAGTAATACTGAATTTTTGCGGGAGTCAAGGTAGGGATATCTATCTTATCGAAGGGAAAAACAAAATTTTTTACGATAGTTAAATGTAGAGTATTTTTTGCCGGACGTTCAACATACTAGAGCCAAACTACTATGGCAGAAATGATCACAGGAATAGAATTAAGGAAATAAACCGCAGAAACGATAGATTCGGAAAGTAATTTTTTCCACGCACAATTAGGGACCATAATAGTCGCCATGGATCAGTTCTAGGATACTTTGACCCCGACTACGTAAAATAGGTTTTTTCACTTGTGCTAAATATCTTTACATCATAATTAGCTACTAACCTCGCATGCAATTTCCGGCATGACATAGCTCTTGCATGATTTAGTACCTAGTAGAACTATTTTTCTGACGCAGTAATTATTACCAGTAGTCGCATCTCAAGTACTGTACTCCATGGTAGCATGTTCGTCCACGTAGCAGTCTCCTAGTTTCTGGTCCTGACTGCTTATGGACAGCGCCTGGCATCCTGGGGAACGTGCGCGGTTCGGATTTCACCTGGGACGAGGGCTTCATGCCTGGCGTGGAATCACCTCGTGCCACGCACCCTAGTGGTGGCTTGCACGGTATTTCGTAGATGTAGATGTAAGACAAAGAGACACGATAACACATCATTGTATTCATTGTCAGTTTGTTTTCCAAATCTTGGACTTTGGACTTAAAAGCGGAAAAGCTTCAACAACCCCTTCTATCGGATGCCTTAGCTGCCTTTGTGCCCTCAGCGAGACTATCGCACCCCGATCAACTTTCCTAACTCGTTTCGTTGAACGTGAGCCGACGACACGATTCAAGGCATCGGTGACTATGGCGCCAAGTCAACGATCATGAATCAGAGAGGCAAGTCGGTTGAGAGCGACCTTAAACCTTGCAAAAAATGAAACACGGTCGCTCGATCTATTTTTTGCTATTCCTGCTAAGTCCACGAGTTCACAAATAGGGTTATGAATTACTTATAAGAGTCCATCCAAGATAATAGCGCTGTTGATAGGTGAATGTCTAAAAAAAGAACAAGTTGCTATAAATGTTCTCGTGATGACGCACCAGGAGGTGTAAGAATGACACATTTAAACCTTACGGCTCGACTAGACGTGTCAAAGTAAAAATGCATCCGCCGCGGAGGACCTCCAGGAACATTTTGGCAACTGGTTTTTTTATTAAGATATTCACCTGTCAACAGCTATACTATGTTGGGTGGACTATTATAAGTAATTCATAACCATATTTGTGAACTCATCGACTTCGCAGGGAGAGGAAAAAATAGATTTGTAGCCTTATTCAGCCCTGCTTTGCTGGTTTTTTTAAAATTGATGTTTAAGATTTCTCCCGTGAAAACTAGAGAAAATTGCCACTTCTTTTCATGTAATTTCACAACTCTCATTCGTAGGACAGGAATTGAGGGAAATAATAATTAAAAAACTACCCAAGTTGTCTCATCAAAAGCTTTATACAAAATTATGATCCGCGATATGGGTACGATTTTGCGTAGCCTTGAACTTGACGCTCTGCTACCTCTATCTAATACCGAGGGGTACGCAACTTCAAAAACAAGTGTACACCGCATTTCCATTTCAGCCATTTCTAACCATTTCCATCCATTTCTGTCCATTTCCGACCATTTCTACCCATTTCTGTCAATTTCTGTCCATTATTATCCATTTCTATCCATTACTGTCATTTTCTATCCATTTCTGTCCATTATTATCCATTTCTATCATTTTCTGTCCATTTCTATCCATTTCTGTCTATTAATGTCCATTTCTATCCATTTCTGTCCGTATCTAGCCATTTCTGTCCATTTCGCGACCATTTCTCAACAAGCGTAGACCATTTCTCAGAGTTGCATACCCCTCGTCTAATGTCTTGAAGTTGCCAACAGGATGGCGCTCTCTTTCGTACAGTAACAGACGGCCATGCGTGCAGCTCTTGCCTAGCTATTAACATTTTTCGAATCGTCAATGATTGCTCTACCTCACCCAATTGTAGATACACCCTATAAGAATAATTTTATTTTTTCAATTTTAACAACCATTTTGGACTCCTACATCACAGTGCGCCATCTTGAGCTTAAAAGAGAGCAAAGTTTTACATCCAAATAAGAGGTTCAAAAGTTAACCACCTCTTTAATAATTTCATCGCAGGGAAATAAGTGCGAAAATTCGAATATTATCTCAGAAATATAAAAAAAAATACAACGATGCGTCGAGCCGTTGCGATGACCGAACCGACACGCATTGCGCGAGTGCACAGCGGGATGGCACAACTCAATTCGCGGAATCACGCTATGACCTCAAATTTTTTTCACAAATCTTCTCGTGCGAGGCCTAAAGAAATAACATCCCCAGCTATGAGTTACAACATATCTTAACCTTATCGACTTAAATCAAGTTAGCTTTACCAAGATACTACCGTGAGTATTACGCTGAACGAATTTGGTTTCACAAGAAAAACATCTTTCCAATGATATCAAAATACCATCACCATATCGTCCAACTATTCCATGTATTTGCCTTAAAATTGAAGCCTTTTCCACGGGAGAAGGTACGGAGGTGGGTTGCAGGGAGACAAAATTTAAAAAAATGAACTTCCTTCGCACAGATCGCGTCGGATATATAGCAGAAAGTAATTTCAGCGTTATAATATGTGCAATTATATTTTAAGGTTGAATTTATTACTCATCGTAATATTTATAACAAAATAAAATAAATATCTCTGCTTCCGAGGCCATTATTGGCTGCTTGCGGATTGAGGCAGTCACGTCAAGTTAAACGTCAACTGACAACATTTAGTCAAAAGACAATTTCGGCATAATTCATGTCGTATAGTATTTACAACATGTTTCCCAAAGCTGCTTAAACTTGAAAATGAGCTTTGAACATAGTCTCTCCTAAGACGAGAAAAAATGTCATTCAAAATACCCTAATAGCATAGATGTGAAACTAAGGCCAATTATATAGAAGCATTCTAAGGACTTTTGAAATTTTATTTTACTGATTTTTAGAAAAAAGACGGTCATTTCAACTGATTTTCGACTTGTTGAAAGTTGAACGGTTCATACATGTGCCGAATACATTGATGCAAGGGGAAACTGATGGAAATAGAGAAATTAGAAAAAAAAGAAAAATTAGAGATTATGAGGAACGAGGTGCTGCAACTAGAATATCACGACGTTTACCAATCGATCTCAGCCCGATCTTGCCGAATCAGCTCGGTGTGGTAAACGCAACGGGCTAGTGGGATCGATCTGAAAAGCGTGCCGAAGCGGCCCGCTTGTTCAGGCTGTCTGGGATTTCAGATCGATCTGAACCAGCGGGTCTGTGGCGCTCCTCGTAATTGTATGGTTGTCATTGGGAAACCAAACAAATCGTTATTATTCAAGGCGTGTGTTGTAACTAGTTGTAACAATCGTGCAGTAATGGCGAGTGTAGAGTAATGTGACATCGATGATATCAAAGCACATCGTAATTCTACCACCAACTGGGCAATTTTGTTCACTAGGATTGCGACTGATAACTAATTTCTAACTCTGGACTTGTTTACATACCGGGTCAATTGTGCTCCAACTGATAGATTCGATTCTTCAATTACGATATTTTTAGTCCATGATGGTAAACCAGGCGATCTGAGTCGGATCGTATGGAATTTTCAGATCGGTCCAAGTTCAGATCGATCTGAGATCGATTCGTAAACGTAGTGTATGCCATTACTGATGCGATTGAAAAAAATCATGATGCATTCATTTTTGTTTTCATAAGACAATGAGTAAGTTCTCACGTATTCAAGGGCGACCTATTTTCCCACATTCGTAATCCAAAAGGACGGAAATGTCCTCCTTATCCGAATTGTAAGATACAAGACACTGCGAATTAGGTAAATGGTAAAGCGCGCGTTCGTAAACTGAATGAACTACCCGGCCAGCAAGCGAGCGAGAAAGTCTCTCGACTGCGGCGCAAGGTCAAGAACGCCAACGCACCGGGGAAAAAAAACCACTCCGACGCGTACCGCTCACCGCCTTCTTTCGCTGAGTACAACATATTTGACGACGGCTGCTATTCTGCATCGGGCGAAGCTATACCAGTCTACAATGAGAGGTACGGGAAAAGGAAATACCAAGGAAGGTACCCAATTTCATGCTTAAACTCAACTTGGCTTAAGTTTCAAATAAGTTTGCTCACTTTTTCTTCCCGTTCAGCTAGGCACATTTGCCTACTTTTTACTAGAATTTTTTTTACTTGAAAATACTTATTGACAAGTCAATTTTTTAAGGCTATTTTTTTATATTTTTAGGAACACTTTGCAATGTATATTTTGCTGAATCCTCGTTAGATAACGTGCGATAAAGATTCAGGTGGCCGTTTCACTCAAGAATAGCTAGACGCTTTAGAATCAGGTGATCAGATCGTCAACTAAAATAGCGTCGCTCTCAGGCGTTAGTCCCACATTCAGAATCGCAGAAAGCGTCGTTGACGCTATTCTTCGGAACAAAGCGTCACGAAAGTTATTTCTGGCTAATAGCGATAAGGCTATCTCATTCAGAATAGCAGCCGATGTCTTGTGGATATACCGGGTCTACCCTAGCCCCTTAAAATCCACCTGAATTGAGAAGTTACTTTTAGGTAGTTTAGGCGAGATAGTTCCCTGGTCATAATTGACACCATATTCGAATTATTTGTTTCAATTTTAGCAGCTGTAGGAAGGATGAATTAAATATTAAATTTTAATAGTGCAATAATATACTTGTGTATGGCAGAAATTCTGGGTAATCAAATAAAAATATCTACATAACTAACGAATATAAATATCTAACGAATGCGTCGGGATGGGGAGCTACAGCCCTTAACCATCCACCTACCGGAAATCTCCAGGAAGTTCTTCCGTGCAGCATCGGACTCACATCAGACCGCGTCAGCGATTTTGCGCGGATAGTGATGCGGCCAATGTATTGTTACAAGCAGCCCATCGCGTGACCGATTACCTCCAATTCCTGCTTACAATATGAGGCCTCGGGTGATCTACTGAGGCCACCAGGGTAGAATACCATCGCTGGGAGACTTATTAGAGCCAAAGTGAAATGCCACACTCCGCCAGCAAGAGTTGGAAAGGCGACTCGTCCTTCCATGAGAGGTGAAGGATTTCAGAACAGCTATCCCATTAACACTTGGGTCCAAAATTATATGTCCCCTTAGATTTTGCCATAGGAATGGAGATTGGAAAAAATCAATAGAAGTGGCCGTGGAACTCTTTCAGTCACCTGTTTGGACCTAATTTTATTGTTTATCAAATAGTGAGCTTTTTTCTTGCAGTTTTTACGGCAGTACTCGCTCATATCCAGCTCATTCATATTCATATGCTCTTTAAATGAAATGGCAAAGCCTTTACTCATCGATAGTGATTGCCTAGAATCATAGTTAAGTTTCGATTGGGGAGTGCGGGATGTCTCTGCAGAAATGACCAGCATCGTTAATTTTGCTTTAGTAATTCTTCCACTCTGCCTTTATCATTAAAACTAGAAATGAGCTTTAATCGTCCCAGTTTAATTATGGACGATAACATTAGAAGTCCAGAGAGAAAAAAATCGTAGCGAAGTATGCTACATTTCCCTCTCGATACTTCGTACAATTGACAGAATTTTACGTCTTTGCATGATCAGCTACATTAAGCATTGTAAATCCTCCTCCTTCATATTTTCTTATTTCTTCTTTCCTTTGTAATCATTAAGCCTAAAGATGCCACGAATTTGAGGTCCAACGGCCTTCATTCAATCGTGATAGCGACCTGAGAATATAAAGCCATCCACTAAACATAAATAATCATTGTACTTAATGTACACGGAGTACTTGAAGTGTCGCCATTGCAAAACGACGCGTAAAAATTGCAGAGTGAGTGAATTTTAAAGAATTAAAAAAAGCAACACCAAATGCGTCATTTCAATGAATGTGATAGGCCTCCAATAATCTGCTTGAGGACGTATGCATGGAAATGAGAAAGAATTGGAAGCAGAAATAAAATATTACGAGACTTTTCCACGAGGAGAGTACATTCCGGCATTGTGCATCCAATAGATTTTTAATTTTTCATCACTACATACTAATTAACATCATGCAATACTACTAATAACGTTACTAAGAAAACTATAATATAAAGTTACGAATCATTGTTATTTTTTGTTTGACGACAATCCTATGAAGGCTACATCCACTGCGATAACAGACGTTTTTCTAGACAGTTTTCATACGGAGAAAATGCAAAAATGACTGTTCACAGTTATAATCTCCAAAAGTTTCTACGAGCGAGCGCCTCCTCCGATTCGTTCCCAAACTGATTTCGGGTTGGTCAATATATCATTAGTAGTGTTTTCAGCCAATCACGAAGAATGGCGGTACCTAAATTCACCATAAGAGGACGCCCTTTTTGTTGATATATCCAAGATCCAGGATCCAGAAAGGACACCAACGAGCGACCACCGAACACATACGAATGTCAACAACATCTCATCCTTGAGAAATCACCAGGCATCGAAAGCCAACCCAAGGCATATCTCAACGAGGAGCACATTCGACGTGCAACCCAGGGTGGGGAATTCTAACGGGGGGTGAACGCTATGGCGGACCGACATCGCTGACACGGCACCCTTTCACCGAAGGGGTGTCGCCCCGCCTGGATGGATTCGGATAACTCTTCTAGGAAGAGGAAAGTGTCTCTTACGAAGAGATATTTTCCAGGTTCATCGGCTACGAGATAGGAACAGGGATTTGAAACGTTTGAGCGGCCCGACCCACGGTAGCAAATCGTGTGTAACCACCTCCTGACTGGATCGCTCCGACAGGAGAGATACCACCCAAGGTTCCAGCCCAGAGGATGGCACCCGGTCTGCAGATCGGGTGTCAAGAAGACTTCGGCTGGTATACTCAAGATCCCCTAGGCCGATCCTGACGCACTCGTTGGCCTGGCTTAGGGCCTTATATTACACCCCTGGCCATTGCACGACAATGCACACGGGCCAGGGCCCGCTTGCAGAATACCGCCCCACGCACACATAGCAGGGGTGGGGTAACGCAGACCCACTTCTCTTCTATGTTAAAGTGTAAGTCCGTTATTTTCCAATCAATCAATGTACTCGTAGGTTATGTCCGCTAATAGGTAGTACTATGTTGCTGATAATTTACGTATTTATAGGAGCCTTCAAATTTTTGTTTTGTTTGAGATCCAGACGCGATTTCCATTTTCACTTTAGAGGTCCTCGAAAGAGGTTTTGTGTTAATCACAGCATGAATTACGTAATATATGACATACCACAGACGGAAACCCAGAATGGACGGTTCACAGTCGGACTTTCCGGTTGAATAATATTCAACCGAAAAGGCGTCAAGTTAATACACAGAGAGGTAGTAAATTTCATCCAAATAATGCAAACAATGCCATTGGATGCAAGCTGATTTCTACCACTAATATCCCAAACAATATGGTACGTCTTTAATATACCCAATTCTCATCTCGAAAGCCAAGAGGACGTCCAAGATATCGGAATTCTGAGAAATCTCCGAAAAGGGTTCATCATACCAGGATTTCTATCGCTAAATTTTGAGGACGTCTCTGGGACAGCCCAACCGTGCAAATAGTTTAACCACTTTTCCGTTTTTAAAAATCAATTACTTTCTGCGAACAACTGTGACATGATTCAGCATAAAACACTTATTTCTACGAACGAATGAATCAGTCACTTTGGTAGGAATATTTTAACGCACTATTACTTAGGTACTTTAGTCAAGAGATGGGCAAGTAATATAAAAAGTTATTCTAGGGCTTATTTAATGGTATACATTCAGTTTTTCTCTCACGTGTATGACACGCACCGAACTCTGAAAGTTTCTGTCACTGTGCATACGTTCTTCATGTCTTGGCTTAGAGACCTCCAAATCGCATCGATCGTTCTAAATTTTTTTACAAGTATTCTTCTGGTTAAGGTAGGTTTTGCTGAATGTCCGAGAATCTCCTCCCGGTTTTCTACACTTTCTGGGTCCTATCTACCTCTCGCATAACCTTTTTCGCCTCAGCATATGATCTGCCCTTTTTCATCCTATCCAGGAAACCTATTCTCCTTCTTTCTCATTCCCGCTTGCCCAACACCCTTCCTTCTATCACACTCTTGAGCAACCCATCGCTCTTCATTACTTCCTCCAGCCACCTACTCTGCCGATCTCGAATTTCATTCGTAAGTTTCATTTCCTTGCCCGCCATCTCATGCACTTCCTCGTTACTCATCCTCTCCGTCCACCTCACCTTCTCCATCCTTCTCCACACCCACATCTCAAATGTCTGAGGCCTATTCTCGTCCTCCTTTCTGAGGGTCCACGTTTCTGGTCCATATAATGCTACGCTCCATATCAAGCTCTTCACCAGCCTCTTCTTCACATACTTACCCAAGGTCCCCGTCATCAGCTCCCATCTATTACTAAACGCCTCCTTAGCTAGCGCTATTCTCTTCCGTATGTCTATGCTACTATGTCCGTTTTCTTCTAGCGTACTGCCTAAGTAATTAAAATGCTCTACTTGCTCGAGTTTTTGTCCTCCAACTTCAATCGCTAGCTTTATTTGTCCTAGACAATCTCATTACTTTTGTTTTCTTATGGGTTATCTTCATTCCGAATATCCCGCACTGTACTTCTTAAACATCTACCAAGGGTTGCAGTCCCTTCAAAGATCGCAATTAGATTAAGTGGTGAAATAGTAATTATGCAGAAATTATCAAGAGTGATGAGTAAAAATTGTGATTCATCTTAAAATCGAATCACTTGGTAACTTTCCACACTTCTCCCTTTCAACCGACTCAGGTTCCTGAACACTGCCATTAGCATTGTAACATTAAATTGGAAGGATGCAATATCTCTACACAGATCTCGGGCCAAAAGAGTTAAAACCGAAACATAATAATTCCGTAATCCGAATAAGACGTCCATTTCCACGTAATTCAAATCGAAAAATAAAATTAATCACGATAACACTTGCTGTGGAGAGTGAACACGTATACACGACCGATCTCGTGCCCAACCAAATTGGTCGAAAGCAATTCGACCAGGTGGAAAACAGTAATTGAGCAGAAATAGTAATAAATGAAAAAACCCTGATTCCCACTCTTATCTCAGTCCTCTAAAATGAATAATAACCACATAAATGCAGTCTCATTTCTTTGGACGTCTTTTAAAGGTATGATTTGGGCGACGCGCGTGCATATTTTGATGTCCCTGACACCATTCCCTGTTCCGGTCCGCGGGAAGTACGAGATATCTCAGGGACGTCAAAATATGTCATCAAAATTTTTAGATATACGCAATATGCTGCGTGAAAAATAAAAAAATCCATAATTGCCATTAGAAAAAATGCCCCAACACTATGTGCCTAGGACACCTCTGGAATACAGGGAAAATAACGACGAAGTCAAGTGGGAGGATGTGACTAACTCGCGCAATTTTTACAAATTACGAGGGTTTCGATAGAGTCGATAAGATGAAGATGGAGCACAACCATTCAGTGAAATTTATGAATTTCAGGTGGTAGGAGTGGAAATCGCGGGTCAATGGGTGCGCTTTTAAATACCTTTTCAAGAACGTAGAAAAGAATTTTGGATCACACTCTGCTTAAAGCCCGTTTGACACGGTCCAATAAAATGGCCAATCCATTGGATATTGGATTGTGGCAATTTGATTGGACTTTAATGATCATTTTCCATTTCTCCGGACACATTTTCACTTGCTGAGCACAAAGCAGCAGAAACACAATGAGTAGGTTACCTTCTTCGCCATTATTTTCTATACGTCCCCAAACATTGTGGACGTGACCACACAGACTGCCAAGATTAAAATTTTTGCTATCCGTTACCTTTCCAAAGTGATTGGAAAGCAAACGGAAAGCAACTTTACCTTCCGATTGCCTTCCGGTTGTCTTGCGTTGTGGAGGGTTGCTTTCCGTTTGCTTTCCATTTCTTTTCCTCCATCCGGTTGCGTTCCGCTTCCTTTCCATTTGCTACAATGGAAGGCAATCGGAAAGTACCTAAACTTCGGAAAGCAATTGGAAAGCAGATGGAAAGCAAAATCTTTTTCATCTGGGAGTGATTACAGACAACAAAGCATTGTACGCGGCTAAATATGCTATTCTATACATGGAGAGAGTGAAACGCCCCTTATGGCCGCTTTACACGGTACATTTTATTGTACAAACGAATATATCAACTCTTGCATGGGGAAAATTGTACCGTGTAAAGCGACAAATTGCATGATTGTCTGAATGACAGAACGGGAAACAGAACCTGCCCCAATTTCATTCGTTTTCTTGTACATTCTATGATACTATCGTTTATACAATGAAATGTACCGTGTAAAGCGGCCTCACGCTAATGGTAACTTAATTTTGGGAAAATTGTTCGACAACCAACTAATCTAGGTTATCTGAGTAGTGTACATACCTAAATCGTGGGGCCACTATTTTGCATGAATCCATCCAACTTTGGAATTCTGCTGGCTGTCAACGCGGGTCGAAGATATGATCACCGATGGAATTTCACACAAATCCCCGGTAATTTGCAAAATTAGTCGGATTTTGTTAACTCCACAATCAAAAGCAAAGTGTCTTTTTATAACTCTACTCTTTACAAGCGGTTTCGGTTTGCATGGCTCGCATGAGATAACTCGGTAAATGATATAATCACCTTTGCTCCCTTCGTAAATCCAGCCGGCCGGAATTGCATTGAGCCTGCGCAGCGAGAGACTCGAAAAACAATTGACATGGCAAGCGACCGTGAGAGCCCAATTTTCCCGGTGAAATTGAGTTTCGGAGTGGCTCGTGTCCTTGAAATTTAGTTTTGTTAGTCAAGTTACCATTAGCCGTAGGTAGTCTCTTTTCGAATGATAGCACCTGTTTATAAGAATGAAGGCGATTATCAAGTGAAGTTAATTTACCGTCATTGCTCCACTCAACATTTTTCCTGGTCGTTTCAGTTGAAAGAAGAACATCCCGTTGGCATAATACTCTTCCCTCAGCCCTCGTATCCACATGCTCTCCTTACTAGTGGGTAGGGAAGGGTGCCTTCCACTCCGATGATGAGGCTGAGTTTGTGAAGCTTAAGTGCGTATGCTTTGTATTTAGAGATCTTTAATTTATAGTCATTTAGTCGGGAAAATATTGTCTTTCATACCTCCATATCTTGTATTTCTGCTAGATGTCAACGTTGAAAGCAACTGTTCTCGAGGCGAAAAAAGACATTGATTTATCAAACAAATGTTAGTCGCTTCTCTACCTACTCCTAATCTACCGACCATGAGCTGTTTTCCCTCATTTGACACTTCTTATCCGCGGCAAAAGTTAGGTGTTCATGGATTCAGCTGATGAGTTCTGAAAGAATTTGTTACCACTGGTAACAAAGATCGTCCATGTGCGTAGCTTGCTCTAAAACGTTCCGCCTTCTTCCCAAGGCATTTAAAAAATAATCTACACTCTACCCTAAGCAATTGTAAAATTAATAAATTTTTAGAGACAATTCTGCTAACACATTTCTCTAACTGCACCGCAGAATAACAACTAGCAGTTTTATTTTTTACATGTTTACATAAACGAAAAATAATTACACTTGTTCAGCCGTAATTGAATGTGTGACCTCAATGTCATCATGCCTTTGTTATTATTTTCCTTCTTTATATATTCCCAGCAACTGCAATAATTTAAATGCTTTATCAAGTATTGTACAACCAACCGTCTATGAGTCCCATAGAGAGTTCTTCTGGCAATCATGCCTGGCTTTATAATTTCAGGTTAAACATAGGTGGTTAATGGCCATGTGCCAAGACGACCCTACTCGGCTCTCCTCACCGGGGAATGTCACCAACAGGTGGGATTTCTTAAAAGTGCCCTTCATCTGCTATTTTAAGTTGCTAAGTATTGGATCAGCTGCCATATATCGGTCATTAAAATGTGTAGCTGTAGGTACTGCAGACAAGTTATGAAAACATTCTCTAATGCATATTTTTTATGTTTTGGAATCAGTGTCTTTTTAATGATGATTTAAATGTCCTTCCTTCTAATTCTCCTAGTCTCTCAGCTGATGGAGGAAGTGTTATTATTCAGATTTTCTTGCTATTTTGGAGAACACTGTTACGAGGATGAAAGAATATTACCATCAAGTAGCATGTACTTCTGCGTTAAATTTTAATTTGCTACTATTTTTTGGTGTTATTTTAGAAAATATTCCTATATGCCCTATCATATACTGTAATACATGTATTCATATAAAGCAAAATAGTGGTTAAGGGTCCAAAGGGGTACTGGATCAACTTGATGCAAAAATTCGCTTAAGTCCTGTCAGTGAATAGCATGAGGTGATGTATGCATGCATATCCAGTCCATGTACCCCAAGTTCATGAGAGGCCCAGTCACCTCATTAAAATGTCTATGAATGTATTTGGCCTTAGGACCCCCTATGCTCTTAGAATGTAAAGACCAATACTTATTGCTTAATGAATAGTGAAAGGATTTCTATCCTAGCCAGCACTATGCCACAAATTGCTCTAAAATGTCTTGGGAATAGACATTTCCAGAGAAATCATATACCTTACTGGAAAGGATATGTCAATTCAGTTGGAATAAAGCTGGGCTAAGTACAGGATATAATGGGGATAGGTTATCAAAATATAATGGATACCATATCCTTTAACATGGACTCTCGAAGGTAAAATAGAGGGAAAATTCCCCAGAGGAAGATCCAGGAATAGGCTCATGGACCAAATAAAGAGGAAAGTACATAGGAAGAGATACCAGGGGGTACATGAACTAGCATTAGATAGGGAAGGGTGGAGGGCTGCAACCAATATTAGGATTGAACCAATGATGAAACATGGACTCAGCACAACTGCACATGGCTTATGTTACAAAACCCTAAATTAACTTACCATCATGTTAGGGGCCATTGAATAACCACGTGGCCAATTTTAGGCCTTTTTTCGACCCCCCTCCTCCCCCTTGTGACCAGTCGTGGCCATGGTCTTGACCCCCTTCCCCTTCAGGGGGTCACGTGGTCATATACAGAAATTCTCCTTTTCTCTATTTTTAATATTTTCACCTCTAACTCTGCTGAAGTTTGATCGGGCAGGCAAGGATATAAAGCTTACATTCGTCTACTTTGTTGCATTGTGGGCAGGGATACAACTGCATTCGTCTACTTTGTCCGACCCCCAGCCGCCCTGCCTGAATTCGTTGACAAAGCTAAACATAGTCGTCAAGGCACAGTGGGCGTGCGACCACAGAGTGAAAATCAGCATTCGTCATCTGGTTTTTGTTCATCCAAATCGGCCACGTGGTATGCCACCAGACCCCCCCTTCCCCCCTCGTGACCAACTGTGGCCAAGACTCTAACCCCCCAACCCCCCAAAACGACCACATGGTTGTTGAATGACCCCTTACCAAAATAATTAATCTCAAGAAATCATGTCTTTCGTGAACTCCACATCAAGAATTTTAGAAGCTTGATAATGCATTCCGATCAGTTGTCTGCTCAGAGAAATTAGTACTCAACAGCTGTAAAACTGTATGAATCGTCATAATCTCAATTTAGCTGTTAACTGTATTTATTTATGGAACCATATGCAATGGATCCTTCTGCCATTAGAGGCAGATAAGTCAAAAAATCTTTCCCCATGATACCCCTTCCAGATTCTATAGTAAGTTGTTTTCCCCATTATCACACTTGCATATCCTTAACAATATTTCCTGTACTGGCGGTGCATGCTATAATCACCAATCAGAGGAAGATTCTTACTTGAAAAGTCTGCATCTATGAAAATTAACAGCAATTACATTTTATTATCTTACGTAATCATCTCTGTGCAATCCATTTTGATGGATTGAGCCACAGACTTACAGCAAAGCACCTTTCTACAATTATCAGTATTACCACAAAAGTGTACCACCATGTACCACAAAACATAAAAATTCTTACGTATTTACAAGTCTTATGGAGTCCACAACTACAAAAAGCAATTGCTCATTGTTGTGGATCCACCCTTTTAAATTTGTGATTTCAACCACACATGAGTGTACATTATAGGTATTTTCATTTGTAACTTCAATAAAAGTCGCCAAAATAAACTTTAAATACCATGCCAGCAACTTAGCATATGGATTTCAATAATTGCAATTGTGACTGGTGAGCATTTCTTTGATTTCAACAGAAGAGAGCATTAGCTGCTCTGTATCTCTAAGATTTAGACTAGAACTCAGCATCTGTGACGTGAAAAATAGTAATAAAAATTGAAACTAAGACATATATGTATATCATATCTGGACAAGTACAAAACACTTATAAAAAGTCATTTATACTGAATTACCAAAATACATCGATTTATGAAGTCACGGATGAGTTTCCATAAAATAATATACGAAATATCATCCTCGACAATGACTCATGATGTGTTATGTGTGCTTGAATTGTTTAACAACTAAACATATTTGTATTTGTGCATTTACCTTATTTATGTCCTTTCCATTTTATTCAACATATAGTGTCGCCCAGTGGTGTGAGCTGTATAAATTTATTTTTGCTCACTCAATAAGAATATCACTAAAACATCAGTTGGACCTGGGTGCTAATGTTCAATGCATAATATCTTTAACCAAAATTTAATTGATTTTAGTTTTGACAAAGTGAGGTACCTGCCAGAGTAAAATGTGTCAGCACCTCTTGTTTCTTGATTGCTAGGGAAAATATGTTATTGTTTTATGAAGAAATAAGTTATGAATATATTTTTGGTTGAAGAAAGCCAGTATTGGAATAGTATTTTTGCACCCAAGTCGAAAAAATGTAACTACCGCAATGGACATCATTGGTGCCCATGTGAGAATGTATCGAAATTGCCTATGGCACAACTATCACCTGAAGCGATAAAACATTATGAAAACTTAAAAAGTGAATGATTAGAAATTAAAATTATACATGTATATTAGTATCAAAGAAGATAAATCATGGGATTTGTAGGAATACTCGAAATGCCCAATTGCCCATGGTTGGTCTTCCATGAGCTTCATTTTTGAGTACCACTTAAAAAACTAAAAACAATACTGATGAAATACTTGCTACATAATTTGAACGTAAAAGAAAGAGTGGAGTGAAGAAAAAATGCAATCAATGACTGAATGCTGCAACTCAAGAGTCAGTTATTTAAAATAACATTTTCAAGTCCTATTTTCCATGACTATCTTGACAGTATTCAAGATATTATTATGAAAATTGTGATTACTGACCTCCAACCACTGACAAATGCATACATATGTAGAATACATACATACATACATATCATAAGAAAATAATATACCTCGCCACTTCCCTTATTTTGCTATTACCAATGTTATCATTGAACACCATTCATGACCATTGTATGAAACCCACCATAATACCTTAGTGGTTAAGCAATACAGAGGAATGCTTAAATTATTCACATTCAACAACTTTTAAGTCCTTTCCCATATTTACTCACATGTTTTAACTTGTTTTCCATAAGACTAGAAAGAGGAATATTGGCTGTAATTCCAATTTTTATACTAGGTAAGTTTTGATGCCAAATTTTTGAGATAGAAAGATAATATCGTTCACCAATTTTTGTCTAACCTAATTTCAAATTAGAGTTTTTATAATGATATCCTATCCTAGATCTTGTTTTTGGCAATCTAAGTTGAGCTACTGCTTACTGCAAAAAATAAGCAGCTAAAGGAGCATAAAGTAAGTGAGTACATATGAGCTACAACAGCTGCTCAAAGGATAATGCTCAGATATTGTCACAACCTGTCCCTTGATCTTTTTCCTAAGGTCATAAAATATTTCCTCAGTAAAAACATTGCCTTTCCCTCTAAATACGTAACTCATGTGCATGCGTCTTATTGCCGTCTTGAAAAAGGATCTTCTTAAATTCTGTGAAGTCTTTTGAGGTTATTTGAGGGATTTCACCACTTCATAGCTTCTCGAGAGATGATTATTTGAACCCGTAGAAGTACAAATAGTTTCCCTCAAATGCTACAAATTACATTGAGAATAACTTCAGGGAATGGATAAATGCTTGAGGGAAAGTCTAGAAAACCAAGAAACTTCAACCGAGATGATTGGTACTGGTTTCCAACTGGAAGCTGCACTGTATCACATTGCACCACATCATGTGATAACTGCCCTCATTCTTCCTCAAGCACACACTTAGTTCACTTTGTCTCAGAATTAGGGAGGCAATTATTTCTTAAGAGTAGAATGTCAGGACGGATGTCTGGTTGCCCCTGAGTATCAGGAATGGAGGCATTCCACGAGTTAAAATCTCTAGCCAGGCCATGTATAGTGGTGCAGAGACTGTTCCTTTTCGTGGCATTGGGAGTGTCCTGTGTAATGGGAAAGGAAAAATAATCATTGGGTCAAGTTCATATACAAAAAAAAGGTTTAAATAGGTTAAACTTGTATTTCAGAACCGAAAAAGGAAGTATAGTCCTCATAATTACACTCTATAGATTCAGGCTTCACTTTGTGGAAGTTAATAGTATCCATAAGAATACAATTTTGTACTTTTCCACATAATTTTATATTGGATGGTGCGATGTATATAATTAACTTGTGGTATCATGTACCTGATGATGCCACATTACCCACTTAAGTGGGTGGGAAAGGGAAGGTAAGGCTTTTGAGGGAAGAAAGCGAGTATGTGGTGGGGAAGGGTTTAAATGGGAAACACATCATACCATCCAAAATTAAGTTCTGTGGAAATATACAAAATTGCACTCTTTAACTATGGTCCGCATAATTGTTCAATCAGCACTCATAAGGCCTCAATGATGAGGACATTATGAATGCCTGTATTTTGGTATGTGTTCAAGCAATAGTTCTACTATGGCATAAAAAATCGAAAAAAGTGTAAAAAAACATTCTACATGACAGGTTTTTATATTTGAAAAAAAGCTAGAAAGTTATACTCTGAATACCTTCTTGAAAATATGCAGTATTTAATTTTGTATTAAAGGACTGAATAAACAATGCCTATCCTCCTTGTGACATTTTTGTGCCTTTTAAGATTAAGCATAGATATTATTTGAAAATCTGCAGAGGATATTTAAACACAAAGTATTGATCATAACTCATAACTTTGTTTTTCCACATGTTTTTATTAGAAACGACCTGGGTTTTGACCATCAAAGTCATCTTCAGGTGAACATCGATACCCGGGTCATTTCAATTTAAACATGTGGAAAAACAAAGTTATAATTTATCATCATTATGTTAACAAATCCCATGAAGTCATGCCTGAAACCGCCAATTATAATAATGCCAAATGAAAAATAATGGCAATTCTTTGGCGCTGAGACTAACACCTAGATTTGCATGAATGTATGTACTCTTTTTCATTGAGATTTTTTGCATGCATTGGTGCATGCTCTTTCCATAATGGCAAGCAATAATAATTCTAGAACAGATGAAAGGTAATTTTCTTATTGTATATCTCTTAAATAAAAAACTAAAAACTCACATGACAATGAAATTTGCATCAGTTGAATGCTCCAGCAGTAATTCTCGTAATCTCATATGACGGTTTGTCTTTTCTTGCAGTGCCAGCAATTCTGAATCCGTAATAAATGTGCCCTCTGGAATACAAAAAAGTTTTATTGGAAACATATCAATTATATCTCAGAAAAAAGAAGATGAAGTACAAATCTTAAAGTCATATATATTTAGGAATAAAGAGATTAATGCTATAATTTAGCATGGAATCATCTTATTTGCACAGGTTATTCAAACCTTAGTGCCATTGTTCATCTAAATTTTAAAAAATCAGAGGATAAGTATCATTATTTTAACAAGAATGAACTTAAAAAGGTTTATTGGACTCTTTATTTTTATTTTTGATTAGAATATAATCTGCATTTCTATCCAAATTCATGAATCAAATGCACATATATGGAGGTACCTACAGTACAGGACCTCAAATCCAGAAAGGTTTGACAGCTATACTTCTGAATTAATGTTTTCTGGATTTTGGGTCTCCAGCAGGAAAAAAGCTCACACATTTGTTTGAGGGTTTTTATGTGATTAAACCATAAGTTTGATACTACCAAGAAATGGAAAATTTCCATGTTATAATTGGCCTTTCAGTTGTAAATATAATTTTAAATATTTATATAAGTGATACTGATTTATCCAAGGAAAGTTTTCACTTCATTGCTGTCTAATCCACTCCATTAACACTTCATCCACATTGGCAGTCTTATATTGATGCAGTGTTTTCCTACTATCCATTACACTAGGTACATCAATCTCGCCATAAGTCTTAAAGAACAGCTCATTTTGTTTCTTAATGTCATTAATAGACACAATTCCCTCACCAAACTTCCCATTTAACTTCCCTCTTGACTGGCATCTTCCTGTCCAACTACCATAATAAATGCAATTTTTTTATAATCCTGGCTGATTATTAATTTTTGAAAATTCAACTTTGAGAATTAATTCCTGGTTTTTAAGACATGGAGCGAAACAAGTAAGTATAACTCAATTTAAAATTTTATGAATTATGGGTTTTCCAAATTTCAGGATTTCAGACTCTGGTCCTATACTGTAATTAGTAAAAAAAATCTAAATGTAATTATGCATGGATTTTTGGCAGTAAGTTCAAGTACCTTCACTGTCATCGTGGTTACCAGCACCCCTAACTCTGAATGGTTCAATGAGTGCCTCAAATTCCTTTTTAGTTTCTTCCTTGGCTTTCCTTATGACATCCGGAAGCATAATCACATCACTGTAATCAATTCTGAACTTTGATAGCAAAGCTGCCATGCTGTGTGGAAAAATGAAGAAAAATTGATGAGAACTCTTTCCTTGTGCCCTAATTAATAATAATAATAATAATAATAAACTTTATTCACGGGTAATTAAACCCAATTTCACTTGAAATACATAAAGTACATAAAACAAATAATGACTTGTATAAAGAATTGCACATACAATCAATTAACCTAAATCATGTAAAATATAAAGGTCAGTTTCACATACCAGAAAGAATATAAAGGATAATTTTTTGATCTATTAAATATATGTTAATGTGGGATGTAACTATATATAAGCTTCAGACATACAACTTTATTCATAAAAATAGGAAAGTCAAGAATTTTTCATTTTACGTCCTTACAACAGTCAAGGTTTTTCATTGTAATTTCTTAAAAACTAGTCATCATAAATAATATAAAAAAATATGATAATATATACGCTTCAGACAAACAAATTCAATTCTTAAAAATACAATAGCCAAGATTTTTCAATTTGATTTCTTAAAAATTTGTCATCATAAATAATATAAAAAATATGATAATATATACGTTTCAGACAAAAATTAAAAAAAATTCATTCATAAAAATACAATAGACCAGATTTTTCAATTTAATTTCTTAAATACTTGTCATCATAAATAATGAAATTTAAAAAAAAATATATATATATATAAAAGGATAGGAGAGACATAAAAAATCTGTTAAAAACAAAAACAAAAAAATATATATACAATAAATACAGAGAAGAAGAAAAAAGAGAACATGTGTAGATATATATATATATATATATATATAGATAGTTAGGATTATTTATTACCATAATAAGTTATATCTAAATAACACAGGCACTATTATTTAGTAAGTGTAAGATCTGAGTGACAAAAAGACCCATATGTAACACATATATGATAGATTAAGTCAAGTGGCAGTGCTTTAGAATTTAACTTCATAGCAATACTTAGAGCAGCAGATTAATATTATTAAAACCTTGTATCGTTTCAATGTGAATAAGTAGCAAACAACCCTACGACATTGAAATGATTTAAAATTGTTAGTGGTAACACCAGAACAGTTATGATCAATTTAGCATTACACAAGTCATCCATTTGAAGCCGAATTTACAGCATAATATGCCAGTGTCAAGTCAAGTATTTTGACCAATCAAACTCTTTAATGATACATAGCTTTTAAATTGACATTTTCAAAAAACAAGTACACATTGAAAATTTAGTTTAATTTATAAACTTTACCGAGAACTAGACATTTCTTGAATATAACAGTTTGGTAGCAGTTAATTCTTCCATAAACCACTACTGGAAATAAATCTCTGATTACTACTCTGAATAAATGTTCTCTGTTAAATAAACTCTGTTACTCCTTGTAAACGCAATTTGCTTTCTATCATTGAAAAGTGGGTCTGCCAGTGCATATACTCTTTCTGAGACCACCCTTGATGCAAGGGACATTAGTGTGTTCAACTAATATGTGCTGCTGTTAATTAGACCAAAATAATTTTACCAAACGTTTAGACAATTGAAGAGAATTATTTTTGTATCCAATTCACCATTCACCATTTTAACTTAAAAATGAAACACTTAATGGAGTTAGTAATTTATAATGCATTCAAAATGCTAACTGTGTAATGAATCATTAAAATTTAAAGTCTTCACAAAAAAAGCTCACTTTCTTTGGTCTCTTTCCAACTCGTTCTTCTTGTTTGCCAATGAAAAGATTCGCAGTTTGGATCCAGCAAACTGAGAACGTGTTGTCAAGATGTATGGAATAAGAAGGGTCAAACCTGTGAGAAGAAAAAGGACAGTTTCAGGGTAAAAGGATTAAGAATTGCTTCAACCAATTAGGTCAAATGAGATAAATCAGCCGAAATACATCTACCATTAATATTGGCACATACATATGTTTATAAAATTAAAACCATGAGAACTTCATCTAGATTCTCCTGGAACTCTATATTAATTTTATCCCTTTTTCTGCTAGTTTACCAGTCTGTTTACCTTGAGCACCTGTGTGGAAATGCCCCAGCTAGCCTGAAGAGGCGGGCATGTTCATTTAAATCAATTTAAAGTTGTGAATATTGTTTTGCTTCACAGTGAAATCTAAATGCATGACTTATCACCATTCAATGCTGAAATGTAAACCTTACACCTGAAGCATGGGCTTACATTAGGGGGGCAGGGCAGGACATCATCCTATCTGGCTCCATTTTAGAGATTTAGAATGAAATGTCTCATTTAGTGGGGGGCAGCTGCCCCCCAATTGCCCCATCATGGCTATGCCCATGCCTAGAACAACTGACCTTGATTAAAGATCATGCCATGTTAAAAGTCATAGTTCCACTTTTTCTTAATACTTTAATGGCTCATCTATACAAGAAAATCTTTGATTAAACTTCTAATTCTGAAAAAGTGCAATTGATTGATGCTTTATCCGAAAGTTACTGATTTGAGATTTTAAACATTTGGATCGAATTAATGAATAAAAAAGTATACTGAATCATGTAATATATGAGTCAATGATTAACTAACCTCCGTCATCATAGAGCCACCAAACATCTATTGTGCCCTTCCCTTGTCTTCTTTGGAAGATTGTAACATTATTTAGTACTTCCTTTGAAAGTGCTGTGCCACCAGGACCGAAGTACATGTTTGCAGTTGACATTTTCCTTGCTCTGCCTTCCCGTTTCTTCTTCCGGAAACTAACACTAATATGTGAGCCTTCTGCTCGATGGTTATTCTCCCCAGCTGATGGATCCCCACAGATGTTTCCACCTCGTTGTGCCTTAGGTGATGCTGGAGGGCTACTGCCCTCACTACTAGTCCCATCTAAAGAATTGAGTGAAGATAAATGCTTCGATTAGGCAATGCGTAATCAATATGGGTGGAGAAAATTCAGCATTTACATATCTTATTCAGTATTAAATGCACAAAACACGTGATAAATGGTAAATGTAGCAGTATGATTATAGCTAATGGCTAAGTAAGGATCATCAAAAATTCGATTTGTTTGGTTATTTAGGGAGGTGTGCAACAACAGGTCATTTGTGTCCTTAACAAATGGTGGTATGTGGTGAGTGTAGGATTAGTTGGGGATCAGAGCAAGGGTGAGGAGATTCATCAGTATCATATTCATAGTGAATGTGACCAGTGTCCACACCAGGGGCGGATTAAGAGGGAAGCAGGGGGGGCGGCTACCCCCATTAATTCCCGGGAAAATAGAAAAGATGGTAATCATTAAGGTGGCTCTTCAATGCAAGTTTTTATTTCACCAACTCAATATACAATGTTTAATGATAATTTGAAAATATCTAAAAGCCACTAGCCTAAACAGACATAGTATCCTTGATGTTCGCAATTGTACTTTTGTAGGCCTTTTGATCAACAATGTTGTGAAAGCTTTGGTGCCATAATGGAAAAGTTATAAAGTATATACTATGTATGCAGAAAATTGTGCCGCATAATTGGGCAATTGAGCAGTAGTGCGTCTGTTCTAGAGGGTGAGAAAAAGACATGCTTATAATTTTATTTGCAACTCATCACAGAAGGAATAGCTAAGGCTTACTTTTGTTTACAGGCGTTTCCTTCTAGTATGCCTGGCACAAAGCAGAAAACTAACAGTGCCTCTGGGGAAGTGAAGGTGCAGCCATTCATTGTCATATATATCTCAAGTGTTAGACCTGACTCCTACAGGTGAGATATATAAGATGACGAATGGCTGCACCTTCACTTCAGCGACCTGAAGAAGGCAACTGAAACGCCACCGAAACTGTCGTCCAAGGAAACATGGACCTACGCAGTGTAAAACCCAGAAGACCTACATCTTCACAAGAATGGCATTCTTTACATCGTTTGTTTACTTTTTTCAAATGTGATTGGAGAGCTTTACTCAATAATTTATCACATCTACTGTATAATATAGCCACATCAAAACTATGCTCCAAGTGCTTCATTTCTTTTAGTTTTCTAAGGGAGGTCCACTCGCGCCCCCGTTTCATTGAGAGGTATTGCATACCCCCAGGCGCCGGGGAAAGCAGTGAACCACCCCCTTCAAAACAACTACCTTAATCTGCCCCTGGTCCACACTTAAGTGTCCAATCCAACAGAGTGAATACTACTCTTGAAGTGCTCTCCACTCAACGCACAAGATAGCACCAGACTTTCCTCTGAAAAATCTTTACCACTGCTGGGATTTGAACCCAACTTCCATTGAGAGTGCCTTTCATGGTGATGATTATGGACCCAGAAAGTGGTGTTCGAGTATTAAAACTGGGTGAAATATCTTCCGTTAGATTATTTAAGTTTTCATAGAGTAACCAAATTGGCTTATAAAAATGAATAAAAGACAAAATTTGAATACACATTTTCAGTTCTATAGAGTGATGAAAGACCTCCTTATTTTGAGTTTTATGTTTGATACATGTCATACATTGGCCTATGATCAATATTAAGAGCTAGTACATGTACATCTAACTTCCTTGTAGAACTGAATTCCCAGTGAATGTCTTCAGAAGTGTAGAAATACTTAGTAATAGAGAGGGCTAATAAGTTTCAAATGTATTGCATTAAAGTGCAGTTCCTGAGTCCACAATCCTCATTTGGATGATTTGGTTCAGGTATTAGATCAGAAAATTTCCTGAATTAATCAACCCTATGTACATGTACCCTAAGGTTAAACCTCATCCTTGAGCCCTAAGTTCACGACTATCCCCTCAGGTGCCAATATACCCTACAAAATACCCAAAAGTACACCACTTTGCACCCAAAAGCACTCCCTACCCATTCTCTGCTGTGTAGCACATTGTTGTGACAGCTAGAGTTTACTTTTTTCAGTTGCCTCCCAAATGTATGAGTAGAGATGGCAATATAGCAAAAGTCATGAAACACATTGTACTCACTATCCAGAAAAAGTGTGAATCCTCTATTTAATTTAGAAGTAAAAGCAGTAACTGAAGTTGATAAAATGTAATGACAAGATGAAAATCGGGTTGAAAGTTAATAAACATTTGTTAAAAATTAAGTGAATATGAATTTCATCATGATAGTGCATTGTGTTCTCAGTTATTCTTGGAAGGTCTCGGAAGGTATTGACATTGGATAGGGGAGTCGTACAGTTGTTAAGACATGATTTCTAAAGTTTTAGGCAAGTCCATTTCCAACCTGAAAAAGCATGCACTAAGGATACAAAAAGAATAAAGTTTGATTGAAAGAGCCCTAAATGGTCTACAAAGAAACTGAAAACTTTGCATTATACAATTAAATTAATAACTAAATGAACAAAATAGAGATCTAGAGTAAATTATTGCTTAACAAGAATACTCAATGATAGTACACTAATAATTTTTAATATATACATGTCGTATAGTGTTGAGTCTCACATTATGGCTCACCTCACATTTATATGAATATATTAAGATAGAGATAACTTATTGAAAGGTATTATAGATATGCATGGTATTTAAACAAGAAAAGCTTATCTATCCAAACAAATGAAATATGCAAAGTAAATGCTATATTCAGAACCATCCCTGGAACTGAGAACCAAAGCTTAGGACTAAACCGGAAAATGACCTGGGTTTCGATGTGCGTTCACATCATCTTCAGGCAAATGAAAGCCGAAGTGCAGGCTTTATATATTAGACATTACCAGGGGAGGAGAGGGGGGGGGAAGAAAACATAGAGGAGGAGGGTGGTCGTGGGGAGGGGGGAGTGCCAGAACCTCTTCCCTATTGTCCCACCCAGTGAGGCCATGGACATTGCACTCAAGATACTGAAGGAGAGGGGGCACCCGGGTACAATTGTGAAAGAATTCTCAGTTTTGCTTAAAGAGTGTGTTTATTAATTTGAAAATTATTTGAAATTTAATAACGACATTTATCAACAACCCTGGCCATGGGGTCACCCCTTTCCCCTTTGCTGGCCGAAATGTCTTTAGATAACTTAGAGATGAACCTTTTTAATGTTGGCAAGAATTTTACATCACAGGTCATTTATTGGTTTAGGTATGTGGACGACATTTTAATTTTATGGAACGGAACCGACAGACAACTGGATATCCTTTTTAACTTAATTAATAATTTGCATCCAGCCATTGCTTTTACTCGTGAATTGGAGCGTAACCGATCAATCAATTCCTTAGACTTGACCATCTCCCTATAGAAGAAGGGAGGCACCATTTTTCAATTTTCTG
This sequence comes from Ceriagrion tenellum, assembly GCA_963169105.1. NCBI lineage: Eukaryota > Metazoa > Arthropoda > Insecta > Odonata > Coenagrionidae > Ceriagrion > Ceriagrion tenellum. The sequence continues at coordinate 84,267,681 of OY720641.1, read as the reverse complement.
CAAACCCACCTATACCGACCATTCATACCTGCTAATTCCAGACACCCTTACTCGCAAAAACTATCCGCTTTCCACGCCCTCATCAACTGCCTTTTCAACATTCCCCTGAACGACTTCAATTTAGAAAAAGAATTCCGAACCATCAAACAGATAGCAGCAAATAACGGATATCCACCTTCACTAATAGACAAATTAATTCGTAAGAATAGGAGGAAAATAGCCGTGGCCAGCTTGCATAGCAAAACTGAACCCCCTGTTCAACAATGGTATTCAATTACCTACTTTGGGGAGATTTCCTCTCGAGTGACACAATTGTTTCCAAAGGACCGTTATAAAGTGGCATTTAAAACACCATATAGTGTGAAAAACCTGCTAGAAAACTGCAAGGACCCCATTGAACCCCAGATATTAAGTGGTGTATAGGTACCTAATGGAATGTAGTGAATGCAGTGGAAGGTATGTTGGACAGACATGCAGAAATTTTCAAATTAAACAAATGGAGCATAAAAGGGATTTTAGAAATTTTACTTTTAACGGAAGCAACTTTGCCAAACATCTTTTAACCCACGGACATAAAAGTGATTTTACCATGTAACCTCTCCATTTTACTAATGTCAGACGCGAGCTGAATGCTTTACAACAGCTAGAGATTTTTAAAAACCAAGTTGACTGTGATAAATTCCTTGTTAATGAATGTATGCTCCCTGCCTATTCCCCAAAGCTTTAATCCTCTCCTCTTCATCCTCCTACCCCACCCCCTCTGCAACCACCCTCCTCCTGTATGTCTTCTTCCCCCCTCTCCTCACCTGGTAAATTCTTATATATAAGGTCTGCACTTCGGCTTTCATTTACCTGAAGATGATGTGAATTCACATTGAAACCCGGGTCGTTTTGGAATAAAATTAGTGGTTTCAGTAAAAGTTTTCCTCTTTCTTATTAAATGATGGAATACCACCGAGTGATACTGACAAAAGTGAGTGATCACTGTTAACATGATTAGGTGCATACCTTTTCCATCAGCTCTCTTTAAGAGATATTTTCAAATTTTTGCTAGTGTATTTGGTTTGGGTCACATTTGAAATTTCTGTTGTTAGTATTGTCCATACGAATTATTTAAACATTTTTTGCTTCCCATCGTAAATATAACGAGCATCACAAAAGCTTCAACTTTCTATGGGCTAAGTCTTTTCAGATATGTTTTGGTGAGATCTACTTGGGCTAGTTTTAAGTTAGGACGCTAAAGAACTATCTCTTTTACCATCAAAAGATGTCCATTTGTTTAACAAAGAGAATTTTAAAATACTTTTCCTAGACATTATGACAAGAATTAAGAGTCAGTGTCCATCAATTGCATGAAAGATGCAAAAAAAATACAGAACAAGTAGTAAGGTTGTCTGTAAAAAATGTACCTTCTGGCAACGAATACAATGTTTAGACTAGTTTAAATGGTATGCAAACTAAAAAGGGATAGTATGCACACAAGCACAACATCTACAAGCATTTTTACTCTGAAAAGTAAATATTAGTTATGCTTCAATATAATAAAATGTGTTGTATTGTCATATAAACTGATGTTTAATCCATTAAAAAAATAGAAAAAAATTCTCCAATTCATAAAAAACATAACATAGGGGTCATTTTTGACTCCCTACTGTTCTATCAGGGAGAGAGTCAATTTGTCTTTCTAGTGCTAATACATAAGCAGGAGGTGATTTCTGAAAATGCTCTACAATGAATATGGATATATGAACATTTACAATGTCCTAGGGTTCTGACTAGAGTTGTCCCCACAAATATGTATTCAAGTTAGCTTGTAGTGATTTGACCATATTTTCTTTATTAGATTTAAGGATATATTCTTTGTGACTATAAAAATTCCTGAATTTCGAATAATCATTCAAAACCTTTCATCTGTATTTATATTTGTGATAAAGCAGACAATTTAGTTTATTTTGGCCGATTGTCTTTAGACAAAAGAATAGATAAAAGAAGGATAGATGAAGAGACTTTGTCTATAGACAAAAGAATAGATAAAAGAAGGATAGATGAAGAGACTTAAGGTAGGTGAATGCTGGTAGGAGAGACCTAGGTAGTACGTGGGGCAAGTATAGGAATGAGTGTTTGTCTGGGGAAGGAAAAATTGCTGTGTGAATAAGTGTTCTCTTCCTGATTCTATTACATAGCAGCAAAGCCTGGGTATGTCAGGAGAAGCATAAGAGTAAGCTAAATACAGTGGGAATAGGGTATTACCTGAGGAAGTAATGGCAGGAAAAGTAGGATGGATAGGGTTGAAAATGAGTGGGTGGTTGAGGATGTTGGTTATACGGTGATGGAAATTTGTGAAATGAGTCTCCTCTATTGGTTTCGTCATGTCAGTCTAGGCAAACATATTTGGTTTGTAACTACTCTGGAAAACTTCAATCTGATCTGGAAGTGGTCTGACACTGGTTTGGATTAGAATCATAAAATCCAGACCAGTTCAGTCCAATTATAGACCACTTTCAGAACAGACAAAGCAAATACGCAAAAACTATGGATGTGTTAGGTTAGTATGATGGGTGAAGTCTATTGAAGCAATTACTACAATAAAGAGTCATGTGCTTCTTCAACAGTATGCCTATACCACAGATAAAAAAATGAATCCTTCAAGTATATGAGCTATATTTTTGTTTTACCATAGAATTTAGATTAAGTATCTTGTACTTCCGATAAGTTTTTCACACCAATTCATTCATATTATTATAATATTATTATTGTATAATTCATGTTATTATAACTATTTTTAATTAATTCATGTTATTATAATTGTATTATAAATGAAGTTCTTGTTTCAGTATTGATTTCTTGCTCTTTCAGTTGCATACTGAGACAAAATCCTCCAAAAAAATCCTCAAAACCTCTGACTGGTCGATTTGTACATTAATATTTGCTATTTGAATCTGGATACAGAATTTTGCATTCTATAAAGGATGCACTCTACCTGAGGAATTTAAAATGTATTAGCGTTTAATTTAAAAGAACAGTATGTCTAAAATTGATAAATTTACTAGGCAATAATAATAAATTTGACAAAGAATTGTTCATATAGCTTACAGCTGAAATAACAATATATTAGAGCCCATAATCCATAGTAGCTAGGAGGCTCACAAGACAGAGTTGCCCTGGGCCCCACAAGCCCCAGGAGCGTCCCTGAATATTGGTATTTACATATTTTGTTTAGGGTTGTCTCACATAAATGCTTGAGACTACATTCATACATACTCATTCATACAGGGACCGATTTATTCATTAGAGGCACTAAGGATGAGGCAGGAAATGGTTGCTATCTGTAAGATTTATACAACTACTCTATTTTGTACAGAGAAAGGTGGCTGAGTGTGCACCAGTGGTGGATTAAGGGAGGGTGTGGAGAGATGGCACCACCCCCCTGTAATGCCTGGTTAAATAGGAAAAAATGGTGATTATAAGGAGCTCCATACTACCCAGACCCCCAGAAAGTAGCAATTCATCCCCTACACCCTCCCTAAAACGACGACCTTAATCCGCCCCTGGTTGGCACCTAAGTAGGTTTATATTACAGCAAAAACAACAATCATTAGCATAACTACTCACACATCCTGGCTCCAAAACAGTAGCAGCATGCATGGCAAAACACAAAAATACTGTAAATATCATTTACATCAAACGTAACAATCTATTTACTTCAATGGCTGTAATTATGCTCTTCAAAATAAGCTAAGTTATTTTTACACTATCCAAAAAGCCTATAGACTTACCACGGTAGTAGAGGCCAAAGTTCAATATTGCCTTGAGTTGAAAGAATTCTGATCCAAAGAAGAGAGAGATTACAAGTGACTACTTAAGTTTCAGAGATTTTTCAAGATTAAATCCAATCGATCCTATTCCAATACAGTGCAGAAATTTCTAATAAGGCTGAGTTAATGGATGTGGGTAGAATAAGATACAATGACTACAGGAGAAGAGGGAAGAAAATGTCAATTACATTACAACTAAAGCTTTTGTTTATGTTACATTGAATAATGCTAACTTCAAGAAACTGCTCTAGTTATTCAATTTCAAATATCCAATGATATAAGCTACACTTAACCAGAAGTTAAGAACATTAAAGAGACAGAATTGGTAACAGACTCATGATAAAAACTTGTCAAATCATCAAACAAATATTTGATAAGTCATATTATAAAATACACCTGAGTCAAACTTCCTTGTAGCTACACATTGAAAGAAAATAGGTACTAGTATCTATTTTTCTTGGAGAATATGAAAATTGGTCATGATGTGTTTCATATAAAAGAGAACATACATGTTTAACTGAATCCAATGGTAACAATGTAACTAAAGGTAACACCCACTTTACAGGTCATATCGCTTTGAGAAATGGATGGCATTTGGGTACTCGGTAGATTTTGTATAAATGTGATAACTGAGGGTATTAGAATTCAACTTTAGGGTAGAAAAATAATGAATAACGTAATTTAATTCAAAATATTAAATAATTTATTAAATTTACGACATATTTTCTCGCGAATAATTACTATACCTAATATGAACATCTCTGTAAAAGTAGTTAAGTAACAAGCATGGCGAGTATGTGCTATGGGGAAAAGTTTTCCTATAAACGGGACACCACCATTGCTCTGGAGAAAAATTGACTTCCTTTTAAAGGTATTATTCCTAGGTCTCTACCTTGACAAGAGAAATCCAAACACAGTAAGTTGGTAGTCTCATTGTCCAAGACGGTGATAGAATATTGGCTTATTGCCTGTCTTGAGCTTCCCTTAATATCTCATCAATAAGTGGTCTGTTAGTGGTCTGAATTTGAAACTGCTTGAAACATCTTTAAAATCCATACCAGTTCAGTCCAGCTACAGACCACTGCTAAATCAGGTATTAGTCTTTCAGAATAGTTTAAAACGAAAGATTTTTACGTGGGTTTCTTTGGGCTGGCCACCAGAAAATTAGATTACCTTGTGTGTATGTGAAGCATTTTGTGATCTCTCTTGCATTCCTCAATCTAAATCACATAATGATGTATAGTTTTCATAAGTGAAATTCTGCTGGTAAGACCTGCACTCCTCCTTCCTGACTGGTGTACCCCTCCCAGTAGTCACCCAGAGATCCATTTGGGGGACTATTTCACCTCAGGAATATTTTACTCAGAGGAATGCCATCATTTTATACTGAGTTAGGATGCAGGGCTGCATCTCATAGGGAGACTAATGTGATGGTTTCCCCATTGCCTTCCACATTGTGATACCCCAGCCGATCTTTTGAACTTCACTCTTGCCCAAAGCTATGGCTGTTGATACCAGTCTGATCTTCTTGATTTGCCCTATCAATGCCTTCTGCTGAGACTGCTGCTTTTCAGTAGCGGGGTTAAATTAGGATAGGTTGCAAAAGTTGGTTGGCTTGCTGCCTGTTTTTTTCCGTCACTTAGTTTTGAACCTGCGACCCTGAGAACTTGATTCAAACGTGCTATCACTGGTCCAAACCGGACAGTGTGGTAAGACCTAACCCAGATAGCACGTACGTTTGCAGCAAGTTTGCACTATGTTTGATTTTCACTTGCTAGACTTTCCCTGCTTAGAAAGTGTGCTGCAAGTTTGCTGCAAGTCACCATGCAAGTCTGCTGCAAATTTGCTTAGAAAGTGGGCTGCAAGTTTGCTGCAAGTCTTCATGCAAGCTTGCTGCAAGTTTGCATATAAAGTGTGCTGCAAGTTTGCATAAAAAGTGTGCTGCAAGTCAACATACTATTCTACTGCATATTATCCCAGATAGCATGCAAACTTACGGCAAACTTGTCATAGGGTTGTCATAGGCTTGTCACGACAAAGTTGTCGTGGCAAGTTTGCATCAAGCTTGCTGTGGAAAACTAATTCTAGCTTGAAAACTATCTGCATGTGTTACGGAAACTCCATTTCCAGCTCATGCTCCACTCATGCTCTTGCAACGCACGGGAAGAGTATGTCTAAACATTCAGAAAAGTTTCAGAATATTCAGATGTGTTTATAATTTGAATTTTAATGCCTAACGAACGTTCAATAGAAATTTGTAATGCAACCATCTGAAATTCACGTGTATTTTCCTGTCTCTTTTGCTTTATCACTGCGTGTTTGCCCATTTGCGTTATTTCTGCATATTCTTTATTCTAAAAATAATGCGCGCTAACATTTTGAAGACTTCAAACATAGGATTCGTAAGACGTCAAGTCTTAAATATTAAGTACGATATTGTCTATTGATAGTTATTTAGCACTTTTCCCCAGTTTCCTGCGCATCGCGATGCTCCATTGTTCCCGTGAGGGTTTGCAACGTTTGCAAGCTTGACAATTTTAATGTGTTTTTATAAGTGTTTGTGATATGAATTTGCTGTCTTTGATGGATCAAGATCATATAACAACGAGAAAAAACTATTGGCGTCCGTCGCCGATCTTATACTCACACACTTCATACCTCAGTTGTGGAATTTGTGCTTCATAAAAGTATCATGACGCGGGCGAGGACACCACATTTTCCATGGTGAACTTGGAATGTAACTTGGGTGAACATGTTCATCTATTACTCATATGTGGACAAACATCTGTGGAATGAATCCAATGAGGGGTGGAACCATTCCAAGATGCTGAAATCTTCTTTTTGACGGTAATCATCCCCTATGCCTTAATTCTGTTTGTTTGCAATGCGTGCGAAAACTGTTAAGTCTCATACTCGTTACTTTGTCGTGTCTGTATTGACCGTCGGAAATTATTCGACTTAGTCGATGGGTAAACGTCCGCATTCGTCACCCACACAAAAAATTATGAGCCATTCTCACTTAACGCTGTCATTAACGTGAAATACAGGAATTTCTACCAAAAAATTTTAGAAGTGGGTGACGGAAGCGTACGTTTACCTACCTTTCTGTTATGTATACTATAAGTTGATGTGAAATTGGATTGTGCCTCGTATCAATTATATTGTTTTTTGTTGAAGATTTCGGTGAGGCCTGTTTCCTGCCGCAGTATGAGATGGCCAAATCTGAGGATAAAATTCATTGTTGCTACGTCAAGGGTAAGAACGTAATGCTTTGATATCATCTACCTTGGTCATGCAAAAAAATGTACATATGTTCATGCGATCCTAATGTTTGAAGTGTTTCACATACATTACCGAAATAGTCAATTTCAAAAATATCTCTAAAGTTCTAAAAGTGTTTATCTTCTTTATAGGTTTTCGTCATGATGGAACCTGGGAAAAAGAAAACTATTTCAAGGTGTCATTTGTGAAAAATATTGATAATCATTCGATTAGGTTTTTTTCAAATATGCTTGTCAATTATGTCAATGAAACTTTGGATCCTTAAGGAAGGTTTTGCATTTGAGATCTACAAATGAAGTATGTATGCTGTTATTGATTATCCATGCACCAACTGTCATTATCCTTAAAATAAATACTTTTATCAAAGAAAGTCTATTTTGCTGCAGTTTACTTTTTAATTTTTAAGTATATGTAAAATAACACAAAGTATAATATCTTACAAGTGGCTACGTTATCACTTCATTTTCATTTATATTAATGTGTGTTTACAAATTACTTTCCCTAGTATTTAGGTATGTACATGTGTTTAAAGTATCTGCATTTATAATTTTAGTATCATATCTTAAGTCGTGGCTGTCGGTTGATTAGGAATGGCCGTTGGCTGTCAGTATGAGTCTTCGCTTAGAGCTTGCATTAGCTGGAGTATTTTCACTAACATTTTTCAGTTGTAAAATTTCAACTATTGTTTTTTATTCTCTTGAATTATACCTAAGTTTAGAATGCTATCTGGGTTGATGCAGGCACTAAAGTGCAGATCATTGACTGTAGACAGACAAAAAACCTTAATACCATACCTCTATAAGTAATTCCTTGTTTTGTTATTGGGATATATTTTAGTCAAATACTGTCATGTAAATTAGGTGCTGAGCTTCATTTATGCAAACCATGTAATGTAAGCTTATGCTGCATACCTGCTGCAGGCTTACAGGGCAAACTTGATGCAGGCTTACCGTGCACACCTGCTGTAGGTTTACTGTGCAAACCTGCTGCAGGCTTACCATGCAAACTTGCTGCAAGTGGACAAAAGGTATATTAGCAAGTTTGATTTAGACTTGCAGCAAACTTGCAGACTTGCATTGCAAGTTTGCAGCAAGCTTGCTGGACTTGCTTTGCAAACTTGCTGAAAGTTTGCAGCAAGTTAACTGTGCTATCTGGGAAGGCATCATATTGCCCAGAGACTCATGCCAGTGGAACGGTACATTGGATGGGATGTGGATTTGAATGTATTTGTATTTGCAGCACTTTATTTTTTGTTTAGTTGAACCACTGATATCCACAATATACATCTGAGTCCAGGCGATAAGGGAAAAACTATGTGTATCACAAAAATCTGCAATATTTAACAGAACACCATCATAAAAAAGCATATCCTCTTTTCATCGTGCACACAAGTATATATTTTATGCACCCTTCAATCATGGAGGTAGATTTTAATTTGATAACATAAGTAAATAAGCAGTGAATTAATTAATACGAAATGAAAAATTAACACAAGAAAATAGAGTTTTGCTAATGAAAACTATACATTATTACATGATTTTGATTGAGGCAAAAGGGAGAGTTCATTGAAATATTGCAAATGCATACAAGGCAAACTAATCCTCTCTGGAGGCCAGAGTGGAGCATGATCAGGGTAGATAAATGATCAGACGATAAGACCACGTACTTACTGTGTTTGAATTTACCTCGTCAAGGCCAAGACCTAGGAATAATATGCCATCAGAAAGGATGTCAATTTTTCTCCAGAGCAATAGGGGAATCACTCCATTTGTTGGAAAACTTTTTTCCCGTTATTACATGCATAATTTGAACAAAGTACAGATTTGTGACTTTCTTAGACTTCATGGCTGTTTTCTGATTTTCTTTGAAACCTCGTACCTTGGGTTTGGATTGTTCTCCTCTTTCTGATCTCTACTTGTTTGGACTACAGTTATGGCATTGGTGCTTTTCCAGGCATGTCTTTATTCTGAGAATTTATGAGAAGAATAGAAAATACAATATGTACTCCCTGTGAATTCCACCTAATGTTTCCCAGGTTATCACTAAATTTTCTGTTAGGTTCCATGCAATTTGTCCACATGAATTATATAACAATTACATGTGGATTACTCAGGGATGGCTAAAGTCATGTGAATTACTAATTTACCCATTTTTTCATTTTAAAACTCCACAGAGGGCCCATGTTGATTTTTCCACCCATTTCTCACTGGTACAAGAAAATGTCACTCACATAATGAATACAGGAGATGGTAATATTGCATAGTGGCACTTCTTATGATTTTAGATACTGATAACGAAAGAAAGGTTCAGATGGAAATTAATCTAAAAATGCTGATTGTATTGGTTCAACAGAGGTTCAGGTGTTTCTCATATTCCTCTATTATTAAGCAATATATGCTAGCTTCAGATCACAAAAATGCCACTTCTTATATGATAATTCTCGTCATTTCATTTTGTTTTTTTCCTCATAGAAATGGTGGCTTGCTTAGCTAAGGACAGATGTTTGTTTTCCTGAAAATTTAGTGAAATATCGTCACTCCTGCATGGCACGCGACATAATGGTATAATTAAACATCAACTGATTAGTAGCCCTCTTAGTGCGGCGGGCTGATATATTGGCTAATGTGCAAATATTGTATAATTTTAGTACACTAATATAATTACAATTATTTTTTAGATGATGTAAAGGTGTTTTATAATTATTACTTAATTCAATTTATACATAATTTTAAAAAATGCATATGGATATTTGAAACAATAACTTCATAATATTTTTTTCCTGAGATGATACATTTCATTAAATTACCCTCCGCATTTCTCTCCATAGTACCGCTGGCAAGAGGCAGCACTAAGAGGGTTAAACCTATCAAAACCAACATGAAATGCACTCATGACTCAATTGCACAGGGCCTCTTTGTTTATAGAGAACTTTTAAATTATCCTAATTGTCATGCAGGGCATAAATTTGTTCCAATAAATGAAAATACATTTTCCTAATAAGCCATTAGATTTAATAGAGGCACTTCAAAACATTTCATTCCCCAATAGATTCTCTGGGAGTAATTATATATTTTATGCAGAATAGGAGGAATTGAACTTTATGGTTTTTGGCACAAAAATAGTAAATGTATTTCATTGTTGTCATATATTTTCTTTAAAAAAATGATCCATGAGAAAGTAAAATTATATCAAATGTACTCCTAATGACTAATACTGTCATCTTGCTAGAGAAAAAGCATTGGACTATTTCACTGGCATGAGACATATTTTTTACCTTGAGACAGTTGTCCAGCTGATTGATTCCGTCTAAGCTTATCCTCTGCATCTCTCTTTTCTATTGATGAAATAGGGATAGCATCTTCAATTATATTTGAATAATCTAGTCCATCTTGTACCCTCAAGATTCCAACTGCCAAGTGCTTATCTAGAGCATAGCTAGAAAAGGAATGATTGATTTGTGGAAAAGATACATAAATGGCTAAAAAGGAAAAGATTCCTTCTAAACATGCTCAGGGGGAAGCATTGCTAAACTTAAAACCATGTAAATGCATGATAATGCTTCGCAGACCATTGCTAACACAACAAGGTCTGCAGATTTCTCTTTTAGGATTAAATGCATAGCCCCAGCATGCTTATGGAACATATGGCATGTGGTTTTTTTACCTGATATAATAGTACATATCTCAACACTGCAGTGCATAGCCTACAAATACAGCCTTGCCTACAGTAAATGTTTTAAAGCAAGTGCCCAATAATCATGTTTTAATCATTTTATAATAGGCAAAAAATATATTTTTGAATGTCTAACAAACATTATGGAAAGGATGTAAACAACATTTATTACATTTTTATTAGACTTTTTAAAAAGATGTATGTATAAGTCTGAGTAATAGGTACATTTAAAAGTTGAAAGTAAGTGTAAAATACATCCAATCAACATTTTAAGATACACTGTTTAGACATTTTTGAAAATGTCTAATGAACATATGTTCAATTGGACATAAATAACATTTATAAGATGTTTTTGCCTGTGAGGGATTAAACTCTTACCCTGAAGTTTGTATCCATCATGAAAAGATAATGCTTTAACAATAACCAATGAAGTATGTTAGTCAGCTTCATTGAAAAATGATACATGCATTTTCAAATAATGCCATGATGAAAATTGATTCTGCCACATTATCATGAGTGCATGATGCATGGTTTAGGCTTGAAAAAGTAAGTAGGTAATTACGTGCGATATGCTTTTACGAATACAGAGTATCCTTAACAGGACTTCTTTTGAAAAAAATTTCATCCAATGAATATTTGCTCAACAGATAAGACACTGATTTAAACATTACTGATTTTAACTGGTTCACAAGAATAGCAACAGTGTATTCTATTCTTCGTTTCCTTATCTTTTAAATGCTTACTGGATTAGACTGAAGTACTGGAGCACTTCATCTTTGTCACACGTCCGCCAATCTCCTTTGAATCCCATGAGGAGCATATTGGGCCTGAGTTTGCCCAACCCAACAAGTGTCATCAATGATCTCGCCCCCATCTCCAATTTACCATCTTTACCTGCCTCAGCAATGGCATAAAATGCTTTCACTCTGTGATGCTGAAGCCAGTGGTATGTTATCCTGGTTAAAGTATTCTGCATTGATTGGGACAGATTATCCTAGAAAGAAAATTGAGCTCCATTGATTGTATTGCAAATGTGTTTTTTATGTTGTAAAATTGGATTTAAAAAATGCACCAAAAATATTATACTTGGAATAACTCGAATTATAGCACTATATTATTTTATATATTGCGTCAATTTTTACAACATGATTTCATTGGTTATGGGTTCATTATGCAGCAAAAATGAACAAATAATGTAACCACAGGGATGTTGACCTGCCTCAAAAGCTATAGCGCAAAACTTACTCCAAATTCCAATTCCCTCCCCCCCCCAAAATTTGGTTCCTTAGGGCTCAATGTTTTAAATTTGAATAATGAATAAATTTAAATATTAGTACCATTAAATGGCAATATTTTAAAAAAGAAAAGAATTATAAGTTAAAGCAAAAATCTATGCTTTTATCCTAAAAATCCTACCCTATATCATTTATCAAATTTAATTATTTCCTTCTTACATGAAAATTTTTTTCCCAAATCTTACCCCCCGCCCGAAAAATAATATGTAAAATTCCTAAGATTATGTTTGTTACTCTCATCGTCCAGATTTTTAAATTTTATCATTTTTTTTCCGCCTTTGTTCTTAAAATATTTTTCAAAATTTTCCCATCCAAAAATTTCATTGGCACAACTTGTACTATGTAAATCCCATATACGCACCCCAGAACAGAATTTAATGTAACAGAATTTAATGCTAACAGTTGCAGGGCTATCTCTCCCATTTTGTTTGAGTTTTGTAGAATGGAGCAATATTGTCTTTCATTGAAATATTATAAACAGGTAGGCAGCCGAGGGGTAAAATCAAAGGACGAATTGCCATGCAAAGACCCGACATGCACATATTTCGCATGAGGACTTCGACCTGGGACAAAGGTCCTTCGTCAAAATCCTCATGTGTCACATCATAGATTAATTAAGTCTATTGTATTTATTCTATGGTTACATCCTATATGTTGAAATGGTAAACTGTAGTATAGATGTTGATATAAACTGTTATTCTTCTAAAATAATATTAAATAATAAATAGAAGATATTTTCCAAACAATTTGCCTATTGTTTCAGTTATAAACGTCAAATTTACCTACCTAAAAAAACCAATCATTTCTAAGTATTAAAATTGATCCCTATCGCTACGAATACGTGGGCCTGGAGATGTCATTCTGAAAATTACCCTGGTAATTTATGCAATTTACTGCAGCTCCTGAAAATTACCGTAATTTTTGGTAGTATTCACCTCCATATCAGATATTTTTCAAACCAATATACATATATTCCAAACATATTATTGAAAGTGAAGTCCATTTATAATTAATAATATCTCATTTATAAATAAAAGCACGTACAACTTATTAGTGGAATATTTGTGACACTATTGTTTTTAGTGGTTTGAACGAAAGTTTCTCATACCAAACAAAAGGACACCAAATTGCATGTGGACAGCCATGTTTTTTTATCATTTCTTTATTTCTGTTGCATTAACGTAGCAGTAGTAATGTGGTAAATGCCATTAACCCCTTGCTATTTGTATTGGCTTTCCTATTAACTCCCAAAATAGCTATTAATTGCAGAAAATTAAAAATTACTGGAAAGTTACTGTAATTTTAGAAAATTAGCATAATTTACCACGGTAATTTATCTCAAATGAAAATTATGGTAATTTATCAATCTCTAGGTATGCTACTAAGTGTTACTTTTAGTGTTTAAAAGTGATCATTTCTCAAGTAAAATTGGAAAAAGGGCAGTGACTACGCAATGGTTTCTCTTCAGCATACTGGTGAAGTTGTGCCAATTAGTTAGCCAAGAGCTGGTTAACTAGCCAGTAGCACATAGTAATCTCCGTTAGGAAAATTTGCACACTGCATATGTATGGCAATGGCTGGCTACAGGGCATGCTTGAAATTAATGCTGAAAGTACCCTTAAACAGCTTTAGCTACCATGGACAGGAAGGCAGGAGCTGTATAGGGATAGTCCCTAAAGAAATAGATTAGAGAAAATATTTGGTACCAAATTAAGTTAATATAATTTTATAGTAACACTTCTAATTTTGAGTACCTTATAAACATGCCCACAGATGAGAAGAGAGAGTTTTTTGGTGATGAGGTTGGCAAAGTCTACCAATGGAGGCCTTGAGCTTGGCATTCCAGTAAGAACCAGAATCTGAGGGCGATAATTTTTCACATGCTCCTCAACTTGATTCAGTTCCTGCACTGACTTCAGAGCTGTGTTGAAAGATTGTGCTTGAGTTGAAGAGCCCCAGTTAACCTCTGCAAGGTAAGATGAGTTGCATAGTTAATGAAATTAAAATTACTTTTTGGCTGTTGTTCCTCTCTAGGCCATTAAACAAAATTTAAGCAAACCTCAACCCAGCCATTGAGCTGGTTTTATAGGTTCCTTAGGGCTGGAATAATATCTACCCAGTATGATTTTACTTAATGGTTTTTCAGTTTGGGAATTCATAACATGATCAATCCATATTTAAGCGTAATGACCCAGTCAACACAGAAAATATGGCCAAACTGTGGCCATAGTGTGGGGCCATTATGGGCCCATTATGGTTTTGGACCCTTTGCCAAAGCGTGGCCACAATCCATACATGTATTTGATAATTATTTAAAATGTTACTCAGCTCAACATTACCTGTAAAGGATACTTTCTATAAAAACAATGTATCTTAAAACCTGGGTAGGTAGTAAATGAATGAAATCACAAATCCATATTTAATTCTAATGTAGTTATATACTTCAACTGAATAAAGGAATACATGGCTTAAGGAGTCAGCTTCACCGCATCAAATATAAACTTATAGTATTGCTAATACTCACATGTTCGCCGCTAAGATTTTCCCGAGTTTGCCACACTATATCATTGAATTATTGAACCGCCAATTCTGTAAACCCACATGTGCATTACATACAAGCGTAAATAGAAGCCGTATCACTATGCTACTCAATGGTACTAAATCGATGAATATTATTGTCGATTTATAGTATTTGTTTTTCTCCTAAATAATTGATGAAAAAATCACTTTCTGGTATTTATGAATATGAATGACAAAATATAATTGTCATCCTTATCATCTTGTGGTGTACATTTGATGCACATAGTATACCCATTACGGCCAACCTCGGAACGAGGAATTGTGGCCATACCTCGGCGGTGCTTCAGCCATTTGCGTTATGGCAAGCCGGACACTGTACACAACAAGGCCATGATGCGGCGAGCTGTAGCCATAGCTGCCACAGGCGAACCAAACCTTGGCCAATTACTGGCCGTATTTTCTGTGTCGACTGGGGACACCTTCACATTGCTCCTGATATTAGCATGTGTTCATATATGTTACAGGATTGTCTGCTTATTTATTGGCTTGCTGATACATATTTGCATGAGCATGCCATCTTAA
Source organism: Ceriagrion tenellum (assembly GCA_963169105.1). Classification (NCBI taxonomy): domain Eukaryota; kingdom Metazoa; phylum Arthropoda; class Insecta; order Odonata; family Coenagrionidae; genus Ceriagrion; species Ceriagrion tenellum. The sequence goes on along the minus strand of OY720641.1, from coordinate 84,252,515 downwards.
AAATTGTTTGTACTGAACTGAAAATTTTACTGTGTATAGAGTAATCTCTTCAATCTCTTTATAATTATGGACCTCTTGAGTATTAAAACATATTTATGGTATAATTTATGCCATGAATAGTGCTTAATGTTCCTTTTAGCCTATGTCACAAAGATATTCCCAGTCAAAGACAGATGACAATGGAATTCCATGTAAAAATTAGTGATATAATATGTCAAAAAATGTGAGTGGAAAGAACTGATAATGTCAGATAATTGTATTCACTATGAATGAATTTCATCAGTTGAAATGTAAATTTAAAGTCTTCAGTTCTTACTTTTATACATACGTGGGACTTAAATATGTATAGCTGTACCTTGTAGTACATTATTCTATTATTTGGCTGCTCATTGGTGACCAGTAATGTTTACCATTTTACCAGAAACAAATGACTTCAGGATAGAAGCATAACAAGAGCATCAGAGAACAGTTAAAAATGTGTGCTTAGAACGCGACAAGAGTGTGACTACAGTGTAACATAAGCATAAATTGGGACTCTCAAAACGTGAAAAAAGTGTGAAAAACTGTGATGAACAATGTGCTTAGAGTGTGACTACAGTGAGCATACAATGTGACAACAGTGTGACAGAAACATAAATTCAGGACTCATAAGTGACCTGAAAGCAAGAGAGATGGTACAGTGTGAGGACAGGGTGCACACTATGTCCACACACTATACGCATGGTGTTTGCATATTGTACTGTGTCCTCACACTGCCATCTCACTGTCTGTCATGCATTCTACATGCTTAAAAGTCCAATTTATGCTTTTGTTGAGGTGTAGTCACGGAAATACCATAGTCACATTCTTGGCACACTTTTGTGCCACTGTATTTCAGAGTATTTTCACCGGGGAATAACAGGAATTGCGTGTTAAAATGATTTGACCTTAAGCAAGGCAAAAATCTTGGTGGGTTATGTACTTGATTTGTTGTTGATTGAGAAGCATTCTTGGAGAAGAAAGCAACTGACCAGTAATAAAAAAATTGCTACAATAATTTTAAGTGTCGTACCTGGTTTTCTATAAGAGACATACAGGTACAGAGTCACCACAACCACGAAAGTGATTAATGCTGTCCACCATGACATCAAGAACATAACAGCAATGCATAATAAGGTTCCTATTAAACTGACCCAGGCATTGTAGTACTGGAAAATAAAAAAGTATCAATAGAATCATGAGCCTTAAGAGAAAAATTATCCTTGACTTTTGGCATTTTTCCTTCAGTCAATCATAACTATAGTTATATCATACGTAATTCTCCACAGTCTGTCTCCAGAGTTGCATATGAGCCTGGCTTTACATTTACCATCAATAAGAGAACAACAACCTCACCACAATCTTATAGTTAACCTAAGAGTTAACAACATCATATGTCAGGAAAGCCTTTAGATCTTTCTTCACGGTAAGTTGACCTTAGGCTTGCAGTAACAAAAGCGACCTTAGGTGAGCAATTCTTAATATGGCCAAAGGGACCTTAATTATCAAAGAAATTAGCGAGTTCATTACTGCAAGTCAACACAGGAAATGACAAAGTTTATCATTATAGATCAACACACTGATGATATCTCTGTGGTTCCCCCAGAGTATGACAAAAATTCGATATTTATTTATTATTTTACCCCAAAAATGGCACGATAAGCCTTTTACATTAGGTTTTATCAACATCATCAAGAGATATACACAAACACCCATGTCCTGAATGGTGAAATATCCCATCCAGGTGGGACTTAACCCACTACCCTTGGATTAACAGGCAGGGACTTCACCCTGTCACCACCAGGACTGACAATATGATAATATACATGAAAACTTAAGATAGGATTGGCAAAGAACTATGCTAATCTTAAAGCAAAAGGGCTCATCATGGTGATGATAAAAAAGATGTTCTTCCCCCAGGCCACATTTGCATTTATGTCAGAGAAGTATTATTATATTAAATTTATTTTACCCTGAAAATCTTTAATCTACTTCCAAGGGTAGTTAAAATGGAAAACAAAGTAAATTCTTATTTACAGCAATTTAAAAAATGGCTTTTTGAACATGATGATATTGAAATACTATATGCAAATGTCCATGAAATTGTTTGTTTGGAAGGAAATCATTAAAATTTATGTAAATTGTGCATAGTACCATTAACACCTGAAATATTTTGTTATGTTCCTTTGCATGAAATTCTTGGTTACCCCCACACAGGTTTATATTCTTAGAGGTAACCTAAAGCTTATCAATTATTTTTTAAACTGTAATGTATTTTGCATTTAAGAAGGAAGAAATAAATTATTATTATTATTCAAAAGTAAGCATAGCTTACCTCCTTAATACCTATGCATGCTTCATACAACATGTTATGTAGGTCTGTATGACAACACATTTTCTTATGTATCCCTGAAGATTGGCTCACAATATAGCATAAAAAATGAATTCAAGGTTTTAGGGCTAGGATAGGTGTGTTAGCATGCAATTCCCCTTTGGGGCACTCACGCGGAATGCTGGACGCCATCCAGGAGATTTAGAGATGGATGCGTGGAACACAGAGAAATTGATGAGAGCATATGCAGCCAGGAAGAAGTTGGACAGGAGTGGAGCAATGGCATTCAGTTGTGCTGTAGGAAGCAATAGAATATTACAAAAGTGGGAAATTTTACTCTCATGATAGGTAATCCTCACGGAAGTGCCTGCAGAAGGTACCTATGCAAGATGACAAGTAGGCTGTGTAGTAGTTTATGTAGCTGTGGAAGTGGCTACATTGCAATAAATTATTGGGCAGGCCCTATGTGGGCTCTTCCTCTTGGAAAAAATATCCCCTATTTCCCAGCCCATAAGATGTACCTTACATGCATTGAAATTTTTTGTTGGATTTTGTCAAAATATATTGGTAAATCTAACAACATCCATCATTGTTAGCAATTTATTGGAGGTAAATGGGATTGTTAACCCTTTTCCTATGAATGCCTTGCTAACTTGACACAGATTTTTCATCTCATGCGAATGAATTACATAGATTGTACTTAAATTGTGATTGAACAATAAAAGTACCTACCCCAGCAGCAGAGAAAGTTGTCACAAGATTGTAGCAATGTTTCAAATGTTACATTGTAACGTTAATGTTGCCACAACATTGAGTGCACGTTTAACGGCAACATTACTTTTTGATGTTGTGGCAACATCAAGTAACGTTGCTATATGCAGTTTTAATTTCGAATTCCCATATTAATTATTCCTCCATCCATTTAAGCCATAGAACACTCGTGTGCGGAAGATATTTTTTTGGTCGTAAGGAATCGATTTTGGACTTAGAAAAATTTCCTGCCCCTACTATGCTACTTACAGTACACGGGTACACATTTGCATTCGATATATAGGATTGTTTCGATTCTGTCATACATTGTTGATCCAGCCGATCTTTCTTCCACTATCGACCTGACCAGCCATTTTTGTGGAACTCTTCCTGGACCGTGGTGTTGTACCATCGTGTGTGGTCGTGTTACGATCTGCCGATATTTTCTCCATCTGCATATATTGACCTCTGCCTGTTTTGATTACGATTTTTGGACATCTCCTTCCCACGCCTATAATATTATTTTGGACCCGCGCCCGCCTGGATTACTGTTTTCCACCTGACCAACATTATTTACCTACGCCCACCTGGACCACGATTTTGTTTTCATTCAGATATCTGACTGCCGTTTATAATTGACCCTCGCCCACCTGGACTACGATTTTGTTTTCATTCGGATATCTTTCATTGGATGATCACCATTTACTCCTTTCTTCCATTTGCCTATGTTTAATAAATGACCCAGGAGATGTAGCCTAGATAAGACGAGCTTTATTGCTTCACTGTGACTAAACTGCATAGAGAGCAAAATTATAAAATTGGCATGTTTTCTCGCATTAGTAATTGCATATTCAGAGAGGCTTATAACTGCTGTGTGATACTCGATAGGATTTTAGAAGTAACATTACTTTTGATGCCTAAATAGTAGAAGATGGCATGATGTCATATGATTCACATTTTTGTCTTTCATGGTGGTGTTTCTCTGCTGTGGTGTGCCATGAAAATTTAAAGAAGAAAGATTTTTTATTGCTAAGAAGTTTTATGGTTACTATGATTTTCAGTATTTTTTATTTCTCTTAACAAAGGAGAAGTGAAATATCAATTCATGTTGTAAGAAGCTATAAAAATATGTATAGTTGGACGTATCCCATTCACCTGAGGGAAATAGTAGTTACAGCTCAATCTTCAATAATTTTAAGTGAAGACAGTAATGTGTGCCATTACCCTGCTAGAGAAATTTTTTTTCAAATGTTACAATGCAATGTTGCGGTAATGTGCATGCAATGTTACTGTAACATAGTGATAACATTAAGGCAACGTTTTGACACCATTGTGACAACGTTGTCAGGTGGGAACTTCAACATTGTGACAACGTGCATGCAACGTTTCGTAAAGTTGTGGCAATATTTGGAGACGTTGCGACAACATTTTGGTTTTCCCATTGTAACATTGCTACAAGGTTGTGACAATGTTTTCTGCTACTGGGGTACTGTGCTTTTTCCACATCAGCATCTTTGAAACAGGAATGATATCTCTCAAACCACTCCAGCAAATTCCAAACATCATATCATATGACAGGCAGAAAGTTGCAGAGATTCTTACCAATTAAAATGCAGCCTAGAGATATTATGAAGACTAGAACGTAGCCTCTGACAGGGTCATTATTGGCACCATAACCTTCACCAAAGAAGCCGATCAAAGGATAAAGTTTATCCTTGGCAAGGGCCTGAAAAAAAAAGATGTCAATGAATTCCACTCAAATAGATTGAAACTTATCAGAGTTAAATAACTCTCGCAGTTAAAAATGCAAAATTGTTTTAGAACATGATAGTCCAACATGAGAAGTGTCAAGAGTTGCCAATAACAGGATTAGGATGGTCAGATTTTCAATTGAGAGCAGAAATTCATGCATTGCAAATTTTTAAATGAATTACTTTGAAAATGGCCAAATCCTGTGTAATGCACAAAACAATGAACAAAATAATGAATCAATTTTCAATGAACACCTAAATTCATTTTTAGCTCCCATGAACTGAAGAATACACAAAAAAGGTCAATAAATGCACGTTCTATTTGTTCTTTTCATTTATATCCTTGCTTCTGCTGCAATTAAGTGGTTCATGTCTTTGGAATACGCAGGAAGGAAACTGCAGGTCCAATCTTGTAGAAGCCTGCCCAGATAAAAATATTTAATTGCCTGCAACAGCTCTGAAAGACTAATTTCTGATCTGGAAGTGTACTGGTTTGGATTTGAAACATCTTGAAATATCTTTATAATCCAGACCATTTCACTCCAGTAACATCACTTCAAGATCAAATATTAGTCTTTCAGAGGAGGGACACATTAAAGATGTTTTGGAGCAGTATCCTAAATTGTTTTCAGTTTGTTTTGGGTATGGTAACCCTGGCACCACTCCTCATAAGTTGCCTTTCTGTATGTGGCATGCTGCCATCTATTTGAGAGAATTTTGATTTCTTTCAAATAAGTTCAGTTCTTCTTTCGCAGCTAAGCTGAGTGATAGTTATTGTTTCCCCAAAAGTCACACAAAGAGATGAGCAAAATCCTAAAAATCTGTGGACAGGACAGACCAAATATTTTTACCGGGGTGTGGTAAACATGTGATTACATATATTGCCTATGCTATGGTAACATCATGGTGGATTTGTTTGTATAAAAAAGGTTCACACAGCCTTTGGACAATTTCAACTTAAAATGCTGTCCACAAACCTGCAGTACACGAGGAGCTCCAACTAAGCTAGCAATGGCAGATGACAAGGTTGCAGCAAAACATCCACCATAAATCAAAGGTCCCCAAGCTGATACCAACTCCATAGCCTGAAATACAATTAGAAATGTAGATATTATCCTTTTTACTATGAATTCTGGATCAACTTGGCACAAATTTTTCATCTCATGGAAAGAACTCTGTTTAGAAATGGAGTAAATTTTTCTACATGAGAGGATGAACAACATTTTAACATGGCTCTGTGGCCGAGCAAGAAAAAAGATCCTGTGAGTCATTAGAGACCTCACCCTGCTGCACACCAGACCCCATTCTTATTTATTATGATAGAAACTACCTATCTTATATGCTGAGATGGGAATTATCCCTTCCATTTCTCTTAGTGCCCCACTCACTGTATGTTTGCTGAAATCAACATATTTTCAAAAAGTAGATTCTGTAATAAATTATATTGCTGCTTACTCCGAAAATAGAAGCTTCCAAGTGTATTCCCTATGTTCAACTGTTTACTGATAAATTTTAATTGGAACTTCAATGTAGTTTTTAGCCAAGTGGTTAGGAATACCCTAAGTTAAGAACTTTGTTAGTAATATGTGTAGATGGCTCCATGGCATGTATATGTATCTAAATTTAATTGCACAGCTTAACTTGAACAGTATATTTCAGAGTTTATATTTTCCATGTGTGGAAAAAAATAAATTTTTAATTCATCAAACTATTACATAAACAGATACTTGCTCATGTACATGGGCATGCATTGAGGGTCAAGATTACCTCCGCCTACTGCCCAAGGCAAGGATTCCATGTTCTGAGAGCTTGGGTCCCACAACAGATGAAAATCCTTATCTGTCTCTCTCCTTATTTAAACCTCTGCAAACCCTTACATGAGAGTTTGGTACTGAGGAGTAGAGTTGAATGGTCACAGCACTCACAACGGCCAAAACACTTCCAAATGCAAGGCGCAAAAGGATTAAACCAGAAAAAAGAGCTGGTTCTTTTAGAACTTATAAAAAAGCAATTTTCAAGGAGCAGATCAGGTTAGTTTTGACTATCACATTTCCATTCTTTTATTTTAAAAAACTAAGCTTTTGTGTGAGGATTACAAGAAAGTTACTGATAACAGTTCCTGTTGCATGAAATCATAAATGTTTAAAGACCCCAGAATAAGACAACTTGTATATTTAAAAAAATATAACAGTTAAAGAAAAGGCTTCCACTATAATACTGCTACTACTTCATCTTCCCAGCAATGTCCTCCTATAGCAAAATGTTAAAGCAACAAACGTCAGAATTTACATTGAGAATTTAATGGCAAGTTATGGCTCCCTGAGTGCAATGCTCTAATTAATTAGCATAATAGCTCCCATTCCTAATAGTAGTGCCACATTCTAACAAAAGAAATATTCACTTAATGGAGATTTTTTACTAGCTTTTAGATCCATCAGAGTCAATTAAAAATATGTAGGTGTATTTGAATAAATTTGCTTGGGAAGTTGAGTGTAACCTCCTATATTGGAAGTAATTCTAAATCTAGCACCTATGACTTTTTGTGAAGATCAACTTTAGCGGAATAAAACTAAGGATGTAAATGTTGGGCTTTAAAATATAGCTCCTGTACCTGGCTGTCATTTTCAAGTCCATAGCTGCATGGTCCATCCGTGCAGTTTCTGAGGTATGCCCATGGATCAGGTAGACTCTCATTCAGAGCAAGGTAGTAATCCGTGACATTTCCTGAAGCATCACGAAGGGTACATCCTCCCAGCATGAAAGCATATCCAAAATAGGATAAAAATGTGACTGCTATTGCCAAAAGGGTTCCGATAGGAATAGCTTTGCTTGGGTCCTAAAATAAGAATGCAGGGTTAGTTAGTTACTACATGTCATTTGACCCTCTTGGATTTAATGGTTCTCACTAGCCAATATGTTATTTAGGTTCTAAAATTATATGAATATTTTCAGTGAAGGAATTTTGTTCATCAATTTTTTTCTCTATTTTCTATTAGGGGTTAATTGTTCCCAACATAAAAGATGGCTAATTATTAAGTTAAATTATTTAGGTACTTATTTCCAATTTTATACTATCTGGCCAGTTTTAAATTTTAAATTAAGCTTATGGAAGAATTTGGCATTGTGTCCAATTGAGTTGTGCCCCAATAGGAACATCTGTGCACCTGTGAGCTTATCCTCTTCAGTAAGTACTTAGTACACAGATTGTAGGTAGTCTACTGTGGCGGTTTTAACCGCTACACCTTTGTTTTCTGTCCCACCACTCCCTCACCCCCCTCCTTTTCCTTTCCTTGTTCGGCTGGCTAAAGTGGGAGGAGGTGTGAGTGTGGAAATTTGCGTGAATGTGTGAGTTTGAGTGATAAGAGGCAAGGTTGAGTGAATGGAGTGAAACGCAGTGGTGTGAAGAGTATGATGGAGTCATTGGGTAGAGTTGATTGCTGAGCTGGGAGCGCTGTGGGAAAACCCATCTGTGTGCCACTTCCCCTCAGTTTTCCCCTCTACGCAACATCCCCTACCCCGTCAAGAAGTGGTATAAAGGCGATAGCGAAAGTGAAAAAAAAGAGGAGATTGCATTAAGCGAGATCACGGTGCGGAAGCGCTGCCCAAGTTCAGCCAAGACGGAGAGGAGATCATTGGAGGCCTGCAGTACTTGCAGTACTTCGTCCAATTATTGGACCCTTTTCCCCAAGGATATTATCGGCTTTGGCGGAGACAACATATGGCGTGTTGAGCCAGGCGTCCATTGGAATCATCGCAGAAGCAAGTTTGGATGACCCAGTGCCAGGCCCTGTTGCTGCTCCGTGCCGAGGATCCTTTTGTACACGGTCACGTAAGGTCATCAACCCCGACAAAACCCCCTTTTTGTTATTGCCTCCAAACAGATCTATCCGTGTTAAGCCCAACCAACAGTAACAGTGCATTTCCTGCGGCGAGTGATTTGCGCCAGAATTGAAATTATTTGAAAAAGGGAAGGACTAGTAGTTACCTTCCACATCCACAGTTTCATTGGAAGTTGACTAATTAAGTAAACCGGCTGTGAGCGAGAGTTAAGCCTTTTTGTGGCAAATAAGGGTATTACCATTTCATTGTGTAAATCATATTCATCTCATTTCATTCATTCATCTCATGAAGGGTTGTTTTCACGATTTAAATGTCTCGTCGCTCATCAATCATAACATCAACTCATTAGTGTTTAGAAGGGTATTCTCATTTGTAATATTTGTGAGTCAATTCGTGAGTATATGGTTGCTTTGTTGAATGGAAAAAGGAATACTTTGTTTAATCTTTGCAATTGGCAAGCCGAACTACCCAGAACCTTTTCCACGACCCATATTCACCCAGCCCCGGCGGTAAAGCTAGGGAAAACTAGATTCAAAACGCCGTCAGGAACCTACCCGCAAAGACCTAATTGTGGAGAGGTCTCAAATTTTATCTAACAGGTGACAGAGTTTTGCCCCACGTGCTTCTAATGCGGGAGGGTATGCATGGGTGAAGTGCTGTAGTGTCCCGTTGGCACGTCCGGGAGGGTGGGACCGGTACACTACTGGGGAACTCGAGGGAAAAGAGACAGATAGAAGCAAATTCTAATTGTGCAAAAGGCTGAATAACACATATTTTAACAAAAATAAACTTGCTTACTCAAACTAATTATCTGTTATTGATTCAGTTGTCTGAATGATAAAAATTTACCTTTAAGTCACCAGAAAGGTTGGCTCCAGCAACAATTCCCGTGACAGCTGGGAAAAATACTGAGAAAACTGAGAAGAAGTCATGTTCGACTCCTTCAAAATGTCTGTAATCAGCATACATGTTGGTCACAAAAGTTTCATCTGAAATAGATCCATGACATAATTAGATAAATGCAGGACTTAAGAGAATCCAGAAATGGCTGGAAAAAGTAGGGAAATAATAATAGGAAATGAGTGATACTTACAATTATAACCTACAAAACCTTTCGCAATTTCTTCATCATTCACAGGTCCCATAATGCTTCCAATAACAAAGTCAATTTGTGATGCAATAAGAACAAAGAGCAATACCATTTGAGTCTGAAAATAACAATAAATGACTAATTAGAGGATATTTTTCAACACATTTGCAGATCATTGCATTAACACCATTTGTGGTTGTCAGTTGGTTATAGAGTAGTCCCCAGCTTGATCGACAAAGCTGAGAAAAGGTTTCAGAGATCCTTTTTGATATTGCACGAATTACTGATGCACATTCCTGACCACTCTGGTGGAAATTTACTTCCCAACATTGAGGCTAAAAATCCAAGGATTCAGGTGCAAATTGTTTGGTGTCAAATTACCACTTTTCGTTTAATTTAAAATTCTCACATTGCAGTTTATATTTTTCCACTAATCTAATGCATATAAAGGAGCGATTAAATACTTTCCACTTAAGATTATTTGTCTAGTCTCATAGTATCTCAACGAATGGTAAACTTGTTGTGCCTCAATGCAGACTGACAATGACGCAGGCTCAATTTGGTATTGTAGGTAGTAGACTTTTTAATAAGTTACCATAAAAAGCCAGAGTAGTTAGTTCTACCAGATTTAAGAATGTAATCTCCTCTTGTATGTATTATTTTAAATGGAAAGTTAACTTTTATTGGAGTGCCATTTAAAATAAATCAAAACTTAGCAATGGCATCTCAGAGTGCTCAGCAATGATTTATCAGCCAGCAGAAATATATCCACTCGGATTATTAGGGACAATTGCCTGCTATTCCCTTGGCTGCACCAGAAGAAGAAATATTCTTACTTATGAATGGAACTTTTAGAAACAAGATATGTATTCATTTATGTATTATTGTGACATTTGTATTTCCACCCGCCATGTTGTTTATGCTGTCTGCCATGATGGTTTAATTTTGATGGTGTTTTGTATTCTGTTGCCTCATGGGATTTTTCCTAGTGGTTCACTCTCTCTTGATCTGATCGTCTTGGTGTTCAGCCGTACTTCAGGAGCGGTGTTGTGTCACCCATGTGAGTGTGGAATATATATTGTTGAAGCAAATGGCAACTGTTGTAATAAGAACAAGAATCTAACAAAATAGCCACAGCTGAAGCTTTAACCACCATTCATTCCAGTTGATCACATGACTTTCATTAAAAATGTCCTTTGAACAAAAAATCACAAAAATGTCATCTTCTTAAATTCAATATGGCATTAATCAAATTTATGAATTACTCACCCTCGTTACCCAATCCATTCCAACTATAGCAAGAATTAAGATGGCAATGAGTGTTACCACACCAACTACTCGAATATCATTGGTAGAACCATCAACTATTATTGCACCAAACGAACGCATTAGATCTTGAAGGGATTCACAAAATCCAACAATATACATCGAAACAGCAATGGAATTTGCCAGTGTGAACATAAGTCCAATTGCTCCACCAAACTCAGGTCCCAGTGAGCGAGAGATCATATAGTATATGCCACCTGAAAACAGGGAAATCTGTTGTTAAATTAAAAGAAAGTTGACCCATACATTTAACACATTAATAAACTCCTTAATTGTTTTGAGCAAAATTATAAGAGAATAAATAAAGTAACTCCCGCAAACATTCACACTAAAATGTATGGGGATAAATGGAATCAATTTTAATGGTTTGAAAAAACATGAATCTTCTTTTACAAACATCACATCATTGTCAGGAAAGTAAATACGCTTCCTTTTTAAATTATGACTTTTTCAAATTGGATACCAGCTGAGCTTTAATGAGTACATGTAATATAAAATATTGGTACATGATGACAATACTGATTCATTTATTCAAAATTTCTATGGAAATTTCTTCTGTGTGTTTTATTTAAAAAAAACTCTAGTGTAACATTTCATTACCTGTTGACAGTCATGAACAGTAATTTCATAGTATAATACATTCATTTAATTCTGATGCACAAAGTTTGAAGCAAAAGCTTAGTATGTACATACAAAAATACACATCTGATAGCCATGCAAAAATAATAAAAAAAAACATATCTTACCTCCTTTGATTTGACCGTTTGTACTAACTGCTGACATAGACAGAGCAGTGATAAAAGTGACAACATTTGCTAAAGAAATTACAAGAAGTCCTTCGACTGGAAATGCATAGAGAGAATGAAAAGAAAATAGAATCTATGAACAAAGTAGCATCGCCAAACATAAAGGCAACTAAAATAAAGTAACAAAGCAATAAGACAGACACTCTCATGCAATGAATAAATTCAATGCTGAAAAAAAAACTCTTGAGAAAATAGTTAAATGCAATGGTAAAAAAATAGTCACAACTGCCAAAGAAATGAGAAAAAGAATTACATTCACATTTCAACAGATCAAGCAATCCAAATATTTTCTTTCCATGTAGAGCAGACAATAGCATGGACAATATGTCAAAGAAAGTGTAATTTAAAAAAATACTACTGGTTCAATTCATGCCATTTCATGCCCAGCATTTTCAAACATTTACAAAAAAACAGATAGAAGCTTATAAACTTTAATGAATGATTGTATGAATTTTGAGTCAAGTAAATTTTAGAGTATTCTAAGTTGGGAGCTTGATACAAATATGAAAAAATACTCAACTATTAGATTGAGATTGGATTAAATGAATCATTCATGAAGAATAGTGACTTACCATGAATAAAGCCAAGCTGAAAACAAATAATCACAAATGTCAGACATTTATGAAGTATAAATTAAAGCTCCAAGATTGGAACCTTGGAAGAATTTGGATAAGACCATAAAAGTAAAATAATACATGGTCATGCCAGCTGCCGAGAAAAAGCCTGAGAAAACATTCAAAATCAGCCAGTCGGTCTCAGACATCTATTTATGCTGCGTACAAAAGCATTCATTGGCCATGTCACTGCGTCATACCTTACCTCCTTTTATTTGGCCATTTGTACTAACAGCAGACATTGATAAGGTTGTCACAAGTGTAACTACGTTGGATAGACAGATGACAGCTACTCCTTCCCCTGCAAAACATTACCCTCTCACGTCACAGTGAATATTTGTACGTCAAATGCCTTTATAAACAATTTTAATGCTCCAGATTGCATAAAAGTGCATTATAAATACAGCCATCAATATTCTCACACAAAATTAACGCTGAAATCAGGCATTTTGACCTCATATGGTAATATTAAGTCAATAATATAGTCCATTCATGATTCAATTGATGTTCAATGAAAGGTTTAAACAAGAAAAGATTTTAGAGGGAGGTAGAAGAGAGGTATATTGTATTGCGTATGCTGTTTATTTGAAATTACCACCTGCAGGGTCTCCCTACAGCAGTATATGAATATATGCTAACACTGAAAGTTCTTTAATCTACCAGCTACTCTGAGAGGGGGTGTCTGGGCACCAGCTATGACAAAGAGAGATAATAGCACAGGAATTGGGAGAGGGAAGATATGAATAGTGTGATGTTTGTTGGACTCATTAGAGTGCCATGTGTAATTTCCCAACTTTACACAGAAGTTGCCAAGATACTTCAATGAGAAATCTATTACATTAATAAATGTAAAATTTAAAATACGGAGCAATATTAGAATAAGTTATAGTGCATTTTAATCTGAGGTATAAACAATGATAAAAAATGAATAAGGTATTCCATTATTATTCATACTTATAGCCATCTTATATAAAATGTATATTCATATTGACAAGGGTTGCTGGGAAAGACACTGGCACTTGAGTGAAATTTTGCAAGCGTCACTGTGAGAGACATTTCAATGCTAGGCTCTTAATGTTATGCTACTGAGCTGCTGCAGCATTTAGGTTGCCTCTCCCTCTTCATCCCAGCTTGACTGTTTTGGAACCAAATTCATGAGGAAGCAGGGCTCTTTTGAGAGATGGTAGTGTAGACCCTTTGTCTCGGGGCACTCCTCCCCCTCTATTAAACTGCATTTGCCTATGGCCAAATATTTGTTCTTGTAGTACATTAATAACAAAATATCTATTGCATAAATGGAGAAAAGTAGTTTCAGAATACTTCTGAAAACGCATGACCAAGGAAGGCAGAACAGAAGTACATCAAGTGAGAGAGAACTTTCTGTGTAGGCCTTTTGATATGAACTCAGGGGATACGTGTTCAAGAAAATCACAATTGAATGGAGTTTCCTTTTTAAGAGTCTATCTCCAAGGAAAAGAGAAATAAGAATTGTTCCTCATTCTAAAAAAAATCACTTATCCCAGCCAAGTAGAAATAGGAGCGACAATCTTTTAAAGATTTAACTACCAGAATTATACTTTGGAAGCATCACATGTGACGATTACACATGCAATATTTCTTGAACTGAAAATCACCAAAGGTTATGAAGGACAGATCTACCTCAAAGATCTATTATTATCTACACAAATTTATGATTAATTTCAAAGCACAGCCGCCAAAACTAAAAAAAGCTGATTTTTGTCCAAGTATGAAATCAGCAACTTTAAAGCCGTCTCCTTTGAAAAGAGAAATAAAATGGTTCATCCCACCTCATGACTTAGAATCCCTTGAAGTTCTTTGCAAACAGCAATTCCTTTTCTTTTTGCAGGACCATGATGCGTTCGAGAGCGCCCATGGAGAAAAGTAGGCTATGAAAACTTTCCTTCTAAAAATGCGTGACAAAGGAAGGCAGAACAGAAGTTCATCCAGCAAGAAAGAACTTTCTGCAGGCCTTTTGATATGAACTCAGGGGATGTATCTAAGTAGTAAAACCTAACGATTTGGCTGACTCATTCAGCAACGAACTACTTCATTGGAAAGATCATGTTTTTCTTCTGACTCTTTCTCCATTCCTTGTCTTTTCTTTAAGTGCAAACAGATAAAGAAAGCATAAATCTTAAAATAATTCGGTTATGTTATTGGATGGCTACGAAGCTGACCATGTCAAAAAACCACTCTGGTCCAGAAAAGCTTCAACAAAAACGAAAACTATGTTGAAGATAGATAAGAAATATACATCCTCTAAGAGTCATGATTATTCGAGAACTAAAGTTTTTATTACCATTTCATTAGAGATTGTTGCCCGCAAGAAGCACTGAAAGCGTACGATTTGTGGTTAAGTTCAACTGCAATCATCTATTTTTGCTACATCCTCTACAATCATCAATCCAAAGATTAGTTTTCTTAACCTCTCCACCCTATTTCCTCTAAGCTGAGCCCCGCTTCAAAATTCTTCATTGTAACTTCCCTTGTTATTTTCCTCGTGTATTCCTTGATATCCAATTTCATCCTTGATCTTCCTTGATAATTCTTCCAATTTCTCCACCCAGTTACGGTTTCAAGAAGTATTTTGCCGTTGAATATGTCCAGTAAGTTTGCTTCTTCTACTTTGTAGAGTTTTTATTGATCATTTTTCACCCTTTCTGTAGTATGGATTCATTTTGATTGTTTCAAAAATGTATCTCAATCTCCACTCCAGCAACTCAACTGATGCTAAACAGTCATCATTACAGGAGTGCATGGACCGTTAACTTTAATTTCGCGATCACACCCCTTCCTTCAATAAGCACCGCCGTGCTTCCCAGATTCTCGCTATCATTGAATGTACCGAAGAATCTGAAATCTGAAAATCTGTGCCTGAATGTGCATGGATCTTCGTTGAGACATATTAACTGGTCTTATTTATGTCTTAATCGTCTCCACCTTCAGTTCTGACTCGTACGAAAAGCAGTTTCAGATGGAGCTCTCTGCCTTTTCTCTAGCGCTGTTCGTGCTTTAAGACCCCAAGTTTTACCTGTTTACTGGCATTCTACGTGGTCAGGTGATAACGGCGGTGTGTGTATGGAGTGTATCCTGCGAGTCGGGCACCTTGCGTATCATTCGCTCGCGCCAGGGTCCTTCCTGTGTAACTCTCGCAAGCATCCTTGGACCGTCAACTCTAATTTCGCGATCACACCCCATCCTTCAATAAACACCGCCGTGCTTCCCATATTCTCGCTACCATTGAATGTACCGAAGAATGCTACCAATCAGCAGGTTACCAAACGTTTGGCCTGAACAATTGGCTCCATTCTTCGTCGTTTGTGAGTCTTAAAGTTCGCTGATGCGCTCCAATCTTCGGTAACTTCAAAACCTTGAATCGAATGCTCTAGAGCCCGTTCAACACGGGACACGAAATACCACAATTCCACACGGCATATTTTTCTCAATCTGGCATGCAATATTTACTGAATTAAGGCCGCTTTACACGGTACATTTTATTGCACAAACGCATGCATGAATTCTTTCACGAGAAAAATTCTACCGAGTAAAGCGACAAATTGTATGATTGCCTGAATGGCTGAACGGGAAATAGAACCTGCTCTAATTCCATTGATTTTCTTGTACAATTTAAATACATTCGTTTGTGCAGTAAAATGTACCGTGTAAAGCGGCCTTTAGAGCAGGGGCTATTTTGCCTCATCGCGTTAATGCATCTTCTCACGCGTTCTTGCACCGCTTTACAGGACGCAATTTGAAATGCACGTACGTACACGTACATCAGATTGCGCAATTACTTGCCCCGTGTAAAGCGGTCTTGATGATTGTCCACCGTTACGCCTCGCCATGCACCGAGCTGCGATTCCATTGAATGGACTTCTAGCGTAAAATACACTACTCTTAAATTGCAGCAGAGTGACGAGATACATCGTAAAATACTATGTAAAATGACTCAAATGCCATATTACTCATATCCCGGCTACTTAGAGAAACATGCGCCAACTTTCATATTAACAACAAAACTATATCATCAGTTTTATCTCAGACTAAACTTAAAATAATAAGGGGATAAAAGCTAATGTGGAGGAAACAATGGAATAATTGGTATTTCCTCTGAACTTCAAATTCACGAAAAGCTGTTTTCAGGAAGCGAATCCTTCCGTGGAATTGAATGGCAATCAAATTTCGACACGTGATTATCATATTTTTCCGAATAATTACCACTATAATTGAAGTAAAAATGTTTCAATTCGATGGAAACAGCCCTGCAGTCGGATCCATCAGGCTCGGCTCGTTATTAGTCGTGCTATCAGCGGGATCTTGTAATTCATAGCAACTTTTATGTTTCCATTTGATAAGTGACTCTTTTCTATCATACAATGCCGTTTTTCGTCGGATAATGTGAGGTTGAAATTCCACATATTTCTGTCGTAAAAGTGAGTACCAATGAGGTTCCCACATGTTGTCAAAGACGATGAGGATAATATTTTGAACTATCGTCGGAGCAACACCTTCTATTCTACGCTTAAAAATATTAAGACAGGTTTACTTTACACATGGAAGTTAACTTCTATGGAAGTGGCGAGTGTGGCGATATCTCGAATCGTATCGCCAAGCGCAGGGCATCGTTCTGCATACACATTACTTCCGGCTTTTCCCAAAGAAATGGATGACGGAATTAAACAATGGATGTGGTAATTACGAAACTCCCCAAAACTAGACAATTATAGCCTTTTTATAGCAGCTGTTTGAGCCCCATAGGCATTCGTGGATTTAATAAATTTGTATAAATTACATTAATTGTGCATTATTAGATCGTAACAAGTATGCGAATTAAGACAATGATTATAATTATCAAATGTAAGATAAGTCATAAAGCTTACCTTGGGGTTTATTTCGCATTTAAAATATTTTCAAGTACAAAGAAATATTTACATAAGCAACAATGAGTCCTCCTACTAAGCTATTCGTTGTTAACATTATAAATGTCCGTTTGCTGTCATGTAACCAGGATTCCACCGGATATGATGCGATTATATTGCAGAATCGATATGCTACTTGTAGGCAAAATAGAAACCATTCTATTTTCCTTGCAAGAAGCAACCGCGGTCGATTACCACCATTATCGACCACTACTGCCATGGAAGTGCGTGCTTACACATCGAAGTGTCGCTTGCAAATGACTTCCATGGCTACTGTCATGGAAGTGACTTCCATGTGTAAATCCGCCTGAACGTTGGAAATTACTCGAAGTTGAACTCTCAAGAATGGTAGGTAACCTTTGCGAAGAGTGTTCGCGATAGAATTGCAACATGAAATCTTGCACCGAGACATTAATTGAATGTTAAAATGATTGCGAAATTTCAATGAAACTGTTTTGAAAACGTTTGAGTGTGCCGAGATAACAAGCTGACACTTCGTATAGATGGGGCGGGCAATGGTAAGGATGATGGCTGGTTGCGGCACACTTTCCCTCGCATTTAAATGCGCCCATTCGCGAATGAAAATTTACGATGTGCCGCTCGACACTTTCTTAGCGTGCTGTTAAGTTTTGATCGCAGTGATTGTATTCCACTGGCTCCGCTGGGGATCCCTTCTGAGCAACAAGTTATCATCAACTTTGAATTAGACGCGGCAGGTTGTTTTAGAGAAATCCACGCGCTGATACTCGAAGTCTCTTCATCCAGCATGGAATAAAATGGTCGGATGTAAATTATCCTCGAAACTTCAATATGGTGCTTACAACTTCCCTCAAGTCCCTCAAGTGCCTCTTTATTGAATGTATATTTTTTTATTTATTTTGTCTATCTCCTGGATTTTTGTCATTGTTTGTTCATCATTGCCTTTATACTGATTGTTTGTTATGGTCTCTTTAACGTTTTTGTTCGTCATTGTATTTGTTAGTTGATATATTTACACTTGTTTCCTAGCACTATTTTGTTTGTTGCATTGTCAATCTAACTACGTAATTATTCATGTAATGAAGGGACTCAACTCCTTTAGTGATCCCTTGCAACAATTAAGAGTGTATAGTATTGTTCTCATGATTTATTTATTTTGTAATTTGTTTTCTGATCTTAGAGGACATCACGACCTGTATCAATAAATTCTTTTTCATTATTTCGTTACTAAGTAGAAAAAATCATTTCATCCAATACCATCGAATATCATCAACGGGTTGTCAACCGAAAACTCCTCGATCATTAGCTAAATGATGTAGCCATTAATTCATAACGGTCCTTACTATGGGAGGCGCTATCTCCTTACGACATAGTTAACTTCTTACCGGACGATGAGCAACTCTCGCGATGTCTTAAGAAATTCAAGGGATCCTATGTAATAATTTTCACGTTTCATACAACATTGGTGTTCAGTGTTGACGTGACGCCGCGATGGCCCCATTCGGCTAGTCATTACGATTTTCCAGGGAGGGAGAACCATTGCTGCGTACAAAAGACTCATGAAAGATGAGGGTCATGGACCACGGGTGAGCCGGCAGAGATTATCGAATAATGGTTTCAGTCCTCGGATCCGATGGAATTCAGCAAAAATGTTTTTAATTGAAGCTATATTTTGGTTAGCTTGGTGGCATTAATACTTGCTACATTCCGGAGGTCCGGGTTCGAATTCCGGTGGAGATTTTTCGGCTTGAATTTGTATCCCTGCTTGGTAACAATGTGGAGGGCACATCAAGTGCATTGTTCATTCCATCTGTCCAATGAGGCAAAAACTGTGGGATTTTTAATAACTGGTTAGTTCCGACCCCGTTTTTTATCTACCTTTCTATCATTTCCCGATCAATCTTGCCATTATCCCATTCAATTGCCCCAGTCATTGGTCGCGTGCGCATTGAATCTAACTGACCAAACAATTGATTTTATAGAAAATGTCTTTTTCTGGGGTACCTTACTACATTACGGTATTCTTGCAAATTCTAATGCTTGGTGATAAATAGTTTTCCACGACAGGCTATGATGTACACAGTAGATTTGGATTATCAAATGAAAGGTGAAAATTAACATTTTTTTCTTTCTTAAATGGAGGAATATCCACTCAAAATTTTTACATTAAAAGCATAATAAAACAAGGTATGTCGAGTAAAAAAATGAGCACGAATATACGCGAAGCACTTTCAAAAATTTTAAACTATAAAACGTTTATTATTAAAATTGTTTTACAAATATTAGTTTCATTGTTATTTTTAATTCAAATTTAGTTTAATAAAAACCTGCAGTTTTAAAACAAGCCACGAATGTCTTTTTGCGTTGATTTTCCCCTGTGAATACGAAAATCTAATAGCAGTGAAAATTGCAATTTAGAAGATCAGCCGTTATTCACCTGTTATTTCTTTAATTTCGGAAAACGCTCGAAATGCTATTTATTATT
Organism: Ceriagrion tenellum; assembly: GCA_963169105.1. Classification (NCBI taxonomy): domain Eukaryota; kingdom Metazoa; phylum Arthropoda; class Insecta; order Odonata; family Coenagrionidae; genus Ceriagrion; species Ceriagrion tenellum. The sequence continues at coordinate 84,232,584 of OY720641.1, read as the reverse complement.
CCACTAGGCGAACGTTTCCTCAAATTTTCAGCAAAATCTGAGATATCAAGGGTCAACTCTTGTCCGAAGTGGCGTGGAATTCTTATAGGCATTACCCAATTTACCTCGAAAACATTCTGAATCTTTTATAGGTCATAAATTCCCTTTATATTTTACTTGTTCGTAAAAATTTCTTAAATACAATAATAGAATGCGTCGGGTAAATTTTAATTTTATGCGCATTAGGCCGAATCGATGACGCTCTCTAAAAACTGACCGCTAATCTTTGAACATTGATGGTTTCAATATCGCTGTTTTTTTACGATAGTCATCCTTAGCATTGACGCAGTACAGCAAGTCGTTGTTTTCCAGGGGTGTTTTAGCGTCTCAAACAGGTTGACTGTTACCTCGGGCGGCTGCTTTTCTACGTTTTTACGGAATCCGAAATGGTTTCCGGTTCCTAGAATTTATAGTATTTCCGCACCATACCAGCGGCTATGAAATTCAGAAGTTTGCGATCACTTTACAAGAATAATAGAATTATCTCAGGGTTAATCCATTCACACTGGATTAATGCAATGAATAAAACTGAAATTTTTTTTAATGGGTGTACTAATACATGTTTTAATCAGAGAAAATAAAAATGCGCTCGGGTTAGAAGTATAAAGACAAATCAGAAAGGAACATTGCAAAACAAATTTTACTACTCAGGTAATACGTATTCAGGACCAAGGCGATAGGATTCAATGACAGTGATTCTATATTTCTGTGTCACAATACTGAATATGACATTGTGTCTACTTTATGTGCTTTTAGCACATATGTTTTGCCTTTCTGCCTGAAGTATTGCACATCCTGTATTCCACAAATACTGCCGTCACTAGGCAATCAAAAAACTAATTATCACGTTGCGACCGGACTACTTAACGGGTGACTAAAATAAAAACCTTTACGGTTTCAGGGGATTGTATACTGAAAGGTAAGAAGAGAAGGAAAGTAACATTAAAGTATAAGGAAAGAGTTAGGGATGCCACACCGACTAAAAACAAATCGAGTAGTCGATTTTTCGATGTTTTTAAAGTTACCACTCACTCAATTTTCATCGGATAATTTTACTACTCGATGTTTTCGATGTCTCGGCCACAAACATCGAGTAGTCGTGGCATCCCTAAAAAGCACAGTATTGAGTTTATGTGGCTTAAAAACACATGGGTTTTATTATTCACTCATACGTCCATCTTAAACTAGAGTTAATTCTAAAAAGTTGGAGCATTCTTTACCAACGCCAGCCTGTCCAACTACCCAGGAGAGGCGCAGAAACAGCATAACACCCCAGATGTTGAGAAGGCATCGCATCTGTGAACCAAATAAGATTCATTGTGGTTTTAGTAGATTAATAATAATAGAAACATGGGTATTGCGGCGAGACGGTAAGCAAAAATCAGTAAATAGAAAATAAACATATAATTAAAAGAAGATCGTATTTCATCAAGTTATTACCAAATCAAATTTACTTAATAAACCAATCTCAACCTGTTAGTTATCTGAAATTCATTGGCTTGTGCCATATTTTGTTTACAGTATTCAATATTACGGAATAGGCAAACCTAAATATAGTGATTTCGCAATTTCTAGAAATAAAACCCATTTTATATCATCCGATTTTGTATGGCATCATGGCCATTTCTTAAAAATCAGTTCAAAACGCAAATTTAATTTTCTACATCATACTATTGTGGAATGCGATGGAAAGATAAAGATTGCGCCTCAGATTAACAACGAAGAGTACTTGTAAATAGTCTCGAGGGGCATAAATGCTCCAACATGTTATGTAAGTGTATACGTGAAGCATGACACGCTCCATCCGAGTAGGAAGCCATTTTAGCATAAACGAGGTGTTGTCAAGGTAATACTTACAAATACACCTTCGAGCCATCCAAACTTAATGACTTTCCCTTTCTTCTGCGGTTCATCTTCAACTTTTGCCTCTGCCTGCAAAGAGAAAAACGGAGAAAAGGCCAGAATTAGTTAATTGTCAGTGAAATTATTATAACTCAGATTATTATTCTATTGTCAGTGAAATCATCACTCCGCTCTTGTTATCACTTGTTGACGGATCGGGATAAATTGTTCCTCACCAGCTCTAACCCTCTCCCCCAAGGCTATATGGTTTACCGAAGACACATAAACCGAATTTACCCATTCGGCCCGTCGTTGCACATTTTACTGCCCCTTGCCACCATTTAGCCGCGAAGTTAAATTGTTAATATGTTATTTCGTTCCTATTCAAATTTTAACTCCACCTACGGAATCAAAAACTCAGTTGAATTAGCTCAGAAATTATCTTTAATATCTCCTCCCCCCAATGCCAAGTTAGTTTCGTTCGACGTCAAAAACCTGTTTACGACAATACCTGCAAAAGAAGCTTGTGCCCTCTCCATTGAACTGTTAAAGAATGCTGGTTGAAGCGGACACATTATTAAGGAATTCAGTATGCTTTTAAACCTTTGTGTAAGTCAAAATCATTTCTTATTTAATGGATGTTTTTATCACCAAATTCGTGGCCTATCGATAGGTTCGCCGCTTTCTCCGATCTTAGCTGAAATTTTTATGGATCACCTAGAACAAAAATTGTTTAAAATTAAATATCCCCTGTTGGAAAACGTGATATATTATTACCGTTACGTCGATGATATCATCTGCTTATGGATGGGGAGCGAAAGGCAATTAAATACGCTGTTATCTTTACTTAATTCGTCGAACCCTTCGGTTTCTTTTACCATGGAATTAGGCTTAAACAAAATAAATTTTTTAGATCTAACTATCTCTTTAAATGATTCAAGCCACAAATTTTCCATTTACCGTAAGAATACCTTTACTGACATCATTATTACCAACGATTCGAACCACCACCATTCCCATAAAATGGCAGCTTTCTATTCCATGCTTCACCGCCTACTTTCGATACCTCTTTCCCAGACATAATTTTCCGTTGAATTAAAAAGCAGCAAATGAGTAGCCCGAAATAATGTTTATGACGACTCTTTGGTAGACAACCTTTTAAATCGATTGCGACGAAAACGTGCCACAGCCACATCCACTTCACATTCTCCAAACCTCCCGTCCGGCACTAAGTGGGTGAAGTTACCCTTTATTAATAATTTAACATATAAGCTATATAGAAACTTCCCGAAAAATAACTACAAATTGCCGTGTATAATCCTGTGACTCTCCAGAAATTATTATTTAATTTTAAGGACCACATTGACATGATTGATAAAAGTGGGGTATATTTACTCAAGTGTGATACTCCTGATTGTAACTCTTTGTATGTTGGTCAAACTGGTCGAAAATTGAATATAAGAATAACGGAACATTTTAAATTCAGTGCCAACGGTGACAAAAAGTCACATTTGGCTGAGCGTTTAATTGATGAGGGTCACAGTTGGAAGTTGGACTTTCTGGAAAATTTTGAAATTCTGTCATATTACAATGTGCATGGTGATATACCACTCAATGACATAATCCCTTCCACCGCCTCACCCTTATACCCTGTGCCAGTACCCCCACCTCCATCTTCGTAGTCCTTGAGCCTGGCGTCACCACCTGTTTGTTCCTCCCCTGCAGTTTTCCCAATCACCTCCCCAAAACTTACCCACCTCTCATTCCCCCCCTTCTTTTAACCACCTCCCTCTCCTCGAGGTTTCTATATAAACTGTGCTGTCTCATGATATTTTACTTTGTAATCTTGATAATGGCCTGAAAAGGTCGAAACCGGTCGAGTTTTTTTTTAAATATATTGGTGGAAAAAAACTAAGTGGTTTCATTTTAAAGAAAACCAGAATTAGTTGTTTAATTAAAAAATGTCTGTATAACTAGTAACTTTCTTAGGATTATAGTAGTTTGTATAACTAGTAAGTACTCTTGTCAACTCTATTCTGCAATATGGAATTACTTGCTGGGGTGGAGTATACATTACCACCATTAAACCTTTACAGGTGGCGCAAAAAAGGGTTGTCAGGGTTATTACGCGGTCGTCGAGAAAAAGCCACTCATTCCCTCTTTTTAGAAAACCAAATATCCTGCCATTAATGCACTTATTCATTTATAAAGTACTAAGAGTCTTTTACAATCGTGGCGGCGACAAGGCCAAACCAAAAACATATTACATTAGACTTGAGACAGGCTTTAAAATACCCAGGCCAAAGACCGAAATTTTTCGTCATTCGTATCTATACCTGGGGCTAAAACTATTTCGTACTCTGCCAAAGGATGTGGCAACGAAAGATACGGCATCGGGATTCGCTTCAGCTGTTAAAAAATGGCTAATGTGTCACGAGGAAGTTGAGTTTTTGCTTCGAAAGATTGTATAAAAATGTACTAAGAATGCTAATATCTAAAAGGGCGTTGTGTTTGATTTGAGATTGTTTATTATCAAGTTAATTCATCTATTATGTGTGGTGCATGCATTTTTTGGTTCCGAAATATAAGAGTTTTTGTTGAGTTATCTAATTGATTGTCATCGCTCAAGTTATAGTAAAAACTATAAGTTATCGTGAACGCGTAATAACTTGAGTTTTTCTTTTTTATAGTATAGAAGCACTAGATGTGTTTTGAGATGATGTGTTTGATAATTCAGCACCAGTTCTGCCATAATAACATTCAGATGATGATAACCCTAAATCAGGTAGATGGTCTGGGGTACCCATGTTCCTATACTTAGTATAAATAACCAAATATACATACATATGAATGGGATAAAGAATATTATTATTAACTGTATAAAGCCACCAGCGCACAGTGGTTCAATAGCTAATCTAGTGGGAAAAAATTAATTTAGCCTAATTAACTTTAAGCTTGGACATGAAATAAACGACATTTCCTCTGGCAGTATTCTTAATGTTCTTGACATAAAAACCTCAGCCTTTAGACGCATTAATTCCGATATGGTTGTCCTCTATAAAATAATTTGTGGCAAATATGATTGTCCAGAACTATTTTGTTTCGTACAATTCAGAATACCAACACATTCTACTGGATACCACCATGACTTTTTTCTTAACGTTCACTCAACCAACTATTCCTACAATTCTGCAATGTCCAGAATTCAGAGATTAGGTAATGTATTCTAATAATATTGATATTTTTCTCACCAAAATTTTGTATATCAACCGAATAAAGAACTCGCCTGATTTTTAAGACATCATTGTAACGTTTTGTTACAACTTAGTAACATTTGGTCAACACATAATGTAAATGGGTTATTACCCGTAAAAAAATAAAATAAAGTCATTTTTGTAGCTTTCGGAAAAATAGTCGCTCCAAGAGTAGTTATATCTTCAACTAATTGCATTTTCATGAATTATAGCATTTGCAAGGATTAGTTAAGTTATAGCAATGTTGCACAGTCGACAAGTTATGCATGGAAATTGCCGACCCTGCGCCCAGATCAAAACGGCGTCTGAACCGATAATATTTACAAGTACCTGCAAGAAAGTTACAAAGAAAGAAACTACAAATTCTAACAGGATGTTTTATCAAACGGTATGTGACATTGCCTAGCGTGACATTTGTTCAAATGCGAGCATTTTAAAGTCCTAGATCCGTAATTTTACTCCCACAGTCTTAGAACCTCCTATTTTCTCCCCATTCAAATATTTTAAGTCACTTATAATACATACATGGTGAAATAGATTTTAAAAAACCTACAGTATTATGTAGAAAATTCAAGCAGTTACGTCAGTTTGCGCATATTTGCGCCTTTTGCGAATAATTCCCTTTTTGTTTCATGAAGTTAACAAACGAGTGTCATCCTTGGGGCATGAGGGACCTATAACGGGAATTACAAACCTGGACGAATCGAGGCATATTGAGAGAATAATACGCTAGTAGACGCCATAATAAGTTCTCTAAACTTATACTGGAAATTACTGGCAATTGAGATAAAACATTCGCTAAAAAACTGATATCACTAATGTACGAAAGACGAATGGTTTATTTTTTTTCTCCACAAACATGTCAGATATTTTGCATCAATACCGAAGGGTACAAAAAACCTCAGGAAAACAGGTGGCATATATATATATATATATATTTTTGATTGGAGTTAATGATTGTCGCATAATAGTCGTGAATTAGTAAAAGACGTTGGTAATTACCCATCTTTAAACTCATGTTGCTGCAAAACAACTGTTTTTCGCGAAGACTAATTGCCTCAAAGTCTCCGGAAATATTTACGCGGGTAATCTTTTATTAATGATTCCAAATTACCAGCAGATTTGTTGATGGGGCAAGCTTTCACAGTAAAAGGCGGATAATAAATTAGCCGCGACAACAAACTTTCGAATCCCAATTAATGCCTACGCATTTAAGAGCGTTGAAGTTGGAAAGAGGAGAGGAGCATGAATGAAATGGCACAGTATTTTCCGACGTTTTTTTCGCAGCATTCCAGTGACTTCCGCTATCTTAACTGGAGGACAATAAAAAAGAACGCAGGTGTATATTTACAAACATAAAAGGACGTCACCAGATCGGGGTTCTGCAATTTTATGGTCGAGATAAAGAGGTTCTTGCTAGTGCTACAAACTCAGGCGTTTTTATTGCACTGTAATCAAAAGGCGATATTGAAATGTTGTTCGCTCAAAACCCAAAATGCAGCAAACAGAAATGAAATATTAGCTATTATTTCGAGGACAAAGCGTTTATTATTTCCACTTTTCCATGCTGATGAAATATTGGAGGCTGAAGTCCGTTCAATCTCTTCCGGAAAAACTTAAAAATGCCATTACAACTAAACTCTTCAGAATGCATTGGTGTACTTTCTCTTTTTTGGGAAATTTCTCGCTTTTTTCAATGTTCAAGGAGTATTTTAATAGTTCTAATCAAAAATCTGTGTAGAAGGAAGTTTATAATTGCATTAGCCTAGGAAGTTCCATTTCCAAATTCACATATTGAGAGAATGAAAATGTATGGAACATATCTTGCCAAATACAACAAAAAATTTAGATGACATTTGTCATCTCAGGGTCATCAAAAGAGTATACAGAATACTGTTGTAGGAATATGCATATGACATGGACCATGATTTGAACGCCATCCAGAGTTAATATGTCTCCGAGAGCAGGGAAAGGATATGCGATTTTAACTTAATAACTGCAGAGGGAATAAGGCATGTTTTGAAGGTGGAAAAGCAAAATTCAGTCAATTTTATGCGCCATGCACTTCCAATCGAGGAGTGATCACTACCATCCAAATATCTAGCAAACTTCATGTGATACGGAGAATTTTTTCCAAGAAAGTGGCAGGTTTTACAAGCGATTACTACCACGTTTGCATGCTTTGATCGTGCATGTTTTGAAGGTGGAAAAGCAAAACTCAGTCAGCTTTATGCGCCATGCACTTCCAATCGAGGAGAGATCACTACCATCCAAATATCTAGCAAACTTCATGTGATACGGAGAATTTTTTCCAAGAATGTGGCAGGTTTTACAAGCGATTACTACCACGTTTGCATGCTTTAATCGTGCACGTTTTGAAGATGGAAAAGCAAAATTCAGTCAGTTTTATGCGCCATGCACTTCCAATCGAGGAGTGATCACTACCATCCAAATATCTAGCAAACTTCATGTGATACGGAGAATTTTTTCCAAGAATGTGGCAGGTTTTACAAGCGATTACTACCACGTTTGCATGCTTTGATCGTGCACGTTTTGAAGGTGGAAAAGCAAAATTCAGTCAGTTTTATGCGCCATGCACTTCCAATCGAGGAGTGATCACTACCATCCAAATATCTAGCAAACTTCATGTGATACGGAGAATTTTTTCCAAGAAAGTGGCAGGTTTTACAAGCGATTACTACCACGTTTGCATGCTTTGATCGTGCACGTTTTGAAGGTGGAAAAGCAAAATTCAGTCAGTTTTATGCGCCATGCACTTCCAATCGAGGAGTGATCACTACCATCCAAATATCTAGCAAACTTCATGTGATACGGAGAATTTTTTCCAAGAAAGTGGCAGGTTTTACAAGCGATTACTACCACGTTTGCATGCTTTGATCGTGCATGTTTTGAAGGTGGAAAAGCAAAATTCAGTCAGCTTTATGCGCCATGCACTTCCAATCGAGGAGTGATCACTACCATCCAAATATCTAGCAAACTTCATGTGATACGGAGAACTTTTTCCAAGAATGTGGCAGGTTTTACAAGCGATTACTACCACGTTTGCATGCTTTAATCGTGCACGTTTTGAAGGTGGAAAAGCAAAATTCAGTCAGTTTTATGCGCCATGCACTTCCAATCGAGGAGTGATCACTACCATCCAAATATCTAGCAAACTTCATGTGATACGGGGAATTTTTTCCAAGAATGTGGCAGGTTTTACAAGCGATTACTACCACGTTTGCATGCTTTGATCGTGCATGTTTTGAAGGTGGAAAAGCAAAATTCAGTCAGTTTTATGCGCCATGCACTTCCAATCGAGGAGTGATCACTACCATCCAAATATCTAGCAAACTTCATGTGATACGGAGAATTTTTTCCAAGAAAGTGGCAGGTTTTACAAGCGATTACTACCACGTTTGCATGCTTTGATCGTGCATGTTTTGAAGGTGGAAAAGCAAAATTCAGTCAGTTTTATGCGCCATGCACTTCCAATCGAGGAGTGATCACTACCATCCAAATATCTAGCAAACTTCATGTGATACGGAGAATTTTTTCCAAGAATGCGGCAGGTTTTAAAAGCGATTACTGCCACGTTTGCATGCTTTGATCGTGCATGTTTTGAAGGTGGAAAAGCAAAATTCAGTCAGTTTTATGCGCCATGCACTTCCAATCGAGGAGTGATCACTACCATCCAAATATCTAGCAAACTTCATGTGATACGGAGAATTTTTTCCAAGAATGCGGCAGGTTTTAAAAGCGATTACTGCCACGTTTGCATGCTTTGATCGAGAGCGATTTGCACTCTAAGGCACGCCTAGATTTTTCGCTTTTATAGAAACATTTATCACTACCAATGTTTGCCTTTCTGCTGACAATTCAAGCGTCAAAATAATATGAGGCTAAAGAACTAAATTCATACCTATTCTTTCGCAATCAACTCCAACACTTACTTACCCAAAATACCACATGGCGTTGGGCTTTATGCTAACTGACCCATTTGCAAATTCATATTTAACTTTAGTTTCTGTTAATATTTTGAAACATTTTTATTTTAATAAATTGATTTTATAGAAATTGATAAAAATGATATGTTTCTTTGGACATTAATGAACTTGATGGGTTTTCTGGACCTTTTTCAATTGGAGAGGCAAACCTTCTACAAAATAGTATATTTTATCTAAATAAAAACTCTATATTTTAATAATTTGACCATATGGCAGACATGTTTGAGGAATACTTTCTACACAAAAATTTTTTCCAACTCAAAAATCGATCAAAACCTAAAATGTGCTTTAACGACGCTTTAAGTTTTATAAGCGTGTTCTTTTCTCAACCCAAAAATAAATGCTGATGGTAGTACTCGATAACAATATACTAATTCAAGTAAAATTCCTACTCAAGAATATGATACCGTTAAAGCGTGAAATAAAATAAACTTTGCAACTCTCACACAATTTGTTGGTGAGCCCCTGACCGATTACATTACTTGCCTTTCATTTTCAAAGGGATGTATATTCCCTTATAAAATGACACGTAAGTGTTGAAACCGTTCAGGGGTTTACCTATAAATGTTACGGAAGATATAAAGTTAATTTTATTTCACTTTTTAAAATGAAATCAAAATTCCACCAAATAAGCTTGCGCACCACTGAAGATATATTTTGAAGTTAAGTCCTTTTGAAGTAAAAACACAACCTGAATCTCATTTTCCTCTCAAATTAAGAAAGAAAATTAGGGGCAAAGTGCCGGAGGAAATAGTCTCATATATAGATGAGTTGACTTAACTTTAGTGCATATTTATTCTTGTCGGCCATTCCTTATAAAGGAAACCTTCAGGTTGAATTTCATTATTCACTGTTCTAAAAATTTATCCACGAGGTTCTCCGTAACTATGAGCTCTAATTTGAGACATTTTACGGTTGGAGCGCGAGTCATTGATTGCACATTTTTATACCATTTTGAGGCTATCGAAAAAATGTTTGAACAGCATTTCACTTAATCCTCAAAGCACCAATTTCTTTCGTCCACCATGTGCAGTCATTTCACGTTGCCCCATTCGTGGGAGAATCAGGAACTAAAACTTACGGATGAAAGATATTTTCGTAGCCAAGCTGTACAATTGATGCCACAAAGGCATATAGACCTAATCAGAGACAAAAGACGAACTCTTATGTTACCCCTAGGTCAATCAGTGTGATAGAAGGTAAATGACATTTGTTTAACATATGAAAATCACCATATGTGTAATAACATAATCAATGCAGTATTTTCACTTTCAAATTTTTGTGTTAAAGACTGTTTTATTGTTATGACTTTGGTTTATGGCGCGGAATTCGAAATTTAAGCAAATATACTATGGAAGTACATGCTTTTTACGCAGCTCGATACCTCGTTGTTTGTCAGCAACCACTATAGTAATATGAAACGAAGTATTTCGTGTTGATAGGAAAAATCTGAACATCTGGAATCAAACTGCTTCGAAATGCGTGTCAAGTGCCGTTAGGTTACGAGTTAAAATAGCTTAAAATTGCCAAAAAGCCAAATCGGCAGCATGCAATTTATTCACATTTATTTATACATAATGCCTATGATTCCTATACCGAAAAAGAAGGCTACATCAGAATTCGAAGATTATAGAGCAATCAGTTGCATTTCACACGCAGCCAAAGTTTTACTTCGAATAATCAATGCAAGGTTGGAGAGTAAGGCCATTGGCGATGACCAGTTTGGGTTCCGGAAGGGAAGGACAACCCGGGACGCGATTGCGGTGATGAGAACACTTATTGAAAGAAACTTAGAGTATAATCAGGACGTTTTCTCCTGCATTATTGATTTTGAAAAATCTTTTTACGCGGTAAATAAGAATAAACTAACGGAGATACTCGGGAAAATGGGTATATATTGGCGAGACAGGAGACTAATCCGAAACTTATATATGACGCAGGTGAGAGTGGCTGACAGTGAAACAGAGTGGGCTAATATAGGGCAAGCGGAGAACAGGAAGAAAGATAATAAGTTTCATGGACAGGATGAAGAAGGGTAGATCGTATGTTGAGACGGAAAAGTAAATACTAAAGCGAGTGGGCTAATATAGGGCAAGCGGAGAAGAGGAAGAAAGATAATAAGTTTCATGGACAGGATGAAGAAGGGTAGATCGTATGTTGAGACGGAAAAGTAAATACTAAAGCGAGATAGGCCCCGGAAAGCGTAGAAAACCGGGAGGAGATTCTATGACATTCAACAAAACCTACGTTTACCGGTAGAATACATAGGGTCGTTGGAGCAAAATATCATTTAGCTAAAAAATCAATGAATTTCGTCTCATTTTAAATAAAGATATCTAACTCTTCCAAAGATACAACAGCATCAGGCCCTGACCGAACAACTTTCCGAGATTTTTAACCAAAAATACCAATATTTTTACGTGGGGAAATTGTAATTGTACGCATTCTGGACAGATTTTATTTAAAAAATGATGAATTTGTTAACACCTAGATCTTGTCAAAACATTAACAGAATGTAGTTTGTACATTTTCTTAACTATTTTTTAAAAATAAATTATATTGTCACACCAGTAATTTTCTCAGTATCACAAAATACCTTCCGTTGTGAAGGAGTTTTAATCGTACCGCGCGAACAAAATGAGTCACGTTAAAAACTTGTGAACATATTTTTACTTATTTAATATTCCAGTCATATAAAAGTACTTAATTGTATTATTAATAATAGAGTATTCAATTCATGCTTCCTACAGCTACTAAAATGAAACGTATACTTCAAATATGGCTTCCACTATGACTAGGGAGCTATCTCGCTCAAACTACCTTAACATAAATAAATGAGTATATTGTTGCGAAGTGATACGAAATTCTGTGCATAAAAATCGCTCCAACCAACTTGATGAAAATGTGCGAAGCTTTGAGATCTTTCGCAGTATATTATTTCGAATCGGGTGTCTCTCCCCATATGTCCGGTTCCTTCTTGAATGGATGGCAACCTGTGGCTCAAGGAGAGGCACAGAAGGGGGAAACAAGGGTCGACGAATTTCGGACCGGCTCGCTTTGACGGAAGTCCACGAGGGAGAAGCGAAGGGAAACTCGAGGACGTTCGGGGAGGAGCGGTAATGGGTGAATGGGGTGTGAATGAAAATGAAAGGGGGCTGTGGGAGACGGAAAATCGCATAAGGATGAGCGCGGGAAGGAAGATGAGATCTTAATGAGGGGGGCTGGAAATCCTTGATTCCTTTTTCCAACCCCACCCTTAGTCTCACACTACCTTTAAAACTACATAAATTACAGGGGTTGAAGCTTGAATATAATAGTTTAAGATAACAAGTTTTATATAATTAAGAATCGAGTATTGTAGCCAACGCGCTAAAGTTTATCTTCTTTGATTTTAACTGACCATTCCATAAGATGATGGTTAATTCGGATGAAAAAGTCAAAGAGAGATGCTAATTCGCTCTGATTAAGCCACACCTCGAATAAGCCGCGAACATTTGGGACCCTGGTCATATATGTCTAACCAAAAAATTTAAAAATACAAAAAAAAGCAGCACGCTCCGTTAAAAACTACTACAAGTGAGCATAAAGTATTTCTCAACTTTTAGAATGATTATGGTGGAAGCCCCTAGAGACTCAGAGGCTACACACTAGGCTCAGCTTGCTTGAGAAATCCAGAACTGGTGTGTTTCAGAGCGACACATAGGATAAAATAATGACGCCTCACTACATCTCTAGGCCTGACAGAAGCGATACACTGCCGAACAGATAGGTACAAAAACTCGTTCTTTCCGCGCGTAATAAGCGACCATAATAAAAACTGAGCTCCACTAAATACACTCCCATAATACACGTCACCATTACTCCTCCAAAAACCTTACATCTTTACACGGCTGGTGTCCTAACACCCCCTTCCACACGCCAATGCAGCCGCTCGCAGGGTAGTATTTAGACATAGATGGGAAATATTTACTTATCAAATACGCGGAATTGAACCATCAACATTTCATAAAATGTTTCATATAATCACATGAAGATTTGATAGTTTATTAGCAGTCAAGAAAATGAGCAGTTTTCACCTTTTTAGACCTCCTCTCTTTTGTTGGCTCTGATGTAAGAAGACCACGCCGATGCACAGGGATTAATGCCGTGAAGCTTTGTACTACTAACGGAGCGCCATACTCCCTGCGGCTCCTCTATGACTCCGAACTCCACAAAATCATAATTAATTATTTCGCTTTCAAGCTACCTTCCAGAGATAGCAAAATATCAGCCCCTTACCGAACTACTTTCAGAGATATTTGTCACCAAACACCAGCCCTTTTGCATGGGAGATGGTACGTGCATGCACTCTATAAAGAACTTATTTAAAAAATTAGTAATTTCGAGCACCTATATCTCGTCAAAAAATCAAGTGTGTGACTAGCATGTTTCCTTAATCAGTTCCCAAAATAAATCGTCGTATCACCACAGTAATTTTGTCAGAATCCCAAAAATACCTTCCCTCGTGGAAGTTTTAACTGTCGCGCGTGAAAAAAATGAGTCAAGTTAATGATTCATGTTGATGATTCATGTTGATGTTCTTATTTAATTACAGATGATTTCAGTAATTTAAAATTTTATTATTACACCATCAATATGACAATATTTACTCCGTGCCTCCTACAACTGCTGAAATTTAAACGTGCCTACTCTTACTTACTCCCAGGTTGATATTTAGCCGCACCAACATATCCCCTCCCATCTCTTTTGGTCCATAACCTCCTCCTCCGCAGCTCCAACCCTCTCCAAATCTATCTTTACTTGGTTCCATCATCTCTGTCGCGGCCTTCTCCGGGGTCGTCTTCCTTCTGGATTGCCTCTCGAAACCTTCTTCACCACACACCCTCCCCCTTTTTTTAACAACTGTCCTGCCAAACTCATTCTTCTGCATTTAATCTCACTTGTGATGTCGGTATGTTTGTAAAGGTCCCTAATTTCCTTACAGTACTTTCATCTCCACCTTCCTTGTTCATTTGCAAGCCCGTAGATCTTTCGTAACATCTTGTTTTCAAATACTATAAATTTTTTCTCCTCTTTCTTCCTCTCAGTTTCCATGTTTCGGATCTATAGAGCAGAGTATTGTTTTGTACTGGGCAGAGTATTGTTTTGTACAATCTAACTTTTGTTTTATGCGACAGGAATTTCGAAGCAAGGAGTCTGTGGCATGCATGTAAGCATCTATTGGCTAGATTTAATCTGAATTGTATGACTGGTTCTTCTCTGTTGTCATTTGGAAATTAAAAGGTAAAATTCGAAAATAGCCACCATTATGACTAGACAAATATCTCGCTCAAACCGCCATAAGGTAGTTTGAGCAAAATATCATTTCACCCGGAAATTAATGAATTTGTTTCATTTTAAAGAAAAATAGCTTACCCTTCCAAAGATGCTAAAATATGAGCCCCTTTCTCAACTACTTTCCGAGATTTTTGACGAAAAATACCGCCCTTTTACATGGGGAATGTAATACTATACAGTGTATGCACTACAGAGTTGTTAGAAAGTCATAATTTTAAAAAAATATGAATTTCTAACAACTCAACTTAACTTAACAATGAATTATGAATTTCTAACATCTATAGCTCGTCAAAACATTAACAGTACGTTGTTGGCATGTTTTCTCAACTGTTTTTGAAAATAAATCATATTGTCACCGCAGTTATTTTTTGAGAATCGCTGACAAATTTACGTAGGATAGGAGTGTTATACGTACCGCGTGAAAAAATGAGTCAAATAAAAGAGTTACGTAGATATTTTTAATAAATTACTTAGAATTTCGGTCATATAAAAGTATATTATAGCAAAGTTAATGATATAGTATTTGATTCATGCTTACTACAGCTGCTGAAATCAAAGCGTGTAATTCCAATACTTACCGATATATTTGCCAATAAATACCAGTCCTTTTAAATAGGAAATGGTAAGTGTATGCACTCCAGAGAAACATATTTTTAGTGACGAATTTCGAGTGCTTACATATCGTCAAAATATTAAGTGTGAGATTTGTATGTTTCTTTTACTATTTTTAAAAAGAAATCGTAGTCTCCATTATGACTCCGGAACTATCTCGCTGAAACCACCATAACTCCTGGTCTAAAGAGAGAATAGAGTCGGAAAGAGGAAGAAGTCGGGACGGAAGTAGCATGATAGGGAAAAAGAGAGGTGGGGGAAATGGACTCCGCTCATTGCGCTCGCATCGGCGGGCTTCTGCGCCGTGGAAAATTTCCGTCGTGTCGAAGAGTGGTCGCATGCGAAAGGCCCTCTCTCTCCCCCCCCCTTTCCACTTCTCTCGCGTACACACCCCTTGTCTCCTCCTCATCAACTGCCTCCCTCTCCCCCTCCCCCCCTTTACGGCCACGGGGACATTGAGAGGTAAGAGAGGCAGAGAGTGTGAGGTGGATGCCGAGAGTGAACGACGGTCTGGGTTGGGAGGTCGAGAGGAGAAGGTGAAGCTTGAGAGGGCAAGCCGGCCGGGTGGAGATTCTGCTGGCTAGTGGCGAGTGAGGTGAAGTAACGCGGACGTGGTGGGGAGGAACGAGGGAGCCGGGGGGGGGGTGGGGATATGCAAGGGAAGAATGGATGTGGTAACGCCGAGACGACCGGGATGGGAAAGGGGGTGAGGCTGACTGGTGCTCTCCTCTTGCGAGGTCCATTGGCTCGACCATCGCGCGCGAAGAGAAGCTCATCCTCGCTTGGAGGAAAAAAAATAGGATTGCTCAACGATTTCCAATGCGTTATTTTTTCCATTTCTTTTTCATTTTTCGCTCTGCAGGACTGCGTACTGAGAGGGCACGGAGGGAGGTCCTTCCTCTCACTCTACGAATACTGTTAAGTCCTCGATTTACTTAGGGGATGCGTGTGGAAGATGAGCGACGTAAGTCGAAACAGCATAAAACGGATCCAGATATTCGTGACCACTTTAATCCCGTGATAAATCAAGCCGTTACTTTCAAAATTCGTTTTTTTGCCTTCATCCCAGAAAAAAATAGCTTTTTCAGAGAGGATGATTGTGTCAGTTATCAAAAAATGCAAGCGTATGCACATACGGTCTATTTTATTCGCATTAAACAGGGAGAAATTTTCCGACATCCATTGTCAGCATGGACGTAACATCGAATCAGGCGTAAATCGAAATGACGCATACCGGGGACTTACCGAAGTACTGCAACTTGTCATGGCTTAAAATCTCTTCTCTAGGCAGGCACGTAGCTCGGGGGGGGGGGGGGAGGGCTTAAGTGGTTTCAGCCCCCACCCCCCGAAATTTTGACATTGAATTGTTATTGTTAATTTTGTTCGCGAAAGACTCATCAATTTTGTTTTTCTTATCATCTATTACTGGGCATGATAATCCGGAATACACTGGGTATAATACAATTGTTAAGGGTCATGAAACGTGATCACCATTTTAATGCATGTGAGTGGTTAATATTTGTTCTTTTCAATCTGATATGTATGTATGCGTTGAACTTCTATTCTGGGGCCGGGCAAATTATCTACTTCATGACAAGGTGAGCAGTGCACTTTACCATTGAGAGGGGATAAGAGTGGGCACTGTGAAAGTAAATACCAAGCACTGAAAATTTAAGGAAGAGATTTGTAACATGTCGGCACCGAACGGGGAAGGCTGATTTGTTTCAAGTTACTCTACGTTAGACTTAGCCCTCCCCCCCACTTTCCCCCGAAGCAAATCTCTGGCTACGTGCTGTCTCGGAGAAAATATTTACCTTGTTCATTTCTCTTCACTCTCTTTTGCAATAAATATCCAGTCTATCTGTTTCCATGTTTACATCCAAATCAGTCTCTCTTTTTAGAACCACTAGAAACTGACCCCTCCTACCTCTTACCCCGGACAAATACCAACCTTAAATCTTTTCTCATCTCTGGTTCTAATGTCTGGAATTCCTTGCAATTATGTATACAAATCTTCCTCTCTGTCTATTTTTAAGGAAAAACTATTTAACTATTACTCTAACGAGTATATATATGTCTATAAATAAAATTTGTATCCTATTATAGAATCGTATGTTTTACATAATTATCTGAGATATAATTGCTTGTTTCTTATTTCTTACTGATTGATATTATTTTCCATATTGTATTTAGAGTCACCAGTGGCTGTGAAGTTTTTGTTTTTCATCACTAAATGATATAGGCCAGGTATATTTTTTGTTCTTTTATTTCGTTAAAAGGAGAATTTGATATGTATATTCTTTTTTGCTCTTGTGGGGAAATCTAGAGCATAATAAAACTTTTTCTATTCTATTCTAATAGCACTGAATATGAACATACACATCGCTCACTTTTAGCCGCGATGCTTTGCTGAAACTGTACGTAACGGAGGAAGTTGGTCACATTAACGATGAAATGAGAGAACCAGCACTCTCCCACGAGTTAGTGGATCCTCGGTGGACAGAATCCTCGATGGAGCACTCCAGTCTAGTTTTTAATTTCGAATATAAAATTCTACCAGTAGCTTGAGGATATCAGCAAGGTTTCCGTTTTCCTCCCGCGACGATTCAACTTGGATGCGACAGTTCAGCCGATGTTCCTATTCAGTCGCTCACCGGACCTGAGGATGCCTACATCGCAAAACCTAGAAATTTTCAGGTCATACAAAACTCGCTGAAATTCAGCAAGTTTTCGGAATTAAATGCTCACACTTTTTCAGTAAAAAAACTTGCTGAAATTCAGCAAAATGCCTAAATTCATTTAGTCGTAGACATTAGCAACCTTATACTTTATTAGTCTCTAAAAATCTGGATGAAACGATATTATGAGACCCTTCCACATCTCGCATGATACATTTACCTTAATTAATTACACATTTTTGTCAGTTTATTCAATCCTCCACATTGAAAAATTATTAAGTCTTTGGGTAAATCTGTACTTGTTCATTGTTCTTTTTACCATTCTTAAACCTTAGTACAAGAGAATTTATTTTTTCAAGATATGTAATAAATCCATCTCTCTTTTACATTTGCTTTTTTTTAAGTTAAAAGCTGAATGACTTATATTTTTAAATTTCCAATAAATATTGTTGGAATTTATGTTGTAGCCTTTTCATTGCGACCAAAACCTATCCGAAATTTAGTTGAAAGATCTGCTTAACAGTTGGTACAACTTTAGTTAAAGAAAACCTTGCCGAATTTCAGCAAATTTGGGGAAAAATATTTTACAGTGTACGGAGACGCTGGCGAAACTTGCGTCAAATCAGATGTACCTGCGTACCGGCGAATTCGGAAACCTAGCTAACAAAGCTTCACCACGCATAGGGATAGAGTTGAAAATAGTTTTACATTATGAATCATTATCAGAAGCATAAGCGCCCCAAGAATGATGAACTTGAACCTTTCCTTATGTTATAACCGTAGTTGACAAGGAGTTTTGAGTGGTATGGTACACTTCATCTCAGATTTAAATCCTTAGACATTACTTCCTAGATCTGGGTATAGAACCCAGGCTGGCGTGTATCAGCCTAGCTACTACACACCTAGTAAAGCTTTTATTACGTAGAGATTCTTCTTCCCTATACGTCTTTAGGTTCGGCCTCTGAACTGGTTCATCGGTTCACTCCGAGTGACCTTCACCCTCATTTAACACTTGGAGTACGGTCTCCAGAAACACAATACTTACACTTTCAAAAATAATTCTTTCAAGTGTTTTTTGCTGTGATTGATACATCACGCATTCCAAGAGAATCACGTTTGGAGTTAAAAATCTACAACCAAAGTATACCTTAATTTAAATTACAGGAATTTTCGGACTGTATAACACTGAATGTCTTCTGGGACCTAGCTCCGTGCTCCACGTTGTGTAACTTATATCGCTGTTATGGCGGGACAGTTCCTAGTCCAGACAAATTCAGCTCACTCATCACGCCACTGTAATACATTGTAGTTGTTTTTGAGGACAGTTTTCTCGATGTGTCTTCGTTGCTCACGTCATTATTTTCCTCTACAATAAATTAAGAACATAATTTTTGACTGAGTGTAGCCCTAGGTATTCTGAAATGAGAGAATGAATACTTACATCAAATCTACATAATACCCTGAAATCCGCCGTATGGGCGTGTGGCAGGGGGTGTTAGGTCACCAGCCGTGTAAAGATGTAAGTTTTCGGGAGATGAAATGGTGACATGTATTATAGGAGTGCATTTAGTGGAGCTCAATTTTTATCAATAAAGTTTTTGTACCTATCTGTTCGACAATGTATCTCTCTTATTTTATCGCATCTGTCAGACCTAGAGATGTAGTGAGAGTCATGATAATATTCTCTGTGTGGCTCTGAAAAATATCAGTTCTGAATTTCTCAAGCAACCTAAGCCTTGCGTGTAGCCTCCAGGTCTCTAGAGTCTCCCACCTTAATCCCTCTAAAAGTTGTGAAAAAATACTTAGAAGTGAAAGAGAAATTTTAGCAGAATTTATCCGTCATGGAAAGGATGAGGGTTCTTGTGAGGACTTAGGAAGTAATGTCGATGTATCATATATATTTCAACGTATAATTAAGTGTTTCATGTCTGAAACATAATATATTGAACTTTTTTTAAAAATAATTTTCCTCATTCTATACTTATTCATTTCTTACTAGGGTAGTAAATATTGTTATCAGAAATCGATTTAAGAAGTCTGGGTACTTGGGGACCCAGGTCCGTACACGGCGCGAAGTCAGTAAGGTCCGTACTGGGAGTGTAAAATGTTCCAAATAACTTCACTGTATTTCAATGTGTGTCCAACTCGCCAAGCTAAATTCCATTTTGAATTGACCTCTTCCCTTTTCCAAGCAATCTGCTTCTAAATGCACTAGAATTTCCACCGAAATCAAGTTCCGAAATTAGAGTAGAACACTGATTAGCTTTTCTGGTTCCCTAGAGACTAGTGAATCATCAAAAATTCACAGGAGTTTCTGAGAGTCTAAGGGACTCAACTTCCTCTTCGGACTTCGGAAGTGAGGTTTCGCGACGGCCGGGAAGGGTGTTCGACCATCGCGATTCCGAATTTCACACCCAGTTGGCTGCACTATTGCACTATTCAGCGTTATCAAGTTATCACTACAACATCGCCAAACCTCAGTTGCTGTTCACTCGTGGTTCACACAAACATCTAAGTAATTTTCTAGCTCAAGAATCTATTTGAGCGTAAAAATCCGCAGAGAAAACGAAAATACATGTTTTACAACTTTTTTATTCCCTAAAATGTCTTAAAAGTTCAATTAGAGGGGTGAATAAGGTACGTCAACATTTTGCATTCATTGTCGTTCTTGTTACTGTTTTTCTGGATGGCACCGACGTAACAGAGTAAATAAAGCTTAAAATACCAGGCGGTACCTTTTGAAATAGTAATATTGTCAACATTATCACAAAATGAGAGATACCTCGTAAAATTCTACACAGTTTTATGACACTGACCTAGGTTTAGATGAACCTATGCTGTTATCATGGTAAGTAGGTTGGTTTTCGTTACCTTAACAAGTTTAAGCGGAAAGTTCCATGTTCAAACATGTATGAGATCGCAAAAACGAACATGTATACCTTGATGATGGTATATGTTTGTCGAAACCGAGGTCGGCGTAATAAATCTGTGAAAAAATTTACAAAGTATCTTTCATTCTTTGATGATGCTAATACCAAATAAAATTTGGAAACCGAAAACTATGAGGAAGCGATCACGGTGATCGCCTGCTAAAGATGCAATGATGATTGAAATGGCTTTGAGAAGTGGTAAACGCCTATATAGGAAAATCTTAGAAGTACAGAGGATTGGTGAGGCGTTCCTATGCACAGAACTTGTACTTGTTAAACTGACAAAAGTTAAACTCTTTTTTTCAGAGCCTACAGAGGCTGGACTGCTGAAATTCAAACACGAAATGATGAGCTGATAGATTTAGTTTCCTCAGTAAAGGTTTCATTGAGGCAAAAAGAAAGGCGAGTACAGAATATTTAAAAACCGTACTGGCCTCACCCCGAATAACGGTAATATAAGTGAATTCCTCACGGGTTTTCCACGAGGTCACTAGATGGGCTGCAGAAATGACACAAGAATATGAGTAGTTGATGATATCTCATTAGGTTTGACGTCTTATAAATGTTGATTGGCTCATTATGAAATTACTTTGAAAATTGACGGCGGCTGGTAGTCCAATAACGAGCTCCATGCTATCAGTTTGTGAGTCATCATACTCTTGAAAATGTGGGAGAAGCCTTGGTACTGGTCTAGATGTATGAAGAACTCTTCATTCATTGCTTCTTCAATGCTAAGATTAGTCGACTGCAACCCTCCATCCTTCTCTATCTAATGCTAGCTCCCTTACCTCCTGGAAACTCATCCTATGTAATTTTCTCTTTATTTGGTCCATGAACTTATTCCTTGGTCTTCCACTGGGGGCTTTTCCCTCTATTTTGCCTTCAATTATCTTCTTCATTGTGTAACCATTGTGTCTCAGGGTGTATCCAATCCATCTAATTTTTCTTTTTCGTATGCTGTCCCATTGGTCCTTACCTTTCCCACTGTTCGGTAAACTTCATAATTTCTTATTTTTTCTGTAAATTTAATCTTCGGCATCCTTCTCCAGCACCAGGTCTCGAAGGCTACAAATCTTTTCCGGACAGCTTTCCCATTGGTCCATGCTTGCAATCCATATCGCATCACGCCCTCACGAATATTTTCACATACAGTTTCCTGGTGTGTAGTATCCTATCTCCTTAGAGCACAGCAGTTGTCTTTTTCCCATGAACGCCTTCTTATTCTATTCTAGCTATTCTCCGTTTGATGCCCGTTGTACTTCTTCTGTCCCACGTGATGGAGCTTTCGAGATAATGTAAGCCCTTGAGTATTAGAATTTTGTAATGTTCCTATGTTTCTTTCACGAGTTAGTGACTATACGCGAGCAGTCGTTCCTTTGCTTTTGACATCATATTTGCTTTGGATTTTCTGTAAATAATCCTTTCCTACCCTCTTCTGATTCTCGAGTGTTCTGCTTCCCGAGAAATACAAAATCTCCCCATAGTCGTGAGCCAAGACTCACAATTGATTGAACTCCATTGTGTCTCAGGGTGTGTCCAATCCATCTTGTTCTTCATTTCTCTATGGTGTTCCATAAGGTGATCTCTTCATGAACGCATAATTTAGGGTAAAAGTGCAACTTTTAAGTGAAAATTACTCCGATGCCCTAGGATATTACCATATCTTCTGACTCAATAGCAGAAATCCTTCCGGCAACACTTACGGAAAATTTTTTACATCTATCCTACTTAAAAAAGACTCTCCACGGATTGGCGAGGAGTAGGAGACTAAAGAGTGATCTTGGCTCGAAGACCGGCCACCCAGCGACAAAGAAGAAAAGGCAATTCCCGCGGATGATGAGATGATGACCCTCGGAGCTGACCTTTGATGCACACACGAGCCTTTTCCTGCCGTTCATGAATTTCTCCGTTTCTTGAGCGATTACGACGTCCATCTGGTTTCCTTCCAATTTCCTCCCTCCAGCATCCAAGTGGCAAGGAGGATGGGGGGTCCCGGAGAAGACAAAGGAAGTCGAGATGTGTGTATCCAACTTTCCAAATGCCTTGTACAGTCAAAATGACATCACCAGTGAAAATTTCTTAGATTCTCTTTCTTAGATTAGAAATGGACCCAAATCCGCGACGAAGGGTCAACTGTAGGTTAGTCAGCTGTCGACCATCATTAGTTAATGTAATGCATGGATGACGTAGTCTCTCTAATGTTAAGATGCTGTTCGGGCTATCATTAACTAATAAAAAGTAAAAGAGAGATGCTTCTTCAACTAGGTTATGCCACATTTCGAATATTCCGCGATCATTTGGGACCCTGGTCTTAAAGATTTAACCAAAAAAATTAATAAAATACGAAGAAAAGCTGGACGCTTCGTTAAAAACTTCAACGAGCAAATATATGGTGATTCACGACTTTTAGAGAGATTAAGGTGGGTGCCCCCGGAGACTCGAGGCTACACGCTAGGCTTAGCTTGCTTGAGAACATTCATAACTGGTGTGTTTCAGAGCGACAAAGAGAATATTATCCGAACGCCTCACTACATCTGTAGGTCTGACAGAAGCGATAAAATAATAGATATGCAAAGCCGAACATATAGGTTAAAAAATTCGTTCTTTCCGCGCACAATAAGCGACCACAATAAAAACAGAGCTCCACTAAATAAAACCTTATCCCTTACATCTTTCATGACTGGTGTCCTAAAATCCCCTTCCACACGCCCATGCGGCGGCTTGCAGGGTAATATATAGATGTAGATTAGCCCATTAGCCATTCGGCTAGTTAACGTGAGCGCTATCGATGGTACATTTCATCCACCACGATTTCATAAATGCTGATATTTTTAGCCATTATCCTGAACCGTTTTCATAAAATCTTCAATTAGACATTAAGAAACCGGGCTTAAATGCCTCCATTTTCGTGGCGATCAGAGTTTTTCCAGATAGCACACTATATCTTGAAGTACACCACTCAATTCTAATTGATTTGAATAAATTCCAACAACTCTGTGCAGGGATACTTCACATATAGCCGTCATAAATTGTGATTTACAAGGACTAAAAAAGCCTGACTTTATGTAAAGGAGGAACGCCAAAGGTGAAACAGTTTTATCAAGAGGATATACGGGATGAGGAGTTCAATAGTAGGACACGAATTTGTACAATTAGATTGACTAATGACACATTTACGACAGGTAGGAAAAAGGTAAGTGCTACTCTTTGGGATTGCATACACGAGAGAAGCCAAGTGAAGGGGGTAAGTAGCGAGAAATGAAGAAGAAAACCAAGTACGTACTGGGAATGGGAGTGGAGAAAAGTGTATTGGTGGCGGAGATTCGAATAAAGATTTGAGAGGAAAAGTATCGAGGGAGAACGGCTGGTTTGAAAAGGGAAACAGAAGGGATAACTGTGGGTAAGCGTGGTTGGAAAACCATTGGAAAGTGGACAATATGTCGCGATATTTTAAGTCAAGTGAACCTAAAAGAGACGTAATGGCGTAAAAACACATGCGTCTGCGTCGAACATTTCAAAGCGACCCCGACATGGAGTATTTAACCCTCTATGGACGGAATTATGAAACATCAGCATGAAAAAAATGCTGTTACCATATGTTTTTTAAAAGTGCTATTTAAGCAGTCAAAAAAATTGCAATTTATTAGTTAATAACATTTGGTTTGAAATTTGACGTATTTGTATTGTATATAGTGTAACACTGGTTATTTTATTTACAATCTTTCGTAATTCACACTCCCAAGAAACACTCACTCAACACCGTCTCCCCTCTAATCACTCGCGGACGTCACTCTCCCCCTCCTCATTTTTTTCAATATTTGTTTATCTTCCGCGTCCCTTCATACGCACTGCTGGGACACGGCTCACACCCCCAATCCACCAATAAAAAACCAATAAACTACCCCACAACACAGTTATTTGGCTACTATATTTAATTAAAATAATACTTTACATAATAAAATTTACACAAGGTATACTTTAATATTACTTTCATAACCTATCTTTTTTAAACTTTCTCAATTTTTTCTTCATAAGACAGCTGGAATTATTTATTTCAGAGCTCTACCAGGCAACGCAATCGTCAGTGAATAGCGTCACACATTCATCTATTCAAACTGTTTGACAAACCACCGAAAGAGACGCAACTATCCACACACTTAATTCGAAACGTTACAAATCTGTCTAGCACAGCAACTGAATGGAAAAGCTCTCAGAAAGCAGATATTTCAGTGATTTTTCTATTTATTGTATTCCATTTGGTTCATTCTGAAATCTATTGTAAAACCACTTTGTATATATAATTGATTTGTATTGTTCAGTTAAAAGCAATAAGCAGCTATATATTCTGGGATGGTAGCCTCATCACAGATATTTCTTAGAGGCTACCTAAAGCTTCCCCTTGTATGGAAAAAAAACCTGTAATTTATTTGTGATGTTTGTTTTTTTGGGAAGTAATAAACTTATTATTATATTATTATATTTTAAGCTTAACAAATTTGGCCTGCTCGTCCATAGAGGGTCGAGATAGAAACTGCTCAAAAATCTTCGAGTCAAATGGCAAAATACAAAACGAATGGAAGTTTCCTGACACTATCTCAGCACGTGAACGTAGGGCATGCCAGGGGAGCTTTCCATTCGCCCTAAAGCACTTATAACTTTGTAACACTACGACGCAGTTGCTTTCCATGAGTTTCAGACCCTGTACACTAGACAGCGCAGCTTGCTTGAAAAGAACCTCGAAAATTGCATCCGCGATAGTTGTTTGTGATTTAACATACGGCAAAGGCGTCAAACATATATAATGTAGGAATAACTCATAATAAAAACGATGTACAGTTCCACTATGTTTTAATGCTGTCTGCCGGTGTCGACGTCTGTAGCGTCACTTTCAAGGCAAACAGATCGTTTTTATTATGAGTTATTCCTTCTCGTCGTTCCACAACGTAACGCCACAATCAATTGATTTGATATACAATGTACAGCTTTGTTCTGTGGTATCTCTGTGGTATCAATCTAGACTTTTTAAATACGTTATTTGAACCAATTTCTAAACTATTCACAGTCCATTCGGCCGTAAATATTGTTTAGGTATCTGGAGATTACTCCCTACCAGCAGAATAAGGAAAGCTTCGAAAGCGCTTATCGTTCCCTTCATCGTCTTTCATTTACGCTCAGGTACGTTGTATTTTCCAATCTGCCCCAAATTCAAAACATTGGAACGCAACGGAACGATTTGGACTATGGAGTTTTTCAAAAGATGATATCAGTTTTTTTCTGAATGGTCTCCAAATAGCAGCACTCAAACGTGAATTTAACAATATTCATTCAAAAATTTCACAGCAAAAAGAGAATATACTTCAGCTTGTATTCAATCTTTAATAGACGATCAAGTGGGTAGACGAGAGCATTATTTTTCTTCATAAGAGATAAAATTACCAAAACAAGATATGAGTACATAAAAAAAGGATTAATTTTCATAATATTTCAGAAATCATTTATCCACCACATACCTATTTAAGATATCATGTCTTATATAGCACAACAAAATAGGTTGTATTTGGAGACACAAGTGGTGATGCACGGTCTGTAGGAAAGAAAGTAGCCATACGTAGCGATAAGCTTACAAAAAGTAATTTTTTTGCTTGTACATCGGAGGAGCAGTATAAAATAGGAAGCTACTGGATACATGTTAAGAATGAAACTACTTAGTTTTTTCCACCAATATATTTAACCATAAATCAACCGGTTTCGGCCTTTTCAGGCCATTATCAAGATTACAGAATTAAAATACCCAAAAGACAGCACAGCTTATATACTAAATCTAAAGGAGAGGGAAGTGGTTGAAATAAGGGGGGGGAGGAGGTGAATGAGAGGTGATTGGGCAAACTGCAAGGGAAGGAACAAACAAAGGAAGCTACTGGATAGCATAAACAACAAAATTTCATACTTTGTCTGCGTCACCAGAAAGATTATGGCCTCTTAGCGTCTAGGCGTCACCAAGCGTCAATGATAATTTATTTGATTATAAGCGAACGTGATAAAAAAACTCGACAATGAGAACATGGAAGTGGGTAATGGCGCCGACAGGAGAGATTTCCTAAAGTTCTGTATTGCCAAACTATGGTCATTCTTTTTCGCGAGCTTTGCCGTCAAGCGAGGGACCTGATTGGCCCAGGACGAGTCACGTGACGCGTCCGCCATTTCTGGCTCATATCTGCATTGAGAAGTGTATCAGTTAACATTGAAGAGTAGTGTGTTGACTCAAAATTAAGTACTTTTGGCCATATATATGCCTCAGTGCTGCGCTTTCAGTTGTTCCACGCGACCAGCAAAAGGCGAAAAACTTTTTTTGCTGCCAACAGGTGCAATAAATGAAGACAGGAGGAAAATATGGCTTCATAAAATCAGCCGGCGAGACTGGACACCAGAAAAGATGCAAGACTTTATGCTGTATCTTTCTTTACTCATCATTTAGATTACACTGTGTTCGGGGAAGTTCCCTTTATTCTGTGAATAGCATGCGTGTTATTTAGTTCCTAAAACTTAAATTTTTGAAGCACGTGGCCACCAGCCTAATGTTAGAGTGGTAAAAGGAACGATATCTTCGGGTCGTCATATTATTTTCGAGTTTCATATGCATACACTGGTCATAAATATTTGGCATTAGGATGATTAGGGAATTAAAAATATGCCGTAAGCTGACCTTCCTAATACAGAACTTTAAGTATTTCCGGGCCATAAACGTTTCCCGAGGCCGCCACTGCATGTGTTTCATGCTCACAAAAGAATGCGAGATCGCGTTCATGGGAGGAGGTCGTCTGATTAGGTGTCGCTTCGGGCGGCGAGTGAGCGGGACCTGCCCCAACGACGGGGAGCCGCACGGACGGGACGGAGGGAGCGGCACGTGTGCGGAGAGAGCCGCACCTTTAAATGGGCCGCACGCACGCGTGACTCCGGGGGCGGGAATGGGACGACCTCCCAGGGGGGGGGGGAGGGGGAGGAAGGGGCGGCAACTGGGGCAGCATCCAATCGGCGCCTCTTCTCGGTGACCGCGCAAGACGACAATCCATCATTTTCGTCCGTTCCCCCGCCATCCGTGCCCAGCAAACCCACCGACCAAGCGAGACGAAAGCGGCAGCAGAAAACACCGCGGCCACTTCCCTCAATGCGGTCATAAATACTGCCACTCAGTAATTCCGAGCCTAATATAGACTGGCCTATTAAGGTAGTTTGAGCTAGAGATTTCCCTAGTCCTAGTATAGAACATGCAAAAGTTGGTTCGGCCACACCTTGAATACGCCGGAATCATTTGGGACCCTAGTCATAAAAATTTAGCCAAAAATATAATGAACTACAAAGAAAAGCTGCACTATTCGTTGAAAACTGATACGAGCGAACGAATAGTGTTTCACAACTCTAAAGGGGTTAAGGTCGACGCGATATTTCAAGAAGGCATTCGACAAGGTTAGGTTGCTCACAAAACACTCGTTAATAAATTGCATTCGTGCGGAGTTAATAAAAAATAATGAATTGGATAACTGACTTTCTAAGTGATCGAAAAGAAAAAGTAGTTCATTGATGGTTTTAGCTCCGATATGGTCGAAGTCACATCTGGTGTTCCTCAAGGAAGTGTGATCGGCCCATTCAT
Organism: Ceriagrion tenellum; assembly: GCA_963169105.1. Taxonomy (NCBI): domain Eukaryota; kingdom Metazoa; phylum Arthropoda; class Insecta; order Odonata; family Coenagrionidae; genus Ceriagrion; species Ceriagrion tenellum. Next base: position 84,204,237 of record OY720641.1, on the reverse strand, counting down.
TATTAATATGAATAACCTAAGTTCTCGAATTAGTAGTAAATCAAGATTATTTGCAGACGATACAGTGATCTACCGTGAAATGAGCGAAGACGTGGACTTTGAAGTTCTGTCATCGGAACAACATTAACAACGTTCATTCGTGGTGCCAGGAGTGGTGGGTTAGAATTAAATATCAGCAACTGCACCGTAGTTCACTTCCTGCGAAAGTCATCTCAAAAATGCCATACCTATACTGTGGGTGGAGTAAGCATAAAATCTTCAGATACAGTAAAATATCTTGGAATTACCTTAACTTCAGATATATCGTGGGGAACACATACAAAACATATGCGGCAAGGTATTAAAGAAACTATGTTTTGTTAGGCGTATAATATGAAGGTCCTCGGATGAAAAAGTAAAAGAGATACGCTACTTCGCTTTGGTTAACCCACACCTCGACTACGCCGCGATCATTTGGGACCCGGGTGATAAAAATTTAGCCAAAAAAATTAATAAAATACAAAGAAAAGCTGCACGCTTCGTTAAAAACTACTACCAGCGAACATATCACGTTTCACAACTTTTAGAGGGATTTAGGTGGGAGCCCCTAGAGACCCGAGGCTACATGCGAGGCTTAGGCTGCTTGAGATTCATCATTCAAATCATTCGTCTAGACCAACACTCGAGCCCGGATACCACGGTATCGCGCTGAGAGCTAAATGGTCGGTTGCAAGATCATTGCCATACCTATACTGTGGGTGGAATAGACACAAAATCTTCAGATATAGTAAAATATCTTGGAATTACCTTAACTTCTGATATACCGTGGGAAACACACATACAAAACATATGCGGCACAGCATTAAAGAAACTAGGTTTTGTGAGGCGTTTAATAGGAAGGTCCTCGGATATAAAAGTAAAAGAGAGATGCTACTGCGCTCTGGTTAGGCCACACCTCGAATACGCCGCGAGCATGTGGGAAAACTGTATTGAATTTCGTTGTTCGCCCAGCATTCGTATGACGTTATTCATTCGGGAAATTTCTCTTGAATCCATGCTTGACTGGCAATAGCACTCACGGTGTTTTTAGCTCAACACGAGCACTGCACGGAAATAGCGCCTCTACCGGCGACTTCCTGGGATGCAATTTTCACTAAGCCGACATAAGCGTCAGTTTCATTTCCCATGTGCGGCCGCTGCTCTCTGTATCTCTCTAAACGACAATATCCGTTGAGGGCAGATAAGGGGACGGGCACGTCCCAAAGCGTTGGCTAGGACGACAGACAGGCGCACAGACAGACAGAGACGATGGGAGGACAGTACATGAAATGCACTCATAACTAACTATCCCCACCTCCACCATGAGGGAACGTGTATCCCTCGCTGTGTCCTACAGCATAAAAGGTTAAGCGAAAACCGTCCGGTAATATTTTCCCCTGTGTCCTACAGCATAAAAGGTTAAGCGAAAAACGTCCGGTAATATTTTCCCCTGTGTCCTACAGCATAAAAGGTTAAGCGACAACCGTCCGGTAATATTTTCCCCACACATAGAATTGTCTCCTTGTAGGCGCAGTAATATTACATACTAGCTTAAGCTAACACTTTCGGCGGCAGTTAAGCCCGAGTTTGTATTTTACTCGCAAATAAAGTTTCGCTTTCTTTTCCCTTTTCATTACTTTTTCTCTTTTGAATAACCATGTTGCCTAATTGAAGCAGTTGCCCAATTTACATCTTCCGTCATCATAATTCAGTAAGCATTTTTGAGCTATACCACAGACATTATTTTCCTGATAGCTTTTATGCCACATCTTCATTTAAACACCAGAGCGCAAATTCAGTCGTTCGGTCTCCATTTTTTCAAACTTCTTACCCCGCGTAACAACAATAACAGCCTGTTAAATGGTGTTTATACAGCAACTTATGCAACAAAACAAAGTGTTAACTTTCAGTAAAACAACAACAATTTAGAACGGGTGTACAAAATAACTGTTTACACGGGGTTTGAACGAAAATTGCCCTTATTCCACATTCACAATCTCGCAAGAACTGTACTAAACACTCGTAAACACGCACGAAAAATATTAAAAATGAATCGGCAACAAAACTCGAAGAGAAACATGAATTTCTCCTTCGAATTCCAAGACAGTACAATTGCTCTTTTTAAAGTAAAACGAAAGTTAAAACGAAGTATTCACACCGGTAACTGCCTTTCTTTAAATAAATGTTAGGTAAAAAGTAGAATTTCCTCGTTTTAACGCCTAAAAATCGAACTCGGTAAAACTTCTAATTCTACTCACAATGCATAATCTTTACCTTTGAAATACTAAAAAACAGGCAAAAACAATTTCTTAAATCTCGAGAGTCAAAAGCAATCGGGCGGGGATCGAACCCTCGATGCACGTGCTCCATCGCAATCACGCTAACCACTCCGCCACTCACGCTCTGGCCATTCCATTCTTGCTCGACTTCTAATTCTCTATGCATTAATCAGGTGTTGCTAGATCTCAGTCACCTGCAACTTTGTACGAGAAATTCCAAAAACCGTCCACCATACGGCTCAAAACTAACACATCAATCAAAAAAATTAATATAAACATCGACTCATTCGCCAAATCACAAGTCTGCATCGCCCAAATACTATTATGTGGATATAACTTCGACTTCTGAAAATATAAATTTGGGGGAAATCTCTACAGTATGCAGAAGAATAGTTACCTCTTGGTCGGAGCGATAATCGTGGATCATTGATTTCACATATTGATAACTTTTCAAGAACGTCGGAAACGATTCTTGAATCACGAACCACTTAGTACTTATATTTACAGGGTGATAGCTACGGTACAGGCATTATAAACTATGCAAGAAACATAATTTTAAATTGTTTTCTAAATTAAAACACACCTATGACTTGGATCTACGTCGCGGAAAACAAGATATAGGCGAAAACCATGCGTAAATACGTGTTTTTAAGGTAGTTTGAACGAGATGATTCCCTAGTCATAATGGAGACCACATTCGAATTATACGTTTTAATTTCGCCAGTTGTAGGAAGCATGAATTGAATAATACATTATTAATAGTGCAGTCTAATAATCAAATAAAAATATTAACATAAGCCTTTGATTTGACTCATTTTTTTTTCTCGCGGTACGTTCAAAACTCCGTCACAATGGAAAGTTCTTTTGCGATTCTGAAAACAGTAATGTGGTGACGAAATGATTTATTTTTTAAAAAATTGTCGAGTAAACAAACGAGCTACACCCTGATGATTTTTTAAGTGACCTAGGCGTTAGGAATGCCTCAGTTTCTAAATAAGGTCTCTCTGGAGTGCGTACACCTACCATTTCCCATGTAAAAGGGCTGGTGCTATTTGTTAAAAATTTCAGAGAGTAGCTCGGTAAGGGGCTATGTTTTGGTGTCTTTGGAAGAGTAAGATATTTCTCATTAAAATTAGACTAAATTCATTGATTTCCAGGTGAAATGATATTTCGCTCAAACTACCTTAACATGGCGTCATATCTCGATATATGTAAGCGGTCAATATAACAATGAGAAATATGTTTATTGCGTTTAGGAGAAAATGTGTACATTTAGATTCGAATTATTTCGAAATATACGTCAAAGGTTATATATCTACGTGTTAAAATAGCATTGAATTGCCAAGAAACAAACTCGGCGACATGAAATTTTTTTTTCAAAATTACGGATAGATATCAGTAATGAGAACACGTATGCTAAACCTAACATTTCGTAAAGCATAGATTTCGCTTTCAAATTGACCAAATTGTTTAAATTATTAGCTATAATACCGATTGTAGGCCCAGATTATGGAACTGTTACCTCTTCACACTATTTGACGACACACCCTTATATTTCTTTTTGCATCTACTTTTTACAACTCATAATTCATCCCAATTCAAAGAGCTACAGAACTGAAAGTGCAATTGCTTTACAGAAGTACCCACTTTAATGATCACGCAAATGTGGGAAATTCACAGAGAAAAATTCATTCGCCAATTTCACTGAATCATAGAGAATATCAAAAACATTTAACCACAATCGTCATTTTTCTCTCCGTCAGTTTTTTGCGTAATATTCACGCTATCTTGGATTTATGAATCGCAGAGGTTTGAATAACCCAAATCAAATATTGCTCGGTTTCATCACCTCCACGTCTCCCTCTTGGCTGCACCCAGACCATTGCTAACTTACAAATACTTTTTTTTGCACATCCTACGAGGAAAAAGAAGAGAGAGACGATAGCGGGAAATTATTTCGTCATACTTAATTAGTGATATCTCTACATGAATCAGTTTCAGGATCACAAACCTAAGTTTCAACCTAATATCACTATTTAAATACACGATGAAGGCGAGGCTGTTTGTACTCGATGATAAGAACACGCGAGCTTCTGTACGCCAAACCACAATTCGTTGATTGAAAATAAACTATCTGCGAGAAAAATCCTCCAGCGATAGCGCAGTATTTACCCTCCGATACTGATGGCGAGCAAGTATTGTGAAGAAAGGTGAACAAATGAAGAAATCACTCACCCTGATCGGGACTAGAACCGGGATCTCTCGATACTGAGTCCAGCGCTTTAGCCATATAATGTACCGAGCCGTCCATTTCTCTGTGGATTTTTCTCCTCAATAGCTTAGCTGGCTAATAATGGTCCGTTGTAGTAACGATATGTATGAATTCAATAAAGTTATGGCGCTGAAAGCAGTAGGGGTCGATAGTGATAACAATCGTTCGGGGTTCGCCCATGCAGATAAAATTGACTACTTTCTATTTTGCTTGAAAGTAGCATAACGATTTTAGGATAAAATCACATCACATCCAGTGGAATCTTGGTCACATGACAGCAAACGAAGATTTAAAATGTTAACAAAGAGTAACTTAGTGGAAGGAGGACTCATTTTGCTTATGTAAAAATTTATTTGTACTTGAAAACATTTTCAATGCTTAAGAACCCCTAAGTAAGCTATGACTTATCTCTTATTAGATTACAATGTTATTGTCATTATTGACACACTTGATTTAATAATGCATAATTATTGCGATTCATTAAAATTTATTTAACCCAGAATGTCTGTGGGACTCAAACAGCGATGTACGAACGTTAATATTGACAAAGGACCCCGCAGAAACCTTATGGAAAAATGATTGCGGTGAAACTGGCTCAAAATTTGGGATATGATAGTTCTTGACGAGTAAAACAAAGGTTCTAATGGGCGTTAAGTCGCTTAAATTCTCATCTTCGAGTTAGCGGCCTTTGAAGCTGTGATTTTCATGGCATGCAGGGAGGCCCTTTTCATTGGACTCGCCTATCTATTTTTAGAGAACAATATTATGTACCAAAGATGTAGGGTTTGAAGTGATATACCTGAGGGTAATCTTCCCATTTCCTTCGAGCGTGACTAACAAGGAATTAATATCCAATTTCTTTGGCATGTAACCTTGTTCTCTATCTAGCGTAACTAGGGAAATATTTAGGTGAGTCCATTGAAATGGACCTACCTGCATGCCATGTAAATCACAGCTTCAAAGGCCGCGAACTAAAATGAGAACTTTACGACTTGACGCCCATTAAGAGTTATATTTACTCCTAAAGAACTATCATATCACAAATTTTCTGCTAGTGCCACCGAAACCATTTTTCCTTGAGGTTTCTGCGGGGTCCTTTGGGTGATTTAGTAATTATCATATTCATTATTTACTTCCGTCGTCCATTTGTTTGGTAAAAGCTGGAAGTTATGTGTGGGCAGTGAGATGCCCTGCAAGTGGCAATTCGATTCGATATATCGCCACACTCGCTACTTCCATGTGTAAAGCTACCTAAAAGACGATCAACAATTTGTTCGGGAGATCTTCCCAGTTGATGTGGCCACCGTGTCCAATGTCTCACGCGGGATTATCAATAGAACCCCCTTGAGACGGCCATCTGCCATGCTTCGCACATACTGCTTTGTTGAGAACTGGATCTGCCCTCTTTCACCCTAAGACGAGCCGTCGGGCCACCTGAAAGGACTGCCCTACAAAGAGAAAGCACCCTTACGGAACGGGAGTTCAGCTGCGCAGCATTTATACCCGACGCTCTATCAGCAAGTTATAATACCACCATCCCAGGAGCCAAACGCGCGGAGTAAAAATGAAAGATTCACGGCTCATATTCATCGTTAGCACCGCGTTTTTGGTACTCGCAGACTTAAGAATATGCTTTTCCAGATCGCTGACACTTCTTGTCGCAAGGTGAAGGGGGCCATTTAAGTATTACGTACGACTTTTTGGGGGTTGGGGGGTAGGGGGTTGGGATCACCTTACTTTATCTTATGAAGAGGGGGGCATGGGGTCTGGGACCAATTTACGGAAGATTTTTGACCGTCTTGAAACATTGTATCGTTTCCAAATATCCTGTGGTTTTTTGCAAACATCCTGTGATTGTTCACAACTTCATCAGCTCTGGTACTGTTTCGCTCTTAATTTTAATGAATGTGGTCCTCCAATACTGCACAATTATACAATATCCAGTGGTCAATGCTGTACGATGGCTTCCATGGAAAGATGAAAAGCAGAAAGCGAGCATTTAACGAAGAGTAGATACAAATATCTTAGTAGATCGTAAGTCGGGGGAGCCTTCGACAGGAGCTCGGGCACCTAGACCTTGAGAGGTCCATCGTGCCAACCCAATTTTTAATCTGCCTGACACATGCAGACAGGGGACAAGAGCGCCACGGTGAAGATATGAATGGTCACACATCTAACCATCGTCCGGGACATTGCTTAACTTCAGTTATCTTATACAAATATCTTACGTCCTACGTAAGACTGAGAGGGGGGGGGTTGGGAAAATCATAATTTGTCTTACATAAGGGGAGAGGATGAGGGTTAAAAATGGCATAAATCGTCTTACGTAATACTTGAGCGGCCCCTATGGTACGTTTAAAATTAGGCTCCAAGGGCATAACTAGGATGTATCACGAATATATATTGATATATGGGCTGATGATCCATTTGACACGATTTATAAATGGTCATTCGACATATTCATCAAATAAGGTACACCAAACTCCACTACCTGAAGAACAAAGTACATGAACTAAAAATGTAATTTTCAAAATTAATGGGGCTCATTTATTTATGAAGAGGAAAATGCACGACTAAATGGTGTTATGAAATGATCTGCCAGTGAAAGTCGTGAATATCCAATGTTTACGGAACAGTCATAGAAACGCTAAGAATATGGTTCCTAAATGAAAAAATGTGATATGGAGACACAATGGACGTGGTGTAAATAATTAATGGCAAATATACATTCGGATACGCTAACCGTAAGGATAATAAACCCAGTCACAGAATTAAGGTTTAGGGTACATTCAGATTTTGTTTCTCTTGAATTTAATCTCGACCTAAAATTCCGTAATATGTACAGTGGCGGAAGAAATTAACGCAAAATTTTTCGCGCGCCAGAATGCGGCATTTTTGGGAACTTCTAGGAGCAGTACACACTCGAAAGACTGGCAACACTGAGGAAAACATCGTCTTCCGCAAATATTTGAAATCCGCAATGGAACTCACATTTGCTGGAGCGTGAAACTTAGTCATCAATCGCCTCATTTTCGAACTTTCTTCTCATATTATTCGCACATTCAGTCGCGGTGTATCGCTGTGTGTATTTCAGCATAGTTCTTACGTCGAATGATATCATTTATACAGAAAGACTGATCATAAAAAAATATTCACTATCCCACCCAATTCGGTATATATGCTGAAATCTTCATCTTCTACCACCAATGGATATTTATTGTGATCGACTTTCCGAGGATCTTTTTGAATGACGTGTACTGTGTCTTTTTCACAGAAATGATATAAATCGAGATTTATCCGCACCAAATGTCGATACAAAAAAGATTTAATTAAAATAAGTATAGTCTACGTGATGAAATTTTTCACTATTTTCCATTTGTAGATTGACGAAGTTCCTTAGACGGATATTTATTAAATTCAAAACGGATATTAATTAATGAATCGTTCTTGACCCAATATAAATCCGTTTTTAGTTCGTCAGAATGGGATTAAACTATGAAAACACACGTAAATATATATAACTCAAAAAATAAAAATAAATGTGCTCGCATCGATACCGAATAATCTAGGCATATTTTCCCGATATTTCTTTCATTTTATCACAGGAAGCTTGGTGATGAGCTGTCCTCTGTTAAGCTTTATCTAGTAACTGCAGGATATACGAATAAACATTCCGAAAAGTTTACCGAAATTAGGTGCAGTTATGGATAAACAACTCTATTACGTCTGACTGCATAATATCTTACACGCTTAGCTATAAATTCACCGCACATTTAAAATTAACAGAAAAGCCTTTTAAAAGACTTCAGTTTGAAGTAAAATGTCGTTAATGAAATAAATTAATAGGTAACGGTTAATGTTGTAGCTGTAAGATGTATTTGGCTAGCTAAAGAGTGGTCCGTGTTCGATTTTTAATGAACACAAATGAGTTTGTATATACATTTTCTCATATATGCGATATGACTGAATGTAATGTGTAGCTGCAATGACTGGCAGATAATATGAATTTTTTTAAATACAAAAGAGATAAAGTTTGCCTAATAAAAATCAATTACTTGACCAGAACTTGAATGAAAAACTCAACAATGTCTCGACCAGGGGTGGGGTCACGGTTCTTTTCTTTTTATGGTCGTTATCGTCATCCAAAAGGCAAGCCACATTGGTAGGGCAATGCTCAAGGTCCTTGGAGCGCACTCCACTGCTATGTAGAACCCGATCTTTCTTGATGACGATCACGTTTTTGAAATCATGAGCGTACTCGAACAATATTATCATGAAGAACCATGATTGTGATTCAGGTTTGCAACCCAGTAACAACTACTGAACTTTCTTATGTTAAGGTGAATTTAAGATGATATTCCGTATCCTTGCGGTGAATTTATTTGCGTCCGTATGCGTATACTGTGAACTAAGTTACTTTTGAAATGAGTGGTGGTATTGTATACGAACGTTTAAAATAACTATAAGGATAGGAAAAAGCATACTAATCTCCCGGGAATACAAACAGAAAGAAGTAGTTCTCGGATTACACCTCATCAGCCCAGACCATTCCAATCAAACGCCATTAGTTCCCCTCATGCATGGGTTTGGAGGCGAACTACCATAATTATGAGTTAAAGCAAAGAGCAATCTTGGAGGACTTTTGAGGATCCCTAGAGGTTCCCCTGCGTCGATACAAAGCTCCACCAATACTAATGCATTCAAAATTGGAATGTATGAAGGCCGCATTATATTGATTTGGGAAATAGTATGCCTTTAATAAGAGTTTACTTTCCCCTTGTGTTGCGGGCGATACCTTTTCTGCCATAGATAATGTTTCGGACGCCAGTCGTTTAACTCACAGGAAAGAAGTGGTATTTGACTTCTCTTACGCCCTTTACAATATTTGACGGGTGCTTCCGATTTTTTCGAAGCGCGACGAGCCTTTTCTTTCTGGTGCAGCGAGAATTTGAAACCTGTGCTTTATTCACAACAACAAACCACCCCGACCATCACCACCCGGAACTTGGCTAAGTTTTACTGATGACTGCTTCATGGAGACGAGCGTCGATAGACGAACAAGCAGAGCGGACAGCGCAGGCAGAGATATTGTTCAAAGTTTTAGCGGCCTCTCCCTAAATTCTTGGGGGAAGAAAGATCTTATTAGCCTTTAAGTATGCCTCATTTTTCTCCCAGGTGGAGGAATCGGATAGTAGGTTTGTAAAAGGCAAAAACATCCATCGAAAAATTACCCGAAGAGGTGTTGCGCCTTCGACTTTCACCCACTGAACTTTTATTTGGTGTTTAAAAGTAAAAAAACCTATTTCTCACTACTATCAAACGAAAATCATTAAATTTATGTCCGCTATAATAATAACTATGTTTATTCAAATGTTTATCAATATTCATTTTTCGTCCGCAACTAGGAATACTTGCGAGTTCACAAATGTCAAAATTTTAGGAGATGGTTCAAAACAAATCATGTAACATAGATGGAGCGGGCTGCACGGAGCGCAGCGTTTATTATGAGGATAATGCGAGAAACAAACGTTTTTCGACCCCCTAAAACGAAACAACCCAAAATTAAGATGCAATGAGGAAAATCGTGGAGGAAGAATGGGAAATGAAGCCAGTAAGAGGATACCAAAATGTGGACAACTCCATGTCACAAAGACTTGGTCAGGAAATCGAGAATGGAGGGGGATGGATTGATTATAAGGCTAATAAACATCCACATTCTTTATGTAAATACCAGCATATTTCTCGATGATCAATTGCTGTGATCATGTGCACACATAACTCAAATTGCGAGAATTACGCATACATTTCAACCTTTTCCACTCGTTCTAAATAAAGCATTATAGTGTCCCTTTTCAACATCCGTTAAAATACATTACTACTAAGAGATGAAATTTATGACCCTGTAAAAAGTCTTTTAATATCTTCATGTGGCGGTACTCACAACTTTAACTTCCATTGAAGCAGTAATATTACGACACATTTGAAGAGAAATAGATTCTTTAGGGACGTAGCAATCGTATAATCTTTGATGGTGCACATTCCTAATTTGTACTCCATTGACTACTCTTCGGATTTATGAGGAGTATACAAATGACCATAGGGAAAATATGTAATTACTGCTTAGTCGCTACATGGAAAAAGATTATTTTTAGTATTTTATCACTTTCATAGGGGGAAATACGCGATGCATTTTTGTCGGAGTATTACTTACGCGTGGGTATAAAAATGCTCCTCATAAAATTTAACTGCGTAATTTTAGCCAAACATTTTTCACTGCGAATATGTCAAAATGTATATAAGTGATTCATTAATTTAACTTATCCTCTAATATTATCCTCCATCCTATAAGTTGAACTGTTGAACTACACGGCTAATATATTGTTCATAGCAAACCTAGAAAACAATGCTGGGAAAGCTTCAAAAACCGTTTTAAAGATATTTTGAAGAGAATTCCACACTTGTTTGGTCTCTCACTCAAATAAGTAATCGGTATTTACAAGTTCGGCAGTTAGAAACAAACTCTAATTCCTAATAAAAATAATTGCCCTCTTTACTAAATCATTTCAAAATAATTTAAAGGTGAAAGGTGACCCCAGGCATCAGGTAAGATCACTAAATCGAGTAACTGACACAATCAGAGATCCGGTCTGTTCCCTCCTTCATGAATAGCTTTTCATTGAGTGGTAAATTGGGAAATGAGTGGATATGAGCACCATACGACAGACAGGACGTAGAAATCAAGTGGGGCCGAGTACCCGAGAATGGGAAGTAAACATCTCATTCGACGACCAAGGTGACCGCTCTGATTCTTTTACAAATCCCGAATATGCGTAAAATCACGCACTCATGGTTGAGGTCAATATCCATTCCCTGGGCCTTCCTCGGATTCCTGCGAAGTTTCGGCTGCAATAAAGTCACATCACGTAGATTAATTATAAAGGCACTAAAAGAGGCCACGCCAAGATTTGAACCCCAGGCATTCTTAACCGCAGACGAACGCTCTCCCTCTAGGCTACTTCATCGATCAAGAGAAAACAGCGGCCAGTGGTTCTTACTATACAACGTAAAATGGGAACTCTAATGTTTCCTTAAAAACTGGACCAAATAAAATGCTCTGGATTTTTAAAAGTAGTTTTCAGAAAGTAAATGCTATTACGTTTGGAGGAATTAAGAAATTTAAGTGTTTGGGATGACCTGAATGCACAAGGGCGGAAACTTGCGTAGGGTTTTAAGGTATTGGAAATGCTTGTAAAGAAAACTTTTCTCCTCATGGAAACCATTCTATTCTACCAGATTTCCCATACTTTAACTTGAAATTCACAGGATATTACGCCAAAATGTTAATTATAATGCATCATATTTCTCGGAAGTAGTTTGAGGCCTATTAAAACGATGTTCATCCACAGCTATTCCCTGCACGCGGAAATACATTTTATTGTTAGAGAATTTGATCTGGAGGAAAAAAAAATTTTGTCCCAACAAATTATGCTTTCATCGTATTGTTTCTTAAGTTTCAACCAAGAAATTTGTAAAGGTAAACGGTAAAAATATGGTAAGCATCTCTATATAATCAACTACGAATTCGGAACCTCGACTGAGTGCGGGTCGAAGCAAGCTCATCACGTTTATAACTCCCAGACGATCTCGCGAACGTAAATGTTATTAGTATGACTATTTACATGACGGGTAAAATCGATATCAATTCATAGAGAGTTTGAATATTCCCGGTTTCCATATGCTGTCTCAATGTTGTCAAGTTGTCGAAGGAAAAGCGATTTCAATTAGTTCCCGTGTACGCCGCATTCAGACGCCAATGAGTTTTGCGTTAATTTTTTCCGCCACTGTACATGGTGGTTTTTGTCATAGTTAGAGTATCATTTGTTGAGTGCGATTATGTAGAATGGGAATGGGATACGTCACCTCGTTCCGCAGTTTCGCGCGACTGAAATTTCAGCGCGATTGAATTTTTCTGATTCAACGACGTGACATTTCAAAACGAACTTCACTCGGTTAACACGTGCAGGAGGCAGCTGACATGATGACGGGGGACCACCCGGAATAAAATTGGAGCGGCACGAAGCGGCCATTTGACAGATTTATTTTCCAATTCGTGGCCTTCATATCGACTATGCCATTGTTTTCCTGATAAAAACAAAATATTTTCTCCGAAAACGCTTCACGCGGATATCTAGCGCCCAGGGCAAAAAGAAAGCAAGAATCCCAGCCTTGTTATTGGCGACTAAATCATGAAACGAAGTTCCATCGTGTTTTCGGAACGAAAAATGTGAAAGCTGACGGTTGCGGAGCTGTAATTCTCATCGTATCTGGAGGGTGACGATCTCGGGCCATGTGGATCGTTTCTGGTGACATCGGATCTTGCCGGATTACATTTATTTCAATAAAATAAAGGAAGAAATTATGATTTTTGGGGGTTCACATATTTTAAAAGTCTAATTGAATAGACATTAAAGGGAGTCTAATTGAATAGACGTTAAAGGGTAATACCCCTAGGGTACTACGAGGAGAAATGCGTTTGCAAAAGAGGAATCCACTAACGGAGGGAAACTAATAATAGTGATTCGACAATATCATTGTGTATCCGCCATCTTAACTACTTATGGAACATTTGGAGATAAGCTTTCGGGTTTCCTTCCGCGCGATGTCTTTTGGTGACGACAGTTTCTCCAGCCATCCTGCTGGCGTCTTCAGGTCGAGGTGGTGATGCATCTCACGGTCCGTCGTTATATACCTGTCGGGTCGATCGGATTTCATCGCCACTTCGACCTGAAGACGCCAGCAGGATGGCTAGAGAAAATGTCGTCACCAAAAGACATCACGCGGAAGGAAACCCGAAAGCTAATCTCCAAATACTGAAACGCCGCGGAAACCTTCATACTAATTTTACTTTTGGAACTCATAACTCGGAACTCCATGCCATAACTTATGGAACCAATACATTTACGAATATTTCTGCAAAAGTTATTGAATGGTTGTCATAGCTCATGGGTCCCATAACTTATTGGAATGCATGTGAGTCGTTCCTGTAATTGGCATATTAGTAAAATGAAGATCAACTAGAGTACAGAGTTTCCTTTACCATCCGGTAGCTTTTCATTTTTTCTAACCCTCCGAACATGAAAACTCAATATGACCCGTTTTGGACTTAACTCCCTTTACACAGCTAACACAGAATTAAGAAAAATTGTTACATCAGGACAATAAATTCACAGTTCATTAACGTCTAGAATTTTTTATTTCACTGGTGTTTCCCCTCTGAATTAACTCCCTGGCGTATAAGTACGGGAAAACTTCAATTTCCTTCACTTAGGTGCAGCCTTCTTCCAACTTAACTCTATTTTAAACTTATATTCCAATTCCCAAGAAACCCACGGTCAAACGCATTTCCTAAGTCATTATCCACCCCCTACGCTAGTAACACCATCAAGGTTAAAAATTGTTCTGAGGTTCGCGCCAACTTGCGTTCACAAGACGAACTTTTTATCAGCTTACGAGTAACCAGTGTGGAAATCCATAGAACATACCATAATTAGTTGACAGTAAAGGCGGCTTTAGACATGTAAATCGACTTCTACGCACGTAGCGAGTGTATCGATATCTCGAATCGTATCGCCACTCGCAGGGTATCGTTCTACTTACACATAACTTCCGGCTTTTCCCAAACAAATGGATGACGGAAGTAAACAATGAATATAGTAATTGCTAAAACGCCCAAATTTGGGAATAATTCCTTTCGAGTCCCATAGGCATTCTTGGATTTATAAATTTGTATCCATTACATCAATTGTGCATTATTGCATCGTATCAAGTATAAGAATTGAGACAATAATTATGATTATCAAATGATAGACAGATCATCAAGTATACCTTGGGGATTCTTTAGCATTTAAAATATCTTCACGTTCAAATAAATATTTATATGTGAAACAAAGAGTGCTCCTACTAAGTTATTCGTTGCTTACATTTATAATCTCCGTTTGCTTTCATGTGACCAAGATTTCACCGGGTGCGATGTGGTTTAATTGCATATTCGATATGCTACTTGCAGGCAAAATAGAAGCCTGTCTATATTCCTAGTAAGTGCGAACCGTGGTCGATTGCCACATCGACCTCTACTGCCATGAAAAATCGCGCCTACACATCAAAGAGTCGAAACCGACTTTACATTTAAACAATTTGAGCGGGGAATGGTTGCCTGGGTGACGTAGAGTAGAGTACGCGGAGTTTAAATTTGGTAACAACGTTCCCAAAAAGGACCATTCCGCCATATTAATTTGATGCACTATTTAAAAATGTAAACGAGGCACCAGTAAGCTTGCGCGACGCGTGACCGCCGTGGTGCCGGCCGGTCGGTGCACGCACCGAAGCACAGACTCGAGATTTATCTCCGTCGCATCGCGCATCCGTCTCCGTTACCTTGGGCCGGCTTCCCTTCAATCCGACGGCCTTGAAAGTGAAAAAGACTTCACGGCCGTCGACTTGTGGCGTGAGCGCGCGCGCCGACACTGCAGGCTAGCGAATCCAAAGATTGCAAGGGGCGGCTGTGTGCGTTCTGTGCGAACCACGGTGCTGGGGGAGCGAAAGAGAGAGAGAGTGAGAGGATAAAGAAGTGGAGGAGAGGGTAATGGGCATAAAGGGGCCGCAAACATTCTCCACTAGGGTAGACTCGCTGCAAACGACTGGGAACATGAGCTTCCATATCCGGGACCATCGGAATGTGGCCAACCAGAAGTAGGTTACTGTCGATCAATTCAATTCATTTATTGTCATGGGCCTTTCGGGCTCGTGAGGTATTTTACATGGATATTATATAGTAATATATTACAAAAAGGAGAATAAATAAGAAAAGAATAAAGATATAAAAATAAATAAAGTAATAATTACAACAAATATACATTTAAATCCCATTAAGTTTGAATTCGCCGGTATCCAGCTTCCCGGTATCCGGTATCCCAGTCCAGGCGAATGATTATTTCACCGTGATTCTCACACATTTGGAAGATATTTCCTCTCGAAAATATTCAAACCTAACGGAGGACGTCGTATAAGCAATTCGCGGTGGACTAAAATGCAGGTTTGACTGAATTTTTCTGTAACATACAGCGGCGTACAAACCAACGTCTGAGTAAATGAGTATTAGTCAATTTGAAATCGTATTTGAAGACCAAATACGTTAGTAATACGAAATCCAGGTTTCTAGAGCTATTGTGATAGCGTATAATAAAAAGTTTTACGATAACATATGAGGGCCCCAGAAGTCAAGGGGTCTAAGTAACAAAACCATTGTTTAGAGAAAACTTAAGTCAAAGTTGAAAATGTTTGGTACAACCCATTAAGTAGTTAAGAGGCATTACCCTAGATAGCAGCACCTGTCAAGAAAATCACTTGGATCCCTTTACCACCTAAAAGATTAATATTTTCACATCCCATTCCTGTACCTAACTTATTTTTTTCAAAAATGTCACTTAGATCCCTTGATTTCTGGGGTCCACATATACAACACACGACCCGCCTGAAGATGACGCCTAAGCTTTGAAATCCGGGTAGTGTTTTTTTTTAAATATATCGTATTGTAAATGTTATCATTAAATTTTTTTAAAATATTGAATACCACATATTTACAAAGAAACTTGTATTACTTACGCGTATAATCAATTCACAACCTGCATTGTGAGGAGCGAAAACCTTATTAATGTTACAGTTGACTCGATAAAAGTAATCGTTGTAAATGTCTAACGTTTAATACGAGCGCTTCAGTAGATAGATAGAAATCTTAGGTATGGGAGACTCATTAGAACAATCCGATTGCGTGCCATTAATCTCCGCCCCATTCACCGGCGGATCCGTACAATGTTTGCTGTCTGGGCGAGGCAGCCTCGGATGCTATTTATTTAGATATGAATGCTCTCTCTGCGGCTTTTTTTGGATCGATTGCGATAAAAAAAGGCCGTCGCTTCTTATCTCTTGGAAGAGACGTCATCGTGGATTAAATGCTAAGTGGGTCATCTTCGCAGTTCGATCGTCAGATGTTTAGGAGAAGAAATCATGGTCACATTTTTGCGGGAGGATATTAGTTCGAATCAAGGGATCACACAAGTGGAACAATAGCTTTCGTTGCGCCAAGGGAACTCACTGAATTTTGAAAAAAAAATACATTATAGTAACCAGGTTCTCCACCACTAAGGAAATCGGTGGCATTATGCCCGATCCAAAACAGCGGATTCCCAGTACCATGAAGGAGGGAGTTTACAAGATAGATTGCACTTGTGGGAAATCCTACGTGGGCCAGACTGGGAGGGCGATCGCTTACAGAGTGAAGGAACACCAAAAGGCGACAGAAAAGAAACATTTCCACCTCTCAGCAGTCGCCGATCATATATGGTCTGGACCTGGCCACTCATTCTGCTTCAAAGAAACCGAAGTCCTAAGCGGGAAAAATCGATTATTCCCATGATTAACCAGGGAAGCAATCGAAATTACAAGTTATTAAAACGTCCAAACAACATGAACAGAGAAGATGGCTACCACCTAGCGACTACGTGGAAAAGAGTGCTATCGCAAATAGGAGAGAGAAAAATGAAAACTGGTGCCAAAAGTGGTTTTGGCCTCAAAAATGGTAGCCAATCAGAAGCGACCGACCCCACAGACTCTACTATATAAGCCTGGCCAAAAGTAGCCAGACTGTATTTAAACAGAAATTCATTATTCCAGCACGAGAAACAAAGGATATCAACCAAAACAGCACGAGAATTAGAGGACATCAATATATACATGGAAGCATCCACCACTACAAGAAACCGGCACTACGTCATCCTTCGCAACGCCGACCATCTTCGTGACCACCACCACCGCGATCCCGCCTGTATCACTAGGACCAAGAAGACACTAAGAATTCCAACGCCTACTCAATCAAATACAACCTAATACGGCGGCCTGCGTGAGGTTTTTCCGGTTTTCCTCACGACTTAGGGCAAATGCCAGGCCATACGCCATTCCGGTTCCAATGTCAAACACACAATCAATCAATACTTTGTATCTACTTTCATTTTTTTAATGTAAATATGCAACAGCACTCTCTGTAAATATGCAACAGCTCTTTCTAATAACATTCTTAACTGTAAATATTACTCAACCCTGAAGAGGAGAAATCCTATAACGGGGCCCCTTAATGTTTAATGTATAATGTATATTTCATGTTTTATATTTTGGGAATAAACATTTTTTTACTTTGACTTGAGCGCTCGACCTGAAGACACCTCCAGGACAGCAGGAGAAACGTTGTCGGAAAAACAACGACGCGGCTGAATCCCGGAAGAAGAAATGGGAGAAAAATACGCGAGGTGGTTTGCTAAGAACCTACTATACTTCAGGCGGTAGTTTTAACTGTTATTTTAGGCCACTTTTATTCCGCTCTTACAATCATTGCATGGACAAGTGATGGTACAAAGTCACTCGCACGGGTGTATGTACGCCGAGGGATGGAATTCGCGATGGAAAAATCATATTACTTGACCGGGATTCGAGGTTTAAATTCAAGAGATATTGGGAGACCCGAGTTCGAATCCCAATCAAGTCAAATGATTTCTTTATTGCGAATTTCATCCCTTGATACTTTTATCCCAACCATTGGGCTCGGATATCGGTATACTTATGATTCAAAATATATGCTAAAACATATAGATGGAAAATTAATTTTTCCAAGAGTAGAGATAACATTGAATTTGCTCCATATTTTCGCCATTGATGTTGTCGTATTCCTGAGAGTCAAATTTATTTGAAAAGGTAATTATTCAAAGAGGGATAGTTTGTCCATTTTGGTTACCGTCATGAAAATTGGACGTAATGGACATTGATCGCGGCGGGATGCAAATCTTGAATACAACTCAAATAAATATCCTTCATAGCTTTTAATTCCATGCACTAAGACAAAAAAATGCTCACGTTCACCTCTTCTCCCACCTCGTGATGGATTGCAGAAATGCATCGTGAATCACCCCATATTTCGTCTCTGTAATTTTTACGTTGATTTTTATTTTCATCCTTAGTTTAAGATTTTTGCAACTGCCACGATGAATGAAAAGGAAGGTGTGGAAAATTTCCCGGTAAATATTTCCTCGAACAAAAATCGAAACATTTGCCGTCTTCATAATGAATTTAAGGGCGCTATTCCTAACGTGCGATTTTTCCTCGCCACTTTTGACTGATCACAATGGTACAAGATAGACATTTCCAATAGGTACAATATAATTGCCTTCGATTAGAATGGTGGAATACCCACTGTTCCGAAAAATATTATCCCAGCCATTGGCCCTAGCAACCCCTTTTACCACCGGTAATTGGAAATTTACACAAGTCTTAGGTAAGGCTTCTAGAGGGATAATAAATCTTGAATAATTAATTTTGCCTTTGATCAAAAGCCTAGGGTGAGTCAAAGTAAATAGATTACTTCTCTCCCACTTGTGTCCAATATTTTATTTTCTCCTTTTTTATACTCAATTCTCTAACTACTAGATGCTTATACTTTTTTCGTTGTGTCTCTCCGTATCTCCGTCTCCAACCAGAGACGTCGAAGGCTTCTATTATTAGATACGACATGGAAATACTACTAATACATGCCAATCTGTGCCTTGTTTCAAAAGAAAATTATTTTACATTTTCGAGAAACTTCCAACTAAGAAAGTGACAATAGATAACTGTTGTGCATCTGAAAGCATTATGGTATTCAATCTGTCACCGTGCATGTAGTGTCTTAAAATTATTTCATTTTAAACATAATCTGTGCCTTGTAATTATTTTACATTTATTTTGTCTTAAGTGAAAATTATTTACATGTGCTCAAAAGTATGAGACGATGTTAAAAATTTGCCAATTTAGATCAAAATTTCAAAAGATAATCCTTTAATTCCACATTTCCGATGACTTTCAACTAAAAGTGTGAAAAAGATAAATGTTGTACATTTGAAATTAGTAGGATATTCCATCCGTTTCTGAGCAAATTGCGTATCATGTAATTATCATTATTTTTTCCTATGAAAACATTGTGTGTCCTGTCATAATTATTATTCTTTATATTTTTTAATTGTATCTTAAGTAAACATTAATTTACGTACCAAAAATGTCTGAAAGGCCAATGGATAGGTCTACGATAATAAACGTTATATTATTATAACTATTTAGTAATCACTTTAATCGGATATCCAAGATACATATCAACTGAATATGCAGCTCCATAAAAATGCTTAAGTTACTGAAGACAATGTGTAAAACTAAATAAAAACGCGATTTCGTACCGACTTCACGGAACTTTGTCGGATCAACGGCTGTTCCGCGTGGCACCTCAAGGGACAAACGTTGCTATTTTTCGTCGTGGCATGCATTTTCAAACAAACGTCGCATGAATTTTCTGAACTGAATTTCCGTTCACCACACAGGTTCTCCGAGAGTTTTCTATCAGTTGATGAATTTAAAAGAATATTAGATTATTATAGGTAACAACTCCAATGATAACGGCGAATGAAAGTATACTTTGAAGATAATGCTGGATCATTTTGCTTGATCATGCACTTCTCACGCATCCAAACGCCGTCCGCTCCGTCGAATAAATTGTGGAAGTTAAAATGTCAAAAAATTGACCTAAAGGATACATAAAAACAGTATGATTTTTTATGATGCTGAGGTGAACTATCATTTAAGGAATTAAAATTGTTTTCCGAGCTTGGGTAGCTATTATATGTTCATATATGTATACATAAAAAACATCGCCAGACTTTCCTAAGCTGAAATCCCGTTCACAAAATCTAAAATAATCAGAAAGTTATCTATCAGTTGATGAATGCAGAACAAAACAAAGTATAATAATAGTATCCGAAGACAGCATTCAACATAATTTTGTTGGGTTATTTATTGAAAACATTCTTTCATGCACCAGACTCACGGCATCCATGGCGAAGGTCTTAGCTGTTTGTGAAAAAAGTAAACATCGCTCGTCATTGGCTGCCTGAATTTCCAATAACTGTCCCGGAAGATAGTAATAGCGTTACAGAACCGACGCCTTAAATTTCTGCACCGCATTCAGAATCCCTTCCG
Organism: Ceriagrion tenellum; assembly: GCA_963169105.1. Classification (NCBI taxonomy): domain Eukaryota; kingdom Metazoa; phylum Arthropoda; class Insecta; order Odonata; family Coenagrionidae; genus Ceriagrion; species Ceriagrion tenellum. Next base: position 84,183,564 of record OY720641.1, on the reverse strand, counting down.
ACGTTATTCTGGAGGAAGCAGATTCTATTCTATTCTATTCGCAGATTTTTCCCACTTTATGTGTGGGTGTTTTCCTGCAGTGGGTTTTTTCGTCATGGATATTCCCTTTCTTACTTCCTTACATTTTTCTCAAAAATGTATATATATTTCTTCACACTAATTTCAAGTATTTATCTGACGAAGGGTTAGATGGAGGACGGGACTGCTTTAGTCTCAATCTCGCCCCAATAAAGACGCCTTATTATTATTATTTAGACAACCATACAATTGCCGCCTTACACGGTGCAATTTTCCTCATGAAAGAGTTCACACATTCGTTCGTTCCATAAGATGTACCGTGTAAAGCGGCCTTAACGAAACAAAGGTTCTTATCCCGCGCGCAACACGTTAGTGGATCTCCTCTTCTGTCAGACGGGTGAGCACCTGTTGCGCCGGAGACGTCGCGGGACAACTGTGAAGGGCGGCGCATGACGAAACGACGTGCGAGAGGTTAGGGGGGGTAGATGTAAGGGGTGGGTGTGGGAGGATTGAGAGGAAAAAGGGAGAGAGCGGGGGTTGTTGGGGGCGGGGGGAAGGAGGAGGGTGGTCGCTACAGCCGGATCAAGGGCCACGGTCCCCGGCGGATGCGTGGGGGGAAGAGTGAGGGGGCGGTTGAGACGGGAGAAGAGGAGAAGCACCGGGAAAGGGGTAATTAGGAGGCTTGAGACGAACAAGGGAAGGGCGCCAAGGTCTCGCGAGGCTCACCTCGGGAGCGCTAGGCTCTTTAAGGAGGATCGCCTTTCCTTGTGGTTGCCTTAGACTTCAGGCATTATTATCGTGGGGTATTCACCCTGTGTAGTCTGGGTAGTGGAAGAGTTAGGAAGAGATTACGTCAAGAATAGCTATGGGAAAGGAAGCTTTAAAAAAGAAATGTATTATACAGCGGTATGGATCTAGAACTGAGGAGGAGACTGGTGAAATATTATGTGAGGAGTGTTATGCTGTACGGATGTGAAACGTGGACCTGAAAGATAGGATCAGTAATTTTTATAAGTGGATGTGGGTAGAGAGAGTGAAATGGGTGGATAGATTAAGAAATGAGGAGGTGCTGAGAAGAGTTAGGGAGGAAAGATCACTACTGAAAACAATACAGAAGAGAAAGGGAAACTGGATCGGACATATTTTAAGAGGGAATGGGATATTCAACACAACAGTCGAGGGAACAGTGGAGGGAGAAAGGAGAGGAGGAAGAAGAAGGCTGAAAATCACAGAGGAAGTGAAGATAAAAAGAAGTTACAAGGAAAACAAAGGAAAAGACCCGGGACAGGACGAATTGGAGACAGCTTCGGTGTTTGGGACCTGCCAGAAGGCAGAATGCCAGTGGATGATGAGTCTCACTGATTTCAGAAATTTGGCTCGCAGTCAGCGCTAGCCCAAGCTCTTTTACAAATATGAGCAAAATTATATCTGGCCGCCCCTGACAAAGCTTCAATTTACCAAGCATGACTTCTTAGGGTAGTTTGAGCGAAATATCATTTCACTTACAAATGAAATAATTCAGTCTCATTTTAATGAAAAATATCTCAACCTTCCAATGATACCAAAATATCATCCCCTTACCGAAATACTTTCCGGGATATATACCAGCCATTTTACATGGGAAATGGTACGTTTATGCGCTCCAGAGAGACATTTAAAAAATGAGGAATTTCTAACACCTAGATATCGTCAAAAAACTAACAGCGTGTAGTTTATGTTTTCTCAACATTTTTGAAAATAAATCATATTGTCACCGTGTTAATTTTTCCAGAATCACAAAAAAACCTTCCGTTGCGAAGGAGTTTTAAACGAACCGCGCGAAAAAATTGTCAAATTTAAGAGTTATATGGATATTTTCATTCAACTACTCATAATTTCAGTCATATAAAACTATATTTTGTACCGCTAATAATGAAATATTTAATTCATGCTTCCTGCAGCAGCTGAAATGAAAGCGTATCATTCGAATATGGTCTCCATTATGACTAGGGAACTATCTCGCTCAAACTACCTTAAGCCGTGCGTTAGCATAAGGAATCCTCGGATATCAGGACGATCCTCTTGGCGTAAAAACGCCCTTTCCCTTCAGAAACTCAATTTATAATCTATGAGTTATCCCCACGCTTTGAGTTTCACAGGGACAAGTGTTTCATGGTTTATTTTCATAATTCCTACCTATAGAGGGAGGGCGAGCTTTCAACCGTTAAAAATCTGGGAAGATTGCCATTTTGACCCTTTAAGATTAGAAAATTTCAAAATGCTGACATGATAGCCAATTTTCGTCAATATACTCGGATTCAGCGCACAAAATTACTCCAGAAATAGCCCATAGCATCAAAAAAGCATACCTTTGTTGATCAGTGTAATCAGAATATTTCGTATCTTAATTTTGGAATTAAATCGGTATCTCGATCAATCAGCGAAAACAGGATTTCTGTAAACTGAATAATTAAAAGTGTGTGACTTAGTATTGATTCACATAGTCAAGCCAGAACCACCCTACTGAGCAGTGGGAAGTTGGCTCTATTATGCTCCCCACTTCAACCAAGATAGGCTTTCCTCAGGGGGGCAAAATCCGCGATGGTGTTTTGACTAACTCATCCCTGCCGGAGAGGAGGCCAGAGTTGCGTATTTTTTCCATGCCCCGTTCTTCCCGTTCGACTGCGGTCATTGAGTGGGACGAGTGAGAGAGAGAGGGAAGCGACCTCCTCCCCCTTAAACTCTCTTCTTTTCTGTCCTTGCGTTTTTTCTACTTAACCCGATTTGTCTCCACCTTCCCCTTTGACGCCCTCGTTTCACCCCTCGCGGTTAGAGATTCTTTGGCTTCGTGTCGCCGCTTCCTGTCCCATGCGATGACGCCCACGCCGCCGCTTAGACTCATGGGAGTCGGGATGGGGTTGCTGCAGCGTTTACCACCCCCAAGACCCCCTACTCTGGCGGCCGTTCGCTATTAAAACTGCCCCGCTCTTGATGATAACGAATGTGTCTCGGATTGATAGCGGCACGTCGACCCGTTCGCACGTTGTTGCGTCTACACTTGGCGTGAGAAGCAACTGGAGACATAATAACTGTAATATCCAGCCATTTTCGGCTAGATTCCAAGCATTGGAGAGGCATTTTACAGGCGTAGGAATACTCGTTGGCATCCCGCTTCTCAGGAGAGGATATCAAGCCAGTGGAGAAGGGCAGAGATGCTTTATTTTGAAAATTGCTTGTAAATAAAGTCGCTCTCGAAATTTTTTTCTGAGTTATACAAAGGAATGCTCGTTTAAATGTCGACTTCCCAAGACAAAATGTAGACTCTAATCGATTTTTCATTCAAACTCGTGAAAAAATAAGACCAATGGAGGACGGACCTTGATAAGACACAGAGGGCTTCATGTTTACATACTTAAATCACGATTTAAGTTTGGATTTACTGTGATTTTCAATGGTTGTTCCTCAATGTTTTAATCATGGCCATATCGTGAATTTGGGCGACTTTACACTGCTTATTTTAGATTCAAAATGACTCACATCGAGAAGGCAAATGACATCGATCCAAGATTCATTTCATTTTAAAGCAAAGAACTTTCCTTCCAATGAATGTATTACATGTCCTACCAATCACGCTCACTGTTAATGTGGAGCACGTCAAAATTAAGGTCTGTACTATTTCGACGGCTGCAGTCGCCGACAGTTTTTGCGGTAAGTTCTCTCTAAAGGTCCTTATCCGAGTCCTTCGGTAACTCTGCCTACAAATCCACGCTTAATTCGCCTACAGCTACCTCAATTTCTCCGCCTCAAGTTCCTACAAGTTTCGCTACGCCAATTACCTATTTCCATAATCCATTGGTTTCAGCCTCATTAGATTTGGCCATTTCTTTTCAGAAACTATATCTCAGATTAAGCTGCGCGTTTGAACTTGTTTTTCTTCAACTCCAGATTAAAACCGTATTCGGCACCTATCTTGAATTGTCCAGATGACTAAGTCGGTCGCCTTACCTGATAACAAACTCACCAAAAATAGTCCAAAGATAGTATAAATCCTTCTTTTACCACCGTTTAGAATTCAACATAGTAATAGGCCGCTTTATGAGCGAGTTTTAAAATCATTTTCTTCACTGAGGCATAGTCATACGCGCAAAAAAATGTCACCAATTTACATTTTTAGGAAGTTTTTCGCCACCTCTTTGTTTTTAAAATTAAGATTAAAAGTTTCATAATCTCTGCTGGGGGCTATCATCAGGAATCATGTGCAATCTGGTGTCAAACTTCCCCACAACTTTCCATTCTTCCTCTCCAGCATTCTTACATCAATATATCTTTCCTGGCGAGCTGTTGGCCATTGAATTCCAGCCCCTCTCGTCTCCTTTAAATTTCATTACTCTGCCGTTATTTTTTCGGAAGAGCTGTACCTATTTTCCACGTTATTTTTCTTTTAAATTCATCACGCAAAATAAATCGAAGAATTTTTTTAGGAAAGAGTACAGCCAAAAATGATAACATAAAAGTTTCTAGCCTTTTCTTTCTTGAACATCATCCAGTGGAGCCTCGAGAAGCTAAACATATAAGCAATGACCAAAACGTAACAACAAAAATAAAAAGAGTCCGAAAATTATGTATTCAGTTACATCCCTCACAAAGGGAAAATGATAAGCGTACATGACGTGGCGGCACGTACACTTATTTTGGTGATGGTTGGTGATGTATACCAAAGTTCGCCTCTATCGGAAAACGGTAATGGTCGACGAACGACATTTTTTCTTTTTCGGTTCTGTGTAGGCGCGCGCAGATATGACCCTTCTGTTTCCCTAGGTTCAAACTTCCCCCAACTTTCCTTTCTTCCTCTCCAACATTCTACCCAGCATCCTACTCTGAAACAGCCTCGGGACGCAAGCCTCTCGTGATACGGCCACCTTTCATTTGCACTTCCATCTCGAATTCTCTGCCAGCTATTTCGTTACTCTTTCCACAGCCTCTGACACTTCTTTCATCGTTTGCTGTTGTTACTATCCCCCTCAAACCCCCCATTCTTCGCCGCGCACACTTCTCAAAAGCATTCCAATCTACTTATCTCAGAATTGCGTGAATCATAGACCGCTCACCTATGAATACCTTACGCAGTTTTTCCTCATTCGTTCACTATCGCGTGGGAAATGCGGCCCACTCGTGACTTCTACTTCCTCTTTACCCAATCTGAGCATCCGTCCCTCACAATTTGTCACCTCACAATGTCAGCAATACTTTGTGAAGACAAAGTTTTCTGGCTGACCGCTACGTATCTGTTTTACGTTGACCAACATTTGGCACGTATCCATTGAAACAATCGAATAAATCGTCACGTGCTACAAAACATTACTATCTTTTGCTCCATAAATTTCTAGCGTGTCTGGTTTCACAAAAGGAGATAATCGTATATCAGACTTGTCTCATTAAATAGATTGGAATTCTCTTCCAGTACTTCTGATTATTTTTGAAAATTGTTCGTTTCCCTCACCGAAGCCCTCCCGTCGCGCTGGAATCCGTATAAATGTAATCGCTCGTGACTAAATGAGTAAGAACTGGCAGCACTGCGTACTTACGCTGTTGTTTCTGCGCAATTTATTCTAGAAATGCGAAGTTCATAGTTCGCCGCCACGTGTGGCTAGATTAGGTAATCCATGGGAGCAGTAATCCGCCTTGTTTCGTTAAGTCTGTAAGCTTTGCGCAGCTTTAAGCTGGAAGTTCGTAGCAAAGTATCCTTAGCGCTATTTTCAATGGAATGTTATTTCTGGCGCGAAAAGACGTTATTAGGTAAGTTGGGTTCAATGCGCTTAGAATGTAATCGTTTGAAAAATATTGGAGAAAAAACGTCTTAAGAAGGTATACCGTGTGTTTAAATTGGCTAGGATGACCAAAAGTCAATGGTTTGTGGCTTATCCCGACGTTAAAGGATTCATGGTTTGTTATGATATTTATTTATGGAAAAATAACTTTGCCTTTATGTGGTTTCTGAAGTTATTTGTCGTTTATCGCGTCAGAATATATTTCTTGCAATTCTTCACGTGATTAAGATAGCTAGAAGAATGGTGTAGGTGCCCCAAGCTTAGATACCAAACTGACTAGAGTTATACTCTCTTTCACTAATCAGATGAAATAAGATTTTTTGACACTAGGACTGATAGGTTCAAATTATCCTCTTTCCCCTTCAACAATCCGTGATAACAAAAGAACCGTGACACAGCGCCATAAATTTACGTGCCAAATAAGCATGCATAATTCAAACTTTCCAATTACCAATCAATCATATTTTAATCAATGCATCAAATATTTACGTGATGTTTTGCGCAAAACACTGTCACGGTCAGATTATAAAAGTAAAGCAAAATATCAACAACTTGTGGGCAGCATTAGCGTTTGATAACAATCGTACACAGCGTAGAGATCACATTATATTCATGTCACTATTAATTATTCTCGATAATATTGAAAGAGAAAAAAGTTTCTCCTACCTGAAAGCTGCTGGAAGGGGAAAAACCACAGGGCTGTCTATGTCTTCATGATCGGTGGCGTACATATCATACGTCTATTGCTGTTCGCTAGTGACAACAGTAGCATACAGTAATTACATTAGCAACTACTATACTAATGTACTACTATAATTACTGATCAGTAATTGTCACATGCAAAACCTGGTCCCAGTCCTAAAAAATGTATCTGAAGATGATTCCACCACATTCTACCGTCTATCAAGCGTCGCAAAGGTATGAAATCATGGAAATTGTTGCAAATATATTCCAATAAATCATCGAGATGGTCGTCTGGTACTTCCAGTCCGCAGCCATTTGTAAACAATTAGGAGCAGACCTCCTAATAGAATCATTATCCATAGTAATCTTCAATTAATAGCTCTCCTTCGACTCCTAATAGGAGGAGAGTTTGTCTCTCGAACTGAAATCTCTCCTCAAGGTGAGTAAGGAGGTGAAGGTCAACTTCGAGGAGGATCTGACGATACGGGCCGCTTAGCTTCTCCATTGAACCACATAGGAGGAAAGAAGAAGCGAAAATCGTTACTTCCCGCTTCTCCCGGTAACACGTGCGGCCCTTTTGGAACAAGTGGCTAAAGCGTTTAACGCTTCAAAGCGGAAGGACAGCACATTATTACGTTGCGACGAAATCCGACCAATCGATCGACCAACTACCGAGCGGAAACGTAACGACCCCAGCGGGAATAAAAAGTAATATACATCTCAATCACGTTTGGACAAGTAATCCCATAAGTAACCGGCGAAGGAGTCAGCGGATGCAGCAATACACCAGGAAATTCGCGCGGAAAAAAAGAATCTTTTTCTTTCCCCAATCGAAATTATATGAAACAGGTGAAGGAGCGGTGGACTAGGGCATTCAACATACTTAGAGGCCGTTCAAGTATTACGTTAGACGATTTTTGCCATTTATGACATCCCCCACCCCCCATGTAAGACAATGTAAGATTTTCAATCTTACAATGCTTACAATCAATACAATCTTTCAATCTTTTCAGCTCCCCAACCACAGCATCAGTTTAGGTTAATCAGCCGTCAACAGAGACTTCTACATCAGCACACTATCCCAAGATCCGTTTTAATGATATGCGCCCAGGGGTGTTGACACACCAGCAGTTAAATAAAAGACCAAGGCCGAGATCCGTGATCCAACTGTTTTAAATCAACGCAGTTCGTTAATTATGATCACTAATCCATGCGCTTTAAGATAATTATGATAAAGCCTGAACAATGCGGTAATTACAGGATCTGGCCGAGAGATGTATATCATAAACCCCGACACATTCGCTGAAAAAAACTCTGATTTCGTATATACGATGTAATCAAACGACATGGATGCGGTAAAAATAATACTTTATATAAACTTCATAATATTTATCAAATAACTTTATACTTAAGCATTACGTAAGACTTTTTCGGGGGTAGGGGTTTGGTTTCATCTTAGAATGTATTATGAAGAGGGGGGCAGGGGGTCTGGAACCAATTTACGTAAGATTTTTGTCCGTCTTGAAACGCTGTATCGTTTGCAAATACCCTGTGTTCTTTCTAAATATCCTGCGATTGTTCACAACTTCATCAGCTATGGTGCTGTTTCACTCTCAATGTTAATGAATGTGGTACTGCAACACTGCATTATTATACGATATCCAGTGCTCAAATCTGTACGATGGCTTATATGGAAAGATGACATAGCAGAAAGCGAGCATTAAACGAAGTGTAGATAAAAATACCTAAATAATTCAACTGGATCGGGAATCGAACCCGGACCTCCCGATTTCGCGTCAGTGGCTCAGACCACTAAGCTATCTAGTATACTAAGAAACCACTGGAATCGGCGGGGGGTTTATATATTTACGAATATATACATTTGACGTCCACCCTAAGAAGCCATAGAATTGCGTTGAGGAGGGTCAATCAGGGTGACAACGGTCGCCCGGACGAGTTCCCGCCCCAATTTATGGCTCTCGCGGACGTCTCCGTCGGACGTTGGATATTTTTTTGGTGTCTGGGTCGCGACCAGTCGAAATGGGACGGAGAAAGAGAGTGCATTCCATATCCCACCGATCGAAAATTAGGATCTGAATTGACCTAAGGTGATTGTGTTTTTTTTTCAAAAAAAAAATCGATTTTCGTACGTAAAGGCTGATCTGTTTTTTCGAATTTCGTATTTATTATAAATAAGTTGAGGCTCATCCTGGTTGCTTTATTCTGGGTTACAATTCTACAGCCTCATAATACATTACATATTCTGGAACTTAACACATTTTTCTTCATCGCTTGAATTCAATATTACGAATAGTTTCTTCCTTTACCATTTACAACTCCACAAATCTCGCTCGCAGAAGTACTCGGTAGAGTCGATCTAACAAAAATCCATTTGCAACCAAAAGACAGCTAGATGCGAAATCTATCCCATTATTCTTCTGTTTCAAATTTCCTGCATGACTTTTAATTTTTATTGCCTGTAGCGGGCCTTGTATCATAATTTCATTCACTGTGTAATCTCCCATCGGCACAATGCCAGTTTCCTCATACCCAAGTAAAATATTCAGCTTTGCTCCAGTTCTAGGAATCTCACATAATAAATCACGGTCATCAAGATGATTTACAGCGGTATCACTTATTAAACCAGCTTCATCAGTTATAAGCATTGATACTATTCGACTTTTTACCAATTCAGCGATGAAAATTCCTTCTACTGAAAAACTAAAGTCGGGCGTCATTTTAATCCCATAGTTATACTTCTTGTTTTTTTTCTTTTTGAATAAGAGGAAGTTCAATAATTAAGCGTGCAAGAATAAGTTCATACTCTGCAAGCCCATGATTAGTTCTTAATTCAACCTTAACTGCTTCGGAGCCTTAGTGCTTCCAAATAATAACTCGATAATTGGTGAAATCTCCAATTTTCCAACCAAAATTATTGACGGAAATGATACCGCGTGGGTTTTTAATGTATTTTATCGTTAATTAGCTTATACGGAAAAAGGAGTAATCCCTCTATAATACGTGCTTACGTCAATACCGGTATAGGCATACCCTAATAATGTGATTAGGTCATAACGTATTTCGATATGCATTGCAATGAGGGTATAAATTGCCAGAGTGCCAAGGAGTTTTTACCTGAATGCTGTCTAGATCGATTTGGCTGGACCCACGATAAGATTGTACTAACTAGCCTTTTTGGGAATGCGTTGGTGATTTAAAAAATTGAAATGTTTAATTGGTACCTGATTATTGAAATTTGACCCCTCCAACCGTTCGTGTATTGAGAGAGTCCAGTCAAAATGATAATAAACAACTCTAAGCCGTTGATGGGTAAAAGCGTATAAGGCGCAGATTTGTTGTAAAAAGAGCGATTTTCTCAGCATGAGGAAACAATAGCTATGCCGTCCTTAGTTCATTATCGCATGATGGCTCAAAGAAAGCAGTAACTCCTCAATATATCAACAACTAAGACAACAGAAATATGTCAGCAACTAAGACAACAATAAGTAACAACTAAGGTTATCCGCCATTTTATTGTAATTTTATTTCCGGCATCCTTAACATACATATTATAAAATGCGCATATTACATCGAATTTCCACAAAAATCATGCATTGCTTATGTAGAAAATGGTTTTCAGGTTTTCCGTAAATGAGGCACCCATTCTCCTCTTTAAGTACTCACAATTTCGAGAAGTAGTATCGAACAAAAGTTTGCGAAAACAGGAAAACTCTGATAGGTGAAACACATTTGAATTGTCTGGTCTCAGTTTACGGCCCAACCACGTTAAGACAAAGATTTTATTCGGGGGTAAGGTAGACCTTATTATCCCTGAAAAAGAGGATAGTCAGGTTAAAAAAATGACAACATGAAAGGGCTCATATCCACATAATAATATGAATCGTAAAAATGTTGCTATATGTTTTCTAATTTTTGCAGATGGTTCTCCGATTCGTAATAGAATTCGGTTTATGCAAGCCTGCTACAGCCGTATCGCATCGTATAACGTAAGACCTTGACACCAAGAGAAACACAAAGGCCATTCCCGATGTGGGATACAAAGCAGTGACCTTCGGGTTGCCATGACGACGCGTCGCCATTCAGGCGCCCGAGGCAAATGGAATTGGGAAACATTTTTCCTTCAGAAATTCTATACAATATATATCGTAAAATATAAAAGCAAAATCTTTTATATGTTAAATATATAATCCATGAGAATCCATATGTGATAATCTTCAAGTCCTTAATGATTACATTTATAGATAGCCTACAATCTAAAAACAACACGTGGTCCAAAGCAGCATCTCGATGCCTTGATGACACTGTACGGTATCGCTGATCTGATACACACGTGTTTGAACAGCAAGGATAAAACAAACTTATTCATCGCCCTCCAAAAATGAAAATATAAACGATCATTTCCATCAAATGAGGATAAATCTCTTCATATCCATATGAAAATGCTTTACGTGACCTCACCCGCCGTATCCTCGATGGTGCAGTGTTTCGACGCCAATTGATGAGCATAATTTTTATCACGGAATATTTTCATAAAAATTACTCTTTTCGGCTAAATATCGATATGTATCGATATTTATCGATATTATCGATATTTAGTGTAGTGCCTTCCGAAGGAACCTAAGGACGTTTCAAATTTTGACTCAAAATTGCGATTTTTCTCCCGGTCGGAGTGAAGCAGAGAAAGGGAAAAAACAAGAGCATGCCCTAGAGAAACGAGTAGGTACGTAGGGCAGCTTCAGCCGCGGGGCCAAAACCCCTAACGACGCCATATTGCTCGACGTAATTTCCGGACGCCGAGAAGCAAGTAATCTTCGTGCGGGGGGGGGAACGAAATGTCACGCGGGAAGCGAGTGGGGTGGCGGAGGGGAGGAAATGCGACGCTCGTTAAGCAACAGGTATGCTTTTTTCGCACTCTTGCGCCGCCTCGCGAATTCAGGCGCCTTACGAGGTGTTCGGTCACGGCAGGTGGTCTGGAGGCGGGAAGTCTTTTCATTTCCTGCTCTTCCCCCCCCCCCCCCCCAACAGGCAGTTCACTCCTTCTCTAGGGGGAAAATGTTTCGAATGTACTTTTCCTGTAGATCCAAACCCACTCTGGGAGTTAGATTTCAACGCAGGTCTTCGCTTAAGCAAAACTTTTTCATAAGAAGTAACATAAGGCGTCACTTAAAATTAAATCGCCGATGAAAATTAAACTTTTACTATTTTCACACTTTTATTTATTCATCGACCAGGTTTCAACACAGTGTCATTATCATTGCGATAATGACCTTCTGTGATGTTTGTAAATGTTTAATTGTTCATCATAGACAATACTGTTTAATACTCTCTGCATCAATTTTATGTTAAAATGCTAAAAACAATATTATTTAAATATCCCCAAAACTCTGCTCGACACAGTTAAACTGTATTACATATGAGGATTAATTTTTGCTATTGTAGTACGAATTTAGCGAAAGAACTTTGTTTTATTAAGGTTTTCGTCCAATAATCTCTTAAATCAGTTGAAAATGGAAAATGCCTTTTTAGTAAGGAACTAATATTAGATACAAATTTTAAAGCCATTCAAATAGCTGAATAGGTTTACCACATCACAGATTATACATAGGGTGGACTAAGGAGTCGATTACACTTAGACTAGAAAAGTATTGAGAAAAAATTGGAGGCCATTTAATAATTTATTCTATCGGAACATAACTAGGATTCTAGAAATCATCGTATCTGAGAAATATATGAAAGTGAAGGCCGATAATATCCTAGTAATGACAATAGAAAGCATTGCTCAAAAAATATAATTAGCAAGGATTAGACGTATGTGTTATTAAATGGAAAGTATTGCAGTGGTGCAAACGTCACTAGACGTTCCTGTATTTGGAATTTTTTGCATACAAACAAAAGAAAATGAAAAATATTCGCCATTGTAGTAGATGATGTGGGCATGATAAATGGCCCACTACCAGCTATTCGATTGGTTACAGTTAACGTATTGCCAGTCAAATATAAAAACAAAGTAGAGATCACTCGCTGACATTGCCCAAGGCGTAATATTATCTATGAAAGCTTGATTACTGCTGAAAAACCGGAAGGAACGGTTGTAAATAAGGTTAAATGTATAAAACCGCCGAAGTTCAACGATCGGAATATACGGATAGGGCCTTTCCTTGCGTGTAAATAATTTAAGATACATCCAGGACCCTTTTTAAAACATAAATTTCAAGAGATTACATTGTAAGAACCAATGAATCATGTAATATTATCATTTTTCCTTCTCTTCAGTCGGTTAAGGGGGGTGATTGCTTCTTTTTCCGGATATTGCTGAAGAGTAAACTTTTACTAGCTAGATTAATTCAATGGCGAATACTCACATTCTGAAGAAATTGGAGATTTTGTTGGAAAATTTATTGTTACTTAATTTTCGCCCGTAATATTTCTTCCGAAAATCTCATCGCTGAGAACAACTCATATGCAAGGTTAATCATTGTGGTTTATTAATTTAACATTATCTCACTGAACAGTCAAATTTAAGCTGTTAAATCCACAGCTCTATACCAAAACCTCCAATGCCAGCAGATGAAATGAAAGCATTACGAGTGTTTTAATGTAAAAAGGAGATATCCTCAGACATATACAGAAGATAATTTTACGCTCAAATGAGATTTGTCGACCAAGCATGGGGAAGTCACAGTCTCGCTTAGCATGGAATTCTTTTTTGACGTTCCTCACTTATTTAAGGTAGTAGGTATGAGCGAGATAGTTCCCTAGTCATAATAGAGGCGATCTTCAAATTATACGTTTTCATTTCAGCAGCTTCAGGAAGAATTAATAAAATACTGTATTAAAAATGGTGCGATAATATACACTGATATGACTGAAATTCTATGTAATGAAGCAAAAAATATCAACATAAGTTTTCACTTTGACTAATTTTTTCCAGCGGTACTTTTAAAACTCCTTCACAACGGAAGGTTTTTCTTGATCATGCAGCAATTACTGCGGTGACAATGTGATTAACTTTCAAAAATAGATGAGAAAACATTCAAACTACACACTGTTAGTTTTTTTTTAAATCTAGGAGTTAGAAATTCCTCATTTTTTTAAAATAAGGTCTCCCTCGAGTGCATACACGTACCGTTTCCCATGTTAAAGATCTAGTATTTTTCGTCAAAAATCTCGGAAAGCAGTTCGGTAAGGCCTGACATTCTGGTATCTTTGGAAGATAAGGATATTTTTCTTTACAATGAGACCAAATTCAATGATTTATAGGTGAAATGATATTTCGCTCAAACTACCCTACGAGAATCGACGAAGAGTAAAAATGCGTTACATCAAACACGACTCGGTGTCGCGTTACACGGACCGAAGGAGCGAAGTTCCTCCGGGTCCGCTCGTGGTGTCCGGCGCGGGAGAGGAATGTGGCGGAAACTAGGCAAGGGAGGGGCGGGATGTCACTCGAATGGGCGCGGGGGCGGAAGTGTGTCCCGATTCACTCGCCCTGCCCCTCTTTCGCCTCCCGATTTTCCCCACGAGGCGACCTTGAGGCCATTCGCCACGGGCGGAGGGGGGCCGCCATACAATCGCAACCGGTAACACAGTGAGCCAAAGATGTTGAATAATGCATAGGAAAATTAATCGCCATGAAGGTCTGCATTCAATAATTGCTAAGATCCAAGCTGGATGTTGTGGAAATAGAGAAGAGCAAATTACTGAACATTGAAATTTTGCAGATAAATAAATACATTAAGGCATAGGTTTCGAAGTATTACATCACCAAGTCCTTACACATTACACGAGGTGGCACTTGCACTCATTTCTTAACCTAAATATGAGTTAACCCTCTAAACACCGATTTTTATCCGCCATGTGTAGTCATTTCTCATGTCACTCCACTCCTGGGAGAATCAGGAACTAAAAGTAGCGAATAAGAGATATATATTTTCGTTGCCAAGATGAAAAACTAATGTCACAAAGGCTTTTAGACATAAAGAAACCAAATAAGAGACAAGAAAAAACTCTTCTATATGTTACCTCTATGCCATTCAGCGTGAAAGAGGGTTAATACATCGAAATCTAGGTCGTCATAAATTCATGCAGGAGAAAATTACGATTCACTGGCTCACTCACTGTGTTAATTTTTGGGTATGCCACTGAATATATATCTAGTTTCTTTATGTCAGCCATAAATGTTTGAAATACAACAAAATATTTCGGGAATAAATTACTAACACTTATACCCAGGAAAAAACTACGAAAATTCAGCAGACTGTTTTATATCTACTTTTCTTGTGTTGCATTTACATTTGAGGGACATTAGTTGGATTCTTTTTTTCTAATTTAACGAAATGGGTGGATGGTTAATATCTTTCAAAAGACCATAGCCGCCAGCATTAAAAATACAGAGCGTAAAAACCCGGATACGCAATGTTTTTCGTCATAGCCAGGAAATAGAAATCACTAACAAGTTTCATTAAACTTCCCGGATTAATCATCAAACGAGTCTATTTAAGATAGAGGGAAGTATTAGCAGTAATATTTCATCAAAAAGATACATGGTCGGGGTTGGCAACCAGAGGATATCTGTTTGAGCCACGTTATCGTCCTTAGAGGTGGGGGTAATCGCGTGATTAGTGAGAAAGAAGTAATAGATTCGTATAGGAGAGATGACGAAAATAAAACAGGTGGGAGGGCAGGTATATGACAAATTTTCAGGAAAATCACGCTCAGCCGCTCTCTTTTGTTTTTTTCCACCTCTCCTCTCTCATTCAACGGCCGAATCGGCGGATCACATGACGGGATACCGGAGCATGGGAATTCGTTCATCGTCCGCGCCACTGTTTTTCGTCACCGCTGGGCATCTGGCGGAAGGACTTGCATAGGTCTCTTTATCGACCCAGCCGAGCGTGGAGCCGCATTCAAAAGTCTCGAGAATTAATGCTCCTCTTCCGCTGAAGTTCTGCGAAATAGCAATGGCGTCGAGAGGTTGACGACTCGATATGGAGTTGGAAAACAATTGTCTAAAGTTTGCGCATTTTTAATAGTATTCTATCAGTTATAGTAGGTGTTGTTGAATATCAGAGAATCTCCTCCCGGTTTTCTACACTTTCAGGGGCCTATCTCGCTCTCGTATATCCTTTTTCGCCGCAGCATACGATCTACCCTTCTTCATCCCGTCCATAAAACCTATCCTCCTTCTTCCTCTTTCCCGCTTGCCCAACATCCTTCCCTCTACCACATTCTTGAGCAACCCATCCCCCCTAATTACATCCTCCAGCCACCTACTCTGCCGATCTCGAATTTCATTAAGAAGTTTCCTTTCCTCGCCCACCTTCTCAAGCACCTCCCCGGTAGTCTTCCTCTCCGTCCACCTCACCTTCCCCATCCTTCTCCACACCCACATCTTAAATGCCTGCAGCATATTCTCGTCCTACTTTCTGAGGGTCCAAGTTTCTGCCCCATACAACGCAACGCTCCATATCAGGCTCTTCACCAGCCTGTTCTTCACATCCTTACCCAATATCCCCGTAACCCTTCTATTGCGCCATTCTCTTCCGTATGTCACTTGAACTTTAATCACCAGCCTCGTTTTCTTTGTCCAAGAGAATCTCATTACTTCGGTTTTATTATGCTTTATCTTCATAATTGGAGCATAAAAATATATTTGAAGGAAAAACACATCAAATTGGTTTATTCATGTGAGGCACAATATGCAGTGTATAGATAGATGATATTCCGCGATGAATCAATGGTGGATCGGGTGGATAAGAGTGCTGAATTCGCAATCTATGGACTATAGTTCTAGTCCTGGAAACTCGGAGGCTGGGCGCTAGACTTAGTTTGCTTGAAAATTTCAGAACAAGCGTGTTTCAGGGCTACACTGAGAGTATCATAGTGACGCCACACTACATCTCTAGGTCCGAAAGATGCGATAAATAAGAGAGATACATTTCCGCACAGATAGATACAAAAATTCGTTCTTTTCACGCATAATATGCGACGATAATAATACCCAAGCTCCACTTAAAACGCACTCATAATATGTTTCACCATTTCACCTCCCAAAACCTCATACTTCACACCTTTACACAACAGGTATCCTAACATCCTCTGCCCAACGCCCGTCGACGACTCGCACGGTAATATGTAGATGAATCCTGATAGCGCAAGACAGTTTTCGATGGAATTCGGAGATGTGTAGAGCACACCAGGCTCAGCCCTCATGAAGGATGGGCGTCGAAGCTTGGACGCATTGGCGTTTACCGTAAAGAGTAGACTAAGGCCGGCGCCGGGATTCTCTCCAACCTCCTTTCAATCCCAATCCACGAATCCCAACCTGCGAAAATCACCCCTGCTGTCGGTAGCCTCCCCAATTGACTAACCAACCAGCGATGAATGAACTATTTACACACATCTATCTTCCTTCATTAATGAATCAATTCCTCTCCAGTTTACGTCAGGTACTATTCTCTACAGGTCAGGTTCTCAGTTTTTGTTGTGGTCGTTTATTGTGCGCGAAAAGAACGAGTGTTTGTACCTATCTGTTCGTCAATGTATTTCTCTTATTTTATCGTTTCTGTCAGACCAAGAGATGTAGCGTGGCGTCATGATAATATTCCCTGTTTCGCTCTGAAAAATATCTGTCCTGAATTTCTCAAGCAACCTTAACCTAGCGAGTAGCCTCCGAGTCTCTAGGGGCTCCCACTTTAATCTCTCTAAAAGTTGTGAGACACTATATGTTCGCTCGTAGCAGTTTTAACGAAGCGTGCTGCTTATCATTGTATTTTATTTTGTATTTATTAATTATTTTGTTAAATTTTGATGATCAGGGTCCCAAATGCTCGCTGCGTATTCGAGGTGTGGCCTAACCAGAGCGAAATAGCATCTCTCTCGTACTTTTTCATCCGAGGACCTTCCTATTTTACGCTTAACAAAACCTTGTTTCTTTTATGTTGTGCCGCATATGTTTTCCACGTGTGTTCCCCACGATATATCAGAAGTTAAGGTAATTCCAAGGTATTTTACTGTACCTGAAGATTTTATTTTTACTCCACCCACAGTATAGGGGTAGCATTTGTGTGATGACTTTCGCAGGAAGTGAACTGTGGTGCATTTACAGATATTTAAGTCAAACCCTCACTCCTGTCACCACGAATGAACTTTTTAAAGGTCCAATTACAGAACTTCTAAGTCCGCGTCTTCGCTCATTTCACGATTTAAATGAAATGAGACGTGCAAAATTCCAGAGAGGAAAAATCACTCACCTCGATCGCGACCCGAACCCGGATCCCTCGATTTTCGACCCAGTGCATTGGTGAAATAAGCTACTAAGGCGTCCTCTTCCCCTTGGATGTTTGTGTGCACCAAGGGACTACATGTTGCAAATTGTTTGGTATATTATGCATCGAGCAGGCCGAGTCTTGCACAAAGCCACACAGCCCGAGAGGTTAATTCCGAACTTAGAACACTGAGAGGTGTTCGCTATTTTGACCGATTGTGAGCACACCGGGACTAGCCACGGATAACTTTACGGGGTCACCCTCAATGTAAAAATGTGCGGAATTCCTAATTTCGTAATAATTCCTAAATTAATAATAGTTATAGATATAAGACTGCCATATAGGAGGATGCGAGACTTCCATTCGATACAGTGACTGATGGAAAGCATTTAGGAAAGTTAATATAGCTTTGACCATATAATCAGAAACGGTGAGCCATGATTACCTATACATTCTACGAATTTTATTGTGATTTACTGGCATTAGAGATTATGACTAGTGACCGCGATGCATGCATACATAAATGCCTATACAATGAGTAAAAAAGTGTTTGTCTGGCACATCCTTTCTTTCACGCTATGCTCTAGGCATAAGAGTAAATATCAACAAATATCTAACCCTTCCAATAAATTATCACCTGTATGACATCGGAGAACGTACAGATATACTACTTAAATCAATTATTTGTTTAATCTTAGGTTTTATATAAACGGAGTTCAAAATGTATAGTCAGTATTTGCGATAATTGATGGGTATTTAGTCAGGAAATAACATTAATTTATTGAAAAGGTAATATCGTGACAAGACATATGAAGCAAGGAAATATCTGTATACCATAGCCATCCAACCAACAGTGGGTTTCATGGTTAACTGTAAATCTCGCATAGTACGCGTTGTTCTGAGGTGATCCATTACTCTGTGTCGTCAGTGGGAAATTAGGAGCTGGAAAAGTCCACAATCTCGAGTTTCACGTTATCACTCGAATTCGACCCGCAACGTTTTTGTAAGCAAACCAAAGCTTACATTAACTAGGCTGCCGAGACACCAAAATAAGTTTTATGCAACCAGGAAAAATTGTACCAATGCGCACTTGGCATTATTTCTGCATGAGTCACTACACCCTGGATCAAGTAATATCTGGGTGGCCAATTCGATGATTCCAACAGGAGTTTCCGACACCTTATGGTATAAAATTGAAGCATTATTAGGGCACTTATAGATAAGCAGAAATAATGGAGTACGTATGTGTATCGATAGTCCAAGAGAATAGAAAAATTAAGACGATGAACGGTTTTGATAAGGCTCAACTTCAAGGAATTTCATTTCATAAAAATAAATAATCATGGTTTTTTCATACCATTAATTATCGATGAACCTATCGAATCGAATTGAATGAAATGTTTCTTCGCATCATCAAGTCGACAAAAGATGATTGCAAAAACCAAATATGCCATAATACACATGGGTTGCAATTTTATTTATATAAGACTGATCTCTAAGATTTTTATTTTTTATATAAGACTGATCTCTACTACTATGAAAATTCTAAAAGAAAGAGTTGAAAAAAAAATCACAGAACGCTGGCCAATAGTAAAATCTGCATTGCGTCACAAAGAGCGTAATGTTCCACGTTTCTGGATGATTTTACGAAAAGTAATACGCACAAAATAAGTAGTGTCATTGGGCGCTTGTGTCGACATAGATAACATAGATATATTTATTAGGCTGCAGTCACTTTGAAATAATAATAGAAGAAATAACTTCTTGTAAAATAAGATAGATCTTTAAAAATTCTAAAATGAAGACTAGAAATAATCACCGCACACTGGCCAATAGTAAAATTAGATTACTCTTGTTCGCACATGGTTCGCAAATATATTAAACTGGTAGTTTTTACGTCACACGCGTGGAAAAAATATTAAAATACGTTCAAAAAATTTAAGTTTATCAATATATATTGCAGAGTTAAATGAGGAAAATTATGGTATGATTAATTTTTCTGGAGGTCTTTACGTTCTTTTTTTATTCGCACCCAAACCCGAGTGGACATCATTTCTGTGCCGTCAGTAGTTACTTCTCATCGGAATGATAACCATATAAAAGGTCCTTCCACTTCATTAAGGAAAAAAGGAGGTCTACAAAAGCGTTCCTCAGCCACATAAGGGGAGTACGATACCTTTAAGCATAAAGAACTCGCAGAGATTGGCGTGATGTACTGCCAATTTCTTCATGAACTGCGACAGCAGGAAAACCTCGCCAGAGAGGATGAGGGCAAATTCTTCTGATCTTAGGCCAAGGGGCATTTATCCCCCGCATGATGCAGTCCACCCCCTCCATCCTATCCCCTACATCCCCCCCACAAACCACCACCCAAGTGACCCGCGACATACGAGGCTGGAAAAGGGACATCGCCGTGGGGGTAATGAGGGATGCAGGGGGGAGGGAGGTAGAGGGGGGGCGGTTAGTAGCGGGCAGGGCGATGAAGGAAACTCCCCCACTGCGGGTCCACTGGCTATTGGATGATTGGGTGATAATGAGGAGGGGAGTGCGCAGACTGGGAGGCTGGGGGGACGGGGGAGGAGGGTGGCGGGGAAGATGGGCGCAACGTGATGCACCAACGCCCCTCTCTCCTTCGCATGCGGGAGGCCCACACCTACAGGAAATGCTCGATCAGTTTGCTGCAATTTGCGCAGCTTCCAACTCCTATTCTCTCTATCTCTCGGCTCGTTCCTTCAAAAGCTGAGCTCTGAGCTCTTTACTTCCCTCCTACACTCTGTATTCTCTCGGCGAAACAACGACTACCTCCCGAACCCCCCTGCCGGCAACGGGGAAAATCAAAAGACTCGAACGGTATAAACTGCGCCTCTGCAAACACACGTAGCCACATAAACACTCCTCGACATCATAAGCTATACCCGTAAAACTGAAATTATGTTTGATTGAAGGCTATGACTCCCAAACCCTTGACGGATTCGAAGAAAATGTGGCACAAATGTTTCTTTGGACCTAGAATTAAAATACATTAGAAAGGCCCCAAGGCCTTCAGGGACCCCAGAAGTGCCGATCATTGGTTGTGGATTACTCCTATGAGAAAACAATTATTTCAGTCCAGAGGGGTCTCCTTTTTTGCTATTTTTAATAATAAGGACTTGAGATTTTTAGTTAGAATAATTGGGCAAATTAGGCTTTTAACTCTTGCATTCCGTTTTTGAACACTATCTCTTTATGTTTACAATGGGTGTTTTTGGATTCGACTTCGTCAATTTTTTCACTATTTAAAAATAGAAATTTTTTATGCTTCTGACAATTGCCAGGGCTATTGAATGGGAACGTACTTACGCCCGAGGAGCGTATTATGTGTCGGTTAAATTACCAACAATTACCAATTTTGTTAAATTACCAATATACCAGAAATTAAGCGATATTTTGGCTGGTTTATTTTGCATCCTGACCTCTTCATCTGTGGTAAATGACTAGCAGAGTATTCACATTCTTAAGGTAACGTAAGGAGGATTCTTGTAATCCTATGACACAGTATTTTCTTTTTCTGCCTTCAATTGTAATGTACGGGCACCACCTTCTAGCAATAACGTAATGGTCAATTCCTTCTTTTGTGATCATATATTGGGATAAATAATACTTTTTATTCATAAACCCCGATTAGATTTCCAGCAAAGAAAAAAAATATCGATGCCTAGAGGAAATAGCTGGGAATTTTATCAAACATGGATCGCCAAAGTTTTATTATTTTCATCACAAAAGTAAGCACACAAATCAACTCATGATGCATTCAAATTCAAAATAATCCATCCACGATGTTGAAAATTGCCCCAAGATAAAAATCCACGGCGACCGGCAGTCGAACTAAAGGACTTTTTCCGCGCCAGACCACTACGCTACCCACGCTTCCTTATTCTCTTGGCAATATTTTTTAAGGGTTCAAGGGAATTAGCCGCAATAATTAAAGGATGGCAACGCAAGAGAAAAAATTACTTCAAGAAAGGCAAAACCCGAGAGGTAAAATCCTTAAAAGAGAACATAACCCGCGCAAAACCATGAATAAGACATTTTTCATCTTCATAAAATATTTTTTCCAGGAAATTTTCAACGTATTTCATCGCCGTAATTTAACAAGGGCGAAAATCACCGTATTCCTTAAAGGTGGCTCGATAGACTTCACTTAGGTCATTCCTAAAAGTTGGTTTGCGATAAGGCTCAAATGAGAGCTGCCAGATTTTTTAAATAAAGCACTCTTGAGAAAATGCGTTGGATAGCTGGACTGATCGGTTGATTGGCTTAGTTTCAACTATGGGAAAACTCGTCGCGAAGGACAATGCACCTCTTCTTCGGTGGCTCTACAAACCATTACTAAATTTTAGCCTCTGACAGTATCCTCTACCATTTCTTCGTATCCTATGCAGACCGCCACCATTCACGGATTTCCAGGAGCCTGGTGTCGCTGTTCTCTAAGCCAATCCATCGAAGTTGAAAAGAGCTGTTGTCATTCCTATATATAAAAAAGGTGATCGGTTAATTATGCACAATTACCGGCCAAGTTCCTTGTTGTCTGTTTTTGCTTAAGTGTAAAAAAACTTGTTAAATGAGGTTACTGTCTTTCCTGGACAAATATGAATACTTCAGTAACAAACAGTTTGGGTTTCGGAGCGGGAAAGGAACAGAGGAAGCATTGGAAAATTTCATGATCCTCATCTATGAGGGCATTAACTGCAATCAACGCACAGCAAGCCTATAAGTTGATATTAAAAAAGCATTCGATACGTTAGATCATACGATCTTAATTGAAAAATTAATGAAAGTTGGAATTCGTGGTATTCCTCTAGAATTGTTTAAGAGCTACTTGTCGTTAGGCTCTCAGTGTGTAAGGGTTAACAATTGCTATAGTAACTCTGAATTTATTCGTTGTGGTGTTCCACAAGGCTCTGTACTGGGGCCTATTTTATTTTTAATTAATATTAATGACTTATGTGAGTACGCTTTCCAAGGACGACTGACTGCCTTTGCTGACGATCTAGCTATCGTCTGAAGGTGTGAGCTGGGAAGTTATACAACATAACATGCAATTTGATGTGAACACACTGAGCACTTGGTTTGTAACAAACAAACTTCAATTAAGTGACAATACTAAATTCCTTTGTTGTAATGTTTGCAATCGTTACAAAATCAAATGGAATGTGGTATATCACTCTTCGGAGTGTACACCAATTGCCTGCAAAAAATGTATCACAATAGAACGGGTCACTGACTTTAAGTATTTGAGGATTCACCTGGATCAACATTTGAAATGGGAACAACATATAAACACAATAAGAAATAGTCTAAACTTTTGTAAAACTAAACTATACTTTATTCGCAACAAATGTCCAATACATTTTTGAAAACCTCCTGTTATGCACTAGCATACTCTAAAATGAACTATGGATCATTATGTTGGGGAGGAGCCTATCAAAATTCTCTAAAAAGAGCGGAAAATCTACTTAAGGGTATGGTCCGAGTGATAGCCCGAAAAGGTCGTTTTGAACCGTCCTTCCCCATTTTCAAAACATTAGGACTTTTACCGCTAAGGCACATCTTTATATTCAAGGTCTTTAAATTAGTTTTTATTCGAAGTGGCAATTTGTCGTAAATATCTCAGAAACCACATTCCTATTCACTTAGAAATAATTCTCATTATGTTTTGCCGAAGCCCTGTCTTACTCTGTATAAACGATCTTTCATTTATATAGGGCCAAAGGCATTCAATATGTTACCTTCTCATGTCAAGAATGCAAAGATGTTAAGTGGATTTTTAAATTGACTAAAAACTTGGCTATTAAATATAGAAAATGTATGTTTCATTTTTTGTTTACTAAGTTATTGATTGTACTGGATACTGAATACTGAAATACATGTGTGTGGTTCTTAAGTTGTCTAGAAACATGGCCATTGTATATTGAAAACGTTTGTTTCTTTTGTCATAGTTAAATTCTTGATCGTACTGGTCACTGAATACTGTAATATATGTGTGTGATTCGTAAGTTGTTTAGAAACATGGCCATTGGATATGGAAAATGTTTGTTTCTTTCTTAGTTAAACTCTTTATTATACTGGCTATGGAATACTGAATTATAAGTGTGTGATTCACTATATTAATCGAATACAGAAAATGTAAACTGTTTCTTTCTTTCTTAAATAAGTTATTGATTGTACTGGTATTGAATATTGCATTAGATGTGAGTTATTATCGGTAAAGTATTGCATTATATCATTTTGATGGTATCCCCACCCACAGGCCAATTGCCTTGGGGGACACCTAGCTCCATTTTGTTTTGTATGCGCTTAAGAATATGTATATTTTTCCACGGAGCAAAAAATTTCAATTTCTGGGCCTTTCGCCGCCTCTTCTTCCTCTTTACTGTACTATCAATACTATAGATTTAATCTATGACGAAAGTAAGATGTAGACTATTTTTCTGGACGTTTAACATATTTTGCTAGATCGATAAGGAAATAGATTTCAGAGCCGATATATGTAAAATGTCATTTTTCTGCTTACAATAAGGGGTCATAATAGTCGCGATAGATCAATTCTAGGATACTTTGACCCTGACTAGGTAAAATAGGTTTCTGTACTTCGGCTAAATATCCTAATATCATTATTAGTTACTAACCTCGCATGTAATTTTCAGCACGATATAGCTCTGGCATGATTTAGTACCTAGTAGAACTATTTATCTGAAGCAGGAATTATTACCAGTAGTCGTATCTCAAGTAGTGTACTGCATGGTCACATGTTCGTCCATGTTGCACTCTCCTAGTTTCTGGTCTGATCGCGCACTGTTGTCCTGACTGCTTTTGGCTTGCGCCTAGCATTCCGGGGAACGTGCGCGGTTCTGATTTCAGCTGGGATGAGGGCTTCATACCTGGTGTTTAATCACCACGTGTCACACACCCTAGTGGTGGTTTGTACGGTATTTCGTAGATGTAGTTCGATGTAGATGTACTCTCTTGGTAATGTCGAAACATCCATTCTAAAAAAGACCCAGCCTGACGCCATCCATCCAATTTGACGCATGTTACTACAGCAAGTTCAGCATATCACTGAACCAGTAAGTATGATGCGCAGCCATCTATAATTATCACTATTATTTTCACGGATATTTCATTGCAGCAAATCGGTTTCAAGGCAAAGCAGCATTTCAAAGAGCCTGATGATTTATTTTATTATGATTTTGATAGCAGGAGATTCTCAGAACTGTGGCATTTTCTTGCACAAGGCTGCCATGATAAGGACGGACTGTCTTCTAGAAAATTACCTCTGCATCAATAAATTCCATCGATCTTACACGCCTTTTCCCATCGAGATCGTGACTTGCTCCACCTACGCCACCCAGTCCTTCCTTCCTCTTCACTACCTTCCCCGCAGAAGGTTCGAACGAAGTCTTCGAGACACATGGGATCACGTTGAGGTTGATACGCGAAAATCACTCCGCAGCATCAAGGCGTGACTTTCATTCACGTCTTCCTCTCTGTCAGGGGAAATGTGCTCCATCAGTGATGTACATACACTGTTTCTATCTGCCAGAGACAAAACCACCCGACAAGCTGGTCAGAGACTAATGGAAACCTATGTCACCAAACGCTGTGGACATATAATCATTACTGGGAATGGGACATTTCGGCGCAGCCGTTTGGGCGCGAGCCATGTTGATGCAGGGACGCTTGAGCACGAGCTGTATTGCTGCGAGCGGTTTGAGCGGAGGGACATTTGGGCGCAGAGACGTTTCGGCGCGAGACCAGTTAAATATTATGGATGAGGCTATGACGCTATGCTTCCGCGCGTTACCACTCGGCTGGTAACGATGCTTTTACGGTTAATCATCTCATCAGATACCCTAAAATGTGACATAGAGGAAATTAGCAGAGCTCATACACCCTCTCACTTAAAATTCCCAGTGATAAAAAAATTCAAATTTAAGTCATATTTTGTTTACTAAATTCCAACTGCTATCTATCCTTTGCTTATGAGGCACCAGTTTTCGGCTCCTTTTCAAAGGGATCATCGTAGGTCATTTTCAAGGCTATGGCTTCTTCTGTTTTTCTTGCTGCCGTCCGCGAAAATGGAACTACGCGAAAGACGGCACGAAAAACCTTCACTGCCGTTTCAACGACTCCGCGGAAACTTTCGAATACACTTTGATACTCTGATTGTATGTCATCCCGAGGAGAATTCATATTCAACTCGTTGAATTGGTTACTTTCAACTTTCGTACCCGATCAAATCGTGAAGAGAAAAATTATCAACTGCGAATCAATATCTGCCTCGCTTAGTTGAAGCCATTGGTCGGCAAACCGCGGCTCGCGAGCCTTTGGCCCCTTGAATGTGGTTCTTCAAAAAAACACCACGTGCAGGCGCGCACGTGCTAAATTTTATGAATAAATAAAATCGCTATTAAAGATGATATCATGTTTTATTCAACGTAGCTACAGTTTAGCTAAGACTTAAAACTTTAAGTAATGTTTATTAAGTTAATTTTTGGGAGCGTTGTGGAGTAAAAGAAAATGTAGTGTCGTGGATTGAGAAAGTTATGTTGAGATGGTTTGGACATATAGAGAGGAGACGAAACAAGTATACAAGACAAGTGTAGATGAGAAAGTTGGAAGGAGTGGACCTCAGCAAACGTACCTCAATCAGATTGAGGACGTTATTGCCAAAGTCCAACTTAGGAGTACCCTAATTACGTTAATAACAATGTACATACCTATTGGAGGAGAGAAGCTAGATGTAATAGAGGAATTTGCCTACATGGAAAGTAGAATAACAAGAGTTGGTAGAGGCCAGAAATAAATTGTGAGGAGGATACATCAGGCCAAAATTGCATTCCATCTAAGAAAGAACCTACTCACCAGCAAGAACATTAGTTTGAAAATAAGGAAACGGATGATGAAAGCATTTGTTTGGAGTGTGGCCCTATACGGGAGCGAAACATAGGTAATAAGAAAACAAGAGAGAAGGCGGCTGGAAGCCCTGGACATGTGGCTCTACAGAAGGATGTTGAAGCTCAGCTTAAGAGATAGAGTCACGAATGAAGAGGTACTGAGAATAGTTCAGGAAACCAGAACCCTGTGGAGGCATATCCAAACGAGAAGAGACAAACTCGTAGGGGACATTCTAAGACACGACAACATCGTTAGAACAATAGCAGAAGGAGCTATAGTGGGAAGGAATCGCCGGGGACGACCAAGGATGTCATTCATGCAGCAGATTGTGAATGATATGGGTTGCACCACATACACAGAAATGAAGAGAAAGGCAGACAGAAGAGAGTAATGGCGTACTGCTGTAAACCAACCTAAGGGTTGAACACTGAAGAAGAAGACATACCTATATAGTTTAAGTTAAAAACTTTGGCTCCCAAAGGACCTTACATTTGTTGTTCTGCTGATATTTGGCTCCGTTGATTAATGAGTTTGCCGACCACTGGTTAAAGCGATCAATTCATCCAATGGACTCCTAGCTCCTGCGATCTCCACATCACGCACAACGGCCTGCGTTGGGAGAAGGCTAACCTCCACGGCGCTCCTTGCAAGACTGCGCTGGTGGACTGGGAGGAGGGGTATTGGGCGCGAGGGATAGGGAAGGGGAAATTAGGGGGTGAGGGGAGAAGGAATTTGAAAGCGGAGGGGGGAGGGCGAGGCGGAAAGAAAGAGAGAGAGGAAAAAAGAGAGGTCGGAGACCCGCTTGTTGCCCGGGACATGTTTACGGACCGCGAGTCGCCGCTCGCATACACCGCACGCGGGACAGATTAATGCACTCGCGAATACACATGCATTCGAGAGATGCGCGGCGTGGTTGAAGAAAGCAGAGTGGGGAGGAGGTTGGGTTTCGAAGGCTGCTATGCGAATGGTAGTTGCTTCTGCGGAAATGGCGAGTGTAACGATGACTGGATGTGCATCTCTACTTGTAGTGCTTTTTCTGCTTGCGCATTACTTCGGGTTTTTCGTGAATAAATAATTTATTATTTAATACGTTGTAGTGCCCCGATGACTCGTTACAACACTACAAGGAATATGATAAACTAATGGAGTGGCTCAGCAGAATCTCCCGATGTATAGGGTGCCAAAGAGTAATTACTCAAGAAATCGGTATATCAGAGAGTTTATTTTAGCTACGCCAACATGGGTAGTCTTCCGCCGCTAGTTACAAATGCCCCCCTCGGTGGGATTTTTTGGGGACTTCTATCCAGACTAATGGGGTGCAAGGTAATCCAGATACCAGGGAGGAGGAGGTTCTCTACTGGGAGTTTTCCATTAACTCTCTCCGAAGTCATTTCGAGGACCTTTGAACAATGGGCAAAAAAACAGTCCTCTATGCGCTAGACCTTTGAAATGTCTTTCCTCTCTAGGCCATAGTGCATCGGTAATCGGCGTCTCCTTATTTTGTGAATGTTATGCCTAGACTTTAGCTTATCTACTTTAGGCTTCTTTTTACTTCTCCCGATAGACCCTTCCTCCCCGCTCCGGCCGGCGACACCATGGCGTCTCTAATTGAAAGCAGGCGGGGGTTTGCATGCCCCCAGTGCGGAGCGTCACAAAGTATTCTACTGGTTAAGGTGGGATTTGTTGAATGCCAGAGAATCTCCTCCCGGTTTCTAGACTTTAAGGGGCCTGTCCCCCTCCAGTATATCCTTATTCGCCTCAGCATACGATCTACCCTCCTTCATCCAGTCCATGAAGCCTATTCTCTTTCTCCCCTTCCCCGCTTGCCCAATATCTTTCCCTCTATCACACTCTTGAGCAACCCATCGCCCTTAATTGCATAATATTTTCCATCTTCCCTGCCCTCATCATGTCCAAACGTTCCTGGTCCCTATTTTTATCGGTACTTTCCTTCTCTTCTTCCTTTTCTTCCTATCTTCCGAGGTCCTTGTATCCTGAGATGACTCTGATGTGCAAGGATTTCGTGAGATGACGACCTCGGGGGCCTAACCTCCCACGCTGTCGGGTCTGACACCCGCCCCGGTTTGGGGCGTCCCGTAGTTGCCAGGATTAACTTTTCATTGAGTGACATTCATTTATCTGGGAAGTAAATAGTTGTGAGGGGACTCCAACCCCCACTTCCCAACAGTGTTTTTCAGGTGACACCATCACAGGACTACCTTTCGTCTGGCTCCTACCATTTGACCTATCTGACATGGATGGCCCTACTGGGAGCAATATTAATTGCTCTCGCCAGACCAGCTCTTTGGGTACTTGGAACGAGTAAGCCCTTCCACCACGTCAATTTTGTAGTCCGCGAGAAAGGAAATAAATAATGAGCAACAAAATAAACAATCAATGCGGCCATATTAAAAATCGCCCAATTTCTACAATCACTGCATTTGTCCGCCACATAATACGAGTTCCACGGCGTCCGTAGAGTTTGAAATTTGAATAACATCAAATATACAGGACATTAATTCATGAAGAATTCTCGTCACTAGCGGAGGACTTAGGGGATAAGACCTGGTGCATTTATTATCCAATGAGCAAGGGGAAGAAACTCCTTAATTACGTACCGTGCTACAGCGATACACACATTTTGTCAAGTTTATTTTGCAGTAACCATGGAAAGACAAAAAAAGTGACGCCAACAAACACTAACGAGGAAAAACTGATCCAAGTTTGTTTCACTCATGAGATTTGTTTTTTCATTTTCTGTACTTTTTCTGTTTTTTTCATTTTCTGCAGTTTCTGTAAGCAATTTTCAAGATAGTAACCGAACCTGAAATATAATTCCTACTCTATAAAAATTACCTTTTAGGGTCAATTCTTTACTTTCAAGAGCATGAAAATAATATACGTATGGCTCAAAACATTCACAAATTAATTTTTATTTTTAAATTAGGAAAAGTTATTCTCCCACCTTTCGTTTTATCAGAGTACCGCAGCTTAAGCGGTACTGTCTAATGAGATCATTAACCCACGACCCTCTCTCTCTCATGCATGGAACTGGCATTTATTAACCGAAAAAAAAACTTTGTGACTCTAAGCCACCGCACTTCTTTTTTAATAAGTACAGGAAAAAAAATAATTCACCATTGAAACCCGGATGGAGTTGTGTTTTGCACTGATGAAAGTAAACAGCCAAGCGGGAATTATTTGCATGGATTGATTGTCAATCATATGCGTTGCTATTAATTGTTTAAGAAACTGAATGAAGTTCTTCTAACCTGAATCGATCAGTGACTCACATCAATGATAGATGGGAGCAATGAACCTAAATAAATAAGAACAGCAAAGGAGACCATTAGTCAAACAAAAAAAAAAGAATCGAAAGAGAGGAAGGCGAATTTTTTTGAAAATGCATTATAAATGCATACACAGCGACTCTTCATCATATGTTTCACTTCAGCAAACATGAAACTTTAACGCATCACACTTGCCTTTTAATTTGCTTTATTTTATTCAGTAATTACACATTTTAAATTGCAGTACGATATTATGCCTCTGGTATAAATTTCCCATTGCATAAACAGCACACCCAAGGATTATTAATGCAATTGATTGATAAGAGAGTTCGTCACTCTAAAACGCTCCTTAAATAATCAATCACTACGTTTACCAATCGAACTCAGATCGATATGATCTCGGACCCATCTGAACATTCTAAGCCAGCCGACTCGGATCGCCTGGTTTACCAGTGCGAAATCCATTGAAATGTCGATTTGAATCGGTTCATAGTGATTTGAACTCTCAGACTGGCAGAAAAAGTGGGCCGAGTTAGCTCGCTTCTCATATCGATCTCACTAGCCCGTTGCGTTTGCCATATCTAGCTAAACCGGCCAAATCGATCTGAGTTCGATAGGTAAACGAAGTGAATCTCTAGGTATGTCTTTGAAAATCTATCCATGCCGATACTTTCTGCTGAAGAAGTTAGTTGTCGCTCATTTATTTATTAATGAAAGAGTAAATATGGAGACGATGAAAGAATTTAAAGAAGACCATATAAAGAAAAAGAATGTGAATCGCTTTTAAGCTTGATATCCGGCTTCTGCTTTGATGTTCCCCTTCCAGTGCAAGATCCACGCTCAGTAGATAAGCCACCCGAAAACATGTGGCGAAGGGTATTAGTCGGCGTGGATTAGGAATAATTTGCGAGAGACATATTGCGCGGATAATCTTATCTTGACCAGGAAAACCAGCAGGTAGTTATTCTCACAGGTAAAGAAACGTGGCAAATTGCCTGATCCTCCAAAAACGGAGATAATTACGTTAACTGTACCAATAATAACTTTTCGTTATTCTATTCTTTAGCTGAAGATTATTTCAATTTATTATAGTTTAGCTGAGGAGTACTTCAATTCATTGACATTTAGCTGAAAAATATTTCAAATCATTGAAATATTATTTAATTGGCAGAAATGAATTCTTTCTTTTGTTTATCTGATTTGATATTCAATAATGAAGAATATTTACGTTAACAGTCCCATATTTGAGGGTAAAGCAAGTCAGATAAACCTAAAAAGTATAATATTAGAATATTTAACCATGCCGACTATAACTTTTAATACATACCTTTCTGGAAAAATGTAGGCTGATTCTCTTTCGCCACTCGTCGAATAGTATCTGAGGTGTAATTATTAACTCAAAACCATTGATAAAACCGTTCATGTAGTGAAACCGCGAAGAGTAAAATCTCCGAGCCAAGAATATTTGATATTCAAAATTACGAGACATCAATGTCTAATAATTGAGCTGATTTTTTAAAATGGAAAGTTGTGGTTGAATGTGGTTGAGGAAATTCTTAGGAGGAGGAATATTAGTAGTCTTAAAAACAAGAGGGCGTGTATGAAGCAGTTTATGGGGGTAAATGAGGCAAAAGAGGTTTGCAAGGATAGGTCAGTATGGAGGAAATTATTGAGGCAGAGTTAGGTGTACAAATACGAATTTATGAGCGAAACTTTGTGACTGTGTATACCCTGGAAGGGAACGGCTTGATTGGTATGTATGTATGAAATAATGAACAAGAAAGTCCAATTAAATGATAAGTATAACGTTTCTAGCCGGGGTCTCATCTACCATTTTTAAACAAATATCTTATCCGTTGGCACACTCACGTATGAGGTAGTTTCCATCAATGAGTGTTGAACAAATGAATGTATTGATGGGAAAAATAAATATCATCTAAAGTATAGTTTTAGTTGACACCTAAGCAGCACAATAAGCAATGACACCTTTTATGAATAATTAAAATCACTGACTCACCACCTTAGAATACAGATATAGATGCAAGAACATAATCCCAGGCGATAACGATTCTGATCTGCGTATATAAAAAAATCCCAGCATTATAAATAAAAACTGTGCCATCAATTGAACGAGATACATTGTTGGGAGATAATTAGGGGTGCTTGCAGTTATTAAAAGAGCACCAATTGGTCCCGAGTAAACTGGTAGTCATTTAAATATAAAAGCAGAAGTTTCTCACGAAACTGAGAGAAATGCATGCATAATGAAATAATGAATCATGAACTTTTCCACGTAATAAAGATCTAAAGTTGACGTATCAACACTGAAACCTGAGTCACAAGTAAATTTAATTTTCTGGAATATTGCGCGATTTATTATTTCACCAGGTAGTTATTTGGTGAGTCACGTATCTGAATATCTTTAAACTTTTAAATCGGACAATCTATATGCTTAATGCTACGAGATTTCGACATTACTTTATTGTAGATATTTGTGATGGATCTGGCATTCGAAAAAAACTACAGATGATGGAATGATCTTCCATTAGATGAAACAAAATTTCTGCGAAAGTATTTATGGCTAAAAAAGATTCATTTCCTCACCTTCAGTATGGCGATAATTTCATAAAGCTTCGCCTAATGCAGATGATTATCAAATGCATCATGTGATTTTTAATGCAGCTCATGAGAGGTTACACACAGGCTCACATACTGACTAAACGAGACTTCGCTTTTGCAGATTGACAGTGGAGGAAATCGAGCAAGGCAACGTACAAATGACAGGAAAGCCATTCATTACCCAAGATGGAGCCTAAATGACAGTAAAGGAGCTACTAAGCATAAGTGAGCTTGCATGTATTTTTAGTGACAAATGAGAGGAGTAAGAGGCATTTTAAAAGCCACACTGCAGGCTATTGGGTGACCTGTAAACACGTACACTCATTTCCCGCCGTGTATCGCCCAAGGTAATCATCATCCATCACCGTTAAGGATTTCTGACGTGATATCGGCATTTGTAAAAAATATAATGAACTGTGAAAGTATATGCCTATTCGGTTTTTATAAACAACGCTTGAAAAGGTTAGCAAAATAAGTGATCTATTGAACCCAGTTCCCGACTGCAGCCAGTTGTTATTATTTCTTCAATTAAGGGTGCATTAGTTTCATATCATCATTAGGTGCATACGCCAAAGTATACTTTCTACTTTTCTACGATTTTGTTCATTTTGACGTCGTGTTTTACAGCTTTATTGCATCGTCAGATAGAATTGTTTGTGTTATAATTCTATATTGTTTGTACCATTGTACCTGACTATGCAGTAAAGCTGTGAAACGCGTCGTACACATTTAAGAATTGTAGGTAAGTACAAAGCAAAGTACTTTGCAATACGGTTACTAATGCTAACTTCTTATACGCAGTGACGCCTGAAGTCGGTAAGTTCAAAGGTTCATTATTGCAATGCATTGCAATTTTATGTTACATAAGTATCATCAAAGTGATACTGTCACTGTGACACACGACTGTCTGAGGGGTTCCAAGACTATAGTTATTCAACTTATTAATCCGAAAAAAACCGAGCATGACGTCGGAATTAGTCACTGATATGAGCTACTAAAAACCATCATCCCCATTATATAATGAATACATTCATCAATAAATAGTAATGAACTAATGTACATGAATCGTCTTCGAGGAACCTAATTGTGATAATACCTTGACAATTACCTACCTCTATATCTACTCATTACCCTGCACACCACCATAGGGATGGTGTTATCACTATTCGGCAGGTTTAAAAACATGCATTATGGGGCATTTGAATAAATCAGCTACATTACCTGTCAACTAACCTCGTTCAGTGTCTGAACGCAGCCATTACGGTCTCTTATCGATCGCGGGAAAATCGACATTTTAAACCTTTCTGTTCTACAATCTATTTCCCTTATTTCATTATCATGATCTGATATGCCGTGGTATTTTGGAGTTCATTAGATGTTGGTAACTTTTTCTGAAAATAAATCGGTTTTGAAGTTACATAAAAGATTGAGCCTAATTTTCAATCAAAGGTCAGAAAGCGATTCCCTCCTAAGTTCTTTCAAGAGGTCAGCAACACTACAGCCTGAATTACACGATAATTTTTTCCGTCCCTTTTAAGGTATAGCTCCAATGATAGCTCAAATGATCGCTCGAAAATGATCGTGTGACGCGAACTAAGTCAGGGATGGCTACAGCGATAGGGATCCCTATCGCTTTTTCCATCCCTGGGCACGTCCCTTTTTCCGTCCCTGGAGGCATCGCTGACTCCACCACTTAGCCAATCAGAGCGCTCAGCCTCAAAGAGCGACTCTAACGCCACGTTCGGCTTTCAATGGAATGAGAGTAGTAAACGTAGTAAACATGTAGAAATGATGCGAAAAGGGACGGAAAAATGATGGAAAAAGGGACGGCCAAAATGACCGTGTGACTCAGAAAATGATAGCTCGAGCTATCATTGTCACGGTCCCTGAAAATCTATCATTGGAGCTATCCCTTAAAAGGGGCGGAAAGAATAATCGTGTGATTCGGGCTTAACAAGAGTATTAGTTGATGATGAATATGAGTGATCAAACCTCGATTTCACCCGACTGATAGTGAGAGAAGAGCAATTAAGAAAGAGTAAGAACTACGATGCATTATGAAAACATTACGTATTCATAATGAAATTCGCCAAAGTGAATCAATTGTAATTTAAAAAAGAATCCTCTATGACGCTGATTCATTTGAATCTGGATCGAGATTGTTTATTCAGATACCATGTGTGAGTTTTTGTCGAAACTAAGCATAAATTTAGGACTCTTATAGTATTGCAACAGAGTAGATAACGGCATGCCAACATTCTCGATCATTTAAAAGCATCGAAAACTTCAACTGTCATCCCGAAAGGCAATGATTCACCGTAGTATTTCCTTAAAGCAATGGACGCTGAAAGAGCCGGCGCTAAGTGGCCATTGATGTCAGAGTCGAGGGAGTAGGTGTGAGTTGGTGGCAATTTTATGTGCTAATAAAGAAAAGAAAACATCATGAAAATTCTGAGAAGTACGAGATTATCCTTTCCTGGTAAAACGCGCGGTAATCGTTGGTTGCATCCGAGATTTATGGTTAAAGAAACCTCTTCAAGTTTTTCACGCTCACTTACAGTAAAGACCAACTCAATGAGTTCGAAATGAAACATTTGAGGCGAATAATGAATATGGTAACAACGCTATATTTTTCAGCTAACTCATAAAAGCTTACTAACTTTCGCTGACGATTTCCCGCTAATTGTTCATCATTTTGAACACAAAGTGAGGACATTTTGTTAGCCTGTTTTTAATTTAATACGCAACTCAAAGATGACCCGTGGAGGAAATCAGAAGTATAATATAACACCAATTCGATCAGATTCGTTCCATGGCAGAAAACATATTTCAGCTCTTTTCTCTAGAGTTAATGACATAGTTTAGAAAGTATAAATGGGAAAATTCCAACCTTAAAAGGAGTTACACACCATACTAGGCACCATCTCGCATATTCACGAGCTACATCCCAGCCACTTAGAGACTTGGGAGGGACATGGTGATTAGGTGTTTAATACTTAATATGGGTATAAAAGACCCTACAATCCTACAATTACAAGACCTACAATTTGTAATCATCCATCATTTCGTGCGAATATATATAATACATAACTTAACAATGTTCATGTTATTTTGACGGATATTGACGGTACGTCAGATATATGTAAATGCAACACAATGTATTCAAGGGTTGAGATCTGAGCAACGAAAACATCATCTATTATTTGCTGGATAATTACAATCTTTTGAATATAGAATTGTCTCCAGCAGTTACCAGACCGAAGATCTGTTTGCTGCAGCCCTCCACTCCTCTCTCTTATCAGCTAACCGTTTAATTCCTACAATAGCATTTGGTTTGGAGCCCTTCATATACACTCCACCTGAGTTTATGTACTACAGCAAACTAGGATTATGAACTTCCATATTTGAAAATAAATACTAGTAACAGCATAATGTGCTAGAACCATGGTCGGTGACAAAAAAAATGTAGTGTGGAAACTGTATAAGTGTTTATTTTCAAATATGGAAATCATAGGATCCACAACGTTTGTGCCAATACGTTCTCTTATGTAGGATTATGTACTTCACTCCCAATTATGTACTCCACCCTATTTTTCTCTCGATTATTATTCCCGTTTACTTTTAACACGGTAATTGTCTCTATGAACATTTCTAATAAGCTGTCTCCTTTCACTTTGCTGAGTTTTCATTTAGAATTTTTTCTTATGGACTCTCCGTCAAACGTCTTTTTTGGACACTCCATCCGTTCATCTACCTCGTAGAATTATATTTGCAATATTTACATATACATACTAGCCTCCGAGCCGCCATATGGGTGTGTGGCAGGTGGTGTTAGGACAACAACCGTGTAAATATGTAAGGGATAAGGTTTTGGGAGATGAAAAGGTGACGTGAATTATGGAAAAGTATTGAGTGGAGCTTAGTTTTTATTGTGGTCGCTTATTTTGTGCGGAAATAACGAGTTCTTGTACCAATCTGTTCGGCAATGTATCTCTATTTCCTAATATAATAATAATCAGGCTCAAGTCTTCAAATATAATTTAACCCCGGTGGACCTATCATGAAATGGAAGGACGTATAGCCATTGTGCTTGGGTACACTTTAATCTTTCCCCGCATTCCTCCCTTCAACATCGATTTACCGACAACTCGGGTCTTCCTGCGCCGCCCGTGCAACTTGTCATCTCATCTCACCGAACCTCTTCGGAATCCGAAATGACAAACGACTCGAGTCACCCGGGGTGTTTGCGATCGTAATCTTCACCTTATCGCACCATTCCATCGCGGAGTGAAAGCTACGAGGCGGCCCGTTCCGTCCCCCGTGTCCGACCCACGCAATGAGGCGACTGCATTCGCAACGATGTTTGTTGGGGGGAGAGATCGTCAATGGTAAGGGAGGGGGAATCGTGCTGGTGGTGGGGGGACGTGCGTGGGGAGTGGGGGGGTGTCGTTTGAGACCCACCCGAGTATACAGGACACGCACGAGGGCCATTGCGGGAGGGGGGAGGAGGGATCGCCGACATCCACGAAGCGAGCGACCGCCGTCCGCAACCTCTTTGGACGGCGGCCACGGGGACGACCGCCGCCGGGAGGCGAGCGAGCCAAATGATGGGTGGTCGTCGGGGAAGGGGACGGGAGGGGATTACTTTCTCTCCACGCCAGCGTGTCCTCCGCCGACGCCTCCGCCCCAGGGGATGTCGCCGATGCACCTAGGGCAATGCTTCACCCGGACGCAAGCCCGATATAAACGGACGTACAACATATTTTGCTAGAGTCAAACTATTATGGTAGAAACAAACGATCACAGGCATAAGATTGAAGAAATATACTGCAGAACCGATTATTTCAAATGTCATTTTTTCCACATACAATTAGGGACCATTATAGTAGCGATAGATTAGTTCTAGGGTACTGACTAGGTTAAATACGTTTTTCAGTAGTGCTAAATATCTTAACAGGATTATTAGCTACAAACCTCGCATGTAACCTCCGGCATGATATTCTCCTGCATGATTTAGTACCTTGTAATGCTATTTAGCTGTCGCAATACCATCCAGTAGTTGTATCTTGAGTAATGTACCGCATGGTAGCAAGCTCTTCCACGTATCATTCTCCTAGTTTCTGGTGTAACTGCGCACTGTTGTCCTGACTGCTTTTGACCTGCTTCTGGCATCCGAGGGAACAGGCGCGGTTCCGATTTGAACTGGAATGAGTGCTGTGTGCCTGGTGTGGAATCACCCCGTGCCACACACCATAGAGGTGGCTTGCACAGTATTCCGTAGATGTAGATGTAAATAAGTCTCTAATCAGGGCCTCATGATGCCTACGGTAATAAACTAGTTTTAAAGAAACTACGTTTTTTAAGCGTATAATTGCAAGGCCCTTGTATGAAAAAGTCAGAGACGTGTTTCTTCGCTCGGTTAGGCCAAACCATAAGCCATTCGTTAGTAAACTTGCTCACGGCTCTCAATAAGAAACGTGATCATGATCAAAGCAGGCTAGTTTTTTCCAAAAGAACTTTTTCGTGATATTTTATCAAGGTATAATTATTCGCACCATCTGAAATTTTTGTCGTTGCTTGTTAGATAATAACTGGAAAATAATACTTAGTTTTCAAGGTACATGATGCATTGCCCCTATCTTCAGAAAAATCGTTAATTAACCGATAAATTGTATACTAAATTTACACACTTACGTGATGAATCCGTGAAGAATAAGCGAAATACCAGCATCTAACAGGACATTAAAAACCCAAGTACCAAAGCGGCTTTTGTTCATGTGAAATCGCGTACATACCTGTAAGTAAACAGAAAAAAGTCATTAAATGGAAGTGTTACTATTAAATTTTTCCAGCCGTATTCCTCAATACGGCTGCATACGCCACTACTTCTTCTGATATATCGTGGGGAGCACCCGTACAAAACACATGCGGCACAGCATTAAAGAAACAAGGATTTGTTAAGCGTATAATAGGAAGGTCCTCGGATGAAAAAGTAAAAGAGAGATGCTACTTCGCTCCGGTTAGGCCACACCTCGAGTACGCGGGAGCATTTGGGACCCGGGTCATAAAGATTTAACCTGAACAATTAATAACTTACAGATAAAAGCAGCACTATTCGTCAAAACTGCTACCAGCGAATATAGTGTCTCAACTTTTAGAGGGATTAAGGTTGGAACTCCTTGAGACTACGAAGCTACACGCTAGACTTAACTTGCTTAAGAAATTCTGAACTGGTGCGTTTCAGAGCGACACAGAGAATATTACCATCTACATTTACATAATACTCTGAGAGCCGCCGCACGGGCGTGTGGCAGGGGGTGTTAGGTCACCAGCCGTGTAAAGATGTAAGTTTTTGAGAGATGAAATGGTGACATGTATTATAGAAGTGTATTTAGTGGAGCTGAGTTTTTTTGTGGTAGCTCATTGTTCGCGGAAAGAACGAGTTTTTGTACCTATCTGTTCGGCAGTGTGTCTCTTAATTTATCGCATCTGTCAGACCTAGATATGAAGTGAGGAGTCATGATAATAGTGTGTCGCTCTGAAAAATAACAGTTCTGAATTTCTCAAGCAACCTAAGCCTAACGTGTTGCGTCCGAGTCTCTAGGGGCTCCCACCTTAATCACTCTAAAAGTTGTGAGACACTGCATGTTCACTGGTAGCAGTTTTTAACGAAGTGTGCAGCTTTTCTTTGTATTTTATTAATTTTATTGTTAAGTCTTTATGACCAGGGTCCCAATTGCTCGCGGCGTATACCATGACGCCTTACTGCATCTCTAGGTCTAACAGAAGCGATAAAATAAGATGTATACATTGCCGAACATGTAGGTACAAAAACAAAAGCAAAAGTTTGAAAAAGGTACGTTATGAAGGTAATGTTGAAGTATACCTTGAGTAAATATTATGATGTATTATTTTTAATTCATTATACACAATTCAAATATGTCACTTTTCAAATAAATTTTATTATCAAATCAATTGCAATGTTTTTAAAATGATTAAGCAGCACTTTTAAAAACGAATTTAGTAGTAGTATTTTTTTCATGCTGATGTTTCATAATTCCGTCCGTAGAGGGTTGAGGATGCACTCTAATGTTTTTACTTCCACACTTACCACTAGATGGCGCCAGGAGAGTCGATGTCCCTATGAATAGGTTTGTAAAGGTCGCTTTATACGGTACATTTTACTGTACAAACGAATGTATCATAGAATTTACAAGAAACTGAATATAATTAGAGCAGGTTCTATTTCCCGTTAAGTAATTCAGACAATCATACAATATGCCGCTTCACACGGTACAATTTCCTTCGTGAAGGAATTGGTACATTCGTTTGAGGAATAAAATGTACCGTGTAAAGCGGCCTTAAGACATGGCGATTCATGGAGCTTTCAATACCCGGCAAATTTAAATATATACGGATTCACCCATGGACGGTATATCATTCGTAAACGTGGTCGGTCGCCGTGATGCCATTCGAGGACTTTCCACGGTGGAAAGTTGAGCGCTTGTCAAGTCTGGCAGCGATGCCTAAGTATGTACACGTTTCAGACATAGCCTAACCAAACACGCACAAACACACGAGCCGCACCTATTGGGACGTCCGTGGGACTTTAAAGAAACAATGGATCGCGGATGGAAAGGAAACCTCGGTGCGAGGGCGTGGTGGCGATGGACGGGGGGAGGAGCGTGTGGGCGTCCCACGAGACGTTCTCCAATTTATTGAATCGCGCGACTGGTCGGAGGAAGTGGAAGGGTCGTCCGCCCATCGTGTGGGCACGGGGAGAAGAATAAGGAGTGAGAAAAAGTAGGTGAGACAGATATTATAACGCCAGACAGCGGCGCTTTTAAAATTTACGGTCCTCTCGGAGATGCGACGACCGCCGGGAGTTAATCGGAGCAAGACCCAGTTCCCACTGCATACGCCCTTCCACCCACTTTTGTATCCCATAAATCTATAGAAGTCATTTATTTACACCAAATAACCCGGAATATATTTTTAATACAGGAGTCGAGGGAATTTTAAATTTAGCAGTCGAGAGAACAGAGGAGGGAGAAAAGAGAAGAGGAAGAAGAAGGCTGAAAATGAAACACGAAGAAAAGACTGAAAAAGAAGTAAGAAGGAAACCAAGGAAGAGGTCCGGGACAGGATAACTTGGAGACAGCTGCCTCAGCTAAAGGATGCGTAAGAAAACGCCACATAAAAAAGCCACCATTAGGGCGTTATCGCCAACACAATACGATTAAAAACAATGCTGAAAAGTGTAAACTGTAATACAAACGAGGGAAAATTAATGGAAACTTGGATGCGAAACGTAACTTTTCATCGACTTAAAAATATTGAAATGCTACTCCCCTTGAACTACAATCTTGACAAGATGATATCGAAACACCCCGTTCAATTTCTCAAAACATTGGTTTGAAAAACACCTCACGAATGCATATACATCCGTTAATATATTTTCTGACCTAAAAAAGTTACAGAATATTGCCTACCCATTTCTGGTGACATTGATTGAAATATTTTTATCAGTATATAGTTCTGTTGAGGCACTTCTACCAAAGCACCTGAATGTTAGTTATCCCTCCACGTAATTCACGTCAAAAGCTATTCCCCAACAACATGATGAGATTCGTTTTTGTGAACCAGTACTGCAAAATCTAAATTTACTTCCAATTCCATGAGTATAATGTATATCTATACGGTAATTTTTATAATAACTCAAACTGAAGAGTGGTGCCTCGTCAAAATATTCTATAAGAGTAATAATGGCGGTTGGTCCATCTCAATAAGTCGTTGAC
This sequence comes from Ceriagrion tenellum, assembly GCA_963169105.1. Lineage (NCBI taxonomy): Eukaryota > Metazoa > Arthropoda > Insecta > Odonata > Coenagrionidae > Ceriagrion > Ceriagrion tenellum. The sequence continues at coordinate 84,142,123 of OY720641.1, read as the reverse complement.
ATTCTTTGATCATAGTAATATAGAGTTTTGACAACAATATTGCAGTAAACTTGCAGCTGGGTAAGGACATTCAATATTGATTGTATTCTTCCTTCAATATAGGTCTCCTCAACGCAAACAAGTCCGCCATTAATGTGCTAAGTTTAGTGTATTTTCTATAAGCATAGCATAGGATGTTCATCGTTTTCAATGATTTGTTAATGCATGTGTCTTCGAAATGATGGCTGGCGTCGCATATCCACAGATTTTCTTCGGTGTGCAATGGTGGTAAATGCTTAGTAAGCACATAAAATGCGGCCTCGTGGTGGAAATGGTTGCGAAGACCCATATCGATGGAGCAATTGATATATCGAATCGAACGACCCTGGTGACTCGGTACATAGTCGCGACACCAATTTCCCAATGAAAAACCTTATGAAGCTCTTAACTTTTCCTCGATAATTCTTCCTAAATATTTCTCCTTCCAGCAATGATTTCAATACCTGCCTTACCTCATATTATTTTTTTTAATGGTAGGTAGTATTAAAATACGATTGAAAGATTAATCCAGTGATATTTTCAAGATATAATGCCGTTTTAAAGATCCTCCATTTTGTTTGCTTAGATGACTTCGTATGGCTAAATCTGGCCATGAAATGTTTTCTTTCCCTCTTTCATTGGCACCTTCTGAATAAAATCAACGATATCCTTACGGTATACAGTTACTATCAGTTTCCGTGACGTGGTATTTGGCGGCGTTTGACATAAAAAATGACTTGATTATGGTAATAATTTTGCACGTGATATTCTGCTCAAACCGTGAATCAAATAGTGCCTTTCATTGAAACCCTCAGTTTCTGTTTTCTAATGTTGTTTAGTCGCTGGGTTTTACAGCTTTTTAACTGATACCTTAGCGGCGAACTTTAGAGTATCCTTTAGAGCAATTGGCTTTGGATGCTTTTTTGATTGGATTTGGATCCTTGAGATTGATGGAAGTGCTGTCCTAAGGTTATTTTATTAGTTGCTGGATAAGGTGACTGAGACTGACTGACTAAAAGATTGACTGAGCGGAATAAGGTTAAACGGAGAAGAAATAAATATGCTCCGCTTCACAGATGATATCATAGACATGGCTGGAAATCGCGAGAATCTTCAAAGGTCACTAAACGTCATGGACCAAGTCTTCCAAGAATACAACTTGAAAATAAGTAAGACGAAGACTAAAATCCTAGTATGAGGAAGAGATATGATGAATGCAGAAGACACCCTGAGAGGAGAGAAATTAGAGCAAGTGGATTCCTTCACCTATCTCAGAAGTACCATCACGTGGGTCGGAAGAAGCACAGCGGACATCAAGCGGAGAATAGCCCAAACTAAGAAGGCGTTCATGGGGAAAAGATAACTGTTATGCTCATATAAAATTGAACTACAAACCAGGAAACAGTATGTGAAAACATTCGAGTGGAGCGTAGCACTCTATGGATCGGAAGCATGGAACGTCGAAAAAAGCTGACCAGAACAGACTAGAAGCCTTTGAAACCTGGTGCTGGAGGAGGATGTTGTAGATAAAATGGACGGAAAATATAAGAAATGATGAAGTGTACAGAAGAGTAGAAGATGAAAGGACCATATGGAACACCATAGAGAAAAGAAGAATGAGATGGATTTGACACACCTTGAGACACAATGAGTTTGTGAAGAACGTAATTGAATGTAAAATAGAGGGAGAAGTCCCCAGAGGAAGGTCCAGGAATAAGTACATGGACCAAGTAAAGAGGAAAGTACACACGAAAGAGAAACCAGGAAGTAAGGGAACTAGCATTATATAGGGAAGGTTGGAGGGCTATAGTCAACCAATCTTAGGATTGAACGACCAATGATGATGATGATGAGATATCGGTGGTATAAGACTAAAAAGGCTGACAGCTCATGTTATGGTATTTTTTGCATTATTTCTTTGCTCAATTTTTATGGTATTAATTGCATAATTTTCATCAATATTTGAATTATGTTTTAGAAGAGTATAGTTTGCATTTGGGACCCATTGCGCGCGTTGGAAACAACGATACAATTTTTTAACGCTTTTTTCGTTTTCTGAAATGAATTCATTCGCCTTGACCGTTTAACCTTGCTTGAAATGGCTTTATTAATGTTGCCTCTATTCCCGTAAAATAAACCTGTCGTTATTATGAGCGTGTTGACGCATTGTGTTGTATTTAAATGCCAAGGAATCCACTGCCACTTCATTCTTGACTTTAATGCTTCAATAAAATACCTCCTTCCCACTTCATTGTGAAACTTTAGTACGCCCATAGAGGCAAACATGGAGAGGATGGGGCGCATGAGATTCGATTGCGGTAAAAGTACGCGGAAATGGGGCAACGAATGAGGGCCGTGACGGAACGCGGGATGATTACTCTCGAACTGGTTACAGGTAAGTATATGAAATTTTTCCAATGTCGTTCATCGTTGTCAGTCGTTTGTTCAAGTGTGCCTTGTCGGTTAGACCATATTGAAGGAAGACCATGTTGGATGAGAGCCGAATAGTGAAACAAATGAATGATAAAATGGTTGAATGATGTGAATGGAGTAAGAAGAGGAAGAAGAAAGATTATGGAGAAAGGCATGAGTGGTCGCGGTGTCAGAGGTAGAAGACGAGGAAAATTAGTAGTCTTCAGAACAAGGATGCATCTGTGAAACAATGGATGAAAGTGGCGGGAGCGAAGAAGGTATGGACAGATGGGTTAGTTAGGGAGAAATCACGGAAAAATATAGCTCCGGGAGGCCTAAAATCACGAGTTACAGCTCTCGTGACTGTGCTTACCCAGAATAGCAGCGGCGCGATCAGTACTTATGGATGTAATAACCTCTCTCGAGTGAGTGCGGGTGACGCTTGGGTCATGAATACTTCACGCCGTAATGGCGTAGCACAGCATTTTCAATGAGTTCCAATATTCACTCGTATTAAAGTGATTCGTCCTTCCTTCTCTCTTAAAGCTGCCGCAAATCTAAGGTTCTTTTTTTCTCCTTCTGCTCGACGCGCACTCCCGTCATTACCCAAAGTCGTCTCTCCTCTTCCCCTTCCCCCCCCCCCTCCGTCAGCCCCCTTCCCCTCTCTGGCGTGGTAGGAAATTCCAGTTAACTAGATGAGCATTCGAGCTAAGTCTTCAATTACCTCCGCGTAGTGGCTGAAGTCGTTCGTTCATGTCTATTTTTGCTCCTCTCGGCGTACATGAGTGCCATCGCATGATCATAGATGGCGTGGATATGAGAGGACAATGGGGACTCGACAGAGCATTCGTGTCGTTGCAAAATTGATGGATTTTGAATCGAAATCGAGGCCTCATGGCGGTGTCGTCGTAGGCGCGATGGAATTTTTTTTTTTCCAAGCCACATTGTTTTTCCCATGCCCGAGTCTCATGAAATTTCGAAGGAAGACTTCGAATGCTGTTCGATCTTTCCCCTACGCTTAATTTTTCAATGTTAGTCATTTTCATTTCTCCCTCGGTAAAGCTTTCCTTTGTTGCAAGTTATTATCAGTATTGCTAAATAAACATGATTTTAAGCTACTAACCTCGCATGAAATCTCCGGCATGATATACTCGTGCATGTTTTAGTACCTTATAGTGCTATTTATTTGTCGCATTCATAATACTAACCAGTACTAGTATCTTGAGTAGTGTACTGCATGGTAGCATGCACTTCTACGCATCACTCTCCTAGTTTCTGATCTCACTGCGCGCTGTTGTTCTGACTGCTTTTGGCCTGCGCCTGGCATCCGGGGGAACGTGCGCGGTTCTGATTTAACCTGGGGTGAGTGCTGCATGTCTGGTGTGGAATCACCCACACACCCTAGTGGTGGCGTGCACGTTATTTCGCAGACGTAGATGCAAGTGTCATCTGCGTTTCTATCCCACCAGCCTATTTCCCGTTTTATTGTGTGACGTCGGAAAGCTAGTCAAGTCGAAATACTCATCCGGAGTATAGTTGGTAATGGAAGAGTATCACTTCATCGAATGGACACCGTGAGCGGTCGTTTATAATCAGTTTCTTTTATGTTTTATTTATATCATATCCAAGCCGCAATTTGTAAAATTACAATAGGTAATACCACTAATAAACCACTACCACTAATAATACCATTAATAACTAAAACCAGTTAATGCCACTAAATCAAGCGCGATTCGGCTTTCATGAATACTCTTCTCTTATAAATATTTGCATAGCCATTGAAATATAATGGTCCTCTTATTATTAATATTTGTGAAAGCATCCATTCGCATTTTTTGCTTCATATAAGTATATATTTTCTCGTGCCTTTTGTGTTGGTTTACTTTTCAGGAATATGGAAATAATTACATCGATTTTCTATCTCGTTTACATCGATATTGGCAGTAAAAATGCTCCCTCTTTCTTGAGGAAGTTGATAGTATACATAATTTGGCAGGAGGAAAGCGTTGTGACGTTCATGGCAACATGAACTATTGAGCTCTTTCCATTCGCTTTAATCTGCTGCTCTCTTCGCAGTTGCTTTCCATTAACTTTAGGCTCAGCGCACGTGGCAGCAGACATTTAAATAAATCGAAAGCAATTGCGATGGAGGGAGATGCTTGGGAAGAAAATAACTTCGATAAACGCATCCGTAATTAATCTGTAGTAAACGGCACTCGTTTGTGAGCGTCTATACTGAACGACTTTACAAAACGATTGCGAAGAAGTTGGCTACGACTACAGTATACCGAAAGAATAATAACAATCCACAATATAGTATTTGAGCGTTGGCTGTGCGCAGACTTGAGATGTAGCGAGTTCTGTTGACGATTCACATTAGCCCTTTCTGTGATTTCGTTAAATTTTCTCGAAAACGACAAACGATTTTGACGAAATGGTGGTATTCATTAAATTGGACGAGTAAATATGATTGAAAACCGTACATTTATGAAGAAAATAATATTATTTTACTTTTACTAACTTACTTTAGAAAAATTACTTTAAAAAGACAAATTTTTTACATAAGCCTTATAGGTAACCAAGGCGGTAATAAATCAAACAATTAAAGTAAACAAAAAGAAGATATGAGAGCAAACATGAAGCACAAAAAATGTTGATTACAGATTGGAAAGTTACACTAATGTATTTATTGAAAGTTGTCATACTGCTGTTCAAAAAATTTCCTTAAACTCCCCCGAAAAAGAGTAACTTCAAATATCTCAGGAACAGCCGTAAGAAGAACGTCGTTTTCATACTATAAGGAGAAGCAGCTGATAGTTATAGTATTTGGGCGTTGGCTGTGCGTGGACTTGAGATGTAACGAATGAGTCAATGTTTGTAGTACTTTGTTTTGATTGATGTGTTAGTTTTGAGCCGATATATGCTCAAGTCCCTGCTCCAAATATCGAAGAAACTACCGTTAAGCGCAAGCGCCAGAGCTACCTGTAGACCTGTAGACGATCGCCTCTAGGGTAGACCGGGGCTATTTCGATCACGGGGCTATTTCGATAAAGTTAAGAAAAACTCCCGCTACATAATTCCGGCGCTGCTGTAAGTGTTGCAGTCAAAGTTAGTAGTTAGAGTGATTCCTTAGTGAGTTGTAGCCGAATCGTGCACCAGACACCAGCGGTATTAACAGTGAGGTATTCCTCTGAAACAGTTAAGGTAGTTGCAAAAATCAATTTTCAGTTGTGCATGTAACTTTCTGCCCTACTGAAATAAGGTTTCGAGATCTCAGCTTTGAGCATAACCGTTACTTATATTTCTTAAACGTATCCTCAGTATACCTAAAATGACCTGGGAAAAACATTATTGTCTACTTCAGTCTACTACTGATTAATTAATTAAACAATAAAAAAATGACTCTCGGGGCTATTTCAATCACTATTTACGGGGCTATTCTGATCACACGAGGGGCTATTTCGATCATCGCTCTGGTCATTATTCCAAAACATTAAATTATTATAGCCTAACTTCTGATCTATGTGGGGTTTATTCTATTTGTCAGATGATTCGGAACTACAAAGGGAAGGATAAATATAGCAAATGGAAGGAAGAAGATATGGAAAAGGCTATAAATAGCGTCAGTGATGGGTTGCATAGCGTCCGATGGGCTTTAGAGAAGTACAATGTACTCTATGCAACACTTCATGGAAGAATAAAGGAAAGTAAGGACAATAAACTAGGAAAACCTTTACATAAGAAAAAAATCGGTCATCCAACGGTGCTGAAAGAATCATCTGTGGAAGAAAGAAGGAAAAGCCGGCCCGTTCTGGTTCAGTATATTCACCCAGATACATCCCTTAGAAAACCTGAGAATCTGTCTCGAGTACGTGCTGAGGGGCTCAATAAGAAAGCAGTAGGTGACTTTTTTAATTTATGTGAGGAGGTTTATAATGACAATGATATGATGTACCAACCAAACATGTTTTTAATATGGATGAAACGGATTTCCCCCTCAACAATAAGCCGTCAAAAATTGTCAGTGAGATAAGTACAAAGGAGGTAGTCGCATTAACTAGTGTAGAGAGAGGAGAAAATGTTACGGTGATCGCTTGTTGCAGTGCTAGTTGGACTTATATTTCTCCGATGGTGACCTTCAAAGGTGGTCGACACAGATCTGAGTAAGCAGAGAGCATGCCACAAGGTACGTGGCTGCAACATTTTCAGCGGTACCGTCCGCGCGGTAATGTATTATGATACTTGATGGCCCTGCGTCAAATCATTCATTGTCTAGCCTGGAATACTGCTTCCAAAACGACATTGAAATCATTTATTTACCTCCTCTCACCACATATTTGTTACAGCCTCTAGACCGAACAGTTTTCAAACCACTCGAGACTTTCTACAGAGTGCCACTATGTACATACATACGCAACAACCCAAGAAACTCCATAACAAAGTTTAATTTTGGCAAGCTTTTTAAAGGGGCGCGGAATAAGACTGCGACTGTTGGGAATGTATTTAAAGGGACATTATAAAGGGGTTTATGCACAAGAATCTTTTCCTTTGAATCCTAATGTCTTTCCTGAAGAAAAGTTCTTGCTTTCAAAAGTTTTTGAAACCGAAAATTCACAGGCTGAGGAATCTGATTAAACTCTTAACCCTTCATTAAAAAACCCACCTGTACCTCTGGATGAGCCCATTTCCTAATTTGATAGATATTAATTCACCTGGCCCATCGCAAACAGGTCAATCAAATGAGAGGGCTCACGAATCAATTTTTGCGAGCTCAATTCCAACACTGAAGAGGACCAAGAAGAGGATGAAATGCCGCTTGCGCCAAAAAGCTAAGGTTTGGCGTCACCTGAAAATATCGCCACCCCAGCCGCTAAAAGGAAGCTTAATATGGAGAGTAATCAAAGGAATTTTAGAAATACGAAGCGTAACGTTATTAGCCGAAAAAAGAGATCAGATGATCAAGAGAACAGTGAGTCCAAAACAGACAGCTGCGGAATTTTTGGCCCTGATTATAAAACAGAGTCATTAAAAAAGGGTGACTGAATTAAATGCCAAAAATGAAGTGCGTGGTATCATGGAATATGCGTTGGTGTCAAGGGGAAGAAGCAATTTGTTTGTGAAATATGCATCTGAATTGGATTTTCAATCAAGTTAGATTGTGAAAATAAACGATATTCAAAACGCTGACTCCTATAAGTTTAATGTCTTATTTTTTAATGATTTTTTGGACATAGTTATATACCTGTCGTTACAAATGTTTAATAATACTAAAACGTATTTACGAACTCTATCAACGTGCTGCAATGCCCTTTAGTGATGACAGTTCGAAGGCTTTTGTAGCGAGGATAATCTGCTTCTGTCTCTTTCGGTAGCAGCTCAGCGTGGCACTTCGTCTACTGAGCTTTATCGGCCATACAGGAGGCATTCTTCATGATAGACACCCTAATAATGCACAAAGTAATAGCTACAGAAGCTTGGACGACAATACGCCACACGCAGCTACCAAGAAAAGAGACTGGAACAGGTATTGGTGATGTTTCAGTGGTTTGAGAACTTTATTTCTAATTCATTACCTATGCAAAAAATATTTTGAGACTAATGAAACAAAATAATTAGCGACATTTTGAGTTAATTTACTCTCAATTGTTTTCTCCTTAAGCCAAATAATAAATATATGATAAAATATTTGGCCATATGTGTAAAAACTAAAATGATCAGAATAGCCCCGTGAGTGATCAGAATAGCCCCGTCATTTTTGACATTTCAACATTTTGTGTTACGTCACTTACTGTGCTCTATCTCCCAAGGTTCATTAACTTAATAAATTTTTCTCGTCGCAATCTTTTGAGCAAAGGCTAAGCTAAAAGTTGGCGCAAACCAATAGTTGTAGAAATTGTTTAAACTCTTTCCATGACGCAATGATGTTAAAATGATCGAAATAGCCCCGGTCTACCCTATAATATTGAATGCTTGAAGGGCACTTATTGTTCAAACCGCGTATAAATAGTTATTTTTTTCACCCGTTCTAAGCTGTTGTTGTTTAAACTGAAAGTAAACCCGTTGTTATGTTATGTAGGTTGCTATATGTATAAACACCATTTAACAGGCCGTTATTGTTGTTACAAGGGGCAAAATGTTAGGAATAGTGGAGACCGGCGCGTTTCAATGAAGATATGGCATAAAATCTATTAGGAAAAGAATGTTTGTAGTATAGCTAAAAAATTCTTGCTAAGCTGTTAATACCTTCATCTGTCTAGAGATCAGGACACTCGTCAGAAAGTAAGTGTACAAGATAAAAAGCGCGTCTAAAAAATAGGACATAGAGAAAAATCATTACAGTTCGGTAAAATTCAGAAATAAATGGATACAAAATATTCATTCAATTCAATGGCATACGATAGAAAAAGTATCAAGGAGCTAGACTTTACTACACAGTAAATTAGCCACGACGGAACTCATTCAAGGAGGAGAAGAGTCTATTTAGACGAAGCAATATAAAATCACTTTTGAATTTTCTAATTGACTCTGTTTGTATTATCACTATTGGAAGTTTGTTAAAAGGATGAAGACTCATTATTGATGGCCACATAGCGGATTTTCTTGTTCGCAGACGGGTTCGTGCTCGTCACAATGTCATCTGGTAAAGTGATGGTGAACACTTGAGTGGAGGTAAAATTCTGCAAAAATTACCTTTAATTGATATTGCAGCATACATGATGAAAACGCAGGGCAAGGGTAGAATTTTAAGATCACTAAATAGTTGACGACAGGGCGCCCGAGGGCCTGCTCGTGCAATGAGTCAAGTTTCCCACTGGTAAACTACCGATCGTTATTCCTACGCACATTTTTCAATTCGTCGTCGTGGTGTGCGCTGAAGTACTCTGATATTCAATAACTTCAGTATCTTGAATGGATACTTCCACTGCCTCTCCTACCCCGAGATGAGTTGCCCTTCAAGATCGATGTATACTGTCATTGTTTTTATGAACTTTGTTGACAGATTTGAATCTTGACATGAGACTTGGCAAGGTCTTCGCAGCGCAAACAAGTCCGCCATTAATGAGCTTATTTTAGTGTATTCTCTATAAGCATAGCATAGGATGTTCATCGTTTTCAATGATTTTTAAGTGCATGCGTGTTCGAAATGATGGCTGGCGCCGCATATTCACAGATTTTCTCGGGTGTGCAATGGTGGTAAATGGTTAGTAAGCGACATTAATGGCGGCCGTGTGGTGGAAATGGTTGCGAAGACCCGTATCGATGGAGCTATTGATATATCTTATTTTCCTTACGAAAAACCCGAGGGAAGGCAACCGTGGGTGTAAGGTGAGATTCTACCAACCTGTGGATAACTACTCATATGTTGCCGTATCGAACATTTCCATTGCTGCGGTAGAAAAGGTCAAAGGAGAGGACTTTAGTGAGGCGTAAGCGAGAGAGCTGGCTGTCGAGGCGTCGACCGCCATCGAAACGGCTCTTCTCGAAGAGAAATAGCGCCTATTTCACGAGACGTTCATATTCTATTGCCGGTCGTTTAGAAATTGAAAGCGAACGCGCCAGTAAAATAATTGACTTCCGCGATGAACCGTCTATCGCAGAAACTATCCACTTCACCTTTGTAAACTCGGCGCCATATATTCCGTCACACAGGTCAATAGTATCACATGCAAGATCCACACAGCCTTAGCACGAAATCGGGTAAATTTTCATCCCTTGAATCAGGTATTTCTTGTGGATCGGAACCTGCCGGATAAGGCTTCCATAGATCGGTTAGTAGCCTATTGACGGAACAGCAGTGTTCATTCTGCCATTGTATATACATCAATAAAGGTAGAAAAGTTTCATCATAATTCCCTGTAACAAATATATAGAAGCTTGCCTTAACATTTTTAGAATCTTGACATGCCTTTTGCCTTAACATTTTAAACAGCGACTTATTCATCTTTATGGGCAACTTGATCTGTGACTTTTAAATCCCGTCTTTTATTCAGGAACGAAAGAATATTTGCCGTCAGCGTAACATACTTCATTTAGCATTTTGAATTCTCCCGATGTAAATGAAATAGGGTTTCAGAGGTTTTCGTAAAACATATGGGAGGAACTGTAAAACTAAATCAGGGATAAAAGGAACGGTTCTTGCTGACAGGGATGCAGTCGGAATTTTGAAAAAAAATATGAAAAATAATGACTAGCAGGCTAATCATTGTTTGTAAATTCACAATGCACGATCAATTGTTGGGTGGGGTTGAGTAAAAAGTGATACAAATCGATAGGGTAGAAAGAACACATTTAAAATCAATAAATTAGACAGCTTTGATGGACCGATATATGTCAATTCGTAACAAAGAATAAAACTGACCAGGTTTAAACATCATGTTTAGACTAGTTTAGACAAAGGCACTGAATGGCCCGCTTCTGATCAAGTTAAAGACTTGTCAACGAAACTTGCTACAAATACAGGTTTTTCCCGGTAATTTAAATTCATGGCCGACGAATACATGGCCGTTTTAACGATTTCGCGGTTGAGCGGCCACGCCGGTCGCAGAATTTTCGCAACTATCTACTCGTAACGCTCCTTCCAGGAATGAAGTGTCACTTTTCCCGGCCGCTCTCAACCCCCTTCCAACCTCTCTCGTCACGTAAGATCGGATCTCTACAAAACTGGCATAACGTAGCTCAAATGAGCCAAACTCTTTGATTTGTATGAACTACTTTCATGAAACTGTCGTCGCTGCTGCTGCATGCCCTTAGGGAGACAATTGTCTCAGAGATTTCCCCGATAATTGACCATTACCACAACTTTCAAGACTGTCCAAACTCATGATAATTATTTTAGGAAATGTTTCAGCATCTCATGAAAAGGAGGTGCAGTTGAGTACTCTAATTAAATTTCCCAGTCCCGTCGCGTTTGTGGGACAAATCTCCTTTTAGTAATAAATAAATACAATGAAGTCATCCCAGTGACATACTGGACGTCACAACGCTTCAAGCACAAACAAGGGACTCACTGTGCTCGCATAAATGCGACGTAATTCAGATGCAGACTCGTTTTTCATCGAATTTGGATCAAACAGCGTAGGAAGATGAGCACTAGTTAATCTTCTATTATCCTCGTAAAAATTATTTTTCAAAGATTTCGAGGCAAGAAAGAAATTTCCCTCTGTGATTGGAATAGTTCGAACAAGATCAGCAGTTTCTCCACATGTAGCAATTTTTCAATCTATAAAATATCTTTGCGATCTATTATCATAGATTTCATGAAAAGTTTTCCCAATTACGGAAATCACCGGAGAATTTAGGTAACTCCGGACCGGGTAATCTAACATATGGATCACAATCTTTATGAGACGTTCTATTCTCACCCTCATAATGGCAGACGCCGCATAATGGCACCCCTCACAATAGCAGACGGAGAATATCTTGAATGGTTAACATTTGTTGACCACTCGCAGGCGATGAGTCACGGAAAAAAATAAATCACTGCCAAAAATGTTCATCTAACGGGTTTCACTAAATCTAGCTGACGTAAACTCCATGTTAATACAGCCATGACGTACAATCGATGTTAACTGGGAGATCAGAGTTTGCTTAGAAAATCAATTGGCCTATCGACGTGACCGTTATGTATGGGAGAACGTAAAACATTCGATTTCTAGAGCGAGAAAACGTTTGACCAGAGGTTATAAAACTGGGTTTTGGTAGAACCTATTAATTGTACAAACGTATGCGCATAGAACAATACGTAAGCCCGTCATTCATTGGTTGTTCAATCCTAAGATTGGCTGACTGCAGCCCTCCACCCTGCCCTATCTAATTCTAGTTCCCTGACTTCCTGGTATCTCCTCATATGTACTTTCCTCTTCATTTGGTCCATGAACTTATTTGTAGGTCTTCCTCTGGGGACTTTTCCCTCTATTCTGCCCTCAGTTTTATTCGTCACCCTGAGGCACATTCGTGTCTCAGGGTGTGTTCAACCCATCTGGTTCTTGTATTCTGTATGGTGCTCCATATGGTGCTTTCCTCTTCTACTATTCTGTACACTTCATCATTTTTTATTTTGTCGGTCCATTTTATCTTAAGTATCTACCTCTAGCACCAGGCTTCGACGGCTTTTAGTCTCTTCTGTTCAGCCTTTCCAATGTTCCATGCTCCCGATCCATAGAGTGCTATGCTCCACACGAATTTTTTCACATACAGTTTCCTGATTTGTAGTCCTATCTTCTTTGAACACGGTAGTTCTCATGAAGTTTTCCCATGAATGCCTTCTTAGCTTGGGCTATTCTCCGCCTGATGTCCGCAGTACTTCTTCCATCCCACGTGATAATACTTTCGAGATTACGTAAGCCCTTAGTGAGCATTAAATTTTTTTAATATTCCCAAGTTTCTTTCACGAGTTTTTCACGATATGCAAGCAGTCGTTCCTTTGCTTCCGACACCTTATTTGCGAGGGATTTTCGGTAAATAATCCCTTCCTCTCCTCTCCTCACAGTCGTGAGCCAAGACTCACCATTTATTTGACTTTTTCCGGACCTTAACCGGGAGCAATTAAGGGAAGTCGGTAGAGAACTTAAGTTTGGCTAGGGAGTGAACTACAACACTAAATATTCCATTTCACATCGCCCCACAGAAACAAAAAGTGATCGAGGGGATGCTTGATGATTCTATCACATATAAAACTTTTCGTTCCTTTCGGAAGTGCCCCATGGAGAAAATTGGTCATCACTTTCGAAGAAATAAACCTTGAAGAGGAAATCTGGTAAGTGTAGTGGCTAGACAGTTCTGCATATCCATGTTGAGAGCTCCGGTTCGATTTCTTGCGTCGATAGAAAATATTCAGCCGAATTCCATATTAAAAATTGGCGCCCAGGAGAGATCACTTATAGTGCAGTACCCCGTCATGATGAAACGTGAAACTGTACGATCTTTTGGCAAAGATTATGACAAAACGGCACTAGGTTTTCCTCCGCCCTTTCCAGAAATAATCTTTTCTCTTAATAATTTCACCACCAATTGACAATGTAGCAAGTCAATTCAGTTTTTGGCACCCTTTACAAACATCTGCGGAAAAATTTTAACTAGAATCAAAAGCTTCCGCAAATAAATTTTCAGAAGTTATCACAATCCACTAATAGGTATATTCGCTGCCAGAAATTATTGGGTTGGATATAGAAAAACTGGCTGGTCTATTTTCGTATTTTTATTGCACTATTTATTATATTTTTATATAAATAATTATTTGTCTTCTCCTAAAAAGTCTAATGTTTGAAAGTGGTAAACATTTCTATGTTTAATGTTGAAGGTATTCTATTAAATTTAATTTTCAGGGCACTCATAGTAAACAAATTAACATTCATTCGCGTAAAAATGCCTGCTAATACATTGGTTTGCGAGAAATTTTGCACATAGAAGTTGGGCGATTAAATCGAGCCTCTGGAAGTAAAAGTAATATTCGGTGCAATTCGGACTGTTTGCGCGATTAAAATAAAGCGAAGGCACGAGAATTTTCCAGTTTAAAATAAATAACTAGAGGGTAGAAATCACACCGGAAGTTGAGGCGCGGCAGGAAATCTGTGATCAGGAACTGGATATTCGCTTTCGAAAACCTTTTTGGCTCCTCCCCGAATCGGGTGTCGAGTGCAGAGCGACCGCTAAATGTGGAAACACCGCAAGAGATTCCGAGGTTGGCAATCAACTCGCCTCCAGGCTAGGTAAATCAAAGGAAAACAAAAGGACAAAAGATTCGCGGAGAAACAAGAGACCTCTTGGACGGAGTTTGCCGTGCAAAAGGCAACATCATAGGAGAGGAAGAGAAAGGGAGGGAGGGTAGGGGGAGAGGAGAAATTCGCGGCGGGAGAGCGAGCTGTGTCGGGCGAATTGACACGCCAACACTCGCACTCAGTCAGTCAGTCGAAAGTTCGACGAACCCAGCGGCGCGTCCCAATTCTTTCGGGAGGAGAGAGAAAGAGATGAAGAAAAAAGTCCTTGGGGCGATGGGACAACTTCACGTACACGACTAACAAAGAGAGTGACACGGCCCACACACAAACGAACCCCACCGGTGATGTCGGTAGATATCGGTCAGGACAAAACAAACGCTATCCCAAAACAGTGTGCTATAATTCAATTACACAGGCCTACAAATTTTAGGGTGTCGAAAGATTTTTTGGCACGAAGAGCCCTTTCCGACGTAATTTTAAGCGCTGAATCTGAATCTACTCACGTAAATGTGCAAGGCATACGGTACAGCATTAATGAAACTAGGAAATTTTTAGCGTATAGTAGGAATGACCTCGAATAAAAAGTAAAAGAAAGATGCTCCTTCACTCTGGTTGGGCCACACCTCGAATACGCCACGAGCATTTCGGACCCTGGTCATAAAGATTTGGCCACAAAATTAATAAAAAAACAAAGAAAATAACACAGCCGGCTTCGTTAAAAACTGCTACGAGCGTACACATAGTGTTTCACAACTCTTAAAGGGATTAAGGTGGGAGCCCCTTGGTACTCGGTGGCTACACGCTAGGCTTAGCTTCCTTGAGAAATTCAGACCTGGTGTGTTTCAGAGTGACACAGAGTGTACTATCATGACGCCTCACTACATCTATAGGTCTGACAGAAGCAATAAAATAAGAGATACATTGCCGGAGAGATGGGTACAAAAACTCGTTATTTCCGCGCACAATTAACGACTGCAATAAAACCTGAGCTCCACTAAATACACTCCTATAATACATGTCACCATTTCACCTCCCAAAACCTCATCCTTTACACTTTTAAACGGCTGCTGACCTAACATTCCCTGACACACGACAATACGGCGGCTCGCAGGGTAGTATGTAGATGTAGCTGAAAATTTGCTGTAACGTAAGGATTTGGAGATATTTTACCCTTATGGGTCAAAATGGCAATTTTAGTTCTTTTGAGCTTGAATATCTCATAAACCAAAGATGACAGAATAATTCTGCAAACGGATTCAAAGTCTTTGTTAAATAAATGTATAGAATACAACTATGACGCCAGGAAAAGCTATTGTTACCATGACCTGTATCTTATATTTCAAACTTGTGCACTCAAAATTATAGCATAGTTGAATTATAATAAAGTTGTTGATAGTTGCAAAGTTAATGCAGGTTATGGAAACAATAGTTTTTCTACGAAGGACTTTTCGGGAGTAACATCTGTATTGAAATTTATTTTATCGTACGAATAATCGTTGATTACAAACCATAATATCTAGCCATTCTATACTCCAACAAAGCAATGAAATGATAATTACAATATTGTGCTGGCAAGGACTCCTGACACGCTATCACGCAATTGAAGGAAAATTCTTGTCCTCCCAGCAAGATTCCTCTTCGCAAGATTCGCTTCTCACCGCAATAATAACGAAAAACATTTTTCTGGACACTGGTGAAATGACAGTTTCATAAAATAGACAGACCGAAAGCAAGGACTTGCATTAATTTAGCAAATTCTTTATTATTAATACAAGAAATGAATGTAAATATTGTACAAGAGTAAAAAATGGCTATATGCTATAGATGATTCATCAACTTTATTCTAACTAAGTTTGAAACGGTATAGCTCACAGCAGTGTTAATTATCTTTGGCATGTGTTTTAATTAGTGATATGAAAAATTTGCTAAGTTTAATTCTCTATGCTTCTTCGTTTACCAGCAGTTTTGTAACTATACCAGCACAAATACGATGTTATTGTTACTTATGTTGCAATACATTCTAATTATTTTTTTTTAATTATGAACGAGTCGGTAACCCCAAAACGGAATTTCTCCGATGGGGTACCTATATTCCCTACATTTAGGATAAATGTCACTGTAAAACGTATATGCTGTTATGGAATAAACTTTTAATTACATATTAACCTTTTTATTTTTTTACACCCGTGTAATACATGCGTCAAATAAAATTTCCATTTCCCACAGTGGTCAAATTGGCCAAATAGGTCCTGCTAATATAAACCCCTCCATTCCCCTATGAATTTGTTTCGTATCTGACAAAAATTTTAGGCTTTCAAGCAAAGTCTACCCTGGAGCAATGCAAACCATTGACTTGAGAGAGATAAGCATATAGAGCGAATGCTCCTGCTTCATAAAAACTGTTTTTATTTCATTTCACAAATCAGAAGAATTTTTTAAGGTCAAAACGATATAATGCATAATCTTTTGCAACCCCTCCTAGTGTATATTGTGAGAAGTTCAACCTTCCGTGGTTACGAAATAAAAACGATGAGCCTACAATAGATTTTTGATTAATCAAAAATAGGTCGAACTTCCATTAATATAGTCAATTCATCAATCTATCCAAAAAAATTTCACACAATCGTAAAAAATCAATTCACTTCAACTATGAAAGGCTTTCAGCGAGCTAAAATTTCCGAAGAGTGCCCTGGAGCAGAGAGAGGGAATATTTCTGCTTCTTAAAAACTGTTTTTATTTTATTCCACAAAGCAGCGGAAGTTTTTAACTCCAAAAAGGTTTTATGTGTACTATTTTGCAACACCTTCCGTTGTGCTTTTCGTGAATTTCAGCCTTCCGTATTTACGAAATTAAAACGATGAGCCTACAATGGATTTTTGATTAACCAAAACTAGGTCGAACTCCCGTTAATGGAGTCACCTCATCAAACTATTTCGAAATTTTTCACACCATTGTAAATTAATTCACTACAATTATGCAAGGGTTTAAAGCGAGCTAGATTTTCCCCAAGCGAACCTAACCTTAATCCACTTCATCAATCAAAGTTTTTGGCAATTTGATATTCAGTGACACGATCGAGATTGGATAATTAAAAAACAAGAGAAATGCGAGAAAGTAACTCTTTACCTGCCCTCCAAAATAGAAGAGACAAAAGGCAGAAAGAAACTGGTTCAAGCTGGACCTGATAACACAGGATACTCAGCCTGAGGTGAAAAAGGCGCTAGAAAATTAAATCCTCACACCAGGTGGACTTCCATGGGTGCGCCCACATATTTAGCAGTCACTTTCTCGGATGGAAAACGATCCGTTCGAAAGAGGGACAAGGAAACCAGATGGCAGTCACTTCTTCTCGGAAGGAAAACTAAACGCATCCCATCAGTGGCTGAATTATTTATTTTCACGGATTGAGGAAAAAGATAGACCGAATTCATCTCTGAATCCCGGTAAGATTGACTCAAGAAACAGCTACTCCAAAAATCATCAGCGAAGTAACCCTCTTCTTGCAGTGTAAACTAGGAAGATTAATTTTTTAATCAATTAACATTTTCGTTCTCATATCCAAATAGAAATAAGCAGAAAATACAAAAATATAAGCAGAAAATACAAAAATAGAGGATTCAAGTGGAAGGCAATCTTACGTTTTGCCAGAGATGCCAGAAACTCAACATACACCACAGTGTTTTAGTTCAGATTTAAGTTTTTCGGTCATGATCTTTCACACTTTTTGATTACTGAACGTAAATCAGCGCATATGGATAATACTAAATCATTGTGAACTAAGCAGCATTGGGAAAGCATTATTTGCTGAAATGTTTTAAATTTAACGGATAGCCCCCGCCAGAGGCGACATCGCAGAAAGGTGGCGGCCAGAGGCATTCAGATAGGAAAATGTTGAGGTAAACATTTTCGTCCTCATATCCAAATACAAATAAGCAGAAATTATTATTTAAGAACCAAAGTAGTAAAATAGAGAATTCGATTAAAGTGGAAAGCAATCTTATGTTTTGCCAGGGCCGCCAGAAACTCAACGTACACCACAGTGTCTTAGTTCATATTCAAGTTTTTTAGCTCATGATCAAACACTTTTTAATTACTGAACGTGAAATTAACGCATATTGATAATACTAAATCATTGTGAACTAAACAGTATTAGGAAAGCATCATTTGCTGAAATATGTTAAATTTAACGGGTAGCCGCCACCAGAGGCAATTGGCACGGCATTCAAATCTCCCTAAAACACAGAAGAATGTTGATGTAAACAATTTCATTCTCATATTCAAATAGAAATAAGCCGAAAAAACTATTAAAGAACCAACAGGCTAAAAAAGAGACTAGGTATAAAGAGAAAGGCAATCTTATATTTTCCAGGGCCGCCAGAAACTCAATGTACACCACAGTGTGTTAATTAAGTTTTTTAGTTCATGATCTAACATTTGTAAATTGAACTGGACGTGAAATAAACGCATATCTATCAAACTAAAACATTGCGAACTAAACAGCACCAGGAAAGTATTACTTGCTGAAAGGGCAATTTTTATTGTTTACCAATAGCACTTGGCTGTGAACGTTTCATTAATTGCCCATTACCATCATTTGTAATAACTGGGATAGTGACTGAGGTGTTTAGATTAAATGAGGTTACGTATTAACTAAAACAATACATAAAGAAGTACTTTGCCATAAAGCACCTTAGAAAACGGATCGCAGAAATTTAATTTTAACATTTCGAAATTTAAAGTGATGTACCAAAGCAATTATATCAATTTTTATCTATCTACATGTATTTTGTTCCAGTTCTGGTGCCATAAAACAGCGAGTCTCGATGTTATAGCCATGCGTAGTGACCCCGTCAGCGTTAAACAATGATAATCAACGAAATAACATATGTACACATCTGAAATCAACATTAAAAAACAATTAAAGTCACTAACTACAAGCCATGATTTTTTAGCCTTTTGTACCTTTAAGTTACGATTATTTTTATCATATATTAACACCCTCTCGTAACGATATTACAACACAAGATACATAGCTCATGCGAAACATTTTCACTAACAATTGAGTTTTTACAAGCTGTGACCGATATATCGGCATCCCAAAGCAAGAGAGCCGGATAGAATTCTCTTAATGAGAACATGTATGGTACACTACTGATGAAGCACTTCCTCTTAAATTAAATCGTAAAGTGCTCTCCGGGATCTTGAAATATGGCCCTGATTTGCTCCCGTCATCGTCAAAGCAGTCTACATATCAGGTTTCCCGTCATTAATAACCAATTCACGTCAAAGACCCTGATTAATTCCAAGATCAGCAATCTTAGTTGAGAACTTCCGAGGTAAAACTATGATAAGGAAACTTATTTCAACTCTTTCTCTGCATTCATTGGGAACAGCATCACTGTCAGACACGCCCATCATCAGAAGCATTACACTCTGAAGTTCTAAGGAGGTAGAATTTAACTAAAGTTAGAAGCGTTTTGAATCGCGCGCAGACTCAAGCTATTTTTTCATGAATTTTCATGAATGAATCAAGCCGACATTACACCTAAATAAAATGTTTGGTGCCAATATTAGCTCACAACTTGCAGTGAATGCCTGTATCAATACGTGATTAAAATTTCAACGTAAATGACGACTCCTGCCATGATATTTATAAATATATTGAAGTATTGATACGTTTTAAAAATATACTCACATACATTATCGCCTAGAGCGAATAAATTTTCAACCAAAATATTCGTAGACCCACTGCTCTATAATACAGGCGCAGAACATTAAATGTTCCACAATTCTGTCACTCCCTCTTACTTTAAAAATCCTCATAACCTTTTGAATTACTGCTCTCATTTCTTTCTTGATATGCCACTACCTTCCCGAGCTTAATCGTCCTCAGGGAGTTGACGATGGCAGTGTCAGCCATTAAAACTTCGGCAGCAGCAAGACATCTGACCTGGTGGAAAGCCCACGAAGAATTAGCATCCATCGTGCCCAGGGAAAACACCAGATCATTCACCGATTTACGTTGTATATATATTTTCGCAGAGATTTTCGTTGTTATAATAGATTTTAAAAGAATTTTTCGTGACTTTGATTGGCATTATTAGCAAAAAATGAAATTGATATAAAACTATAAGCACCTTAAAAATGTGTATTTATACTTTATTTATTGCGTTCTAATTTGTGAATACCACGAATGCCTGCGGAGAGTGGTATACTCGAGTAGTGGGGACTAGAAAGACATTTATTTCCATAATATGGCAACCTTTGAAAGAGCAATATTTATTGTTTACTTACGTCATTTTTTTGGAAAATTTGTCAGTGAGTTAAAGCACTACGATGTCATGGAAGTTGCGACCTACGTTGAGATATCACTACAACTGAGACTTCCGTAGAAGTCAGCTTTCATGGATAATCCGGCCTTTCATCATCGTCATCACCATTGGTCGCGCAATCCTAAGATTGGTTGACTTTAGACCACCACCCATGCCTATCTAATATTACGTCCCTTACTTCGCGGTAGCTCTTCCTATGCACCTTCCTCTTCATTTGGTCCATGAACTTATACCTGGGTCTTCCTCTGGGGACTTTTCCCTCCATTTTTACCTTCAATTACGTTCTACACAAACTCATTGCGCCTCAGGTTTGTAATATATATGTATCACAAATTTTCTCGTGCTTTTCATCCACAAGTTTTGATTTCAGCTCGAAAGCCGGGATTAGGAAGATAATGTATGCATATTCTTGCGCAACAGAAGCAAAGCACTCAGGGCATTAAATCTTTTATCAAATTCTTCCTCAATTTCCTCCGTTCTCTCCATTGTCACTCATGATAGCCATGTTGGATTGGTCATACAGAGCAAAATATAAAATAGACGCTGTAATCGAGCGCTACGACACGGATATCCTTGGTTCATCTGCGATAAAATACATCCTATCGCGGAAGAAAGTGCTCCCAGCATAATGTTAATTTATCCCCCGATGACACGGTACGGTTACGTGGTACTTTCATCCTTCTGTTTCATTACATTCCTATCCGTCAACTGACGGAATCAGACAGAAAGGGTAAAAAGTCCCAAATCCGTCGCCACAAACACCGCGTATCCGATATCGACCGGTCAGATCGGCTTCGACCGAGAGAAAAGTCGCGCAAACATCGGACGGGTTAGACCAATCGCGAGGCGGTTGGGGAAGGAGAGGGTGGGTGGGGGGGAAGGGGCGTTGAAGAGAGGAGAGCGGGGAAGGGGATTATCACACAAAGGTTTGGCCTTTTCTTCGCGGAGGGAGGTGTGCCCGCCCCGTGTTATGACACACGAGGGACTGGGGCTCGTTCCCCTGAAGGCCATCCTTGACCCATCTGAAGGGGGGGAATTAATAAGGCATTTAAATCCGTCGACCTCATAACTTTCACCTCCTCCACGTTCCCATTTGTTTACCTGCCCCGGGGCAATAAAGACCGTTTCTTTTTCGTGGGACTGCGACGCCGCGCCAAAAGGTTCAAGCGCTCATTAAAAAAAGAAGGAAATGTATCAATCAAAGCTACGGCTGAGGCCCCAAATGTTTTTATTCCATCTTCTTCCTACCACCATCTCTCGTTCCTCCATATTATCCCCTCCATGATGGTTTCGATTTGCGTCGACAGACGGGGATCGCTTCGGTACACTGTTGTGATTTTCAATTAGCGGACTTGCAGGTTATTTCCAAGTCTACAACAGCCACTCAGGGTAGTTTGAGCGATATATCATTTTACCCAGAAATCAATGAATTTGGTCCCATTTTAACGAAAAATATCTTACTCTTCCAAAGAGTTCAAAATATCAGCCCCTCACCCAACTACTTTCCAATATTTTGACAAATAACACCAGCCCTTTTGCATGGGAAATGGTACGTAACGCTCTCCAGTCAGGCATTATTTGTAGTTGAATGATATATTTCAAGGTGGATACTTTAAGGAGGAAGTTCTGGGTTCTGGGTCCAGAGGGATCTGGGTTCGATTCCTGGTCAAGGAGAATGATTTTTCCGCTGTGAATTTCACACAATTGTGACATCACTCCGTTGAAGTAACTGCGCGGCTAGTTCCGTAGTTCTTCGAAAATGTCAAAAGTAAACATCTTTGTGTTTAAAGTTGGGCTTTACCCCGTGGGCTGTAGCGCTTAGCGCTCGCATACGGGTATCTCAGGATCCTGGTTCGATTCCCAGTCCAGGAGAATGATTTTTCCGCTGTAAATTTAAAGAAGAGATATTCCCAAGGACCATTTCGTGACTTTAGTAAATTATCCCTGACATATAAATTTTCAGTAGTAGCCTTAAGAATAGTGGGGGTAGGTCTGATGCACTTTATGAGGGAAACTGAAACAAAAAAAATATGTGAGGATAGGGAAGTACAGTGGGAATTTTTAAGGCGGAGCCAGCTTTACTGGCCTATCGCCGGGAGGTAACTCATTGAGTGTGTCTCAGGGGTGGCTCCGGCCCAGAGGTTTGGGGGAGGGAGGGTATAGCAACAAGCAGCTCAGGGGATATTGAATACCCCCACGAAAAGACGGGTGTGGACATCTCGACCGGAAAATTCGCAACAAACTATGCGTAAAACGGTGAACTTAAAGTGGTTTCGGAAAAACTTTTGTCTTTTCAAAAGCATGTTCGTACTGAATACATCTTTCCTTTTTAGTTGCCATCAATAATCGAATTATTTCAAAATTATTTTGATTAACAATCACATAAAATGTACATTGAATTCTAATTTATCTTTAAAAAATATGCCTACCATCTTAATCCCCAGCAAAAATTACGTAGGCTTCTAGTTTTAGGTTTATAAAGAATTTTAGGTTTAGGAACAGCGTGATGGGTATTCATGCATGACAGCCCAACTCAGTTGTCTTCGCAAGATTATTTCTCGCCAAGTTTATTATTTGAAGTGAAAAAATTGTACATGAGCGCTGCCGATCTTCTTCAGGACCAAGTAGTGACGCTGTCAATACAGCACGGCACAGCATTGAGGGCGATTAGGAAGGGGTAGCGCACACACGCCGTTCCCAATTGGCTCCAAGCGCAATCGAAGAGAAAATGCTCGTCACTATCTTCTACGGCTTCTTGAAGAGGGAAAAATGCCTTTAAAAAATGCACGCCGTCGTCACGTGGAGGTGACAGGTTCTCTGACGGATAATGCAACCATAATGTAGCGACCTGTCGGGCACTAATGATGGCAGATATGGATTACGAGTACTTCGGGAGCAATGGCCACTTGGAACTGTGAATATTCCTCACCTATCTCACGGAAAATACGAGGATAAGTCAAAAAAAGTCGCAAATGTCAGCATTTCATCATCAGCATCAGCCGTAAACCTTTCATTGGGAACACTTGGAAAATCCGACGCACAGCCCCGACAAAGCCCCCAGTGATTTTCATCTGGTGGCTAAGTCGGGTTAAGGGGGGAGGGTCTTCCATTTTCATTCATATATCGTGGGGAACAAGTATACAAAACATACACGGCACAGCATTAAAGAAACTAGGTTTCATGAAGCGTATAACAGGAAGGTCCTAGGATGAGGAAGTCAAAGAGAGATGCTACTTCGCTCTGGTTAGGCAACACCTCGAATACGCCACGAGCATTTGGGACCCTGGTCATAAAGATTTAACCAAAAAAATTAATTATATACAAAGAAAAGCAACACGCTTCGTTAAAACTGCTAAGTGCGAACATATAGTGTGTCACAACTTTCAGAGGGATTAAGGTGGGAGCCCCTAGAGACTCGGAGCCTACAGGCTAGGCTTAGCTTGCTGGAAAAATTCAGAAATGGTGTGTTTCGGAGCGATACAGAGAATGTTATCATGACGCCTTACCACATCTATAAGTCTGACAGAAGCGATATAATAAGATAAATACACTGCCGCACACATAGGTACAAAAACTCGTTCTTTCCAGACACAATAAGAGACCACAATAAAAACTGAGCTCCATCGAATACACTTCCATAGTACACGTCGCCATTTCACCTCCAAAAACCTTACATTATTACACTGCTGGTGACCTAATACTCCCTGCCACACGCCCATGCGGCAGCTCGCAGGGTAGTATGTTGATGCACATTTGTTCGGGCCCCTAAAAAATCATTTGGGTGGCCGATGTTATGATAATGATGATGCCGTGATCCAAGAGGTTACTCGTTGGCTGCCACAGCAAATAAAAGACTTCTTTGTAGCCGGCTATCAAGGACTAGTAAAAAGGTGGGATAAGTTTCCGAATGAACAGGATGAATATGTATAGATGTGAAATGAAATTGAGGAAATTACTCTGATTATTATTGCCTCTATCCAGTTTTGCAAGTTACTTATTAACTTACCCTCGTAGTAACCACATCCCGGCCAGATTTCGACACGCAACGTAATGATTGACAGACAGACTGGCCAATTCGGAGCAATAATTGGCATGTCCTGCATGTCAAAAACGAAATAAGCTAACCTCATAGCTCTGCGTGACTTCAATTCACCCTTTAGTCACGCTTTTAGGTGACATAAGTATCCAATTATTACACTAAACAGACGGTAATTTCAATTATACAAGAGAATTCACTCAAGAAACGCACGAGTGATTGACAACAATTGATTGCCAGAATCACTCTCAAATGTGTTTTTAAACATGAGAGTAGATAGAAAAAGAAGAGAGACCTATGAACGAGCCAAAAAGTGACGCAAAAAGATATTGATGACAGCAATGCTTGTGAATCGTGACAAATGCTTATGAATCGTAGGTTAGTTTGTCATCGACTGAACGATATGAAGTTTGCGGCATGTGCGAAATCCAGCGCGATTAATAAACAAACT
Organism: Ceriagrion tenellum; assembly: GCA_963169105.1. Lineage (NCBI taxonomy): Eukaryota > Metazoa > Arthropoda > Insecta > Odonata > Coenagrionidae > Ceriagrion > Ceriagrion tenellum. Next base: position 84,117,157 of record OY720641.1, on the reverse strand, counting down.
CATAATAAAATATTGGAGCTGCCTCGCGTATTCACTCGAAGAAAATATACCTAACTGAGAGGTCAAAGATGAGAATCATCAACAAATTGTAATTCTATCACGAACTTTATTACGAACAGTTTTTGCTCCTTCTCTATTTCTTCCAGAAACAATAACACCACAATCATCACAGGAATCACAATCCGAGTTCATTTTATCAATCTCAGCAATAAAAGATCAATCTCAGAAATAAAAAAGGCAATCTCCTAGCAAGAAAGCAAATGGATAGCTCAAAGTCTCCCATCTATGATACGAAAAAAAGTATCAAAGTAATCTGAAAATTAAAAGTACAAAACAGTAGCGCGATGAAAAAAAACGATTCCGCAAATATATAATGTAGCGCTGATTGTAAATTTTGATTTACTTATTACTCATCCCATTTTTTACCGCACAGGACGATGAATTTAAGCCACCAATCTTCTAGCAGAAAAACAAATTAGGAGCCCAAATTCTCCCATCTACAGTACACGGACACTGAAATGGGCGAGCAGCGAGTACTTTGTAATGTGTCAAAGTTAGCTGCGCACTGGAGCGAATGGAGAGCTCCTGATATCTTGGAAATGCTTTAAAGGAAAGAGTATCATACTAAGCTCACGTGTTGGGAGGAGCTCTTTAAGTTAAATGGAGTTCCATGTGTAATGACGAGCGGAAGGATACCTATCCGATCGTTTACGGAAGTGTTGGTCAGCCTTGGACGTCTAATTGTGAAGGACTATTTGATGCCTGTTTATTTATATATACCTCTCCTTGCGATATCGCCACACCCGTCGTTGGCCCGCATTGACAAAGGGAACGTGTGATCAGGCGCATTCACTATATTCTGTTAAATATGCTTCTTCTTCGATGGCGCTACAGCCCAAATCGGCCCTTGGCCTCCTCATTTGCCTTCCTCCATTCCTCTCCATCCTCTACCACTCTTCTCCAATTCTTCGCCCCAAACAGTTCATGCGCATCCTTGCTGACGTTATCTTCCCACCGAGCTGTGTATTCCCACCTGTCTCTTCCCTCCCATCTGTCCAGTGAACACTCTCTTAGCTGCCCTTTCCTCAGGCATCCGCAGGACATGCCCTGCTCATTAGTGTACAGTAGGTGGAAATCACAGCAGTCATACGGAAGAAGATTGAGGCTTTCGAGCTCTCTTGCTTCCGATGAACGCTTCGAATATCATGGACGGATTGAAGAACTAAAGTGTCCATTCTCGCCCAGCGGAAAGTTGTGGACAGAGACCGACTGCTGCCAACAATACATCGTAACTCCCTCAAATTCTTCGGCCACGTTGTAAGGCGTAATGACCTAGAGAATATAGGGCTCCAAAGCAATGTCTAGAGCAAAAGACAGCGAGGTCGGCCACCGTTAAGACTGAAAGACCAAATAAAGACACTCACCAACCTAAATCTGAGTGAAGCAGTCCACGCAGCCCAAGATAGAGGAAAGTGGCGCCAGAAAGTCCAAAAAACATAAACTTTGTCCATATGGGTCACAACGTTCGATATCGAGCCAATGACTTAGAGAGAGAGAGAGAGAGGTGGAAATGCTGGCTTCTTTATACAAACTATATACTTTGTTGTTATGACGGATTCTCCATGCTCCTATGTTCACAGGCCCGTGTATTCTCCGCAGTACTTTTCTCTCAAATCCGTCCAACAACTCCGCAGATTAGACTCTCATTGTCCAAGATTCACCGCCGTAAGACAGTGCTGAACGGATGAGTGTTTTATATAGCCGAATCTTGGTTTTCTTGGACACATTTCTAAATTTTAAATTTCTAGATGTTAAATGTACTAGTTTCCCGAAATGCCTGTGTTGCATCTTCATTATACTCGACACTCCGAGAATTTATCCTGTCTTCTAGTTAACGTAACAGAATACCTCCGCACGGATACGATAAAGATATCCACCGTGGTTTCTCTTTGTCTCCGGTGCAAGTTATCAGCCGCACGTCTCCATTTCCTTCCTAAGCGCTCGAGGCAATGCCTTATAAGGAGAGCGCAAGCCGACTGACTCAAAGGTCGCGGGTTGGATTACCACCTGGGGCATGGTCGCTGCGGTGCCCGATCAAGGTTTTGTTTGGAGTCTCTTCCTCGCAAGATGACCTTAACTGTCGAACTGCCCACAACTACAGTCACGCAACTGGAATCTAGAGAATGTATAAGCATCAACGATAGTGTACCCGCTACAAATGGGAGCCGCAAGAGTCTACAGGTATTCAAGTCAGAGCGAGGTTACTGGGAAAACTTTAGATCTTACGTGTCACATGTAAACACTGTGGACACCATCAAAATTCATCTAAACGGCACAAAACAGCGGTAAAATGAGGTAAATACCCAGTATACTTACCATACGGAACACCATAGAAGAAAGAACAAGATGGATTGGGCACACCATGAGACACAATGGGTTGATAAAGAACATAATTGAAGGCAAAATAGAGGGAAAAGTCTCCAGGGGAAGACACAGGAGTAAGTTCGAGGATAAAATAAATAGGAAGGTACATAGGAAGAGATACCAGGAGGTAAGGGAACAAGCATTAGATAGGGAAGGGAGGAGGGCTGCAGTCAACCAAATTAAATAACCAAAGAATGAATGAATTTTAAAATACGAACTCCAAAAATAACGGCAATGTGACAGACAGTGAATGTTTTTCGAACGCGGATCGCTCACTTAAAGGGAAAAATGAGAATGATTACCACTTCCACGTCTATGCGGGTTCATTTTCGAGAAAAGATGAGGGTTGTCTGATAAAGTTTCGCGTTTTTCAGAGTTTCTGTCCTCTACGACGATAGTGTAAGGCGCTACTGAACTGAGGGCTCACTAGTTGCACATGTCCGTACGAAGAAAATCGAAGTAACTTTCACTGGGGAAATAAATTGCCACTGGATACTAATGCTTAATGCGTTTTCAAAAAGACTTCTATCAGAGTTAACGTAGCAATGCGACTCCTGTTTTACCCATTCAAGTAAAATGTGAAACTTGCCGACACACGCAAACTTCAATGAAGTATCCTAGTTATCTTCCTACATGGCTAACAATACCTACCAAGAATATCCTCGTGTTACCAATGAAGAATATCTAAGATCAGGCGTCACGTAATCTACAGCTACTTTTTTCTTACGGCCCATTTTAAATCATCGAAGTGATAATGAAATTCAAGAAAGTCAACTTGTTAAAGAGAAATGATTTGTGACATGGTACGGATGAATGCCGCCAGTATAAATTTTAAAAGAAATAAATTTATAAAAATTCATTTTTAAACAAATAAATTTTTAAATATGTGGATTACCTATCATAACATTACTGGCTGTTGGAGACGAACAGTTTTTGAATTTCTGAAGAAGAACCCTCCGTGGTGTATTTCTCTCACCTTCTTACTTGTTAGCTTATTTGTTTCATTTCACGAGAGGTTGCCATGACTGTCCTCCGGCGACCGAAAGAAACCGGTGTCTCGTTCCTTACGAGACGAGCGAGTGTAAGCGAGAAAAAAATCTAAAAGCAATAAGGGAGGATTCACCTTCTTTCACTCCCCTCACCTCCAAGCCTACCTACCTCCTAATAGAAATGCCTCCGTCCTTTCTAGTTCCCTGCACTTGCCTCGCGGTCATCTCAGTCTTACCTAGTGCCAATTATAAAACCCGAGTCCTTAACGTTTTCTAGCAGATGGCAGTTTCTTTTAATAGAATAACCCAATTTTTACGAAAAAGCATATGACAGAATACACACTTCTACATAATCTTATCCGGTCAACGCAAATGTACAGAAATACCTTCTCCTCCCGCACTATAGTGATATTTTATTTTAAAAAAACATGGTTTTTGGCAATCACAATACGATGGCCCAAATTAAAGTCATAGTAATCCTCTTAATTTTCAACGTAGAGACTTGCGGTTTTGACATATCCTAGCTAAATAATTTTTCATTGATTTTTGAGGAAGAGAACTTTATTGATAATTATTGCAACTTATAGCAGTATGTTAATACTTAAGTCAGGCACCGCCTTAACTGCACCATATTGATATTTTATCATAAAAAGGACGAGGTAGTTGGCATTCCAAATACCATGGACCAAATTATAGTTATTGGCAACCTCTTAATTTTAAAAATAGAGAATTTTTTGTTACACGCTAGGTAAAAATTTTCTCACCACAATAAAGGAAAAACTATGTTTATACGTTGGCATATACTTGAAGTCTTGCAAAAGTTGTAAACCTGCGCTAATTTCCAAACCAATCACGTAGTTGACGCTTGATTTGCACCGTACTGGCCACACTCACACCGATATCACACCATACTAATAAGGAAGCCAAGATTCTTTGATTCTCCGGGAGGTTCCCGTTGTGGACCAAAATTTTCCTTTGTCTCACCTCTCCCTGACTGAAGTATTATCCTACCGCTTTAAGTTTTAATAATAATCTATAATATATGCCTCCCCGGATCAAATTTTGCTGCTGCCTATAATTATCTTCCGCATGTAATTGCTACTGACAAAAAAATATCTCGAAATTTTGCGATTTTAATGATTGGTACACTGTAATGGATGATACAATTTGATCAAAATTAACATATCCATCAGCAGAACCCTTTAATCATCTTACGATGAAGAACTAACCTCGTTGAACATTTTAATAGTTAAATGAACGCAAATTCATGTTTCCGATTGTTTTATTTTTCACATGTCGAGCGGTTACGGCTGATAATCCATTTGAATTGTGTCAAAAGTCATCGTAATTGGGCCCAACTTATCGAAACGTACAGAAGAGTAGAAGACCATTAGGAACACCAAGAAGAACAAGATGGGTTGGACACACCCTGAGACACTATGGGTTTGTGAAGAACATAATTGAAGGTAAAATAGAGGGAAAAGTCCCCAGAGGAAGATATAGGAATAAGTCCATGGACCAAATAAAGAGGAAAGTACATAGGAAGAGATACGAGGAAGTAAGGGAATTGACATTAGATAGGGAAGGGCTGAGGGCGGCAGTCAACCAATCTTAGGATTGAACGACCATTAATGACATCGAAATGTGTAAAGACACGTCGCTCTAACTACTGTAAGTTCATCTCCCGGAATTTCTGGTTCCCTTCAAGGAATTCTCCCGGAATCAATTCTTCGGAATTAGGCAACCCGAGCCTCAACGTACAACTCCCATTTTTTCTTCCATTGGCCAGTCGCACTCTTCCTTCACCTCTTCCCTCACGCAACAAAAGTCACCATTTCCTCTTTCTTTTCTCAAGCCTTAACCTCAACTTTTTTGCTCCTCAGGGAATACTTTTCGTAATTGGAACGTAACTGTGGAACGGTCTTCCTCACACCCTATGAAACATTTCACCCTAGCACAAAGTACGAAGCCCAACCATGTGCCTTCGGTACACAAATATAGGTGACAATATCATAAAACTATTTTTTATGATAATGATGTTTACTACTCCCAAACAACATACATTATATACAATCAAAAAGATAGGGAGCCTTCGGTAACCTATAGGGAGAATCTGTATTGAAGTTACCATCAAACGAGTAAATAAATAAATGACCATACATTTTTATTGAACATGAAAAAATATACCAACATTTAAAAAATAATTCCTTGACAATATGTGCCTTAAATATTTCGATAATTAAATAGCCAATATCTTACCGATATCAATTTTTTTATTGATAGCCAATATCAATTTTGTTTAATGAGATTAGGTGTGATGCATTTTTGCAGATAGAAGGTAGTAAACTCTACGGTTTTGGGCAATATAATATATGAAAAACTTCGCCTGAATGAGAACAATTTTGGCCTGGGCAAGGGTTGCAAAACTGTACGAAGGTCCCATGAGCGTGGCCTATTTGAAACCGGTACTTATGCACCACATCTATAGAAGAAAAGTCTGAGAACTTTATATACATACAAATGCCTAAGTGGAAGGAATTTTAAATGTTTAAACAGCAGAAAGAAAGATCCGTAACTCTTTGTTTTAACTATCACCCTAATAAACTTTTTTGAAGGATGACAGCTGGTTTAATTGCTTTAACTTATGCTCCTCCCCATGCAATTATACAATAATTCAATTTAAAGTTTACTAGCGCGTTATAAAATATCCTCAAACTTTTTATCAAACAAACTATTTTAATTTAATTACATTCATATTTCGGTCACGTGTAAGAAAACAAGCCATTATTGGTTGTGAGCAGCAAAACCATACATTTCCGCATTACTTTGTTTTGGTAAGTTAAAATTGTAATAACGCGTCGCAAAATAAAAGAGTGGATGAAAGAGGAAGGATAAGAGAATTCTCAATTTTATATCAATGCCATTTTCACGAAAAACTGTTTAGAAGCGAGTTATGGTTATAAAACATAGTATCCTGTCCATATTTATCACTCATAAGTAAACAACGAAATAAACATAACTTCTTCGGACTGGACATGGTGGGAGTTGTTATATTCAGGACGAATAAAATACTCAGTTCTCTTCCACAAATTTACTTATCTGGTACAACGCATTTCCTTACGCTGTGGCATAATCATGTACACATTACCAAGTACTGTAAATATGCAATGTGCACATGGTTATATCACAGCGATGGGAAATGCGTCGTGCCGGCAAAATCGATATGTGTAAGAGAACTTTACGTGCGTATTATTTGTCATGAAAGTAAAGTAAGAATTTAAGTCAAAAAACGTAAAATTGCTAAAAAGGGGCAAATTAACTCCACGCATAATCTGCATCAATTACGCAATTTTTATTAACAATAGCTATAACATGTCATGGAATTGGAATTTTTCAAGAAAAATAAACGAAAATATATGATTCAACATTGGTATTTACTCGTCTAGTCGCAGAGTGACTTCCTCAAGACGAGAGTTGGGCGAGATTTACAGTTTTACGAAAAAGATGGGGTGCAAAATCAAGATTAAAGGTTCAACAAGCCAAGAGTTGATTTTTTTAAGCTTTTAAAATCACACAAATTCAATAGGGCTGAAAATGCAAGGGTCTGGAATGTATAATTCTACAGTTGCTGGTCCCCAAAAGAAAATTACCAGAAGTCTAGGCCTGGTTTCATGGACGATTTCCAATGTCGATTTATGGAAGAATTCATGCTACATCTTCTATTTACTGAATCCTAATCCGAAAAGCAATATAAATACTTAATATTACTAAATATCCAATAACTCATTATTTCACTATTCTGACACTTGGACGATTCATGAGAAAATCTATGACCTTATACGTAGATAGATAGTTCACTTTCTTCATGAAATGTAACATAATATTTAAACGCACCACCATTGGCAAGCCACAAGCAGATATCACTAGGGTGTCCACATGCATGTGATAAAAGAAACCAGTAATGGCTAACTGCAACACCAGTTAGTCAAAGTTTTTCGTTAGAAAACTTTAACACGGTTCTCATTAAGAAACGAGACCATCATCAAAGTAAGCCTGTTCTTTACCAAATTAACTTTTTCGTGCCATGTGATCACGGTACAACTTTCCTGTGAATTTTTTTGCAAAACTTTTCGATAAGAATAGAATAGTAATACGCAGTTTCAATGACTGGAGAGTTTTAATAATGGGAAACTACGACAAGCATTAATGAATCAAGAAACTTATTACACGATCTATTGCCCCTTATTCAGAAAATCGTTAATTAACCGATGAATTGTATACTAAATTTACACACTCACGTGAAGAATCCGAGAGGAATAAGCGAAATGCCATCACCCAACAGGGTATTAAAAACCCAAGTACCAAAGCGGGTTTTGTACATCGGGTGAAATCGCGTACATACCTGCAAGTAAACAGAAAAGTCATTTAATGGAAATATTACATTTGAATTTTTCCAGCCGTATTATTCAATATGGCTGCACACGTCACTATTTCTGATATATCATGGGGTACACATATGCAAAACATATTCGGCTCAGCATTAAAGAAACTAGGTTTTGTTAAGCCTATAATAGGAAGGTCCTCGGATGAAAAAGTAAAAGAGAGATGCTACTTCGCTCTGATTTGGACACACCTCGAATTCGCCGCGAGCATTAGGGACCCTGGTCATAAAGATTCAAGCTTAACAATTAATAACAAACAAAGAAGAGCTGCACGCTTCATTTAGCACTGTTACGAGCGAACATATAGTGTTTTACAACTTTTAGAGGGATTAAGATGGGAGTCCCTAGAGACTCGGAGGCTACACGCAAGGCTTAGCATGCTCGACAAATTCAGACCTGGTGTATTTCAGAGCGAAACAGAGATTAAGATCATGACGCCTCACTACAATGTAGGAATGACAGAAGCGATAAAATAAGAGACACACATTGCCGAGCAGAGAGTTGCCAATACTCGTTCTTTCCGCGCACAATAAGCGACCACAGTAAAAAATGAGCTCCACTAAGTACACGTCACCATTTCACCTCCCAAAACTTTATCCCTTTAAATCCTTACACGGCTGGTGTCCTTACACCTTCTACCAGTCACCCAGGCGGCGGTTCACAGGGTAGCATGTGGATGTAAATATACTATTAGATAAGGCTATCTAGTCAAGAAACCAACTGATTCCCTGCTCAAATCCCTGCTTATATTCCATTCTATTATCATAACCAAAGCTAACAGCACTTTCTCAGTGGAGAGCATATATTTTATTCATAGGTACGGGTAGTATACAGGCAAAGTGAACTCGCATTGGGTTGTTTTGCAGTTCCAAATTAGTCAGCATACAGGCCATCCATTTTTGAGTGACCTGGAGAGACTGAGTGGGAATTGAATCCGAGACACTGAATTCCACAGCCTTACAATACAATGAAACCATGCAATGGATTAATCTCCTCTTTGAAAAACTGCAGGGAATGTTTCTCCTAAGCACCGGCGTAATATAAAATACTCAAAAGTTGATTCTGCTACTCATTCCCGGCGTCGTTTGGCGAATAAACCTATGAGCTTTGGGGACATGCGGGAAGGAATTTTAACTACCTGTACGAATTAATTAGAAGTGAAACTCCCTCATCAATCAATTAATGCATTAAAACCTTTGATTAGAGTCACTTTCTTGAGAAAAGATTCCTCCAATTTGTTAGAATAAAATCCCACTTGATAGCAATGGACACGTGAATAGCGAAGACATTTCCAGAAAAAAAATGATTTTGCAAACAAGCGGATGTGCTAAGCTTCCGGAAGGAACTCAAATCTTCACTTCACACGTGCTGTGATGATCAGCAAGCTCCGGAAAATGTCCTCCTTCGCCAGAACTCGGGCCACCGTGATTAGCATTAGCCACACGCATTTAGTTTTTAGCAAAAATACAGTTCCACTCCACTTTCAAGATCTTAGTTTTTGAATCATGGACCATCTTACGGTGTTATGGCTGGTCTCCTTCGCGGACGATGAAAAAATATAGGCCCTACGTTAGCAGCGTCAATTTACCGTGGCAACTGGTTTAAGATACCGAGCAGCTTTCTCACTGGCAATTTAATATTTAAGCACTGAATAAAATATTTAATGAGTGTAATCAACTTTTTCGAATAAAATACCAATTTAATGCAGAATAAGCTGTGGGGCAAATTCATCCACCAGAGACTATTAGCTTAAAATCCTAAATGCCCGCATAAAATACTGTATAACACATTTCAGCGTTCCTTATCTCGAGAGAAACAGGGGATAGCTGAATTATTAACTGATAGTAACTTATTGTTCATTCATTCCTTGGTCGTTCAATCCTAAGATTGTTTGACTGCAGCCCACCAACCTTCCCAATCTATTGATAGTTCCCTAAGCTCCTGGTACCTTCTCCTCTGTACTTTTCTCTTTATTTGGTCCATGAACTTAATCCTGGGTCTTCCTCTGGCGACTTTTCCCTCTATTTTACCTTCAATTATGTTCTTCACAAACGCAATGTGTTTAAATGTGTCCAATCCATCTGGTTCTTCTTTTTTCTACATGTTTCCATATGGTCCTTTCCTATTCTATTCTTCTATACACTTCATTTTGTCTTATTTTGTCCGTCCATTTGATCTTCAGCATCCTCATCCACCACAAGGTTTCGAAGGCTTCTAGTCTGCTCTGGTCAGCCTTTCAAATGGTCCATGCTTCTGATCCAAAGAGTGTTAGGCTCCACACTAATGTTTTCACATACTGTTTCCTGGTTTGTAGTCCTATCATCTTTGAGCAGAGCAACTTATCGTACAGTCTCGATAATCCGAGCCCCGATTAACCCTGGTACCGTCTTACAAGGGTGCAGATATAAATATTGGTGCAGTGCAGTTTAGCTCACGCAAAGAATGCATGCGTCAGAATTCGGCAATCATTTCGATCTCCAAAGGCGTCGCTCACGGAACCATATTGTCTCAATCACTACAAACATTGAAATACGGAGTAGCATATGATTGATTTCGCTACAATTTATTCTTACATACGATTCTTCCAAACCATCGGAGGAGGATTCAATTCACATTATCTCGGGATAATTGTGAGCTCTTCTTATTTAAAACTCCTTAAATTTCTTGATTTTGTTCAATTTCTCAACGCTTTGATCATGTCTTCTCTACAGAATCAACAATTCACACCACACTTGGTTGAATTAATATAGAAGTCACGGCCCTTTGTACATCCACAGTTTTTCAGTTACGCCTGTTACCGCCCAACAAAACCACTAAGCGTAAGCGACAATGTAGGCATCCATAGGCATCACCTTTTCTTTGACACCGCTCCATCATCCAGTAAGCAGCCAAGAAGTTGTCACCGAGCTCTGGTGTTTAAATTAGATTCCTAAACTTGAATTTCACACATTGTTGGAGATATATGAATTGAACTTTTGAAGCCAACAGACAGTCCAAGAGCTCAGTAGGAATTTGCAATCATTGCATTTACAAATGATATGATACGAAGTAACTCGCAAGGTTAATATTACCAAGAGTTAAAATTCGCCATGAAAAAATCATTTGACTTAACCGGGATTCGAACCCGAATCTCTCAATTGCTGGTCCCTCTAAATTCACCTTGAAGGCTGGGTGGTGTAACTGGCAACCAGCAATTGAGAGGTCCGGGTTCGAATCCTGCTAAAGTCAAATGACTTTTTTCATGGTGAATTTCAACCCTAGGTGAACTCTGTACGCTTGAGGCCTTCTTTGGCTCTGAGAGACGTCAAATTGCTAACTGTGGGCAAGTTCCTTTCGGTAAAAATAGGTACAAATTGTGAAAAGCTTTTCAAACGAAGCCGGTCACTAGTGCTGTAAGCTGCTAATAAAAAATAGAGCGGCGAAAACCATTCTCGCACGGCCATCACGAGCTATTATGCAATGAATTAACCGAAAGTAAATTATTTTAATTAAAATGAGATTCAGAGGACACTGTTTTCATAAAGTTTAACATGACGCACGTACTCTCACAGCGGTCCGCAAAGAGAATTTTACTTCTTTTAACCCACTCCGCCCCTTTTCGGTTGTAAACAGTACTGTGACCTCATCTTCAAGCTTTGCCACTTCCAATTCCTCTCCCTCGGTTTTGGGAGCATTAAGTCTTTATTCTTTACTTTGCATCTCGGTAATAACAGAAGTTGCTGAAACCTAGATCTCTTACTATTATTCTGCATGAAAACTGTACCGAGTTTTCGTTCATCACCTTTTTAACACAGCAACTTTTCACTGAGTGATCCCTGAGGTGATTTCATGTACTGCATAAGTAATTACGAGCAAGAACGAATTATGCCTTTGACTTTAAATTTTGCAATTTATTATTGAAAATGGGTTTTGGGGTTATGACTATAATTTTTTCCTTTTAAGAGAGTAATAAAATAATTTTATTGAAACGTTAAAGCACATGAACATTCAGATTGCTATCAATATCTTCCATGCCCCCTCTCATGTACTATATGCAAAGTGCATACAAGAGAGGAATTCTGAATTCGCAGAGGTGACCCTACCTGAAAACCGCTTAAAGATGCTCTCCTCGAATCCGGAAATTTTCAAAGTCTCACAACAGGCTTCGCAAGAATTGAAGTGTATAGGCTTTCGAGATGAGGGCGCGAATCACGTTGTAGATAGAACTATAAATCATGAGGGAGACAAGCGAATAAATGTTTGGCACAGTAAAGATAAAAGTAAGCTATTAGAAGAAACGATGGTAATGGCATGGTAAGAACAAGTGATGGAGAACTTTAATAGTTACTAAAACTTTTAGTATGGGTATTAAACAAGCGTGGCGTAAATTTTGTTACGATATGTTCTCATGTGAGTTTGATTTATCCTAATTTGACGAAAATGATCGTTTTTATAACTTTTATATAAGACAATGAGGGTTTTAATTTAATCCTTACCCGGTACTAGCAAGATTACCAAGGAAGAGAAATTACGCGGAGAGGTCAAATTATCGAGACACTATGTCGGAAATTGTGACTCTTAAAAATTATTATGGGCTTTTTAGGGCAGTGAATACCATCGGTTGACGCACGCGGATATGAAGATTCTTTAAGACCATTACTTTCAGTAATCACTGAATAGTATTTTTTATCAGCGAGCTCTCGCCGGTCCTTTTTCCGCCTTAGTTGGGCAATTAAATAATTACCTTAAAAGGCCGGGAATATGGCCGATAAAAGATCACGCTGAAAAAAATACTATCGGTGGTTATGGAAAAAAGAAATTAAAGGCATGAAACACACAGTAAAATAAAGATTAAAACGCATTCAACACTGTGGAGAGGAGAACATTGCAAAATAGGCGACAATGTCTTTGGATTTGTTGGAAAATATGGTTTCGTGTGAACTACTTTTGTATGAGAAGTAAATTTAATATACGCTCCCAAGTGGAAATGAGAGGCTGATGGAGGCAGATTGCAGCGATAGTGGAGAATAGCAAGAGAGAGAACCTAGTGAGATGTTTTATTGGGTGAGGAAAGAAGCGTGGCGAAATGAGAGAAATTCACAGAGGAAAGAGGCATTTCAAAGGCGGAAAAATGAAGCAGACATGATCCATCAAATTATTCTTCCATAGCACGTAAAATACGATGAAATTGACCCGAGAAAAATTCGGCCTGGAACGGGGATCGAACCACGGACCTTTGGTTTGCCGGACCTACGCTATCCAGCCCGGATAGTGTAGATATACTGCGCATAGGTCCGGCAAACCAAAGGTCCGTGGTTCGATTCCCGGTCCAGACCGAATTTCTCTCGGGTCAATTTCATCTTATGATCCATTGAAAACTGCTGTTGATATTGCACCACCGTCAATATATTTATAATTCTCATCTTCAACTTTTTGACCGTTATAAACTCGACCCCTTGAAGGATTCGAACAAAATTTGCCTCACGAGTTTCTTAGAGAATCAAGAGCTGAATAGGTTGGAATACAATGGCTCTAAGGTCCCTAGGGCCCCTATTTGGGCCCTGTTCAATATACTTTTAATACCTTAAGAAAAGCATTGCATTTAGTGCAGCTTTGTTTACGTCTTAAACTACAAGCAATGATAGTGTAGGCTTGGAAATTATTGTATGAAATGAATGAAATAATGAAGTTTCCATGCAATCGATTGTTGTTATTTTTATGCAAATGCCCACAATTTGAATTTATGGATCCAAAATCGTCATTTTTTGAACTATATTAACACTAGAAATTTTTATTTACTTTTCAAATGAGATATAGGAATGAAATATGATCTAATTTATGATGCTTCGACTGGAATGATAAAGGCAACATAATTACACCAAGGTTTTATTCGGTGCTTTTTTCACTCTAACCTTTCCATTAGCTGTAAATAATAGTTACGAAGCATTTTCATTTGAAATGTCTCATTAGGAGGATTCTTAAAATCCCACCCAATTTTCCCTTTTTCCCTTTTTCTTCTGCCTCGCTTTGAAATTCAACGGGCACCATCTTCTAGTTAACCATAAAAACAGAAGAGAGATAAATAGCATAATTACGCCGAACGATCCTAGGACTCTAGATTCCCTAATCGTCAAACTTCACGCCAAAAGAGAGAAAATAATACGAAGAATCCATCTAAACCACAAAACAGAAAAAATACTAAGGGAAAAAGCGAAAACTGCCAAGTATTCAAAATAAAAATTCAGCAGCTCTAAAATGTTCTCAGAAAACAAATTTACAGTCATGAAAGACTATAATTTGTGTCGCGAATAATTCAACATCGCTTTTAAGGTATAAAATAAAAAATTGGGAGCAAATTTGGGTTTTCCCAATTTATAGAGCAAATGCGACTGAACTGTAACAGCTGACATTTAATATTTTAGTTCCGCAAATTTCCGAAAGAATACAGACCCCACAGATTTTTGATTTTGAAAATTACGAACAATAAATAAAAAGTTGTCTTTTGAAGAGTAAATACATTCATGATTATTAGTATAACGAGGACATTTTTCCTTGAACACCACTTTTGAGGAATAAATTAAAAATTTGACGGGGGAGGGCTGTATTGAATACATCAAACCCCGCCTACTTATGACTACGTTACTGATAGTAGGACTCATTGGTCGCTCAATCCTAGAATTGGTTGACTGCAGCCCTCCACCCATCCCTACCTAACGTTAGTCCCCTTACCTCCTCGTATCTCTCCTTACGTATTTTCCTCTTTATTTTATCCATAAACTTATTCCTGAGTCTTCCTCTGGGGACTTTTCCCTCTATTTTTCCTTCAGTTATGTTCTTCACAAACCCATTGTGTCTCAGGGTGTGTCCAATCCATCTGGCTCCTCTTTTCTCTAAGGTATTCCATATCCTCTTTTACTCTTCTACTGTCCTGTACACTCCATCATTACTTATTCTGTCCATCCATTTTATAGTATTACTAAAAGTACTATATAGCAGGACTAACAGCTGCAATGTGAGGAGGAAGCGGAAGGTATTAACATTGTTAACGCTAAAAAGTCTAGTCACAAGATAAGACTGCATCTCGAAGATTGCGGTCGGGAGAGGGAGGGCAGGTAATAAAATAAATTTTACCGGTCGGTTGGAGGAAGTACATTGTGGGAAAGAGCGAAATAGGAGGCCGCTAAGAGTTGAAATCTGAGAGGTAGCGTCAGCCATTCCGAACATTCTTGACTGATTACCGTGTCATTAGCGCGTCTTTACCTTCTCGAGATACTAATTGAAGAAGAAAAAAGCATCGGAACCCGGGCTCTTACACTATTCAGAGGCCACCTAGCAATTCTATTCTCCTAATCAACTCTTCTTCCTCATCGGAAAGACAGAAAGATAGGGAAAGGTCATGAGTGAACAGACGAGCAATAATCAAAGAGAACAAAAAATAAAAAAGAGGATCATAGTCATTAAAGGAACGTTAAATTAGTTACAAGGTAAAAATTTGCGAGTTACGGTCACATGACGTTCCTTATTAAGAAGAGTTAAATTACTGCGATAAGCCCGGAGGTGACCCCGATTAGTCAACTGTAAAATTGAATAATGCAGTAGTGAAATGATGCTGCAGCCATTCATAACAGTCGTTGTATGTAACAAATAATGACACAATAAGTCAGCGATAAATTTCGGAGCCATCGTGATAAAAAAATCTAACAAGCTCTCGCGAGAGGTTTTTCCCTATTATGATGATATTGTGATTATCTGCTTGAATTAATGGCATCATCATATTTTAATGCCATTCAATTAAAATGTCATGTCTTTTATTTATTTGTAAAAGGCCCAAAAACGTCACAAAGGCTCATTACGAGTACCTACCTTAAATGACCAACAAATAAATAAATTATAAGTATTTACGAAATATAAAAATAATCACAGCAAATGGAAAATGTACAGAAGAACGTGGACTGGGACTTAGCGATAAGTAATCAGGGCAGATGTGGCTATTTTGTTCACTCACATGGTTAGTAAGGGATTTGAAAGCGGAGGGTGGCGAAAAAAGGTCAAGCACAGGTGAATGCGAAGCAAGGATTTTGGAACGCGGTAGTATAGGGAACGCTGGGATATTGAAAGACAAAATTTTGGGACGAAATTTGTATTATCGTTTAGGCATATTTTTCCAGTTTGGAAATCATCTCATTCAATGGAGCTCGGGAATCAAATATCCGATGATCGATGCCCGGTGTGTCTATCCATTTTTTCTTCGTCGCAAAACGTTTTCTCTTTTATAACAATAAAGTGTAGAGGTAAATTTGACTTGAAAAATGTAAAGTTGATGAACTCCTTACACTTATAACCTGTGGGGTGTATTTGATGAATGGATAAATCCCGGGACACTTAAAAGGAGAATTTATATAAAATCCAATGCGAAAGGTGGGAGCAAGCGGTCAAGCTCGTTCCATCCCCTTCCTTCATACACGCAAGCACAGGTTCTTTGATATCGATCTCACGGTCTCGGGTTCCTTTTAAACTTGTTTTGATACTATATTTTTTATTTATACATTTATTAATACGTGCACCCACGGGGTGAACTCACATCCTTTTTCTTGAGTTTACCGCTACTCTGAGGTGGGAGAAACGTCCTGTGGTTAAAAGAAACACACTGTCCTCACCCACCGGTGTCCACGGCAGGGAAATTGTACCCATTCCTGTTATCGGGCTCCACCTTTAAAAAATACGAACTCGGGAGCGACCTTACTGCTCGCTGCGGTATTCTGAATCTAGACTGACAGCATCACGTCATTTTAGGAAACATAATCCCCCTATGGAAATCCCACGTAAACCTGGAGAGCTTTTTTCCCTGCATACTTAGAATTTCTACGTCTCCTTTGGCTGCGCCATAAAGGTGAAGGAGGGAGTGTTGAAAGCTTCTAATCGTCTGAGGTTTTAAGTGAACGTGAAAACCGTAAAGAGGTTTAGGTCCTAGACCACCGCGGAGTATTAGCAAGAATAGGGATGGGCGATATTTGTATGCCAATATCAATATCTAATATCTTAAAATAATCTTTTCCAGTCTTAAGTTTCGCGCTACTCTGAGGAGGGAGAAACGTCCTGTGGATAAAAGAATCAGTACTCACCCTGGAAAATGAACCAATATCAATAACCTGTATTGAACTATTGAATATTGGATAATATTGGAATATTCGAAATTATTGTAATTTTGGAAATAACGAAAAAATTAAATATTGGTATATCGAAAAATATTGAACATAGCAATATTAACGGGTAAAAAACAAAAACAACGGTGGCAGAGGTGTATTAGAACAGAGGGGGGTTACTTCGAAAAAGGGACTTAATTAACTATGTAAAAGTCTGTTAATAAAACAAGAAAACCAATCGAGGCTTCATTTCCCCAGCTATTGCCATGAATAATGGTGCAAATGGAAGTGCAGCACTGAGTGCCAAGCACGCCGTCTATTTTCAAAGATTTCCGACCACCCTCCTCCCCGGGTTCCAATATTCAATACTCGAATGTCTAACATTGGTAATCCAATATTCCAGTTGCAAATATTGGTTCTTCAATATATAATATTCCAATTACAAATACTGGTTTTTCCGACTACCAATATCCAATACAGGATATTAGTATTGGTCGTTCCAAAATTATGGGTTTGGTATTCCAATATTTAAAAATATTGATATTGGAACCAATATATTGGAATACCATCCAGCCTTAGGCAAGAAGATGGTAGCACGACGAGGTACATGGGGTGAGGAAGAGGAGATACATACTGATATCAACACTATAATAAACAGTTTCATCAGCATGAATACACAAGGCATGGCCAACTATACTGAATAAGTTCAACTGAAAGAAGCTCTCTTGCAATGATGCATGCATAATGATGGGTCAGGTAACAACGCCCCATCATGGCACATATTACGATGTTCAGTTTGATGAGGAGAAAAGACCATACTTTAATCCCAAACATGACTATGTCCTAGTGGAATACTTTCTAAACCATCAGGGTGTATGAAAGCTGTTGTATTTTTCGATAATAAGTTCACTAAGTCCCCAGAGGGGAGGGAAAAGTCCACAGAGGAAGACCCTGGAATAAGTTCAAGGACCAAATAAAGGGGATAGTACAAAAGAAGAGATATCAGGATGTAAGGGAACTAGCATTAGATAGGGAAGGGTGGAGGGCTGCAGTCAACCTACTTAGGATTGAAAAACCAAAGATGTTGATGAACTTCACTAAATCTTTCTTTTGTGAAAACTTTTCAACGGCGCTAAGTCACCAGTGGCATTGAGTTTTCCGTTTAAATTTCAAGTCGGTGTTCGACAAAAATACAGGCAGTACACACTTGAATCGGAACGCAATCAGTCGGAGATGGTCGTTAAATCTTCTAAAAAATATCTGAAAACACTCTACGACGACTATTTGCTCATAATAATGAAATAGAAAATATGACGTAAAAATACAGCTTTTGTGCTAATACCGGCAAGATTTGAATGGTTTACCACAATCAATGATAAAAACTAAGGTGCCGACTCAACTATAAAGACGGGATCAGCTCCGAAAGTTCACTTGCGCATCAATGGATTGCTTTCCGCAACGTCGATATAAATTCGCCACTTAAAAGGCTCACTTGACTTACGCCTGTAAAACTGCCGAAGGCTGCATGCGAAACTATTTCGAAAATTTATTTTTTCATCAACAGTAATACATCCGAAGATTGGTTTGCTTCAGCTTAGTACTTCACTCACCTAGCCGCCTCACCCATGAATATTTCCAATAATAATAATTTAATGCTCCCATAATGTACATACATTAAAACAGCAGCACATAATTTATGGAGGCTCCAGGTTACCCCAAAGATCGGAACCTGTGTGTGGGTGATCAAAATACCGTGCAAAATTTATGTAACAAAAGAGTGATAGGATTAGCGTTAGACTTGGTTCTATACAATAATTTACAGAATTAATTTACAATTTCTTGTCGCATGAAACAACTTCATGTACATTTTTAAATAATAATTCAATATCACCGTAATCGAACAGCCATTTTTTAACCTGCTTTAACAATAACATCACATTTTTTTCCTTTTTAACATTCCCTAGCCGTAGGTTAAATATTTTTGATGCTAAATAAATAAGAGATCTCTGAAATAAGGTTATTTGAGGACTAGGGGGTAAAACAACTGATGGCATGCGGAGGCTTCTTCATTTTAATGTCCCTCATAACGTGATCCATTGATGATCTTCCACGAAGATATTTCCCATTAATTCATCTTCCGGTAATGTATTCAAGAGACTTGTGTCGCAGAATGTATCATATAAGTTACCCTCTCCTTCCGACTTTTCTGAGCGAAAGTTGAGACCGTGCGAGTATGTACAGAAGTCTCATTATTCTGAGGGCCAAGTTTTCATTGAGACTTTTCGTTCCGTGAAATTGGATACCACATTGGTCTTTGAAGCAATACTCATAGCCTCACAGAATCGAATAGATAATTACCTAGATGCCCGTATTAGCGCGGTGTGGAAGGCAATGGAAGTCGTCACATTACTGTCTCCAGGACCAGCAGCAGGATCACGGATATTTCGGCACAACCGTCTGGGCGCGGGGATATTTGGGCGCGGGGACATTTGGGCACTGAGGAGGTTTCGGCTACCACTCGGCTGCTTACGATGCTTTTATGATTTTCTGGCGGAAGCTACCCGTTGAAATTCAACGGATGTGAAAAATGTTGTAAACCTGTACGAGAGGCTCTAGATTACTTCTAGGTATCATGGGGTCCTTGGGACTCTGGGCCCTTCTAATGCAATTTTTTTTCTACGCGCTATCATGGGCCTGCAGGAAAACGTAATATTTAAATGCAAGCGGGGTGAATATTCTATGAAAATCAAATCTCTGGTTGTCAAGTAAATACGCTACTGTTCATTTCAGAGAAAAATGTGAAATTTTTCAGCTTAAAAGATAATTTTCAGACACTTACGAAGCGTGAAAGTAAATCGATTGAAAGTATTAGAAACTAGAGATGGGCGCCGTCTTGATTTTGGTCGGCGGCGGGGTGTGGGGGAAATAAAGCCGGCGACGGCGGAGCGCCGAGCGTTTGATCGGCGGCGGCGCGGCGTGTTAACGCCTGTTCGAATACGAAAGGAAAGAAGTGAATAACTGGAAAATCTCAATACTGGAACCAGTTTTGCTGTCTTTTGAAGTGTGTGTTTCATATATTAATTTTTCGTCTTTATTATTTTTACCTCTCACATACACATGAACCAACGCGGCGGAAAACCCGACAAAAGGAATCAACCTACATTCATAACATTTTAGTTTATACACTCCTGATTTGAAATTGGGATCAATTACGTCTTTTGAATTAGTTTAAATTTGGCCCGAGGTGTTTTTATTGTAAAAACTGATTTTTATAATATTTCTTGGAACAGCATTGGCTATGGTATATGACAGGGGGCTAATAAAGGGTATTTTTAAGCATTTGATACTCTCTTGAGGTTGGACGGGCGACATGGAACAAGACTGTGAGAAAGTTCGACGTTTCAATTTTCTAATTAAAATTCTGGTGATAAGAGATTTTTCGTATCCGTTACTATGGGCATTTTACGCATAATATTGAGTTCCCGATTAAAATATAAAGTTTCCAATAGAATGTTAATAAGACGGTGAATCATGGAATGAAAAGATGCATGCTTGTGCGAGTATGGATGACATGGGCTCTTGGGTATTATGGCATCGGTATGCGTAGGTTTCCAAAGTATGGAGAACCTGTGTCTATTATTTTGGATGGCGATAGTTAGATCTAAAATATTTAAAATAAATCCACCAAACTTGGCTGTCACTGTAATTTTCCGGTTGAGGTTATTTAAAAGGGTTAAAAAAACTGTCCAATTGTCGCTTGCTGTCCGTCCATAGACATAAAACACATCAAGATATCTATACCAATATAAGATATTTTTAAGTAATCTACCGTCAGAGTTAAAAGGAGTTCTTTCCCAATTGTCCATGAATATATCGGCCAGAAGGGGTGAAAGAGGGCAACCCATGGCCAGTCCATCTCTCTGGCGGTACACTTGATGCTCAAATAAAAAGCAGTTTTGGTTTGTATGCAATTTCATAAGATTTAAGAGTTTTATGGCAGCGTCCGAAGTGTCCAAGTAATTTTCAGCTGTTTTGAGGGATTCGTCAACAGGCACGCACGTGAACAGATTAGGCACATCAAAAGAAACAAGTTTTGAATTGGGCGGAAGATCAACATGAGAGAACTTTTTGGTGAACGAATTTTTTTAAGTCACCACAATCTTTTAAAACTCAGCAATTATAATATTTCCTTACAGAGTGATGGGTAGTCCCATCAGATCCTTATTTCTATCTCTAGTTTCGGACATTTTCTTCGATGAAGATAGCTTCGGCGACTACGCTGGGGAACTGCTACATAAGGATTCTGTGTTACATCGTGAGCAAGCAGGCTTGTTCTTGCAATTCCTTCAGTTTGTACCTTTTTTGTTCGGTCGAGGTTGGGGTTGTACTAAAGAAATTCCTACAATTTGTACGTATGACTAAAGTAATTCCCGGGTAAGTACAGCAATAGGTATGAGAGATTCCAAATAATGGCTCGTAGGTCCCGCAAAAATATCTTCTCTGCTTGTTCTTTTCGTACAGAGATTACACTATTGATGGCAGCACAAAACGTTCTATTTCGGCCGTCCGACGATCAGGGCCCAATTCATAATTTTTTCCTGCTCGTGTGACATATGGTCCAACAGTTCACGAAACTCTAATCATGAATATGGAATTCATGAATAAATTCACGAAAAAATTACCGTGGGACACCGGCTTAATGCGTTTCACATTATGAAAAACTTGCACTTTCTACTTTTAATATTCAACTATTTAATATAGCGTACATTACAATATAATTCTACCTCAACTTTACCGTCAAGCAAATATATACATTCCTGTTATGAGTATAAAAACTACGTTACAAAAAAGTAATAATGTAAAATTAATGAAAATTTATGTGGATGTAATGTTAAATTTCACATAAAATATTTTATAAATAATTATTTTTCAAATTTTCGTCAGCACGGTTATTTAGGATTATATTTCATTTGGGCAAAAAATAAACGAATGCTACCTTCCTAATTTTACATTTTTAGCTTGAACATAAAGTTTGTTTATTTACACTTTCTAAATTTCCCTCAGTTTTAAACAACCTGCCCGATGCATGTTATCCTGAGGATCAAACGCACGTGACGGGACATAAAGCCTCTCTAGTCCCAAGAAATCGGGAAAATTTCAATTTACATGCAAATTACCCATACTCTCGGCTACGTTCCTTTTGATTTCGCACCTTGAACCTTCCTGTGTACTCTGTGACTCTCCACTATGCCTCACCTACGTTCTTTTTTTGTTGGGCCAAACTCAGGTCCAAAATAAAATCTATCGAAACCACGCTCAGCCAGGCAGCTGAGCGGAGATACGAGGCTGGCAGTGGGAAGGGAGAGGAAAGGTTGACAAGACGAACTAGCGTGACAGCGGAAATCAATCTAAATCCCATCTGACATATGAAAACTACGGCGCGCCGACGTTAAAATGACCAACGGCGGCGCGTCGTAGTTTTTACCTCGGCGGCGGCGTCGTGCCTTGCATGGCCGGCGGCGCGGCGTATCCGGCGCGGCGTATCCGGCGCGGTGCCCATCCCTATTAGAAACTTCATTTATTCAGCCATCGATAAAAAAAATCCCAGGCATCTATCTTGAGTGAAAATACTTTTAAAAAGCAAAAGACGAAACCAATGCATCGAACCCAATGCTTAGCACGGACCACTTCTGGGGCCCTGAGAGCTTTTTAATACATTCTATTTTACAACCAGATATATTTTTTATCAACATGTCAAATTTCACATCTATCGGTCCAGTAGTTTTTGCGTGTTGGAGCAACAGACAGACAGAGAGACACCATAAAATTTTATATTCATATTAGTAAGTATGAGGATGAAAGGTCGCGTCACAGAATGGAAAATTTAAACAATTCCTATCTAAGTTTTAGACTTTCATTGTTTGGATTAATACCTGACTAAATGTTTTCAATTTTTTTTAACTAGTAAAAACTTAAAGTAGTTTAACTAGTAAAAATCATAAAAGCATTGTTACCAGCCGAGCGGTTATCGAAGCGTCCCTTTGCTCAAATCCCCCAGCAGATCACCATTTCTGCTCTTCAATTTCGAGTTATTGCTTACGGAATAAAAAATGGACCCAAAATTCAAAGGTATGAACACTTATTCACAAGCTTAAAACCTACTACCCCACAACGCCTTTCCATAAAGTTATTACTTTCGTGGGAATCGATCACGATTTCGTCCCGGACATGTCGTGAACACGACTGCATTTTCCCCTCACAGCCTGAATTTACCCTCTTCTCCCAGTAATCCTTAAAGAGAGTAATCCTTAATATTTAGGCGCAACCGTTTGGACTCGGGGACGTTTGGCGCAGGGACACTTCGGTTACCACTTGGCTGGAAATAATGTTTTCATAATTTATGAATGGTCACGTTTCAGGATAGAAAATTTACATAAACAATTCCTATCAAAGTATTAGACTTTATTGTTCAGATTAAAACCTGACGTAACATTTACAATTTTATTTTAAACATAATACCACCACAAGTCATGAATCAATTAAAGCATCGTTACCAGCCGAGTGGCAACCGAAAGTCCCTAAGCCCAAATTCTCCAGCAGCTCACCATTTTAGGCTTCTCAATTTCGAGTTACTTTTTTTAATAATAAAAAAACTGGACACAAAATTCAAATCTATCGATCACGTATCCGCAAGTTTGAAACCTACAACCCCACAATGTCATTCCATAAAAATCTAACTTTCGAGGGAATCGGCCACTATTTCGCCCCGGACGTGTCGCGAACGCGGCTGCTTTTTCCCCCTCACAGTTTACCCTCTTCTCCCAGTAATCCTTAAAGAGACCGCACCAAGACCGATAGGGGAAGTCGTTTACTCCCGCCGCCGGCCTCTGCTCTCAGCGCCCAACACACCCAACTACAAATCCGTTTACCCCTTCCCTCCCCCCTTGGGAGTCCTTCCACACAAACCCCTTCCTTTCTTTCTTCCCGGCTCCACCCCCTCAACCCTCTCTCCAACAAAGAACCCTTACCACCCTCCCTGCGAATCTTTTAATGCGATGCCCTAGATGAGCAACCGCGTTGTCTCGTCAACTCCTCCATTTCCTTTCCCTTAACGCTTCCACTGCTCCTGTTAAACCCCTCCGAAACCCCATGCCGTTTTCCCGAGCGCCTCCGAAGACTGTTGCTTTAAGGTTATTCGATGTTTTAAGGTAGCTTGAGCGAAATATCGTTTCACCTAGAAACCAATGATTTGATAAGAATTTGGTCTCATTTTAAAGAAAAATATCTCACCCTTCCAATGACACCAAACATTCAACCACTTACTGTTATGTATTTGATTTATGTACATTATTTTTAATTAAGTTGTTTTTTAATATTTTAGTTGATTTGGTTTATTTTAGTTTGTTCATTTATTTGTGTTTAATTTGATTCTATTGCTGTTTATTTTCGAGAGGGACCGGACGTTATTAATAAACCAGTGAACCAAGCGGCAAGTCACTTAAGACATAAACTGTATAGATAGATTAAAACTGTTTAGATAGAAGATAGAAGAATATAGTTAAAAGAAGATAGAATAGAATAAGATAGAAGAAGATAGAAGAACATGGATAGAAGAATATATAAAAGATAGCTATAGAAGCATTTAAGTGAAGATAAAAGATACTGAATATATAGAGAAAAATGAGAGATAGGAAAGAGGTGTATGAATCGTTTGTTTTTTTATTTATTCAAACAAAAAGGAGAAGATGTTATGTATTTGATTTTTGTATATTAATTTTTAGTTAAGTTGCTATAGTTGTTCATTTATATTTAAGTTAATTTGGTTTATTGTGGTATGTTAATGTAATTGTTTTGAATTAGGTTCTTTTGTTGTTTGTTGCTGAGAGGATTCGGACGTTGTTAATAAAGCAGTGAAGCAACAGGTAAGTCACTAACGACTTGTCATAAATACATAACACTTACCACATTACTTTCCGAGATATTTCCCCAAAAAAATCATCAGCCCATTTACACGGGAAATGTTACGTGTACGCACTCCAGAGAGACTTTATTTTTTTAAAAAATGAGGAATTTCTAACGCCTAGATCTCTTCAAAATATTAACAGTATGTAGTTTGTATGTTTTATCAACTATTTTTGAAAATAAATAATATTGTTACCGCAGTATATTCTTCGGGACCACAAAAACCTTCCATTACGGAGAAGTTTCAATCGTACCGCGCGAAAAAAATGAGTAAAGTTAAAGACTTAGGTATATAAATTACTTACATTACATTACTTACAGTTTCTGTCATATAAGGCTATATTATTGCACCATTAATAATGCAATATTAAATTCATGTGTCCTGCAGATGATGACATTAAAACGTATAATTCGAATATGGTCTCTGACTAGGGAACTATCTCGCTCAAACTATCTTAATATCGCTTCGCAAAGTAAAATTAATGCCGCATCGTGGGAACACATTAACTGTTTCACTGCGTTAACCTATTTTGGCTTCCACTCATACCGATTATCAAGCCTAAGAAAAAATATTTTCACTATTTCTTAATTAAACTAATAGAAACTTGCACTACTTTACGCAGATACTGCAAATTTACTTCTATTCGTCGATGAATGTTATTCTTTTTTATTGCATAATCAGTATCTTTGGGGATGAATCGATCTGCACCGTGGAGGTTAATTATTTTCTGAGCTTGTAGGATTAAAACGAATTCTGGAGTCAACGGATAAAAATGCTCAAAGGCATTCGATCGTCGCAGCGAGAGAGTTAATGAGACTGGCTACTTGTAGTACTTTAATTTAACGTGCTTCGACGGCTACGATCGATTCTCTCTTTAAAACCTGACACGTTTAGGAGCAGCAGAATTCGGACGAATAGAAGGGCCACCCCACGGAATTCGTGCCGTGCCTAGAGGTGTCTAACTTAGGTAACTGAACGGGAATCATAATTATCCTTTTCTAGGCTATTTATAAGTTACAGAATTAGAGGTACCTATGGCGCAGAAATTATGTGCACTCGAGTTTGGGTACAAATAAAAAGATAACAAAAAGACTTACAGAAAAACTAATGACACCATCATTTTTCTCATTCATTTCTACGTTATTTAATGGCAAATTTTATTATTTTTGATGATTTTTTAAATATTTTTTACTACAGTTACAACGTAAAAAGTACCGGTTATTTACGGCGCGCGGGAAAAGCTCCGACTTTGATAATCTGTAACTCAAACTCAAGTTCTTAAATGACAACTATATTTCTGTAAATGGAGGATAGATATTTTTGATATAAATCGTGCCAGTTTGAGCTATGTATGTTTCATAGAAGAGGGGGTCGAGCCGAATCTCACCCAATCTCACGTGGGGGAGAGGGGGGGGTCTCGGAAAATATTACGTAATTTTTTTTCCGCAAGAAACAGTGTAAAATTAAAAAAAAAACAGCGAGAAAACTGGGTTAAATTAAGAAAAACGTGTTTCTCCACTAAAATATGGCTAAATCTTACACAATAGTATTTACCGCGGTTTTGCGAACGCCACAAAGTAGTACAGTAGCCCCTCGATTGTTTAGCCGCCACCGGCCAGCCAAACGCGCGACTCGACGAGCGCTGCGGCTCGTTCTTAGTAGTCTTAAATAAAAATAATTAAGCAAATTATGTTTTTTTTTAAATAGATCCAACGTAATCAAGCACATATTAACGTATTTACACTAAAAATACGCATTTTTAAAAATCTCACGTGAGATTAGGGGGAGGGGGTCGAGCCAAATCTCACGACATCTCACCAAGGGGGCAGGGGGGTTCGAAAAATCGCCAAAAGCGCCTCACGTAATTAATGGACGCCCCCTAACTAGTGTTTTTAGTAAAAGTTTTAACTAATTTATCCATTGTCTTATTTATTAATCCAACAGTACCCATCCACGCTCTCAATCTGGCTAATTGAGTAAATAATGCAAGTAAGCACTAATGAACTGACACGTGAAAATCTGGTTGAATGCCTGCAGAATTCTTCAGTCAGCATACACTCTCATAGTGGTTGTACAAATTCATCACTTACTATTTTAAACTCGCAGAGTGGTATATGATATCGTCCGTTTCACTGGGATTATACATGTTTTCCAGTAGATTCTACGGTAAATTTCTATTTATTGAAGTACCAGTCCATTTTTATAAAAGCCGTGAATTCGAGATTATAGTTTCAAAATTTAATATGTGAATTCAGGCTCAATAAATACTATCAAAATATGTACTGATGTAATTTCAATTAAAAAACAAGCAGTCAATAGAAAAGGAGGACTGATTATAAGAGTGAAAAGAATGAATGGAAATCGAGGGTGAAATCAAAAACCCTCAAGGGTCCGATAGAAATCATTAATGAATGAGAACAAGTATTTTTACGCTTACTCATATTTCCATAAACATGAAAATGCTACATTCTTTCGAAATCCATCGTGGCACATTACTCTGTTATTTGGAGGGAAGATGATCAAATATATGGATAACAAAATGTGTCAGGATTCATGTTGCTAGAGTTTGGGGAAAAATGGAGGGCAGAGAAGTTTTTTCGATATAATATGAGGACCCCAGAAGTCAAGGGTCTAAGTAACAAAATCGTTGTTTTGAGAAAACTTAAGTCAAAGTAGAAAATTTTTGGTACAGCCCAATAATAGTTAAGAGGCATTACCCTAGATAGCATCACCTGTCAAGAAAATCACTTGGATCCCTTTACCACCTAAAAGATGTATATTTTCACGTCCCATTCCTGTACCTAACTTATTTTTTTTAATGTCACTTAGACCCCTTGACTTCTGGGGTCCACATATATGATATAAGTACTCAGATACACGAGACCACGAATCCTTATTAGACATTAAGGTCACCCTTCCACACCGTATGGTATCGCTCAGCCTCAAATACCCTTGCGTCACTCTCACGCGAGTTTGCATCGGACACCGGGGGTGAAATCAAAAGCCCTTAAGGATTCTATAGATTTTAGTAAGCGTCGGAACAGGACTAAAAGACTAACGGGAAGGAAAATATAGGTAACGTCCCGATAAATATTCAAAACATCATTACACGTGCAATACTACATGTTCCAGTATACGAACGCGCCACTAACAGCTACACTAGTTCAGCATCAAAACTCTAACAAAATTATAGCCAGTTCTAGGAAAGACACATATGTATTCCAGAGAGCCATTGAACCCATAAGCCATGGCAAACATTCAATAAGTGTTGCAGAAACATTAGATAAATTTATTGGTTTCATTACTTATGGCATGTAGTTATGATTTCCATAAGTAGCCAAGATGGCGGATGCGCAATAAACCGCTTGGAGACCTGATTAATAGTTACAAGAGTTGTTTGAGACGAATGAGTAGTTAATTTACTCTTACTGACTAATTATTATGTGCATTAGCGATTATTCATATGCTAAACTTTCGTAAATTTTGTCCGGCGTTGGAAGATTAGATCAAATATTCGAAGCAATTAACTACTGGTAAATAAGTGAAGTAACTAATAGATGTGTTCCTGCAACCAGAATATATTTTATCTATTTAATTTATGAGATCTGTAACTTTATGGATCTCATACCTATTGATTCCATAATCAAATGTTCTTGCAACCGGCCAGTAGCCAATTCAAAGTTTCTCCTGAAAAATAAGATAAACTACAGCACGTCGCTATACATTGAAAAAAAACTAAAAAAATTCATCGGACAAAGATAGACTAGACCAAAACCATTTTTTGGTAAACGGATCCACCTCGTAATCCATGCAGAGAATACCATATCAGCTACTATCCAAAATGACGTCAGCTTCTTTAAAGTATGATCTGGCTTGTCCGTGACCTAATGATAAAAACTCGGAAGAAATAGATAAAATTGGCTTAAGTGCGATATATTAGCCCATTGTTTTATACATTAAGTCTCTTACCGCTTGAAATTAGCCTCTAGACTGAGACATATCAATGACAGACTATGTAATTCCTCTCCCACGAGTTTAATTTAATTTCTCTCTCGCTCGGCTATCAGCATACAATTCCAGCTGTTACAGCAGCAGTTTTTTCATGGCACGGGACATAAGCATTATTTTTCTTGCTTCGTATTAAGAAATGTGAAGGTATTTATACAAGGTGAGCGTCTCATTCAAAAATGCGATTCTTACTATGGTATTTAGATGCTCCTTCCTCATCAGGAATATTTCCTACCATGCTTTATTCATCATAATCATCTTCAGAATCTTGGCTAAACTATACTGCCCGAGGATAGATAACTTAAAGATCTCAGGAATAATGTCAATCATTTGAAATAAAGGTTAATGAATATTTTAAAGTAGGATATTCTGAAAAACTTGAATTTTTCTTTTCTTCAATACTACCAGCTTCTGAGGCCAGACCTTTGTGATGGAAAAGCGATTTACTAAGCATTACCCCAATTCAAAGCCGTCGTGGATTTTTGAGTTCTCACTTTTCATGCTGTTTTTGCTTCCTGCCTGTTACTTTAAAATTTGCAACTTATCTGAACGTCGGGTGATTGATTCCTGTGTAAATTTTTCATTTAAAATGTTTGATTTCTGGCCAAATAAAATTTCAGGAGTTTTTTTATTCTAGTGGCTCAAATGAGTTTTGGCTTGGTTTATACACTTCCCGACTTATGCATTTATCTAGTTTACGTTGTTAATGGACGCATATTTCTCATTCATAAAATGCGATTCTTACTATGGTATATAGATGTTCATTCCTCATCAGGAATTTTTCCTTCTATGCTTTATTCATCATAAGTATCTTCAGAATCTTCGTTCGCCACGGCTCCATCCACGGAAAATGTTTCCGCGAATTTTATCCAACCCTCCTTTCACGAGGGAGGCAGTGCCTTCAAGTTCAATTTCAATCCCTATATATAATTTCTCTCCTAGGAGTCACGCCGTTAGCCTTGACTTAACTCGATGAAAATGTTTCCGCGAATTTCATCCGATTCTTCTTTCTCGAGGGGGGCTGTGCCTTCCCTCGCCTGGCAACAGTGGCTGCGAGGAAGAAAATAAAATTACCCACGGCGCAGACAAGTCAAGAAGCAACTAGGACAGGGCATCTACCGGCCTCCCTCGCCCGCCCTCATGAGAAGATGACACTACCATAAAGTATTTAGTGATGCATCGGGTCCCGGGAAATGATAAGCGACTTCAAGGGATGGAAGAACCGGTTCCGGATGATGTGCTGGAGCGATTCCAAAACTAAGGAGAAATTCCGCATTTCGTTCCATGCCTATATATATATATACATACTAAACTTTTATCACGCCTGTAGCATTGGAAAGCAGAAGAATGTTACTGAACATGCCGCTCAGCCGATGAATATATTTTAAATTTGTAAGGACGCTTTTCCATTGCGGATATCTGATTGCTTTGCCACTGCAATACAGCTAACACATTTTTCCTCAGTAAAAATGATTTATTCAATTCACGGGATGAACATAACTTAAGCTAATGTTGTATATATTTTTCATTGTTAGTAAATATAAGAAGTATATTCGTCAATTGTACATTACTTAGTACAACGAAAGGATGTACCTGAATTATGCAGTTTTATCGCTTCTGTCAGGCCTAGAGTTATAGCGAGGCGGATGATATTCTGAGTCGCTCTGAAACACTGAAACGCTCTGAAACTGAATTTTTCAAGCAACCTAAGCCTAGCGTGTAGCCTCCGATTCTCTAGGGGCTCCCACCTTAATCCCTGAAAAAGTTGTGAGACACTATATGTTCGCTGGTAGCAGTTTTTAACGCAGCGTGCTGCTTTTCTTTGTATATTTTAAATTGTTTTGGCTAAATCTTTATGAACAGGGTCCCAAACGCTCGCGGCATTTTCGAGGTGCGTCCTAATCACAGCGAAGTAGCATCTCCCTTTGTCTTTTTCTTCTGAAGATCTTCCTATTATACCCATAATAAGATCTAGTTTCTTTAATGCTGGGCCGCATTTGTTTTGTATGTGTGTTCCCCACGATATATCAGAAGAAGTAGTGATGTATGAAGCCGTATTATTGAATACGGCAGGAAAAATGTAATAATAATAATAATAATAAACTCGTTTATTGTTCTAGGAGTGAACTCCTTTGGAACATAGAAATGAAATACAATGGTGTGCAATGGTACAAAACAAGACAATTAATATACTAGTAGTAATAGTAATACTTCATTTCTTAGTATTTTATTATTTTTTTGGTAGAATATTTATGACCAGGGTCCCAAATTCTCGCGGTTTCCCGACCTCTCTGGCATGGGTGGCTATAACCAGGAGCATTGCTGCCGCCAGTTGATCTCTTGAGGCCCATCCACAACGAAAAGGTTGTGGTCCTCGAGAAGTGATATCAGTAGATATTTATAAATATTCGGGTAGACCGATAACATGACCTACCAGCAGAGTCGGCATAGGTCAGTATGTCGAGACCGGGCCACGAGACGGGACTCGAACAAGGTTTATTTCATGAGTTCCCTTGTGGGAGGGCTTGTTGCTCCTAAAGTCGTTCCATCTCCGCGGGTTGTACTTAGTTGCTAAACAATGACAAATATGTTACGGGCAGACCCTGGTTATTAGCCATTCGATGCATCGAGATTTGCAAGATGATGAGCGACAATTCGGGACTCTGGAACCGGTTCGGGATGATGCGCTGAAGCGATTTTGATGGAGATGGCGAAGGGCAAAGTGTACCTACGTGCGCCAGAGAATGGGGTGCGGAGTCGCGGTGATTCCCCGGGGAAGGGGGGAAGGGTGGTCGCCCAAGGAGGAGGAAAGGAGACGCGGTTCGGAGAGAAAAGAGAGGAAAAAGTGCGCTCTCTTGATTGAGCGGACTGAAAAGTCTCGTTTCGGGTCGAGAGGAATAAAAGTAGGAGGAAGGCGGATGTATGGAAAAAAAACTCGAACTGGACCCCACCTAGCGGGATGAAAAGTGAGTGCGTGCTCCAAGTCAGAGAAGAAATGGACGAAAAAGATCTCGTGCCACCAGCGAACAAGTTACGAATGTGATTATTATCATTGAGTAGCCCTTATATCCCTTGCGATCAAAGGATTAGGTCTACTTCCACTGCTTCCACGATTTCAGCAAACAGCAAGGGTTGAAATTCGCAATGAACAAATCATTTGACACGCCTAGGATTCGAACCCGGATCTCCCAATTGTCGGTCAGGTGTGTTGTTCCAATTTTTTTATTTTATAATAGCATCATTAGCCAAATACACCATCAAGCCACCTTACTTCAATGAAATTTTTGAGGGGGGCTTATACGAACTAGATGTTCACGCCTCAAGTCTACATTATTGCACATGAAACGATAATAGTGCTTATCGTCGTCTTTATACAACGACAATGCTGGGCTTATCCACCGAGACAAAGGCTTCGTAAGTACGACTATTGTTTAATGTACTACAATGTAGAATTGAGGCGTGAACATCTAGTTCGCACAAAGTCCCCTCGAAATTCGCCATGAAGTTAGATGGTTTAAGAAGGTGGCGTAACTAATGAACACAGGAAATAATCAAAAACTTTTTTAGAGAATTTGACACGTTCGGAGATGGGGATATTGGAAAAGAGAATCTGTTAACATTAAATTTTAAATTATCTCCCGCCAAGAAAAACATAATTTTAACAGAAATAATAGCAACCTTCTTGGAAAGTCACATAAGTCGGAAAAATATGAGATTGGCTTAAATCAATAAAATTAAAATATTAAAAAACAGATACCCTCCTCGGAGCTTTAAAAAGCATGGTTGCTACACGTCTCTTAACATCATTTCATGTAAAAAGAGATAAACTAAAATATGTAAAATATATTCATGTATTTGTCTATAATACTTTAAGCAAGAATGCATTACAAATGAATGTATCATTGGAGCGGGTTTTTTTGCGTTGTATAATGACCATTTTTTGAATATGCTAATGACATGTAAACGCCCAAAATTGCACAATTGCTTGAACGCGTGTTCATAAAATCGTCTCTATTCTAATTTGGAGCATTTTTTCATGCATCTGTCCTGCCACGTTCTTGCGTGGGTACATGCGCCATATTCACTCGCCTTAAGAGAGTCTTGGATGGATGAGGTTTTATTTGTTTCACTTTTTTTGCAAATTTTTCAGTTTTCTTAAATCTTAAAACAATTGTAAAAGAGTTGGTAAGCTTGGTTTAAGGCAAATTGATATATGCTGAAATTTGATGCAGCTTGCGTTCAGGTAGGTTTAATAATCAATGTTTATGCGGATACAAATTCGTGTATGCACAATTTTTGCGCGGACAGTAGACGCCCTAACCGATGAGATACGTTCTTAGAGCTTCTCTTGGAGCTTCTGATTTTTCTACAAATTTCATCGCTTATTTTTATTTTTTATCGTATAATATGAAAAAGCTAGACCAAGACTGATAAATCAACACAAAATCAAATGGTTTGACACCAAAATCTAGGATAGGCTATAGCTAAGATAAAGGAATAGCCATATGTGTCGCGTGGAAATATCCTTACATGTCCCAAATAGTCGCCACGAGCCCCCACTCTCTCGTCGCGCATGCGCGAGGCCAACAAAATACATGCTCGCAGTACAGTCGTTAACCCGATCAAATGAGGTAACATTTATTTCAACCGTTACATTAGTCATGATGTTATGATGATATAGAGGCTTTGAAATCGGTTAGTTAACAGGTATTGTAGCTGATTTATTTATACCTAAGCATGTTTCTAAACCTGCCAAGCAGTGCTAGCACCATGTTTTGCGTGTTCCCTGTGACTCTTTTTTCCGCGTTGATATAGTTACATTATAGATTAGTTTAGTAGTTTCTGTAGCATTTATTGGCAAACCGATAGTGTGGTGCTCGTTGGTGAAAGTAAATTTCTCCACTGCACGTATATGGTGTGAGGCTCCACTATGTAGAAGTTAATTTTCACTAATGAGAGAATTACTTGGTTTTCTTTCTTGTTTCTGCTTGGTTTCTTCCTAGTTTCTGTTTGGCGTGATCCCACTCCAGATTTCAAACAAGTACCTTTTATTATAGGTTGAACTAGCTTTGAAGCCACAGATATGGCCATAATCAATCATTGTCTCTTCTTTAAGGTGAAGCACGGGATAAGACATCGAATACGTTCCTGATGATTATCATCAAGATTATGAAGATGCTTATGATGAATAAAGCATGGAAGACAATATTTCTGAGGAGGAATGAGCATGTATATACCATTGAAAATAAATCAGTGGAAGAAAACCGAGTATTTTTTTTCATTAGTTCTCCACTGTAGTTCATGTTAGGGTAAGTCACCCCGTTTCAAACACCCTTGAGGTGGCTTGCAGGGTAATAAATAGCTGTCGATGTCATAGTGCCAGAATGGATCACCATGCAAGCGTTAAATCGCCGTTTTCATATTCTGTGAATCCATTGTCGGACTGATTTTAAAGATGAAGATATCCACGCCAGAAAAGTGATTTCAAATAAACCGTGTTTCAATAAGTGATTGATTCGGCGGGAAGTCCAATTCCTCCCCCAAACATTTCCCCTCGGATCCATCGCAGGACGACTCAGGAGAGGCGATTCGAGTGGCCGGAGCGGGGGTGGTGGTCGAGAAAAGGAGGCGGGAGCAGCGGCCGCCAATTTGGGGCACGCGATGCACTCGCTGGACTTGTGCGGTGCCGTGGAGGAGGAGAAGCCTTTCTCGTCTTCCTCACCGTCCACCTTCGACAAACCCAACCGTTACGAAACTAAACTGAGGGAGGGATAACAAAAACGACTCGACATTCACGCGGAAGGAGGAATTTTCTCCTGCCGACCAATCCACATTCTCGCCTCTTTCTTCAGTTTTCTTAAACGGTGATGAACGACGCGTGGCTGGGAGTTGATACAGGAATAGAGCCAAAACATAAGGTATATTGAATAAATACTGGGCACTGCGATGAAAGACCAATGAATATAGCTCTCCTATAAATTCAACTTTGTTATGCGAAATATTGTAGAACAGCATAGTAAATGGTACACAAAGGATATCGTTCTGTCTACTTTCATTACAACTCGTACAGCAGGTGTTTCAACTGACCAGCAGTCACCATCAGGTACAACATTTCTTCCACGTTTCCCGACATATCCTTACTAATATATAAAAATGTAATGGGGTCTTTCTGTCTGTTGCTCCATCACGCAAAAACTACTCGACCGACTGAGCTGAAATCTGGCATACAGATATAAAATATATCTGGTTGTAACATAAGCTATTTAAAAAGCCCTCAGGGCCCCCGAGGACCCCCCGGGTGGTCAATGCTAAGCATTGGGTTCGATGCAGTGGTTTCACTTATTGCTTCAAAAAAGTACTTCCACTCAAGATAGAGGGCTGGGATTTTTTTATCGAATGTCTGAATAAATGAAGTTTTTTTATTCTTTCATTCGATTATCTTTTACGCTTCGTATTTGTCTGAAAATCATATTCTTAGCTGAAAAATCTCCCATTTTTCTCTGAAATCAAGAATAGCATATTTCCTTGACAACCAGAGATTTGATTTCAAAGGATATGCACGCTGACAGTATTTTCCAGGCTTCGTGGTTTTCCTATATATTAAGTTCAATGTTTTTCTCACCCGTTAAATATCAACGGGTGCCTTCCGCTAGTATACAGATATATTCCCAACTCAAGGTGGTGGGGGGAGGGGTCAGGCGGAAGGATAGGAGGGGAAGAGGGTTAAAACTATGTTATCAAAGACACTACGCCATCTTAAGTTATACGTAGGTCCGGTATCATTATGATCTGTTAGGGCGAACAAAGGATCCTTTAATAATCATAATTTTAACCTTCTATCCCTCCTATCCTTACGCCTGAAACCCCCCCCCCCACCACCACCTTGAGTTAGGAATATAATAATATATATGTGCGGAAATGTGGGAGAAATGTTGTACCTGATGATGACTGCTAGTCAGCTGAAACACGTGCCGTTTGAGTTGGAATTAAAGTAGACAGTACGATATACTTTGTATATCATATCAATCATAGCTTTTTGACTGGCACAGTGGTCACCAACTTCTTCAGATTAGCAAGCATTTTGGTCACACCTTTCCCAAAATTGTCCCCCATAAATTGAAATAATACTTTTTAAAGCTCTAATTACAACAGCCGTCTTCTTTCCACCAAAGTAAAACTTCTTTTCGCCTACCCCTTAATCGCCCGTCACGGACCGCCCAGAGTACGAATGGGGACCATGGCTGGAAACCGCTATTCAAGAAGTTCCAAGATCAATACCAGGTGGATTCACACACGTAGGTCGTGCCAAACCCAAACTTCTGATATTCTGGGCACCAAGATCCTACTGGGAAACGAGAGGTAGCACACGGACGTCGTATTACGCAAGGTCCTCATACCCAGCAGTTTCCTCAATCAAAGATTTCATGGCATTACCTAAATTACTTAGGAAAATATACGTGGATATTTTTGCCTATGTCACCCATTCATTTGCATACAGAATTTGCACACCACCAAATATTTGATTCAAGATGGCGGATTAGATTGGATAAGTGCGTGTCATGACCTGGGTAAAAGGACCTAGGTATTACGTGCTCGGGGAACTAAATTCTCTCCGATAAAAGCGAACTTCGTGTAGACAGCAGTGATAATTGCAATATGAATTGCCTGTCCAATGGGACCTGAATTTGGACAAGGCTCTTAAAATTAACAGCATTGTATTTCATGTCGTATTACTACTTTCTATCGCATATCGATTCATTATCCCAAATTGTAATCCTATTGTGGCCAGCAGTATCATGTATATCGAGTTCATATTCAATCTAAATGCGGTCGCACATCGCAATTGTTTCGCATCCCTAACCCTCTATACTCTTCGCACGATCGCATAATAACGCCAATCGAAAAATCAGGTATCTTGATGGGCTCAATATTGAAACTGGTTCAACCCAAATATCGCATGTCGAAGTCGATTCATCAAAATCTCGCGTATTACCACCAGCGTCAAATTAATTTTCCCGAGCACTTTTCCTCAGAACGTGTTTACTTTAGCGTAGAAAGAAAACGTGTTAAATACCAGTTAAATTCAACGGTTTCTCATCTCAATACCCAGGCAATTTCCCGAAGGAAGCGGACTTTTATCCACTGACGGCGTTGCTAGCGTGAAGAAACCACTGGGCGCCGCCGGGCATCGATGGGGCGACCACCCGCGTCGGGTCTAGGCAATTGTCTCGACTCGCTGTGTGCTTCGTAGAGGATAGGAACGTGCGGAATTCAATCTGCTGCAATGAGACGACTCAGCATATTATACGCTGGGTTCAAGGGCAGGACCATAAGGTCATTTCCCGGAAAAAGAGGTATTGACCAATTACATAGGGCAAAAAATATTTTCGTGTGAATACATCTTTACAATGAGTTTGCCGAATCCAGGGGATCAATGCAGACGCAGATGGCGTCCGAGTGAAACAAGTCATCCCAACGGTGAAAATGTCTTAGAAAAGATGAATTGTAATGTTGTCAGATTTGTAGCGATATTCTAACTGCTAAGGCTGCTACCCAATGGATAAAATATGGCCCATGAAAAATACATGTCATTTTATTACAGTCCATTCCACGCACAGACATTGACGCCCTAAAGGTTAACGCTGATTAAGGTTTTCGCACGATTACCATCCAATGAAGCTGGGAATAAATTTTAAGTTTTCAATAAGAATTCATTTACTGTTTTCCTGTATAATTTCTCAAAGTCGCGTTGTTTTGCGTTTTCTGGAGGGTGATTTGTTCTCAACGCCCACGACGGTAGCCGAATATTCATTCGCCCAAACCTGTGATTCTATCGTGAAATACCAGGCAAATTAAAGATTTCTCTTCACTTGCTACCTAGTTTTTGTTGGCATACAGCCATAATTTAGAGGAATAACGTACGACTCCGTTGGATTTCCCCGCATTTACCCACTCCATTTCTCTGGACTCTTTAGTAAACGGCTAGTTTTATTTCAAATTTGATTTAGTCAGCCAAGAACTGAAAAAAAACAGCAGTCACTTCATTTCCCTTAAATCTACCATTCTTTCAAACACTCACGTCGAAACTTTTGAAGCGAACGTTAGAACGCGAAGGCGATAAAGCCAGGATTTTCCCTACAAAGAGTTATATTTTCTGAGTGAATTTGGCACGGCTGCAGCCACGGGTACTCGGTTACAAAGAGAAAGGGTGGTCGTATTGTTGCCGTGGGCTGCACTTATCTCCCCCGCCAAGGCCACAGGCTTCAGTCACAGCTAGTTGGCGGTCACTATCGTGACATTCGCGTTCAGTCTAGCGGGGGCTAGCATTGAAGAGCGATCCCGGAGCAGTAAAATATCCGACATATTGCTACCATGTAAATTCTCTTATTTTCCCTCGCCCTCAGAACCCTCGTGCGTAGTGCACTTCACCAGTCGGTACGGTGATGGACATAAGATGAGGGAAATATATTCAACGTTATCCGGTGAGGTGTTGTGGAACATCATCGTGAATTTAAAAAGAAAAAACTTAGTAATGTTCACTCGGTTATTTATTAGTACAACTCGCGACGTTTAACACTTTGAGTGCTGGCCATTTTGTTTCTTTGCTGAGCAAATTGTTGACTCATAATGCTAATTTATAGGAACGTCATTATGTTTAAGATAGAAAAATGAGTATTTCCTTTGGAACGTTCAAAAAATACACAACGTGTCTTTTCGTTTTTCAATTTTTTTCGTTTCCTACGAGTCAATATTGAGAGTATTTTGTGTTGATTTATCTGTATTGTTGGAGTGTGTTTCAATTGTGGAGTCATAATTAAAGAGTCCAATTTCACAATTATCGACTAGTGTGCTTTTGTCACTTCTTTACGATATATTAAACTTTGTCCCGTGAAACAGGAGAATGCAAATTATAATGTCTTTCGGTTATGATTTCATCTTAGTCGAATGATTCACGAACGGAAACTAAAATTTTTAATACAATGAATGTATAATGTATGCCAAATATTAGTTAAATGAAATGAACGAAGTATTACTCTGCTGGTAGTTCCCGCAATATTCGCAGCAACGAAATATTACGTCGTTATCCTTAAAGTGTTAAAGCGTCATCGTCACGTACAATGACATCAGGTACATGTACCTAATGATGACGCTTTAAGCGTCAAAATTCATATAAATAAATAAGCCAGTGGACATTACAAAGTGTCTCCTTTTAAAATTCATAAGATTAGGGAAATGAAATGAGAGCGGAGGGAAAACAAATATCTTGATTTCCTGCTAAAAATGACGAACCAGCATTGACATCTTTAAAGTTCGATAGCTAGGTTCTCCGCATTATTTATGAGTATCTCCGAAGCTACCAAGTATACTTCTTCACTTACAACTGTCCACGAAATTAAATTAACTAGATAACATGCCTAATTAAAATATTGTAGTACAGATATATTTTTGCTAATCCTATAATTAAAATGGACAGTCCGGAGGAAAGAGGAGAAATATCTAGAGGGTTTTGAAATGTGGCGATGGAGAAGATTGGAAATATCAAAATGGAGTAATAAAGTGAGAAACGAGGAAGTGCTCGCTAGGATGAATGAGAAGAGGGATATTTTAAGATCAGTAAGAAAGGGGAAGGCAAACTGGATGGGATGCGTCCAGGGGGAAAGATTGCCTGCTGGAAAGAATATTAGAAGGGAAGATCGAGGGTGGGAGAGAATGAGGAAGACAAATAAATAATACGCGTTACGAAGAAATAATCGTATGTTGACTGATACCATCCATTACTCTATATCAGACACCAAAATACCTACCAATACAATTCACCTAATCAAAGGAATAAGCATGAAATTAAGATATCAAGTATCTTAATTTTGTGCTTAAAATGATGAATGAAGGTTCTGCTTACTCCTCAACTTATAAGTATCTTCGAAGCTACCAAGTATATTTCTTCACTTACAACTGTCCACGAAATTAATTTAACTAGATAACTTGCCTAGTTAAAATATTGCAGTACAGATATATTTTCGCTAAACCTATTATTAACATGGACAGTCCGGAGGAAAGAGGAGAAATATTTAGATGGTTTTGAAATGTGGCTATGCAGAAGAATGGAAAGATTAAAATGGAGTGAGAAACGGGGAAGTGCGCGAATGAGAAAAGGAATATTTTAAGAACAATTAGAAAGAGGAAGGCAAACTGGATGTGACACGTTCTGAGGAAAGATTTCCTGCTGAAAAGAATACTAGAAGGAAAGATCGAGGGAAAGAGAGAAAGAGGACGAACAAATAATATGCTGACTGATATTATGAAGAAGAACAAGATGGATTGGATACACCCTGAAACACAATGGGTTTGTGAAGAACATAACTGAAGGCAAAATAGAGGGAAAAGTCCTCCGAGGAAGGCCAAGGTATAAGTTCGTGGACCAAATAAAGAGAAAGGGACATAGGAAGAGTTGCCATGAGGTAGGGAAGGGTAGAGGGCTCCAGTCAACCTATCTTAGGATTGCACAACCAATGAATGAATGATCTTATGGAGTTACGAAGAGCTGAGGGAGGCAGCACAGGATGGACGAGCACGGAAGGAGCAGTTCAATTGAAACCTGAGGACAGAAACACCTTAGAAGAAGAAATCCTATTATTACAAGTACAATAAAAGAGAGCTCCAAATAATTTCATTTCACGCACAGTTGTTCAAGGTGAGTTGAGAATCCACCTTCGACCACCACAACCTTAAGATGACATTTAAGGAACTCAGTCTATGGATACCTAATTTATGGCCCCCTAGTTAGATGCTAAATTTTTTCTAAATGCTAATTCACGGATTTTAATTCTTGATTGAAGATTATGTGCAGAAGTTGCTACTGAGGCTTACTGTTGACAGCTTCCAAGCATTTGACGCACACAATATGGACAATCAATTGAGTCTAATTAAATAGAACGCCCATTTGCGAGCATGAAAAATTTTCTAAATAAACAAATCTTACTTAAGTGAAGATAATTAAAATCTATAGTCTTATTTATTTGATAAGTATAACATTCTTGGGAAAGAGGAACTAGTCTACGATCAAAATCATTCTCATGCTAAGATCCAACGCTCTGAATTCAGCGAGGCCTTAAACGCAAACATCTTGAGAAAGGTCCAGAAAACAAACTTTCTATTTTAACGAAAAAAATAGCCTGAAAGCCTAAGGCTATAAAAATAGAAACGTCGAACTTTGGAAATAGATGATTTTTTTTTGTGCTCTGTGGGGAAATAAACGCTATCTCATTGTCTGCCAAAGCGACTTCGTAACATGGACTTGACGGATGGGCAATAAACCGAGGCCAAACAACCAAAACCTATTAAGTCTCGGGAATGGGAACTCGTGGGCACACTTTCGGTAGCGGTGAAAGAAAATATTCGTGGAAGGAAAATTGATTCCCCAGCGATGAAATCTCTCGTCGGATGGTGAAATTATATGCAGGCGCTTGCGTAAAATGGCTTGAAATAATCATCATCAGCGGTGTTTATCAGTTTATTTAAATACCCAATCTTTACGGATTTATGACCAGTAGCAGGAACGACACATATGATTATATAAAGTTATGGGCCCCATAAGCCATGGCAACCATTCAATAAGTGTTGCAGAAATATTCGATAAATTAATTGGTTTCATAACTTATGGCATGCTGTTATGAGTTCCATAAGTAGCCAAGATGGCGGTTGCGCAATGAACCACTTGGAAATTTAATTACTAGAGAAAAGAGTTGTTTTGAGAAAATTAAGAAGTTAATTTACTCTCACTGACTAATTATTATGTGCATTAGCAATTATTCATAGGTTAAACTTCATAAATATTATCCACCGGTAGAATATTAGATCAATTATTCGAAGCTATTAACTATTGGCAAATAAGTGAAGTAACTAATAGATGTGTTCTTGCAACCCGAATATATTTATGAAATCTATAACTTTATGGATCTCATAAAATTTGATTCATTAACTAAATGATCTTGCAACTGACAATAAGAGGCTGATTCAAGTGCTGTCCCAGCAAAGTCTTACTACGCATTTGATACTTCAGCAATCCAACCACAGTAAATGTTTCAAATGTTGAACTTGACACAGTTCCGAAAAAGTTGGTTTGACTCACACAAAGCAACGAGCGGCGCAATATTTTCACAGATGAATTAAAAATAGAATCATAATTCACAGATCAAAACAATCTCTCAGCATCATTTGCGGATCATTT
Organism: Ceriagrion tenellum; assembly: GCA_963169105.1. Taxonomy (NCBI): domain Eukaryota; kingdom Metazoa; phylum Arthropoda; class Insecta; order Odonata; family Coenagrionidae; genus Ceriagrion; species Ceriagrion tenellum. The sequence continues at coordinate 84,074,981 of OY720641.1, read as the reverse complement.
AGCCTGAGTTCATGCAATATTGAGACGCATCAAAAGCAATACGATAATAGTAATTCATTTCAAATAACTTCAAAGGAGAATGTAGGTTCCCTACACATAGTGGGGCACACATTTGAAAAAGTTGACTATCTTAATTACTTAGGAATTATTATATAAAACCACAACAGAGAACAACTAGAGATACAACACAGATTAAATCTGGCCAATAGATGCTTACATGCATTCCATAGACTTCTTCAGACCTATCTTCGAAATCCCGGTCGTATAAAACAAAAAATAGACTGCACAAAACAATAATCTGCCCAGAATTGTCCTATGGATCCGAAAAATGGAAACTGTATAAGAAGAAAGGGGAGAAAAAATGTATAGTATTTGAAAATAAGAAGTTATGAAAGATCTATGGGCCTACAAATGAACAAGAAAGGTGGAGAAGAAAGTAAAATAAGGAAATAAGGGACCTTCACAAGAATGTCGACATCATAAGTGAGGTAAAATGCAGAAGAATGAGATGGGCAGGACACTTGTTAAGAAAGGAGGGAGAGTGTGTGATGAAAAAGGTATTGAGAGGAAATACAGAAGGAAGACGACGCCGGGGGAGACCGCGAAAGAGATGGTGGAAACAAGTGAAGATAGATTTGGAGAGTGTTGGAGCTGCGGAGGAGGATGCAATGGACCGAAAGAGATGGGAGGGGATATGTTGGTGCGGCTAAATATCAACTTGGATACAAATGGCCCGGGGAGTAAGAGTAAGTAACAGTAATTCATTTCAAAAAATCAAAATATGTAGTAGTGTTACGGAAACGTTTAATTTTGCTTAAGTTTTTTACGATTTGAGTTCAATTTTCCACCAAATATTTGTCTCAAGGCCAAAAATAATTATCAAATGCTTATAATTCCACTCTTAAAATGCACTTAGTCCATTGAAAAGTAGTATCTTTCCCCATTGGCATAAGTCAGACACGTGCGTCATCCGCACACATTTCGTCACCCTCAAGTCGCCGGGAGCCCGCACTTTTCAGTGCATTAACCCTCATATAGTGCTGCCTCCAGTCAGCGGTTCTAGCGAGATATGCGGAGGGTAATTTAAGGAAATGTATGTTCCCAGGAAGAAAAATATTACACAGTAATTGTTTAAGGTATCCATGCGCAGTTTTTTCATTGCATATAAATTGAATAATATAATCATTATAAAAGACTTTTACATCATCTTCAAAATAATTGCAAATATATATTAGTTTAGTAAAGCTACACAGTATTTGCGCATGAGCCGATGTATCGGCCATCCGCCGTTTTCGCCCAAGATGCGAAAGCCGATATATCGGCCCGCCGCATTAGCTCTCACTTTTGAGAGTATTAAAAAGTGAGACACTATTTCGCCTTGCGAACCTAGCCCTATCATTTTTTACTCTTAAATTATTCGATAAATCAGCGCAAAATTGTCACAATGAACACATTTGGTAGTCTACAATGCCAGCCAATTATCTCCGAAGCGAGATTGGTACAGGTAACGTTTCTGCTATCTGATGACAGCGCAAACAGGTAGTTGTTTTTGTGAGAGTAATCAATTAACTTGGTCCTTTTTTTTCTTAACATGTCCAACTCGTTCTCCGTTCGGATGACTTGTAGGTAGGTGAACTTTCCAACGGTTTATCTGGACTCCCCGCGAACCTCCATCAAGGGAGTGAACATAATCAAGGGTGATGGCGGAGCGAAAGCAACTCGGAAAAAAATTAAGACGCCAAGGGCAAGCACAATTCAAGAAAACAAACAAAAACGTTAAATAAACTTCAAAACCCCTCTGGCAATTGTGAAAAAAAACTTACGGGAACCGGACAGCATCCGTACGTTACTTATGAACTAATTATTTACTCCTGATTACTTACGCCCGCATCGTGTTGAAATCTGATACATATTTTTGAGATATTTGGACTGATGACATTAGGAATTTATCTCCGTAACTCAGTATGAAACCTTTGGTGTCATGAGATGATTTTTCATTCCCATGATGCAAAGCAACATAAATATGCTGGACGAGAAAAAGAATGGAAGCGACGAATGGGCGCTCTATATTTATACGCGTATCAAAAATTGGTAACGAAATATTGGAAGAGTGAGGTAGAGATTAAGTCAAGAAGTTTTTAATAAGAAGAGAAATGTTTTATACAGCGGTATGGACCTATAACTGAAGAAGAGACTTGCGAAATGTTGTGTGCGGAGTGTTATATTGTATGGATGCGAAACGTGGACCTTGGGGAGAAGAGAGAAGGATGGGATCAATGCTTTTGAGATGTGAGTGTGGAGGAGGCTAGAGAGAGTGAAATTGATGGATAGAGTAAGAAATGAGGAGGTGCTGTGAAGAGTAAGGGAGGAAAGTACACTACTGAAAACAATACAGAAGAGAAAGGGAACTGGATCGGAAATATTTTAAAAGGGAAGAGGGATTTTCAACACAGCCGTCGAGGGAACAGTGGAGGGAGAAAGGAGAGGAGGAAGAAGAAGGCTGAAAATCGCAGAGGAAGTGAAGGTAAAAAGAAGTTACAAGGAAACCAAGGAAGAGGCCGGGACATGACGAATTGGAGACTGCTTTGGTGTTTGGGACCTGCCAGTAGACAGAATACCACAAGTTGATCATGATCATCAAAAATTTAATGTATTCGTCACCATTTTCTTTTTTAACTTACCAAAGGTTTGACACATAGTTTTTCCAAAAAAAGCCTCATTCGTGAAAAAGACCTTAAATTCTCTCATCAGTAGTCTTCCAAACTAAAAAAAGGCCGAAGTTATAATTATTATACTACTCTATACTGGAGTGGCACCAGTGGAGACCATATCGACCGCTCCTAGCCGCAAAGTAGTATCTCAAAACATCATTCCATTCAGGCGTATCTTGAATTCCTAGTCCACAAAATCGTATGTGTAAAATTTGAGCCGTATCTGCAATTTCGTCCATAAAATCGTATGTCAGAATACCAGTCCACAAAGCCGTATCTCGAAAAATCAGTCCAGATAGCAGTATCTCGGCCAATAATTTAATTTTCGTTTTGGGAACTCAAACTTTTATTAATTATATTATATATTTTAATATATTATAATTAAAAAAAATTAATGAAAATCGAGTTCCCAAAACGAAAATTAAATTATTGGCCGAGATACTGCTATCTGTACTGATTTTTCGCGATACGGCTTTGTGGATTGGTATTCTGACATACGATTTTTGGACGAAATTTCAAATACGATTACATGGCTCAAATTTTACACATACGATTTTGTGGACTAGGAATTCAAGATAAGCCTGAATGGAATGGTTTTTTGAGGTACTACTTTGTGGCTAGGAGCGGTCGATATGCGATGGATTGACCGAAACAAGAGGAGATGAAATTATGTAGCTTCAGCACATAGAGTGACAAAAATGTTAGGGTCGAGGAATTATGTTTCAAAAAGTGTCAGGGTAAAAGATTAGATGAATACGTAACAAAACTAGAATTATATATCTCAAAAATATTAAGCTTCTGAGAGCAAATATCCCGATAAGTAGGCACTCAAAGTAGCCGAATTTTTCAATTTTATATAATTTCAGGAAGAGATAAGCATAAACTTAATGGTTGAAGGCGTAACTTTGTGGAATGACTCTACTGACATTACTAAAAAAAGAGAACTCTTAGTATTTTCCACACTTAAAACTTTAATTCCGGACCCAGGTTTCGACTGCCTTGCAATCATTTTCAAGGTCCTTGAAAATTATTGCAAGGCAGTCGAAACCTGGGTCGAGAATTAAAGTTTTATGTGTGGAAAATACTAAGAGTTCTCTCTTTTTAGTCATGTCAAGAGATAAGTCAATAGAACACTACGATTTGACATTAGGGTTTAATTTTTTTATACGACCACGCTCCGCCGCAGTGCACCATCTTCAGCCAGAAATTGCATGGATATCTTTACCTACCCTTTCCTGAGATGAGAGATTACCAAAAGGTCAAGGCCGATACTACTGACTTCCGTATATTCTGTAGATATCGATATTCTATAAGAATACATTTCTGACTTGAAATCTATCAACCTATCGCTTACATATCCTGGAACATTAGAATTCATTCAACAACATTCAGAGAGTACGAGAAAGAAGCTATTTTACACTTGTCAGGCCTCATTTAGAATATGCCGCTAGTGTATGGGATCCGTACGAGGAAGGTATGATAAAAGAATTAGAGCGCGTGCAAAGGAGATCCGCTAGGTTTGTTAAAGGCCGTTATTATAATTGTATGAGTGTTACGAGTTTAATAGAAGAACTAGGATGGGAATTACTATCAGAACACAGGTTAAAGTTTAGGTTAACCCTTTTAAGTAAATTCGAAACCGATTTGTTCACAGATGACGTTAGATATATACTAAGAACCCCTGCGTATTATGCTAGGTTTGATCATATAAACAAGATTAGATAGATAGATTGTCGTACCGATAGATTTAAAATGTCATTTTTCCCGCGTACTATAAGAGAGAACAATAGGCAGCGTAGCAAAGGGATAGGTAGGTGAAATATAGTTAGAGTAGTCTGTAGTGTATGATGCAAGTAATAACAACCATTAATCCCTTTCTTATTATGTAGATACTAACCATGTGACCCTATTATCTAGCATGCCTTCATTAAATATCCTAGTTGCATGTCAATAGTGCATGTTTGGTGATCTTCACCCCTTACCACACACCCTCGTGGTGGCTCGCAGAGTATTACGTAGATGTAGATTCAGCAACTTCGAGGACGTGACGGAGGTATTTGGAGAACAGGTGTCCATCGCTGCCCTACAAATTAAACGGTTCTAGTAAAATTAAGGGCGTTTATCTGATATATGATGAGTTAACCCTGCAGAGGTCGCACGTATTACTATAGTAGCCCACTGTTGAAAATTCTTAAAATGCCACCGGCGTGAATCTTTTGACACTCAAAGGGCTTAAAGTTGAATAGTTGGAGGATGCGATCAGCGCAGCACGGGCGCCGCGCCGGTCGCGTTTTGAGCTTTCAGGAGATCCCCGTGAAGATTACTAGTGTAGCCCGCGTAACCTGTAACGTATTTTTGTCAACCTATTTTTGAATTTTTTTTAAATTAATGGGAAATTTTAAATAAAGTAGGCGCACATAAAGAAAGTGTAGTTCATTTTATATAGAAACAAAAGATTAGATTGGAGATTCAACGTGAACTTAATTTGTTAATCGCATTTTGAAACCAATGAGCCTTTGTTATCTAAGAATAAGTCGTTTTTATGCTGATATTCAATAATTTCAATGAAAAAGATTATATTATGTTCATTAGTTATCGTTAATAATATTTATGTCTTCACTTAAAAATCCGAATAAACGTAATTTGATGAATATATAACAGTCTTATTCTTATTTTAATTTGGACTTCATATATACTTCACTTGACTACGGAATACGCACTATTTTAAGGCGCGACTACTGTAGGGTTAAACCTTCCATATTGGGATATGATCCGCCTTAAGAATTCGTGGAAAAACAAGAAATAATGATAACTTTAATTCTTCTCAGCATATTAGACAAATATCAAATATTTTTTCACACAAATGATCCATTTTCAATAAACATTGACACAGAAAGCAAAAACTGTAAACCTATTAACGTGAAACTGAAATCAAGAGTGTAAACCAGAATCCGTTTCGAAGTTTATTTTCATTGGTTTCCACGACACTTGACAAGTTCGATTAAAATTTGAACATCTTGAAAGGCGCTATGACGGTAAATAGTCGCAATTTAAATATAATTTCTGGCGCTTTTTTTAAGACCACGAGGATCCAATTGAAAGTAAAAAAATAAGTAAATAAGATATTTTTCGAAAACAAATACTTCACTTCATAATTTAGCGCCAGGATCAAATTAAATGCGATTAAGGAGTAAACAGTGGCAGCGAAAATTGTTTGCTATCCATCTTGAAGACGTCATTGGCAGTATCAATAGATTCGGCATGACTGACATTGGGAGAGTAAAACACAGCCTTCTATCGGGTACACCCCTTATCTTCGGAGCCACCTATATTGCGGTAAGTCACTGTCCATTCCGTCCATGACGACGCTTCAATATTTACTCAGACTTGATGTATCAGGAGATAGGGAAGTACCGAATGTCTATCTTTAGCGGAAGATTTAGCCAAGATTAAGAAATCGCCGGTTGTTCAGCCTTGATTCCAACAGGCAGCCAGATTGGAATTATAAATAGTAAGTAAATAAATAGGGAGTCAAAGTCACTATTGCAATTTTCGAGTGAATTTTAGATAAATAAATTGACACCAGCAAAGATAATTCATCCGACCACGGAAGTTCTGAATTCTGTTTCTAGAGTCAATATCTGGGACTGGAGTATTGATACGACATTAAACACACGGTGGATGAGATGAATGAGACAGATAAATACTGAGAAATCCATTAATTCCTTAAGCATAAATAACAGGAAATAGATATTCACTACGTTTACCAATCGATCTGACAGGATTAGCTCGGTATGGTAAACACAACGGGTTAGTGGGATCGATCTGAGAAGCGGGCCACTCGGTGCGCTTGCTCAGTCAGTTTAAGATTTCAGATCGATCTGACCCAGCGGGTCTGTGAGGCCACTCGAAATTATTTTGCTTGTCATAGGGAAACAAAATATAATCGTTATTATTCAAGGCGTGTGTAGTAACCAGTTGTAACAATAGTGCAGAGATGGCAAGTGATGTGATTTTGATGATATCGAAGCACATTGCAATTTCACCTCCAATTGGGCAATTTTGTTCATTCGGAATGCGACTGATAATTTCCAACTCTGCACTTGTCTACACTCCGGGAATCGTGCTTCAGCTGATATATTCGGTTGTTCAATATCAATATTTTAGCCCGTGTTGGTAAACCAGGCGATCTGAGTAGGCTCACTTGGAATTTTCAAATCGGTCCGAGTTCAGATCGATCTGAGATCGATTGGTAAACTTATTGATCGAGGATTGGGTTGGTGTGGAGGTTTGGGTGCTAGATTCCCATCTTGATAATTCAGGTACGATTCCCGGCTGCAAAAGATTTTTCAGGGGAATCCCGGCCCCTACTTGGGTGATATATGGAGAGCACTTAGATCGTAGTTCTCCGTCCGTAGCGACGGATGATAAGTTGAACTGTGGACACCTTATTTCTTTCCATAAAGAGTAGTCTAATGCCGACGCCGGGTCTACCTCCACCCTTCCTCCATTCTCCAGTGAATACTCCCAGATTTTCCCGAAATTACCAACCAACAAGTAAAGAACATTTTCGTTCCACATAAATCGAGATAAGTAAACTACTCCCGAGGAACAAATATAACGGGACGAAACTGCCCGGTTGGCATGTAGGATAACGGTAAGCTTTGGCTTCGGCTTTATTTTGCCTGGGCAAAGCAAGTTGGCTTCACTATCATTATCAAATTCACGCAAAATGCTTGCCAGGCGAATCCTCGTGTAAGCGTGAATCAAGCTTCAACCCAACTTCAGTAATACCAAAAAATAAGCCTAAATCAAGTATGCCAAGCCATGCTTGTAGCATGCTTATCAGATGGCCTATACTAAAGTAGCTTAATTCAAACTAGTTTTGAGAATTAAATGAATCAGGCCCGACTCAAGCCTGCTGACTTGGATTAATAAGCTTGTTTTAGCCTTTGTTCCAGCTTACTTTGCTATCTAGGTGAAAAAATACCCGCGTAATTACTGATAACCTTTGCTCTTAAAATTTTTCCAAGATCATACACAGCTGCATTTGGCAGGAAAATTACTGCACGAGAATCTAGACATAAATAACAACTTGATAAAAGAGCTCGTATCATGGAAATGGCTCGAGGAACGGAGACTCCGCTTGCCGCTTGGTTTGATGTGGAAGAAGTCGTATGAGTCTATGTTTGGCTCATTTCAAAGTCGCTCTTCTCGAATGTGAGGACGCAACGTGTTCAACCGGCACGAAGCGGTCGCGTGTGACTGCCTAAGAGGACTGCCTCAAAAGGTCTTCGTTTTCCATCAACCGCTCTTTTTTTCTCTTCCTCGCTACGCTTTCGGTCTCCCATCCTGTCCGCATTCCCAGTCCTGCATATTTCCAAGACTTCGATCGAGAGTGACGACGAACGAGGCTCTCCTCATTCCAATCGATTATCGATCGACGGCGGCTAGCGATTAAGTAACAGCTTTCCCGCGCAAACTAGCGCGTCGGTTAACAGCGCTAAGGCGGCCGGTGCGGCGGCAGCAGAAGTATTCGGTGACAGTAGCTCGAAGTCTGGAATTATTAATCACGTTTTAGGCCATTTTCGGTGCGTAGGATTTTTGGGACTGAAGGTTCACGAAAGCTCACGCACGTCCCCCAAGGCAACGCATTAAGAAGAGTAGAGTGAGTGACTGACCTACGGATTGGTCGATAATGACACTAAATGATTCAAACCACAGTGACCCAATTCCTGCAACTTTGCGGCTGTTTAGTTTCTTTTTTCACATTTTTTCAAACCTCCTCCGATAGTAACTTTTCCCGTTTTGGTTATGCTGCCGGAGCTTGTGGGACAATAAAGTCGTTCACGATCTCGATATCCGCTATGCACATGGGCGCCAAAAAGGAAAGGTTACCAACAGTTACAAATGTGTCATAAAACCTGAGAGGCATCTCTTGAGCATGAAAATATATTTCCAGATTGAAAGGAAGGTCTCATGAGGGGTATGGATGCCCACATCTTAAGTTAGAAAACGCTCTAAGGAATGGACATTTGAATTGATAAATTTTGCCTGATTTTATTCAGCATAAGAATATACAGGAAAAGCAAAGGGAAAGACAAATTTAAAATAACTTTGTGAAATTCTCCAAAAGTTTAATCTCAGAAGTAACATCAGACGTCACTTAGTGAAAATCTGTTATTTTCTTGATGAACAATAAAACTTTTCCTATCTTCACACCTTTTCATTATTTACCAACCAGGTTTCAACACAGAGTTCACAATGAAACATAAAACATCATCAAAATCCAGATTTATAGCTTGAGCACGATCAGATCAGGCACCAAAACAAGCACAGAGTTAATTTTAAGCACAAAAGACAATAGAGAAGATAACCTCAATAATGACACTGTAGAAACCTGGTCGGTAAATAATAAAAATGTGTGAAAATAGTAAAAGTTTCATGTTCATCATGAAGGTCAATCTCTAAGAAAAACCGGCTTCACCCGTCAGGGCATGATCAGATTGAATTAACCCGTTAAGGCATCATCAATTATGTAACATGATAGAATGAGTCAATTTCGCCTAAATCCGCCGAATAATATTATTTTTATTAAGGGATATGAAGTTTACAGAGATAAGCTACTAGTGCTTCGGCGGAGAAAAATTGCGAATAGCTATATACGGCCCTGGTGGCGGCAGTATGAAGTCCTCGCCTGCTATTCCGAGGGTGGTGGGTTCGAATCCCGCCTGGGTAGCATATTCACTACCTTGGACATGGATGTTTGTGTATGTCTAATGAGTAAATTGTAAGAGAGGACAGTAAAGACCTAAATTCACTCATAATAAAGACGAGTTATTATAATTATTATTCGGTCCATAGTTTGAGGCTCAACTATGTGGAAGTTGAATTTTACAAATGAAAAAGTCACTTTGTTCCCTTCCATAGATTTATTTTCCAGGTTAAACATGTTTCGACACAGCGGTGTCACCATTAGGTACGAAGTCCAAAAAATTTTTCAGATGTATATCCTACTAATATTATAAATGTGAAAGTTTATATATTTGTATGCTTGTTAGTCAATCACGCAAAAACTACTGGACCGATTGAGCTGAAATTTGGCATGTAGATATAAAATATATCTGTGGGTAATATAGGCTATATTAAAAAGCCCTCAGGGTCCCCTAAAGCCCCACAATGGCCCCTCTGGTGGTCCATGCTAATCATTGGGTTCGGTGCAGTGGTTTTATTTTTTTGCTTTTTAAAAGTACTTTCACTCAATAAGAGGACTGGGATTTTTTTATCGGATGGCTGAATGAATGAAAATTCTAATTCTTCCAATCGATTTTCTATTACGTTTCGTATTCTTGTGGTAGTCATGTTTTTAGCTGAAAAATCTCACATTTTCTCTGAAATCAACAAGATCATATTTCCTTGGCAGCCAAAGATTTGATATTCAAAAGATATTTACGCCTCTAGCATGTAAATAACATGTTTTCCTGCAGATTCATGATATTACGTTGAAAGTAAATCTGTATCAGAAGGGCCCAGAGTCCTAAGGGCCCCATGATGGATTGCTTAGGTGTGTAATCGATAAATTCAATGCATATATTTGCAATAAGTACACATTCAACACTCCTGAGGGAAAGCCGTAAGAATAATGTTTAAGTTTATTTTCGAATGACCCCATACCGATCCTTCAATGATAACCTGTGTTTATAAGCATTAAACGAAAAATAAATAAAAAATCCAGCACAAAAATACCAAAAAAGGATACCTATATCAAGAAAAATGGAAAACTAAGTCCGTCACCTTCCCGTGGTGTTTCTAGAGTTACACCAAGATTCGCACAAATCTCATCCTAACCCAACCACGGAAGGGCACCCAGCCATAAATCTGGTTCCAATATTGACCCGTCTGTTTCAAACCTCAATCTGTTTTAATATGGCGGAAACTATAATAACGTCACTACATTCATCTTACCCGAAAGAAGAACGGGGTATTCTGCTCAATGAACGCCATCCATGCATGAAAATCGACAATTGCCCTAAGAATCAACATATATTTTTGATTTAAAAAACTAAACCAATGATTATGGCTACCCTTTACGCCTAAGACGCAGTCCAGGTAACGAAGGATTAATTGGTCAAATAAACATGGCTGCTACTGCAAATGATCCGTTTGAAATTTTCAACCGCTGGATTGTACCCCTACTCTCCAATCCTGTTTGAAGATACTCAACGCCCATATCAAAAATGAATATCGCAACTGAAATAAGTCATTAAATGTAAATATATGTATGTACACAAGGGAAGCGATTAAGTTCATTCACTCAGAAGACGACTCAAAGAAGACCGCTCAGTATTCTTCAGGTTTTGTGGCTTTCGTATATAATAAATTCAGTGTTTTTCACACCCGTTGAGTTTCAACGGGTACCTTTCGCTCCACTCAAAATCAATCAATCATTCATTCACTCATTATGTGTTCCTATCCACTTTCTTTCTACCTTTCTGTTTGATTAATTATTTGTGTGTGTAAATATAACTCTCTCTCTCTCTCTCTCTCTCTCTATATATATATATATATATATATATATATATATATGTATATATATATATATATATATATATATATATATATATATATATATATATATACATATAAATGTTCATACAGAAAGGTAGAAAGAAAGTGGATAGGAACACATAAAATTTTATATGTTCCTATCCACTTTCTTTCTACCTTTCTGTATAAACATTTATATGTGTATTTGCCGCTGTGCGGTCTGAGTGAATGAACGAACGATTATATATATATATATATACACACACACACACAACCACAGAATCACAAAAATAAAAAAACACTCGGAAAGTACCTTAATATTTCGGTGCTACTGGCACCTTGGCCGCAAGGACGTAGAGGTGCCTTCCTGTGGCAATTTTTATCTATTTATCACACTAGTGATCCTCAGCGAAGTTGTGTACATATATAAAATAAGGGGTTTTCCCTCCTCACCTCCCCCACCTACCTTCCCCCAAACCCCTTATGATATATATACACATCTGAATTTAGTTTTAGTTTTTACCTGATGAGGACACCGCTGCGTCGATACATGTACCAGGAAAATATATCTATGGAAGGAGACAAAGTTACTTATTCATTTGTGCGAATGGCTACGTTATTGAAGCATGATTTAGTTTTTTCCCGGCGAATAATATTGAGGAAGTCTTCTCTGATCTTCCATTGGGATAAGCTTTTCATTGCCGACGTTCCCAACAATAGCGACCTTTGAAGTCTACGGTTAATATCACCATTCGCCTTGAGAATGGAGTACGAGTCGGACTCCGTAACGTCGGCAGTGAAAAGCTTATCCCTATGGAAGACCCGAGAAGACTTCCTCAATAGCTACGTTATTTTTTCGAAGCGATTAGATGCCCGGCTAAAATTGCACGATATGGGTGCATTTTATTCGCCCCAATCACATTTAGAAAATTAAATTAGCGACAAAAGAGCGACAATGTGAGACCCGTTTGTAGAATTTGAGAACCAATGGTGATTGATATAGTGTGAGAAAGGAAGAGAAACTAAATTATAGTTTCCTTTCTGAATATTAATATGTTGTCTACTGAAATCGATAGATTAATTTGATCTATGAAAAGGTGCAGATACATCCAAGCGCTTCGAAAAAGTAACTTAGCTATTGTGGAAGTCTTCTCGGGTTTTCCACCGGGACAAGCCTTCCACTGCCGACGTTCCCAACAATAGCGAACGTTGAAGTCTACGGTTAATACCATTCTTTATAATATACGGATAATATAATTCTCATTCGCCTTGAGAGTGGAGCACGAGTCGGACTCCGTAACGACGGCAATGAGAAGCTTATCCCAGTGGAAGACCTGAGAAGACTTCCTCAATAGCTACGTTATTTTTTCGAAGCGATTCGATGTATCTGTACCTTTTCATATATCTAATTATATTATCGATTTCAGAAGATAACATATTAGTGAACAGAAAGGAAATTTTCAATTAGTTTCTCTTCCTTTCTCACCCAATATCAATCACCACTGGTTCTCAAATTCTACAAACGGGTCTCACGTATATCTTTTGCCGCTAATTTGTTTTCAAAATGTGCTTGGGGCGAATAGAATGCTTCCTTATCGTGCAATTTTAGCCGGAAGTAATAATTTAGATTTATTGTTAATATTTTTCAAAGTTTGAAAAATTTTAGAGCATTCTGCTACATCGAAAGGTAAATTTTAACAAATAGCATTATATCAGAGGCTTAAAGGGTTTGGCCACAAAATCAGGATTACTGAATGTTTCCCCCAATTATATAAGGATCAATGGAAAGCTAATCCTACATTTGGTCTGGCTCAGAATCAACGCAGTGATGACTTTTGGAATGAATTCACCAGGAGTGGAAGTAGAATAACAAGCCCTTCACCGGCCTATGACCGGAATAACACGCCATCCAAAGTTCCTGATCACCACGGCAACATGAAGAGGATTTTAAGGAAATTAATGACTGGGCCCTTGCTTTTTGTTAAGTATGGCACCCTCAAGGAAGAGGAGAAATTCCAGGAAGCCACTCTTCGCTATGTAAAATTCCAAACACTTCAGCTTAATTCTACCAAGAGCATACCCACTTCCTATCATTAGTCATTTTAACCCGAAGTTGAACGACTGCAGCCTTCCATTCTAACCTGAATCCTTCCTGCTCCATCATGTCATTGTAGCTCGCCCTCGGTATCACTACCCTTCTTTCTCACTCTCAAAATAAAATAAATTTCCATGGCGAAGCAGTTTTTGGTGTTTTGTCGTTCTGTCCGTGAACTTTAGACGTTGAGAGCGGACATATTACCTTGTCACCGTCATGTTTGTTTGAGGGAGATGGCATTTCAAATAAAATTCAAAGAATTAGGGCTCACCATAAAGAAAACTTTCTACCTTTTTATATAAATATTACACCTAATTACATATGACTTGGTAAAATGTTTTTGCACTCGTGCAAAATATCTTTGGATCATAATTACTACACTACTCGCATCTAGCTACTATCCTCGCATCCAATTTCCGGCATGATATTGCTCTTGTATGATCTAGTACCATGTACAACTATTTATCTGTTCTAAATAATTCTAGAATAGTTTTAGGATACTTTGACTAGGTAACATAGGTTTTTGCCCTTGGGTTAATTATTTTAACATCATTATTATTTAACAACCTTGCATGTAATTTACAGCGTGACACACTATTAAATGATTTGTACAATGTAGTGCCATTTATCTGTCACATTTATAATCCAAACCAGTAGTTGTATCTGAAGTAGTGTACTGCATGGTAGCATATTCTTATATGTTATACTCTCCAAGTTTCTGGTCGGAAAAATACCAGCAACTCCACTCAGAACTTTTTATGATGACTGCCTGAATATAGGAAGGGATTTCCATGGGACATTAAGTTAATTTTTTTACTGTAAATAAGAAAATGCAAAAAATGGCCATGTGTCAGGTGATAGCATGCATTCAAGTTGCCAACAACATAATTCAACATATACTAACTTCACCAATCGATCTCATATCGGTCTGAAATGATCAGCCCGGTTTGGCAAACGCAAGGGGCTAGTGGCATTGATCTGTGAATAAGGTTGACTCGGTCCGCTCTCAGTCAGTCAGAATCAGCGGGTCTGTAGCACTCCTCGTTATTCCTTTGGTTGTCATTGGGAAAAAAATGTAACTGTTATTATTCAAGGTGTGTTTTGTAACCAGTTGTAACAAGAGTGCAGTCAGAGTGAACTGACGTTGATAATATCGTAGCACATCGCAATTCTATCTCTAATTGTGCAATTATGTTCACTTACTGGGTCAATCGTGCGTACGTTGTTTGTGTACCTGGTGAATCGTGTTGTTTGTGTACCTGGTCAATCGTGTTGTTTGCGTACCGGGTCAATCGTGCTTCAACTGATAGATTCGATTGTTCACAATCGATATTTTCAGTCCGCGTTGGTAAATCAGGTGTCCTAAATCGGCATTCTTGTAATATTCAGATCGGTCCGAGTTCAGATCGATCTGAGATCGATTGGAAAGCGTCACGATATACAGCAAACGTGAAACTCCGAGGTCACAAACTTGAAGAGAACAATATAATTTCAAAATCATCAATAAACAAAGGATTTTAAGATATCAATCCTCCAAGATATTATTAGAAACCTTTCTAAAAATAAGTACTTGGAAAGAGCTAAAATAATTCTGCAGGCAGACTTCCAATCTCTATCTAAACGGGAGAAGCCACCACCACCCCTCCCAAAAGCAGGGTGTCTTGAACACCTTGATACATCGGGCGAAAATAGTAGCAGATGCAGAAAATCTTCCCACTGAATTAGTACATTAGAGAAAGCAGTGAACACTAAAAGGAATATATGGAAACACTATTTGGATACACTCCGTGGAAATCCGTATTGTTCTTCATAAGGATAAGGTAGCTTGAATTAATTCCACACAATATATGCTCCCACAGGTTTCGGCATATCATGTCATTTTCAAGGCATGAAAAGCATGGTAAATAGTGAATGAAAAAGTTAGTAAAATTTAGAATTAGGAAAGTTACCTTTTAATTACAAAGAAAGTTTCATGCTTCATTTTTTTTATGTATTCTACCGGTTAAGGTAGGTATCGTTGAATGTCAAAGTACTTCCTCCCGGTTGTCTACAATTTCAGGGTCCTGACTCCCTCCAGTATATCCTTTTTCGCCTCATCATACGATCTACCCTTCTTCATCCCGTCCATGAAACCTATCCTCTTTCTTCCTCTTCCCCGCCTGTCCAGCATCCTTCCCTCTATCATATTCTTGAGTAACCCATCGCCCTTTATTAGATCCTCCAGTGACCTACCCTGCCGATCTCGAGTTTTATGCAAAAGTTTCCTTTCCTCGCCCACCATCTCAACCACTTCCTCGTTAGTCTTTCTTTCCGTCCAAATCACCTTCTCCATCCTTAACTCCACTCACATCTCAAATGCCTTCTGCCTGTTCTCGTTCTCTTTTCTGAGGGTCCACGCTTCTGCCCCATACAATACTACGCTCCATTTCAAGCTCTTCACCAATGTTTCATCGCAGGCTGATTTTAAACGAAGGTTGTTGTAGTTGTTTTATACATGTACTCCATTACGCATGTTTCTAACTCTGTCGAGTAGTGCTAACACAATGTTTTGCACGTCCCCTGCATGAATCTTGTATCATGATTCTATAGTTGCATTATAAATTAGTATAATAGTTCCTGCAGCATTTGTAGCACATCAATAGTGCGGTGCATGTTGGTGAAAGTTGATTTCTACACTGTAGTGCATGTTGGTGATGAGTCACCCCCTGCCAAACACCCTTGAGGTGGCTTGCAGGGTAATATGTAGATGTAGGTAGGTGAAGGTAGTTTTTTAGTGAACGCTTTTTCTGGCGTACCCAATCAACGGTACGTATGAAATAATAATCGGTTCATAGACGACATAATACGTGAGAGGTCTAATGAGATGAATAGGAACGGCAAAAAAGCGTTAGTTGACAGTAATTGGTAAGCGTCTTACTCAAGCAGTATCCGGACCGTGTGACCAAACAAATCGAGGGAGGATTCATCTCACGGATACATGAGCAAAAAAAGTGCAGGAAATTCCCGGAAATTTTTCCCTCTTAATTTGCACGTCTCTCATTTATGAAGTCACCTAAAAAATTGACAGCCCGCGGGAGATCCTCAATTGCAGTCTCACGAGATCGGCTTCTTCATCCGGTTATCCTTTAAAAATTACCTCCTCAAACCAAACCGGCCGAGGGAACTGGAAAGCTACTTCAATGGAGTACCTTTACGTATATATACAGAGAGAGAGGGAGAGAGAGAGAGAGAGGAAAAAACAATCGCGAAGCGAAACACGTCAGGCAAAAACAATAGAGCGCGCTGGACGGGAGCGAGGAAGCGAAGGTCAACGGCCTCCGTCCGAGCACGCGTGGACCACCATCCGTCGCGTCGTGTCGCCGGGAAGACGGGGAGCTGTGATAGGACACTCCGATTCACTCATGAGCCGTGAAGCCGCTGATACTCAGCGTAAGAATTAAGAAGTGCGAGAACAGCCAATTTATTCATCACGCTGATTCCAGAAGACAATTGACCTTCAGTCCTTGCATAGGCTCCGAGGAGGATGCGCCCTGGACGATTCTGGGACTGTCAGCGTCGATTCTCGATAAACCTGCGAGCTATCTCATTCACTGCGTTTACCAATTCAACTCAGGTCAATTTGGCCGGTTCAGCCCGGTATGGTAAACGCAACGGGCTAGTGGGATCGATATGAGAAGCGGCCAAACTCGGCGCGCTTTCTCTGCGTCTGAGATTTTAAATCGATATGAACAGATTCAAATTGATATTTCATCGATTTCGCATCGGTAAACCAGGCGATCCGCGTCGGCTGGCTTAGAATGTTCAGCTCGGTCCGAGTTCATATCGATTTGAGTTCGATTGGTAAACGTAGTGATTGTTTCATAATTCATTTATCATTCCCCCATTTCCAAGCTGTATACATTCTGTACCGTGCTAGAAGTGTATGTCTGAAGATGCCGCCAAAGCGATGAAACTGGTCGGCCATAATAAAACTGTGTGAAAAAAATACTTAGTCATGTTGATTTTTCATGATGGATTTTCACAAAGTAAAGCCCGAAACCGTCGAAATTATCAGAACTGGTCCTTGGGAATGTCGAATAATTAATTCCCTTGCTCCACTGGCATTTAGTGCTCGATGGAGAAGCTACGAGTAAATAAAATCCCTAAGAGGCTATTTGGAGATGCGGGTTCGAATCCTGATAAATTCAAACAATTATGTTTCCCAGGCGACCTAATTGTCTACAAGTTCATACAACCGTGCACCCCTGTGCGTGACTACGTATCTGCGTATCAAATCATTTCCGCATACCGCCATGAGTAGCCTCGATTAGATTTTGAATTCAAAATTAACTCATCAGATTCGATGGCCACTGAATCGAGCATCCCGTGAGACAGGCATAATGCCAGTGAGATACGCAGTGTTCGGGCGACCTTACTTCTTTATTAGCGGCAGGAGGCATTCAACAGGTCGCACCCGTCGACGATTCGAACGCGGGGTGATCGTTTGTAAATCTATCGGGACGCAATTGACCGTTCTTCTGTCTTCCCATTGGACGTCCGGAATCTCGAAGAACTTTGAACGGCAGAAGCACCAGTTCAAACACGAAAAAGTCGTCGAACGGGTATTCCCTCCCGTCTCCGGTTACACCGGGAAGACGCCAAAGAGGTATTTATTTTTAGAACGCGTCCGGAAACGTCCGTGTTTTTTTTTTCGTTCGTATGTGGGTCAAGGGCTTGGTGACTATCACGAGGGCATCTTCGAGCAAAAGTGCACGCAAACATCTTCACCACAAAAGGAGGGACTACCCGAGTGGCGAACTGGACGAAGACGGCCTCCGCGGAGATTTCCCGCATGAGAAACGCGTACAATAGCTGGCGGGAAGGTAACATCCCACGCAAGAACTCGCGGAAGATGCGGAGTAGACTACATCTCCGTAATACCCTACAAGCAACCTCGAAGGCGTTTGGCATGGGGTGAGTTATCACCAGCAAGCACTAAGATGTTTTAAGGATTGGATGGGATATTTGGGGAGGCGACCGACAGCGCCATAGGATATAGGTAAGATGATACGTATGATGATACGTATGATAATGATACGTATGGTTTGCGCCATAGGAGATAGGTAAGGGAGGAAGGGTGGATAGAAACCCGGCGTCGGCATTAGCCTGCTCTTAACGATAGGCGCCAAGGGGACCACGGTTTAACATCTCATCCGACAGACGGAGTACTGTTCTTGAAGTGCCCTACACAAGACATTCAAGTAGGGATCGGGTTTCCTCTGAAAAACATCCTCCTCTGTAAGGATTTGAACCCTGGCCGCCCCTATGGTTAGCCAGCACTCAAGCCACCTCACCAACTCGATCCCCCACGATTTAGAAGTAAATTTCACCAACATGGATGGCGCAATAGGAATGCTACCAATGCTACAAGCAGGGGTTGCGCACAATGTGAGGCTAGTAGACTCAAACTCTAATGTAAATTCATAAGCTATTTGTTTTACCGATGAAGTCATCAATATCTTACGAACTTCAACATACTGCGGTAGATCAGATCATGAGAATAGAATGAGGGAAATAGATTGTAGAACAGATAGGCTCCAAGTTTAAAATGTCGTTTTTCCCGCGATCGAGAGGAGACAGTAACGGCTGCGTTAAGACTTTGAAATAGGTTAGTTGACAGGAAGAGTAGCTGATTAATTGATGTGCTTCCAAATGCATGTTTTTAACTCTGCCGAGTAGTGCAAACACCATGTTTTGCATGTTCACTGCATGAATCTTGTTTCACATTTGAATTCGGCGTGTGAAATTCCTTTCAACACCGTTTCATCACGCCAGCTTTTATTCAAGGCCAGCGTGTGAACATGCGTTCCAATAGTATTCATTCTAACGGGTAAAACTATGGAACGGTTATGTACAATCATCATAAACTACGCCCACGCTTGATATTTTTCAAGCAATATTTATCACATGGAGGTGTAGCAACTCAAGAATACAAAATTGACCAAACTATATGACGGTATAAGTATTTCCGCGTAAGATAATTGTCTTGTGAGAGCGTTCGAGAAGAGACCAAAATTTAAATTTGATCAAGACCTTTCAAACTATGGAAATAACCAGCTTAAAACGATAATAATCTCCCTCATTTGTTTTCGAAGTGCCATGCTAAAATCTAATTGTAATATATTTTACACTTTACGGCACATATGCGATTAATGGTACCTACAATATCGAGGCCATTTAGCTAACTTCCTAGATACCCTTGAGAAGAATAATACTCCTTAGTTACATCCAAATGTACATACTACCCTGCGAGCTACCGAATGGGCGTGGTGCAAGGGATGTTAGGACACCAGCCGTGTAAATATGTAAGGGATAAGTTTTTGGGAGTTGAAATAGTGACGTGTATTATGGGAGGTTATTTAGTGGAGCTCAGTTTTTATTGTGCGCGGGAAGAACGATTTCTTGTACCTTTCTGTTCGGCAATGTATCTCTCTTATTTCATTGTTTCTGACAATCCTAGAAAAGTAGTGAGGCGTCATGATAATATTCTGTGTCGCTCTAAAATACACCAGTTCTGAATTTCTCATGCAAGCTAAGCCTAGCGTGTAGCCTCCGAGTCTGTAGGGGCTCCCACCTTAATCCCTGTAAGAGTTGTGAAACACTTTATGTTCGCTCGTAGTAGTTTTTGACCAATCGAGCAGCTTTTTTTTGTATTTTATCAATTTTTTAGTTAATCTTAATGACCAGGGCCCCAAATGCTCGCAGGGTATTCGAGGTGTGGCCTAACCAGAGCAAAGTAGCATCTTTCTTTTACTTATTATCCGAGGACCATCCTATTACACGCTTAACAAAACCTAGTTTCTTAAATACTGTGCCACGTATGTTTTGTATGTGTGTTCCCCACGATATATCAGATGTTAAGGGAATTCCAATGACATTAAGCTAATTTTCTCTTATACTCTTGGGAAGAATCACACTCCTTCCTTACTATGTCTTAAAGACACTATTCCAAGTATTTACCGAGTTTCGAGAACGTGAAATCGAGAGCTGATCGCTCTATTTGTCGTGCTGCTTCCTACTTATGAAGGTTACTCGGTTACGTTGCTATCAACGACGAATAATTCCAACGTCGGCTAATAAATTCCTCAGCGGATACAACAGATGCAGCCAATAAAGGGATTATATGTGAAATACGGCACCGTGGCCCATTGCAGCAATTCCCTGATTAGCGGAGTAAATGCGTTTCGCAAAAAGCTGAGTGATAAGACAAAAAGCAGAGGCAAAGTAAGTCAGTAAATATATTAAGTTGGAGACCATAACAGTGGATATGCGCGTAGAAAATGACGCCACTTCACTCGGATGATCAATGTGGCGGCGCGGCGTTACAAAGAACAATGTCGTTGGCAGTAATGGATGTCACAAGGAGGCAAGCAATTCTGAACTAGGTCTGATGAGACAATTTTATTATAGGTTGAAAACCAAGTGAAATGTATCTTTACCTACCAGAAAGCTTTACCTACCAGAGTACCAGTAAGACAGCTTTACCTACCAGAAAGGTAAGTATTGCCGAATTAACAGTTTTTCTCCCACCGCTAAACCATGTGGAAAATACGCATTTTAGAATGGATTTAGGAAAACTTGAAGTAGTTGCTACATTTAACTACAGCACCAAGTGTCCGTGAAGACTTCCGCGGAGACTTTGTGAAGAAGAGAATGGTTTTCCGGGTGTTTTTCCGCATTTATCCATTTTTTAGGACAATATTTCGCCAACGTTCCAGCTGGTATCTTCAGGTTCGCTTAAGTCAGCTGGAACGCTGGCGAAATATTGTCCACAAAAATGGATAAACGCAGTAGAACACCCGGAATACCATTCTCTTCATTGCAGAACCAAGTAGTTGGAGTAAACAAGGAGTAAGAAGACAGATATGTAGAGGGGGTCGAGACTAATCTACGAGTCGTTCGTAATAGTTTATTAAGTCTTTCAAACTATTCCACAGCAAGAGATTCATTCAAGAAATTTCATGACAAGCTAATTTCAGGGAAGCGTGAAATTGTCGCTAAGACAGACAGATTTATTACACGCCGAAAACCAAGTGAAATATATAGGCAATACCTAATTAAGAGTTGTTCTTCCGTCGATAAAACCAAGCCGATACATTTTAGAATGGATTTAGGAAAACTTGAATTAGTTACTTCAGAGTAACTAGTAGAGACCTACTATGAGTAAACATTTGAGGAAGCCATGGTGAAAACAAATTAGCGGTCAGTAAACCGACAGATAAAGTTCACAAAAATACTCTGCATCGGAAAATAAAGTTTACAAGAATACTATGTATCGGCTCCTACGAATAAAATTATGTACTCCTATTCCAATCAGGTATAAATACCTTTCATCGACATTTATACTTCGAAATGGCTGGAATGGCACCTTTGGCAAATGTGATAGGGATTCAAGCGAAGTCTTTAAACCAAAAATTCTCGAAATATATATCCGCAGGTTGGTGTACGAAATGATTTGGCTATGTTTTTACGGGGATAGTATAACAATCAAGTTGATGTGTTGAGGTGTTTAAGATTACATCCTGAATCTATCGAAGACCGGAGGGCTGGCTTCCCTGAACGAGGGCGAAGCGTGCATTAAAGCCATAAGGCAACAAAGTTAGTGGATGGATCATTTCCAGCATATATACCAATAGTACCCGAGAAGTCGCATCTTTCGGATTGCAGTAGCAATATTTTCGAAAACTTTAACTAGGTTAGGGAGTAAGGCCGTACCTTTTGAGGGCGAGTACTGCACTCAAAGCCTCCCATACCATGTGCAAGAAAGATGGAATGAGGCCACAATCTTCTTAAAGATTCACCATTCAAGTCAGTGTTGACTCATCACTTATGTGATTTTGGCCAATCAATGGATAGTAAATTTAATCTTATCTTTTGTTTGACGTCTTATAGATCGCTATTTGCTCCTGGTATGCTCGTTTCCGATTAGAAACGTCAAATCGAATGGCACTGAAAATACAACATGTCTTTCGCAAGGTCGGGAAACTTATGCACACTGGTGGAATTCATCGGAGACTTTATTTTGTTAGCTTCTTGAAAACCTTCGCCAAACATTTGTCCAACAGCACCGATTATTATCTCATCAAGATTAGTTTTTTTACCTTATTACGTACAGAGAGATACCTTGGGCAACATTTTTATGCAATCCCACTGTGTACCAATCGCCATAAAGTGACTGGCTGGCTTCATGTTAGACCTGTGCGCCGCCGCCGATGGCTTATGTACGGCGCGCCGCCGATAGCGCCGCGGTCTTCCGTGTCTGCCAACGGGAGTTTAGCCATTTGGTTTAAATACATGCTGTGGAGACTCAAATATTCGCTACATTCAATATAAAAACACTAGTGGTGCATTTAAAAAATAACCCTTTTGCACTTTGATCGTAGGTAAACGAATTCCAAGGATCAACAATGCAATCATAGTGTATATAAGAGGACGGCGAGTGCATTCGTCACTTCGCAAATTTTTGACTACGAGGTCGTCAAATATATCAAATACAGATTTAGATGTGTTGTGGTGAAAAAGTTCCATAATTACAGAGAAAACACTTGCGGTTCCACTAATGAAAGATTTAACTCGACTAGTCCTGATATTATATCATCATCATCATACTATTAAGGATTTGGGTATAAAATATATTCATGAAAAATGTGGGTGACGGAAGAGATATGCGTCAAACAAAGCAGTTTCAGAAGGGCGTGGGGCTGGAAAACAGAAACCGTCCGGAGAAACTGGGAAAAAGGGGCGTGTGCTGGGGAGGTGAGGGGAAATCTCAAACAAGAACATTGAAAGTCCAAAAGGTTTATGTTGGATGTCTATAGAATCTACAGACAGATGTCTGTAGAATCTAGTGTAGATGGATCGTTCGCCGCTGCTGGTGAGAGGTGGGAAACAAAGACCGTAAAGGCTTGGGAAATCCTGGGAGAGGGCTATGCTGGGGAGGAAGAGGGAATTAAGAACCAAAACATGGAAAATCCAAACGTCGTATCCTTGATGACGGGTCATCGGCCGCTGCCGAGTAACCCCTGCAGAAGTGCAAGACATCGCCTGGGCATGACGGTTTCTGCTAAAACCAGGTTGCCAATTGGTGCATTTGTTATTCCTAATTTGATTGGTTGATCAATTTTTAAACTTCAATTGTCTTTTCACCATTCTCGAGTTACTTTTTCTAGAACGCAAATTAAGAGTAATGTTGAGAGTCCATCTATTTGACTTACTCCTGTTTTGATTTCGAAGGGTTCCAAAATTTTGCCCCTGAATTTTACTTAACATTTTTTGTCAGTGAGCGTCTATCTAATGGTTGCAAGTGTTTTAGGGTTGTGCCCTTGTCAAAATTAGATCATGAGATTCGCGATCGACAGAATCAAAGGCTCTTTTGAAGTCAACGAAGGTGCAGATAATATTCTTGCAGTACATCTTTTGGTGCCGAATTGTTAGTTTTAGATTTAGAACTTGTTCCGGGAGTGATCTACCTGGCCTGACACCTGCTTGATATTCGGAAATTTTGGTTTTAAGTTGTTATTGAACAAGAAAGCATTGTGAGAGAATTTTATATGTGACAGGAAGGAGTGGAATTCCTCTGTAGTTGTTTACATCTTTCTATATCCATTTTTTAATAAAATGGATGAATAAGGACATTTTCCCTGTCATTACGGATTTTATCAGTTCGCCAAAATTTTGTATTTTTTGTGTTATTTCTGCTATGGTTTTTGGTCCAGCTGCTATCACGAGTTCTGCTATGATTCCATCTTCACCTGATGCTTTAATGTTTTGGAGCTTTTGCATTGTGGTTTCTTCTTAATCTGGCACTTGTGAATTAGGCTTGTTTTCATTGGAATTTTTGGTGGGCCTTCCTAGGGTTCTGGGCAGTCTGGGGCCACATCTCAGGTAGTCTCAAGTTGGGTGGGGCCAACCTCGCGGACGGTCCTAATCCCTAACCCTTCCTCGGACGCGGAGACCCATCGCCGGCCTCTCTCCTCGACCCACGCAGCGGGGGTCTCCCTCCCCAAAAGTAACCGTGCTCACTATTATTTAAACTTTTAAAACTACGTCATATTACAACAAATGAATGTTTTCATCGTATTCCCGATAATTGTACGAATAACTACATCTTTTAATCGTCGTTCTACGATGAAAATTAACAATTCTGCGAACATAGCCAAAAACGTGGTGATCCACTGCCGGAAAAATGGCAACATCGCAGCGGTAGGTGGGTGGCTGCGGGAAGTTCGAATGAGTTTCGGGTATGATTTCGTCATTTCCTCACTATCCACATCCCTCTCAGAATATCCATTTCATCGCAGGCGAAGATACGTGACTATATCATTGCCTCATTGGTACCGCGAGTATGTTTGCAGTGATTTTAAATGGGTATAGCTTTTACAATTGACGTTATTGACATCGGTGAGTGATGAGAATCGTAGTGTTAACCAATTTAGTGCCAAGAAAATGCTTTCAAAGGAATCTGCCCATTTTTCCCGAAATAAGTATCCCTTCTAGCGTGCAAAGTGTTTAAACGAATCATATGCATGTTATATAAGCCCGCATATGACGAGAACTAGCTTCACAAATGTCTTTTAAACTGCACAAAATAAGTTTAAAAAACTCGCGAATATCCAAATTAGAGGTGGGCGCCATCGTTATGTATTTATCATTGTTCTTATATCTTCTATCTTGTACCTTTCCTTCATGGTTTCTTCCATCGAAAAGATGTGTGCGACGCGCAATTTCTGTGATTTGGTAACATGAATCGATTCGAAACCGGAAAATTAGCTGGATCACTGCGGTGCTGTGTGGGATCTTGACCAACTTCTCTCAGATTTTGCACATCTCCTGCTCCATCTCCTCCCCCATACAGATGGATCCCAATTTTTTCCACTTCCTTGGTCGTTTCTTGCGTATCTGCTTCCCTTATTATTCCTTTTGTATATTAATGATATCACAACCGTAGTTACTTCATGGACTGGTTCAGGACTCACAAGAAACAGTTATCTTACGGAGGAAAATAAATCTGTTAAAATTCATCATAAAACATGAGGGTGGTAAAAGGTATCAAATAATTTGACAGAATCGGAAACGAGCATCTCGAAAATATTCCACAATTTACGAGATTAACAAGTACCAAATAGTACTCAGATTATTAATTATTCGTACCGTGATCCCGCAAGGTGAATCGCGCTCAATTTGACTGCGCAGAATTTTGCAAGCCTATGAAAGTCGATAAAAACGTAAAAATTGAGCCTGAAGTCAATCAGGATACGCTAGCTTACCCGTGTTATTATCTGACATCATAATTTGGTTGAATGTCGATGTGATGTTTCATTATTTACAGGGCCTGATTCCAGGGCCACTGTTGAAAAATGTTGGAAAATTTCAAGATGTGTAGTAACATGAGCGTGAAAGCACATATGCAGTACTTTCCGGAAAATTAGGGACATTATATTGATCTACTGTTATATGGAACGCTATGCCTGGTGAGTTAATAAAATGTTATCATTCGCGATCTTAAAAGAATAAATGTTATAATTTCCTGTTCCACCAATAAGTTATGTAGATACACTAAAAATGGCAAATATGTTTTTTTCTTTAAATGTTAAAATTATAGAAATATTTTTGAAACAAATGCTGTCCTTAGCTATGTACATACAAACTCCATGTACGTCACAATGAACTACTCAGCTGGTTTTAGGGGTATTTGTCCCACAACATTGAAATAAACTTAATTTATTATAAATTCCTTCGGCGGCATTATTTACTTCATTCGTCTTTCTTTCAGTCCATCGTTCTATCTCCATCCTCCTCGACACTCGAAGTCCAGCTCCTTCGGTCTATTCTCATGCTTTCTCCTCAGGATGAAGATTTTGGATGCATACCAATTTAGTGATGAACGAATTCCATTTATTGGCCTGCATTGTTTAGGTGTAAATACGGACTTTTCAAGAATTTTTAAATTCCATGACTTGGAATACATTACATATGACTGATGGAGAGTGTTCCGCATCGCATCTCTCGTGTGCATAGAAGTCGAGTGGGTCACCGGAATTACGTGCGGCATATGGACTTCGGGGTTCGTATCTTTACGTATATAAAACCTAAATAAAGTTGAATGGGCATCATGGGTGCTAATTTGCGAAGAGTCCAACTTTTGGCAAATCCAAGCCACAATTTTGACCTGAAGCAATAGCTGGGATGGTAATCGCTATCATACCGTCGATTGAAAGTTAGACTACCTTTAAAATTAAAAAAAAAATAAAAATAAATTACTAACCAATTTTTTTCCGCCAAAGTTATTAAAATCTTACGAACTCCAATATACTGAAATAGATCAGATCATGAGAATAAAATTAGGAAAATAGATTGCAGAACAGACAGTTTTAAAATGTCGCTTTCCCCGCGATCGATAAGAAACCGTAATGGCTGCATGAAAACTTTGAAGTAGGTTATCTGACTGGTAGAGTAGCTGATTAATAGATGCGTTCCTTAATGAGTGTTTAAATCTGCCCCGTATTGCTATAATCATGTTTTCCATGTTTCCTGCATGACTCTTGCCTCACGTATACGAAGTTTCATAATAGATTAATTCAATAGCTACCGTAGCATTTGTAGTACAACTATATTGTGGTGTATTATGGTGATAATTCATCCCTTGCCAAACACCTTTGTGGTGGCTTGCAGGGTAATGTTCAGATGTCGATTCAGATGTAAGCAGATGTTCAGATGTAATTCAGATGTATTTTATTTCATATGTAAGCAGCTGACTATCAAAGGTTGCGATGGTAGCCCTGGAAGAAATAGGAAGTAAAATAGCTACAGAAACTATGATGAAGCTGACATTTAAATTTCCGATTTCAAAGAACAAACATTGCTCATGTCAGCCATCTTCCGTCACTGAAGTTCCAGGACACCTCTTGCTATTATCCGATACTCATCGAGACGGAAATGAAATGTTCGAACTTAAATGGTATTCATCCAGTCACTCTCTATCACTACTAAGCATGAATCAGAGTTTTGAGAAATGCAGGCGCCGGGAATTGACAAGTTTCGTTCGCAAACACGGCTCTAAATTAACACAAGTGACAAGACTTCCACGGGATTGCTGGATTTTCTGCTCGCTTTTAAGGTCTCCCCAATCAAATGGAATGACGATTGAGATTCGCAATAAAAGTTCTTCCGAGAACGACCGAAAGCGGCTCTCCAGAAGATGCTGACGCGAAAGAGTTAAAGAGGGGATTCCGTGGGGCGACCGAAGAGGCGACAGGTGGTCGCAGTTAAGGTAGTCCGAGCGAGATAGTTCCCTAGTCATAATAGAGGCCATATTCGAATTATACGTTTTAATTACACCAGCTGTGGTTAAATATTGCATTATTGATAGTACAATGATACAGTTTTGACATGACAGAAATGGATAGTAATTAAATGAGAATATCAAAATTAGTCTTTAACTTAACTCATTTTTGTCACGCATTTATTATTTTGAAACTCCTTCAAAACGGAAGGTTTTTGTGATACCCAAGAACTTACTGCGGTGAAAATATGGTTAATTTTCAAATATAGTTGAGAGAACATACAAACTAGACACTGTTAGTTTTTTTTACGACATCTAATGGTAAGTGTTAGAAATACCTCATTTTGTAAATAATGTCTCTCTGGAGTGCATACACGTACTATTTCCCATGTAAAAGGGCTGGTATATTTTTTGCAAATATCTCCGAAATTTCTGCAGTAAGGGGTTGAATTTTTGGTGACATTAGAAGGGTGAGACATTTTTCTTTAAAATGAGATCAAATACATTGATTTCTAGGTAAAATGATATTTCGCTCAAACTACCTTAAGGTGGGTTGGATTCGTCCGCGTTGACATCTTGAAAGATGAATGGAAAGAAGTAAGCTATCTTTCAAGATGTCAACGCGGACGAATCCCGGAAACCTGCCTAATGGAATTATTAATCGCCGATAAAACCTTCGACATACTTTAAGGTGGTTTTAACGAAATATAATTTCACTAATAATTAATGAATTTGGTCTCATTTTAAAGAAAAATATCTTACTCTTCCAAAGATACCAAAATATCAGCCCCTTACCGAGCTACTCTCCGAGATTTTTAACAAATAATACCAGCCCTTTTACATGGGAAATGGTGAATTAGGAACTCCAGAGGGATCTCATTTAAAAAATAAGGTATTTTTAACACCTAGATCTAAAAAATTTACAGTGTAGTCGGTATGCTTTTTCGACTATTTAAAAAATAAATTCTATTGTCACCGCAGCATTGTTTTCATAATCGCAAAAAACCTTCGCTTGTGGCAGAGTTTTAAAAAGTTACCGCTTGAAAAAAAATTAGTCAATTTAAGGATTGATGTGGATATTTATTATTTGATTATGTACAATTTCAGTCATATATAGTGTCGCACAATACATAATGTAGTACTAAATTCATGCTTCCTACAACTGCTAAAATTATAGCGTATCGTTCGAATATGGTCTCCATTATGACTAGGGAACTATCTCGCTCAAACAACCTTAAACTCAAGGGCAAGGGCCTAGCCTCATTGAAACACCAGTTCCTGTATCACTGAAGTTAGGCAATGTTGGGCCTGGACGAGGGTTGGATGGGTGACCGTTCATACCTTCACTGTGGCGCTCTTGTCCCCTGTCTGCATGTGGCAGGCAGGTTAAAAATGGGGTTGGCACAATGGACCACTGGAGGTATAGGTGCCCTAGCTCCTTTCGAAGGCTCCCCCAACTAACAATCTAACCTTAAACTCAACCTCGTGTATAATCTGTTCTCTGGGACCAACAAAGTCAGTTTTGTGTATCTAACCAAGTACATCTCTAACGTCGTGCCATGCCCTAATAACAAAGTGATCACATTGATTTTGTTTAACATTCGAGGCTTTGTAAATCCTAATTGTTCTTTATTTTTTTGGTGGTTGTTTCGTTTCTTTCAATATGGAACTTTGGAATATAAATTATTATTTATTTAAGTCTTCTACCGGTAAAGGTAGGTTTCGTTGAATGCTAGAGAATCTCCTTCAGATTTTCTACACTTTCATGGTCCTATCTTGCTCTAATATATCCTTTTTCGCCACAGCATACGATCTACCCTTCTTCATCCCGTCCATGAAACCTTTTCTTCCCCTTCCCCGCTTGCCCAGCATCCTTCCCTCGATCACACTCTGAAGCAATCCATCCTTCCGCTTCCATTATTACATCCTTCAGCCATCTACCCTACCTATTCATTCAGAGTTTCCTTTCCTCGCCCACCATCTCAAGCACTTCCTCGTTAGTCTTCCTTTCTGTCCACCTAACCTTCTCCACTCTTCTCCACACCCACATTTCAAATGCCTGCAGCCAACTCTCGTCCTCCTTTCTGAGGGTCTACGATTCTTCACCATTCAACGCCACGCTTCACATCAAGCTCTTTTCCAATCTCTTTTCCTTAAATCCTTACCCTATGTCCCCGTCATCAGCTCCCTTCTATTACTAAACGCCTCCTTAGGTAGCGCTATTCTCTTCAGTATATCTTTGCTACTATGCCCGTTAGAATATAAATAATTAATTGGAAAAAAGCTCACGACATCACACATCTTACCCTACTTCACGACGGCAGAGTAAAGAAAGGCGCAGCATTAATTTTAATATTCAACATCTTTAGACGAAATAAGAGGCGGGAAGAGATATAAGGAATTTAAGAGGAATCTAATGGCGGGCCATCCACAGTAATGAAAACGTATTGGGTAAAGTACTTCCCAGAAACCGACCAATCAGCTGGCAGAATACTAAAATGAACGAATGAACTTGAAAAGTAGTTGAAATGTTCACTCAACAACTCACGAACATCTACATAGTATCCAACGATCCTCCGCATTGACGAGTGGCGGGTGGTGTTAGGACACCAGCCGTGTAAAGGTGCAAGGGAAAAGGCGTCCAAATGATATTCTCTTTGTCGCTCTAAAACAAACCTGCTCTGAATTTCTCAAGCAAAGTCAGCGTGCAGTCTCCGAGTCTCTAGCGGCTCCTAATCAAATCCCTCCAAAAGCTGTGAAGCAATTATATGTTCGCTCGTAGCAGTTTCTTATGATTTTACCGCTGCAAAATGCATTTCGGTAATTTAGACCACTCAGATGATTTGAGGAGACACGGGAACAACTTATGCATTGTTATTTGGAGAAAGACTCATTTGATCCATACATACATCTCTCGCCGTTCTTTTTCGGGTCATTAACAAACGTTTACTTCACGCATATAGGTCAGTTAAGTTGACACAGTTTCAAAAATTTCCACCATACAGCCCTAAATGACAAAAATGAAGTTTTCAAACTAATTGCACCGCGTTGCTCCGGGTAAAACTCCTACCTTATTTAACCAAAGGTTAACAGACTTGTATCGACGCTAACAGTCATCCAGGAATCGTTCCGCCAGTAGAAAATCCAATATTATTAATAGTTAGCTCTCCGGTGCGGCCACAGAGGAAGAAAATAGTTCAAGATATGATACTTTTTCTTCGCGAGGCCGTCTGTTATTGAGGCGACTGCTTTAAAAATAACTCCTCTTCGAGATATGAAAGAAAAGATAGGACGCCTTAAATTCGTCTGGCCATCGAGACACGTGGGCGTGTATATGACTGCACCGTTCGGCATTGATATCATTCCGTTTCCAAGACAGGCCGATCAAAAGCCGCGAAGGGTCTTTGCTAAATCACAAGTCGATTCGAATTCCCAACAGACAAGTGGCTTTGCACTGTAGTCAACGACTATTAAGACAGCGGCCATAAGCCAATACGTCAAGCAGACATATAGTGTTTTCCTTTCCAAAAGCTTTATTTATTCTCCGCTCGTTTAATTGATGAGCAGTCTGGATTGTACAAATTTATTTATTTATTCATTATAACCCCAAAAACAGCACAATGGCCTTTTACATTGGTTGATAGAATACATAAAATTTAAATATTGACAGAATCAACAAAAACAAGTCACACGAATATTAACAGATAAGGTTCTCAGGGAACAAAGTGTATTTAAGTACAAAACAACTGAGTTAAAGCAGGGAGGTGAAGAGAAAAGGTGGACGGAGGGATTTTTCGCTGCAAGGGAATTGAATATGGAGGGTAGCCTGTAGGAAAGAGAAAGTTGGGATACAGAGAGAGGGAATTTCGGAACGTGTACGGGGTTGGTGTTACGGGTGAAACGAGAAGGCACGCGGATTGAGAAAAATGAAAGAAGGTCATTATTCCGAAAAGAACCACTGAACACATTATATAATAATTTCATGTCTGCAATCCAGTGGCGTTGACGTAGGCCGCGAATGCCAAGGGTGAAAAAAACTTCTTCACGGGATAAATTCCTGAGGGGAGGGTTACGGTTACGAGGGACAGCTAGAAATAAATTGATGGGGCGATTGAGGAGTTGCAGGCGGTTGACCAGATGGGAGAACCGTATTCCAGGATAGGGAGGATACAGCCGAAGAGAACAGTTCGCAAGGCAAGAGGGCCACTTACATCCGTAAGCCGATAAAGGAGGCCAACCACAGCCATTGCCTTTCGGGATATTTTTCTTATGTGGTCAACAAATGAGAGCTTACAATCGAAAATTACTCCCAGATCGGAGTGGGTTCTAACCGAGGGGATGGGGCATCGGTTGATGGTATAAGCTGTCAAAAAGAGGTTCCTTTTTCATGAAAAAGTCGTAAGAGCTGATTAGGAGGGGTACACGTATAACTGCCATTTAATGACTTTAAAATGGAAAGATCTTTACCAGAATAAATTATACTCTGCATAAGCGATGGAATTTATCTAAACTATGGGTTTTACGGTTCAGGAATATGATTTAGTACTTTCCCAAATTAATCAAAGTAAGTCCCAAATTATTCAATGATGAAATGCGCCCATGGGGAGATATTGAATTTCACATACTTATTACATTCTCGAAAAGAACAGGAATTTTGTGCAGGGATGTACGTCATTAAAGCATATTACTATTAACGAAAAGTCCAATCATCCACTCAGTGGATCAAGGGTTTCTGGCCCGAGAATCGAACCATAGGCTTTCCGGATCAATGTATCGACGAATATGCTACACAAGAATATTCAGTTCAAAGAGATTCTACTTTAATCAACAAAATATCAATCCAAGATGGATGGATGGTGGTTCCTGTTCTGTTTGCGAGTGATTCCGTTCCTGTCCTGTTTCTCTGTCTACGAGGATGGATTCAACTGTCATATCGCGTGAAAAGCTGTCCCTTTAAAGGAATCGTCGTTCTCGGCGATGATTACGTTGAAAATTAATCAAGAGAAGGGATTTTCGGGAAAGAATATGGGATCACAAACCACTTTATACAGACCGCAGCGGCTCCCAAAGTAGATTTTGTACATCCACCAATCCGCAAAATGTTTTGCATTTGTTTTTCAACAAATAACTACCTCAGGACTATTATTGCCAAAGGGCTCTCGTGAAATGGTAATTAAGAAACTTTCACCGTCTTGGAAATGCAGCGGGGTTTTTTTATTGTTCCTAGCCGCAAATCAGGAACATTCAGACATTTTGTGACAACAAATGTGATTTATGTTCCTAAATGTTTGTTATAGGTAAGTTTCTCAACACGTTACATAATAACTAATTAATTAATGTGACTGTAAAAATATATAGTTTGCATTGTATTTACAATGAGAATCATGGAGAATTTTTGCATGAGTGGGCATCAGACTGTTACTAATATATACCTAACTAATCCTATTGATTCGCCTAACTAGAGTTGCTATGGGATTCGGGAATCCAGGATGTCGCAGCGGACTCCGAATTGGTTCAGAGATACACAGTCCCATTTTCGGTCCAGGGAATCCTTTTCCATCCACAATTTCCAATGCATTTTTCGTTCACCATCGCAAAAAATGACGTTTCTTACATCTTCGTTCTTTTAACACACCTACGTTTTCCTAGGTCACACATAAAAATCTGCAAGCATTGTTTTCTTAAAATTTCTGGACCCTTAAGGGGAAGAGCTTCTTGATTTCTTCGTAGAATGGGTCTCGTACAGACCGCGTAGCTTACCACAGCGGAATGTAGCAGTGAAGCTCCAATCTGTTCCCTCCTTTATAATGTTCGAAAGTATGGATTCCGGCGCGAGATACTGAGGAAACAACCGAAGAAGAGATGCGAGAATCGTGAGTGTGAGGAAGTTCAAAAGATCACCATCGGGTAGCATAAAGACAGGCACCGCTCGGAGGGAGAACGGGGAGAGGGAATGGACAAGAATTGATGGCCTTGTGAGATGCAAAACACCTTAGAAACGAGCGAGCAAATGGAGGCTGTGGGGAGAAGGAGCTGCAGCCTCTAAGTGAGGGCGGGTGGGTCTTGTGAGGACGGGGGGCTGGCCGCTGAGAGGAGGTGGAGTAGGCAAGGGGATTAGATTAAGGCGCTCAATGGTTCGGAGCGTGGGCACTGAGGAACATGGGACGATGACTGCGCGCGTAATTTTTTTTCGGCGCTCGCATGCAAATGATCGAGGCTACAAATGTTGAGGTGTACGCCGATTGCTGTTTCGTTTCGCCTCCGGGAGTCGTAGGTCGTGTTCCGCTCGCGATATCGATGTCGTGGAGGGAAAGATATATGGGGAAAAAATTCTTACGGATTGATTTCCGGAAAAATTAAGCTTGATGTTTAATAAACTTGACGAAGTCATACGTCACTTCGTAGACGAACTTAGCATTGATATCCATATTGGAAAGAATACTTTGAACTTTTCTACGAATATTGAAATTAATGGTAGAAAATTTTTGAATTAACCATAGAAAAGTAGAGAGTATTCTTTTCAACATGGATACTAGTCTCACCCCTTTAAGTCCCAAGCCACTTAAATTGCTTTCTGTTGAAATATTGTCGTGGCATACCTTGTATTGGGCATATTTGTACACCCCAACGCCCAACGTTGAGTTTTCGCAAAATTTAATTGCAATTAAAAATGTAATTTAAATAAATAGTAATGACTTCATGTCTTCACTAAACCACGAAAACAAATCGCAGTACTGTTATATCAGTTCAAATTTTGATTTTTGTGAAATCATTGGCAGGGAGTTAACAAATAAAGCGCACCTCGGAAAACGCTGTAATAAGAACAAGTTACCCAGGCTACAAAAACTCACTGAGGGGGAATAATCATGCGAAAAAATATCATGGGAAATAAAACATATACTTCAACATTATTAAAAAAATTAATGATAGGAAATATTTAAGAACTAGCAAAATAATTATCAAAAATAAAGTTATGTTTTCGTAAAATTGGGATGAATTTTTAACTGGGTTAAAGATTAAATTTACCAGAAGTTATTTTCCGTTGTAATTTTCAGGACAGGACAGTTATTTCGTTTCTTGAGAAATAATTTATTCTTCACCAAATCGAGAGGCTAAATAGTCATCACTTCGTGTTTCAAATAAAGCCACTTTTCAGTGACGTAAAAAAACATGTACAATTATTATTTGCTCAACAATGGATTTTTAAATCTGACTGCTTTAAAGAATAGCAACGCATTTTTGCTATAGAAATTTGCAAGCCAAAGAACCGTGTCACATTATTTGAACAAAGCTTTAGTGGTGAGTTGGAATTGTATTTAATCTTTTAAGCAAGCAAACAAATATCGAGGCGTCTAGCGTCTGCGATGCAATTTTTGTATTCAAGTATTCAACAACACTTCCAGTGCTAATATCAGCAAAATTGATTGTAGAAGGGTTCACTGGATCGAATTGTTCCATGGTGAAAAGCAAACAACTAGCAATGTTCCACTCTTTATTTTGAGGCACCGACAGATAAACATATAAATGGTACTTTGAAAATTGTATCCTTCAAATTATAATTGGATTTTTAAAATTTTGAAAAATTTTCCTTTGTGATATTGTGTTGTGATGTTGTGATGACAATATTGTGATGATATTATGCTGGACGATGCCTCAAAATAATGCGTGAAACATTACTAGCTGTTTTTTCTGTTTTCAATGTTAGATTCAAATGAACTTCCTTCTTTTCACAGGACCTTGAGACATTAAAAGCTAAGATAACCGCTTATAATACAATTTCTAAATTGCTGCAATCATCATTATTACGTGAGTCTCGTATCAATCTACCAAAATAAGCTAGTATTGCGTTTCTAGGAAATGCTAGCATTATCAATAAATATCGTTTTCACCACGAAGCGGTGTTATATCGTGTGGGGTGAGTTTCCCAGCGCATACTTGCGCGAAATATTTTCCTGGACCAGAAAAGCTACCTGAAATTGATGGGAGTGGCAAAAATTAGGTAGTTTTACATAGTTCAAAAACCGCTAATAGCGAATTGTCATGAAAAGTACCAAAACATGTCAACTTCCGCGCATGATTCATTCATAAATCGAAACCGAGAGTTGGATCGTATGAAGGGTCCATCTGAGATAGTTTCCAATTTTTAATTGAGCACGATTTTTAGTACTGAAAAAAAGTGCAGAAGGCCTTAAATCGTACTGAATATCACCAAATCACGATTTCATGCGCATATATATTTCCTTCTTTGCCTCTAAAAAAGACAGTACGGATCGCTGTCGAAGTATTAGGATCATACGTGTTTTTTTCTTCGGTGTCACCACGTTTTTGTCTGCCTTCCATTGGTAATTCACGCAATTCCTCTTTCGCTGATGAAGGTGCGGGCAACCCACCGAAAATGCTAAAACCTATGTGAGTGCTCTTTTGTGCTCTGTGTTTTTTGCGATCACCCTGTGACAAAGTTTGTGTATTTA
This sequence comes from Ceriagrion tenellum, assembly GCA_963169105.1. Classification (NCBI taxonomy): domain Eukaryota; kingdom Metazoa; phylum Arthropoda; class Insecta; order Odonata; family Coenagrionidae; genus Ceriagrion; species Ceriagrion tenellum. The sequence continues at coordinate 84,038,837 of OY720641.1, read as the reverse complement.
TATGTCATGTTCACCACACAGGCAGTATGAGTAGTTTCCCATACCCGATCACTTCCAACTAGCTTAAGCTGTCATCTTCAGGGGCAGTTAAGCCCGCGTTTGTATTTTACTCTCATATAAAGGCTAGCTTTCTTTTCCCTTTTCATTAATTCTTCGCTTTTGAATAACCTGATTGGAACCATTCCGCCACCCACACTCTGGCCATCTCACTCTAGCCTGACTTCTAATTCTCAATGCATAAATCAGGTGTAGCTAGATCTCAGTCACCTGCAACTTTGTATGTGGAATTCCAAGAATCGTCAACCCTACGGCTCAAAACCAACAAATTTATCAAAAAAAATTACTATAAGCATTGACTCATTCACTACATCTCTAGTCTTGCTACAGCCAACGCCCAAATACTATTATTCCAATACTCCAATATTTTCCAATATTCAGTTTTCTTCCTGCAGCTCTCTACCGGCAAAAAAGTTCATCTTCACAGTGGATATTTATAAATGGTACGAAAGAAGATATATTCACCGCTGACACAGTGAAGCATACGGTAATAATTAAACGAAGTAAAGGAAACGGTAATAATTAAACGAAGAATAGCAAACTAAAGGTATCGCGATACTGAGCGAACGTAAATTCTTTCCGCTCTCCTGACTCCCATAAATAAGACCGCCTCCTAGGAAGCCAAGGTCACACTTTATTTTTGTTAAGATAGAGGGCTTTCTCTCTCATCAGATCCGTTTGCTTTTTTTCCGCATTCGCGCGCCAAACTGGGCAAAAAAATACCGCACCATAGAACAAGAGGGCGACCTTGTAACTTTGACGTGCAGGAAATTCTTCTCCGCTTCCCTCCACAAGACGCGGACGGGCACTTAAGGAAAAGTAAATCATCGCAATGGAAAAACTGTGCTCTTGCATTGACCAGAGGCAAACCTTTGAGTAAACCCCGACTCGCGTGCGATAAAATGCAATGCCCCGTGCGAGCATTGTTTCGTAGAGGACATTGATAAATGGAAGGATTTTTGTTTCGTAGTAAACATTGCTTTTATGGAACAAAACGGAGGGAAACCACAGCCATAGAATTCTGTAACCATTAATATGCACAATCGGCAGTATTGAATGGACCACTTCTGCTACCAATTCGCTGATAGAGGGTATTAGGTTAAGAAGTGTTCATTGCTTTACCTAAACCCAATATTGAAGCCTACAAACATTTCTATGATTTCGTTGCTCCTTCAATTTATCAAAAAATTCCAAATTCAATTTCATTAATTAGGAATAAAACTGCTTTCCTCAGAAAACTGAAATTTTGGTTGCTAGAGAAAAATGATGCGGAATATCTGCTAAAAACTGTGGTGTAATTCTTCTTTGGTATATGTGCTTATTTTCTGATATTGTGTTTATTTTGTACTTTATTTTAATTCCAACTCAAAACTGTAATAATAGAACACATTTATTTTTCATAAAATAATTTATTTTATAATTATTTCTGTCAATGCAAGCTGCTGAACTACAGCCCGTTTATTCAAGGATTGGCAACCCCAAAACAAGGGAATGCAAGTAATAGGTTTTTTTTTTTAATTCGTATATTTTTTCGGGGTGCCTTATTTCACCCCGTTTTATTATTTGTTAAAATGTGTGTGTATTTATTTGGGTGAAATAAATTCTATTCTATTCTATTACTTGAAATAATACTACTAATATAACTTAGTTGTGGCGTCGTTCTCGTATACCATAACGATTTTTCTATACGTTGCAAAATTAGGGTAGTTTCCAAATACATCACAGCATTATTCGTATATTTCACGGACAAATGGCGCGCGGTAGCTATGCTAGGTGGATCACTTCTATCGAAAAAACACAGGACTCACAGTCACGCATCAAGACGCCATCTGCTATCTTCTTTAAGCTTTGGTCATGGAGGTTTTAATAGAGGCCTGCGAAATTGATTTAGCGGCTTACTCACCCATTATACTAACTTTAAACTCACCAATTACGGGCCACATTTAAAAAACATTTGTAAACGTTCGTCCAAAACAATAGACGAGTCAGCATATTGACGATAGAACAAAAAGTAATTCCATTTGTATTGCCATTCCAGGTAGTTAAATCGAAGTTAAATTACGCAACAAACTTAACGTACATCTGACATGCGACACAAAATTTTCGATTTCGAATTCTCATATCAGCACAACTTGTCGGCGAAAGAGCTTAGTATTTACCCAGAAAATAAGATTGGAATGAAATTTTGTTATCGAATATCTTATCAGTGCAACGATTAAGCGCGTAATTTAGGTAGTTTGTGCGAGGTAGTTCCCTAGTCATCATGGGGATCATATTCTAATTCTACGTTTAAATTTCAGCAGCTGCAGGAAGAATGAATAAAATATGTCATAATAAATGGAGAAAAATATACTTTTATAAGATTGAATTTCTATGTAATTAAATAAAAAATCTATATTAGTCCTCAACATGACTCATTATTTCATGCGGCATGTCTAAAAACTACTTTTCAACGATAGACTTTCTAGGATCCTGAAAAAACAACTGCGGTGGCGATATATATTATTTTCAAAAGTAATGAGAAAACATACAGAATACACACTTCACTTTCGGCGAGATATAGGCGTTAGAAATACCTCATTTTTTAAACACGGTGTCTCTGGAGTGTATACACGTACCATTTCCCAAGTAAAATGGCTGGTATTTTTCGTTGAAAATCTCGGAAAGTAGTGTGATAAGGGGCTGATATTTTTGTATCATTGGAAGGGTGATATATTTTTCTTTAAATTGAGACAGAATTCATCGATTTCTAAGTGAAATGATATTTTGCTCAAACGAGCTTAAAACTTAAATTCCTAATGCCTACTACGCAAAATTTCCCTTTAAAATCTCCAAGCTTCAGCAATCCCTCACATATGTTTCGTCTTTACAAGAGAGGCCTCCCACTACTTCCATGAGCAAAATAATTGGCAGAAAGATGTTTTATGAAACTGTAACGTAACAACTATGGAATTTCCCCAGGCATTTTCTTCATATTCCCATAAATTACGTCGCAGTTATTAAAAACCACATTAAAGCGACACCACATCACCCCAACCTATCACTTTAATTACCCCTTCCCGAAACTATCCTTCTGACCACAGCGTCGACAATGAAACCGAGGATATTGTTGGGGCATGGGTCACCAGTCATTCGCCCATTAAAGCGCCACCGCATTCTCTAGTCGAGAAAGAAGTTACGCGCATCTCTACAATTCTCGAAACGGGTAAATGGTTAGAGAAGAAAATCATGCTTTTTTCCCACGAAACAATGGAGCTGATGGAAGAATGAGTCTCTTAAAAACTGAGAATAGAAGTGCTGGCTTAATCTAGAAAACGTGCATATCCTCGGGAAATGGAAGACATACCGCACAATTAGAAAGACGATACGGCCGGTAGTTTACGCTGCGGAGTTCACTCCGTCGTAAAAATGTTTTTACATCATCTCGCGGTTGATTCATTGCTGACACCCCTAAGACGATGGTTCTCCAAACTGGCAGGGAAAAAAGTGGCAATCCATCAGCTAACAAGGACGCTTCGTTCTCTGACGTTCCGTTCAGGATTGTTTGCTACTTCTGAGCAATGCGTCACGCGCCGTAGACGAATATCCTTGGGATATGGCTGGCCGTAAAGTCATGTCAAACGCCACGTTGAAGGGGATTGGAGGAGTCGCAAACGAAAATTGTTCCCTCCTGCGGCTTTCCTCGATCACTACCTTGACTCTCGCAACACCAGGAACACAATAATGTGGTTAAGATACACCGTGAGAGCAGTTAGAGAAGTGTGCAAACCTTCTAAATATGAATCGATCCAGCTAGGAATCGGGTTGATGTGATGACTTCAGTAATGGTTTTCGGCCTCAAGAGCTCGAGTATGAACGCCTCATCATTGGTCCTTCAATCCTAATTGGCTGACTGCAGCCCTCCACCCTTCCCTATCTAATGCTAGTTCCCTGACATCCTGGTATATCTTCCTAAGTACTTTCTTCTTTATTTGGTCCATGAATTTATTCCTGGGAGTTCCTCTGGGGACTTTTCCATCTATTTCACCTCCAATTATTTAATGCTTTGTCAATAAATTCACAGTAAATAAAATAAATTCAAAGTAAATAATATAGGAAACCATGGCTGCCGACATTTTGCTATAATATAGAAAAACGCTCAATAATTTTACTGCGGAGAATCTACTCTCAATGCGCACGAGGTGACTCCGGTATCAAAATATCGCGAAAATAGCTATTGTACATACATGTGTCGTATGAAACCCAAGAAGTGAGTTTAGACAAAGTCCTCATCACGAAAAGCCCACGGCCGTTTGAATTCTAGGACAAAGATTACCTGGGAGGAAAAGACGAAAGCCAATTCCGGGAACAGCTGGCTGGTTTTGCAAACGCAAAGAGACACGAGAGAGAAAGGCACCGAAAAATGATGAGTTTTTCCAAAAGTGAATTCGTAGATGTGTTTAAGCCACGTGTCTTTCCAGTTTATTTTAGTTTTCAAATCCAATAAAATCAGTGCGAATAGCATGAAAAAATACTCTTAGCAAATTAAGTAAATTAAGCACTCACTTCCTCGCATGATATAATCCCCAAGTCTCTTTCCCCTCAAAAAAATTGGAAGATAAGCATTTTTAAATTAAAAATCAATAAATTGAAGGTACTTGTAATAAAAAAATGCACACTCAATGATGCTTCCTTCAATTTTGAAATTAGTACTGGAAATGGTCATCTGATTGAGAAAGTTAAAACTTTTTTTACCCGAAGTCCAGTCCCGAGATCTCTATTATTAACTAACTGATGAAATAAAGTGGACACCATATTTCTTCAATATTTCATTTATATTTTCAACAGATAGATTTTCAATCCGTTCAGGATTGTTTGCCACTTCTGAGCAATCCGTCACGCGCCGTAGACGAATATCCTAGGGATATGGCTGGCCGTAAAGTCATGTCAAACGCCACGTTGAAGGGGATTGGAGGAGTCGCAAACGAAAATTGCTCCCTCGTGCGGCTTTCCTCGATCACTACCTTGACTCTCGCAACACCAGGAACACATTGATGTGGTTAAGATACACCGTGAGAGCAGTTAGAGATGTGTGCAAACCTTCTAAATATGAATCGATCCAGCTAGGAATCGGGTTGATGTGATGACTTCAGTAATGGTTTTCGGCCTCAAGAGCCCGAGTATGAACGCCTCATCATTGGTCCTTCAATCCTAATTGGCTGACTGCAGCCCTCCACCCTTCCCTATCTAATGCTAGTTCCCTGACATCTTGGTATATCTTCCTAAGTACTTTCTTCTTTATTTGGTCCATGAACTTATTCCTGGGACTTCCTCTGGGGACTTTTCCATCTATTTTACCTCCAATTATTTAATGCTTTGTCAATAAATTCACTTAGTTATGTCCCACAATATCTTTTATTATTCCGACCTAGGTTTCGACTCCAGTTATGTCATTCTCAAGGACTTGAGTCGAGAAGAGACTAGGTGGGAATAATAAAAATTACTGTGGAACGTTACTTAGTTAATTTATTTACAAACCATCGCAATGTGGTTCCACCAAGTCATGCCTTAGAATTTGATATATATTCAATTATGTTCTTCACTAACCCATTGCGTCTCACGGTATGTCCAATCCATCTTATTCATTTTTCTCTATGGTGTTCCATATGGTCCTTTCCTCTTCTACTCTTCTGTACATTTCATCTTTTCTTATTTTGTCCGTCCATTTAAATTCAGCACCCTCCTCCAGCACCAGGTTTCGAATGCTACTAGTCTTTTCTGGTCAGCTTTTCGAATGGTCCACATTTCCAATCCATAGAGTGCTACGCTCCACACGAAGGTTTTCACCTTCTCTTTCCTGGTTTGTAGTCCTATCTTCTTTGAGCACAGCAGCTGTCTTCTTCCATGAACGCCTTCTTACCGTGGGCTATTCACCGTTTGATGTCCGTTGTACTTCGTCCGTCGCACATGATGGTAATTTCGAGATAGGTGAAGAAATCCACTTGCTCTAATTTCTCTCCTCTCACTTCTGACTTCTGCATAGTTTCTCTCTTTCACATTGTACGATTTTAGTCTTCGTCTTATTTATTTTCACATTGTATTCTTGGAGAATGAACCCCTAAGTGAGAGATTCTAAATTTTCCCCTTTCAAAGCATGCTTAGAGCTCAACTTCTAGCAATCAGCAATGAAATAAATGCCGTTTCCATTTGATTAGGTACAGATGTACGCTCCAGAAATATATACAAAATACCTTAAAAATGAGGAAATATTGACCCATAGATCGCGTCAGAAATATTACGGTGGGTTTTCTCGCCTATGCTAATCAGTAAATTAATTACTTGTTCCGCTCTATTTTTTACTGAATCGTAGAAGTACCTTCGGTCGCAATGGTGATTTCAGCGGGCGGCTTGAAATAAATAGGTAATTCAAGTCAAAGCTGATAAAGTTTAGATGATTATATGGAATTTCAACTGTGAATAAAAGGTTTTGGCTTCAGGGAGGCTATCGAAATAACAAAATGCCCTAACGACATGAACAGAGAAGACGGCTACCACATAGAGACTACGTGGAAAAGAGAGCTATCGCAAATCGGAGGGAGAAAAATGGATAATAGCGCCGAAAGTGGCAGCGAAGAATCAGAAGCGACCAACCTCACCGACTCTACTTATAAACACAGCCAAAAAGAAGCGTTCGCGTCTTCGACCTGAAGACGCCTCCAGGAGAGGAGGGGAAACGTAGTCAGAGACGCAGCCGAATCCCGGAAGAAGAAATTGAGACAATACGTTTTGGCTTTATTAATGTTACTTTATTCATGTTTCTTGCAACTGCTTAAAACTTCGAATGTGGTCTGTTCTTTGACCAGAGAAAAATATTGCCTAACTGCCTTTATCATTGAGCCCTTTGGCACCTATTTTTAAAAGTAAGGCTAGTGCCTACGCCGGAATTCCTTCAGTCTTACCCCTATTTTCCATTAAAAGAAGAACTTATCACCAGCTAATCGCAGGAGCAAGGCAGTAAGAAAGCATTTCATTAAAATATATTACTTGAGCTAGCCATAACTAACCAGGGACGCTACGATTATAATCGAAGCGCTACAGAAGACATAGGAACCCAAGGAATAGAAAAGCCTTTGAAGAATGATTTGTATCAAATGTTGATGAGGCATCTGTTCTTCCTAGCGAAGAAAAGATGTCTCCGCAGAAGTTTGCGAAGCAAAAGGGACAAACTTATGGGGCACATTCAGAGACAAAACAATTTCGGAAAACACAAATAGAAAGAATATCAAAATAAATTTTCATGGAATACATTAGGCATAATACGAAAGGCGTCAATATGAATTATGAAGGAATTAAGAAGTTAGTTGTAAGCACAGAAACCTGAAGTAAATTAACTGATTACCTTTCAAACTCTACATGAGAAAGGGGACTGAATTCAAGTTGTACCAGCGTAAATAATGTAGGAAACCACGGCTGCCGACATTTTGCTATAATATAGAAAAACGCTCAATAATTTTACTGCGGAGAATCTACTCTCAATGCGCACGAGGTGACTCCGGTATCAAAATATCCCGAAAATAGCTATTGTACATACATGTGTCGTATGAAACCCAAGAAGTGAGTTTAGACAAAGTCCCCATCACGAAAAGCCCACGGCCGTTTGAATTCTAGAACAAAGATTACCTGGGAGGAAAAGACGAAAGCCAATTCCTGGAACAGCTGGCTGGTTTTGCAAACGCAAAGAGACACGAGAGAGAAAGGCACCGAAAAATGATGAGTTTTTACAAAAGTGAATTCGTAGATGTGTTTAAGCCACGTGTCTTTCCAGTTTATTTTAGTTTTCAAATCCAATAAAATCAGTGCGAATAGCATGAAAAAATACTCTTAGCAAATTTAGTAAATTAAGCACTCACTTCCTCGCATGATATAATCCCTAAGTCTCTTTCCCCTCAAAAACATTGGAACATAAACATTTTTAAATTAAAAATCAATAATTGAAGGTATTTGTAATAAAAAAATGCACACTCAATGATGCTTCCTTCAATTATGAATTTAGTACTGGGAAAGATCATCTGATTGAGAAAGTTAAAACTTTTTTTACCCGCAGTCCAGTCCCGAGATCACTATTATTAACTAACTGATGAAATAAAGTGGACACCATATCTCTTCAATATTTCATTTATATTTTCAACAGATAGATTTTCAATCCGTTCAGGATTGTTTGCCACTTCTGAGCAATCCGTCACGCGCCGTAGACGAATATCCTTGGGATATGGCTGGCCGTAAAGTCATCTCAAACGCCACGTTGAAGGGGATTTGAGGAGTCGCAAACGAAAACTGCTCCTTCGTGCGGCTTTCCTCGATCACTACCTTGACTCTCGCAACACCAGGAACGCATTGATGTTGTTAAGATACACCGTGAGAGCAGTTAGAGATGTGTGCAAACCTTCTAAATATGAATCGATCCAGCTAGGAATCGGGTTGATGTGATGACTTCAGTAATGGTTTTCGGCATCAAGAGCCCGAGTATGAACGCCTCATCATTGGTCCTTCAATCCTAATTGGCTGACTGCGACCCTCCATCCTTCCCTATCTAATGCTAGTTCCCTTACATCCTGGTATATCTTCCTAAGTACGTTCTTCTTTATTTGGTCCATGAACTTATTCCTGGGACTTCCTCTGGGGACTTTTCCATCTATTTTACCTCTGGTACATTTATTTGATTAGGTACAGATGTATGCTCCAGAAATATATACAAAATACCTTAAAAATGAGGAAATATTGTCCCATAGATCGCGTCAGAAATATAACGGTGGGTTTTCTCGTCTATGCTAATCAGTAAATTAATTACTTGTTCCGCTCCATTTTTTACTGAATCGCAGAATAACCTTCCGTCGCAATGGTGATTTCAGAAGGTGGCGTGAAATAAATAGGTAATTCAAGTCACGGCTTACAAAGGTTGGTTTATTAAGATGATTATATGGAATTTCAACCGTGAATGAAAGGTTTTGGCTTCAGGGAGGCTATCGAAATAACAAAATGCCCTAACGACATGAACAGAGAAGACGGCTAACACATAGAGACTACGTGGAAAAGAAAGCTATCGCAAATCGGAGGGAGAAAAATGGATAACAGCGCCGAAAATGGCAGCGAAGAATCAGAAGCGACCAACCCCACCGACTCTACTTATAAACCCAGCCAAAAAGAAGCGTTCGCGTCTTCGACTTGAAGACGCCTCCAGGAGAGGAGGAGAAACGTAGTCAGAGACGCAGCCGAATACCGGAAGAAGAAATGGAAAGAATACGTTTTGGCTTTATTAATGTTACTTTATTCATGTTTCTTGCAACTGCTTAAAACTTCGAATGTGATCTTTTCTTTGACCAGAGAAAAATATTGCCTAAACTGCCTTTATCATTGAGCCCTTTGGCACCTATTTTTAAAAGTCAGGCTAGTGCCTACGTCGGAATTCCTTCAGTCTTACCTCCATTTCCCATTAAAAGAAGAACTTATCACCAGCTAATCGCAGGAGCAAGGCAGTAAGAAAGAACTTCATTAAAATATATTACATGAGCTAGCCATAACTAATCAGGGACGCTACGATTATAATCGAAGCGCTACAGAAGAGATAGGAACCCAAGGAATAGAAAAGCCTTTGAAGAATGATTTGTATCAATTGTTGATGAGGCATCTGTTCTTCCTAGCGAAGAAAAGATGTCTCCGCAGAAGTTTGCGAAGCAAAAGGGACAAACTTATGGGGCACATTCAGAGACAAAACAATTTCGGAAAACACAAATAGAAAGAATATCAAAATAAATTTTCATGGAATACATTAGGCATAATACGAAAGGCGTCAATAAGAATTATGAAGGAATTAAGAAGTTAGTTGTAAGCACAGAAACCTGAAGTAAATTAACTGATTACCTTTGAAACTCTACATGGAGAAAGGGGACTAAATTCAAGTTGTACCAGCGTAAATAATGTAGGAAACCACGGCTGCCGACATTTTGCTATCATATAGAAAAACGCTCAATAATTTTACTGCGGAGAATCTACGCTCAATGCGCACGAGGTGACTCCGGTATCAAAATATCCCGAAAAAAGCTATTTTACATGTGTCGTATGAAACCCAAGAAGTGATTTTAGACAAAGTCCTCATCACGAAAAGCCCACGGACGTTTGAATTCCAGGACAAAGATTACCTGGGAGGAAAAGACGAAAGCCAATTCCGGGAACAGCTGGCTGGTTTTGCAAATGCAAAGAGGCACGAGAGAGAAAGGCACCGGAGAATGATGAGTTTATCCAAAAGTGAATTCGTAGATGTGTTTAAGCCACGTGTCTTTCCAGTTTATTTTAGTTTTCAAATCCAATAAAATCAGTGCGAATAGCATGAAAAAATACTCTTAGCAAATTTAGTAAATTAAGCACTCACTTCCTCGCATGATATAATCCCTAAGTCTCTTTCCCCCAAATAAAATTGGAACATAAACATTTTTAAATTAAAAATCAATAAATTGAAGGTATTTGTAATAAAAAAATGCACACTCAATGATGCTTCCTGCAATTTTAAATTTAGTACTGGAAAAGGTCATCTATTGAGAAATTAAAACTTTTTTTACCCGCAGTCCAGTCCCGAGATCTCTATTATTAACTAATTGATGAAATAAAGTGGACACCATATTTCTTCAATATTTCATTTTTATTTTCAACAGTTATATTTATTTCAATACCGTAGCTCAACGGATATACTAGAGGTAGATATGCTCCAGAATGTGTAGAAAACTGGGCGGAGATTCTCTGATATTCAACATAACCTACCATTACCGGTATATTACTTAAATAATAATTATAGTTTAAAAAGGCATGAAATCGTCAAACAAAATCAGAAATTTTCAGAGTAAATATCACATAGATTTGAGTGTATGGTTTTATAAAGAAGCATTATTTTCTATCATCATTTCCTGGGATATTTCATATGCTAATGCGTATCAAGATTGACAATACACTAAAGCGTAACAAGATGGTATAACCAATGAAAAGATTTCAACCATGAATCTTTTAACTTCATCATATCCTCCTCGCGATAGCAAGATCTTCAGTAATGCTGTGGATGGGATATCTCACTTACTATTGTAACTACAATGTTTTCGATTAAGATATTTTTCTTGATAAACTAAGTATAGAAAAGTATAATTACCTCATACATCCATGATCTGGAGCAAGGAGTACAGAGACTAATATATATACTCCTTTATCTGGTGCTTACTTTTTAGGTATTTTCAGCGAAATATTTCACTAGTCATGATGGAAGCCTTACTCTGATTATACTTTTTAATTTCAGCAGTTGTAGGATGCATGAAATAAATATTGCATTTTTATTGGTTCAATATTATACTTCTACATTACTGAAATTCTAATAAATAAAATAAAAATATCTCTATAAGCTTTTAACTTGACTCATTTTTTTCCGCGCGGTACGTTTAAAACTCCTTCACAACGGAATGTTTTTTTGTGATTTTGAACAAACAACAGCGGTGGCAATATGATTTATTTTAAAAAGTGGTCAATAAAGTATACAAACCACACGATTTTAGCTTTTTAACGAGATTTAGGTATTAGAAATTCCTCATTTTTTAACTTATGTCTCACTGGAGGGAATACACGTACCATTTCTCACATAAAATGGCTGGTATATTTTTGGCAAATATCTCGGAAAGTAGTGAGGTAAGAGGCTGAACAAATTGATTTTTTAGATGAAGGGATATTTCGCTCAAACTACCTTAATATATTTTGCCGCATCATTGGAAAAAATATTTTCAATGATGATCGACTCATTTACTGTTTTCTAAGAATAAATTCCAAGGTCTACCTGTAAATACCTACCTTAAAAGAAAAAATTGAATGCCCTAAGTGTTGGGAAAACGTATTTAACTTGGGAAATTCCTGGATCCTATGTTACGTGGTACATATTTCCGTAAGAAGTAATACGTTTACGGTGAATTTATAGCGCGCATGATATCGCACCACAAGACACATACCTGTATTTGGCTCCTTTGTTCACCGCTGAACAATCAAACGGAGTAAAGCCGCCTTAATCCCACCATATACTACCACTGCACTATCCCTAGATAAGAGTAGCATTGACACGTCTTTTTCCGAAGTTTCACAACACAAGGCAACTACGTAACGTCGCGAAACACAATATTGTACATGAGAAGAAAGGTGCGAAGAATGCAGCGTGATTTCCTTAGAAAAAGTTCCCTTAGTTGCACCTCTCATTTCACATTTACATTAGACACAACTGATTCGTAAATAAGTAGAAAAAATCCGAAGATTCCTACGATTTGGAGTGAAATTTATGCATGATGCAGGAATAAAAAATTCGGAATTACCCACAGAAATAAATATTACTGCGATGCCATCAGGTTATATCAAGATATGTAACCCATGATCACGTGATGTAACCTGATGCTAGTGCATAAATAATAACAGAATATTGAGACATAAAAAGTAAAGGAGCGATGTTATTTTTCTCTCGTGAGACCTCACTTGGAGTACGCCGCTAGTATATGGGAATATTACGAAGTAGGACTAGTTTCAGATATAGATCGAATAAAGCGGAAGGCAGCTAGATTTGTTAACAATTGTTATGATAGACATTTTAGTGTGACTAAATTTATTTATTTTTTTTAGTTTATAGGGTGCTTCGACAACTAAGGTCATTCGCACATGTGACTAAATTGTTGAGGGAATTAGGGTGGGAACATCTATCCGATAGAAGGGAAAAATATAGGTTAAATCTTTTATAAAAGTTTTATGCAGACTATTTTTTGCCGGACGTTCAACATATTATGCTAGAGCGAAACTATTATGGTAGAAACGATCACAGGAACAAGATTAAATAAATAGACTGCAGAACCGATAGATTAAAAATGTCATTTCTTCCACGTACAATAAGGGACCATAATAGTTGCAATAGATCAGTTCAAGGATGTTGACCAGGTTAAATAGGTTTTTTAAGTAGTGCTAAATATCTTAACATGATTAAAATCTGCTAACCTTGCATGTCATTTCCGGCATGATATACTCTCGCATTTTTTGTACCTTAAGGTGCTATTTATCTGTCGCATTAATAATACCAACCAGAACATGTATCTTTAGTAGTGAACTGCATGGTAGCATTTTCTTCTACGTATCACTCTCCTAGTTTATGGTCTGACTGCGCGTTGTTGTCCTGACTGCTTTTGGCCTGCGCCTAGCATCCGGGGGATCGTGCGCGGTTCTGATTTTAACTGGGACGAGTGCTGCATGCCTGGTGTGGAATCACTCCGTGACACACATCCCAGTGGTGGATTGCATGGTATTTCGTATATGTAGATGTAGATGATGACGTAAATACATCGAAACCTAGGTTGAACTAAAATTTGTTCCTGTGGAAAATTTAATTTTTTTTTATTTCGGCGCAAATTTAAATGAAATTTTAGGGAAGGTAGGAGGGCTGCAATCAACCAATCTTAGGATAGAACTACCAATGAGAGATCACTTCCCGAAGTATCGCAGATTCCACCCGAGAGGCCCTGTGTATACGTATGTCTATCCAGAATCGCAATCAGTGGTGGCGTGCAGCTTTGCCCCCCCACCCGGGATTTTCGCTCCTTTTTTTAAAAACAAACTCCCCACTCCTCCTTTTGTCTGACTGCTTTTCCTCTCCTCTCAGCATTTAAGGGGAAGTGCGGCTTGGACGGTTTAAATAAAACCCAGACAGGCGTATTAATGGGCCACCGGAGGTAGTGAATAGAAACGCCGGCGGAAAATTTCGCACAATTAAATCAGCCAAGGTCATCTCCTTTTTATTTTCCCTCGGCGGGGAGATCGGCTGGGTGTGTATGTGTGTGGGAGGAGAGAATGAAAGGGAAATTGTGATGCCGGATAAGGACGGGGCTGCGTGATTATGCGCGAGCTCCACTTATACAGTCTGGGAGCCTCATACCGGCACGCAATTGCGTCCTGTGCATCTCCCATTCGGATCAGTGTTTTTGCCACCACGCAGCGGCACAAGCGGTCATATTCGGACCAACTTCCTGTTGATTGCAGGCTTGACTTTGATGGTTGTCTCAAATGTGTTATTACGTATTTTTTTCACCCTCGCCACCTCGTAGTATTCATTTGGTCCAGCCAACTGCCACGGACTAGTCAATTTCCTTGTCTTATACCCAGTTCAAATGTTCCTCTCAGGGGCTTTTTGTTGCAGTAAACCATCAGAAATGACGCATCAGCCTTCGTGATTGATTGGCGTGGTTCCTTCCTCTGACGATGAGTATAGACATTTAGTTTTTGTATTCTACAAATGTTGTCCTTTAATTTTGATAGTTGGATGGATTTTTCGGTTGGAGATTGGAATGGTGAGAAGGGGCTAATATTGATGTTTAATTTTCGTCTGGACAACGGAAAAAATATAGGTTAAATCTTTTACGAAAGTTTTATGTAGACTACTTTTTGCCGGACGTTCAACATACTACGCTAGAACCAAACTATTATGGTAGAAACGATTACAGGAATAAGATTAAGGAAATAGACTGCAGAAATTAAGGAAGAAAATTAGCAATGTTAATACTAATCACTTTGCATCCGTAAAGAAGAAAAATACTCATTATTTGTTCCTGACGATGCCGTACGACATTGAAACGTGTATTACAAATAAAATTTCCGTAGAAAAGTACCAAGTACAATAAAACCTGTATTAAGCGACCACCGAAGGTTCTGCTGAAAACTGTTCCTTCGACAGAGGTTCAGTTTCTGAGAGTATTATGGCAATGAACGAGCGGCTGATTTGAAAAAAATGGAAAAACTCTTAAAGCGACGGTTTTGTTGAAACCTACACAGATGGCGCTTATTTCCTCCAAATTTAGTTGCTCCTGGAAAATGTCAATGTATCTTAGTTCGATGTACACATAAGGTGAAACCTGAATCAGGCGCTTCCCACGGTTCTGCTGAAAAATGATCGTTGAGAGGGGTGGCCGCTTGATACGAGCGACCGTTATGAGGGGTTTCACTATATTTCGTTTCACTATGTATCTCTTCCTTATGGATACAAGCGTAAAATATTTCTACAAAGTGACAAGTTTACCGTCCACTTTCTTTATATCATATCTGATATTAGCGTAGTTATACGCCATAAATCGTGATCTAATTATAAATTCATGTGAACAGCACTACATCGGCTAATTTTCATCCTCGTAAATGCTCTTCCGTCGCATCTCGCCGGAGGGTGTGTGGCAGGGGGTGAAGATCACCAAACATGCACTATTGACATGCAAGTAGGATATTTAATGGAGACAAGCTAGATAATAGGGTCGCATGCAGCTAGATGGTTAGTATCTAATAATAAGAAAGGGATTATTGGTTGTTATTACATGCATCATGCACTACAGACTACTCTAACTATATTTCACCTACCTATCCCTTTGATACGCTGCCTATTGTTCTCTATTATGGTACGCGGGAAAAATGACATTTTAAATCTATCGGTACGACAATCTCTCCAATCTTGTTAATCTGATCAAACCTAGCATAATACGCAGGGGTTCTTAATACACATCTAACGCCATCTGTAAACAAATTGGTTTCGAATTTACTTAAAAGGTTTAACCTAAACGATGGTTTCAGACCTCACTTGGTGGAATTCCTTGATATCAGGGATAGAAGGATTAACTTTGCAATTCCACATTGTAAAAGATTTATTACAACCGGTTTCGCCGAAGTGCAGCATCATCAGGTCAGGACCTGATGATGCTGCACTTTGGCGAAACCGGTCGTAATAAATCTTTTACAATGTGGAATCGCAAAGTTAATCCTTCTATTACTGATATCAAGGTCAGGACCTGATGATGCTGCACTTTGGCGAAACCGGTCGTAATAAATCTTTTACAATGTGGAATCGCAAAGTTAATCCTTCTATCACTGATATCAAGGTCAGGACCTGATGATGCTGCACTTTGGCGAAACCGGTCGTAATAAATCTTTTACAATGTGGAATCGCAAAGTTAATCCTTCTATCACTGATATCAAGGTCAGGACCTGATGATGCTGCACTGCGGCGAAATCGGTCGTAATAAATCTTTTACAATGTGGAATAGCAAAGTTAATCCTTCTATCCCTGATATCATGTTTAACCTAAATTTTAACCTGCGTTCTGATAGTAATTCCCATCCTAGTTCTTCTATTAAACTCGTAACACTTATACAATTATCATAACGGCCTTTAATAAATCTAGCGGATCTCCTTTGCACGCGCTCTAATTCTTTTATCAAACCTTCCTCGTACGGATCCCATATACTACTCCCATATTCTAAATGAGGCCTGACAAGTGTAAAATAGCTTCTTTCTCGTACTCTCTCATCGCATTTGCCTAGAACCCTTTTTATGAATCCTAATCTACCATTTGCTACACTAGTTATTTCCCTGGTGTGTTTCCCCAAAGACATGTCTTCAGTGATAGTGACGCCTAAGTATTTAATAGATTCTACGTTAGATATTTTCTTTTCTTTGATGCTATAATTATTCCGGGGAAAGCCATTCTTTTTCCAAAAGTTCATTATTGCGCATTGCTTCAAATTTAATTCTAGCTGCCAACTATCACACCAATCATCAATCGCATCTAAATCCTTAGCTAAAGACTGACTGTCCTCTTCATTTCTAATTTCCTTATACACTACTGCATCATCGGCAAACAGACGGAGCTTGCTATTTTTTACTGCTGTATTCAAGTCATTTCTTGTTTCTTGGTCAAATGGTAACCGCTGTGTTCAAAGAAGATACGAGTATGACTGCAAACTGGGAAACAGTATGTGAAAACATTCGCGTGGAGCGTGGCACTCTACGAATCGGAAGTATGGACCATTGGAAAAGCTGACCAAAAATAATAGAAGCCTTCGAAACCTGGTGCTAGAGGTGGATGCTGAAGATAAAATGGACGGACAAAATAAGAAATGATGAAGTGTACAGAAGAGTAGAAGAGGAAAGGACCATATGGAACACCAAAGAGAAAAAAAGAATAAGATGGATTGGACACACCGTGAGACACAATGGGTTTGTGAAGAAGATAATTGTATGTATATCATATTCTCAGGCTTCACTTAGTGGAACCATATTCCGATGGTTTGTACATAAATTCACTTAGTAATGTTCCACAATAATTTTTATTATTCCGACCTAGGATTCGACTCAAGTTATGTCCTTGTCAATGATTTGAGTCGAAACCTAGGTCGGAATAATAAAATTTATTGAGGAACATTACTAAGTGAATTTATTTACAAACCATAACATAATTAGAGGTAAGATAGAGAGAAAATTCCCCAGAGGAAGACGCATGAATAAGTTCATGGACCAAATATAAAGGACAGTACTTAGGAAGACATACCAGGAGGAACTAGCTTTATGTAGAGAAGGGCGGAGGGCTGCAGACAACCAATCTTAGGATTTAACGACCAATGATGAGGGGTTCATACACTGGCTCTTGATGCGGAAAGCCATTGCTGAAGTCATCACATCAACCCGATTCCTAACTGGATCGGTTCATATTCAGAAGTGTTGCACACATCTCTAACTATTGTCACGGTGTATCTTAACCACATCAATGTGTTCCTGGTGTTGCGAAAGTCAACATTGAGATCGTGGAACATCGCACGTGGGAATAATTTTCGTTTGCGGCTCCCCCAATCCCCTTCAACGTGGCTACTAACATCACAATATTACGACATTTTGCGATTAAAATGATTGGTATATACATAGTGACGGATGATACAATTTAATCAAAACTAATATATCCATAAGAAGAGCTATTTACTTGTCTTACGATGAAGCTCTAACCTTGTGGAATATTTCAATTTGTAAATAAACATTCGTGGCAAGATTGAGTATGGGTGAGTTGTGCGACGGTTTGTTGAAACTGCCACAGAACCTATTAATAATAGCAGAGTATGTGCAGTGCGGGATACGTTGGTTGAGTCGTTTTTCGTAGGTGGGCGAAACAGGCTTAGATAAATGGCTTTCATCCCATCACCTGTTCACGTGTAAATCGAAAGATGATCATTAGGATGCTATTCCTTTTGGGACAGTCCGTCGCCCCCGATTTCCCAATCCTCTAGCGTGTCACCGCGGAAGAAAGTGAAATATTGGCATGCGATCCAATGCCCGTCGTCTTCCTTTCTCCTCCCGCCTTACAGCCGGGCCCTTTCCGAAACCAATCCCAGATGCCTCACACGCTCGCGCCGCACGGGAATTCTGTCACGAGTCCATTCTTGGCATTTTTCGAGTCTCGTCCGTTGTCACTCGGGGCGCCGGAACGAGTTGATCGAATGCAAAGCTATGTGGCGTCCCACGACGACCCGCGGTGGCGAAACGCATCGTTGGCGTCGTCGTGCCGGTAAAATGGATGGGGGTGGGTTGTCGCGTTTGGAACGGATTGAGTTTATATCATTTATGTCACCAATCTTTTGTCCTTTTCACAAAAACTCTTCAATCAGAAATATATATTTATATCGGTTTACGACATTCTACGTCTTTCGATTTCCAATTTCCATGCCTCCCCATCATTCCACAGTTCTTCATCTAATCCTCTTTCTCTCATTTCTCTCTGTATCCCTTGTATCCAACTTTTCCTCGGTCTGCCTCTCCGCTGTCTTCCTTCCATTTTCCACAGCAACATTGTTTAGGAGGTCTTCCATTTCTCATTCGTTGCACGTACCCATACCACCTCAACTGTTGTGTTTTTATTTCATCTACTACTGTGTCATTTGACTTGCATAATTTCTCTGCTCCCTTCATTCCATATTCTTTCTTTATTTGATTTTCCGGCTGCTCTTCGCCACAAGTCCATTTCAGGGGTCAATAATAGTTTTTATGATTTTTCAGTTAGCGACCATACTTCACATCTGTAGGTACTATGCTCTTTACCATGGTATTGTAAATTCTCTTTTTATTTTCACTGGATATTGTCTGGTCCCACAATAAGCTATTCAATAGTGATACTGCCTTTTTACCTTAATTATATCTATTCCTAATGGCTGCTCCAATTGTTTTTTCTGCTATTTGCATTCCTAAGTATTCATACTCCCTAAGTATTTACAGTGTCCGATTTATTGCCCACCGTCTAAAATAAGATCCTGTTGTATTCCTCCCATACACATATATATTTTGTTTTGTCAGTACTTATATCCAGACCCCAATTTTGGTATTTTTCTATTATTTTTCTGGTCATACATTCTAAATCTTCATAATCTTTTCAATTGAAAATTGTACTGAAAAATTGAGGGAGTAATAGTGGAGGTAGTACAACTGTACCAAAACTTGGAAGACAAGGCTTGCGTTGGTGGAAAAATTAAAATGAAATATAACAAACGTTTTCACCAGACTTTTGATTTTTTGTTTTGCAAATAAGGATCACCGGAAACGTATGTAAGGCCTAATCAGATTAATTTTAAAGACCAACCGCATTCTTTTTCTACATAAAACCTAACACAGTTTAAGAAATGAAGTATCACGCGTGATTTGGCGGAATTGCAACATGATTAAGACAGAAATAGCAATTTTCCACTAGTGAAGTAGATTCATTGCCCAAGGCGATTTGTGTGTTTTTATCCAATTATTCACCCTCCCTTACACACCTACCGAAACTCTTCTTACCCCTTCTTCTCCTCAGCCCAAAGGTTGGTGGGCATTCAAATCTTTCTTTTCATAGCAAGTCTCTTTGTTTCTGCATATCTCCTCCCTCCTCCAATCCCATTCAGGAATTATTGCCTAGGTCTTCCTCTTCCAGCATGTCCCTCCACCATTCCTTTCATCAATGCAGTCATCCAGTTAGAGTGCCGCAACAGATTTCCAATCCATCCTTCTCACCTTGAGATTTAACCTACATATGTTTGCCCCTCCCCAAGTCTTCCCAGAACCTCGATGTTTGCAACTCTCTCTCTGTCCATGGAATCTTTAGCATACTTCTTCAACACCACATTTCAAATACCTCCAATCTGCTTCTTTCTGCTTTTCTTAAGGTCCAAGGTTCTGAGCTGTATGTGCACACACTTCATACAGAGCTTTTCACGAATTCTTTACGGGTTTGTATTCGTTCGTTTGTTCGCTTAGGTGGCTTCTTACCCCAAACCCTCTTTATAAACTTGTATAAACCTCAACTCGTCACAAATTCTTTACATGATGATAATGCAGTACATCGAAACCTAGGTCACAATAAATAAATTTCTCGAGGGGAAAATCGAAAATGCTGTATTTATTTCGACACATTTCAATTTCCCCGAGTAGATGGGAAGACAGCCGGACTCCTGTATTATTTAATCTTCGAAAACAATCCTACTGAAGCCTCCGCTTGGAAATAAATTAGTAGGAAAAACTCGACGAGTGGGCGGTCGAGTCGGTCGACGCTGAACGGCGATATTCGGATGTGCGAATTCCCACTGAAAAAAAATCATCCGCCTTCACCGGGATTCGAACCAGGCCGAGTGCTTTAGTCAGTTAAGCTAAGGATTTCGTGGTTTCGCTGTGGACTCCGTGGCTACTCCCGGCTAGCTTTAAATCTGGATATTCGGATGATTTCGGGTCCATCTGTTCCTCAGCAAGATAAGTAAACAAATACCCAATTCCTCCGGAGAGTGGCACGTCTAGTGAATAGCTGCCACTGACCTACAGGTCTCCAATATTAAGTGGGAGGAGCGTAGGTGGAGTTCTTAGCGGTTGATGGGGAAATATTTCACTGAATGCATACTAAAAATCGTTCAGGTGGCTTCGGCCGCGATTTAGAGAGAAGGAAGATATCTCCACATCGCAAATTCGAGAGGCGGAGAATCCTTCAAAAGCTTTTGTTAATACTGCATTAATATTGTGATTCAACATTAGGGTTTTTATTTTTTTCTTCTTACCCTTGAACTCCCGCTAATTGTGACACTAAAGATCCTTAGCTGCATTGAACTCCCTGCGATGGTTTCATAAACCTTTACTTTGGTTAGAAGGCGCTGGCTAATTGCGGTAGACTATTACTTTAATGAGCTAAACAAAAATAACGTACACATAAATAAACAATTTTCAGATGATAAGTAGGACAATAAGAAGAACTTTAAAAGGCGAAACAAGAAAAGAAACCAAAATTAAGTTCTATAAGGTGATGGCAGTCCCTATAATGTTGTATGGGTCAGAATGTTGGGCAACAAAACAAAAAGAGCTTAATCAAATAGAGTCATCTGAAATGAAATTTCTTCGAGCAGTGAAGGGATGTACAAGAAGAGATCAATTAAGGTGTACATCCATAAGAGAGGAACTAGGAGTTCGGGCGATCTCAGATAGGTTGGTGGAGTTCAAAAATAATAGGAAAGAGCATGTACAGCGAATGCCTAAAGAGAGGTTTCCAAAGCAGGCTTTGGAATATAAACCATTAGGGAAAAGGAGTGTTGGGAGGCCAAGGTTGAGATGGTGATGTGAAGTCGGAACAGGCTGAAAGCCTGACCCTGGAAGGAAGAAGAAGAGAAGAAGAACAAAAATTACAAATGGATACTGAAATATCCAATCAATAAGGAGCAGCGGAAGGTGAGTAAATCTTATACATTAAGTATTAAGATATGTTAAAATATTTTCATTAAAATATGACATGATATTCCTAGCGAGACGCGAATGACAGGTATGAGGCTTCAAACTGAGAGTTTAAATGGAAATGTAAGCATGGGAGTCATGTGCTGACAGATATCTGACTTCAAAACATGAAAAAAGTTCCTGATGGATTGCGTAGAGTTATGCATGTCGGGCATAATTACTGCAACGAAAGGAGCATCAGCAGAGCAAACACTCGTGTTTGCATCAAGTTAAGGTGAGGGAATGGAATATGCCAATAAACGGATAGCGGATGAGATAAGGATTTTATGGAGAAAAATTTAATAATCCTGTCTTGGGAGGAGAGGAAATACGGGAATTGGACAATTCGGAGTGGCCGTATGGGCACGGCAGTTTGGGCGCAGCCGTAACGTGAATTCTGTTCATTTACCATGTACCTTAAGTAAACCAATTCACCGTTGACCTAAATTTAATGTTTGAAGAGTGCTTCTAAAGGTTTAGAATGTTATTGTTTAGATCAACACCTGACGTAATATTTACATATTTATTTCAAACATTTAATAATACGTTATCAGCCGAGTGGTAACCGAAACGTCCCGAACCGAACGTAACGAAACCGAAGCGTTTCGGCGCGCCCAAACGGCTGAACCGAAATGTCCTTGACCCTGGAAATACAGCGTTAGACTTTTTGGAAAAGGGGGAAGAAAACAGTTCGGAACCTACGACCTCTAATTTTCAAGGTCCTTCGTTTTTTTTTTCTCGGTTTCCCAAATTTCCAAGGCTGCATGGTTGTCTGTGCACCGCACTATTCTCTGCACCACTAAAAAGGAAGGCTACGTGAGAGGTTGTTGAAGCAGTCGAGCTCATCTGGTCACCACATTTTTGCCGCCTCGGAGGGGCGAGAGCGGGAGGGGGGGGGTGCCTCCCTCTGCCCATCTTAAGGAATCCAGTCCGTCGAGCCACCCACCCACACCGCCACAACACAGAACCATCCGACGAGGAACAAGCTGAGAGCGGACGGGGTGGCGGGATCACGTTTGGCGGAGATTATAAAAATACGGGCTAATCGCCTCCGACCAATCTTTTCCCCGCCTGTCCTCCACACTGGCGAAGGCGTTCTCGCTCCCCAGAAGATCTAACAAGTGAAGTGAGCTCCGTGAGTGTTTTTTTCATAATAAATAACTTCCATTCCCATATCACTCTCTCTCAATCTTGCGCTTGAATCCATGACCTTCGAGCCGTTCGTCGGAGCAAAGGCAGGGTTAGCTCCACATCAAAGAGTCATGTTCATGTTTATTAGCGGAACGCAGTTTCCTCAAGGATAACAATCGCGGAGAGCATTCATCGGTTTTCAATCCTAAGATTGGTTGACTGCAGCCCTCCACCCTTCCCTATCTCATGCTAGTTCCCTTACCTCCTGGTATCTCTTCCTTTGTACTTTCCTCATTATTTGGTTTATGAACTTATTCATGGGTCTTCCTCTGGGGACTTTTACCTCTATTTTGCCTTCAATTATGTTCTTCACAAACCCATTGTATCTCAGGATTTGTCAAATCCATCTTGTTTTTCTTTTCTCTGTGGTGTCCTATATGGTCTTTTCCCCTCCCACTCTTCTGAACACTTCCTCATTTCTTAGTTTGTCCGTCCATTTTATCTTCAGCATCTTCCTCTAGAACGAAGTTTCAAAGGCCTTTAGTCTGTTCCGGTCAGAACAATAAACATAGTGCAGGTAGAGGAACTTTTCCCTTTATTTTGCCTTCAATTATGACCCTCACAAACCCAATGAGTGTCAGGGTGTGTCCAATCCATCTTTTTCTTCTTTCCTGTATGGTGTTCCGTATGGTATTTTCTTCTTCTACTCCTCTGTACATATCATTATTTCTTATCCGTCCGATATAATATTATCGATTATAAAACCGGCACTTGGGCTTCCTCCGAAAAGAACGGACCCTGTTCATTTCAGACCGACTTTACCTTCCCTTTTCCGTCCTCATCTTCCTCTCTCTGCGAATGTTTTAAGCTTTGTTTGCGAGAATTGTCATTTGCTTTTGTTTCCCACAACACGAAGCGGAATGTTACCCACGACCTTTCACCCGTAGTGTGCGCAACGGAGAGCAAAAGCGTATGGGAAATACCTACATGAGAAAATGATTGCACGCATAATTATTTTATTCGAAGTCCTCGCGGATTCGTAAACATTCATTCTCAATAGAGGGATCGTCTACCATTGCGTGGGACGGACAAGGAGTTGAGCAGGGCTGTATTCCCCTTAGCTTGGCATTGGGGGCGGATGCTAAAGTCATGCGGGCGGATAACTCGAAATGCATTATAGTATCGAACTTTTCCACAAGGAAAGCGTTTGCGTAGAGCGTGGTACTCAAATGATGATCAGACTTGATCGTTGAAGTGAAAGAAGGTGTGCAGGGCAGAATTCCTCATAGCTTGGTATTAGGGGCGAGATTATTTCACTTGTGGAAGAGAAGATGTACATTTGAGGTGGAAATCTTGTCCAAACTCTAAGATGGGTCCGCATCACTCAGCCTCCCTTATTTTCAACAAATTGTCAAAAAAAATAAATCTATCAAGATTTTTAGATTCGAATTTAAGAAGCAGCTGTTACACTAGTGCACTTACAACATGGATGAATTTATGAGTGATAATTTGTAATTTGACTTTTTGTAAGGGTTTTATTTGCATTATATAAGGGTATCTATTTCCTTGTTACCTTTGACCATGTTCTACATCTCTTGCAGGACCTACAGAGCAATAAAGAATTATTCTCTTTAAGTTGTCAACCCTGATGTTGGTCTGCAGCAGCTCGCCTCTTTAATCTTCGTTTTACTTCCCTTTTTATCTCTTCATAGGAGGTGCAACCCATATCGCTTATGATATGCTCTTTGTAGGACAGTCTTGGACTTCCTCGACGGTTTCTTCCTTCTATTGTTGTTCCAATTCTATGAATACGACGTAGGACGTGCCCTATTAATTTGTCCCGTCTTTTTTGAATGCTAATCCATAATGTCCTTCTTTCTTTGGCTCTTTGAAACACTTCTTAATTAGTTATCCTTTCTACCCGGCTGAATTTCAGCATCCTACGGTAGCACCAGGACTCAAATGCTTCCAGTCTACTTTTCCCTTGTCTCCCAACAGTCCATGTCTCGCATCCATATAAAACAACACTCCACACATATGCTTTCATGAATCTCTTCCTTGTGTTTAGATCAATGTTTCTATTGGTAGGGATTTTTTTCTTTGAGTTGAAGGCGATCTTGGCTTGTTGAATCCTGCTAATTATTTCCCTTTTGCATTTACCATCTTTTGTAATTTTGCTTTATAAATAGGTAAATTCTTGAATTTCTTCCACTTCTTCTGTTCTCCTCAGGATATTTACTCTCTATTTCCGGGCTTCATCTGTGCTGCAAGTCATTGCTTTGGTTTTTTGCTATTTATTTTCATATTGTATTCCTCCCTGAGAATTCGGTCCATTACAAAGAATTACATATAATATTATTCTCGAATTTTTCCCTTCTCAGCCTGAAGGTTGGAAAACATTCGCCTATCCCGGGTGCAAAGCACCAACGGAATTAGGCTCATCTACTGTTTTTTTATGTTCATTTAAAAATCTCACTGTGGAGCAAGTATTAATTATAGTGGTTTTTTGAATTTTCACGTGCATATGATTCTCTATTCCTATTGTTTCCAAGCTTTTGTGCAGGTTTTTGGGTATTACACCAGTCGCTAATATTATTATTGGTACAATTTTAACGTCATTTTGGTTCCACATTTCTTTTATTTCTTCAGCTAAAGGTACATATTTCTGTCTTTTTTCTTTGCATTTAGCCTCTAAAATTACTGTGTTCGGGATGGAGATATCTGTTAAATATATTATCCTGTCTTGTTTTTATTGAAGACTTATATCCGGTCTATTGTTTGGGCGAGGACGGTCCGTTATGATATATCTATTTTAATACATTTAGGCAGCTTCATTTTCTATTACAGGCGGTGGTGTTATTAGGTACCATGGTTTGCTTACATGGGATACATTTTTCTTCCTTACTAATGCAAGATACATTTGTTTGCATATATTATCATGTCTTTGTGTGTATTCCACGCGTGTTAGCACAACGCATCCACTTGTGATGTGTTCTATGGTATTTGTCTTGATATTGCATTTTCGGCATTTGTCATTCAAATTTGGTTCTTTAATTATGAATTTACAGTAGTTTTTTTTTAATTGTTCTATCTTGTATGGAAACCATAAATCCTTCTGTTTCTGCAAATATATCAGATGTTAACCATTTATTTCATGCCTCTTTGTCAAATTGTGGCTGCAGAAGATGGTTAGCATGCGTCCCATGTAGCGTTTTGGCTCTCCACCTCTCAAGCTTCATACTGTCAGAAATTTTCTATCACTATATTTCTTTTGCTTAATTACAAAAGGAGAATTATCTATTTGTATCAAGGCTTTATACATTTTTTATTTATTTTCGTTACTTAAGTAACATTTTATCATTATTGTTATGATTATTATTAAATTTTTCCGCGAATCTGCCACGCAATTTTTTCGTTAACAAAAGGTCCTTCGACCATTTGATAAACTAATCCCTGTAAAAGAAGTACGGTATCGGTAAAAACGATTTATTCCGGATATAGTGCATAGAGATTTACCATGCTCTCCACACCCGCGTGGTAAACTTGTTTATTTTGCATCTCGGATACGGCTCGACATTTTAAAATCAAGTTATAACCAATCTTTCCCAATGATAAGTAAGTGAGTGTGAGGGCTTCCGTCGATGAATGAATTTAGTACCGTCATTCCTCTTGTTCAAGGCTCGCCAACTGAAGCGCTAGCGACGAGATGGAGTCGTAACCAGAGTAAACAGCAAAAGCTCTCCAGTGCCCCGTGATTGATGACAATTCTCTCGCCATGCTAACCAAACATTTAGGGATTGGGAGAGGATTATGTCGAGTGCTCACGTACCTGGGTAAACTCTCTATTGGGAGAGAGGGGGAGGGGCAGGATAGGACAATTTTTGACGACCGCTCTGATTTCAGAAGCTTAGACATACGTTAAACCGGCATTTGTCTTTAGACAGCTCCAAGAAATAAAATAAATCATCATTTTTCGCCAACTTTATGGAAGTGGGCTTTTTCCTCACGTTTTTGTCTATCACTGAACTGAATTTATTTGATCGGATTCTTCTAAGTCCACACCTGCCAGAATTTCCTCCAGATTCCCTATAAGAGAAAAAGATTGCTGAACGTAAAGGTTTAAAATGTCATTTTTCCCGCGATCGATAAGAGACAATGAAGGCTGCGTTTAGACTTTGAATTAGGTTAGTTGACAGGTAGCATAGCTGGTCAATTCATATGCACCCCAATGCATTTCAAGATCTGCCGAGTAGTGCTAACACCATGTTTTGCAAGTTCCCTGCATGACTCTTGAGTCACGTTTTAATAGTTACACTCTGGATTATTTTATTAGTTTCTGTAGCATTTGTAGTACACCGATAGTGTGGTGCTTGTTGGTGAAAGTAAATTTCTTCACTGTAGAATATGTTGGTGATAAATCACCCCCTGCCAAACACTCTAGTGGTGGCTTGCAGGGCGATAAGTAGATGTAGAAGCAGATGTTTTGAAATGTCTTTCTGCGATACACCCCATGGCTTAAGAATCACTACAACAAAATAGCATATTCTCAGTATTAACATTACTGAATAATTCGCAGGCATTCTTTACAAGAGGGAGCTAAGGGGAAATTCTGTTCTATTCCCGCCTTTATTTCTTTCTTCATAATCATTCCAAATCGATAATTCCACTGCATTAAAATCCTCCTCTTAATGCTTGATTTTCCCCTCATTTATCGAAAATTTGACTTTATTTCATTACCCTTTGAAAATTTCATCGTTTTTGTAGCAGGTTTCCAGATTTTTATAGCCAGCCATGCGCGTGCCATATAGACTTGGGCGGCAACGGTGAACTGTATCAAGAAAACAGTAATTTGATCCTCAGAATTGTATCGAAATGTTATGTCATCTTTTACGTTTTGATTATTTGTGCCCTATACTTATTTCACTCTCACACTTTCTCCTTTCCACTGGTGATCTGGCTAGGGTTTGAGATCAGAGTACTGCTTCCGATTCCAGACACAAAAGTTACGAATATCGGCCATGGCGGAGATATTTCAGTGGTATCCGGATCCCTCCTTGGATGTTATACATAGAGCACTTCCACTGAAATGCTCCGTCCATCGGGTGGGATGCGAAATTATGGGTCCCGTAGAGCATTTCTATTAGGGTTTAGTAAAATTACGGTCTATTTTTGGTTGCAGAAATCAGATAGCCACGGATTCTCAGAACATGTTTATTCACCATTCACAATGGGAACTGAGTATGTAAATGAAGGTGTGCAAGGTTATTTGTCAGATTGTGGGATCAGGCATCAGACAGCAACACCCCATTCCCCTGAACAAAATGGTGTGGCTGAGAGGGCCAATACAACAATAGTGGAGAAAGCACGCTCAATGCTCAGTGATACTGGATTCAGTAGGAATTGCTGGGCTGCGTCCATTAAAACTGAAATTTGTCTTAAGAACAGGTTCCCATTGTGAATGCCTTCGTGAATGAACGCATTTTCATTATCTGTTGCGATCTGATTTCTGCAACCAGAAATAAGCCGTAATTCCATGAAACCCTAACAATTTCGCTGAGAGTAGGCCAACACCCACGCCTGGTTTCCTTCCACCCTTCCTGAATTCCCTATTCAATCCTATGCCACTCAACCCACCAGTCCTCGATGGCTCCAGTGTCCTTAGCAGTCATCGCCTCCTCCAAATGACTCTCCCGCAATTATTCCCTTCTTCAACCATTCTTCTATCCAATTCCCCCTTCTTAACTCGCTGAGAGTAGGCCAACACCCACGCCGGGTTTCCTTCCACCCTTCCTGAATTCCCTATTCAATCCTATGCCACTCAACCCACCAGTCCTCGATGGCTCCAGTGACCTTAGCAGTCGATCGCCTCCTCCAAATGACTCTCCCGCAATTATTCCCTTCTTCAACCATTCTTCTATCCAATTCCCCCCTTCTTAACTCGCCGAGAGTAGGCCAACACCCACGCCGGGTTTCCTTCCACCCTTCCTCAATTCCCTATTCAATCCTATGCCACTGAACCCACCAGTCCTCGATGGCTCCAGTGACCTTAGCAGTCGATCGCCTCCTCCAAATGACTCTCCCGTATTTATTCCCTTCTTCAACCATTCTTCTATCCAATTCCCCCCTTCTTAACTCGCTGAGAGTAGGCCAACACCCACGCCGGGTTTCCTTCCACCCTTCCTCAATTCCCTATTCAATCCTATGCCACTGAACCCACCAGTCCTCGATGGCTCCAGTGACCTTAGCAGTCGATCGCCTCCTACAAATGACACTCCCGCAATTATTCCCTTCTTCAACCGTTCTTCTATCCAATTCCTCCCTTCTTTACTCTTCATTGTTTGTGGACTGCAACTCAAATGTTATGTATTACTCTTCAAAAGTGTGTCGTTCCACTTTATTCTATTTCGTTCGACTCTTTGACATTGTTTTGGTCACATTGAATGTGATATCCGAGAAATGAGACATGGTTCAAGGAAGAGTCACTTCATGTGATAAGGAAAGTCGCGGAAAAAACTTTTAGTCGTGGAGAACCGCGGATTGTCGCGGAAAAACTTTTTCAAAGCCAGTATTGTCAATTATCATGAGAGCCGTTGGAGAGGTTAGCGCGGCTATCTGGGTCACTATAAAAATCAAGCAAGCACAGCAACAACGCATTAAGGGGTTAAACGATATACTAATATTGATGTTCAGTAGGCGTAAGCTACTATCAAAATGCATTAAAAATAGAGAAATTACTATACAAGAGATCTCGAATGGTTGAGAACTGCCAATGAAAATCGAATATTAAAAATCTAAAACTAACGGCCGATTGCAAGAACATTTATTCATGGAATCAATAGTTATGAGATCTATGAAGTTATGAAACTCATAGCAATATTCGTGTCGCAGGAACATATCTACTAGTTGCATAACTTCATCCCAGTAGTTTAGTCTTCAAGCGGATCATTGCGCATCCACTATCTTGGCTACTAATTGAACTCATAAATCCAAGCCATAAGTTATGAAACCAATAAATTTATGGTATGATTCTGCAACACTTATTGAATAGTTGCCATGGCTTATTGGTCTCATTAGCAAATAGAATGCATATGTGTCGCTCCTACAACTGACCATAAGATACAAATACCCGTTAACTTTTACAGGTAAATTACAGATTATATTAAATTAATTATTATTGAGGAGGGGCGTGTGTTTCGAGCATTCAGCCGCCATTTCTTGCTATAAAGAAAATCATCAGAATCATTTCACGCAGAAAAAACAAAGCCAATTTTGACTAATGAAACGAAATTGTGAAATGTTTTTATCTTGGAGGAAGTAGATAAAAATAACTGGGTAATATTTGTGCAAACAGAGAAAAATCCCGGGGTAGTGATCCGAAAGCCACAAAATTATATTACTCTGATGAAACTACAAACAACTATCGCATTAATGGTTTTTTTTTGTTGACGTCAGTAGGTAAATATTTGGCGGAGTGAAATTTCGGCGTCTTTCACATCATAATAGTAAGTGTTTCTTGAGAACTTCTGAGAGATTTTGTATTTTCATAAATTTATCACATCTATCGTACATCAGCATTCTCATTAAACTACAATGATCTTGATTTAGGCGTCTTAATGAACATAAAATTACATAATACTGTTAGCCTGACATAACTTTTTTGTTTTTAATTAATTTTA
This sequence comes from Ceriagrion tenellum, assembly GCA_963169105.1. Classification (NCBI taxonomy): domain Eukaryota; kingdom Metazoa; phylum Arthropoda; class Insecta; order Odonata; family Coenagrionidae; genus Ceriagrion; species Ceriagrion tenellum. The sequence continues at coordinate 84,008,370 of OY720641.1, read as the reverse complement.
AACCTTCTTAATTATTCTTTCGGCTTGTCCCAACCCAGAAAAGGAATAAAATGATGGGTACTTACGTATGTACCTATTTTTACTAATTCTGCACCAGTCAATCGCCAAAAAATTAAATCTCAAGGTAACTAGGTAACAAGGTAATCTTCATTACAAGATATTCCTTTAGGGTAGTTACAATCCACCTACTTGTATATCTGTAAAGTAATATAAGCTGCTTTTGTCGAACATAAGCTCCGTAAGTAAGAGGAATAAATATAATTATTTTTTTATTTATATGAATTCTGGTGTAGGCTGCCAAGATTTATCCTCCCCAAGGCAAGACTGTTGGATTCTTAATAACAAAGCCAACTAAGGAATGCTGTGTCAGTTTCTTAAGTTTAAAAATCACCAAAATATTTTTTTAAACAGGATTCCATAACAATATAAGAAGTATTTATTTTTGGTTAAAATTTTCCTTGGTGGTTTTCTCGCCTATCATCAATTTTAAACAAATTTAATAACAAATAATTGAATGATAGAAATCATTTACTGGTACGTTGAAATTTTAGAGTTTCCTCACCGTATAAAACCATACTCCACGAAAGAACTCATCCACGGATCGCTCCTACATCTCATTAAAATGCATGAATTCCATGCGGTATTTATTGCTATGGAAACGGGTTGTGGAAACACAAAGAATAAAACTCGACAGCTGAAAAATTCAGTCTCAGGTAATCAGTTGACCTCAGTAGGTCACCATTTAGGCAGCAAAAATTTTATTTCCAAATCCTTCGTGCGATCTTATTGAATAACGTAAATGAATGGGAAAATTAATATGGCTGATATTCGAGTTCTCACAGCATTCTTGAAAGTCGTCAAGTATTCTATTGTCACTCTTCTCTTATCTGACTGACACACTTTTCGCGGAAGCTTTGAGTGAAGAGCGATAAAAACCTGAATGCAGTTGTTTACAAAACGCCACGAGAATCAGCTTCATTAGCCGTCATATCAGCGAGGATTTACATAAGCTTTATTTATACGTCACCCATTCAAAAACTTGATAAAGGCTTGGCATTTGTTTTGTAAATCAATTAAATAGCCGTATATAGACTGAATAATGAGACAAAGAGAAAGTATGAAGAGTCAATCCATTACAATGACTGTAATCATTGTCTGCTGTATTTGAGGCAAGGCAAATATAATAAACAGCATTAGAATATACACAAAAAACAGAAATAGATGATTACATAGCCTGATAGTAATTAGTTTCTGCATGAGCGTAATCAAACTTGGTAATCTACGACATGAAAATGTTGCATGTTACAAATGAAACAGTGCGATTCTATTATTTTTATATTTATATGGAAAAGAATCAAAACATTGTCTCTCACCAACACACGTATTTTTTTCAAAGCGTTAGGTTCTCCGAAAAGTGTTGATTTTGTTGATATCATGGGAAAAGAAACTCTTGCCGGTGGCGAGACCACAGGCAGTAGTACGAGGGAAAAGGGGAAGGCGGCAATAAGCTCATTATCCAACGGTTTACGGGCCAAAAAGTTTTTAATCGTAAGTTAATACAGCTGTAAAAAAAGAATCGAAAGAAAGAAAGCTGTCCCTCACGCGCATGCTTATTTTTTCAAAACCTTTTTTTCTCTGAAAAATGTTAATTTGGTTGAAAGAAACTCTTGCAAGCCTTTAGGCTACAGACAATAGCACGAGAGAACAGGGGATGGTGGCAATAAGCCCATCCTCCAACGGTTTACTGGCCAAAAACTTTTAAATCATGAGTAAATACAGCAGTAAAACTCTTCATCGAAAATTTGACCTATTTTATTATAAGATTTAAGTCCTCGAACTGAGGAGAAATGAAGTATGATCAAGGGATGGATAGCAGGAATGGATGAGAGTCCTTCCTAAGGGTTAGATCAGCAAGTCATAGCCATGTCAAAGCATCTCCATGGAAAGAAAACAAATGATAACAATTAGAGGTTAAGTGACATTTAAAGGAGTTCATAAGCATCATGACATGGGGCCGTGACCTCGTTTAACCGAAGACAGCTAAATGAGATAACAGTATGTTGGGCTAACCCCACACGACTTGTCTAGAGAAGCAATAACGCGATGTCATTATTCGCATAAACAGTCGCTTATTTGCACCAATTCCACGTATTAACCATTTTAGGAACTACCACTAATAACTGGAAGGCTAAAAAGCGGAAAACAAGTACAAATCAACGTATATTTAAGGTTGAGAGTAGATAGCAAAATTGAAAAATTACGCTGAGGTATAAAAAGTATTTATGAATTTTTGTAGGAAAAGCCTTCTGAAAGTAGAAACGAACAACAATCACCAAGAGTTAAACGAAACAAAAAGTGGAAACTACATGTAGAGTAAAAAACAGAATCAATTTCATCCGGACAGTTATATTTCTTGCTTTCGAATGATTGCTGCGTCAATGCACGGTTATGAGACATTATTCAGGTTAAAAAAAAACGCGTTGTGTGCATTAATAACTTGTTTCTATATTAAGTTTTAATTATTGTCTCGTAAGATTTTTGGTCCGACTCCGTGGCAGATACCAAAATTGATCTTTCTGCGGTGTCTTAGAAAAAAATGTAAAAATCGTTCGATGAACGTTGGACACGTTAGAGATAGCATTTTGTAATCTCTTCGGGCAATAATCAACGTCACTTTTCGATTATTTTTAGCCCTTCAAATTTTGATTTTAGGATGGCCGGTTGAAGAAAATGGAGCCCAAATTTAAAGATGTCAAAGATAAAAAAGAAGAAATGACTTTACCCCCTTGAAAGGCACCGTGAAATTTCACTGGAGCAGGAAGAGGAGTCTGAGGTCACAGCCATAACAAGAGAGAGAGCCAATGAATGAATCAATATTTTGTGTCAGGCGATTATTCACCTACAAATTCATGATCAGCACAATGACCCCAAATGTTGAATTCGCTAAAAAGAGTCATGGAGGTCATTGAGTCTTTGAAAATGTAAAACCAAAGAAATTCAAGGACGGTATAATTTTCAATGAAATATTCACCACGATGATATTAAAAGAGATCAACAGAACGCTGAATATTGGGAAACGAATTCTCCAATTGGCTCGCTGCCAGATAAGTTTCAAAATGACATCAAATGGGCCATTCAAAAATTTTGTTAGGCGATATTGGCTACTTTGTCAACCTCCTCTTCTCATGTACGACAACGTAAGATTTCATAATTCCCCATTCTTACAATGGTCTTACGTATGTTATCTTAATTCTTGGATGCGTGAATGCAAATAAAATTTTCCATTAACGATTATTTCAGTATTTCAGCAACTCGAGGAAATGTGGTGCTTCGGTTACTAAAAGCTTTTGCCTGAGGCTTCAGAGTAGCGACGGGCAGCGAGTACAGCTAAATAGGAGGGAAAGTATGCGACATTTTAAGGGATGCAAACTAAGAATTGTCGTTCGCCGCTAATTCCAAAAGCGATACGTTTACGATCTCAAAAGTAGCATTAAATATAATGCAAGCTGATCTTTAACCCATTATCCTCAGTCTTAAGACAATCTAATCCCCCTCTCCAAGCGGAGAATATTGTATTAACCTCGCACTTTATCTCTAGAACCAATAGAAGCTACGAAATAAGATATATACAATGCCGAACTGATAATTAAAAAATTCCCTCTCTCCGCATGATTTGTGACTATAGCTAAAACAGCGCGACGCTATCTTCAGACACGCCATTCAACACAATTCACTCATTTCCTTTCCTGCAATTTTCGGGTCTAGGACACCTCGGTGCAGGGCCGTCTCCGCGCAGGGCGTCGCGGCACAGGGACGTGTCGGCGCAGGCTTTTCGGTCGGCTTTTCGGTAACCACTCGGCTAGTAACGATGCTCTTATAATTTAATACTATATTATTAAAGATATATATATTATATACATATATATTGTGTGTGTGTGTATATATATATATAATTAAATGTTTAAAAAAGATTAGCTTGGCATTTCAAACCCGTCTCTACCGCAGTCTGTTTCCCTAAATTCTCATGATGTGATATACTGTAGAATTCTGGAGTTCGTCACACATCAATAACATCGCCTGAAAGTAAATAGGTTTAAACCTCCAGGCTCAAAATTGGAAAACCAATAGCTAAGAAACAGGTTCCAGGAAGTTTGATATACGCGAGGTCTTACTCAATACACTTTCACAGCATTCTCAAACTCAAGTAGTTGGAGTTGGAGCAGTAATGCCCCTTGATACCATGCATTTTATGATTTGGCTAGTAAACTCATCTGGATTGATGTTCGATCCCTTGACGAATTTCCCAGATGATGCCACCCATGATTGGTGAATTCATTTCAGCTACAGTCCTTTAACAAGGTTAAGATTGTCAGGTGCCTCAACGACATCGGAGGAACCGTTTTCAAGATTAAGTTTACTATTAGAGAATTATTACACGTATAAGACCCTAAGATAAGCACCGTATTAATTGTCATAATGGGTGAGTAAATTTCTTGTGGCACCTTATTTACGCAACAGGATCACTTAGCCTGGTAGAGAAGCTAGAAATTCATACCACTCGTTTTTCGCGGTTATAGTTCGCTTTCTGATGCTCAAAGAGAGAATGATGAGCGGAGGGGAATACCAGCGCACGATAAATGGGTCACGCTCTACGGAATATCGGAGACTTTTATTCGCCCGGTGTCCTTCGCCTTTCCGGTAGTCGCCCCCACATACGAACACTAGGAAGTCACGGAGGAAGCGCTGCATGTTTGAGGATTCAATTATGAGAATCTTCTAGGTCAACCTTTCCAAGACGGCGTTTCACAAACCGACCCCCACTCAAAATGCATCCCGCATGTTACGGATCGAAAGCGACTTGCGTGGGAATCGTTAAAGGAGCGATTCAAAAGGTGACTAACTGATTTCACATCTTCAATTAGTCGCCTTCATCTGCATCACCTTCGAACACCGAATATGGTGCGATGGCGTCTAATTAGGAATAATCCCACGACGCAGATATTCAGTTAACGAGGGAGTTAAAACATAAAATAATGCCTAACGTCGGACTATTCCGCTAAGTTAACTTATGGGAAGGAAGTCAGGGTAGGGTGACTATTAGTTAGGGCATTGAAAGATGAAGGTAGGCAATAGAATATCGATCGTTGGGGAATGGAAAGACGGAATTTGGGTGTATTAACAGACTCACATTGCGAGTGGTGCGGGCTGGGATTCGAAGTGTAAAATAAGAAAGAAGATCAAAGCAGTAAGACCCGCTTATGATGGGGTGCGGGAATTTAAGGTCTGAAGTCAGCAGGCGATGGGATAGATAGGCCAAGAGATAATAGGACTTCTTCACGTGAGCTATGTCTAAGGGAGGGCACGCGATGGCGGACTATGGCTAAAAAGAAATTAAGTCGGCGGTTGAGTAATAAAAGAGTGGAGAACAGATGGGAGAACAATACTCTAGGATGGGTCGGGCATATGGCTGGGCGGTATTTGAATCCCAGTATCAATATCCAATTTGTTAAAATATTGAAAATGGACCAATATCAATAACCTATATTGGACTATTGAATATTGGAAAATATTGGCATACTGGAATATTAGAAATATTCTAATATTGGAAATAATGAAAAGATGAAATATTGGTATATTGGAAAATATTGAACATAGCAATATTATTAGGTAAACAAAACGGTGGCATAAGTGTATTAGAACCGAGAGGGGTTACTTAGAAAAAGGGACTTTTTAACAATGTATAAGTCTCTTAATAAAACAAAAAAACAATGTAAGCTTCTTTTCCCCAGTTTTTGCTATGAGTAGTGGTGGAAAAGGGAGTGCTGCACTGAGTGCCAAGCGCGCAGTCTGTTTTCAAAGATTAGGTCGCTCACCGACCACCCTCCTCGCCGGGTTCCAATATTCAATACTTGAATTGTTAACATTTGCAACCCAATATTCAATCTTCCAATTGCAAATATTGGTAATTCAATATACAATATTCCAATTATAAAATACTGGTTTTTCCGACCACCAATATCCAATACTGGATATTGGTCGTTCCAAAATTGTAATTTTGGAATCCCAATTTTAAAAAATATTGATATGGGAACCAATATATTGGAAAACCGGTATTTGAAGCATCACCCTGAGGACGATGCCAGACTACGCCTTCGAGACGTCGGTGCCAAAAACCACCATCCGGAAACCCGAGAGCTAAACATTCTATTGGAAAACCGCCCAGCCCTAGCAGTGCACATCCATGAAACACAGATTTTACGGCAAATGGGTCCGTTATTTCTTTAAGTCGATAGAGAATTCCCACTCTCGACATTGAGTTTACTGATATCGCAGAAGTATGTTCATTGAACACCAACTTTGGATCAAAGAGTAAATTGAAGTTTAGAGTAAATTTTCCACCTCTATATCTCGATCGTACTTCAAAGCCTCTAGGAAGAGTCGTGTTGTCAGTTAAATATAGCATATCCCACTACATACAACTCGTCTTAGAAAGGGAGTCAAACCTACCGAGCCATGTCATTGGACATGCGGCGGCAAGGTATAAGAATGCAATGGCTTGCGAGCGGTAAATGAAACGGGAAAATTAAGCCGACCAGCCAACCGTGGGCAATCTCCCTTAGTTTCCCTTTTCTGCGAGAAAAATGTTCTCATAAGTTGCGCCACTTTTTAATTTGTGAAGATAATCCGATGTTCGGAGAAGTCTTGGGAGAGTGACAGTAGATGCTAAGGACAAATAAAGCTGAATCGGAATTACTATAGCAAAAGAACCGCACATAAAAAAGTTCCTTCATGAACAATCGAAACATTTCTGCAGCTGCAACTTTTTTCATTTAGAGCCTCCACAAAATACGAAAAAGTAACCGAAACGAAGTATCATAAACACAATGCAGGCCAATAAAACGGCATATTTTATGGAAATTTACTTCATGGAAATGGGTGAATTCTGCCGAATGATGTGTTTTAAGTTAGCGTCTCGCTGTTTTAGCTGTAATCATTAACCAAGCAGAGGAAGGGGGAATTTTTTTTCTTATGAGTTCGGCATTGATTCTCTCTTATTTCGTAGCTTCAATCGGTTCCATAGATAAAATGCGAGACTTCGATTACAGCGGTAAGGATTCTGTAAATCGCATAGTAGCACATGAGGCTAGAGTATGATTATTCATTAGTATTTAGTCCAGCAATAATTTTTCTAATTGCTCTCGGGATTATCTGCTTTAATCGTTAAGAAGTATGACTTTCAACTTACACGATGTAAAGAGAGAAATACGGCTATATAAAGACTTTTTTAGCACATATGTTTTTGTCTTCCAATCCCATGCTTTCAATTCTTCCTCAACCCACCCTGTAAGGTTTCCACTCTATTCGACCCCTATCTTCTAACAACACGTTTCGAAGCATGCACCACCATTAAAATAAAATCGTGCATTAATATTTCACTACAAGTCCGGATCGTTAGTTAACGAGTGACCACGTAGGTCTCCATTACAAATGCATTTCCCAGTCTATTATTTCTTACACTATTCCAATTAATGGCAGGTTGCAAGAACATTTATTTATGGAATCAATTGTTATGAGATCCATGATGTTATAGATCTCATAATAATATTCGGGTTGCAGGAACACATCTACTAGCTACATAACTTATTGACCAATTATTAATACGTTCGAATATTTGATCTAATCTTCTACCGCTGGATAAAACTTATGAAGGTTTAGCCTAAGAATAATTGCTAATGCACATATTAATTCGTCAATAAGAGTTTAAAAACTGGTCACTTGTCAAAAAAAACACTCTTATCTAGTTATTAAGTCTCCAAGCGGTTCATTGCGCATCCGTCATCTTGTCTACTAATGGAACTCAAAACTCAAAGCCAGAAGTTATGAAACCAATAAACTTATCTAATGTTTCTACAACACTTATTGAATAGTTACCATGGCTTATAGGTCCCATAACTTAATAGAATACATATGTGTCGATCCTGCACCTGGCCATTAGCCAAAATTATCAAATGTTATGCATCCTGCGATATTCTCATTACATTCTCCCTCCTTTTAAAGTCTCATCTACTTTTTCATGGAAGCATTACTACAAATTCATTTTCATAAATCTTCATTCTTCTCTTCTTGTACACATATCTTCTGATGAGTCTAGAAAAGATTACAATTTACAATGGAAATAAACCTTCAACATGCGAGGCAGTCACAATGCAAACGTTTTTTTCCATCTTCTATTCCATTCCTGCAGTTTACTCATGAACTTGCACTAATTTCATATACTGGCACGCTTTTATTTGAAAAATATGATCAAGTTTGTGAGTCCTGCGTAGAATTGACGTAGATTCCCATATGCTACGTGCAGGATGGACAGCATGAAATAGAGAAAATGAATTGACGATTAATGTTTATGAAATATGATTGCATTTAAAAAATTAGCTAATAAGTCCGACGAGGGGGAAAAAATTATAACACGAAAACTCTGAGACAAGAAAAACTGATTGGACTGTAGGACCAGTTTCACATATAAATAGAAAGCAGTGGAGTGCAACACGATTTGTTAGAAAATTGTTAAGAGGAACATAGCAGTGTTATTGAATTATTGAAGGAATTAGGGTGGGGACCTCTATCTGATCGAAGGGAAATATATGGATGAAATCTTTTGCGAAAGTTCGATGTGACTAATTTTTGCCAAACGTCCAACATATTTTGTAATAGGCAAACTATTACGGTAGAAACGATCACAGGCATAAGATTCAGGAAACAGACTACAGAACCCATAGATTTAAAACGTCATTTTTTCCACGCACAATATGGGACCATATAGTTGCGATAGGCCATTTATACGAAAATTTGAACCTCAAAGGGTACAGAGGTTATTGTACTGGTGTTAAATATCTTAACATCATTATTAGAAACTCACTGCGCATGCAGTTTCCAGAATGATTTAGCTTTCCGCATGGTTTTGTACCTCGTATGACCATTTATCAATCACATTACCACTGACCATTAGTTGCATCATAACTGGTGTTGCGTATTAGCACTTTAATCTGCGTAGCGCTCTCCTGGTTTCTGGTCTGACCGCCCATTGTTGTCCTGACTGCTTATGACCTGCGCCTAGCGGTCGTGGAAAAGTGCGCGGTGCTGATTTAAATTTGTATGAGTTTTGCATGCCTGGTGAGGCCCGTGCCACACACGCAAGTGGTGGAACGGGGTTTGCACGGTATTTCATAGATGGATATGCCCCCACTTTTCGTCAAAAACTTCGACTAAAGCTGTGATAGAAGAAAAATTGAAAGGGAAGCATCACCAGCTAAGAACATAACAGGGATACATTGAACATTCTACGAAATACGTCCAAATGAAAACTAACGCAGAGATGAAACGGTTTACTGATTCATCTACATCTACTTATTACCCTGTAAGCCACCAAAAGGGTGTTAGGCAGGGGGTGACTTATCTCCAACATGAACTACAGTGAAGAAATTCACTTTCACCAATAAGCACCACACTTTCGGTATGCTACAAATGTTACAGAAACTATTAAAATAATCTATGATGTAACTACATAAACGTGATACAAGAGTCTTGCAGGGAGCATGCAAAGTATGGTGTCTTTATTTGGTCTTTCCGTTATAACGGTGGCCGACCTCGCTATATTTTGCTCTGGACCTTGCCTTGGAGCCCTATATTCTCTAGGTCATTACGCCTTACAACGTGGCCGAAGAGTTTGAGGGAGTTACGATGTATTGTTGGCAGCAGTCGGTCTCTGTCCACAACTTTCAGCTGGGCGAGAATGGACACTTTTGTTCTTGTTTTTTTTCTTCTTGATCTCTTTCAATGAGGCTGGTGTCCTAACACCCCCTGCCACACACCCATGCGGTGGCTCGCAGGGTAGTACGTAAATGTAAATGTATGGTGCTCGCACTACTTGGCAGATATAGTAACATGCATTAGGGGGCATATGAATAAATTAGCTATATTCTCTACAACTAAACTAATTCTAAGTCTAAACGCAGCCATTATGGTCTCTTATCGATCGAAGGAAAAACGACTTTTTAAACCTTTCTATTGTACTATCTACTTCCTTATTTTATTCACATGATCTGATCTACCGTAAAAGCTCAAACGATTTCGTACTGTCTACTAATTTTTATTTCACCTCTTGCTACACGTGTTTCGACTGACTAGCAGACATCCTCAGGCAAGACTGATCTACCGTAGTACGTTGGAGTTCGAAAGATATTGATAACTTCGTCGAAAAAGGACTCGGTTTTGAATTTACATAAATGACGGAGAGTGGAGTGGAGACCTACAGAAAAGAAATCTTTGACTGACGGTAGCCGATGAAAAATGAGCAACTGCTTCGTCTACCAACAGCCTCAGTTTAACAAAAATCCACAGAGGAATCAAGAAGCTTTTATTTTGATCGTAAAGATTTCATTAAGTGGTGATGGATTTACGGCGAGACAACGGAAGAGAGCCGACGTGTGACCATGAGTGATTGTAACCCGCATTTTGAAACCGCGGCGTCCTACCGAAGATTTTATTCGATGCGGATAGAGATAGAGCGGTGCATGGAGTAAGGCCTAGGAGGATATACGCGCGTGCACGAAAGCTGCAACGCATGACATGAAATTAAAGATGACGAATGAATCAAGGGGTCGGCAAATGAGTGGACAAGGGGGGGAGGAGGAGGAGGGGAGAGGTGAGCGCGAGAAACCAGTCCCGAGAGAACTAACTAATTGTGATGCGGGTAATGGCCGCCTAGGACTATGAAAGGCGATATTCTTCATTCTCAACCTCAATTAGTCCCTTCCCATAAAGATGTTCCACCGAGAGAAGTGCTCGCCGTCACGACGGAGCCACACGAGAGTACAGAGACCGGGGACTGGAATCTACAAATGGACTTAGTGCAAAGAGTGTAAGCATCTTCTGGTCTTTGCCTTCCCAACCGATGCATGAAATCTACGTCTATATCGGGCACGAAATCCATTTCTATTCTGCTTGCCGGCTTGGTGACTTAGAGCAGAATGTTTTCACCGCACGAGTAAAAAAAAGCATTGATTGCCTCGACAACGCAAGTTTCCAACAGGTTTGTGCATCATTTTGCAGCAAGCATGACATTCGTCAGGGAAAGATCATGCCTCAGTCAATTTGGAAATCTCTTTCCCTAGCACATACGGCAAACTTAGCCCCGGCAAGCTCAGTAAACGCATTCTGCAATTGTTTATTCCTATATAAGCTCTTTGCGTCAAATGAAAAGGAACCAAAGGATTTGTTAGAGTCACTTATGGGCAGTTGCAGGAACGACACATATGTGTTCTATAAAGTTATGGGTCCCATAATCCATGGCAACCATTCAAATAGTGTTGCAGAAACATTCGACAAATTTATTGGTTTCATAACTTATGGCAGGATTTCATGAGTTCCATAAGTAGCCAAGATGGCGGAGACACGATGACTCTCTTAGAGACTTAATTAACAGATAAAAGAGTTGTTTTGAGACAAATGACCAGTTTTTTTTACTCTTACTGACGACGGATTTCCAATCATTTCATTGACAAAAGATGTGATACGAAGTCACTCGCAAGGGTGTATATACATCTACGTCTACGTCATACCCTGCAAGCCACCCAAAGGGTGTGTGGGAGGGACTGCTTCCACACCAGGCATGCACGAATGATACGGTAGAACACCGAAACTACATTGAAACCAGCGTATCACACATGCAAAGCGCCAATTACAAATCTAATAACCAAGGAACATTCTATCGTCAACCGTTCCAGCATGCAAGGGATACAAAGACTACTACTACATATTCAAAATATCATGCATAAATAAGAACATCAATATTTACATCATGCATTAATAAGAACGTAGAGAATATAAAGAAAAAGATTTACTGTCTGCCTATTGTCACAATTCGAACTATTCATGACGACGATCACAGCTGTTATGGTCCCGAATGGTACGCGGAATAAATGACATTTTATACCTATCGGTTCTACAATCTAGCTCTCTAATTTTATTGGCGCGATCTAATCTGCCGTAGTACGAGGGGGTTAATAGTATTCTTTTTACGTCGTCAGAGAAATGATTTTCCTTAAATTTAGTTAGGAGGTTAAGCCTATAATTTAATCTACGCTGTGATAGCGATTCCCATCCTAATTCTTCTAACAGTCCAGATTTACACCAATGGTTGAAATACCCATGCGAATAACTTCGTACCACATCATTTGTTAGGATGATTGGAAATTCGTGACACAGTGGCTTTGTATGCACCACTTCGTCTCATGTGCAACAACGTAGACTTGAGGCGTGAGCATCTAGTTCGCATAAACCCCCCTCTAAATTTGCATTAAAGGAAGGTGTCTTGGTGGTGTAATTGGTTAACACACCTGACCGGCAATTGCGAAATCCGGGTTCGAATCCCTGTCATGTCAAATGATTCTCTCATGGCGAATTTCAACCCTCAGTCTTACTAATTACTATGAGCTTTAGCAATTATTCATATGAAAAACTTTCATAAACTTTATCCGGCGGTAGAAAATTAGATCAACTAATCGAAGCTATTAACTATTGGTAAATAAGTTATGTAACTAGTAGATGTGTTTCTGCAAACCGAATATTTTTATGAGATCGAAAACTTCATGGATCTCATAACTGTTGATTTCATAACTAAATGTTCTTGCTACCGGTCATTAGAGGCATCAAAAAGCATATAAATCGAAGACAAAGAGATAGATCAATAACTAAAAAACGTATCCAAGCGTAGTTCACAATTTAAAAGCGTTAATTCGAAAAAATGAATTGGGAGACATATTGGAAAGCATATGAGATACTGTAAAAAATTAGACCATAATGGCAATGACAATAGTGTTCTATCCGCAAGGAATTCTGGGTTTCATCTTTTTGAACGAAAAATTGACATTGAAATTTTTTGATAGGGTCCGAAAATTGGGTTATTCCTTGGTTTTTTCGATTAAGACAATTTATTTTAATGTTCCTATTTCTGGTCTTGTTCACAGATTTACAGTGGTACGAGCATTCTATTTACTTCAAGGCAGAAGACATAAGACTAGGTTTTTTTTCTATGAGGTGTGGTTTTTTTCCGGGTCATTATTTGATCATCAGACACTGCTTCAAACGACTTGGGAGCTAATTCAACATTAATCATTTTCCTAAGTAATAAAAAATGAGACTCTCTGATAGGGGAAATTCAACTCAATGCGCTTGGGGCGCATTGAGTTGTGTACCCCCTAACGCGAAACAACCCTCCACGAATTTACGATTTTATATGCTGTCCACCAAATAATTTAAGAAATAAATTTCGCAAAATATCCGATTCCCTGGTAGAATGACAGCTTTCAACTTATCCCGACCCGCTGATTTTTAACCTAAATCTCATCTGAAACTGGTAGGGTGGAGTGTGCCACAAGCACACCCTACGCGACGAATGTCCTCAAATATCCCTCACGTGACATTACGAAGAGAAGGGTATTCTTAACTGAGACTATTAATTGAAAAAATGGTAAAAGCTTATTAAATTTGATAAAAAACCTTACATAGACTTATTTTAAACCTTACATAGATTTTAGAGTATCGTGGTTCAAGAATTTCATAAGACCACACCAGAAGAGGGTGAGCGTAGTTAGGGATATTTAAGAGATGTGGGGTCGGGAAAGAGGAAGGGGATATAAAAACGTGGGTGGTGAGAAAGAGAACCCAGGAAGTGTAAACAATTTTTATGGGATGAACGAAATAGGTAGCAGAACATCGAATAAGGTAACAAATAGATAAGGGGAAGCGACATGTTGAGGTGGGTGTTGGAGAGGACCATTTTAATGATAGAAAAGCGTGAATGATATAGTATAAGGGTAGGAAAATTACGCAATTTGAAGAAAATGTATTTGAAATGAAGAGCTAAAATTAAATTTAAAATGGAACAAAACAAGATATCTGAGGAGGAAATATAAGCTACCATCAAAAGAAGTCCCCGCAATGGGGACATGATAGACGATTTTTCTATAACGTTTTCTACGTTTTTTATAGCGGTATTCGGTGAAGAAATGAAAATATTCGTACGTAGCTAATCATGGCAGAGATATTAGAGGATATATCCTTGATGCTAGAGGCTTCTTAGAAATCGTAATTTCCTTTTGATTGTGATCCTTGATCTCCTATAAGGTCTGAACACGTAGCACTCTCCTAGTTTCTGGTCTGACCGCACATTGTTATCCTGACTGCTATTGACCAGCGCCAAGCGGTCGGGGGAGTGCGCGCAGTTCTGATTTGAGCTGGAATGAGTGTTGCATGCCTGGTGTAGAATCATCCCGTGCCAAACACCCTGGTGGTGTCTTGCACGGTATTTTCTAGACGTAGATGAACACCTAATTCCCTAAACAAATGTCCCCAACTAGCTCAGGGATTCAGGTACCAATGTACGGGTATGCGGTTCAATTCCTGGTCCAGATGGAATTTTCCCAAAGATAATCGCTACAAATGCCATCGTCAAATATGGCAAACGTAAAATCCACATTGGGATATAATATAGAGAGTGACTAAGGACCCCAGATGTGTTTTCAAGTCCTCGAGTTTGCGTCACACCGCGCTGTCGACCATTCGTTCTGCTCCTCCTTCCGTGACTCAACAAGCCGGTCTTAAACAGGGAAGTATCCATTGCAGATATGCCAACCAATTTTTGAATAAAAAAGGTAAATTAATCCAAAGACATTTCGACAGGTATGGTACGAAAAAAACCTCTTGCGGCTTACCGGCTAATCCATTAGCACCGCTCTCCTCAATTCGTGATGATCCATCAAACAATTGAATACCCAAGTAACAACTGCAAAAACGCTACTGATGCACATGCCACTTCACGAACGTACCTGAAAGTAAACAAAGAGAGGAATTGTAAATCAGGTAAACTTTTAAGGTAGGTAAATGTTCGTGAGACAGGTCCATTTATTATCTTTCGTAACTCCATTGCCCAAGATACCCAATTACTAATAATATCATAATGTTCTCACATTTTCATGCAAAACCAAGACGTTTGTGGGATTCCCCATTATGTTTCTCAGATTTTTATTCTCTTAAGACTTTACCTCACCAGTTTTACTAACGATCCCGAAGGATACATCTACATATACGTAATACCCTGCGAGCCACCACGAGGGTGTGTGGCAGGGGGTGAAGATCATCAAACATGCACTATTGACATGCAACTAGGATATTTAAGGGAGACATGCTAGAAAATAGGGATAAATGTATTATGTCCAAACTCCAGAGTCGCGTTTACTTTACAATGTATGGGGTAATGCAATAACATAATATTCCTTATTTGAATCCGAAAACTGTTACCGGAGCCAGAGCGGAGAAGTATCCGGAGCTAAGACATCTACTTCTACATATAACCCTGCAAGCCACCTCAAGGGTGTTTGGCAGTGGTGATTTATCACAAACATGCACTGTAATGTAAATAAACTTTCACCAACACGCAAGATTGGTATACGACCAGCGCTACAGAAACTATTGGAACAATGTATAATGCAACTGTGAACCACTATCCAATAAAAGGGAAAAATATAGATTAAATCTTTTACGAAAAATTTATGCAGACTATTTGTTGCCGGAGGTTCATCATATTTTGCTTGAGCCAAACTATTATGGTAGAAACGATTACAGGCAAAAGATTAAAGAAATAGACTGCAGAACCGATAGATTTATAATGTCATGTTTTCCACGTAAAATAAGGGACCATAGTATTCGCGATAGATCAGTTTTAGGATATTTTGATCCTGAATAGGTAAAATAGGTTTTCCAACTGTGCAAAATATCTTAAAATCATTGTTAGTTACTAACCTCACATGCAATTTCCGGCATGATTTAGTTCCTTGTAGAACTATTTACCTGTCGCAGTAATTTTTACCAGTAGTCGTATATTAAGTAGTGTAGTGTATGGTAGCATGTTCGTCCATGTAGAACTCTCCTGGTTTCTGGTCTGACAGCGTATTGCCATCCTGAGTGCTTTTGGTTTGTGCCTGGCATTCCGGGGAACGTGCGCGGTTCAGATTTCAGCTGGGATGAGGGCTTCATGCCTGGTGTGGAATCACCCCTTGCCACACACCCTAGCGGTGGCTGCCAAAGTATTTCGTAGATGTAGATGTACGTAAACGAGATACAAGAGCCATGCACGAATAATGCGAAATGTTATGTAACTACTACGTGGCAGATTAAGAAACAGGAGCTGGAGCCGGAGCGACTACCAAAGCCCTTGTACTTTATTCAGCATGAATACGGTCCACGACGGTTGTATACCACGGCGCACTTTCAAATTCCATCCTAACCTGCCTTAACCGGCAGTATATCCTCGTATCGCATTGGTACGGGGGCGAGCGAGACGATGAAGAAGATTCTTTCGACTGAGGGAGGGCGTAGGGGAGCAGGGGGGGACGAGAATGGAAAGACGGGCATGGCAGGGGTGGGTGTCGTAGGAGTTTAGGTGGAGTCGTCGCATTGCGAAGCGATGACTGTCTGTGAATGCGATGGGTGGGTGGCACTGGGGCGGGAGGTACGCCGCGCGCGTGGAAGTGTATATAGCTAGTGTAGGTAGGAGAGAAGGGGAAGAGTGTGTCCGCCGCGGAAGGAAAGCCAGGGAAGTTACGGGACCGAGGAACGTGGTAAGTCGCTGAGGAAGGCACGTGCGTGCTCGGCCTGAAAAAGTGCCGGCCCAAGGCGAGGGCAACGTAGGCAAAAATCCACAGGCGGTCATTTTGCAGATAATAAATTCTTGTCAAAATGGGACAGAAATTATGGAAATCGTAAAGGGCTACTAACTTCCATCATGTATTTCCAACCAAAATGAACTTCTCTAGCATATCGTAAAATTGACTAAAAATTAGCTTAAACAAAGAGCACAATAATACCTACGGGCTAACGTATTCTAACATCCTACTTGCATGTCAATAGTGCATGTTTGGTGATCTTCACCCCCTGCCACACACCCTCGTGGTGGCTCGCAGGGTATCACGTAAATGTACATGTAGATGTATTCATTCATTAGCATTCCTGCCACCAACACCTTGAAAGGAACAGTGGCCGAAATGGCACAACATTATACGGCTGAAATACGGGTGTAATGTAATCAATGCTGAGGGAATAGAAGCTAGGTGTAAATAAAGGATGAACATTATAAAACGGATGAACAAAATAAGAAATGAAGTGTTCAGAAGAGTAGAACAGGAATGGACCATGTGAAAAACAGACAGAAAAGAAGAACCAGACGGATTGGACACACTCTGAGACACAAAGGGTTTATGAAGAATAAAATCAAAGGAAAATTAGAGAGAAAAATCCCCAAACCCAGGAATACGATCATGAATCAAATAAAGGGGAAAGTACATAGGAAGAGATACCAGGAGGTAAGGGAACAAGCAATAGATTGGGAAGGGTGGAGGCCTGCAGTCAACCAATGTACGTATTGAACGGCCGATGATGGATGTAAACAATCCCAATTTTTCTAGTGAAACTCGAATATTTGCAACATACTATACATAATTTTATTTGAGAAATGAAACCATTATGCTCAGACGACCGTTACAAACACCCAGAGTATCCTTCAAAATATCGCACTGTTTTAGAAATCACATTATTAGGAATTAGGATGGGAATCGCTATCACAGCGTAGATTAAATTATAGGCTTAACCTCCTAAATAAATTTCAGGAAAATCATTTTACTGACGACGTAAAAAACATACTATTAACCCCTTCGTACTACGGCAGATTAGATCGCGCCAATAAAATTAGAGAGCTAGATAGTAGAACCGATAGGTATAAAATGTCATTTTTTCCGCGTACCATTCGGGACCATAACAGCTGTGATCGTCGTCATGAATAGTTCGAGTATTGACAATAGGCAGGCAGTTAATCTTTCTCATTATATTCTCCTCTTTCTTATTTATGCATGATGTAAATAATGATGTTCTTATTTATGCATGATATTTTGAATCTGTAGTATTAGTCTTTGTATCCCTTGCATGTTAGAACGATTGGAGATAGAATGTTTCTTGAGTATTAGATTTTTAATTGGCGCTTTGCATGTGTGGTACGCGGGTTTTAATGTAATGTCGGTGTTCTACCATATAATTCATGCATGCCTGGTGCGAAAGCACCCCCTGCCACACACCCTTTGGGTGGCTTGCAGGGTATGACGTAGATGTAGATGTAGATTATTGGTTATTCAATCGTCAAATGCATTCTTTCAAATGGTGACTAAATAAAATTTTCCCAACACTTGTTTAATAGGTTGTACCGGCATTGCCTATGAGACTGCTATTCTCCCTAATTTGGGGGCACTACATTTTTCAGGGGCGTCGCTGCAGATACCCAGCCACTAAAGGTATTAGGTAGCGGAACAACCACTGACGCCTACCGATTAAAATCGAGAGACGATGATTGAATTATGCGTAGCGCCACGGCGGTGCGACTAAATTTTCAATTATGGTATCGAAAAGTCGTTGTTACTGTTGAAAGTTAAAAAATTATGCTAATAATTTTTATGAACAATGATATTACCCCTAAATTGCACATGCCGTAAAAAAACCACTAACTAAACTAAAACGCTAACGGGCACTTAATCGATATTTTTGGAGGCTTTGATAATGTAGGTAATGTAGGATATTTCTACAACATACAAGCATTTCCATAACGGGCCAATGTTCTATTGTAAGGAGCTTTAGCTGACTTCGGAAAAAAATGACCTCGCCACTGGAACCGCGATACTAATCCTAGAGCCCCGCCCTCACGATCCAAATCGTTGGACCCGTTCTAGCACGCCTCTCCTAATCTTCCTCGCACGTATGCATGTACTTCGACGTGTTTTTTTTAACGGTTCCTATTTTTAGACGCGTCGCCGCACCATAAAACTTTCTTTTTCCTTCTATTTCCACGCGGGGCAGAGATGTGGGGAGACGAGGGTTAAACGGAAGAAGGGTGGGGGGAGGGGGACATGCAAGCGTCGCGTCGCAGGCAACTCCTGATGATCGCTGCCCGAGATTCCGCCCTCTGCACCACTGTCTCGCAAATGAGTGCTTGCTCAGTACCGACTCTTCATCATTGGTCGTTCAATCCTAAGATTGGTTGACTCCAGCCCTCCACCCTTCCCTATCTAATGCTAGCTCCCTTAATATCTTCTAGCATTTCCTGCGTTCTTTCCTTTCTATTTGGTCTATGTATATACTTATTCCTCAGTCTTCCTCTGGAGACTTTTCCCTCTATGTTACATTCAATTTTTTTCTACATCTAGTAAATCTACTTATTACCCTGCAAGCCACCACAAGGGGTGATATATCACCAACATTAACTACACTGAAGGGATTTCTTTCACCATCAATCACTACACTATCGATATACTACAAATGCTACAGAAAATACTAAATTAATCCATAATGTAACTATGAAGACGTGACACAAGAGTAATGCAGGGAACATCCAAAACACGGTGTTAGCACTACTCGGCAGATTTAGAAACATGCATTAGGGTGCATATGAATTAATCAGCTACACTCCCTGTCATCGAACCTAATTCAAAGTCTTAACGCAACCATTATGGTCTCCAATCGATCGCGAGAGAAACGAAATTTAAAACCTTTCTGTTCTACAATCTACTTCCCCTAAAGGGCGCTCGTTTCAAGGAGTTCAATGCGAGACTCCATTCACTCACGGTAGTTAGAGCGAGATATTTCCTGAATCAAAAAAGTGGCCATATCATTGGTCGTTCAATCCAAAGATGGTTGCCTGCAGCCCTCCACCTTTCCCTATTTAATGCTAGGTCCCTTAATTCCTGCCAGCTCTTCCTGTGTACTTTCCTCTTTATTCGGTCCATGAACTTATTCCTGGATTTCCCTCTAGAGGACTTTTCCTCTATTTCACATTCAATTTTGTTCTTCACAAACTCATTGTGTCTCAGGGAGTGTCAAATCCATATGGTTCTTTTTTGTAAGGTGTTCCATATGGTCCTTTCCTCTTCTACTCTTCTGAATACTTCATAATTTCTTATTTTGTCCATCCATTTTATCTTCCTGTGGCAGTTTCAACAAACCTTAGCGCAACTAACCCACATTCAATCCTGCCACGAATCACCGAAAATGTCCTACATTCATTGGTCGTTCAATATTGAGATTAGTTGACTGCATCCATTCAACCTTACCTATCTAATGCCAGGTCCCTTAATTCCTGCTAGCTTTTCATGCATACTTTCCTCTTAATTTGATCCATGAACTAATTCCTGGGTCTTCCTTTGTTCCCTCTTCCCTCTATTTTACATTCAACTTTGTTCTTCACTAACTCATTGTGTCTCAGGGTGTGTCATTCCATATGGTCCTTTCCTTTTCTACTCTTCCAAACACTTCATCATTCCTTATTTTGTCCGTCCATTTTATCTTCAGTATCCTTCTCCAGTACCAGGTTTCGAAGGCTTCTATTCTTTTCTGGTCAGCTTTTGCAATGGTCCCTGCTTCCGATGCATTGAGTGCCACGCTCCACACGAATGTTTTCGCATATTGTTTCCTGGTTTGTTGTCCTATCCTCTCTGAGCACAGCAGTTGTCTTCTTCCCATGAACGCCTTTTTAGCTTGGGCTATTCTCCGCTTGATGTCCGTTGTACTTCTTCCGCCCCACGTGATGATATTTCCGAGATTGATGAAGGAATACACTGACTCTAATTCTAAGTCATAATATCAGTGAATATCATGTGTAAGCGTCTTTAATATGTATTTTTCTAGTGAATTTCAATGCCGTGAAAACTGATTAAAGTCACGCGATGTAGTTGCGTGAAAAAGTTTAATGGGATGTAATTTATAATGCCCTGTAAATATCTGTACATTTAATTAATTTATAGCTTAGAATTTTACACTGATGGATGAATATGCAAGAAAGTACTAGTGAAAATATTCTAAATTGACACACAACGTGAGCACTCTTTAAACCTTTCGCACCAAATTTTCTAGAGCTATGAAGCTGTGCTGTTCAAATCCGGTCCTCAAAATTGATAAGACACGTCTTCATCCTCGGGGACGCTCTCTAGCTGTGAATATTGAGGGCATTAAGAGGGGCTATATCCAAAGAATATTGACAAATGTCATTAGTGAGTCATATCTGGACGTTTCACGTCGTAAAAAATCCGGAAAATAAACTTTCAGTAGCCTTCACTACTTGGTGTTGGCTGTTATGATGCTCTCCAATTATTCTGATGACGGGAGTGAGCTTAACCTACTTATGCGCCCATCTTAGAACAGGAGTACAGATTGAGGCAAAAGAGGATGAGTGTATCGCAGTATTCTGACCCTCCTTATTTGACTAATTCATTAATTTAACTTAATTAATTAGCTTAATTAACTTATCTGACTTATTCATTTAATGAACGTAGAAATATGTCCAGTTAGAAAAGTGGCAGATGGAACTAAACATAAAAAAGTGCGTAGCAGTCAGCTTTTGGAAAAAGAAAAATTGGCCAGTTAGGGCTTACAGAATTAAAAATACAGAAATTATTCACGCCGAGTCTGTTAAGTACTTAGGAGTCACAATTAGTCACGACCTATCTTGGGGAAAACATATTAGGGAAATATGCGGTCAAGCATATAGGAAGCTAGGCTTTATCAAGAGAGTACTCGGAAAATGTGCTGAGAAAGTGAAAGAACGTTGTTATTTTTCAATCGTTAGGCCTCATCTGGAATATGCTGTTAGTGTATGGGATCCATACGAAACGGGGTTGATATCAGAGTTAGATCGCGTCCAGCGAAGAGGAGCTAGGTTTGTGAAACGATGCTACGATAAGTTGGCTAGTGTGTCTGGACTGTTAGAAGAATTAGGATGGGAATCGCTATCACAGCGTAGATTAAATTATAGGCTTAACCTCCTAAATAAATTTCAGGAAAATCATTTTACTGACGACGTAAAAAACGTACTATTAACCCCTTCGTACTACGGCAGATTAGATCGCGCCAATAAAATTAGAGAGCTAGATTGTAGAACCGATAGGTATAAAATGTCATTTTTTCCGCGTACCATTCGGGACCATAACAGCTGTGATCGTCGTCATGAATAGTTCGAGTATTGACAATAGGCAGGCAGTTAATCTTTCTCATTATATTCTCCTCTTTCTTATTTATGCATGATGTAAATAATGATGTTCTTATTTATGCATGATATTTTGAATCTGTAGTAGTAGTCTTTGTATCCCTTGCATGTTAGAACGATTGGAGATAGAATGTTTCTTGGGTATTAGATTTGTAATTGGCGCTTTGCATGTGTGGTACGCGGGTTTTTAATGTAATGTCGGTGTTCTACCATATCATTCATGCATGCCTGGTGCGAAAGCACCCCCTGCCACACACCCTTTGGGTGGCTTGCAGGGTATGACGTAGATGTAGATGTAGATTAGAAACTACATTACAGTCACTAGTAAGGAAGGTTGTTAATCATTTGCGAATAGATGAGAAACTGACTAGTTGGCAAGATTGCGCGAGGGCAGTGTAAGCAAATCAATGTTTTCATATTAAATTCATCATTCGCAATGAAAAGACGAAATGAGGTATCGACTTAAGTATTTTCCCACCGCCTCAAATTTATAACTGCAAACAATGAAACTTTTCCCGCGGACTACAACCTTGACGTGGTGGAAGAGCTTACGCCTTCCAATGACCCCTAGAGCTGGACTGGCGGGAGCAATTAATAATGCTCCCGGTAGGGCTACCCATGCCAGATAGGTCGAAGGGTAGGAGCCAGACGAAAGGTAGTCCCGTGAAAAATACTGATGGGAAGCAGGGGTAGGAGTCCCTCCCAACTAATTACTACCCAGAAAAATCAATGTCACTCAAAGAGAAATGAATCCTGGCATCTACGAGACGCCGCCCAATGGGGCGGGTGTCGGGCCCGGCATCGGGGGAGGCAAAGTCCCCGAGGTCGTTATTTCACGAAATCCTTGCACAACAGAGTCATCAAATGATACAAGGACCATGGAAGTTAAGAAGAAAAAGACAAGGACTAGAGCAAGATAGGACCCTGAAAGTGTGGAATACCGGGAGGAGATTATCTGACGTTCAACAAAACCTATCATAACCGGAAAAATACTTTTAAAAAAATGAAAACAATTGCGACCATTTACATCTCATCTCCTCTGTGTGCACGAGCAGAATTTTGATATTGACAAATATTAGTTTGTTCGAGGCGAAAAATGACAGCCGCTGTAGACGCACCCAAAAAACCTACAACTACCATTACTACGAAAGGATTTTGATATCTTTAAATGAGGGAGCTGGGACAACACCAATCATACATGCGGCGCAGCGTTCAGAACAAATTGGTCGTAAACTGTTTACACGCACATTAAATTGATTACCGGCGTGATTGGGCTCTCGTCTATGACAGAGGAATTTGATATTCTGAACAACGCTTCGGTGTTACTCATGCGTGAGGCTAAAGCCGGACCCACCTGGTTTGACGCTAAGCCGTCTTCCAGCAGCGTTAGTCATTTATTTATCTGACTCCACAGGACAGAAAGAACGCCGTTCATATTCCTGTCAAGGCCGCTCGTAACGGAACTTTCCTAAGTTTGGATGTTCTGCGTTGCATACCGGATAAGCTATAAATGAGTGTAGGAATTCCACATGGATCTCCGGTTCTTCGGCACGAATCCTAATCTTCAGCTCGCTATTGTATAGCATGTAATTGACTCTCTCTTGTCCCAGCCGGACACAACGTAGGTAAATTGGAACGTTAAAAAATAACATAGAATGATGTGAAAACGTCGAAGCGCCCTGTGTCTCATTAAATACATTTTGTGAATAATTACAGCTGATAACAAAGGCGATTTTCTGGTGCATTTCGGAAGGGAATGCGGATTTCAGTCGCACCGCGAGTATTTCTAGCCAGACAAAGTTGTATCGCTAATTTTCCATCAATTAGCCCCAACCTAAGTGTATGAAGACGTTGAGGCGCATTGTATTTCATTTAAGTTATCTCTTGAAAAATCATGACTGAGACGTATTAATCACATTTTTTAGTACAGCATCAACAGAATGAATTGATAACGTTATCCAAGCACAGTTTTGGCAGATTGAATACACTTGTGACTTCGTTTCGACAACTCAAGAAGTTTTTGCGAGAAACCTAGAAACTTGAGGAGATGAAAGTTACATAAAATGAATGAGTAAGGGATGCGCATTTAGGAAAACTTAAACACCTATACAAATCGTAATTTTAGGTAAATATGCGTTCGAAAACTCGGATTGTTTCTCTGAACTTTTAACGTCAGTAAAATTCATGTATTTGCGAACGAGAATTGATATAATTGAAGAAAGAAAATGACTAATCACGGAGATAAATTTGAAGAAAGTTGAAGAGACGTTGACCAACGTACCTGAAATTGAAATAATATTCATTCGTGGACATTCGTCTGAAAAGCGTTCAAGTATTTTGAATGATAAGAGGCGGAGGATTCGCGTCCAGGCGTGTTTAGGGGCCAGTGGAATCGGGCTAACACACTTGATCGCACTGCCCCTGTTGACCCACTTTTATGATCACACATATTGACACTGGGTTCAGCGGACGTCCAAAGCAAAACGATGATAAAAAAGAATAATTTGATGCGGGCCGAAATGTTAATAGAGATCTGCCCCGGCCTTTCTCTCCTTGTCTATTGGCGATGACTTCTTTCTCCGCGCCGTGAAAAATGACAACAGAAAGACAACCCATGCGAGTCATAAGAAATGATCTAGAGATGCATCTGGTTCTTTCCATATGCTGATACTGCCGGAATCACTAATGGTTATCTTCTAAAAGGAGGTTCAATTAAATGACGAAACCCGAAACCAAAAAATTCAGATGTTTACAAACAGAATTCCTTTCTATTGTTACCGTTACTAGGATGAATGTTTAAATCAGTATTTTAGGACCCGCTCATGGAACGAAAATCAAAAATGCCAGATAACTTATACGTGAGTAAAAGAATTGTTTCTTCTATATCTTACATGAGATAATTTTAAAATGTCACCAGTATTCATCGATTTTCACAACGAAAGTTATTCGAGGTGTTTATCAGTAGATTCATGATGCAGTTTATACTATGTGGAAACGTGTTAATGGAGTAATTTAAGTATTTTTTCCACGATTGTGAATGAAAATTATTCTCAATTGGGCATTTCCTACGCAAGAATAATACTGAGCTAGTTTTTTTATTACTTATTGAAAAGGGTAAACATTTAATCGGATCTCATCAAAAGTACAATTGTAAATTATTGTTAACAATGAAGCCAAACGTGCCATGAACATGGAATAATTTTCTATTAAGCCTGAAATAGCTACCCCGATGATGCGGAAGAGCACGACGTACGATGGCATTTATTCTCATGCTATAGGCAGCTCTCAGCTTTAAATCTAGGTCCATCATAAATGAAACTCTACCACATGAACGCTTAATCTGCCATCGCTCCTTGGGGTATTTAATCATATTTAGACGTTTCTAATTAAATGTCTCCCTTCTTGACCGCATACACATGTTCCCTCACAGCTGAATAAACATTTCCCCAATATTCATCTCTAGAATGAAACTCCAAATGTATTCAAGCGAAAGCGACCATTTCGGTGTCAATGGGTTTAACTAGAATACTGGCCTATACAGATCTTTATTTACACAAAGAATTTCTCATTTCTTGTTCTCTTCAGAGGTTGGATCAGCTGAACGTGGGATTTTGTGGTAACGATGAATTGAAATTGACTCAAATACTCATCTTCCGATTTTGTTTTCTTCATGTACTGTAACGGATGGCACTTTTCTTTCATAACCACCGCGTAACCTCATTGGATTTGCTGTTGTTGAATTGGGTTGAACTTAGGTAGAGATGGGAGGTGTTTACGGGGTTTTCCATAGTTATAGCATTAACCTCCTCAGTCCCGAGACATATCCAGCATTGTTTTTGTAAAATTCTTCATACTTACCTTTTGGGTTGTAAGCCATGTTTGCAAAGTTAATATCTCTGTGAATCAAGGTTCTTAATGATGCTGCCACTTATCAGCAAGCGCTGAACTAGTGGCGGAGCAAATATTTTACGTTGCTGAGCGGGAAAAAATTCAAAATTCTGTGTATTGTATACAATACGCCAGGACCGAGGAGGTAAATTTTTTTCCTTTGAATTCAATACTAGGAGTTAGTTGAAGGGAGCAAGCTGGGTTGGGATTGGTTTGTTGTTGGGTTAGGTGGGCTCTCTATTATACAAGCATTCTCTTTCCCTTGAACCAGTTAATTTAAGGGAAATTTACTTTCATTAAACTTCAATCAATAAGAGAATATTTATCAGATATCATATTATCACAACATGGCAATCATGGCAAAATTTCAATTGTCCAGGAATAGACAAATCATTTTAAGTTTTACTTATAATATTTACTGGACCACCGGTTTCATCGAATAGTCGACATCATCAGTTGACGTCGATTTCACTGGCCATTCGACGATATCGGTCGTCCAATAAATAAAATACGAAAAACTTACAATTAATTTTTTTGTTAATTTCTGAACATTATGGAAAAATTGTACAAAGTTTAGGCTGAAACTCTTTAATTTGTTTTTTCTAATTGTATTGTGTAACGGTGACTGAAACGGAAAACTCGACAGGCGGTGGCTATATAAGAATATATCCAGAGGCAGTTTCGGCCCTGGTCGTGGGCGACGTGGGCAAAAGCCACAGGTGGTCGGTCTACGACTTACGAATGAATATGATAACTGAAAGGGGGACATCATGTTTAGAAAGTGGAACATGTTACTAACTGCCAGCAGGCATTTCTATCCAGAATGCCCTTCTTTAGTGGACGGTAAAAAACCTATCCTAACTAACATCAACAAAGATCACAATGTAAATTACCGACTAACGAATTACTTCATTAGCATTCTTTCCACCAACGCTTTGAGCGGAACTATGGGAGTATAATTGCTCTAAAAGTTAAGGTGGAAATTAATCCCACAATCAAGAGTTAGATACAATTAAAATAATCTCCATTAGCTCTTTTCCCTGTAAATATCGAAGGTTGAATATAATAGAGATTAAAAATTGAGTTCCTGGTAGGAAAAGAATCTATATAGATTTAGGCTCGTACTTACGCCCGAGAGTATCCCTTAAATTTACGTGTGGTGTAAGAAAGTACTCACAACACATTTTGCATTATCCTGCATTACTCTTGTTTCTCGTTTATCTAGTTGCATAATGAATTAATTCAATAGTTTCTTTACCGTTAATAGCATACATATTGGGCAGTGTATGTTGGCGAATTACTTAAACGCTATAGTACACGTTGGTGATAAAAACCCCTGCCGAACACCCTTCAGGTGGCTTGTAAGGTAATACGTACACATACTTTTTACTCTGCAAGCCACCGCAAGAGGGTGTGGCAGGGAGTGATTTATCACCAACGTGCACTACACTATACGTATCCTAAAAATGCTACAGAAACTATTGTAGATGTAGATGAGAAAGTATACGTAGATGTAGAAAAGAAATCACAAATCGTGAATAAAATCTTTATTAGGACCGGCCGAATAAAATTTTACCCGAACTTACAAAATATCTCAGATCGGCACTCAGCTCCTACGGCTCAGTGGCCTGCATAATTGTTCTTTTCCCATTCCGTTATCTAACGTTGCTGGGTTTCGCACTTTTCAAATAAAAAGTTCTAATAAGTGCTTCATACCTCCTCTAAATAATTAATGATAACATTTACAACACCACATATTTAAAAAACACACGACCCGAGTTTCAACGCTTAAGGGTAATCTTCAGGTGTTTTTTTTACCGGGTTTATAATGCCTTGTATACAAAACTTTTTGTGGGGAATGAAAAGGGGGGGAGGGTTGAGCGATTAGGGTGGTGTGGATACGGGTTGAATGTCAGGAGAAGTGAGTCAAACCACTACCTAACTCCCTCCCCCCAACAAGTTTTGTATATAAGGCATTGTAAACCCGGTAAAAAAAACACCAGAAGATGACGCTTGAAACCCGGGTGTGTGTTTTTAAAAAATGTTTTTTTGTAAATGTCATCATTAAATCTTTTGAAATATGGAATATCACAAAGTTACAAAGCAACTATGTATCATTTATTTATGCCTCCTACACACAGGAAAACGATGATCCATTCAGACTGCCAAGGGCAGCCATGGACCGCATGCGGAAACTGATGCGGGGCCTCATGACGGATCCGTTTGGCAGCATGGTTGCCGCTGACGACCCATGGAATCTGGGCTGGACGGAAGAGGAACACGGTCCAAGGGCTGGGGGGACCCGCTCCCATACCGACCCACTGTCCGACGAATTTTCACACTTCCCATACGCCTTGCGACGGACTAGTCTATCACATGGAGACGAAGACAACGTCCATTCATATTGCTCGAGCTCCGTGATGTCCATGACAGCCGGCTCTGATGGTCAGCCCGTCGTGTACCAAGAGGCTACATCCACTTTGTCTGCCCCGGGAGGAGTTCGCGAGATGCGCAAAGCGCTTTGCGACAGTAAGAAGGGGATCAAGAAAATTCAGATCGGTCGTCACATCGGGGAGAAGGGCGTCGTGATCGAGAAAGAGCAAAATTTGAACTCCGGCGAAATAGAGGACAGGGAGGACTACGTGAACATAAGTGAAGATGAAGCCGACACGTTTTCAAAGGAATTCGAGCGTCGCACACAAGCTTTGAGACCTAAATCCACCCCGAAATATCAGATACGATCCATTTCAGGAAACTAAATACTTTAACACATTTCCTCCCTTACATTAAAAGGAAATCACAGTGTTATGTAAGGGAAATCCAAATGCCACCATTACAATATATCAAGTTAATACAACAACAGATCAAGTTATTCAACGAAATCTTCGGCATCGTTTTGGCAACGTATATCCTACTCCCTAATATTACAAGGAAATCCAAATTTTATGTCAGAGAAATCCAAATGCCACCATTACAATACATCAAATGAATACAACAATACACCAAGTTATACAACGAACTCTTCGGCATAGTTTTGATAACGGACGTACAAGAAATCAATGTTATACCTATTATAACTTTCTGCATCGCGTACTGACTGCACCGACAGCAGCGCTGAAAAGCCTCTCCTATGACCAAAATATCTGAAGGCCAGTGTATCATAGGCGTGTCTTTGATGATCCGTCGAAGAGCGCAAATTAAACGTGGCATTAATGCTTATCTAATTCGACCAGTACACGCCGCGCCTTATCAGAGAGCAAAAAAGATGGTAAAATCATTTTGTTTCCGCTAAAAGATTAATTCTTCATTTGCAAATTTAAAATGTTTAATTGACAGATGCATCCATCGATAAAAAATATTCCTTCAGCATCACAAAAACTAAACGGCAAGAAATAGCGAGGGAATGTTTTTAGATATAAAATGAGGTTGAAAATGACATTAGTGAAATAACTATCTAAGCCTTAGACTGAAGATTAGTTCCACGAAAGTAGAAAAACTAGTGTTAACAAATATCACTATTAAGTCTTGTAAGGAAGAACAAACAATGAATAAATATTGCTAAATTACTAGATCAAATAAATGCGTAAAATCGTTTGCTTAAAATAAATCAAGTTTTTCAGCCAAATTAGCAATCCCACGATTGGACGCCAAAACTCATGCGATGCAAATTACCTCTTTTCTAGACCAATCAATGAAATAAATATTACGAAAGTTTTATGGTTTCACTAAACCTTCATTCCAATTTCCTGGATGAGTGATAAAAAAGTTCCATGGGTTTTCCTGTCGATGTACCGAGCACCTTGCTCCGTTTACGATATTTGTCATAACAGTCTTGTGTGCATGACTACCTTGAAAACGAAGGCATATAAAGAATCACGAGGTTTTATGACAAATCCTGCCGACTCAATATTTCATCTAAATCAGGCTTAATAGAGTCCATTAGATATGTTTTCACTTTTCCTCTATGTATTTCTTCTTCTACTTGACCCTGAATCTCTGGTTAGACCAAACCTCGAATGCGCCGCGAGCTTTTGGGACCCTGGCCATAAAGATTAAACCAAAAAATTAATAAAATAGAGAGAAAAGCTGCACGCTTCGTTAAAAACTGTTACCAGCGAACAAGCACTCACAACTTTTGAAGGGATTAAGGTGGGAGCCCCTAAAGACTCGGAGGCTAAACGCTAGGCTTAGCTTGCTCGAGAAATTCAGAACAGGTGTGTTTCAGAGCGACACAAGGAATATTATCATGACGTCATACTAGATCTCTAGGTCCGACAGAAGCGATGAAATAATAGAGATACATTGCCGAACAGATAGCTACAATAACTCGTTCTTTCTGTGCATAATAAGTGACCACAATAACAACTGAGCTACATTAAACACACACCCATAACACACATCAATAATTCACCTCCCAAAACCTTACATTTTTACTCGGCTGGTGTCCCACACGCCATACCACACGCCCATGAGGCGGCTCGCAGGATAGTATGTAGGTCCGAAAAATCAGTTTCTAAAATTGCATTTTTGTGTGGGAAACATATGACCCCAAAAGGGTTGAAGGAATCACGGTTGCTGTGCCCTCATAATGTCGATACGAGTTCTTCACCCGGCTCTCTCCCCCTACTGATAAAAGACCGGCTGAAAAACTTCGGGAAGATTTGCTTCCACAGCGTTTTAAAGCACCAATCTTATCTCCGCCATGGTGACTGTTGCCGCGGCAATTTTCGATACGGATTGTGAGCAGAGGAGATGTCGGATGAAAACAGCTGCGAGAGTGCCTAGTGAGCCTCGCTGGGTGATGAAAGTAGATTCCTTGGTGCATGTTGCGCCGAGAAGCGGCTGTTTCGACCGCTTTGATGACCCATCTTAGTTCGTCACTCTTATTATCACTGAAGGATATCCTGCCGTTCCCACATGCGCTGTTCTTTCTTCATTTCACTCCGCTAACTATTCGCTGGTTTGTTAGCTGGTAGGAAGGGGAGCCTCGGGTAGCTGAAAGGTGGGTAGGTTGGTTGAGCCCGTTTTTTTATGTGTTCTCCCGGTAAAGTTAGGTTGTTTTGAATTCCAGGGAATCTCCTCCCGGTTTTCTACACTTTCAGGGGCCTATCTTCCACTAGTATATCGTTTTTCGCCTCTGCATACGATATACTCTTCTTCATCCTGTCCATGAAACCAATTCTCTTTCATTCCTCTTCCCCGCTTGTCCATCATCCTTCCCTCTATCACATTCTTGAGCAACCCATCGTCCCTTACTACATCCTCCAGCCACCTATTCTGCCGATCCCGAATTTCATTCAGAAGTTTCTTTTCCTCGCCCACCATCTCAAGCACTTCCTCGTTAGTCTTCCTCTCCGTCCACCTCAACTTCTCCATCCTTCTCCACACCCGCATCTCAAATTCCTGTAGCCTATTCTCGTCCTCCTTTCTGAGGGTCCACGTTTCTGCCCCATACAATACTACGCTCGTATCACACGATAATTAATCCATCATAAGATCAGGTATGCTAGATAGTATGTTTGGTGTACTGTATGGAATCTAGTATTGTTTCAACCGTCTGAAAATATTTCACACTGTTATTGAATTTTTACTGGTGGGGAGGCGGTATTTTAATTGATGTCGTAGCACAAGTATACTATAACTGTAAATTGACCAATCTATGGCAATAGGCGGCCTAAACAACTGTCTAAACATTTCCATCAATTGTTGATTTCACGACAATGTTAAGGAGATATACTGGCTGATTTCAAATAGAGAATATCGCTCAGCTACCGTGATTGATCTATGAACCTGAAGGTGGAGGGAAGGAAGAGCAGAGGAAGGCCAAGGAAAACATGGATGGAGTGTGTGAAGAAGGATATGTTGGAGATTGGTGGAAAAGAGAACATGGCTTTGAATAGAGCACGCTGGAGGTTAAAAATCCAAAAAGCTGACCCCAAATAATTGGGATTAAAGCTAAGAAGAAGAAGTAGTAGTACCGCACCAATTATGATATCAAGTAACTCAGCGAGGAAGATACTGGTTCAGCATCTCACGATAATGAGCTGCCTAATTCAAAACTATCACTTTATCGAGCATCCAAGAACCTCATAAGACCTAGGACCCCGGCCTCCGAGTCTCTATGGGCTCCCACTTTAATCCTTCTAAAAGTTGTATTTGAAAGTAAAAGCTGAATTATGGGAAAACACCAGCCTATTTACTGAAATGGGTAGCTGATAGCCTTGATAGAAGTTATTTATATCAGTTTCCTAGCAAATAATAGCCTACTCATTTTAAGGCCACAATTCTATGCTACACTATGTTTTTGCCGGGCGCCGCGCCGTGGCGCCGGGAAACCTTGTGAGATCTTTCAACCAAGCTGGATGGTTCCCAGGTCCGCCCATTTCAACTGAGTTCACTCCAATTCTCCTCATCGAAGGTGAGAAATGTCGACAGATCCATCACCGAGCGAACGAGGAGGAAAAATAAAGCGACGACACCCTCCTTCGCAACCTTGCAGACTAGCAATCTGCCAATTTCCTTCCCGCGGCCCCTAGAGTTTGATGACACAGCTCGTGCGAAAGGGGTACTCATGTAGGAGAAGAAAATGAGAAAAAAGTCGCTTTGCCCATCCTTCGGAACCGGTTCCCGGCTGGAACTGGATCGAGCCGGACGGCCCCGTGGCGTGGCGCCACGATCGCAGAAATGGGCCTCCGATGGCGCCGCAGATCAGACCTGGGGAATTCTTCGTCCGGGGCAGCGGAGAGGTGAGGGTCCCATTAATTCTCTGCGATCGTGACCGGGGAAATGAAGAAAGGGTGACGGGGAAAAGATTCGCCCGATAACAAAGTGATTTGATTCAATCGAAGCCGAGGGGAATAAATTAAAAGGAAAAGAGGAAATGTTCTCTTAAATACAGTTATCTATAGATACTCTAACATCCTCTAACACCAGTAAGGCCGTCGAAGTACAGGCTATGCAATGAAATTTAAATCCAGCCTAGTAAGAATTAATAATTGTGTAACTGATTTCGGGGCAATATAGGGAGTGTTACCAAAGAGTGAAATGAAGCACTTAAGGTAGTTTGAGCGAGATATTTCCCAAGTCATAATGGAGAACACATTCGAAGTATACGCCCTAATTTCAGCAGCTGTAGGAAACATGAATTAAATATTCCAGTACTAATTGTGTAAATAAATACTTTTATAGGACTGAGGTCCTAAATAATTAAATAAAAATATCAACACAAGCCTTAACCTTGACTCATTTTTTTCGTGTGGTACGTTTATAACTCTTTCACAACGGAAGTTTTTTTTTGTGATCCTGGAAAAATTACTGCGGTGAAAATATGATTTATTTTCAGAGATAGTTGAGAAAACATACAAACTATACGCTGCTAATTTTTTGACGAGACCTAGGTATTTGAAATTCCTCATTTTTTTAATGAGGTCTCTCTGGAATTTTCGTCAAAACTCTCAGAAATTAGCCCGGAAAGGGGCATTTTGGTATCATTGGAAAGGTGAGATATTTTTCAATAAAATGAGACCAAATTTATTGATTTCTGGGTGAAATGTTATTTCGCTCACACGACCTTAAATTATTTCCTGTTATCGAATTGAATGAGCAAAGTCTCCTTGCGAAATAGCTCAGGTTTTTACCAATGAACAGTCTATTACAAAAATCACAAAGAAAGATTTGCACTTATAAATATGTACTCGCATTCATATCACGCCATTCCCAGAATTGCAGCCACTCCAATTCGAGGTAGGACTAGTTAAAGAATCTAGTTAATGAAGTTTCCCGAGTATTGGTCAATTTTTTTTATAGTACAAAGCCGATCGCCAGATTTTTGGGTATCTTTAGGGCTTTGAATTAAGCTAAATTAAAATACAACCAGAACAAATTCGATGTGAGCCGAAGAGTTTCAGTTGATGACAGAGAAAAAAATAATTGTAACAAATTGAAAAGATTGTAATTGACCAAAACTCGAGAAATTTTAGTGATACATATTAACTGGTCTAGAAAAGTCCGAATTGATCACTAGTTGTCACTGTTAGACCAATGAAACCGGATATCGTTAAAGAAGCCTCTACATAAGTAGTTCTCAACCTTCCTAATGCCGCGACCCTTAGATACAATTCCTCACGTTGTGGTGACCCACAACCATAAAATCATTTTTGTTGCTACTTCATAAGACCATTGCAAATATGTGTTTTCCGATGGTCTTACGATGGCGACCCCTGTGAAAGGCTCTTTCGACCCCATAAGGGTTGAGAACCGCGGCTCTTCATGATGCCCTATCCTTGCATACCTCATTCGCTGCTGTAACTCTCAATCACTCCTTGCATCAAACACGCTCTCCCATTTTTCTAACTCCCAATATTCATCTTCTGAAATTTCTTCTGCCAAATTTACCGATCATCTTCTCGGTCCATCATTTCCAAATTCCGCTGACACCCTTTACTCTTCCAACATGACTATATTACCCTATTCGCCTGTCATTCATTTTCTCCAGGACAAACCAACATCACATCCCCTTTCTAAATGTCCATTATTGGAACATTCAACCCACATTCTTTCAAGTCGCAGTCAATCTAAACCTTTCCCTCCTCCTTTAACCGCAAACATTCTCTGGTACTCTCAATCCTTTGCATTTAACCTCCATTTATTCTTATCTCGACATACCTAAATTTCGCTACCATACAATGAAGTCATAGGCACATAAATGTTTCCGGTGGTACTTTCGCGGAGAGTAATCATTTAGTTATTATATTCGGCTAATTCAAGGTGCCCTCAGTATTAAAGGATACACAAAAGTTTTCATGAGAATTTCGGAGATCAATATAAATTTAGGGCAGTATTACTTTCCTTTTTGTAAACAATTTCGTTTTTTTTGGGGCACCATCGCTTTGAAATTTGATATCCTGTTTATCAGCGCAGTGAATTGGTATCCATACTTAAAGAATAAAATTTTGTACTTTGCCACAGAACTTTATTTTGTGTGGTACAATGCGTTTCACCACCTTGCGGCATCATCAGTTACGTACGTACGGTGATATCAGGACCTCAGGTACGTACCTGATGATGCCGCAAGTCGGTGAAACGCGTTGTACCACACAAAATACAATTCTGTGGAAAATTACTAAATTGTATTCTTTAAGTATGGATACTATTGACTTCCACGAAGTGAAGCCTGAATCTATAGAGTGTAGCAGTGAATTGGCGTATGTACCCACTATTTCTCGAGTCAAATATAAATGTAGATCATTTGTTAATTCCAAATATTTTTATTCACACCGATAGAGTTTTCTAGGTACACCTCGTACACCGTCAGCGAAATACCAAAAGGTGTGCTAAGCTTTGCTTCAGTTCCGTTGTAAGAATGACAGTTATACACAACCATTCTGAGGACAGTGACAGTTTGGTATGAAGTTTTCCGTGGCGTTTAGCTTTTTGATGGTCATCTCTCGGGTGTTCCTCCACGGACTGGATTGGATATTTCCGGAGGCGACCGACAGCCAAGGTCATCTGCGCCATAGGGGATAGGTAAGGGAGGAAGGGTGGATAGAAACCCAGCGTCGGCATTAGCCTGCTCTTAACGAAAGGCGCTAAGGGGACCACGGTTTAACGTCTCATCCGACCGACGGAATACTGTACTTGAAGTGTCCTCCATTAGACACTCAAGTAGGGATCGGGTTACCTCTGAAATACATCCTCCTCTGCAGGGATTTGAACCCTGGCCGTCTGTATGGCTAGCCAGTACTCTAGCCACCACACCAACCCATTGTTCCTCCACGTTTCGTCTTTTGGCGACACCAGTTTCCCCAGCCATCCTACTGGCGTGTTAGGTAGTTAGATCGAAATATCATTTGACTTGGAAATCAATGAATTTGATTTCATTTTCAAGAATAATATTTTATCATTCCAAACATACCAAAATATACCGTCCTTACCAGAGTAATTTCCGAGATTTAGACGAAAAACACCAGCCCTTTTAAATGGGAAATAGTACATGTGTGGACTCAAGGGAGATCTGATTCAAAAGGGAGTGTTTCTAACGCTTATTTCTCATAAGAAATCAACAGTAAGTAGTTTGTATGTAATAACAACTATTTGTGCGGATTGCGGAGTTGAGTCTAGTACTGGCCAGGAGAGTTTTGGCGCTTATCCCGCTTTTTAGGCTGTTGACAACGTTGAGAAGAGGCGATAGCAAGAATATCGGACGAGAGGATGACGTGAAGCTGTATATTATGAGACATGCTCCTCCATTGAATTGATAGTTATGTGCAAGATCAGCAATGTCAAAGAAATTGTTTCGGTAAGTTTTTAACCTTGGTGATATATCCAGTAAATATTAATAATCATATGTTCATGAAAAGCACGACACTACTCTAAAAGGTTAAGAAGCGATATGCAAGCGAAGGAAAACTACACAGGGTATGGGAGAGTCTTCGAAAGAAAGTCCATGTGCGAGACACAACTGGTAAAATACGCGCTCCCAATCAGGGTTTCGCAAGCAACTTTCCAGGGCAATTTCATAGATCAAGCGGCAGCTGTAACATACAGCCGACTAATTTCAACGGGAATAATTCAAAGCACGCATTCCATATCCCGAAGAATGAAAACCAATATCGGAATCCATCGGTTTTACGTAACGCGGCACGGAAAGAGCGTCACCTAAATATCAATCGCTCAGACAATCCTATGATTTCTAGCCGTGTAGAAATATATATATCCCCATCCATCTGCTGAGAGCAGTGAGCTGAAATAATGAACTAGAAACATAATAAGCAGTCCCCCCCGGATGGGAGTAAACAAAAAAGTTAAGTTCATTTCAAAAGCGTTCAATTACGATAGTGGAGCGAAGTGGATCATTCCGTTATTGGGCCATCAATAGGGATCAAGGAGTTTCTTTCTCTGTGTGTTTGTGTGTGGGTGTGTGTGTTGTATGGTGTGCGTGCGTGCACGTGCGTATATACATTAGATGTTTGCCAATAGATGGGGTAGAGGGGGCCGCGCTAATGTCGAGCGGTCATGTCTCCCCAATGTCGGGTGAAGTCTTGCGGCCGGTCACTCGTATTCCTATACCGGTCGCAGCGGTCGGAGCGACGGAGGAGCGAGAGGAGGCGAATTTAGCAACGGCAGCGGAGGAAAAAGAGAAGACCCACGCCAATTACACCAATGCCCGCGCACAAAGAGATGGTAGTAAACAGAGAGACAATACGGACGGTGAGCGGATACGTTCAGGGCCTCCGACGTCATATCGGCCTCCGCGGCGATGAGGTAACGTAACGTTAGGGGCCGTTCAAGTATTACGTAAGACGATTAATGCCATTTCTGACCTACCCTCCTCCCCCCATGTAAGACAATGTAAGATTTTCCCACTCACTCTTATGTAAGACGTCAGATATATGGATCTACTCTTCGTTAAATGCTCGCTTTCTGCTTTTTCATCCTTCCATAGAAGCCATCGTACAGTTTTGAGCACTTGATATTGCATAATTATGCCGTGTTGGAGCACCACATTCATTAACATTGTGAGCGAAACAGCACCATAGCTGATGAAGTAGTGAAAAATCACGGAATATTTGGGAAAAAACACAGGAGATTTGGAAACGATACAATGTTTCGAGACGGACAAAAATCTTACGTAAATTGGTTCCAGACCCTCTTCCCCCCCCTCTTCATAAGACAAAGTAAGATGATCCCAATCGTCCCACCCCCAAAAACGCCGGGGGGATCGGGTTAGTGTAGTAGCTAGAGTACTGGCTAACCACACGGGCGACCAGGGTTCAAATCCCTGCAGAGGCAGATGTTTTTCAGAGGAAACCCGGTCCCTACTTGAGTGTCTTGTGGAGGGCACTTCAAGTACAGTACTCCGTCTGTCGGATGGATGTTAAGCCGTGGCCCCATTGGCGCCTTTAGTTAAGGGCAGGCTAATGCCGACGCCGGGTGTTTATCCACCCTTCCTCCCTTACCTATCCCCTATGGCGCAAATAACCTTATCTGTCGGTCGCCTCACCAAAATCCAATCCCAATCTAAAAACTTCTTACGTAATGCTTGAATGGCCCCTTATGCACGAGGCCTTGAGATCGATTCCCGCCTTGATTGAGCCATGGTATAATGGCCCCCGGATGAGAAATTAAAAGAGATATGTTAATTCGCTCTGTTTGGACCACACAATAAAAGATCATCTATTTCCAAAGTTCGAAGTTTCTATTTTTGTAGCCTTAGCCTATTAGGCTATATTTTCCGTTAAAATAGATTGTTTTCTGGACCATTCTCAAGATGTTTGCGTTTAAGGTCTCGTTGATTTCAGAGCGTTTGGTTCATATCATCAGAATTAATTTGATTGTGGACAAGTTTTTTTTCCTAAGAATGTAATACTTATCAAATAAAACAGACCATAGATTTTAATCATCTTCACTTTAGTAAGATTTGACCATTGAGAACATTTTTCATGCTCGCAAATGGGAGTTCCATTTAATAGACTCGATTGATTGTCCATATTGAGTGTATCAAATGATTTGAAGCTGTCAAAAGTAAGCCTCAGCATCAACTTCTGAACAAAATCTTAATTAAGAATAAAAATCCGTGACTTAATACTTAAACAAAATTTAGCATCTAACTTGGAGGCCATAAATTAGGTACTGAGTACCTTACATGCCATCTTAAGTTGTGGTGGACGGAGGGGAATTCTCACCTCATATAAAAACTAGGGGTGAAATGAAGATATTGGGAGCTCTATTGTATTATAGTTGTAATAAAAGAATTAGCGAAAATACACATGAGCTACAACATTTTAAATAAGCAAATTTATCTAGTTCAAGGAATTTGATGTTGTGTTCATTAAATTAAACGTACTCGAGCCTAACTTGGTCATTGAATGAATTTGAGGGCTCATAAATATTTTGTAATTGGACAGCATATTTCTAATAAGAGCCACATGTAACATTAGTTTCCCAACATGGACTAGCAGCGGTGCGCGTAGATTGGGAGACACTGGAAGATTTGATATGGTTCCCATAGCCGTCTACTGCAATCACGTTCAGTGAGGATAATTCCTCACACATTTCGGACAGACAGGTTTACAGGTTATTTCTCATATTTAACATCCCTTCTCTGCGTCATAAGGGAGATGAGTGAAAACGCTGGGGAGATAAGCTTTTAGCCGTTCTCAATTTTAATTCGCAAAATTGCGATGCCGCCAAGCACTCACAGAATACAAGGACCTCCTCATTGCAATAACCCAACCATTGACTACTGCCCGATAACATATGAACAGAAAAAGTGGAGTAATAAAGACATATATAACGGCCACGCCTCGTTAAAACGTAAAATTTGAAAGGCATGCCAACGACTGCACCTCAAACTAAGTGATGAGAGGGAAATGAGGGTGAAATTAGCTTCCCATTAAATCTTGAGTGTCTGCTGATTGTGAATGAGATCGGTGACTGAAGATTCCGAACAGCTATAAAAAATTTAGGGCCAAAAAATAGTCCAGTTTATGGTGACAATTTTCTCTGCCAGGCGTCCTGTCTCGCTGGGGAAACCTACCGCTGTTAACCGAACGAAAGCCCCTCGCGAAAAATTTTATTTGCCTGCAGGGGAACGCCAATCCAAACGTAACGAGCGATTCGCCATCCTGTTTAAAAGGCAAAAGTCTCCAGAGTTATCACGTGTTATTTCGCAGGCATCATTCCCAAATGTCTTTTTGAATTGGACATGCGTGACGCGGGAAGGTGCGACGACATTATGCGATGCTACATGGCTACGAAGTGACTTCGTGACGCCGTGTTTCCCCGGAGAATCTCCGCTATCTCGGCTCTCTCCCTCGAGACGGAGTGATAAACAGGAGTTCTCCTGATTGAGGTCGGAGTCGTAATGAAGACGATGCGGCGAACCTTTTGATCTCCTCGCCCGTAGTTTCCGGCATGAAATTAGCATTCTTTCACGCTACAGAACTTGAGTAATCTTATATATTTTGCACGCTCCATGACGCTCTGGTCTAAAATAATGATTCTCTTGTGATGAAAACTGGAGGAACACTTCAAAAGTAACGATATGGGCTACTACGATGAAAAGATTCCACTAGTACTCCAACTCATATTCGTCGAGTAGATTCCAACTCATATTCGTCCCAATTCTCCGCATACTTGTAAATTTTAATTACTTAGGATTAAAGCCGAGTATTCCCGTATTACGTTGCTACCCTAATGGCCGGTTGCGAACAGTTAGTTATGTAATAGTTTTGAGAGCCAAGAAGTTATAGATCTCATTTAAATATTCGGGTTGCAGGAACACGTCCACTAGTTTCATAACATATTTAACAATAGTTAATAGCTACGAATATTTGATTCATTCATTTAACGCCGGATAAAATTTTTGAAAGTTTTGCCTATGAATAATTGCTAATGCACATAATAATTAGTCAGCAAGAGTAAAGAAGCTGGCCATTTGTCTCAAAACAACTCTTTTATCTAGTAATTTAATCTCCAAGCGGTTCATTACGCATTCACCATCTTGGCTACTTATGGAACTCATAAATCCATGCCATAAGTTATGAAACCAATAAATTTATCGAATGTTTCTACTACACTTATTGAATGGTTTCCATGGCTTATGGGTCCCATAGCTTTACAAAATACACATGTGCCGTTCCTGCAACTGGCCATAAGTCATAAATCAATAAAAAAGAAGAGTTTTTTTTTAGAATTCCCATCTCCAAACCCACGTTTTAAGATATATTTCAGCCCAAAAAGTGCCGTGGTGCAGAGCTGGAAATCTTATTGTATACATTTAGCCTTTTGCGTCGACAAATTTTCGTCTAAAAAGTGAAGAAGAACACAACACTTTTCCTGACGATCCCTAAAAAACATAAAAAAACTTAACCTCGTTATCAGGAGGTCGAAGCGGTCTGAACTGCAAGCATTGGAATAGAATTATAACCTTCTCATCCTTATTTTATTATTTGTTGATGCTATATATATATATATATATATATATATATATATATATATATATATATATATATATATATATATATACGTACTAATATACATAGTCATTTTAAAGTCAAAATATTGATTGTTGCCATAATATTGATTGTTTTGTTAAATTGATAATTCATTTTCTATTTTTCTGCTTGTTTTCTAATGCATATTTGTTTGTTTTATTACGCATATATATAGTCATAAGTCATTGTAATTTTGTGAGTTCTTTAACTCTAGCTTATGTATTTTGTTCTAACGGTGCAGTTTGCTTCAGAACAATAAAGTTTGTTCGATTCTATTAAAATTCAATCGCTATAACCCAAATTCCTTGAAATACAATCGGCTATAAATTTCGTCCATAGATTCGGTGTATACATACATTTAATATGCTTGTTATTTTTTCCCGTTATGAACATTTTTAATAGAAGACACAGCCACAGCCAACTTAATACAAAGGATATTTTGTGGTGACGGCAAATATATTTCCCATAATTTCCTTCTTAGATGAATCTTTTGCCGACTAATTGTTAACCTTCTTTTTTCATATTTAAAGGAGAAGCCATAAGTTGTACGGCGAAAGAATGATAACCTCATTCCTTCAACCTCATTTCGGCGGCGAAAATGCCAATATTTCAAGTCCCGTGTCTTTTAAATAGGCTCCAGTGAAAATTTTGTTGTCATTTCCTTCAAATTGAATTAGAGGAAAAACTTGATCAAAACAAAATCATACCATTCCAAAATGTTTCTTTCGCAAATTGAACTTGAAAATCCATGGAGCTGAATGGGCGAAAAATAGGAGAATTAATAATTGCCTCTATAATACAAAAACCATTTCCACAAACACATAAACGATATTTCAAAATGTTAGACTTCTGAAAAAACTCGGTATGTATTACGACGACAGAAGAATAATCTACCAACTATGCCACAGGAAGCATGTCGTGCAGTGCGACTGCAACGGAAGCTAAAATTATAGTATTAACAAAAGAATAAGACAAGGATGCAACCTCACATCAGCAGTGTGTACTTGGACGAGGCCATAAGAGAAGTACAAGAAATCGAACAGAGCGGAATAAAGGTAAACGGAGAAGAAATAAATACTCTTCGCTTCGCCGATGATATTGTAGTCATAGCTGGAAATCGTGATGATCTTCCAAGGCCATTAAACGCAATGGACCAAGTTCCCCAAGAATACAACATGAAAATAAATAAGACGAAACAAAAATCCCAGTACGCGGAAGAGAGGAGCTGAATGCAGAAGTCACCCTGAGAGGAGAGAAATCAGAGGAAGTGGATTCATTCACCTATCTCGGATGCACCATCACGTGGGACGGAAGAAGTACAACGGACATCAAGCGGAGAACAGCCCAAGCTAAGGAGGCGTTCATGGAGAAAAGACAACTGCTGTGCTCAAAGAAGATAGGACTACAAACAAGGAAACAGAATGTGAAAACATTCTTGTGGAGCGTAGCACTCTATGAATCGGAAGCATAGACCATTGGAAAAGCTGACTACAAAAGACTAAAAGCCTTCGAAACCTGGTGCTGAAGGAGGATGCTGAAGATAAAATGGACGGAAAAAATCAGATATGGTGAAGTGTACAGAAGAGTAGAAGAGGAGAGGACCATATAGAACACCATGCAGAAAATAATATCAAGATGGATTAAATACACCCTGAGACACAATGGGTTTGTGAAGAATAAGACTGAAGACAAAATAGAGGGAAAGGACCCAGGAATAAGTTCATGGACCAAATAATAAGGAAAGTATATACATAGGGAGAGATGCCAGGAGGTAAGGGAACTAGCATTAGGCAGGGAAGGGTGGAGGACTGCAATCAACCAATCTTAGGATTGAAAGACCAATGATGATGATGATGATTGTCGATAAGAAATTTACTTATTTTACTTAATTGAAACCCAGGCAACTGTCCAACTCACTTTTCTAGCTATTAGCGAATTTCGGCAAGAGGTAGAAGACAAAATACGTCAGCTCAACTGGAAACGGCGCTTTAGACTTTGGAATTTAGACCTTTGTTCGAGTCACACAGTCGCGGTCGTACTTTCGTGATGAGCCAGGCCATTTTACCGTTTGATTCCAGGAGCCGAAATGACAATGGAGGCGTCAGGATGTCGCGTAGGCATCGAGCTCATTCATCGGAAGAATCCCTGCCGAAAAGGAATGAGAGAATGTGGAGAGGGGCTAAAGGCACCCCAACTCTCCTGCCAAAGTGGCAAACGCATGCAAATGAACCGCCGCCACGTCGTGCGCGACGCTAACTTCTAATGTTCCGTTGCCGCCTCCAAAATCTGCCACTCATCATTCCACACATCGGACTCTTCCGAGTCGCGAGATAAAGAAGTGCCGCAGGGAATGCGTGAGTCATGACAAATGCCGAATTTGGCCCACTGATTTGCACTCTTTAAGGAAGCTCTGGCTTGACAATGCGAGTCAAGACAAATACCAAGTTACTCATTTTTATATTTTCGATTTGAAAAACCCTGCTCCCGCTGATGAAATACTGTCAATAAGAATTTCACTTATTTCCCTTAACACAACCCAGGCAACTTCCCAACACATTTTTCTAGCTATTAGCAAATTACGGCAAGAGGTAATATGTAGTCAAAATAAGTCAGTTTATTTAGCTATAACTTCTGACGTACTGCCTATGGAAGAGAAGTATCATAGAAAATTCGTCTATTGAAAACCAAATTTTAGGTACAAAATATGCAGATTATTCCGCGAGTATGTTTTTGATCACCACCTTAGTCCAGTCTCAGGAGCCAACTGCAGCGCCATTTTCATGTAAAACTGCGATAACGGCTGCAATAAAATCTAAAAGAAAGATCTACAGATAATGGCAGACTAAGGGCCATGGGAACGGATTACAGGTAGAGCAGGGACGCATTTTTCCTGGTACATGTCAATTGGTGGAAGAATGAACCGTGTTGTAGAAGCCCAATGAATGCCGACTCACTAAAAAACGATGACGGATGAAGTTTAGAAAAAATATTTAAAAAAATTGCATTCAATGCAATTTAAAAAAATATATTTCCTTTTTTTCCAGTGTGGTACAGAGAAAATACGCGAGTGTAACAAAATCTGCCACGAGTAAATTAAAAAAGAAATGTGGACCTGGAAAACAGTTCTTACTGTCCTCGAATACTCTCTAGGCTAGTTGTGGATAATTCTGTTGATAGGATTGAAATGTTTACTTCCCCTGGCACTTTTGATTCAACAATCGCATCATTTACTTTCTGCTGACAGTGCATGATACCGATAATACTCTTTGCTTCCTCCTGTGGTCCAACCTACTATTTTTACTTTTTCCCTCTTTCAAAATCTTTCATAAACTTCTTCTTTTTGCCTCTCTCCTACATTAAACTCAGCTAAATTATCAAGATCTTCTC
Source organism: Ceriagrion tenellum (assembly GCA_963169105.1). Classification (NCBI taxonomy): domain Eukaryota; kingdom Metazoa; phylum Arthropoda; class Insecta; order Odonata; family Coenagrionidae; genus Ceriagrion; species Ceriagrion tenellum. The sequence goes on along the minus strand of OY720641.1, from coordinate 83,963,967 downwards.
TCGTTGCAAATTTAAGGCAATTAATTTTTACTGCATCATTTATTCATTCTCTAAGCAAAATTTCTCGCCATGCTCCTACCTCCAGAACTTTCATTGCTGGATCGACTTCTACTAAAGCTCAAAAGTTTAAAACTCTACAGACTAGCTCTTCCTTCATTCTGGAAAATATCTCTTAAAGACTCACATATTCTACAATATTAGGCAAATGCACAACCAATAGGTTATAGATAACATTCAAAGAGGTCCTTAATCGCAGGAAGACTGTGAATATAATCAGCGAGAAGGTGACAGCATAGGAAACCTCAGGCGTGGCATGAAAACATTGGGATCACACGCCCAAGGACCGCGTTTCGCTTCCGGTTGGAGATAAAAATTATTTTCCGGCCTCAAAAAGCGCTCGTAGGGAACTCATCCTTTCTGCCGCCTTTGCTGGCGAATGGGTCCTCATTAGCATTCTCTGAGAATATAATCTCATACTATTTAACGAGCTATTCCTGTATACATGTTTGTATTTTTTTTCTTAAAAGCGGCTCTGACAATTATGATGAAATTTTCAGATGCATAAATTTCAGACGACAAAATAAGATTGAGAAAGGTCTAGTACTAGGGGGGGATTCATTGTACATTTAAATATTTCTTCAAAAAATAAATTTTTTTAACATCAACCCCACGGGTAACCAAGGCAGCGCAAAGCATCAAATTGTAAAAAAAAAACAAAAAGCAGAAAGAGGGCTACTAGCTAATTTTAGCAGATGTAACATATTATTTGAACAATACTAGCTATTGATTACAGATTTGAAAGTTACACAGTAATTTCTTTTTTGAAAGTTATCACACGGCTGTTAATAACCTTTCCTCCACGTCCTCCAAAAAAGGAAACAAATATTATGCTCCAAATTTCAGATCGATTACATGAAAACTTTTGAGGTTATGAAGGAAATTACTTTCACTTCCAAAAAGACACTTCGTATGGGAAGTGGGCGTCGTTTTGGTCCGATCCAACCCATTTGAGAACTGCCCAGTGTGTGGACTACTAGGGGCGTATGCCCCAGATCTCAGCTCGACATCTCCATTTTTACGGCAGTTATTCTCCGAAGAGACCGACATAGCTAGATAGACTCGTAAGGTGATTCTGATCATTTCTATATATACTTTTCCATACCTGCCACGCCTCCTTCAATGCGTAACATTTCTATCGTGACCAATATCAATATACCCTACCCACGTAGTGGTGTAGGGTATAAAAATCGGAACCGGTAGTTTAATCCTTTTTTAGGGACGGAAAAAGAAACTGTAGACGTGTAACAGTAAATGGTATATCATCGGAGAGTTATCATACTAAGACCAAAAGATAGAAAACTGATTTTCATATTGGAAATGAAAGCAAAATCGTTAGGATCGTTCTGAAAACCTAGTATATCCCTCACACTTACGCGCCTTTAAAACAAGGAAAGACATTCATCGGCCTTGCCGAAGCTTAAATACCCTACACCACTTTCAATTTTGTTAAAAAAAAAGGCGTGGTTTTGGTCCGATCCAACCCATTTGAGAACTGTGCCGTCTGTGGACTACTAGAGGCATATGACCCAAATTTCAGCTCGATATCTCAATTTTTACGACAGTTATCGAGCGAAGAGACAGACAGACGGACATAGCTAGATGAACTCGCAAGGTGATGCTAACCATTTACTTTTCCATACCTGCCACGCCTCCTTCAATGTCTTACATTTTTGCCTTGTCAAATCAATATACCCTGACCACGTAGTGGTGTACGGCATTTTGATTTTGTCACAGCAGAAATGTATAAAAAGCCTGGCCAGGCGTTTTTACTGATTAGTTAAAATAACTCTTAAACTCCAATGGTCAGTTCACAGTTCAATAATTTATTGCACAATCCGGATTTCGATACCTGGCATCAGCTTCAGGTACTCACGTCATCACGTATTGTCAGGTCATTGAGCACCTGAAGATGTTGCCAAGCATCGAAATCCGGCTATATATAAAGCCTGGCCGCACGAACGCGTACCGGCGTCATGGCTACTTGTTTGTGCTCCCTCACAACAATAACACCCACCTCCCACACGGCCCGAGGGACAGACAGACTTGGAGGTGGAATATGGGTGACGCAGTCCCCTCCCAGCTCTCCTATCCATTTCCTCTCTCAACGCTCCAGCGACCCTCGCTCGTTGCCTCCGGTTACGCGATCATCCTCGCCACCCCACGCCTCTCGACAGTCATTCGTTTTTCCTCTCTCTCTCCTCTTCTATTTGCATCCTCTTCCCCCCCCCCCTCCGCAAATAGGCTGAATATTTCAAAATTCCACAAAAGCGTTTAATTCAATATCACCATGAGGTGGTCGGAATGATTTTCGTTTATGTAGAGAATTGCGCGAAACTTTAAATACATACACTTATTAGTAATACTTACAGATAAAATTAAAAAAAAATAAAAGAAATTAAATAAAACTCGGTTCAACTTCGTGGAGTTTCATGTTGATTAGTAAAAATTACTTTTACACTCCACTGGTCAGTTCACAGTTCAATAATATATTGCACAACACGGATTTCGATGCCTGGCAACATCTTCAGGTGCTCACTGACCTGACAATAGGAAAAGACGTGAGCACCTGAAGCAGATGCCAGGTATCGAAATCCGGATTGTGCAATAAATTATTGAACTGTGAACTGACCAGTGGAGTTTTTAGAGTTATTTTCACTAATCAGTGAAAAAAACTGCATGTAGCCAATTTGGTTTCTAGGCAGTTCAATGCTCTTTCAACTCGTAGCCTTATGGCTCTTTACATACATAGCGTCTCCTAAATTTGAGCGTTCGATATGTTTCTAATCTTCACAAAGATGAGCACCTCACCACAAATATAAAAAACTTGGTTGGTTGAATACCAGCTCACGTCGTAAATACCTACTTGGAACATTTCTTTTTTCTATCTTTGCCAGCAACGAACCTTACTACCTAATTGATATGTTTCCTAAAACAACTACCAATCATGCAATGGTTACTAGAACAGAACCTAGTAACCTTCGACTTCCGACCTGCCGAACCACTATCTTTCACAAGTCGTTTGTCGTGGCCGCCTAACAACAAACTAGTAGGAATTCTATTCCAATTGATTTGAGGAAATCTCGTTCGTTGGCAATTTTTCAATCTAAATTGTATGAAATGTTATTCAACGAATGTTTTCCAGAATAGTTTAGTCTGTTCAGTATTTAATTCGCATTGCCAATTTTTTTTTCTAGACAAAAATTGTTTTTTTTCTCATGGTATGTTTATGATTATCTTGTAACATATATCTATAGGTATCTTGTATTTATACCTATCTCAGAGTTCAGCTGTATAGCATGTACAGTTATTGTTTTTCAAAGAGAGTAGTGTTTTTTTTTCTTTTTCTTTACACATTGTATGTTATTTAGCACCATTCATTATCTGATTTTAACAAAATCATTTGTTAGTTACCTCGCTGTTACTTCATTTTATTGCATTGTTGCTCTAAGGGATCTGTCCCAGAATATAATAAATGTTTATTCTATTCTATTCTATATTTCGTAATCATTCAATGACATTTGCAAAGATTTTTACCCAAACGCGAATACATACTATTCATATGATCGCAATTCCTAATAAATATCAAGGTATCATACCGAATTGAAAACACGTATTTGCTTATGATTTTCGCATAAATTTCACCATAAACATAAGTAAAAACGGAGCTTTATTTAAGACGAAAATTTGAAAATTTAATCCTTGCATCATTGATATTACCAATACTACGGTTGTTTCGGGCGTACAAATAGATGTTTATGCTGAAGTGGAGTGTGTTCCTAGACTCATTTTTGAGTTACATGAAAAGTTATTAAAATAAACACTCAATGACTCATGATTCGCGCTCCAACCGCCTTAAGCTGAAATCTTGTTTCCTCATAGATAGAAGACAATGGACCTCAATGGAATAGAAACACTGAAGCTTTCCTAAAGATGTTCTGGCTCATCTTTGAGGTGAAGAAAGGCTTCTTGGGATTCCATCATCAGATGAGTCATCTCATCATCCTGAGGACGGCTGCAGTGTAAGCTGCCGAAACGTTGGCCATGGACCTTTTAACCCGGATGGAATCCCGAGAAGCCTTTCTTCATTTTATTTACAGGGAAAACCTGAAATCCTTTATTATCTTTGAGGTAATTATTGGGACAAGCTAACAAGTAGTCCACCATCTCCAGCATGAGTTTACAGAATGTATAAATTCTGAATGTTATGTTCACTCGCAAAATTAATGGCTAAAATCCAAATTATACCTCCAGGGCCTCGGTCAGGCAGGGTGAGTAAAACCCGAAGTCTATACATCAGCAGACAGTTCCCGAAGCAACTCAGGTCAACATATGCGATGCCCGTTTCCTGTCACCCCTCCGGACTTACTCTTCTTCAATGCACATTAGGCCTCCACACAGCAGCCATCCTATATTAACGATTTCATCCATAACGACAACATCCATCGCTGATACTCCTCCCAAACAGCTGCAAACTTATAGCCAGGCAAACTAAGCACCTGCCTCGGGGCCCTCACCTCGGAGGTGACCACCATGTGCCAATTTATTCACTTAGAGTACACAAGGGACAGAAAATAATGTAAAATTTCATCTAAGTAGAAACCAATGGATCTTAGTTTTTTTATAATTGAAGACGCAATGTGGTGTTTGTTAAAGTCCTCAAAAGTGGGCCCCGACTCTATAAAATGCTTAGGAACTCTGAGTTTTAAATATTAATTAGCAGTGAGCGCCACATTTCGTACCAGGGCAAAAAGGTGGGAAATAATTATATTTCCGCTGAAACATTAATTTTTTCATTGTAGATACAAAAAGTTGAATAGATAAATGCATCCATTGGCAAAAAATATTTTTTGTCATTCTAAAAATGAAACGCCAAGAAAAACGTGGGAAACTTTTAGGTGTAAAATAAGGTTGCATTTTACATTAGTGAAAAGGAAAGCTTTCAATCGGCTGAGGGACGTCATATTGATCAAAGACCTGAAGATGGCTTGACAGCCGAAACCGGTCGGTAACTTTAAAATAAATTGTGGAAGTCACTAACATTATCTTGATTATTATGACGTCCTTCCAACAAGTGATAACTTCCCTTTTCGATATTACTTTGATAGCTGATTTCACTAATGTAAAATTCAACCTCATTCTATGCCTAAACGTTTCCCAGGTTTTTTTAGGCATTTCATTTTTGCAATGCCATAGAAATATTTTTTACCAATGGATGCACTTGTCCATTCAACTTTATATATCTGCGAAGAAAAAATTAATGTTTAAGGGGAAATAAAATATAGGCCTAAAGATGACTTGACAGCCGAAATCGGTAACTTTTTAATAAATTGTGGAAGTCACAAACTTTATTTCGTTTATTATCTACCAAAGCCTTAAAGTAGACTAAAGTCGAGTTCAAAGGAAGTAGACAAACTACTATTGTCCACCCTTGCCGCAAACATCCATTTTCGAACGGCAAATGCTTCATAAACAAATAATGCGCATGCTCTAACACGTCACAGTTTACCACCACCGTCTTTTTTCAACCAACGCTGTTGCAGCTATGAAATCGGTACGTGTGAGTGACGCATAACGCTGCGGTAAAAACGACGCTAAAACGGATGCATGAAAACGTAGCTTAACCCTTTCAATTATTCGCCGGCAGCGTCGGCGTATCAAACTTCCCCTATGACCTACCTCTATTTCCCTCCTCGTCTCTGTTCTGTCATCATAATCTCTCTCTCGCCGCCCGCAAGCAAACCCTACGGAGGCCTCCCCTCCCCCCCGCCGCCTGCCCCTCCCGCCACACGAGAATCACATCTTCCCTTCCCGCTCTTCCAACCGTCAACAAGCTCTTCGTCCATCGTCATCTGAAATCTTCAATTGAAAATAAATAGAAAAAGAGAGCAGCGGAAAAAATGGCGAGATGAACGCCCGCGAACGCGAGATATGTTTCGTTCAGCGATACGAGACGCGGACATCGGAGACACGAAAGTTGGAGGGAATATTCACCGAGTTCCTCCCATCGAACTTTCGTAAATATTGTTTAGGAAGGGTTGTCTCAATTTGAATTTCCGCTTAGAAAGTGTAATTCGTGATTCTTGTGTTTTTTCTGACTAAGGAAGTAAAATGTTTCTGTTCGAATAGCCACGTGTTCCGGTGTCTTGTCTCCTACTCAGTCAGCTGTATGAAGTCGGTCTGAACATTTGCGACCATTGAAGTTGTTCTGCTATATAAATCAAATAATAAGAATTTGAGTTATCGTCATCGGAATCCGCCTTGTCCTTCGGAATCTTAATCGCGTACAGTGATTGAATCGTCGCAAGGAGCGAAATCATCTTTATTACCGTGATCTCCACAAGGGAAAAACCAAGTTTGGTGTAATTCTAGTACTACCTCCGCGTCTATTTCTCGAGAGACATAAGGCCTTTATAGTCTCCTCTTATAATTAACTCATAAGTAGCAACGAACGATCCATCTTAGGTGGTTAGTCGTCCATCAAGGCGGGACATGATCTCGCGACCTCTGGGACTGAAGGCATATATTATTCCGTCGCCCCGAGTCTGACAATACAGGCGTAGAAGGCAACAGAGATTAACCTTGATTATGAAAATAAATTTTGAAACCATCTTTGACTGAAAGAGAATGTATACGTTAGTTCTTCGTCGGCTGTTTCATTCCATTAATACTCCGGGGAAAATACAATAAAGATCAACAATGTATTTAGGTATGATTTTATACCTTAAATGGATAAGATGGGACTGAATCTACTTAATTTACTCCTCCCTATTTATAATCGTCAATTGTCATCCATTTCAGTCGAGCAAGTATTCACAGAAATGACGTAGTGTGCGAAAATAAAACTTGTTACACATGATGATGGATCCTGTTCATTTCCGAGGATTGTAGCTGGAGTATTATGCATAAATTTTCCTTGGGTTCTCCACCTTGTCCGGTAACCCAGAAGTTCAGTATTAAACATGCCGGTAAAGCACCAGATCTAATAGAAAGCATATTAGTTCAGCAGACTCTTGTAATAATGACCCAGTATGTTAGATTTCGCTGTGCTCAAAGAAGATAAGACAACAAACCAGGAAACGGTATGTGAAAACATTCGTGTGGAGAGTAGCACTCTATGGATCGGAAGCATGAACCATTGGAACAGCTGAACAGAGTAAAGTAGAAGCCTTCGAACTGGTGCTGGAGGAGGATGCTGAAGATAAATTGGACGAAAAAAAATAAGGAATGATGAAGCGTACAGAAAAGTAGAAGAGGAAATTACCGTATAGAACACCATACAGAAAAGAAGAACCATACGGATGAGACACACTTTGAGGCACAGTGGGTTTGTGAAAAACATAATTGAAGGCAAAATAGAGGGAAAAGTCCTCAATGGAAGACCCAGGAATAAGTTCATGGACCAAAAAAGAGGAAAGTACATAAGAAGAGATACCAGGAGGTAAGGGATCTAGCATTAGACAAGGAAGGGTGGACGGTTGCAGTCAACCAATCCTAGGATTGAACGACCAGTGAAGATGATGTTAGATTTCACGCAAGATCGCCACCATACTTTGTTGAGTCCTTAGCTTCGTAATTCGAGGGGCCCTGGTATAGTTTGTACAATCATGTTTCAAAAACCTGACCACTTCGGATGCTAAATATTTTCGAGACTAAGAAATGTTCCGAGATCTAGGAGGTACATCTACATCTACATCTGTAATACCCTGCGAGCCACCACGAGGGTGTGTGGCAGGGGGTGAAGATCACCAAACATGCACTATTGCCATGCAAGTAGGATATATAAGGTAGACATGCTAGAAAATAGGGTCCTAGTTTATTAGTTACTACAGTAGATTATTAGTTATTGCAAGTAATTGCAGTAGTTATTACAATAGCATATTAGTTACTACGGTATAGTACAGGTTAAAATCTACATAATAAGGAAGGGATTATTGGTAGTTATTACATGCATCATGCACTACAGACTATTCTAACTATGTTTCACCTACCTATCCCTTTTGCTACGTTGCCTATTGTTCTCTCTTATGGTACGCGGGAAAAATGACATTTTAAATCTATCGGTACGACAATCTATCTCTCTAATTTTGTTAATATGGTCAAACCTAGCATAATACGCAGGGGTTCTTAATATATATCTAACGTCATCTGTGAACAAATCGGTTTCGAATTTACTTAAAAGGTTTAACCTAAATTTTAACCTGCGTTCTGATAGTAATTCCCATCCTAGTTCTTCTATTAAACTCGTAACACTAATACAATTATCATAACGGCCTTTAACAAACCTAGCGGATCTCCTTTGCACGCGCTCTAATTCTTTTATCATACCTTCCTCGTACGGATCCCATATACTAGCGGCATATTCTAAATGAGGCCTGACAAGTGTAAAATAGCTTCTAAATCCAACGAAGTAAACTTTTTATTATGAACAGTTACTGAAGCAACTTATCCAAGTTCTTGTAAGACCAATTCTACAAATACTATTAGAGCTGCAAGGTATGAGATTGCGAAAATGTTGAAAATTTCCAATTAGATGACGGGAACTTTCGTAAAATAAACTCCAAAACATTTGTTCAAACCTCATGAAACACGATTAATATGATAAGTATTTCACGCTAAATAAGCATGTATACTATTTATAAAATTTCGTAAAAGTCTGGATTATTCATTTTTATGGTATGAATAGCATATATTTAACGCAATAATAATAAATAAATAATGTTTAAGTGACATGTAGCACTAAAAATAAGACCCTCTAGACAATTGCTAACGTAGATGTCAGAACACCCACGTTCCCTAGAATGAAAAGCCTATGCGAAAAAATGTAACATCATTCAACATCACCACGTGTCGCTGTTTTAAGAGTAAACAATGGTTAGCGACTGAGAAATTTCATCATGTCTAAACAGCGTTAAGTTCTATCGATAATTTGTCTCCGATCCAAGAAGCAGGTATATATCTCTTTCATGCGAAGGTTTTACCTACATGAGGATCTTTCACAAACACAGAAACGAGCTTAAATTAACATTTATCAAAACTAAAATACGAACCCTCATTAACCATACCTTAATAAAAATGCATAAAGCATCGCGGTTTCGTGGCACTTGGAAAGTAAGTTGGAAGAACCTGTTGCATTCATCTCAAAAAGCGTGCTGAGGGATTCAAGCCCTTTACTGCTAGGCTATGGAACTGATAATAAAATACTCCCAATAAAATCCGTTTAAGTCACGAGGTTGAATTGACATTGACACATCAATCTTACTGAATACTCCTTGTTAGTAACAATAAACAAAAACACGTCGGAAGCGTTCAATGATAGAGCAGCATTCTGCATCTGATGGGTAAAATGATCTTATAAACATGTTGTTGGCTTGCCTGCGGCCTGTGAGGCTTGTGATCCTCGAAAGGACTAGAAAGGTTTTGAGTATTCATATGATACTATTCGTACGGGACAAAATGTACGATTATCAAGCATGTAATATGGGATCGATTTAACTAAACTAAGTTTGTCGACTTAGAATAGAAAGGAAATATGTCAATGTTCGGTAGTTATCGTATATTGATGAATAAATCGCCCAAATAGTCGCCACTTATCCACGAGGCAAGCGAAACCTCGATGCTCTGTAGTATATTAATAAACCAAAACTATGTTAGCATTATTTTGAATCATAAAATTGTCTTATAAACTCGACATATCGTTTAAAAAAATTTAACCCTTTATATCACCAATCTTCTGTCCCAGCCAAATACACTGATGGAATTACATGTCTGTGAAAATAGCAACCAAATTTACTTGCTATAAAGTCATGATTAGAGATTTAAACACTTCGTATTTTCCACATGAGATTTCTATTTTCGACCCATGTTTCGTCGCTTTGCGACATCACCACCTGCTGATGTCGCACAGCGACGAAACCTGGGAAGAGAAATTAAAAATCTAATGAGGATATTACAATGTTTCAATCCCTAATCATGAAGTTATTCCACAAAAATATCCCTAAAACCATCACTTGCCTTACGTTAAGTTGCGGTTCATTTAATACTCAAGATTTCAAATCCAACATTCATCAAGACTTAGCCAATCAGATTCTTAAATTTTAACCACTGATTAGAAGATAGAATAGCCCCATGCTAAAGGAAATAGCCCTTTCTAGCCATTTGTTATCAATGGAACCTGTGTAAACAAATGACGAGAAAATTTTCGAAACTGATTCTGATAGATGGTATGACGAACTGATTTCATTTGAAATCTAAAGAGTAATTCAAAAATACAATCAGAAACACATTGATTACGAACACGAAGAATTTATTTAGATGATATTTCATTATTTACACTCAAATCTCCAATCCATTCATTGATGTATATGCAACTCTGCGAGTGACTACGCACCACATAATTTGTCAATGTAATGGTTGGAAATTCGTCAACTTTCATCGTTAAATAACGACAATGTTGGGCTTATCCACCGCGACAGTGAGTTTGTAAGCTCGACCTTCGTCTCATGTGCCACATAATGGACTTGAAGCGTGAACTACTACTTCGCATATACCCCCCCTCTAAATTGGCCTTGGAGGAAGATGGCTAGGTGGTATACGTGGCAAACATTAAATTTTTAATTATTTCCCGCCAAGATAAGCATAATTTTAACAGAAATAATAGCAACCTTCGTAGAAAGTCACACAGGTCGGAAAAATATAAGATTGGCTTTAATCGATAAAATTAAAATAGTAAATAAACAGATACCCTCCTCGGAAAATGAAAAATTATGGTTGCTAAACGTCTTTTAACATTATTTTATGTAAAAAAGAGATATAAACTAAAATATGTACAATAAACCCATGCATGTGTCTAAAATACTTTAAACAAGAATGTATTACAAACGTACGTATCATTAGAGCGGGTTTTTTTGCGTAGAACAATGACCATTGTTTAATGTCCTAATGAATGTAATGTAATATGATATTGTAATAAAATTAAAAATTGGAACAACAACATACCTGACCGGCAATTGGGAGATCCGGGCTCAAATCCCGGTCACGTCAAATGATATTTTTCATGGCGAATTTCATCCCATGGTGTATATACAGTCAAATCGAATGCAAAAAAAAGAATGATAGTAAAATCCCTTCCTCTAACCGCTAGATCTTCCGAACTAGTCTCGCGCGGCCAGAATCGGTTCATACCAACCATATCCGTCCCCATGGCCGACGAGGTCCCGAGTTGAGGATGTACAGCGAGCAGTAGTCTAGGAGGTAGGCACGGGCGATTTCTCCATCCCCTTCCCACCCTTACCGTACGCCATTTACTACTATTATTTATATAACTTCTGATATATCGTGGGGAACATACATACAAAACATATGCGGCACAGCATTAAAGAAACTAGGTATTGTTAAGCGCACAATAGGAAGGTCCTCGGATGAAAAAGTCAAAGAGAGATGCTACTTCGCTCTGGTTAGGCCACACCTCGAATACGCTGCGAGCATTTGAGACCCTGCTAATAAATATTTAACCAAAAAATTAATAAAATACCAAGAAAAGCTGCGCGATTCGGAAATAACAACTACAAGCGAACATATGGTGTCTCACAACTTAAAAGGATTGAGGTGGGAGCCCCTAGAGACTCAGAGCCTACACGCTAGGCTTAGGTTGCTTGAGAAATTCAGAACAGATATTTTTCAGAGCAACACAGAGAATATTATCATGACCCCTCACTACATCTCTAGATCTGACAGGAGCATAAACTTTATGGTTGAAGGCGTAACTTTGTGGAATGACACTACAGACATGACGAAAAAGAAAAAGCTGTTAGTATTTTCCACACTCAAAAGTTTTATTCCTGGCCCAGGTTTCGATTGCCTTGCAATCATTTTCAAAGGTTTATTTCAATGGTTTCTTTGAAAATGATTGCAAGGCAATCGAAACCTGGGTCAGGAATAAAAGTTTTGAGTGTGGAAAATACTAAGAGCTTTTTCTTTTTCGTCATGTCTGACAGAAGCGATAAAATAAGGGATACTGCTGAACGCATTGCCGAACTGCCGAACACATAGGTACAAAAACTCGTTCTTTCTGCGTAACATAAGCGACCACAATAATAACTGAGCTCCACAAAATACACTCCCATAATACACGTCACCATTTCACTTCCCAAAAACTTACATCTTTACACGGCTGGTGTCCTAACAACCCCTACCACAAGCCAATGCGGCGGCTCGCAGGGTAGTATGTAGATATAACTTCCCATTCGAGTACCGCGATTTATTCATGCCACTGCACGAGCAGCGCTGATCTACCACCGGGAATCACATATATACAAACTAAAACATCACCTCATCATAAGCAAATGAAAAAGTGGAATCAAGGAAGTTTGAGCGTAGAATTCATTTCACCTAGAAATCAATCAATTTGGTCTCATTTTAAAGACAAATATCTCACCCTACCTACTAATGAGGAATTTCTAACCCCTAAATCTCGTCAAAAATTAACAGTACATAGTTGGTATGTTTTCTCGGCTATTTTTAAAAATGTGTCATATAAACACCTCTGTTGGTTTTTAGAATCCCTATTTTTTCTCAGAAAATACGTTGTGCGTTTTGCAAAAACAAACAAAACAAGTCAATATCCAAAACTTTGGCCAAAGCCAAGCAATAAATCGCTTCAATAAAGGATCAGGTCGATCAGCGAAGACAACGAAAAGATGAGATCAGGAATTCGCAAGATTTATTTATACATTACATTTGTGCACCATATTAAACGATTCATTATATGTTTTTCCATGGGAACATTTATCATCGGTCGTTCAATCCTAAGATTGGTTGACTGCAGCCCTTCACCTTCCCTTATATCTATTGCTAGTTTCCTTACTTCCTGGTTTGTCTTCCTATGTACCTTCCTCTTTATTTGTGCCATGAACTTTTCCCTGGGTCCCTATCCTACACTTGTTCTTCTTGACTGATGTACCCCTCCAAGTAGTCCCCTCCATGGTATCCGATTGGGGGACCATTTTACCTGCGAAATATTTTGCTGGGAAGAATGCGATCATGTCATATATAGAATGCAGGGCTGCATCTTCAAGGGAGACTAATGTGGTGGTTTACCCGTTGCCTTCCACATCGCAGTACCCCAGCCGATTCCGTGAACTTCACTCTCGCCCAAAACTGTGGCTGTTCATACCGTTTCAATCTTCTCCATCTGCGCTATCAATGCCTTTTGCTAAGACTGCAGCCTCTCAGTAGTGGGGTCATATTCGAGTAGCAGGCTAAAGTTGGTTGAACAGCCAGGACATTATTTCCGTCGCATTTCTGTCTCGAACCTGCGATTCTCGGAGCAGGAGTCGAACGCGTTACCACTGGCCCAAATCGCATCCCTAGGGAAATATTACTAAACACGAAAAATGTGATAAAATTCGAATTGCCTCGGCGAATGAGAGCGGACTCAGACTTCCCCATGTCTTCAGAATTCGATTTTGAATGTACCTGAAGAACAGGCAAATATTGTCCTTTAGAGAAACTGGATTACACGATAATTCTCACCGCAGCTTTTATCACCTAGCAATCACCAATAAAGATAAAATCTAAGATTGTAATACTATCATGATGTGAGTAAAAAAGAAAAATAGCACCTGTCTCAGAGAGTCCAGGAGCCTTTACAGTTCGGGATAACGGGACTAAACGTGGGAAATTTTCGCTAGCGAAACCATTGGCACCAACTTATGCCAATATTTATTCTTTATCTGTCAAGCTATTTGAGCTGTGTTTGCAGCCACTTTGAAAAATCAAAGAGAAGACGTGTGCTTATTTACGCAAGGTGTCTTCGCAATGTTTGCGCATCTGCGGGCAGAGTGACTGAATCGTCATATCAAGCGTCAGATCAGAAGCGTGGAAGATAATTAAAACACTCCTCAAGGAAGAAGAATACGCGCAGCACGGCAGGGAAAACAAAATGCAATCGATGGCTGATAAGCCGAAATGCTGAATCGCGGTCAATCGGTTAATCACCTCAGACTGATGGATTGAGGATTTACTTGAAATGACGAAATTCATTATTTAGCATACGAACAAAAATATTTTTAAGGGATTTAACGCTCTTTTAATTTACTTCTTAAATTAGGTATGAGTCAACACACTTCCTTTCACGTAGTTACTGGTAAAAATAAAGGCCCTACCTGGTCACCCCTCATACAATTCATATTCCACGCGATAATTTTACAGATGATGAAATTCTGACTCGTATCTTTGGACGGGTGAGACATTTTTCTTAAAAATGGTACTAAGTTCATTGATTTCTAGGTGAAATAACATTTCGCTCAAATTACCTTAAGGAAGGAAGATTGCGGACATGAACGGAGAAGAAGTCTACTTCGGAGGTATTGTTAACGTTGAAACCTGTCTGAGGTCAGAAATACTGATGATGATCGTAATCTTCCTCCTGAGGACGCCAGTCAGAATAATGGCTCACTATGGTCCAGCAAAATAGCAAAAGCAAGAGATAACCCGGAAGACGGCATGGGCCCAGAGTGGCTGGGGTCCACAAACCCGGCGTCCCACACGACTGACGATAGGCTGAACACGAGCAAAAATACGGACGCGAGGTCGCTTTCCACCCCTCTCCACCTAAACCGTAAATCGCGCACCATCCCTTTGAGCGTGGGAGGTCTTGCAAAACCAGCCAATCCTCTGCTCCTCCCCGTATTTTTTTTTCTTCTTTTAAAATTTCTCTGGCGCGCTAAGCGGCCCACACCTCTTCTCCCCCCCTTTTAACCTCACACCCCCGCCTCTCCAACAACCCTCTTAATCGCCAGCAACACCGCCACCAACCCTCCTCTCCATCATCATCCCTGCGCTGACACTTCCCACTATCCACCAGTCCCCCCCTTGCCTTCCCCATCATTAACCCCCTCTCTCCATTCCCCTCACAACCACCACTTGGACATCCGCAGAAAGCCCCCCCCCCTCTTCCCTCCCATATATATCCATCTCCCCATATGGCCACGGAGCGGCGCTGCGGAGGAGCGGGCTGGCTGCGTGTGTGTGTGTGCTGGAGACTGGCTCCGCAAATCGAGAGAGATGAGGATGTGGAAGCAATCCATCATATCATCGCCTCCACCACCACCGCCTGCTCCCGCTCCCTCCTTTCTGCATCCAACCCTCTCCCGCTCCCCGACATCCACGGCGCGAATCGGAGACCCTCGTCCTGGCGAGCGAAAAAGGGGACCTCCACGCGGCCCCCTTTAAATCCTTCCCCGCCCGACTCCTCCCCTTAATCTCCCCCAACAACAAGTCGTCGCCGACTCCTCTCCCCCGAGCGGTTTATGGGGAAGGGAGTCCGCCTCCGCGGATTCGGCTCAGCGGATAAGGACATTTTATAACGGTGGCCACATGAAAGTGAAATCCACCGAAATATTTCGCACGAGAACGCAACTACTGTGCTCGAAAAAGATCGGACTACTCACAGGGAAACAAGATCTACAAACATTCGTCAGGAGCGGGTAACTTTATGTTTTAGAGACACGAGTTATTGGAAAATCAGATAAGAAGAATTCAGAGCTTTCGAAATCTGGTCCTGGAGGCGGATACTTAAGATCAGGTGGATGGTTAAAATAAGAAATGAAGAAGGACACAGTTGAGTGGAAGATGAAAGGAGCATATGAACAGAGAAAAGAATCACATTGATTTGCCGCACCCTGAGACACAATGGATTTGTGAGGAATTTTGCGGAAGTCAATGTAGAGGGCAAAGCTCCAGGATTAAAATCAACGGATATGTACATAGAATAGCGTGCAAGAATTACTGGAGAGTAAAGGAACTATCATTTCATAAGGAAGGAAGTATGGGTGCAGTCAATTAGGATTGAACGGCAGCCAATCCCTGCTAAAAAATTCTGTATGGTTTCCTTATAATACTTCTACAGAATTTCTTAAAACGTTCTGTAGATATTCCTTGAAGTATTGTAACGCCATTTTACGGAATTCCCTACGACGTTCTGCAGAATACCTTAGGACGTTCTGCGGAATTATTTAGGACGTTCTGTGAAATTCCCTACAACTCTTCATATAGGTCCTTAGAAAAGGAACTGGTTCAACGGAAACCTCACATATTTCCGTAGAGTTGCTGAAGTTTTATAGAACAGCTTGTAAGGAGTTATTTTGCTCTGCAGAAAATAACTCTACAGAACATATGTTCTGTAGAGTCAGGCTCTCATGTTCCGTACAGATCCTTAGAAAAGGAAATAGTTCTGAAGAAAAAGATTCAATTTCTGTACAATTCCATACGTTCTACAGAACAGCTTCTAAGGATTTTTTAGCAGGGATGATTGAATTGATATCACGATTATATAATATGATAACCGAGTCCAACCGCACCAATATAGAGAAAAAACCAGAGTAGTAAGAGTGAAGAGGTTGTTAAGAGGATAAAATCCCATAAAAAAAAATTTAAGGCGACGATCTAGGTCCAGCGGGTCGATTAAGAGGTTGTGGTCCATTTTTTTAACCACGCGCCGCATGATTATTAATTACGAGCCAGTTGAGAGCCGCGACAAACCAGCAAACGAGGAAGCGGCTCAAACAATAAAGAGGGACGACCGAGTGTTTGAGATGGAGGCGATTTTCGTCAATCTCCAATTTGCCGGGAGACGAAAAAAATTAAAGCGATGGGGGGGAGAGAGAGAGAGAGAGAGAGAGTGATGAGGACAGAAAAAATATAAAATGAACAATTTACAGCGAGCGTGATAAGTGTGAACTTTTTTGTTCTCCTCGTCGTTTCGTAACTCTTGTTTTTTTTCGTGCCATTCGCGCCGCGCAAGCCGCAAAAAAAGAGAGGAAGCCGGGAATGAGGCAACGGCGAGAGAGAGAGAGAGAGAGAGGCGATTTTGGCGAACGACCATGGGGAACGAGCATGAAATTTGCTCCTTATATTCCATAAAACTGTCCCACAAACTCGAATATATTATCCGTTAGTCAGATTCGATTAGGATAAAGATAGATCGGTGGTTCGGGTTGGTCCAGTGATAGCGTGTTCGTATCCCGTTCCGAGGGTCGCAGGTTAGAGACCGGCGGAAAAAATTTTCCTAGCTTGCCAACGAACCTTTGCACGCTAACCGAATTCGACCCCACTACTGAGAGACAGAGAGAGCTGCGGTGACAATTATCGTGTAATCCAGTTTCTCTAAAGGACAATATTTGCCTGTTCTTCAGGTACATTCAAAATCGAATTCTGAAGACATGGGGAAGTGGGGAGTCTGAGTCCTCTCTCGTTGGCCGAGGCAATTCGAATTTTATCATATTTTTTGTGTTCAGTAATATTTCCCTAGGGATGCGATTTGGACCAGTGGTAACGTGTTCGACTCCTGCTCCGAGAATCTCAGGTTCGAGACAGAAATGCGACGGAAATAATTTCCTGGCTGTTCAACCAACTTTAGCCCGCTACTCGAATATGACCCCACTACTGAGAGGCTGCAGTCTCAGCAAAAGGCATTGATAGAGAAGAAGGAGAAGATTGAAACGGTATGAACAGCCACATTTTCGGGCGAGAGTGAAGTTCACGGAATCGGCTGGGGTACTGCGATGTGGAAGGCAACGGGGAAACCACCACATTAGTCTCCCTTGAAGATGCAGCGCTGCATTCTATATACGACATGATCACATTCTTCTCAGTAAAATATTCCGGAGGTAAAATAGTCTCCCAATTGGATACCGTGGTGGGGACTACATGGAGGGGCACATCAGTCAGGAAGGACAAGTGCAGGATTAGGGACCACATAAGAATGAGGTGAAATAGTAAAATATACCAGGAGGTAAGGGCATTGATGGCGCAGATCAAAACTGCGATGTGAAAGGCAAAGGGCACCACATTAGTCCTAGAAATACAGCCCTGCGTTCTAAATATCATGAACACTAAACACATGAACACTGTAAACACATAAAACTGTTGTATCCATGCTAAATATATACATATATGACATGATGGCATCCCTCCCAGTAAAATAGTCCCCCAATCAGATATTCGGGTGGTAACTACTGGGAGGGGTACATCAGTCAGGAAGTACAAATTCAGGATAGGAACATGAAACGTGACGAGAAATCGGTTCTCAGGCCACACAATGAGGATGGACAACAGTACATTTACGAAACGAATTTTTAATAATGTTTAACATAGTGCGCATGGCAACGAGTGAGCCTACAGGTTAGAAACATATAAGGCATGGGGATGAAGAAAGATATCACCTAGGATAACACGAAATTTATAAAACTTGATTCCACTAAATTTCAAGAGTTTCGGAAGAGGAAAAAACGAAAGGAAATCACACATGGATGGAAGAGAGGGGGAGAAAAAACTGAAACCATACAGAAGTATTTAAGAACAAGAAAAGAAGTGGAAAATAAGAAAAAACGACAAGTGCGTTGGTCCTTATTTTACCTGGTTCTTTGACTACAAAATTGAGAGAATGAGATGATATAATTGAATAGACGTAAACTCATTCATTCGCAAAACCCATTTTTCCCAAGTTTTTGTGTTAAATAACACATGTTGGTGAGGATGAGACTCCTATTGCACATGCCATTTCCTTTCGATATATATAGCTGTTCTTATCTCGATATATTTGGTTGTTTTCGAGAAAATCAGCGGGTATTAAAATGATTTTTATGAATAAGTCCAGGTAGAGGCGTACCAATTATTACACTCAACATTATATTCAGAAATATAAAACGAAATCTGTTGAGAATACTTCATAGAGTACAATTGCTCTATTTCACATATGCCGGTTGGTTCACCAGTAGTTGGGTATATTTCGCATATTTTCTATTTTTTTCCGACGGCTAAAAGAAGGCCAGAAGTATAAAGATGTTCTGCCTAACCTAATTTTTTGGGTACAAAATTCGTGAATTAAATTTTACATTTTCTCCGCTAAGGGTAACGTTAAGGAATCCGCATAATCTGGCAGTCTCTCATTTTACAGTTCAATGCTTGCATTTTCAGAGCCGAACGACTCTCGGAAAACTATAAAATTCTCCTCGAAATAGTAGTCGGAGAAATGAACTCTCGCTCTGCCTCGTTTTAAAACGTATCGGCGAGCATTCTTTTTTTGTCGTCACCATTGTGTCGTTCTGGTCGATTGCCGTCGCCCCAGCCGCTTTAACGCCACAGATCGCAACAGGTGGTGGGGACCAGGCAGGGCAAGAACACATGGAGAAAAAACGATAAAATTAGCCAGGAGCGTGGAACAGAGAAAAAAGTTTTCTTTGCTTGCTTTTGACTGCCCTCACCAACCTGTTGATGACGAGAGTCACGCACAAATGGAAGGACACGAAATTTTTAAGTTCACTTGCAAAACTTTTTCCAGTCTATCGTTATGAAACATTCAAAGCCTACTGGCGGTAGTTGGCCAGTGAATAGGTAATAAGAATGGAGGGAAACAATAATATACACATAGGAGAGGGACGGTTTATTTTCATTAACCATCATAAAACGGCGAATTTTCTCTTCTTCATCACTCATTGATAAGCGTATTTCGATTAGTCTATCACTACGTTACAGTAAATAATTCATGCGTGCCTACCTCCTTCTCGGCACCTCAATATGATCGTCGTCTGCTGGCACCAAAAACAGCCCCATGATATACTCACTGTATATATTAATACACCTTGTACTAAGCAATGCCTCTCCAGCATTACTCACAGACTTTCTGCAAACGATAAACTAACAAACTATCTGCCAGAGATTTAAATAGAATTCTTGAATTTTTATAATAAATTTACCCGAAATAAACTCGATAATAAAGCCGAACCTATCACATTCATCAACATCAGAGTGCCTTTGCGTCCTACCAGATCTAACTCATTACTCCACATCACACCTCCAAGATTATCACTAATTAAATGTTCGCTCTTTCTGCGTCTCTCCTCCCTAATAAATTCACTTCCTACTGATATCGATCCCTTTTCTTTATCGACAAAAATCTTCTCTAACTTGGCCTCGACACATCTTTCCTTAAATAAATCGCGAACCTAGACAGTAACGGACTTAAACGTCATCACCAGATCGTGTAAGTAAAATTTTTGTGTTGTTTATATGTGTACGTCTTTTGTGCCTGTAACAAATACACTTTAAATTGGCAATTTTGCTGTACGTGGGCTATTTTCTTTACATAAATAATATTTACTTTTTCCTCATACGGTGTAAATTTTTCATTAATTACTCTGTAGCTTTCAATGTATGCACCATTAGTCTCCAGTAATTTCCAGAGTGATGTTGTCATCCGGGTTAGAAGAATCCAATTTGAATTATTCCTTAAGTGTTAATAAGACGCACATCACAGTACAAGCCAAGAAGATCAGATGCTTGATAGTCCTGAGCCCGTGGGTTCATGACAAAACATACTCTAAATGGAAGAAATCTGACTCTTCTTCATTCCATTCTAACTGCTATTGTTTTGTCATCTTTTGAGTACCAGGGATGTTGTAGTTGACCCTTACCTCCTGAATGGATGATAAGAAGGACACCACAGCCAATATCAAATGTTAACTTAGCATTTAGGCTACCTAACATATATTTTTAAAAAGTATACGCGGTAAATTCATCCGAAGACAGTGATTCTTTTCTAAATTAAGATCTGATGCTTTCTCGGCTTACGAAGCTCTCAAAATTTTCTCGGGCTTCCGTCCAGGTGAGTTCATCCATTTTGGACTAACATGGACCGACTCACCCGGACGGAAGCCCGAGAAAATTTTGAGGATTCTTTTCTATGTCACAATACG
Source organism: Ceriagrion tenellum (assembly GCA_963169105.1). NCBI lineage: Eukaryota > Metazoa > Arthropoda > Insecta > Odonata > Coenagrionidae > Ceriagrion > Ceriagrion tenellum. The sequence continues at coordinate 83,943,154 of OY720641.1, read as the reverse complement.
ATGTGGTTCAAACGTGTGTTTCCATAACAAGAAGGAAATTGTGGTTCCCCGCCAATCAGCAATAAACCAAAGCCCAGGATGATAGACGAATCGATAGATTGCTTCAAATCCAAATATGACCCAGGATTTTAGAGCCAATGACCAATTAGAGATGTCTCTTTGAAACTTTCCCCTAAAAATGGTCTACTTAAGCGAAGTTTGTGATTCCCTCTTTTCCGATTACATTGGCATCAATTTTACATACAACATATAATAAATAATAACATCGCCTGATGACCGATTAATTAGCCGCAAATTATCTAAATGATTATTTGCGATGTGTTAGCATCACTCATGCTGCACTTTTGAAATAAAAATCATCCACCCCAAGCCGATTTCAAGGGATAAAAAATGAAAGAACGCCCTCCAAGTTCACATCAATACGTTAAGGCTAAATACGACGGCAGTTAGTGTGAATCTCCCTCGCAAGATGGGACGACGGTCGTAGGCCGTGAGCGCGACCTCCTGAGCATGTATCGGGAAAAACGTCGGAGCGTGGAACTTGAGAGTCCCTCCATTTCCCAATCTTCTCCTTCCACAGCGGAACCCGACACCACCGCAGTTGAGAGCTTCGGTCATGGAGCTGGCTCATATTTCTTCGAGGGCAGAGTATCAAGTTGCAATTTAAGTGTTATCTTACACACCTCACCTTTCAGTCGCTTCCAAAGGAATATTTTCCTTGGAATACTTGGTTGCTTGGAAAGACATCTTGGTTATATCCCCATGTAGCGAACATTATCCATTCTTCCCTTATCGCACGTGCCCTACCGTTTGAGAAGCTGAATAACTTGATTTTTTGGAATAATTAATTCTATCTCGTTGTTCACTACCCGTTTATTTATCTTTTGATTGTTATTCAATGAACAGTAATATCGCTATCGTCTTAGACTTTCCCGTAGAAAATGCAGTCGTCGACATAGAATTCGGCAGAGAGTTCGTTTCCAAGACGAACTTACTGACATTTACCCCATTAGAATGTCTCTTTCCATAATATCATCCTTTTTTAGTTTCCCAATCTTTTATTTTAGTTTATCGTAAGGCATGTTGCTGAAGGTCTTGGGCTAGCATAACCGCATGTACTTCTTGAACCCTATCTAACCAATTGTGTATTTACTGACAGATCCCAAATTGCAGAGTTTCGTAGGATTACCCCTTGAGTAAGGATTTGTTGGGTTTTATACAGCCAATAATTATCGTCCAACGCAAATAATTAGCAATATTTTTTTCCATAAATTTACAGATTACAGATATTTGCTGTTAGATCGCTAGTTCTCAACAAGTGATTTATTCCCATCCTTGAGGACGGGGATATTATGTCCATTCTTAAAATCATATGGAAAGTAATGGATATTTAAGATTAAGCTTAATACGGCTCAGATGCATTGTTAATGGCCTTTAATCCAAATTTAACAACATCACTTGGGATGTCTTCCCGACAAAAGAACTTCGTCAGTGGCACCGGCGATTGTTGTTTTTGTGTTGATATTCTGTTAAGGCGCCAAATTGTTATAGACATTTTGAATTTCTGTGGTAAATAGCATGCACTTTTAAAAACGTCGATATATTGAATGAATTCGATCACAAAACTCGGCCGTGGCTTTTTCTATATCACAATTGTATCGATAGGCTATCAAACAATTCGTCTGTAGGTACTCATTGCTCCATTCGTCAGCGCTTAAGTTTGCCGATAAGTTCCGATGTGCGTCATCTTCAACCCGTGGAAATGGAAACTATTCTAGCAGCACTCTTATTTATAATCTAAATTCACTAGAATATTTCTGCAAAAGTCAATGAAAGAAAAAGCCTTAAATGATCATTTATTATAGTAAGTACATAACCGGCGTAGATATAATGAATTGAACTCAATGTTGCACAAACAGCTACCAGGTGCGCATACCATGGTTAATAAAAACTGTTCGTATCTGAAAAGGCAATGTTATTCAGCTCAAACTAGGGCGCAAATATCTATTCAAAATAGAAATGGCCGCACAGTGGAAAGGAAGGAGGAAGTCAGGAAGTAAAGGAATACATTAGAGAAATTATTAAGCAGATGATACATATATTCTTTCAGAAGAAGGCAGAAGGCGGACATGTGAATTGAGTGTGGGGTGCTGCAGCAAACTTGTCTTAGGAATCAATCTTCGTAAATGCTGATTAAATTGACCAATTATACTGATTGACTAACAATTTCTATAGCTGAAAGTAGGTTATTTTCCGTATCTTTTTTTACATACAAAAACGGAAAAAATGCATTATTTTGAAGGAAACTCCATTGATCTACTATATCTAGGATCTTTTATTTCCGGCATGAGAATTTCTTTATAAAAAACTTAACTTATGCACCATTTTTTTGTCCAAAAGTCACCATTCCCTAAAATCCTGTTAATTCTGCAATCATTCTTAGTCCATACCACAAAGTCCCAGAATGGGGTGCCGGTTACATGTAGCTGGCCATCAATTTGGTAGTAATAATTGAGGTTTGTTTTTAATTGCAGACTTTCGTCAAGACAAGTGCACTAAATTTTTTCGCTGCTTTTTCTAACGTCAACTGTTCTGCAGAATTAGGGCATTTTACCTCAATACTGCCCCCATCATCAGTGATGCCATCCGAAGAAGCGGCAAAGAAAAATTGCTTGAGGTCAATGAACAGCCCTGAAGGAGTCACCTTACGTCCGGAGATTTCCTCGTACTGCCTTATCGCTTTGTTATCGTGAAGCTGCTCGCATTGCGTTGCTTCATTCTGAAACTTGCGGTCGTACAGAAGCCGTCTCCGCCTTTTGTACATTATTCCAAATTTGGATAAAGTCATTCGATTAATTCGTTCCCCCATCACCTTTCCTTCTCACATTGGCCCTTAGTGTCCTTCTCCAGTTGATCTCTAGAAGCTGTAGTCACTTTTAATTTTTCCATGAATTCTTCTAATCCTTTATCATATTCTTCGCCATCCATGTCTAATTTTTGACACATTACACCGAAACCATCCCCATCACTTGTTTTTGTCTTCTTCTTTTGTTGTTTAATGTCTTGTTTGGCGAGCAACTACTTTATTGCATTTATACGTAGTCTTCTGAGACAAGTGAATTCGACAGGCTTGTGGAGACTTCTGCCTATGAGCGTTTCCCAAGTTGAATATCTCCACACGGGTCCTAGTTGGAAATCAAGACCAGAGCCGTAAGTCCCGTGTTGATATGATCCTCTTTTGCCCCTATCCACTTGTTTTCTGCCCGAAAATTTGGCCAAAAACATAAAATTTGGCCTAAGACATTCGGCACTGCACTGTTTTTCTGCACTGTTATTGGTGTCGTGTGATGTCAACTGCCCAGAATTTCGGATAAGTGGCTTAATAGCCACATCATTTTTTTCGAGGTATGCTATTTCTTCCTCGGTAATAACTTTCAACTTCCGATCGACAGCTTGACAGAAGTAGCCTCGGCAAGACGCGTGACATCCAAATACGTGCTTGGGACCATTTTTTTTAAAGCTTCGACCAGGGACTCAACGGTATTCCCTTCTGTACATTTAACGTAATATCGCCGCGAGCTGCTTTTTAAATTTTATCATTTTTACTTTTGTAAGAATTATTTTGACAATGGGCCTCGCCTCCGCAATCATGATCAATGCTTTGGTGAAGCGCTTCACTGCATGATTTGCGTATTCATTTTTTTTAACGTAGCTATAGCGTACGGGTTAATGAAAAACGTACGGGAACTAGTGCCGTATGTTATAACATACGGCACTAGTTCCCGTACGTTTTTCATCACGCTTGAGTCTCCATCTCCAACAGAGCTAGCTGAACTAAGCATGCACGTTAATTATTATTGAATTATCTTACATTATGGAACTGTGTCAACATACATTAAAGTTAGCGCTAACTTCAAGCAAGAACATCCAGTAACCTATGGGAATAGTAATTTTTTGCAACTAAAATGACTGATTTTCTGACTTTGTACTTAGGACTCGCCAATGCAAAACTGATAGAAAGTCCACAAGGTAGTGCATATCTACATGGTAATGACCTAGCTCAGCAAAGCAATGCCAAAGCATGCAGGTATGGCTTGGATAAGAGAAACCGTCAGCCAGGGCGTCCGAAGATTATGCCGAATGACCGGCTTATTGCTCCTCGATGGAGCTGATAAGGTGGTCGCGTCTAGGATGAGGTACTACTCCCGTTTGTAGCCAATTCCGCTATATGGGATACGTTCAGAGAGAGTTCAGTTCCTCCTCCACAGCGTTAAACCTTTCTTGCACACCGCTCTAGCTCAATCCTACTAAGTCCCTCTGACTTCATACCCTTCCCCTCCCCTCGGGGCCTTCCCCTCATTCCCCTCCAGTGGCCACTCATTACCTCCCCTCGAATCTCCGTGAGCGCCTACACCTGATTGCCTATTTCGCCGCTCTTGATCGGTGCGTTTTCAGCTGATTCTAACTTTCCTAATAACTTATTTAGTACTCAACTTAATTCCATTATATTAACTTTATTTTAATATTGAATATATTGTTTACGTCTGCCAGAGACAATTTTTCGTAAAAAGCATAAAATGAAGCCAAATTTTACAATTTTGAGGTCTCAACTTAAAAAATTTCAAAATGTACGCTCTGGGAAACATAGCTAGCAGTTAACTTAATGAGAATATGAAATTTTTTTTTCATTAAGAGAATTCCCCAATCTACAGGGAGTAAAGTCGTTTTCGACGCAATCGTATTTTGCCTTAAACTCTCCCAACTGAGCGAGCCCCAAGGTTCGCAGGGATTATCAATTAATGAGCGAGAGTAACAAATATTTGTTTCCATTTAACTCCAATGTTTATTTTCCTCGAAACCGTCATGATGTTTGAGTTTATTCGCGTCCTTCTGCAATCAGTGAGCGTGTAATCTCTATCAGATGATATAACACGAGATTCAGAGAGCCTTTCTGCCCCTCCGCCGTCTTTCGTATTTGTTTCGTAACGCAATGGGTAAATCCTTTTTCGGAGTGGGAAGAGTTCGCGGTTTTCGGCCATCGGATTGACAAGATAACGGTGTGTCAGGAAAATGTGACGGCAGCCTGCTGGATAATCTGTCAGCGAAACATTTACCTCATAACATACTCACGCAGGTGAAATTCCGGAGAATGCGGAAATCATCATTCCCGCGCCGCGGAAACCAACGAACGAATAGGTTTTCTATAACCCCGACCTAAGCACGTCTGGGAAATTAATATAGAAATATCTCAAACAATGCCTCTTACCACATTCAGGTGGCTCTCTTACAACATTACGAGAATCATATCACATAATTCAATAATCATTGCTATAATAATGGAATACATGCAGCATTCTTATGACCACTGAAATCACGAATAAAATTGAATTTTTTCCTAAAAGACGAATGACCTCGAATTCTGAGGATATCGGGGTTGGTGTCGGTAATACCTTTACCGAATCACCCGCAAGTACACAGAATTCGTCAAAAAAGTGAACACCTTACTGTGTTCCAAGATTAGTCATTACCTCGCGGACGGTGGCGCCAGGCACACGCTTTGGACTACTTTTGTAAAACCACATCTCGGACAGTACTGAGCATTTGTTTCAAATCCAATTTATTTTCCCACGAAGTTATCAATATGTTACGAACTCCAACATACTACGGTATATCAGATTATCAAAATAAAATAAGAGAAATAGATCGTAGAACAGAAATGTATAAAATGTCGTTTTTCCCGCGATCGATAAGAGACCATAATGTCTGCGCTAAAACTGTGAAGTAGATTAGTTGATAGGTAGTGTAGCTGATTTATTCATGTGCCCCATAATGTATGTTTCTAAATCTGCAAAGTAGTGCTAACACCATGTTTTGAATGTTCCCTACATGACTCTTGTGTCACGTTTACATAGTTACATTATATATTAGTTAAGTAATTTCTGTGGCATTTGTAGCATACCCATAGTGTAGTGTATGTTGGTGAAAGTTAATTACTTTACTCTAGTTCATGTTGGTGATAACTCACCCCCTCCCAAACACCCTTGTGGTAGCTTGCAGGGCAACATGTAGATATACCTTCAAAGCCCTCGCAAATCCACATCGGAGAAGGACGACACGGCAGGATAACTTGCTAAAGAACTCGGCGCGATTTGGAGGGATCAGAGTTCGAGCCCCAGTCAAAGCGAATGATTTTTCTTCTGTGGAATTTCACACTCATGCGAATGATCTCGGATATCGGGTTGGTGAGGTGGCTTGAGTACTGGCTAACTATACGGGTGGCTAGGGTTAGGAAACCCGATCTCTAGTTGACTGCCTTGTGGATGGCAGTTCAAGTACAGTACTCCGTCTGTCGGATTAGATGTTAAACCGTGGTCCCCTGCCTTTCGTTAAGAGCAGGCTAATGCCGACGCCGGGTTTTTATCCACCCTTCTTTCCATACCTTTCCCCTACGGCGCAAATGACCTCTGCAGTCGGTCGCCTCCCCAAAAATCCAATCCAATCAATCAGCGAATGATCTCAATGAAATCATCCACGGATCTCCACCAGTCACTGAATCATAAATTAATAGGATTTAAACTCTAACACAGGGCCACCGTGGAACACTTGGACGCCGTCGCCGCACGTGGCGATCTCCGACACGGCCGCGCGAAGGCAGGAAAAGCTTCCGAAGAGAGGGAAGGGAAAGGGAGGCCGAGAAGAAGCTCCGCCAACATCTTGCTCCTCTTGATTTGTGAGCTCGGGAAATTAAAAAGAGGGGAAAAACCGGCTGTTGCCTCCTGCTGAAAAGGGGCTGGGAGTGTCCGTCTGCGTCCTTTCTCTGCCGGCCAACGCCGCAAGGACGCCGCTTCGGCGATTCACGCCGGGGCTACCTGACCTCTCCGAGGGCAAGATGGGAAGCGTAGGGGCGGGGAGATGTGATATTTAAAAAAAAAAGAGAGAGAGAGGCTGGAATGAGACGCTGGACCATGGGAATGACTTGCGGGCGAATAACTTGAATACGGTCAAAGAGAGAGAGATAGAGACTGAGGAGGATAAGAGAGGAAAGAGGAGGTCCAAACCGAAAAGCGCCCGTTTCTGCTAGACAAACCCACAAGACGATCCCTCTGTTGAGAATGAATTTTTACGAATCCGCGAGGACTTCGAATGGAAAATAACTTTACGTGCAATAATTTTCTCATGTATTTATTGAGTCCCAAACTGGTTTGCCCTCCGCTGCGCGAACGACGCGACGGGTAAGCGAATAAAAAAACCAGTATCTTGGTTAACTTTGTGGTATATTACCATAGTCATATTTCGAGACGATTCCTCTATTGAGAATGAATGTTTACGAATCCGCGAGGACTTCGAATAGAAAACAATTTTACGTGCAACCATTTCCTGATGTAGGAATTGAATCCCAAACTGTTTTGCTCTCCGCTGTGCAAACGACGAGTAAGGAAATATTAAAATAACCGTATCTTTGTTAACTCTGTGGCATATTTCCATAGTCATATTAAATGGTAACTTTTATTACACCACAGAATTTGAAACACAAAAACACGACCCGGGTTTCAATACATAAGGATCATCATCAGGTGGATGATACTTCTAATGATGATACTTATTTATTGAAACCCGGGTCGTGTTTTTGTGTTTCAAATTCTGTTGTGTAGTATAAGTTACCATTAAATATGGCGGCAAGTAAGCGGTCGAGTGTGACGTTCCGCTTCGTACCGTGGGAAACAAAAGCTAATGAAAATTCACGCGAACAAAACTTAAAACGTTCACAGAGAGAAGAATATGAGGACGGGATAGGAAAGATAAACATGGTCAGAAATGAACAGGGTCCGTTCTTGCAGAGGAAGCCCAAGTGCCGGTTTCAAAATCGATCATATTAAAACAGACGGACAAAATAAGAAATGATGAAGTGTACAGAAGAGTAGAAGAGGAAGGGACCATATGGAAAAGTATGCAGAAAAGAAGAACCAGATGGATTGGACACACCCTGAGACACAATGGGTTTGTGAAGAACATAATTGGAGATAAAACAGAGGGAAAATTTCCTCTTCCTGTACTGTTTATTGTTCTGACCGGAACGGACTAGAAGCCTTCGAAACCTGGTTCTGGAGGAGGATGCTGAAGATAAAATGGACGGACATAATAAGAAACGTGCTGAAAATGAAAGACAAGTCTGCTATCGGCACTTCGGCCGCGACGAATGGTGTGACTCGGTGGAAGTCCAAATAACAAGAAATGTTTACTGTAACAAAAGGCGGGTGAGCTCTAATTGGCATTGAACCTACGACAATAAAGATAATGAAATAATTTTTTCAGGTTTCACTTGTTTTTCTCAATATTTCGTCCACTATAATTTCTCCATTCGTGTTACCTCAATTCCAGGTTACGGTGGAATGTACCCCAAAATACATGAGAATCGGAATGCTGTTGAAAGTCGAATTACGATCGCGGCCTAGCCTACACATCCTATCGTTAATTTTGTACATTGCCTCTCGTAGGATTATGACAAATCAGCGTCCAAATACGACTGTTTTTCTTAACAAATAAACAGCTTAGTTATAATTCTTCTTGACGACGGGTATCCGCCGCGCAGCAATTTCTATGCTTGCTCATTAGATACGATTGTCAATTCTTGACCCCCATGATGCACCAGACGAAGGAGATTTAGCGTTAAAACGCATTGTACTGAGGAACATCAGGATCAATTAGCTAGCTGCAATATTTCATTGATCACAAACAAATGAGCTTAGCGTAAGCCGTATCCCTAACGAGATTAACGGTATTGTATCAAAGATGTCAGACCCTAATTACGCTACTGATAACGGAGATTAGTTTTAAAAAAACTGGAAACAATGTAATGCGTAATGATTGATTTTTTTAGTTGTTAAAGGTAAAAATGGGAAAGACCGATTAAGCATTTTATTCGCTTGAATTCTAACTCCCACTCGGAAAAATAAAGCGGATTTGAGAATTGAGGCACTTGCAAAAATTTTCCTTCCCGTGATGCTCTTCAAATATGCCGATACATTTCCATTCAATCCACTAAGTAGCTTAATCACTTAAAGGCTGTGATAAATGAGAATCCTTCACCCCTCCACCACCCCAATTGAAATCCTCGCAAAGCACATCTTATGAGGAAAATGAATGATAATTTATTTTTTGTTAAGTTATGTTATGTTATTAAAGTTATGTTAAATGTTAAGTTAATGCTAATTCAATGGGGAAATCTTAATAAAACTTAAGAAAATATATCTGAAGCTTCATCATCATTATCAATTCCATCATAAAATTGGTCGACTGAAGCCTAAGTTCTACTCTTCTCCCTACTATTGTTTTTCTACCGCATCAACTTGATATAATTCCTCTCAGCTAAATGTTTCCGAGGTTATCTACATAATAAGAAGCTTACATTATCTCATTTCAGACCGAGTCAATCAAAATCTATCAATAAAATCTAAATATATACCTACATACTACCCTGCGAGCCGCCGCATGGGCTTGTGGCAGGGAGTGTTACGTCACCAGCCGAGTAAAGTATAAGGATTTGGGATGTGAAATGGTGACATGTAATATAGGCGTGTATTTAGTGGAGCTCAGTTTTTATTGTGGTGGCTTATTGTGCGCGGAAAGAACGAGTTTTGGCAAACCTATCTGTTCGGCAATGTATCTCTCTTAATTTATCGCTTCTGTTGGACCTAGATATGTAGTATGGCGTCATGATAAAATTCTGTGTTGCTCTGAAACACACCACTTCTGAATTTCTCTGGCAACCTATGCCGTGCCGAGTAGCCTCTGAGTCTGTAGGGGCTCCCACTTTAATCCCTCTAAAAGTCGTGAGACACTCGTTCGATATACGTTCGAGATACGTTCGCTCGTAGCAGTTTTTAACGAAGCGTGCTGCTTTTATATGTATTTCATTAATTTCTTTGGTTAAATCTTTATGACCACTGCCCCAAATGCTCGCGGCGTATTCGAGGTGTGGCCTAAATTGAGCGAAGCAGAATCTCTCTTTTACTTTTTCATGCGAGGACCTTCCTATTATACGCTTAACAATACCTAGTTTCTTTAATACTGGGCCGCGTAAGTTTTGTATGTGTATTCCCACGATATAACAGAAGTTAAGGTAATTCCAAGGTATTTAATTGAAGATTTTATGTTAACCCCACACACAGGGTAGGTGTGGCATTTGTTTGATGAATCAAGGACGTCCGAGAAATTCGGCCGATTTTGACAGGCCTCACTCAAATACTCAAGATTCCAATTATGTGTACGCGTCATCAGATTTCGAGTGACTGCAGCCAAATGGAAGGTAGCAGAAAAGGAACCTGAGGAGTCGATGCAGATAATCGATCTCTATCTTGGACGCTGAATCGACTAAGTCCAAACAAACTGATCGCTACACTTTCGCGGTAGACGGGAGATTAAGCCTTGTGAAAGACCTCTAGTCCCTGAGCCGTGCTGAACCAGGAAAAGAGTGGGATTAGATGGGAGATACGGGGACAGGGAGTGAAGTACACCGTCGCAGTTACGTGATACTCCGCGTTTTTTACAATGTTCCAGCAAAGTATACACAATGGTGACATATCGTACGCACCAGGGTACACCAAACCTATTCAAACATTCCCCAGTAAGAAGATTTTTCGTATTTTATGCGTCGTTATTCTCATTTGCCATTAACACTGGTAATATCCTTGATACCTCACGTTTTTTGTGATTAAACATTTCCTGTATGCATGCATATTTTTCCAGTAAACCGCAAAGAGTTTTTTCCCCTAATTTACCATGCATTTAATGAATGTAATCTAGAGAGCAAATTCCCCAAAAAATGCACCCGTTACAAAAAACGCGGGAGGCCCAATCATTAGCATACCGATTGATAAATTTAAGCTTCCTCCAGAAAAGTTACACGCTAGGTGTCAACCGGGCTTGTTAAACCTCATGATAAACTATTAAAACATACACCATCTTCTATTTCAATATACCGGATTCTGTCCCACGATAATCCCAATTTTCCAATAGATCCCCTAAATTTAAAAATATATCATCATATAATTGGGATTAAAAACATTACCCGACGTATACCTTTTTTACCACCACAGTAAACATGAGAAATCATTCATCTTACTCAGAAGGAGCTCAAGATTAAGCCTAAAAATTAATTTTAAGGAGATAATCAACGCCGGCCCAAGGCGTGGACAAAAACCACAGGAAGCCGGTCGTTGCGGCATCCAGTCAGCGACAATAAATGTGGAAAAGAGACAGGAAGAATATAAATTAGAAAATGTTGCAAAGTTTCAGCATACATTCCCATACAAAATGGCGTTTTTCAGTACATGGTTAAAGAGACTGACACTCAGGACGAACTTTAACGAAGGGCACAATAAAATACACACAAACTAAGTCATTCATTTGCATTCCTATCACCAGCCTTGGAAAGGAACAGCGGTTAAAATAGTACTCGAATGTTCGGTTGAAATTACAACCGTCCACAAGAAGAGGGTTTATGGAAAATAATCCAGATAAACACTTTTCCTCATGAAACTCGACGCTCGGAGACAACTTTTAGATAAATGATTGAGTTCCAGACGGAAAGGAAACGAATATGTAATAAGTATTGTCCAAAAACCCCCTTATCCCCTAAATTAACGCACGGTTACAGAAATCACAAGGGGTAAAGTAAATTTGTTAGGGGCGAGTAAATGAAGTTTTGCCCACACTTGCAATGTCGCAGAGAAATAACACAACGAGCGAATTCCACAAGTACAAATTTATTACACGATCTAGGTTTCGCCTTTTACAGCCTAATGATACTGTAATTGTATGTTTGAAATTTGTATTTGTGGATTTTGCTAGTTTTGTGATTAGTCAGTTTTTTCTTTGAAGGCTTCCGCGACTCTTATAATTATTAATGTTGCTCTTTTCAGGTATTTCCGTCGCGTGTTTGGTTTTTTCGACAACAGTTTCTCCCCTCTCATTACAAAAATGTCCAACGGACCTGAAGACGCCCCCAGGAAAAGGGGAGAAACTGTTGTCGAAAAAACCAAACACGCGACGGAAATACCTGAAAAGAGCAACATTATTAGTCAGTTTTGTTTCGGTTCCACAGAATATCGCCGGAATCTTCAAAATTCGCTCGCTCCGGCACTGTGTACAATATTAACGAAAAAAGTACAATGCAAGGAAGAGGGATTTATGCAAACCCGCAGGTATCAATAAGTTAAAAAATTACCTTTATTTGTTTTCTACAATTTACGAAAAGACGATTTTTTTCAATTCTAAGAAGAGCAAAACATTAAATAACAATTGTAAATACTAATTTCAAAACAAATTTATTTTTTATTAAATTCAATTAGTTCTCTATGTCCAATAAAGATCTCGAAATTCCTAATGTCACCGTCAAAATATTCTAGACCTAGACTTTGACATGTTCCACATGACTACTGAGAAAGAATGATAGGGCATATTATACATCTTTGGAAATAACATTTATTTACCTTTAAAATAAAATATATTTTGGAGCGATCTCATTGGCTTACTAGATGTTAGGTCTAAACAAAACGAATAGAAAAACGGTAGAATTGCCCAACTTCACGACGGGGTCATTTTTACAACATTGTGGAACAGCAATGGTTAATTAAAGATAAGTAAAACTTTTGTCACAAGAAGAGTATATAATCATGAAGCCGTCAATATCTTTTTAATATCCGTTAATCGTTGCTCAACTGCTAACAGGCAAAATACTATCCATAGTTAACCCTCTATGTACGAGCGAGTCAAATTTGTTACGTTCCAAAATCATTGAAACATGTGCTTTCCAAGAGGCTTTTCCGTTTAGCTAGGTACTGCGCTTGACAGCATTGCAACGCTTTGGATTAAGCGTGAGGAAATTTTTGTCTCTTTTGGTGGTTTGTCAAACAATTTGAATAGATGAATGTGTGACGCTATTCACTAACGATAGCGTGCCTGGTGGAGCTCTGAAATAAATAGTTTAAGCTGTCATACGGAGAAAAAATTAGAAAAGTTTAAAAAAGGTACGTTATGAAGGTAATGCTGAATAATACCATGTGTTAATAATATTATGTAAAGTATTATTTTAAAGTAAATATATACAATACTAATACGCCACATTTCAAAATAAATGTTATTATCAAATAAATTGCAATTTTTTTAAATGTTTAAATAACATTTAACAAAACTAATATAATAGCAGTATTTTTGTCATGCTGATGTTCCATAATTCTGTCCACAGGGGGGTTAATTTATTTCAACTATTTCCCTCCTATTAGTGAAAATTCTGGGTTTTCCCCGCTGAATTGTTCTGCGAGAGAGGATCATTGGCTTCAAAACGGCATTGCTAATATCATTCAATTAACGACGACAGCAGAAAAATCCCAATAACCAGAAAATGCCAATGGGACGAGATTAGCCATGTTTATTCTGGGGATATATTTACTCGAGAGGGAGGATAAAGGGAAGTCACGTATGACGACGACCTCGGGACGGATTTGAGGATTCACATGACGGAAAAGAGGCGGAAAAAAGGAACCTCGCGGAGAGCAGGGGAAGAGAGGAGGAATGTAGTAGGGGGGAAGCGCGGTGTTCGGCCACGGTTTACGGGGAACGATGATTAATGGGACCGAATATCTAGTGAAGTGATGTCACCGAATATGTGGACCCTTTTAATTCGGACCCAACCCCTTTACTGTCCTCCTCGCCTCCCTCGTAATTGCAGTGGTACCGATAACGCGGGTATGATGGGGGCGGAGGGGAAGGCAGGCGAGACTGTCGCAAATTGAGGCCAAGGGGCCGGCCCCGCCTCGCATCGCCGAAGATCGCTTATTTGGGTCGCACATTTTCAGGATTCGAATTTTGACGACAGCGCCCGACCATAGACCCCGTCTCCTTACTGACTCCTCTTGTCCTCCTCCTCTTCCTCCTCCTCCCCACCCTCTCGCGATATTTCATCCCATTGCGTCACAGGAGAGTCCAAAGAGCGACGCCGCGTCGATTGTCTTCTATTGGCTCGGACCGGACGCGGGCCGATTGTCAAGCTATCGCGGCCGATTCTAATATCCCCTACTCCCTCCTTCCATGGAGAGTGAATTGTTATCGGCAGCGGGAGAAGAAAGTAACATCAAACAGAAACGTCATCCTTGACTTAATGATTTCGTCACACACTTTTATAGCGTCATTACATTATCTACATCTACATACTACCCTTGGAGCCGCCGCATTGGCGTGAGGTAGGGGTGGTAGTGTTACGTCACCAGCCGTGTAAAGATGTAAGGTTTTGGGAGGAGAAATGGTGACGTCTAATATGGGAGTGTATTTAGCGGAGCTCAGTTTTTATTGTGATCACTAATCGTGCACGGAAAGAACGAGTTTTCGAAACTACCTGCTCGGCAATGTATGTTGCTTATTTTATCGCTTCTGTCAGACCTAGAGATGTAGTATGTTGTCATGATAATATTCTCTGTGTTGCTCTGAAACATACCAGTTCAGGATTTCTCTAGCAACCCAAGCCATATTGAGCAGCCTCCGAGTCTCTCTAGGGGCTGCCACTTTAATCCCTCTAAAAGATCGTGAGACACTATAGTGACACTCGTACCAGTTTTTGACGAAGCGTGCTGATTTTCTTTGTATTTTATTAATTTTTTCGGTTAAATCTTTATGACCAGGTCCCAAATGCTTGCAGCGTGTTCGAGGTTTGGCCTAATCAGAGCGAAGTAGCATATCTCTTTGACTTTTTCATCCGAGGACTTTCCTATTACACGCTTAACAAAGCCTAGTTCCTTCATTGCTGTGCCGCACATGTTTTGTATGTGTGATTTGGTTCTTTCCCGGAGCATGATACTAATGACCAATAATTTCATTCAAGTCGCTAAGATTTGAAGTTTTACCACTGATATTTCCCAACTTCAAATTCAATCAAGCATTTCCATTGAGTATCTACCCATACATAATCAACCTTTATTTTTATGTATTCTGACGAGAAGTTCTTTTAATTATATAAGGGAGAAGTCTTTTTAATTGCTAATTAGGTTGATGCTATCGACGGTTTATTAGCGTATAGGAAACTCTCGCTCACGCGCCCCTTATGTTTTGTTCGCGAATTGTCGGAAAAAAAATCAGAACTTGTCTAGGAAGGTATTTTGCCACATTTGCACCTACTCTTTATTAAATAATTTCATTGACCATTCAACCTTTGTATCATTTCGTCTTACTTTTTTGCTTTCTTTTTAAACTTTACGTCTCAACTCGAATCACTTTTCATATTGTGGAAAGCCTTTTCCCTCAATACAGCACACTTCGAGGCGTCTGCATCGGAGACGTTCGAGATAAGTTCTTGGAAGGCCCACGTAGTTAACGCGTCTATCGGCCACGCTGAGTCTGCTCTGGTTCGGCCCCACAATGGAGCCTTTCATAAGTGAAGAGGTCCGTTCGGAAGAGAAAAATTATTCCTCGGCCTAAGAATGAAAGAGTAAACAAAAGCTGCTGTTGATTGCGTCCCTCAAAATAAGACCAGTTGCTTCTCCTCCGTCCTGTATGGTTCTCCTCACGCTCCATATTAATGTGCAGTGAGTTCTCGGCGTGGTTGCATTGTTTTTGTCCAGTCTTCATCACCATGAATATTAAACATTACCATCTTTGGGTACTGATACGACCAAGTTATTTTTGTGAATGTGATACTGGAGTCCTTTCGGAAAGGATTTAAAGAAACCTTTAGGAAAATGGAAAGAAAAAGAGATGACTTGTGGAAACCGTTTAAAGAAGCAGGACAAGATAAGGCTAAGTGCAATTTCTGTTGTACCTTGGCGTCTCTTAAAGGTGGTTCAACTGCGTACTTGCTTCGACGAGTTAAAAGACCCAACGCTCAACATAATAGAGATATTCCACATGCGTATTAGTTAAGAATGCTAACTGAGCCACAGCAGGACTCTTCCTCCCCAATAAAACAATTAGAATTGTTATTATTAGTAAATACAAGTTACAAGTTGACCGCGTGGTCAGGAGGTAACATACATCAATATATTGAATGGTAGTGAAATAATACGGATCCGTGTTTAAATTTAGTCAAGACAAACAGCACAACAGTTACCTATTCCTCATTTCAGTCTTTTCTTGAAGAACGTTACAACATTTGGGAGTGGGGAATTAGGGAGTTAAAATATTAGTTTAAATTGTACGTCGTGCAGGAGCAGGAAGTGAAAAAGCGGCTGGTTTTTTCTCAATAACAATTTATCAATTGGGAAGAAACTGTTTTGGATCCACGCTTCAAACGAAGAAGATTCAGTGAAGATGGATCATTCCAAGCAACCTGCCGTGACGACAATGACTCTTTCTTCAATAGCCTTACTAATGTACTCTTTATCGATAAAAAGTATTAAAGATAAATCAATTTATACCGCGAGGAATTTTAATATTATTATATTTTGTGCTACGTTTGACGCTCAAACATTGAACGCATGGTAAATAATTAAAATAATTTTTAAAATATTTCCCAAGCAATCCTCTTCAAATCATATCATTCAACGTAAACTGTTTGAAGGGCTTCAACATGGACAGAGTATACAAATGGCATTGGCTTGGTTGCTTACTTGACGAGACGACCGATGGATGGGCAAACTGGATAGGGAAAGGGAATCACACTCCACGTGTATGCATAAACACTAATATATTTCGTTGGAAACAATGCCTTGTTCAGAATCTTGGTCTATCTCAGTTTTTCGCGGGATGGAATCTCAAATACGTTAATCACCTGTACCTTGGTATCTTGCACTTCCTCGCACACATTTCCAAACAATAGAATCGGTGGATATTTCGTTGCATAACTATGCCTTGTTCAGAATCTCGGTCTATCTCACAGTTTTTCGCCGGATGGAATCCCTAATACGTTTACCACGTATACCTTGCATTTCCTCGCACACATTTCCATAGACAATAGACATAGACAACAATAGAATCGGCGGAGCTTCAGAAAGAAGATGATGAGTTGAAGTAATTGTAGAGCATATCCTACAGGTGATTGAAATGATTCAAAGTTAAGCTTCCGTACATGGGAAATATAATTTCTCCTTGAGTAACTCAAGTGGCCTAACCTCGCCAGGATTGTAACGAGTAATCTGCTGACCCGATCCATGCAAAATGGTAAATATACACAGTAAATTAAGAACTATTGGCGTGGAAAATTTTCCGGGTCATCCTCGTATGACAGTTTCGCTGGCGATGCAGAAGGCATCTTCAGGTTTTACTTCAGGTTTCAGGCTTCGAGTTTGACCTGAAGACGCCTCCGAAAACGACGGCGAAACCGTCGTACGAAGATGAATCGACGCGGAGGACATCCCGGAAAATTAGCCACACCTACAGCACCACTCCGCGAAAGCCTTCATCAATAAATTAGAACTATTGTTATTTGTCACCGAAAAATACTTTTGCTTCTAATTCCGTTTAATAAGAAATAAAGAGAACATTTGAGTCCACAGTCAAGGAAAAAATACAGATCGGGAAATAAAATATACCCTAAGTCGGTACGTTCCGTGCTAAAACACTAAAAAGACTCATTCGCCACTCATAAAATGATTACAGCTGTACGATAGAAAGCCACAAATTTAAACGTAAGAAAGCAAGCCCCCATACTTATTTGAGGAGGGAGATATAATGAATAGGGATTTTAGAATCTCAAATAAAAACGTAAGAAGTATAAACCACTCTATAAGAGAGTGAACTGACCATAAAGGCCGTCTTGCACGGGGCACAAAATTGCACAACTTAACACTGCATTAATTCCGCAATCTGCCGTGCAATAATTATTGCGATAACGAATGCGTGACTGCTTTACACGGTGGTCGTAAGCATGCATTCACTCGTGAATTCCAGTCGTATGATAAGTACGCTAACAAGGAGACATCGCGTAACAGTAATCGAGGACGAAGACAAGACATATGTTATCTTAAAGGGGAGTGAAAATGCCGGAAATTGGTAATGTCTTTCTGCCCCAAGTTCCCGGGTTCGTGAGAAAATTGCTAATAAACATTTTCGTCCCAAGTAAATACTTACGATTTCGAGTCTAACACAACAAGGCGAAATGGCCGAGGTGGTTAAGGCGCCACTATCTATTATGAAGGGTTGGAGCGGGACGTCGCGGGTTCGAGGCTCATATATACATTAATTTTTTTCGCTCTAATATACTTTGGAAACCACGAAAGATGCCAGATTCCGAACGTATACGACAGTACCTACGGTTTTTTTTTCATTTTAAAACTATTTTCTGGCATTTCTACTGCCCAGACTGTTGTAGACAATTGTGGAGCTTTTATCATTTGCTCCGAAGGAGAGTTGGAGGAGAAAGGAGCGTCATTGGCCGAGTATTTCCGATTTTGAAATACTTTTTGAAAGAGGAATGACTCTGATTAGCCGTGGGACTTTCTGGAGGACATTAACGGAAGACAAAAATGTTAATGTTTATCTTGAAGCGATCTGATTGCTTTAAATTTCCTAGAAATTGTGATCCAAAGCGGATAACGGAAAATTATTGGGTAATAAAAAAACTGTAATTCCTACACTCCCAACTGCCACTTGCACTGTTTTTTGTCCCTTGAATGCAAGCGTTCTCTTTCTTCTCTTCTCTGTATTGTTCAAACAGGAGAGATACGATATTCTGTACATGACGTTGTTGACATTCAGTGAAAAATAAGGTTGCGGTGATTGTGGGATTCTGTGATATTGACATTGAGTCTCTCTCTCAGTGAGAGAAATAATGGATCAGGAGGAGGCTGCATTGATTGCTGCAGAGCTAGCAGTAGTGGGAATTATGTTCGGGGCCGCAGAGCTCATAGAAAGGCGTAACCGTAGGAGAAGAGCCAGAAGAGCACTTTGGATGCGGGAGTGGATCCGTAGGCGAGAGGAGGGAACAGGCATTCTAAATCCTTTGAGTGCGGCATGACGTGGCATCACGTCATGGTTGCCTTTACACTGGTGCTGATGACGTTATATCACGTCATGGGTGGTGTGAGTGTTCCAGCTATCATTAGGGGGCCTACTGAAAGTTCCCTAGTGATAGCTGGAACACTCACGGTACCCATGACGTGATATAACGTCATCAGCACCAGTGTAAAGGCAACCATGACGTGATGCCACGTCATGCCGCACTCAAAGGGTTAATATTGTCGGTCATGGGTGGTGTGAGTGTTCCAGCTATCATTAGGGGGCCTACTGAAAGTTCCCTAGTGATAGCTGGAACACTCACGGTACCCATGACGTGATATAACGTCATCAGCAGCAGTGTAAAGGCAACCATGACGTGATGCCACGTCATGCCGCACTCAAAGGGTTAATATTGTCGGTCCCGGTGGCGGCGGGGTAAAGTCTTTGCCTGCTAATCAGAGGGTCGCGGGTTTGAGTCCCGCCTGGGTAGAATATTTTCTGCCCAGGACATGGGTGTTTGTGTCTCGTCCGTTGTTACTGATATTTATCCGACATAAATTGGCCCATTGGGCTGTATTCGGGATAATGAAGATAAATAAAATGAAATAAAATAAAATAAATATGGTCCAACAGGAGCTGGCTGTAGAAGACAGGAATGCCTACCGCAATTTTATGCGGATGACAGAGGAACCATTTAACGAGCTATTAACTATCTATCCAATTAAATAACAATATAAGTAACTGTAAATATCCTCCCACACAACGAATAACAGTAAACACCCATCGCTCAGGTTATCGAACCTTTTCGTCAGTCAACCTCCCGTGAACTTAGATGTCGTTAATTCTGCGACCGCTAGATGGAGTGCTATTCGTACAAATTGCAAGAATGCGACCACCGAATTAGAGCAGGGGTATTCTGACGTCTCGCATTCATGTATTCGTGCATGCGTTCTTGAATTTCGCCACTTTACACGGTGCATTTTGAAATTCACGATTGCACATACATTAGCTTGTGCAATTACGAGCCCCGTGTAAAACGGCCTTAAGAGTACCTACCTCACATTTGAGAGAAGAAATCAAAATGGCGGGCAGGGATATAAAATGTTTTTCATTTGCCTTGCGCGAGGTGATGGTTATTGAGAAACATCTCAGAGTAACAAGCTTTCTCTTTGTCGCAAAATTCTCAATTCAACAAACTATTTAGTGACATTTGCAATTGAAAAAGCAATATAAAATTGTGTATGAAACAGCGAACTCAAATTAACAGGAAATGAGCCACCTCCACTATGCTGGGAGAACAGAAAGACATGAACATATGACAGACGTTCATATTCAAATTCGACATGATACTGAAGAAAGAAAGGGAGAGTAGAATTGAACTATTAGGCTACCCTAGCATAAATTAACTGTCTTCTTCCACACTAACAGACATGTTTACGAGTTTCTGTCTCGGAGACGTAAGACAGAACCTGAAAGATGTGGTCCTCTGGATTTATGCCAAGAATTAGGGGAACTAGGGCGTACTGACCAAATGATAAATTAAACCCCGAAACATGTGCCTTCTCGTTCGGTCACTTGAAATTTCTTGGCTTCGTTTAATCACTTTAATAACTATACTCGAGCTTTCCCACCCCTTTAGGAAGCGTTGGTCAACGGCGCGAAGTTCATTAAATGCATACAAGATCTTCTTCCTATCCAGTAAGCAGCAGTTGCGACTGAATATTTATTCAGTGATGAACCGGAAATCATAAGATCTCCCCATAACTCATAGATACAACCTCAGCTCATTTCTAATGTTACTTCAACAGAAGGAGTGGTTCAGAACAAACAATAATTACCTACTGACGATACAGGGAAATGGAAGGCAAGTGCGTCTCCAAGGATCGGATTTCCAAGGGAAATTAATGGCAATGTATGCTTGAGAAAAAGGATGCAAACCCGATTCACTTATCATCCATAACGATGGTAGGTTGAGTAACATTTTTCGTCTCATTTCACGAGTAAGACTCATGGTTAATGACCATGGTTAAGACACGAGGTTAATGACCATCACCGACCTGTTGTCTCCGTATTGGTCGCCAAAAGCAGGCTGAGCACTTACTTCGATTGAGAGTAGCGAGCGCACAATGCACAGCCTACATCTCCAAAATATATTTCGCAAAAAAATAAAATTTTTATGGCTCTACTTTGACTGAAACTGTCTGCATTTCTCTACGCTGATAGTTCTTAAGTAAAATTCTCGAATGAAATTTTACAACAAAGATGCAAGACATTGGGTTCAAAGAAAAAAGTGAAGATAATCTCGAAACACAAGCCTATTTGAAACACTTATGAAAGGGCTATATTTCGGGAAAATAACCACTCAAACACAAGTTCCAAAACCGTTCAAAAACATGTATACCCATAATGTTCAGAGAGGAACAATTGATGAAGAATAATATGGGAATCAAAACAAGTTTTTTCTGTAATATTCGAATGAATGGAGCAGTAAAATACCTAGAGAAGTGTAGAGGGAAAGTAAGGCAAAGAGTGTGCTAATGCGGATAAATGGAAAGAAGAGGCTTCGGTTCGAATCGCTCGCTTGGAATGAAGTGGCCACGTTAGGAGAAGAATCGGCAAATTGTGAAAGGAAAAAGACAATCTAGTCGTCCGGAAGACTTTTGAAAGTTCACAGCACATAATGAGAATAGTTTCTTTGTCTCAGAGGTTTAAAAACATTCGGCCTCTACGCGATAGTTCGCTGAAACTAAAATCGATGGTGGACAGACAGGTTGTCTTCGGTATTACATGATAAGGAAATATGTGAAATGACTTCGAGTCCAATGGGCGAGCGTTAACATCTTTGTTGAGTCTATAAATAACCTTCGTCGGGATTCCTTGGGGATCTAAATCTTCTATCTCCACTAACAGCCTTAAAACGAGAAAGTTCAGTCGGCCCGCTCGTATACCGTTCGATGAGGGCACTTATTTTTACAGCCCAACACCTATTTTTACTTTTATTGGCCCAGGCAGAATAACAGGTTTTGCGAGGTACGGCGAATAAGCAGCGGCAACAATGGGGATGCTTGCTGGAGAAACACAATGGAGCTGCTTTGGGCATACATGCAATATTTTGCATTGATCCATATTTGGAAGCACAGGATACGTAACATACACAACAGACTGCTGAGATATTGAATAACCACATCATGAATAACATTTCTATTTTATTTTTGATAAGCAAGAGTCAAAATAGGACTGACTACGCTTACGGAACCCAGGAAAATAGAGACAAGTAAAGCAACGTCATAGAAAATATTTTGAACATGGAGGGAAAGGAATTTGGGGATAATATTTTCAAGGATAATAGCTACAAGGCGGCAAATAACCGAGCCAGCGGGAAAAATGGGTTGGGTAACTGCGCTGATTTGTGCATTAAATTGAGACATTTACATGTATTTTTGGAGTGTGGAAATGATAAAGAACGGTCACAAATATTTCCTAGAAGCTTAAGAAACCTGGTGCTGGAGGAGGATGCTGAAGACAAAATGGATGGACAAAATAAGAAATGATGAAGCGTACAGAAGGATAGAAGAGGAAATTACCACATGGAACACCGTACAGGAAAGAAGAGCAAGATGGATTGAACACCATCTGAGGCACAATGGGTTTTTGAAGAATGTAATTGAAGGAAAATAGAGGAAAAATTCCTCAGAGGAAGACTCAGGAATAAGATCATGGACCAAATAAAGAGGAAAGTACATATAAAGATACAGCAGGAGGTAAGGGAACTAAAATTAGACAGGGAAGGGTGGAGGGCTGCAGTCAATCAATCTTAGGATTGAACGACCAATGATGATGATGAGAAATACCAGTCTTTACCATCTTCATTTCTCATCGCTCATCATAAAAGCATAGTTTTTCCCGCCATACACTAGTTCCATGAAAAATCTGTTTATGTAAGATCTGAAGTTTTCCCAGCGAATCCTTACGATTTAAAGTCAACCCCTAAGACGATCGCAGACAACGTCGCAGAAACGCCGTTCCAGTGCATAATCATCACCCGAGGATAAACCAAACCACATAGTATCTTACCTACGTAAACCCATAACGTAGGCCTACTTTATGCCGTTCACGTAAATAACTCGGCCCTCTTTTGCTAGTAACCTTTGCCGAATGCTAAAGAGAAGGAATCTGGCAGTTAATTACTCCAAGGAGGTTTTTTTTTCGAGATTTAATAATGCTCGTGGAAGTAAAGTACCAACAAGGCCAAAGCACTCATGAAATTAACAAGCACCAACAGTAATTACCTACCACCCTACGCGGGTAGGTTGCATGGTATATTATGGTACTTGAATGTTAATGCCACATTTCTCAAAACGTGATAATTCTGTCACTCAGTCACATTCTTCAGTGGAAGTTAAGCGCCCTCGAGAATGTCATAGGCTCTACCAATTTGTCGACGAGAGGATATTCTCGGCAGCAAAGCATTTAAACGCAATATAAAGCAAAAATATCAGTATTGAAAAGCATTAACGGAAATTGCTACTATACTTTCATAACGAAAGATAATTTAAGGGACGAAACAAGTCACTTATGCTAATGAGGCACCTCGACCCCAAGAATTACTTTAACCGACAGAGAACTTATATACATTTTTGTTATAAAATTTCAGCAACAAAAGAAAAATGCACCCAATTAAAAAAAAGACAAGCAGATATTTCACTACGTACAAAGTGCTAAGTCATGGATTTATTCTAATCTACAAGGAACCCCAAGAAAGAATTCTGACAAACACAATACAAGAGAGTAAGACTCGTCGTCATTTCATAAATCCTTCAAGCACGGCTTCCTTACCTTTTAATGACAGTCCTCCATCTGAGGCAACTTTTTTCAAGAAAAACTACTTTTAAAGGCGAAAGATGAGGTCTTTCACATTGTGTCGCGGTTTGTTGAGAGGTAATTAAACTTATCCACATGCTTGTGTAATAAGCCTGAAAGGTAATATTTATGTAAACCACTGGTGATGTGATTTTTCTCCGAACAACCACGCGAAGAGTACAGCTCCAAGGCCTTCAACTACCGGTAATGACTGACCTTCAAGAGTTCGTTTCCTTGCCGACTCACTGACAGCGAAAGAGAGGAAAGGGAGGTCTGAGACCGCTCCAGGAATTCACTCCGTCCACATCGCCTTTCTCAGAAAATTAACGCCAAACATTTCAAACTTCCTCGGAATGAGAGATTAGCGTAGCTGACGCTTAAGACGGAGGACGCGCGGGGAATGAAATATGCGTAAGTTAATATTTTTTCCACCTATTAAATATACTACAGAAGATAAACTGATACAGACGATCCGGTCACCCCCCTCTTGATTCCGAATTTCGTTCTCAAGAAGTTGAGCAGAGAGGAAACGAGAATGCTACTATACACAACCCCTCAGAGCAAAAAAGAGCTGCTATGACGGGGATTTTGCAGGCGAAGAAGGTTGCTTGGAATCCCCAGTAGTTTACGCGAGTAAACCGGATTCTGGGACGGAGATAAATTTAACATAACAATGCCATAAGTTAACACGAAGATGCCCCTTAAGTCGGCGGAAGCAAGAATCGTTTAAGGGGATAGATGGCTAATATAGAGATAAAAATGCAAATAATGGATTTCATGAAGCAACAAGGAATTTCATACAAAAACAAAAATAATAACAGACACTGTGAGAGAGAAGAATATCCCTCAATGTACTCATAAAGAGAGAGGACGAAAAAGACAGCATTTGACTCCTCTGAACAAAACCCAAAAACTCAAAGACAAGAATCACACAATTCGATACATACCTTAAAGGAATATACATACCAAAGGAATGAAATCATGAAGAAATTCATACCCTTTTTTCCAATCATTGTATTGACAAATGATGTGGTGCGAAGTCACTCACACGGGTGCATATACACCAAGGGTTGAAATTCGCCACGAAAAAGTCATTTGAATTGACCGGCATTCGAACCCGGATCTCCCAATTGCCGGTCGGGTGTGTCAAGGAACACACCTGACGGGCAATTGGGAGATCCGGGTTCGAATCCCAGTCAAGTCAAATGATTTTTTCATAGCGAATTTCAACCTTTGGTGTAAATTCATACCTTTCATGGTTTCCAGGAGAATACAACAAAATGCCATGGAGAGTGGAAAGTATGTGATTATATGGTATTTAACAAGCAAGGAATAAAGCAGCTTAGGAAAACCAAATCAGATTATCAATCTTAGAAACCAACTGGGGAATAATGAAGAGCTATGTTACGCTGAGAATTCAGTTTTAAGAGTATCGCCGAGCACTCATGTAGATGCAATCAATACCCGCCATAGCATCATTAATACATCTAAACTACCGACAATTTAGACTAAAGACCAAAATACGCGCTAAATGTTTTAGGTGTTCTAATCCAGCAAGTTTTAGGCCAAATGCTTCAAGTGAATCATCATTGGCTTTAAGATAATATTTGTGTTGCAATGACTACGAGGATGGATCAGGGGCTTCAAGGTGGTGTAAAGAAATGAATTAAGTACAGGAATGGGACACTGAAAGGGGAAAGTACTTCTTCAGGAGTAAAGTACGCTACACACTTACCTCCTACAGAAAGTAACTTACCTCCTGAAGTTCACAGAACCCTGGAAGTTAAGGTAGTTTCGAGCGAAATATCATTTCACCTAGAAACCATTGCATTTGGTCTAATTTTAAAGAAATATTCCTCACCCTTCCAGAGATATCAAAGTATCAGTCCCAACCGGACTACTTTCTGAGATTATTGACGAAAAACACCAGCCATTTTATTCCATGGTATGTGTGTGCACTCCAGAGAGACCTTAATTAAAACATGGGGGATTCCAAACAACTAAATTTCGACAAAAAAGTGTGTAGTTTGTATGATTTTTCGACTATTTTTTTTAACAAATCACATTGTCACCGCAGTAATTTTTTCAGAATCGTCCTCTACAATTTGCCCATCCTATACGACGTAACTGACTTCAGTTGTCGGTCGTCTCCTCAAGTAAGCAACCAAGCCAATGCCATTTGTATAATCTGTCCAAGTTGAAGCCCTTCAAACAGTTTACGTTGAATGATATGATTTGAAGAGGATTGCTTGGGAAATATTTTAAAAATTATTTTAAGTATTTACCATGCGTTCAATGTTTGAGCGTCAAACGTAGCACAAAATATAATAATATTATAATCACACGCGGTATAAATTGATTTATCTTTAATACTTTTTATCGATAAAGAGTGCATTAGTAAGGCATTTGAAGAAAGAGTAATTGTCGTCTCGGTAGGTTGCTTGGAATGATCCATCTTCACTGAATGTTCTTCGTTTGAAGCGTGGATCCAAAATAGTTTCTTCCCAATTGATAAAATTGTCATTGACTAAAACCAGCTGCTTTTTCACTTCCTGCTCCTGCACGACGTACAATTTAAACTAATATTTTAATTTAAAAATGAGTCAAATCAAAGACTTATGTTGATATATTTATTTAATTACTTAGAACTTCAGCCATGGCATCATACTTATTGCAATATTTAATTCATGCTTCCGACAGCTGATGAAGTTAAAACGTATAGTTCGTATATGGTCTCCATTATAACTAGGGATTTATCTCGCTCAAACTAGCTTAATTCTTAATTATAAGCACTATGAAACTTTAGAACACTGATTTTTACTCAATCATTGTTTCCCACCCAACTACAGAGTATCAGCTAAACCATATCCTCAGACCACTAACCAGCCTTCAGCCTCATCACAATCAAAGTCCAATCGGACAACTTAATCTACATCTAAATACTACCCTGTGAGCCTCCGCATGGGCGTGTGGCAGGGGTTGCAGGGACACCAGCTGAGTAAAGGTGTAAAGAAAAAGGTTTTGGAAGGTGAAATGGTAAAATATATTCCGGGTGTGTTTTGAGTGTAGCTCAGTTTTTATTTTGGTCACTTATAGTGAGTGGAAAGAACGAATTTTATACCTATTTGCTAGGCAATTTATCTCTCTCATTTGATCATTTCTGTCGGACCTAAAAAAGTAGTGTGGCGTCAAAATGATATTCTCAGTGTCGCTCTGAGACACACCTGTTCTGAATTTCTCTAGCAAACTAAGCCTGACGTGTAGCCGCAGAGCGTCCCTGCCTAGTCTCTGGCGTCTGCCAACCTAATCCCTCAAAAAGCTGAGAAACACTGTATATTCACTCGTAGCGGTTTTAAACGAAGCGCGCATCTTTCCTTTGTAATTTCTTCATTTTTTTGCTTAAATATTCCTGCCCATGGTCCCAAATATAAATAGGCCTAATAGGGTTAATATCTTGGTTACAAATATATATATTGCCATTAATTAAATGAGGTGCAATAAGAGCACTTTCTAACACACATTGATTTCTAAGAAACTTCATTAAACTTTATTAAATTGGCCATTTTCTGCAACCAAAGCGCACATTTCTTTTACAGGCTAACTCGGTAATATTGCAGGGAATCACTGTGCGACGCTCACGGAATTCCTGGAGTTCCAGCCGAAACAGTCTGGATTCAGCTTCCCTGAGAGGGACAACAAAGGTGGATAGAAGTTCCGGATCCAGATCCGACAGCACAAAAGGGTTGAGAAACGGCAAACGCGTTTTAGCGCTCGTACGCACCGAGGGCATAAATTTTGAGACGCCTCCTTTGAGGAGGAGATTAGGGTAGAAGGGGAAAGAGGAAGTGGAGAGAAGGAAGGGAGGATGGAGGAGAGGGCGGACGATGCGGTGAGCGGGCGAGTAAAAAAATATGAAGCGTGAAAAAAAAATGAAGGCGGCTCCGCGGAGTGAGTGAGAAAGAGAGAGAGGGGGGAAGAAGATGCAAATCACTGCGACCTCCGTCCGCCACGACGTCCTTAATGGGGAAACGGAAAATTTCTCCGAGACTCTCTGAACGTCTCACCCCTTCGAAACCTCCTTTCCCCGTAGTCCCTCCCTTCTCCCGTCTTCGGGAGAACTCGGGGCGCTGGCTTGGGAAAGGACTGAATAAGATGCCATCCATCCTTACGGTGGCCGGGGTGTGAATCGCTAGCCGTTGAGTGCACATTATAATAACTTTTCCAGTAACGTGTTTATGTCTGTGTTGTTTTGTTATTTGTTGTTTTTGCTAACTCTCTATGGACGGAATTATGAAACATCAGCATAAAACATACTGCTACTATATTAATTTTTAAATGCTGTTTAAGCATTTAAAATGATTGGAATTTATTTAGTAATAGTATTTATTTTGAAATGTGACATATTTGTATTGTATTTATGTACTTTAAAGTAGTACTTGACATAATTATATTTACACAAGGTATACTTCAACATTACCTTCATGAGATACCTTTTTTATACTTTCTTATTCATAAGACGGCTAATACTATTTATTTCAGAGTTCCACCAGGCACACCATCGTCAGTGAATAGCGTCACACATTCATCTTTTCACATTGTTTGACAAGCCGCCGAAAGAGACGCAACTTTCCACCCTCTTAATCCGAAGTGTTGCAATTCTGTCTCGCGTAGCAACTAAATGGAAAAGCCTCTTGGAAAGCAGAATTTTCAATGATTTTGAAACGTAACAAATTTGACTCGCTCGTCCATGGAGTGTTAACTCTAGCATAGAATATGGCTTGACTAGTTGGGGAGGAACGTACTGCTATCATATTCAATCAGTTCGTCTTGTACAAAATAAAATACTACGAGTCATTCTGGGAATTAGCACCAGAGAATCATCGCTCCCTCAATATAAAAAACTAAAAGTATTGCCTCTTCGTCATCTCTATTTGAACTAAGTGTTACAAATCTTTTATAACCCAGGAGGTCAAACTTGTAAACCGTGTCCTTACGGTATTATATTAAGAAGTGTTTATTGTTATACTATACCTAAACCCAATATTGAAGCCTACAAACATTTTTATAATTTCATTGCCCCTTCAATTTATCAAAACATTCCAAATGAGATTTCATCAAATAGGAATAAAACTAATTACATCAGAAAATTGACATTTTGGTTTCTACAAAAAGAAAAATAATGTGGAGTATCTGCTAAAAGCCATGGTGTGATTCTTGAATGGAATTTTTACTTATTTTATTGTATTGTGTAAATCTTGTACTTAATTTTAATTAAAAAACTCAAACTCAAAACTGTTATAATTGAACAAATTTATGTTATATATATGCCAGAATTTATTCTATAATTATTTTTGTGGATGCTAGCAGTTGAACTACAGCCAATTTATTCAAGGAATGGCAACCTCAAAACAAGAAAGTGCTTCTTCTCAGGTGCCTAATTTCACCTCCATTTATGATGTTTAAATATATGTATATTTATTTGGATGAAATAAATGATATCCTATTCTATATATGATGCAATAATTATACTTTAAACTTTTCGTCTCAAACCATTGTTATGACTTGGATTAAAGGCGCATAAGCGAAATTCAAGCGAAAACCGTATATAAATACGTATTTTTGAATCGGTATGACACCTTGATATTCAATATGAACCATTATAATGATATTGAAACCAATTGTTACGTGACTAGGAGAATATCTGTACATATTTCTAGGAAAGGAATGCGAAAAAACGTTTGGCCCAACTAATCATTCACTACGTTTACAAATCGAACTCAGATCGATTTGGCCGGTTCAGCTAAACGCAACGGGCTAGTGGGATCGATATGAGAAGCAGGCTAACTCGGCTCGCTTTCTCTGCCAGTCTGAGATTTCAAATCGATATGACCCGATTCAAATCGATTTCGCATTGATAAACCAGGCGATCCGAGTAGGCCGGCTTAGAATGTTTAGATCAGTCACAGTTCATATCGATCTGAGTTCGATTGGTAAACGTAATGATTGAGACCTGTCGATATATAACGTTTGAAAAATCTCTAACGGTCGAAAAGCAAACGTCAAAAAGTAACCGACTCATTAGTTTCTCTGTGACGCATAGTGTATTGAAATTAATACATTCTGATTGAAAGAAATCATCCTAGCGCGAGAATAATGAATTTTATAAATATTTCGAGTGCAGTGTTATTTTTTTAAGTTTTATAGATATATTACATGATCTACGAAATGGACACTTGCGTCGACCACCTGTTTGGTCTAAACAAGTAATTACAAATCGGTGTCTATCTTCAAGTCATTGACATAAACAGACCATATTTCACGTAATTTCCATTTTTTGTAGCGTCATTAAGCCGCCATGTCCCGATTTTAAACGTCCAATAAAGTTAGACCATGCGCAATTTCTAAATCTGGGCCGATAAATATTATTTTAAGCCAATTCTAAACTTGTGATATCGAAGCTCCACAAGCTAGTACCTGAGGAGGATGAAAGCAGCTGGTGACATGAATCGTGAAGCTAGCTCACATGAAAAACATTACGAATCACCATTACTACCATGATACTCTGCACATACATGTCCAGAAGAATTATCTCTACTACAGCAATATATTGTATCCCTACGCGCTCGATAATTACAGCTGTCTCCACTGAGCTTTTCCGGTTACAATTCTGCGCTATATGTATGAAGGAATAGAACGCCCTGAATATTATTCCATAAATTATTTCCATACTTCATCAGACTATCACCCCTGAACTACCACTTCCATCAGTAAAATGTAACGATCATTTTGAAAATGCTGCTCGGTATAAACTATCACTTTCTCATGACAACTCCAGAAATTAGCTGAGTAAATACACAACTGAAGCAAATCCGTTAAAATCTCAAAAGGATAGGTGGTAACCGTGAAAAAAAATCGGCAATACTCTAACATGCAGGAGCACAGACACAACAGATTAAGCGTTAGCTGTAAGAGATTTCAATGCATGAATGTTAGCAAGGATCATAGAGCAAGAAGAATATTTTAGCTATCAGATTTTTATTACTGTGAAGTTATAATAATAAGTCTTACGTGACTTGCCTCTTGCTTCACTGCTTCATTGATGATGTCCGGTCCCTCTCGACAACAAACAACAATGGAACCAAATTCAACACAAATAAATAAACATACTAAAATAAACCAAATTAACTTAAATATTAAAAACCACTTAAACCAACTTAATTAACAATGATTATACATAAATACATAACAATAACAACGTGCAGTTAACTGTTCAAAAATGTTATTGTTAATTAATGTTAAAAGGCCTAGCAATAGCCTCGGAATGGAAGGGAATAACAGAAAACAGACAAAGCAAAGAAAAAGGGAAATTATTTTTGAAACGTAGAATGTACAAGGGATCTCTACGAAAGTAAACGAAGGAACATAAAAGTTAAAAGACTCAAATGTAGACTGCTTTGATCACAACCATGAATATATATTATGGATTGGGATCTCGTTGCCAAAAAGCGTTGTCTAGAATTCCAGTAAACAAACAACTTTTTGGAAAGTGGTTCCGCCTAGTGATGAAAGATGGAAGTTCAAATGAAAATACAGGAAACAGATTGTAAATAAACACGTTTTACCTGTTTTACCATGAATATACATGGGTTTTACCCACAATTAATCATAATGCAGTGGGCAGTGGATAAAAAATGTAGTACTACTCGCGGGATGTAATTATACACTTGTTTAATATCGTCCGGTCTACAGTAATATTTTATTCCTCTCCAAATTCAAGTACACAAATGCACAATTAACTTCTTAGCACTTCATGAATATCGCTACACGGAAATTTAATAATAATGCGAGGTGACTTCATGAGTTAGCCAATGGCCATCATTGCAGTGTAGGTAAAAAGGAATGCACTTACCGCCGCTTTAAACAGATTCTTATTTTTCAATCCACGTCTCCTATTTTGGGTCCTCATAGACGCATACCCTGTTTTGCAGCCTGGTACTAAGCAAGTTCTGTTCAAACAAGGCGTTCTGAATTCTTTGTTTAGGCAAAACAGGCTTAATGCATTCCAATTGTAATCGGATTATGGCAAACATCGTAATCGATACACGATGAACGTTTTATAAACCATTTACACATTTCCTGTAATAAATATTACCTCTCTATCATTTAAAAAGTACATTTTAGATAACAAAAAGAGCAAGATATTAATCAAAGCATCAAGTAATTCATATCTCCTCGATCGTTATTGAATATTTTCCAAAGTTTCACGTTAGCAACTATCAACTACGTCTAGTTCCAATAACAACAGAAAAGACTCTAATCGAAGATGCGCCAAGGACTGGGTGAACTAAAAGTGGAAATTTAGGCAACACGTAGCCTAGGCAACAATGCCGAACATCCGAATCCATAATATATATTCATGATCACAACAACAAAAAGGAAAGGACAAGGTTCAGAGAACTTAGGACATTACGATCACTTCTACAGCGGAGTACCCAAAGATCAAAGGGCCCAACAACGTCATGATACGAATAATTAATTTCAATTATTTATGTGTGCTAAACACTCGGTAAGAAAAAAAGGAAATCTAAAAGGGGGTAATTTATTTCTGAACTCGGAGCGAGGAAAGAGAGTAAACATTTTTCAATTTGATACCAATTGCTACCAATTTTTTTTTTATTTGGTACCAATAGAAATATCTTCTACAACAAACAAACACATATTCTTTAAAAAATAAAAGAAATGGCTACTACAACAATATCCAGTGGATTATTTTTTTCCAATAGGAAACTTAAATGCTTAAAATATTGAAATTATGAACACAAGAGGTATACGTTTCATTTTATAATATTTTCTTTTTCATGAAAAATTGTAATGAATTCATTTTTTTAATATGATATGTGCGGAGTGCTCTCCTTTAGAGTGACTTTTTTTGATTTTGCAGTTTACCCGATGTTTAATTGTTTCCAGTTACCTCGACACAACATGTTATTGTTCATGAGGTATACTAAATTCGTGTAATTTACCTTTTCCATTTATTGTATTGATGTTGTTAGAGTGTCAGTATATCACTGAACGATTAAAAGAAAATTTTCATCGCAATAGGAACCGTCAGAGAAGAGATGCGGGTTTTCCGCCCCCACTTGATCTCTCGAGGAAAACGTGAAGACGCGATTCAATAACCAACAGCGGAGTGAACGCTAAAGGAACTTACCGAGAATCTGCACAGCGATGAAAATTCGAGGATGTCAACTTGTTTGACTTAAAAATCCCGCGCGCTAATTATTCGAAGGAAAATTATCTTCCGTTTAGAGTACTTTAATACTACTTAGCATACAATCACCGGAAACGTTTTCACTCAAGGAAATGAATTATTCCAAGAGGTTGCGAGGTACTCATCAATTTTCATTCATGCCAGTAACCTCTAAGATATTACGCTTAACCTATTACTGTCGCATTGGACTACTGGAGGACGATTTTAGAACCGAAAGGTTTAAAATAATATTTTACCCGCGATCGATAAGAGACCATAATGGCTGCGTAAAGACTTTGAATTAGGTTAGTTGAATGGTAGTGTAGCTGATTAATTCATATGCACCCTGATGCATGTTTCTTAAACTGCCGAGTAGTGCTAACATCATGTTTTTCATGTTCCCTGCATGACTCTTGTGTCACGTTTCCATAGTTACATTTTAGTATTATTAGTAGTTTCTGTATCATATGTAGTATACCGAGAGTGTGGTGCTTGTCGGCGAAAGTAAATTTCTTCACTGTAGTTCATTTTGGTGATAAGTCACCCCCTGCCAAGCACCCTAGTGGTGGCTTGCAGGGTAATAAGTAGATGTAGATGCAGATGTAGCTACTGAGAGTGTTTTCACAGTTTTACGCCGTATTCTCGCTAATTTTTTCAGTCGCATTACTTTCATTTAGCTAACGAGGATTTCACAAGACAAAATACGGTGAAGACCGATGACTACGCTGTCCAGAGCAATGTTAAGAGTGTGATCAGCTTTTTTTTTAAAAGAACTAAGTCGACAAATGACATATTTTATTAATTCTACCGCCCAAAAAAGTATAGAAATAAAAACTGAAAAATTGATGTGCTGACTACACCGCTAAATAATAAAACAATAAAAAAGTATTATTATTTACTCAGCTTAAAAAAACTTGAAGAGATTAGGAAGAAATCATCTTTCAGTTGTTTTTGTGTCATTTCTTCCAATGACAGAATTGATAACATTTGAATAGCACCAATGTAACTAAAGAAGCCAGACAAGAAGGGATATTTATGGCGAGAAGAATTTGCAAATATGACAGACCTGTTATTGCACGGCAAGCTCTGAAAGATGTAGTTTTTGTTGCAACATGGAAAACAGTCCATGTACAGTGTGGCAGGGGGTGTCAGGAAAGCAGCCGAGTAAATATGTAAGGAATAAGGTTTTGGGAGGTAAAGTGGTGACGTTTATTATGGGAGTGTATTTAGTGGAGCTCAGTTTATTTAGTGGTCGCTTATTGTGCGCGAAAAGAACGAGTTTTTGTTCCTATCTGTTCGGCATTGTATCTCTTATATTATCGCTTCTGTCAGACCTAGAGATATTGTGAGGCGTCATGATAATATTCTCTGTGTCGCTCTGAAACGCACCAGTTTTGAATTCCTCAAGCAAGCTAATCCTAGCGTGTAGCCTCCGAGTCTCTAGGGACTCCCACCTTAATTCCTTCAAAACTTGTGAGACATTACATATTCGCTCGTAGCAGTTTCTAATGAAGAGTGCAGCTTTTCTCTGTATTTTAGTAATTCTTTTGATTAAATCTTTATGACCAGGGTCCCAAATGCTCGCGGCGTATCGGAGGCGTGGTCTAACCACAGCGTAGTAGCATCTCCCTTTGACTTTTTCATCCGAGAACCTTCCTATTATACGCTGAACAAAACCTAGTTTCTTTAATGCTGTGCCGCATATGTTATGTATGTGTATTCTCCACCATATATTTGAAGCAAGGTAATTCCAAGACATTCAACTTAATCTGAAGACTTGATGTTTACTCCACCCACCGTGTGGGTATGGCATTTGTTGTGATGACTTTCGCAAGAAGTGTACTGTGGTGCATTTACTACGATTTGATTCTAGCGCCCACTCCTGTCACCACGAATGAACGTTAAGGTCCGATGACCTAACTTTGAAATCCGCGTCTTCGCTTATTTCACGGCAGATAACTGTACCTATCGTCTGCAAATAATCTGAATTTACTGCTAACTCGAGAACTTAGGCCAGTAATATAAATAATGAGGGCCGATCACGCTTCCTAGAGGAACACCGGATGTGACTCCGACCCTATCAGAAGTAAAACCATCGATACTTTTGCTTTTCGATCACTGATATTACTGAGGACCTGACTCTAGAAAATATGTTAATAGTAGCGAGATGATGAAAACGATTTCTCACGAGTACGGCGAAGCCTGACAGGCCATCATGTGCGAAATCGTTCTATTGCAAGTCGACTAAGGCTGGAGGAGGCACTTCGACTGTCTATACCGTGGCGTCATCTCGCCAATGAGAAGACAAATATCGACGCCACCATTCTTACCCTCCACCATCACCTTTCTATTTCCGTCACCGTTTACCTTTCTATTGCCATTCCGTTTTTACTTATCTACAACGATCACAGACGGCGCAAATGACCGAACACGTCCGCGTTCCCCCTTTTGCTAATCTTGACTCCAGCTGATTCCACTGTTACCGCACACACGAAACGCAATAGCAAATGCCGCGGGCAGATAAGCTGGTATACTCCAACGTGAAAAGCATGCTGTTCAGTACGAATCAAACGAGGTGCATCCAGTTCCATTCCACAGGTCAAAGAAAAGAAGTACATAGCCAGAAAAAAATATTGTGGAAAACCCTTAGACCCTAAACTATTTTTCTACACAACCCCCACCATTTTATTACCACGTTTTTATTAACTCGCTTTCTTGTCTGTTTGTCTGTTCGGTACAAATCTTGCAATCGATTTTTAACTTACTTTTCGAAGAGCTAGAGACTTGAAATTTTAAACATGACTCAGATCTGGATGAAAATGCAATAATAATACGTATGTAATCTAGTACAAAATAATAATGATCATATTAAAATAATGATAAAGGTTAGCACCAGGGTAAAAGCGAAGCACAAAATGGAAAAGCCTGTGTCATGGAATGCGATACTATTGACGAATTCATTCGTTTTAATCCTCTGAACAGTACAATATTATTGGTAGGTAGGCATAACAATTTTCCATTCCAGATATGATCTCACCAGACTAAAACGCAGAAAATAATTATTCAAACAAAAAACATTTTAAACAACCACGTTTTTTAAACGGACTAAGAAGTATAAAATAAATTCTCCTAGCCCCATACAGATTCCTAACCCTATACGGCTTGTTCTGAAAATTTTTAATTGTGAATTTTAATAGTTATGAAAATAATTGTAAGATTTAAAACGAAAAACGAGGGGCGTATGCAATAGATAATAGGAACGAGTGTAGGGAGTCGCTGTCGAAGAGAGCAATCTCACAACAGTTCATATCATTTGCAGCACAATAAAATTGTTGTGACTTACGTGAACATTTCATGCATCAGATATCTATTGCATGCGCCCCACGTTTTTCGTTTCAAATCAAACAATTATTAGCTTTTAAAATTCAGAATCACAAATTTTCACGACAATCCGTTTGGGATTAGGTCTCCGTATGGGGTCATAAATCCGTATGGGGCGAGGAGACATTATTTTATACTTCTTCGTCCGTTTGAAAAACTTGGTTGTTTAAAAAAAATTATTTATATGATAATGTAGGATATTTTCATAGCGCAGCACAAGCTTTAGTATTCCCCCATCCTAAAAAGTTGCCGCCTGTTATGTCAACTGAGTAACTCTTTCTTGATCTTGTCGTCTATGTTGAACCTCTTGCTACCAAAGCTCGATTTTAGGTGCAATAAAAGATGGAAGTTGCTTGGAGAGAGGTCCGGGCTGTATAGAGGGTGCTTAAATTTTCCCCAACCTAAGTTCGGTAAATGTTGTTGTGTCACTTGCACAGTGTGACGGCGGGGACATTGTCATGAATCAAAATAATACCGTCGGTTAGCATCCCTCGACGGCGGGGTTTTCAATTGCATTCGCCATTTCAAACAAGCACCACGAAGCGTGCACAGCAATCAGCCTACTCATAATGGCGTCAACTCCTTTTCTACTGGTCAGGATAAATACCAGGCGTGCGCGAAACTGCGATCGCAGCGCTGCGGTCGAAGAAATACAAACGGAACATACTTTCTTGGTGTATTTGTATATTAAAATGGGAGAACTTTCATTTAAACTAACTAACTCAACTAGCAAAAAGGAATCCCTACCTCTATTGGTTACATTGTTTTTTGGCATTTTAGAGCACAACTAATGACTCTAATGGTAGAATCTTTCATTCTTAAAACGAATCAGAGGCAATACCTACTTTCCACATGCTTCAAATCACGAAGCCACTCTAAGGTACTTTTATGGGAGAAGGAGAAGGTTAATGCGGTTCAACGACCTATAACCCCCTTTAAAATTCCCGTCGTGACCACTTTAAGTGCAATTCCCGCCCCGTGACTCCTAAGCCGCGAGAGTAATTAACACCCTTCTGAATCAAATCTTTCTTTCATCCCAACTTCACTCTATCTCTAGCAGAGATGAAGGCCGCGTCACACATATTTTAAACTTTAGACCGCCTAGTGTGTGTCATCCTGAGAAAAATCTTCTGGACACGGTGGACAAAATCGCAAAAATCACGAATGTCGCTATCAGAGATCAAGTTTTGGTGTTATCACAGATAACATTCCATGCTATTCTCTACAGAGCATATTGAAAATAATAATGGAATGAGAAAAACGAGGACAGGATATTAACAAGAAATAATGCGTCAACTATAACAACTGTCAGCACTACAGATTTTTTAGTAATCCCTTAAAATCGAAATACTTTCTGATCTTGCCCATAGAGCATTACTTGTAATCACTTTTGAATGTAAAATGCACTACAGTAAGTCCTCGGTTTACGTCGTTTCGATTTACGTCTGATTCGACGTTACGTCCATACTGACAAGGGTCGACGCAAAATTTTTCCCTGCTGAATGCTAATAAATTGGAGCGTATTTATATATGCTTGCGTTTTTTATAACTAAGACATAATCATCCCATCTGAAATAGCTTTTTCCCTGGATGAAAGCAAAAAAACAAGTTTTGAGATTAACGCCTTGATTTACTGCAATTAAAGTGGTCGGGATTATCTGGATCCGTTAAACATTGTTTCGAATTACGTCGCTCTTCTTCCACACGCACCTCCTAAGTAAATCGAGGACTTACATAGTGAAAAAACTCGGAATATTTGGGGAAAATACAGGATATTTGGAAACGATACGATGTTTCCAGACGGACAAAAATCTTACGTAAATTGGTACCAGACCCCCCTAACCCCTCCCTTCCCTCCTCAGAAGACAAAGTAAGTAGATCCCAACCTCCTCACCCCCAAAAAAGTTTTACGTAATACTTGAATGGCCCCCTATGCACGAGGCCTTGAGATCGATTCCCGCATTGACTGAGGGATGGTAGGAATAGTCCTCGGATGAGAAATTAAAAGAGAGGTGCTACTTCGCTCTGTTTGGACCGCAACGAAAAGAAT
This sequence comes from Ceriagrion tenellum, assembly GCA_963169105.1. NCBI lineage: Eukaryota > Metazoa > Arthropoda > Insecta > Odonata > Coenagrionidae > Ceriagrion > Ceriagrion tenellum. The sequence goes on along the minus strand of OY720641.1, from coordinate 83,904,692 downwards.
AGAATTCATAGCACTGAGTAACAATTGTATTTTTGATGAGTCACTTGCCTGAAATTTCAAACAGACAGTAGATATTCTTGCTTAGCATCCGCTAATTCAACCATTCCGTCGAGCTATTCATAGAAAAGTAAGGAAAGAGGAGGGTTAAACTCATTCATTCATTGGTCGTTCAATCCTAAGATTGGTTGACTGCAGCCCTCCACCCTTCCCTATCTAATGCTAGTTTCCTTACCCTCTGGCAGCTCATCCTATGTACTTTCCACTTTATTTGGCCTATTAACTTCTTTCTGGAACTTCCTCTTTTCCTGGGGACTTATTCCTCTATTTTGCCTTCAATTACGTTCCTCACAAACCCACTGTATCTCAGGATGTGACCAATCCAACTGGTCCTTCCTCTCTCTATGGTGTTCCATATGGTCCTTTCCTCTTCTACTTTTCTGAACACTTCGTCATTTCTTATTTTTTCCGTCCATTTTATCTTCAGCATCCTCCTCCAGCACCAGGTTTCGAAGGCTTCTATCCTGTTCTGGTCAGCTTTTCCAATGGCCCATGCTTCCGATGCAGAGTGTGCTACGCTCCACACGAAGGTTTTCAGATACTGTTTCCTGGTTTGTAGTCCTATATTGTTTGAGCACAGCAGTTGCCTTTTCCCAATGAACGCCTTCTTTGCTTGGGCTATTCTCCGTTTGATGTTCGTTGTACTTCTTCCGTCCCACGTGATGGTGCTTCCGAGGTACGTGAAGGAGCCCACTTGCTCTAATTTCTCTCCTCTCAGGGTGACTTCAGAATTCAGCTTCTCGCTTCCCCATACTAGGATTTTAGTATTCGTCTTACTTATCTTCATGTTGTATTATTGAAGAACTTGGTCTATGACGTTTAGTGATTTTTTAAGATCATCGCAATTGCCAGCTATGACAGCGATATCATCTGCGAAGCGGAACATGTTTATTTCTTCTACGTTAGGGTTAAACTATATGGTTGTTTTTTAGGTTGTCAGGCTTCGGTTTGATGACGCAGTGGCCTCTTCATACACCTCAATGTAAGCAACCTATTGGGCCTCACAGTATATTCTTTGTGGTATTTCGACAGTACCGTGGACACGCAGTGTCCTCACGGTTCGACCACCGGCCGTGACTTGGCACGGCACGAGGGAGGGGGGAGCGGAGAGGGGAGGGGAAGGGGGGGTGGGCGAAATGGGCGGCGGCACTTCGTATCATCGCATGACAGGAAGGAGGGGGGGAGACACACTGAGCGACCAGGGGAGGAGGGGAAGGGAGAGGGTAGGAGCGTGCGGCATAATTGAAAATAGTGCAGAAATTAAAACATGGCACCCGGCCAGGCACTGGAACGACCCGGACGCGCGCGGCCGCTCTATGGGCCCTCTCCTCCAACTACGTACGTGTTGTCAAATAGGTTGGCGGAGTAGGGTGGGGGGTCCTCATCAACACCACAAACGAAAAAAAAACTCCCGTTTCCACGCGTGTTACGCGAAAAGCACAACAATAGCAGGAGAAGGATGATCGCTAGCACCTTATTGGGCCGTAGCAATAATGATTAGAAAACGTTAACGAAGGACCTCAAGGCCATTAGAGCGTGGTGCGACGCGTGGCAGCTAGAATTAAATTTGAAAAAAATGTGTTGTAATAAACTTCTGGAAAAGAAAAAACTCCCCTCAGTACAGTTATTAGACACATAATACCCAATTAGAAACTGTAGAATCTGTAAAATACCTCGGAGTTCAACTAACTAATGATCTCTCGCGGAGCAAACATATTCGGGAAATAACTGGTCAAGCTAATCGTAAATTGGGATTTGTCAAAAGAGTACTTGGAAAGTGCGACGATAAACTTAGAGAAATCAGCTACTTCTCCCTTGTTAGACCCCACTTAGAGTGCGCTACCAGTGTTTGGGATCCTCATGAGGTAGGCTTAAAAACAGAGTTAGAACGCGTACAGAGAAGATCTGCAAGAAGTTATGCTAGTCTTGTTAGTGTTACTGACCTCTTGAAACAACTTGAATAAGAATCGCTTACAGACCGTCGATTGACTCAATCTATTACGAAAAACCGAATTGTTTTCCGACGAAGTGATCAATATTTTACGAACTCCAACATACCACGGATCATATGAATAAAAGTAGGGAAATCAGACAGATCAGATCATAAGAATTTGGAAGAAGAATAAGGGAAATAGATTGTGGAACACAAACGTTTAAAATGTCGTTTTTCTGCGAACGATAAGAGACCATAACGGCTGCGTTGAGACTTTGAATAAGTTTAGTTGACAGGTAATGTAGCTGATTCATTCATATGCCCCGTTATGCATGTTTCTAAATCTGCCAAGTAGTGCTAGCACCATGTTTTGCATGTTCCCTGCATGAATCTTGTGTCACGTTTACGTAGTTAAATTATAGATTATTTTAGCAGTTTCTGTAGCATTTGTAGCATACCCTTTATGTGGTGCAGGTTGGTGAAAGTAAATTTCGTCACAGTAGTTCATGTTGGTGATAAGTCACCCCCAGCTAAACACCCTCGCGGTGGCTTGAAGGGTAATGAGTAGGTGTCGATATTATTGTAATGGAAAGTGGTCGGCAGCCAAGATAAGAAAAAACTGATGGAAATATCAAGCTAACATAGAGTTGAGTTGGTTTTAGTTAAGTTTTTCCCCACAAATTTTAGAAACCATAGTCGAGTTCAATTTTTTTACGTTAGTGGCAGTAAAAAGCAAGAAGTAAATAGCTTAACATCTATAACGCAAAAACCTTCGTTTTAAATAACGGAAATTCTCAGTTATTATTTTAGCATGCATACTTTTCACGCCTTTAAGTAACTCGAAAATAAGCTTTGCCAAATGGAAGGTAGTATCCTTAGAGACCGTAGTTCTTGGAGTACTTGACTTGGCCGTCCAGGAGCGCCTATTAAGGGTCCACGATCTTTCATTGGAAATGTGCGAAGAGATTTTCAAGGCACCCGAACTTGGTGAAAACCAGTTGGCAGCTATAAGCAAGCCTGTGATTACGGTAAGCAGAAAAGTGTCCAGGAATTTGAGATCTCCGTAACCAACAAGTAAGCCAAAGAATTTATTGAATAGCAGCTGTGTCGCAGAAGACTGGTGGTTTCTATAAGTGTAAGAATTGTAATTTCAGACACAGGAGACAGGAATGTCCAGCATTTATTAAACGTTGTCATAATTGCGGAAAATTTAATCACTTCTCTGTAGGGTGTAAGCTTAAAAAATCTACGAATACGTTTAAATAAAAAATGCTATGTAAATGAGAAGGAACAGCGTACAAATAGGATTGATGAAGATTATTTTATTGACAGTCTTATATGTAATGCAAACTCAGTTTGCTAATGCACACGGCGTGAGACAGTGCACGAATAAGAATTCATTAAGAATATAGCATATGGCACATGTAAGAAAAATGGCTCGTAAGCTATGGAAAATTATCATGAAAAGTAGGGCGGTAGGGGGCTAATATTTCGGAATAGTGAGATGTGTTTCCTCTCCGAATCTGGAAGTTTCTTCAAGATTGATATCTCTCGTCCACAAGTAAATTGGCATGTTATGGATACAGCTAAATAAACTTGGGGACAACAGATTACACATTTGAAGAAGCCTTCCCATTTGGAGGGGATGTCAGATTTTAATTAATCCTTAATCCTTAGATCCTATTCCTCAATAAATTCTTTCAAAAGAGTGCAAGTCATACTAATGTTAAATATTTTATTTGATACTTAAACTGTATTCACAGCATGGCATAATCTTTCATCGGTATGCTAGGTGGTTTAACTTGCCAATGGTACAAAGACCTTAAGTGACGACAACTCTTAACGTTCCTTCATTGAAAAATAAATTTTCGCACAATCGAAATTTTTTATTTTTTGATTTATTAATTATTTCTTTTTGCTGTTCGTAATAGTGAACACAAGTCATTGCTATACGAGTATACATCGAAAGCTGCTGACTGTAAAGTAACCTTCAGCAAATATCCCAAAAGCAATTTATTGTACGTTTCCGTAGCGTTTTTCCACGAACCTTAGGTTATTGAACCTTGACAAGTGCCAACAGTAGAAACTATAAGAGACCTCTAAGCGCCGTAAGATATACATGACCCAAGGGAGCTAGTTCAGGAAAAACTAGACCTCAACATAGTCGTGATGCCTCCACCCACTATTATCTCATCTTTTCAATAGTATTGCTTGAAATCTCCGAGGCAGTGACGTCCAAACTACGTCAATGATGATGCACAACAATTCTGAAAACTTACTGAAAGGGCACCTGATGATCTTCGAGTTCGAATCAGAATGGTGCCAACTACCCGTAGTTCGATTCAGGATACATTTTCATCGACCATTCGTCCCAAAATACGTTCCACCGTTCAGAAAATTTTATATTGACCTTTTGCGTTACGAGGAAGTAATTGAGAGAAGAAGCGATGGGAGGGATCACGAGGAAATTTGCTCCACAGTCCCTTACGGGAATGCGAAGATGATTCTCTGGTTCTCAGGTTCCTCACAAAATCCAGGGAATAATCAATGGCCTCGACAAAGCATGTTGAGAAAAGATCAGCGAGGGTATTGACCTGTAGCGCGACGTCGCGTTGTATGGTTCAGAAACATGGTCCGTCGATATAAAGCATGAGAACAAAGGATGTGGCGCCATAACAGTGGTATCTTCAATGGTTTGCGAGTTCCCTTTGTGGAATATTGAGTTCATATTGAGAGTTCATTCTCTTCCGACATAAAATATAAATACGTGCTCGGCAAAAAACGAATTGTATCGTCCCTTGAGAATGACACGAAAGTGTTGAAACCGGTCGGGCTTATTCCATTATAGATTTGTGTTGATTTTTACAAAGTGTTCTTATTTCATCTCAATGTGGCCATAACAGTGGTTTGAAATTATTATTATTGAGTATCCTACCGGTTAAGGTAGGTTTTGCTAAATGTCAGACAATCTCCTCCCGATTTTCTACACTTTCCGGAGCCTAACGACCTCCAGTATGTCCTTTTTCGCCTCAGCATACAATCTGCCCGCCTTCATCCTGTCCATAAAATCTATTCTCTTTCTTCCCCTTCCCCGCTTGCCCAGCATCCTTCCCTCTATCACATTCATTAGCCACCCCTCGCCCCTCTCATTACATCCTCCAGCCACCTAATCTGCCGATCTCGAATTTCACTCAAAAGTTTCCTTTCCTCACCCACCATCTCAAGCACTTCCTCGTCATATGAGAGGAAAAGATCATGGAAAAAAGCGGGGCAAACGAAGAAGCATATTGGTTGATAAGGGAGGAGAAGTCATTACAGGCTAAAATATAATCAAAATAAAACTCAATTGCACGCCGAAGAGCTTGAGAAATCTAACATCTACTTCAGCAGGAAATTCGGAAAATGGAATTAAGATGGGCGGAGCAATTCTCCTTTATGCACAGATTTGCATGAAACTTGGCATGCATTTACCCATTAGTAGTATGTACAGATACAGTAAGTACATTTGTAGCGATAAAAAATAAAACTTGATGTATTTAGTAACATTTTCATCTTTGTTTCATCTATCTATGTTGAAAAATACAAAAGTTCTGATTTTCCGTAATCATAACATGACATTTGAATCACCCTGTACTTTGAAATAATTCTGTGACACATACAAAGATATGTACAGATTTTTTTCCAGAATGCGAAAGCATAGTACGTTTTATATTATTATAATAGTTCCTAATATACATCAAGGTATCATACCGAATAAAAACATGTTTTAATCGATGATTGTTTTAAATTTTGAATTTAACGCCCGCGCCGTAAACCCATGTCATCACAATGCTGCAGTTGAGACAATTATTTTAAAACATAATTTTTGTATCACTCACATAGCAAACTAACTGGTTATTTCAAACGTACAAAGTAACTAGACGTACTTAAGTGTGTCCCAAACAATTTTTTCGTAGTATTTATTAAGTTAATAACATATGCACTCATTGACTCAGGATTCTCGCTCCAACCACCTTAGGGTAGTTATAGCGAAATATCATTTCCCCTATAAATCAATGAATTTAATCTAACTTTAAAGAAAAATATCTCACCCATCCAATGGCACCAAAAATTCAACCCCTTACCACATTACTTTCCGAGATTTTGCCAAAAAATACCAGCCAATTTACATGGGAAATGGCACGTGCATGCACTCCAGGGAGAGCTATTTAAAAAATGAGGCATTTCTAACACCAAAATGTCAAATATTGTGTAGTTTGCATGTCGTCTCAACAATTTTTTAATATTTTGCACATTGTCACCGCAGGAAATTCTTCGGGATCACAAAAAAACATTCGCTTCGAAGGATTTTCAAGTGTACCACACGAAAAAATGTCTAATGATTTATCTAAATATTTTCAATTAATTACTTACAATTTCTGTCATATAAAACTACATTACTTCACCATTAATAATGCAATATTTAATTCGTGTTTCTCACAGCTGGTGAAATTAAAGCGTATAAATCGAGTATGGTCTCTATTATGACTAGGGAACTATCCCGCTCAAATTACCTTAAGAGAGGTAGCGAGCAGAAAAAAGTATAGAAGAAGCCTGAAGACTTGTGTTCCAGGAAAGGAAGAAGCGACGTCGTAACAGTACACCAAAACCTAAATTTTAGCCACGCAAAACCAGCAAACACAAATGCTTAAGGAAAACTTCCGCCCATACGCAAGTGTTGATATTTTTTGCGCGCCGAAAATTCAGGAGAATCTACCGGGTTCAGTTTTTGTCTGTTTACAATCATTGGTAATTCAATCTTAAGCTTGGTAGACTACATCTCTCCTTCCTCCCCTCTCCAAAGCTAGTTTGCTTGCTTCCTGGTAACTCTTCTTTGGTAAGTTCTTTTTTTTTAATCCTACGAATTTATCCCTTGGCCTTCCATTTGGGTCTTTCTCTTCTATTTTCCTTCAATTTCCCTTAATTTTCCTTCCTTTCTTCCTAATCTGTCGGTTATTGGTAGGTATTTGGTTTAGCTCTCCATTTAATCTTGGACAGAGTGTTTGAATTTTTTTTATTTCAACCCTTGAACGAGTAAAGCTACTTGGGAGGAATTAGGTTTTTCTACAATAGATTTTGTAGAACAAGCCAATTAGCATTTTGAAAAGTCAATTGCTAGATTTAGTGTCTGGGTGGGAAGCGTATTTTTTGGAAAAACATTTCTCGCAGAGGTAATTTTCGACATTTAAGCCGGGTTAATGACGTCGGAGAGGTAGGATTATAGAGAAGAGGGAGGGATGGAGAGCAACCCTTGAGACACCACCATGTAATTGATCTCGTCGAGAAGCGCTCGCGAGTTCAATGGCTCGTCCTACGCACTGCCCTTCGGAAGGGAATCCCAAACGGCGGCGTAAAGGTGGGCTGTACAATGTGATTTAAAATCATTCTCCAACAAACGGAATTCGAAACGGGTGCCGAGGAAGTTGGATTGAATGTTTTTAATGGTGGGGTCCGGATGATACTTGGGCACGTCTTGCTCGATAATATAATTACGGCACGTGACCTCTCAATCTATTCCGAATGACCATTTGAGATGAACTGAGAGATCCGAAATAACTTTACTCGAGCAAGGATTGAAATAAAAAATTCAATCATTCCGTCCAACACCAGCATTGGACATGGTAGGGCGGAGGGCTGGAGTCAACCAATCTTAGGATTGAACGACCAATGATTATGAACTGACAAAAACTGAACCCAGCAGATATCTCAAAGGGTATTTTGATGCAAGCCTAAAATGTTTTTCCTAGAATACCCATCAAGCATTTCCACTGCAGCTGTAACAGAAATATTGTAAAGCCTCTGAATAGAATACAATTGGCTATTTTACATATTTTACTGATAATGGATTAGCGCATACCCCCTCTGGATTTCTCAGTTGTATAAAAAATGATATTTCAGGTTCAGTAACCTAAAGTTTCCCTTGCCAAAGACCTTCGTGCTTCGACCAGTGAGCCCGACCCGAACAAAGGTAACAATAAGTTCAATCATGTAAATACCATAAAAAATGGACAGGAAATACAGGTAGCGTTTCAACCACTACCAAGACAATTACAACCTTGAATTTTCTGAATGGGATGAAGAAAGATAGAATTATCAAGCAACAGGGGGAATGAGGCTGAACACACAATCGTGACGCGAATGAAGATAACATCTAGCATCGCGAAGAACGTCTTCCCTCAATTAGCAATCTTTAATTCGATAGCTTTTATTCTTGCTCATTACGATTCCGGGAAGATATCAATCACGCATGATCCTCCTTCCCGCAATTTACCAGTTCCGCCGTCAGAGAGGACGCTGGGAGAAAACCTGAAGAATGCCATTTGAAACATAAGAAATTGTTCCCTGAGGAAATTGCGCAGAGAATATCGACACCGCCCCTCCAATCAACAATACGGGGATCGCACAAAAAAAGATATTTCAGACAAAAGTAGGAGGATTACCATTACAAAATTAATTGTTAATAACATGGAACTGATATCGTTGCCATGGACCCGGCCGCATGAACTCACATAAGACGATGACATACCATTTGTAAATTAAAGCAAAAATTTTGAATACGCCAGAAGGAAAGATTTTTTTCATTCATTAATCATTTCACGATGAGCCGATAAGTGCAACTTTCTTCAGATGCAGTTTCTCTTACCATCGACAATTTCATTTGATTTCCTCTACAACAGTTTTCAATTAAATGATTCAAGTTCTCAATTACTCTGTCGACAATTAAAGCAGGGATTACAACTCTGGAATTAGAATGGGACTTCTAAAGGCAAATTTTAGTTAAACTAATGAGAAACTTAAGATATATAAGCGAACTCTAGACAAATAAAAGCTATATATACATACCAACTACGACACAAATCAGATGGTCTGGGTCAGTTTTCAGGTGAAGAATTGATAAATTGAGAGGTAAATGATATAAATGAGCGAGAGGGAATATAGGTTTTTTTATTTATTAGTTCAGTTCTTATTCGTCGCTTCTATCAGCTTAAGAGATTTAATTCGGGGTATAAAATATTATCCTCCGGGTCATCCAAAATCTCGCATGGTCTTAATCTTTCAAGCAATCTATGCCTAACGCGTAGCCTTTTAATTCCTTAGCGTTTGCCAGTACCAGTACCATTCCCTCAGCTGCGCTCCAATCTCTGATCACTCGCCAAAGTTTTCAAGAAAGCGTACGGCTTTCCTTGGAATTTATATTTCGCGCATTGCACTTTACCTTGCTGGGTCCCTAATGCTCACGGCAAACTTGAGATATCGAAATATTAGTTATGTTTTTTGGACGAGCAAAAATTAGGGGACCCTCCTCGAAAAGTCGAAGTAAAGTCTCCTTTCGGGATTCAAATCCGTCGAGAAAAAGGTCGATGTCTCGCTCTCTGGCACTTCAGTAATTGAGAGGGTGTGATAGCAGTGGGGGCGAGGGTACCAACCCACCCCGGGCGGCATCTCAAATGGGGCATCCTTAGATGGACCACGACAGCGACAATGTTATTCGTTAAGGTGAAAGAAGCATAGGAAAATCTATTCCGTAAAACGCTAAGTACTTCATTATAATAACACTTTTTTACGAAAAGCGCAGCGCCTTTTTCGTGATGAAAGGGTAGAGTAAGAAAGGAGTGATCGAAAGGAAGGATGCATTTCAGCCATACCACAGAATTGAGGTCCTAATTGAGACGTAACATGACGTGCTATCTTCCCACTTCCTACCCAACTCAATCGTTGCGTTTTTCAAAATCTTTATCAAATCGCCACAATTATTCGTCGGTGTTAATTAGTAAGTCGGTGAAGAAAGAAGTGACTCTTCAATCAAAGCTAACAGTCGACCCATGTCTCACGAATTTTCCAATACTGCTCGACCTGGTGCATCTGCCGTGAGATTCAACCATATGGAGGGACGAATGGATATCTCCATAATTATTATTCACCGACAACTAATACGTCCAACATAAGCTTAATGCAGAAGTTCCACGCTGATTTTGCCAGCTAATCCACACACATTTTTAGCGTTTAAAAAATCAGAATTCACAGCTTGATGTGTATTTTTCATTGTTAGCCCCACGCGCATACTTAAGAAGAACTTAAGCCTGTTAACAGCCGGAAGGTAGGTTGATACGTAACTCCACGCTTTCCCGGGAAACGGAGAGTTAATATGCTCCGCAATTAATCACAGTTATTGTAAATCAATTTCAATACATGCAGGCTACCCCCATGGTCTCTATAGCGATGATTCTTCGCTAACTTCGCCAATAAATTTCAATCCAACGACCCAAATATTTTCCGCAGCACAGGCGTAATAATCGATAGTGAAAATTTCATATCTAATTAATAAAGGATAAAGAATGTACGCCAACGAAAAAGATCGGGAGCGATGACCAAAGGAGACACAAATCACCTTTTCGTGTGATAAAGTGGATTCGAAATACTATTCCCGCAAACCTGACCCTTCAGTATGGATTTCAACCAATTTCAAAGCTTCATAGATATATGAAAAACAAGGAACTATGTTTCTGGTAGGGAGACAACTCATCCCATAAGGGCAGGTTGCCGCATCCTAGAATAGGACAACAGGGCGACGAACGTGGTTTAAGTGAGGGCCCAAGTTATGTCGGGTGGTATTTTTGTCAGGAATTTTGTAATCGCTCCTGGGGTTTCAGGCAAGAAATTTAAGGGAGAGTAAATGTCACAGGAAACTTCTATTGGAGAATTCAACATTCTCATTTCGTGGATCTAACTTGGAGACACCTCACTTCTTGGTACGGCTTTCCACTTTCCAAGTGGAAAGTAGGTGCCGGGGAACGGGATTTATCACTAGATTTGTGGCGGGAACTTCGAATTTATGGATCGTAAAGGCGTTATCCAAGAGTGAAAAGTTGGATTCGGCAGAAAAATTTGGCGTATGCTGTCTAATTGTTAGTAACAAGTAATCTATAATTTACCGAACGATTAGTCACCAAACTTTTCGAAATCTCAAACAAGAAGCATAAGAAACAAAACAAAACCAAACAACGAATCACGTGAAATCTCCGTAATTTTTCTGAAATTCTAATTGGAGTTCATCGACAGCACATTGAGCAAGACGAGCGTACGACGGGTAGGTACGCAGCCTCGCCATGAGGTGCTATGGTCACAACCGGCGTCGCGCACAGCCCACTAACTAATTATTATTTTCCGCGTTGCCTAAAACATTAGCACAAATTTTGTCTCCAGGAAAGCGACTGTAAGAACTCGTCATAATTTACAGAACTCTAAATTCTTTGCACCATAACTACAGTTGTTGATTAGGCATCTTCACACATCAATTTTAACGACTATTAGTCACACGCCACGCCTTCCAAGTTTGAAGAGTAGTTTCAGTCAGCGAGAGGGAGGATGTGAAGAGAACAAGAAATACTGAACATGATAAGATCCACCCACCTTTTCAGCTAACACAGCTTCATGCAGCTCATCCAATGTTGGCCGGTGGGCATGGACCGATTGGAGATCTCTGTAGTTCTCAGCCCTGGGAAGTGCTTCTCTTGTCAGCTGTCCTAAGCTTTTGGCATAGCGAGTATCATACACGTATGTACTGTACTGCTGTCCCCCCGACAACACGGTGTCTCCTCCGGGGACAGATCCGTTATTCTCCTTGTCACCTCCATCGGCTTCGCTGTCTCCTACTTTGGCCACTTGGAAACGACCCGAACTGTTTCTCGAGTCGATTAACAAATCCTGAAGTTCATGAGGATCCCCTGAATTACGATTACTGTTGCCACTAGGCATTTTGACGAAATATGGGACCGATAGCCTCCTATTCGGAATCACTTGCCTCGACGGTCACGGAAAACGTAACTTCGGCCCAAACATCGCGCGGCAAGGTTTTATATGAGGGGTCTACACAGAGTGCAGCACTCTCCATCCCCTCCATGCACAGAGTTCCGAAATCAAACGCATAGAGCGCCCCTCAAGTTTCCGCTGATGTTCAATAGATGGCAGTACCATCAACAAGCAGACTGCGCATGTCACGCAACTCTCATCGCATTCGAAAAAGTTTTGTTCATCACTTTATAGGAAAAATTGGTCATTTATCCATTGGTGGTGGGTATTTTTCTTTGAAAAATCTTTCTTCTTTTGTATACGGCTGTAATACATCATCTCAATGGAGTTATGGTAGTTATTAGGCAAATATTGGCTCAATGTACGTTACGAGGATATGTACGAATTATATCTTTTTAGTCTCCTCGATAATTATTTCCGCTTCAAAAACGGTAGAAGGCTCTCCCTTTTAACAATTCAATTATATCACGTATTTTTATGGTGTCATTCGTAAGCTTTTCGCCAATCTTGGTTAAGTTATATGCATTTACTAAGGGAAGATCTACACTAGTTCTTAGGTCTCCTCCTAAAGTCGGCCGGTGCAAATGTGCAAAGCTGTCTTGGCCCCCTCACGCGAAAAACCTATTAACCGATAAAAATGGAACATGTTATGTCATACTACTCTACGCCCAATTCTTTTTTAATGTTCGTCTCATCCAAAATTTTGTCGCTCAAGTTAACTACAGGGTAAACATCTTAATGAAAAGAAGGAGCGTTCATGTTATTTACCAATCGTGTTATATTGATGAGCTATGTTGTACAGGTTTTTTTCCTTACTATTATAAACATGTTTGGTTATTATTTCAGCCTCAGACTGCATGTGACACCAAATGAAATTTGTCTTAAGCCTTCTGAGAACTGGTCATACATTTAGAGCCCTCATGACATCATCCGGTCTGAAGCACCTAAGTGCAACTAGTAAGGATCCAACCAAAGTTGAGGAAAAACAACAGGTATGGCTGAAGCAAATGCAGCAGTGTATGCCCTCCTTGACCTCCTCTCTTCACAAGGGGCAGTCTGGGAGGATTGGCGTTGTAGGTGGTTGTGATGAATATACTGGTGCACCATATTATTCATCAATGACTGCTCTCCGTTGCGGAGCTGATCTGGCCCACATATTTTGTACACCTTCTGCTGCTCCTGTCCTCAAATCATATGGGCCTGAAGCCATTGTCCATGGCATTTTGAAAGGCGGTTCTGTTGAGAAGGAAGCTCGTGAGTGGCTACCACGCCTTCACTGCCTCGTTATAGGACCCGGAATGGGTCGTGATACTGGTGTGCTCGAGTCCGTGTCTTCCATTATCCGGGTCGCTAGAGACATGTCAATCCCCCTGGTTGTAGATGCGGATGGTCTGTGGCTTGCTCTCCAAAATCCAGAACTTATTTCATCATGGCCAAACGGAAAAATTGTTCTCACTCCCAATGTGATGGAGTTCTCGCGACTTGCCTCAAAATTTGGGGTCGAAACGGTTGAAGATGTAGCCAAGTCGTTTCAAGGAACTATTCTTCTTAAGGGTAAAATTGATTATATAACTTCACCCAAGGGAGAGGTGGTCGTGTGTGGTACTGGAGGGAGTGGCAGACGGTGTGGAGGTCAGGGAGATGTACTCTCTGGTGCACTGGGTGTTTTCCTCAGCTGGGCGTGCCAATTTGAACACAGTGACAACACTGCCCCTTTTGGGGACCCCACATTGCTGGCTGCATATGGTGCTTGTAAGTTGGTCAGGGAATGTAACAAGCTTTCATTCATGAAGAACAAAAGGAGTGCATTGACTGTGGACATGCTTTCTGAAATACACAACTCTTTTGCTAACATTTTTGAAGGAGAATGATCATTGCATCGTTTGCATATTGCTAATTAATCTTTTAATGTGCCTGCGATGTGCTGAACACTGATCACTAAAAGATATGTATACAAAGGAATATAAGTCTGATGGTTTAAATACTCTACACGCTGTGAAAAAATATCCTGCAGATGTGGAATCAAGCCAATTTTCACATCTTTTTGGGTAAAATAAAATGTTATATATTGAATGATACAATATTGAAATGATGTGTTTTTGGGTCCTGCTTCCCCCCCTAGGATAATATGAGGTAGTCATCATTATATTGTATTATTATTATCCAATCTGGCAAGGCATCATGACATGATGTCATAGTGATCCTGCTGATCCAGAGACTGAAACTTTGTACCCATCTCTATCTCAGATGTGTGAATTAATGAGGATTGGGCTTAGAAGCAGCTACAGCCCAGCTTATTTACCTATATATCGTACCAAAAAAATTAAAATATAATACTGAAACTTTTGCTGGTGTGATTTTCTGCATTTCTTCATTGAAGGTGGCTTTAAATCTTAGGTAGACAAATTTGTGTCAGTAAAGAAGGGAATAAAAGCTATATTCTTATAAAAACAAGCCGACATTCAGGTTGATCATGGTGTTGGCACAAGTGAATGTGGTTGGCATATTTATGGGTGAATTGTAGTCTTGAGTAGTTGATGTAGTTTTTGTAAATGGGTTATTCAGAGAAACTTTGTCCTAGTGGGTTTTTTCTCACTGCTTGGGAGAGTTGTAGGGCAATATTAGGGCTTATCTTAATAATTTTTAATACAAATTTGCTTGTATTGCTGTATTCTCTTAAGAGAAAACTAATGGTTTATTTTCTTTCTAAAGAAGTCATGTTCACATTTACATAGTTTGAGCACTGTCTGTTTTGCCTTAACCATATGTTTTAAGTATTTGCTCTTTGGTAACCAGTCCATCTCCATTGTTTGACCATCTTCATTGTTTCTTTGACCATCAGACTTCAAATTTTACTCCTCAATTTTCCTGATTATACTCAGCTCATAAATTTCTGCTGTTAGTGTGGTACCAGTGCCCAGGAATTGTTGAATTAATTGAAATGAGAGGCCTTATGCAAGGCAGTATTCGAAACTAACACTGGAAGAAAGACTGGTGGGATTTTTAATTTGAATCTGGAGACATTATTACTGAGAGGCAAGCTCAACAAAAGATCTGTGCCTCCACGCATACAAGGCTGGCTGAGATTTGGATCTTAATGTGAGGAAATTATTACATTTAGTACAGCTCAACAAAAGATCTTCACTTCAATGTCTTCCAAACCTGTGCTCTACAAACTGGTCGTACACCATGTCCCCTCACCTATTTCCTATTTCCTTAGATCCAGAACCCAAAATTTAACTGCAGGTGCTTTATTTTAGGCTATCTTGGAAAATTATGGAGATATTTTAGCCCAGTAAGTATGTTGAATTCGTAGAATTAAAATCCATCTAATTCGACCAATATGGTACCATTACTGGATAGCTAGTTACATAATTAAAAAATCATATCTTTGAACAATATGGTGCCATTATTTGCCTGCCAGCGCCCTCAGTCCATTCAATCCAATCTCAAGTCTCTATATCACCAACAGCGACTCGATTTTGCGAGACTATGTTGCCATGCATGCTCAATTAGGTAGGTAACTTAGGATGATAATGAGAATGTAAGAATAATTGTTTAGTGTAACCCCAAACTCATTCACAGTGCCTATCTGTCAACATGATTATGTACATGTATGTTCCAAGGTTCCACATGCATTATAAAATTTGATCGTTTTTAGAAGTGAAATGTCGGTCTGAATTCACAATTTCCATAAAATTTTCTGTAAATTCTTATTTTAAGTAGTGAATACTTTTTTATTACAAAATGTGCAAAATATGATAATTTTTTAAGAATGTATAAATGATAGAATATACGCATTTAATGCATTTTTACCCCTATATTCTACTCTTAACATACATCAGCATTTTTATTTTTATTCAATTCAAGGGTGGTTATTTGTTCATGAAAGGTTAAGATAAGAATGGAAATTATTTTATGGTAAATACTCATCATGCAGGCTTTTTAAGTGTTAGTAAAGTCACTTAATGTAGTCATCTCTGTCCCTAGTCTCCCCTTCATTTGTCTGCATTTTCTGGTCAGCTGTGGCCCACTGCATCACTGTGGGTTTTACCCACAGCTGAGGTCACAACTATTACTTCATTAAAGAGCTGAATTAATGCTAAAGTAAAATGCAGATGTTTTTGCATTTGTTTATCATGCCATTTTCAACTGTTATTTTACAAAATATAGACATACTAGTAATAGCTAATACCTTATATATTAGACTAGCAGGCAGCTAGCCTGCTCACTCCTTGAGCAGGGGTGTGTACCCGCCCCAGACCTTTCAGCTCTGGGGCCCTAGGGGCAAGTGTCCTAGTCTAAAAATAGCTCCTTGATGAAAATGTTTTTTTTTATTCACTCTTCTCCTTTTTTGTTTTTAAAACCATTTGAATCGGAGAGCACTGTCGGTTTCTTTTGTTTCAACCTTTACACTCTTCCACTCTCCCTTTTGGCCTTTCTCCCTTGTCACTGTGTTTCTCAGTATCTGGTTGTAGCAACCACAAACCAAAAATGATCCCTCCCCTTTCCCAGCAAGCCTTGATGGCCCTCCAATGCATCAATGGTGAGGAATTGATGAAGTACTTCAAATGGGCTTTAGGGCCTAAGTCCAAGATAACTTTATTCCCAAAGCTTGTCAGGGAAACCCCAACTGGAAACTGGAAAACCCCAAGAAAAAACACTGGCCCTAATGCTTCTGGGCCTGGAGAGATCTCATTTTTCAGTCTGGCTGCCAGTCGACTTATATGCAATATGGTTTACATGCTTAGCCCCTGTACTGTTTCACCTGGGACAATCTTCCGTCCTATGGCTTTTGAGAAGGAATCTCATGCAATGATGCTCTGCAACTGGAAATGGTGGTCCTGGCACCCTCTGTGTCTATGACCCTAATATGCACATCAGTCCTCCATCTTGCCTGGCAAATTTAAGCCCAAAGCCTCTACGGAACTTATCTACCAGCTCTTCAAAACCAATAAAATTGGACAGAAAACAACCTTTGCACGGCTGGTGACCTAATACCCCCTGCCACACGCCCAAGCTATCATTGTGCTGCAAAGTGCATTCAATAGAGGTCCCCGAGAGCTACCTATTCCACTTTGCAGGACTCAATAAGCACTTGAGTACAGCAAGATATAAAGGCTTTATTATTTACCTACACTTTTTGCATAGAAAAAGTGAGGACAGACAGACAGACATGCTGTAGAAATAATTATATTAGAAATGCATTCTAATATAAATGGTAAATCTATGGTGAAAGTTTAAGAATTATAACTATCAAGGGAATAGTACTGTACATGAATTAGATTTGGCATGATAAGGCGATTCATTAGTCTTATATCCCTTCAGTAGCATTTCTTTTGCAAATTCTTCCTGATGTAGAACTAGCTTGCTGTGATGAAATGTGCTCTTGCAGTTTTTTTTTCAGTTTCCTTTAT
This sequence comes from Ceriagrion tenellum, assembly GCA_963169105.1. NCBI lineage: Eukaryota > Metazoa > Arthropoda > Insecta > Odonata > Coenagrionidae > Ceriagrion > Ceriagrion tenellum. The sequence goes on along the minus strand of OY720641.1, from coordinate 83,887,436 downwards.
ATTTTTTATCAATAAACTAAAAGTGAGGCTTTGAAATATAAACTTACAAGATTTGACTGGATCATGTGTGTTTAAACGTGTGACTATTTTAGGAATGCGTGAAGGATTACCCAGGTGTGTCGAATTTCAAAGAAATAATTGCTCACCTGGGCTGTAATTCAAAAACCAATTCCCTGATTGAACGCTGGGTGTTTTAACTGATAAAGCTGTCTAGGCATCATCATCTATGAAGAATATTTTTGTTTAGCTTTGATTAAAGCAAGGCATTCGTTTGCTACAGTCATGTGAAGTAGCCACTGGTCACTCCAATGAGTAAAACGGAAGGACAATAATGAGCCCTGGCAAATTATTGAATTCACTTCATTAATATTTGAGAAAAATATTATCTATTCTTGTTGTAATTTTCAATCTAATTCTTGAGTCAAACAATCTGCAATTTATAGACATTATTAAAGCCTGAACATTTCAGCTGGGAAAGTACTAAGGAAAACTTCAAATGGCAGATTTTTCCATGCATTTATATTTACTTTCATAGAGTGATACATCTGTTATTTATGCTGCTGTCTTCAAGAGAATGCATCATTTTGCCCCTCTTTCAAAAAATTAAATATTTTTCAAAGTTTTGAATGAATACAAAATTGTGGTAGATGTATTTGTGTGTATCTGGTGCATTTTCTGAATAGTTACGCAAAAGTTAATCAGCTTTGCCTTCAGTTGATACTACATATTGCATGGTTGAACTCCCAATATATAGTTTGATAGCTTTCAATTTGCAAAGAAACTATGCTAATGATTCCCTGATTTCAAATAATGTAGTATGAGCATGCAATTATAGATAATGATTTATCTCCTTCTGATTTTGACCTCTGTAGGTAAATAGCAGTTGGGTAAATATTTTTTGTCTGTTTTTATGATGTTTCACACCTGTCATTGATGAAAACTGTTGAGCCTTTCAAGTTCCACCTTAGCCCTGTTGTGATTTCATACCAATGCAGCTCTGCTAAGATATTATCAAGGATATTATTGTCCAGGAATTACAAAACCCTCTTTTTAATGATAACCAATCAGATGTTGCCTGGGCAGAGCTCTTAGAAGTGTGGTGCTGACATCAAGTCATTGAGTTTTTATAACACATATGACTGGAATAACAAGTTTTTACTGCTCTATTTTACTGATTCAAGTGCATCATTTCAACCAAATTAGTTATGTGAAAAATTTCTGTTGTCACCAATAGGCATTTGCTAAAATGGCTCTGCTTTGAATTTTAGCAATTGTGTTATTTTGTGTAATTTAGAGCTTCCAAAAAACTTCATGATTCTCTCTGTGTAATTGTCCTCTGAATTGACACCTTGCAAGTAGCCTGAAAAAAATTTTGTTTCAAATTTCCCTCTTGGCTAACAGTTTTGCTCGACTACATCGTGAATTTGACAGGCATGAATAATTCAACTGAGGACAAGAGTGGGTCCAAAAATGGTATAGAAGTATGCACTATCACATCTCTCATTGACTGATCTCTCATATCTGCATGTAAATCTAGGAACACCAGCTCTCTCTCTCTCATAATCAGTTTGATCTGTGGTAATAGGTTAAAGGATGTAGCATTGAAAAGTATTTAGAATGAGCTCACTAGTGCTTTAAAAGTTTCAATAATTTGTCACAATTAGCTATGTTAACTTAATCAATTCATCCTTGAAGTTTTAATCTTGCTGTCCTGACACTGGCACTACATTGATGCTTAAACTCTCCCATGATGACGTACTGTTCCACTTAGTAGAGTCTTAAACTTTGACTAGAGAATACCCGGCCCAATTCCTGGTCATGCTTGTCGGCTGACTCGTCTTAAGAGTTGCAATGCAACTTTCTACTTTATAGGATTCTGGAAATCTTGAGAATTGTGGATTTATTACACTCACTACTGGGTGTTTGAACTGCTTTGCTAAACTTGCAATAATGTAAAGCACTAATATTAATCAACCTTAAATCAGTGACATTGCTGGATATCCCCTAGGGGGCATCCATCTTCAGTATAAGCTGGTGGGTGAAAGGTTAAAATTTTTGAAAATCAAGAACAATGTGTGTTTAGTCAATTGAAAGTGCAGTTGTGTTTGCTGTGTAAGAGCCATTTTTTAAAGATTCTTGCTGTGCACATATCTCGAAAAGTAACCAGGGCTATTTGTTTGATAGTTACCTACGCATTCATTGAAAAAAACGTTTAATTTAAAAAATAAATAAAATAAGCTTTCTTTGTTAAAAGAAAAAATGCACATTCTTCTCCTATAATGCCTTTTTTTTTAATAAAAATTTTATTCAGGCCCCGTGGATCCCACCTCCCCTGGCTACGTCTTTGATTGAATGATGGGAGACAGTGAGAAAATTCATTCTGTAGGTACTTAAAATTGCTGCCTCACTTAGTAGTCTCGTATGACAGTGTACGCAGCACTAGGATGATTTCATTTCTACATCTGCATATTTTGGTGAAATTTAAAGTTGAGGATTCTGTAGAGAAATCATCTATTTAGGTTTCCACCAATGAAAAGAATTTATCTCTCAGTTTCGTGTCTTGAGGCCGAAACTTGTTCTTTCAGGATTCATTGATTATAATGTAAACGTGATTTAATTGCCTAATATATTGACTGAATTTTAACCTATAACACGTTGGATGATGGGAGGCACTAGTCACCTCCTGTGCCATGTCTGCAGATTGCCGGCCGCGAAAACCAGAGTAATTGTGATGAACCTGCTACCCAGACTACCCAAAGTTCTGAATCCCACTTTAAGATGATTGATTTCTGTGGATTTAGGCTAGAAATAGCGATAAAAACTTGGCATATGAGCACTTGAAACCTTGAATGAACGATTCATCAAATGCTTAGTAGCTACGGTCGAAAGTCCTTTGGAATAAGGGATAGGGCAATTTCCTACAGGTTGAATTAACACTACAGGGAAATTAAAAGTTAGCGCAGCATTGTCTTCAGTCAGCGGTCAGATAGCATCCCTTCTCCGATACCGGTCACTGAATCGCTATTGACACATTGATTGAAATCGATTTACTGTCGGTGAGGAGATTTAAATCGAACGGGAGAAGGGAAATTTCTACAAAACCGACGAACACTACGCTCAACCCAATGGAAATGTGCCCGCTGAAAGAGGAATGCTTCCTCTCCTATCGAGCGATCGGAAGGATTCCCTGGGGGTGGTAGGTACATTTTAGGTGGTGTTGGTGGTACACTTACTGGCTAATTTCCAGCCGTAAAAATCCAGATTCGAACGCCGGCATTGGCGCGAAACCTCGTCACTACTACAGTAGATGAACGCTGCAGCGGGGCCCGGAAGACCTTCATCCTCTGGCTGAGACTGCATAACCTAAATCCATTGAAAGTAATGCCTCATTTAGACTACCATCGTACGGACCAACGTGCGTACGTCTGTAGTGTGAACGGGGCTCAGCGTCCCCCATCCCCCCTCTCCATGCCATCGCGGCGAACGCATAAAGAGCAAGTGAACGAAATAAGGAGTACCTTATTTCTGTGACGTTTTATGGCTTTCCAATTTTTTTTGTAGCTAATGACACATTTATATGCTTATTCATTTAAGTAACATCATCTGCTTCACCTTAATGACTGTCGTTTTTCATTATTGTTTTTCATTTTTTCCGGTTTCTGCTCGCGATACCAGCGCTACCACTGTCTAGTCACAGCGTGAGGAACTGTGGGTTACCATGGCACGGACGTGAATTTAGCCTACCGTTGTATTGTACGGACCATCGTACAATTTTATACGTACGGGTGTAGTGTGAGCGGGGCATTACTCTCGCCCTCTCTTCTAGGCATCGCGACGAACAATTGGAAAGCAAGTGAACGAAATAAGGAATACCATATTCCTGAGGCGTTATGAGGCTTTCGAAATGTTTTTTCTAGAAAATGACGAATTTCTATGCTTATGCATTAAAGTGGCATCATCTGATTCACCTTAATGATTTTCATTATCGTTATTCGTGATTTCCTGTTTTTGCTCGCGATACAAGCGCTACCGCTACCACTGTGAAGTGACTCATTAGGAACCATGGCAACCGCGTGCATTCACAGCATACGCGAATACAGCCAACCGTTGAACTTACGTAACGTACGGGGCATAACAAATAGGGCGTTGGATCCGTGACGAGGATTTCGATGGTACAGTGACGGACTTTGAGAGAGGCATCAGCCGGGTCCTCGCTGTGACCTCACACATTCTTGCCTTCGCTTGCTTTGTTGCACTTTCTCAAAAAAAAAAGGAATAACCCAGTCGCGAGGGCGGAAAAGCCTAAAGGATAAGAAGAGGCTTGACATCCTCCTTAAGCGCGAGTGGGACCCACCATTCTCTTCGTGAACTCCGCGGCCGTCAAATGCGAGCAATTGCACTGATGGCTCGCAATTGCTCCCTGACCTTCATGATATCGCATGGCATTTCTGAATTCTCGCAGGGCCCAGTGGTAAGGGTTATGTGGTGGAAAAAGTTTCCTCCCCTCAATCCCCCATTTCTGTTTTTCTTAATTCCCCTCAACCCTCTTGGTCCTTCTTCCTTCGGTACGCCATTTCACCCTGCCCTGACGCTCCTTACGTGGTTGGTTAATTATCCTATCCTCAGCTCGCGACCACCTTTTCTTCCTGTATCTCCCCCTTGCATTGGGAAGTGAGGGGACATGGTGAGACGGAAGACACTGCCCGCAGGCACTCGTTGAAGACGTCGACGGATTAATTAGATTTAATATAAGGTCGAAAGATCTATCTCCGCCCGCGGAACGGAGCCCATGAAGAAGAGGCGGGCGCGTGTCGGAAGACAGGGTAAATTCTCGAAGCGTCTAGTATAATGATGATATAACACGGGCATTTCGGGAAACTAGTATATTTAACAGAATATGGCGTAAGCGCATGATCACAAATTCCCCGTGTCACTGCGGGCCAGCCTCTCCTGTGGCGATATCGCTAATAGAGTTATATATACTTGAACAGGGATCAAATAGTCCTTCACAATTAAACGTCCAATGCGGACGAAAACATCAGTAAAAATTGGATGGTTTTCCTTCCGGTTGTTATTACACATGGAACTCAATTTACCTTAAAGAGATCCTTCCAACACACGCGTGAAGAGGTCTTATTATTTCGTTGCCTGGGAGCATGGGAGTGGAATAGATTGAAAAATTTTCTTTCAGCCAATGGCCGACGTTATTTGCGCCGCTATGATACGTGACTGACAATTTTATCCCTCCCCTAGATTGATTCATCCTTGTTTCGCGTCTTAACACGAAAAACACGCCACGGTCCGCAGAAAAGCGCAATAATAGTGAAGGACTTGGTGTTTTACGGAAGGGATTGTGTAGCATGTTGTCCTATGCTTCCTCCACCTAAATGAATGAAAGTGTAGCTCTCGTGGTCCATCAAATGATGCCCCATTCGACGGGGTTCTCACCTCACCCCCCACGGTTCTTCAACTGCCTCAATTACGAAGTGCCATAGAGCGAGACTTTGACCTTATTCTCGACGGTTCTTAATCCGAAATAAACGTTCACTTCGACTTTTCTTGGAGGGTCCCAGAATTTTTGCCTGTCCACGAAACTTTATGTACGCTCTTGTTTTTAGCGATATTTGTGTGTATTCACCTCTTTATTGCGTGTGAAATCGACTATAATTAAGTTTTTAACGCCAAAGACGAAGAAATCGCTGGCTTAGTGCCGTAGAGGGGTAATGACCGAAAATAATAATAATAATATTTTATTTCACACATAATTATACAATTATTCCATTATACAATGTTATTCGTGAAATTGGGCTTCCCTGAAGAGACATGTAATGGGGGTTGCTATCAATTGGTTGCGCTGTGTTCGGCAGCTGTTTATATAATAACATATAAATATACAGTAACACGAAAAAGAAAACACTTACAGGAAGCTCCTTAATATTTCGGTGCGCCGCGCGCCTTGCTCGCAAGGACGAAGAAGAATGACATTCATTCTTCATGACTTTCATGGTCATTCTTCTACGTCCTTGCGAACAAGGCGCGTGGCGCGCCGAAATATTAAGGAGCTTCCTGTAAGTGTTTTTCTTTTTCGTGTTAGAATGTTTTTTGTCTGCCTTTCTGTGGCAAATTTTGCCCATTCATCACACGAGTGATCCTCAGTGAAGTTAAACACATAAATATATTTATACGCGTTGTAATTTACAAAATTTAACATTAATTAAAAGGCATAGACTTTATGAATTCAATAACAGAAAAATACGAAGCAAGTAACAAATTAGGTAATAATGAATAATTATAACAGTGATATCAATACATGTTATGGTAGTAGGTAAGTACTTTAATATTTAAGAATATTGTCTATATCTATTTGCGTTTTTCCAATTTCCTAGACGGCTAAGAAATCTGGCTTCACTTGGTACAGAAAAAATTTCTCAGGGGAAGTTAATAAATAATTTAAAAAAATAATAATATTTAAAATTTAAAAAACTATAAACACTCTGCCAAGCATGAGTAACACCATTACCGTGTCTGAAAATTACGGACTCCATTGAGGTTTTTGAAATTGATAATTTTTAAAAATACAAATCTAAATTTATCCTTCTTTTTTTTAACTTGGTAAACGGCGCTTGGTTATCATTGGTACTGACCTTGAGAAAATTTCCATCTTGACTGGTGCGCGAATTACAGACCATTGTATTCCCCCAGGGATTGGTATTCGTAATCGAGGAGAAGTTTTTAGGTCCTGTGATGTCGTGACCTTTTTTAAATTAATCATTTTATTTAAAAGCTCCAGAGACTTCTTTATTTGAGACCACAATACATCTCCAATCCTCTCTCTGCAGCCTCTCTTACAACAATCCCCTTTTCTTTCTTAAATCAACTCATCTTAAAAACCTTTTCCAAAAAAAACAAACATTCAACAATTAACAAACCGGCATTTCTTTTAAAAAATCAAGAAAAGTATAATTATTAACTAAATGAAACGAAGCTACCACCAATATAATACATTATGTCTAAGAATAACAAAGTCTCGAATATTTAACAGAATCAATCCGAACATCTTTTCATTACGGATGGCACGACGTTACAGTCCTTGAAAGAAAGAAGTCACGTTCCTCCCTCTTCGGTGCCTTCCTTGCTAGATCTTGTGGAAGCGAAAATCTGATGCGTTTGAATTCTCTCAAAACTCCAATACAGTGAAACCTCGGTTAGCGAACGCCTCTGATAACGAACAATTCGGATAACGACCAAAAATTTCGTTAAAAAAAAAAAGATGTGTTCAACACGTGTGCTACGTCACGTACACCTGACCAGCGTACAGGGGCCAAGTGCTTCTCATCTTTCTTTGTGCTCGAGACACGGTTAAGAACACACGTTCATTATCCTAATCGTTGTGCATCCTTCCTCTTTAGTGATTTTTTTACTTTATTTTAATATTCATCAAGCCTTCAATCATGGCACCAAAGAAGTTTAAGAGAGATGGTAGCAGTTCAGTGAGAAGGCAGCGGCCAACAATAGAATTGAAGAAGAAAATGATTGCCAAGTATAAACGAGGCATGCGTGTATCGGATATCGCAAGAGAATACGGCATGTCAAAGTCGACAATCTCGACGGTTTTAAAGAAAAAAGCGCAGCTTGAAGAAGCTAATGTGTCAAAAGGAGTAAGTATTATAACAAAGCAAAGGCCTAAAATAATAGACGAAGTTGAAAAGTTGTTGCTTTTGTATATAAATGAAAAACAGTTAGAAGGTGCTAGCATCAGTGAGGCATTTATTGGTGAGAAGGCGCTGCAAATCTACGAAGATTTGAAGAAGAAAACCCCAGGGACAAGTGCTTCGAGTGATTTTGTTTTCAAAGCCAGTCGAGGCTGGTTTGAAAATTTTAAGCACAGAACAGGCATCCACAGCGTCATAAGGCATGGGGAAGCAGCTAGTTCCGACAAGGCAGGGGCACAGAAGTTCCTCCTAGAATTCAAAAAAATCATAGAAGAAGGAGAGTACGTCCCGCAACAGGTATTTAATGCGGATGAAACAGGACTGTTTTGGAAGACGATGCCGAATAAAACGTACATAACGAAGGAAGAGAAAGCATTGCCAGGGCACAAACCTATGAAAGATAGGCTAACTCTTCTATTGTGCGGTAACGCCAGCGGGGATTTTAAGCTTAAGCCACTGTTAGTCTACCATTCGGACAATCCAAGAGTATTCAAGAAGCACAATGTAATAAAACAGAAATTACCTGTCATGTGGAGGTCTAATTCTAAGGCTTGGGTGACCCGCCAATTTTTCGTCGAGTGGGTGACCGAAGTGTTTGCCCCGACTGTGAAAGAATATCTAAAGAAGAACAAACTTCCCCTCAAATGCCTTCTACTGCTGGATAATGCTCCAGCACACCCTCCAAACATCAGCGAGTACTTAGAAGAAGAGTTCGACTTTGTTCAAGTTTGTTATCTGCCACCGAACACAACCCCCTTGCTGCATCCCATGGATCAACAGATCATTTAAAACTTCAAGAAATTGTACACGAAAGCCTTATTCAAAAAGTGTTTCAATATAACGAATGATACCAACTTAACTCTGAAGGAATTTTGGAAGAATCACTTCAACATTTTGAATTGTGTTCATCTTATAGATAATGCATGGAACCAAGTGACCTACCGTACTATGAATGCAGGATGGAGGAAACTGTGGCCAGACTGTTCCAGAGCGAGATTTTGAAGGAATCGAACCAGAAATTGTTGATGAAATCGTTTCCCTCGGCCAAAACATGGGGTTGGAGGTGGATAATGACGATGTTGAAGAGCTTGTCGAGGAGCACAGCAATGAACTCACTACTGAAGAGTTGCAGTACCTTCAGGCTGAGGAAGAAAAGAATTTGGCTAAGGATATGTCTTCGGAAGGGAAAGAGGAAGTCCCAAGTTCGGTGATTAAAGAAATGTGTGCTAAGTGGGGGGAATTGCAATTGTTTATAGAAAACTCTTTCCCAAACAGTGCGATAGGCAATAGGAGCCTAAACATGTTCAATGACAATGTGATGTCGTATTATCGAAAAGTGTTACAAAAAAGGCAGAAGCAACAGACACTGGATAAGTTTTTTCCTTCAACCTCAAAGCGACAGAGGACTTCCTCCGAAGTTCTCACAGAGGGGGATTCCCCCTCCAAGCAGTAATGTGGTTAGTTTTCCTATTTTTCCTTATGTTTAAATGCTTTCTTTAATGTTTTTATTTATATTTAACTCAATTTGTACTGTATTTTAACTATTCTCATTTAAAAAAGCATAGCTATATAGCCTGTAACTTTCATATAATAGCGAGTCAATAGGAGCTAGGAACCAATTATTCCTATTTCCTTTATTTCTTATGGGGAAAATTGTTTCGGATAGCGAACATTTCGGATAACGACCAGCTTTCTGGAACGGATTGTGGTCGTTATCCGAGGTTCCACTGTATAAAATATCTATCTTGGGAAAGCGTGGTAGTCTGCGTATTTTCCCGGCAAGCCAAAAGTATGTGGTATGAATCCGGTGAACAATATACTCGTATATCACCTACGGCCTCTAAATATTGCCCTGCACATCTTCCCCTGATTGAAATGCTCGAAGATGTACAGCTGGTGTTTTCTCACTTCCTATTTTAGATACGAATGTTACCATGGATGGAAAAAGGCTAGTGAAAATACCATACTTTTGATACCTCGGAAGTGTTATGACATGGAATGGAAGTTGTACGGAGGAAATAAGAAGTACAATATCTCAGGGAAAGGCAGCCTTCAGTAAACTCAACCAACTACTTTCAACCAGAGTAATCAATATAGTCCTAAGGAAAAAATTTGCTGATTGTTTTATTTGGAGTGTTGTGCTTTATGGAGCCGAAATATGGATAGTCCGGAGGAAAGAGGAGAAATATCTAGAGGGTGTTGAAATGTGGCTATGGAGAAAAATGGAAAGATTAAAATGGAGTGATAAAGTGAGCAATGAGGAAGTGCTGGCAGGGATTGTTGAGAAAAGGAATGCTTTAAAATCAGTAAGAAAAAGGAAGGCGAACTGGATGGGACACGTCCTGAGGAAAGATTGCCTGCCGAAAAGAATATTAGAAAGAAAGACTGAGGGAGAGGAAGACGAAGAAATAATATGTTGACAGGTATGAATGGAAGGAGTTACGAAGAGCTGAGGGAGGCAGCACAGGATGGACGAGTATGGAAGGAGCAGTGCAATTGAAACTTGTCTGAGAATAGATTCATCTTAGAAGAAAGATTTTAGGTACACAGTCGGAACATCCTGACAGAGATGCACCAACTGTTACTAAGTTGATGGCCGTGTCTGTTGGTGTTAATCATCTTCAATACAAATACTCCAATTTCTTAATGCGTTGGACCCTGGATGATTATCAATTGTTTTAAGAGCGGAGGCCCTTTGAAAAGAGTTTGCGCATAAGTTTTGTTTACCAATGGCTAGATTGCGTCAGAGTTCGCATTTTCCCCTCTGATACTTTTTAAGGAACACAAATGAGCGTGTTAAAACGGGCATAATAGTGATATTCTCAGCCGTAAAATTTTCGTGATTTGATGATCTTGTTTTCGTCCGAACCTCATAGTCAGGGAACATCTATGGAAGTTTTAAACTCCACTAAAACCTGGAAGTCAACGGATGCCGCATTAATTATTTCTTGAATTTTTATATGTTATCTGCAATAATTTGAGGACAATATGGTTTCCCTGAGCCTTTCGTTCTTCCTGAATCCGTATAGGTTATATGAGAGTGTTTTATTCAAATTTTCCCGCTATCTTTCTGCAGATATTTCGTGTATTTGACCCATGATAGTAGCTCAGAATGATGTAATCCCGATCCCTCAGTCCTTATTTTATTCGTTGCAGTATTCGTTGCACTCATATGAAAAACTAATATGTCACTACGTTTACCTATTATTCTTTTGGCTCCTCGTTATTCTATTGGTTGTCATTGGGAAACAAAATATTATCGTTATTGTTCAAGGCGTGGGTAGAAAACAGTTGTAACAAGATTGTAGTAATGGTGAGTGAAGTGACGTTGATGATATCGTAGCACATCGCAATTCTACCTCCAATCAGACAATTTTGTTCACGCGGAATGCGAATGAAAATTTCCAATTCCTCACTTGTTTACCACCGGGTCAATCTTGTTTCAACTGATACATGCGATTGTTCAATATCGATAGTTTCAGTCCTTCCAGCTTTTATATAGCCGCTTAATCTGGGGGGCATTGTTGTCTCCTTCTTTCCGTTATTTTTTGAAATAACGGTCCCCATTCCCTGCTTAGTATGTACCCAGAGTCGCGATTTAAGTTGTTCTTCTCCAGCCTGATCTCAATGGCTTCTTTAAGGAGACGATCCCAATACATATGGATCTTAGAGACCACTTGAGCTTCATCAAAGGAGATGATATGATCTTCTGAAGGAAGGCCTGCATTTCATTACTGCTCTGAGGACGATGGAAGTGTTATCCATCGAAACGTCAGCCACAAAAATTGTTACTCGGCTAGAAACCCGAGAATTATTTATTCATATAATTCGCCGAGAAAGGACAAGATCGTACAAGGCGATCTAAGTCTTCTCGCTTGGAATTTTACCGATCGGTCTGAGTTCGATTGGTAAACGTTTCTTTTTTTTTGCTGTGGTGCCGCTAGAGACTCGGTGGCCGCATGCTAGGCTTAGTTTGCCAGTGAAGTTCAGGACAGGTGTGTTTCAAAGCGACACAGAATATTATTTTGACGCAACATTAAAGTTCTAGGTCTGACAGAAGCGATAAAATAAGCGATACACATTGGCGAACTGATAGGTTCAAAAATTCGTACTTTCCTCGCAAAACAAGTAACCATAATAAAAACTGAGCTCCATTCAAAACACTTTTATGATATATTCACTATGTCACCTTCCAAAACCTTAAGGTAGTTAGAGCGACATATCATTTCACCTAGAAATCAATTAATTTGGTCTTATTTTAAAGAAAAATATATCACCCTTCCATTGACACCAAAAATTCAACCTCTTACCGCATTACTTTCCGAGATTTTTGACGAGTAAAACCAGTCCTTTTACATGGGAAATGGTACGGGTATGCACTCCAGAGAGACCTTTTTTAACAAAGGAGGAATTTCCTACACTAAGATCTTGTCGAAAAATCAACAGTGTGTAGTTTGTGTGTTTTCTCAACTATTTTTGAAAATTAATCATATTGTTACCGCAGTAAATTCTTCAGGATCACAATAAACCTTCCGTTCTGATGGAGTTTCAAACGTACCGCGCGAAAAAAATGAGTCAACTTAAAGACTTATTTCGATATTTTCATTTGATTACTTACAATTTCTGTCATGTAAACCTATATTATTTCACCATAGATAATGCAATATTTAATTCGTGTGTCTCACAGCTGGTGAAATTAAAACGTATAATTCGAATATGGTCTCTATTATGACTATCTCGCTCGGACTACCTACCTTAAAACATTTACACGGCTGGTGTCCCAACATCCCCTGTCAAACGCCCATGCTGGCAGCTCGCAGGGTAGTACATAGATGTCGATGTGACTGTTGCTAATCGTAATACTTTAAAGCCCTTTTTCAACTAACTTATTTCCACTGCCATCAGTCTCTCTCTCTCTCTTTGTGTCATTTGCCAAGTTTCCAAGTAAAAAAGTATACTCTGAATGGTTATTTCATATTTTGTATTTTTTCCAGTATCTCTGATGATATCAAAATATCAGTCATGTGCACAACCACTTTTCAAGGTATTAGCCAAAAAAATCCATTTTCCAAAGGATACGGCCGTGCTCTCCAGAGAGACAAAAAATAAAGTCCTTAAGTTAACAATGCTCCAGAAACTGATCTACTTGTAGTTTTAATGTTTACTTATGTATTGAAAAACTGAAGTTTTCTCTTGACGTTTTACATTTCATAAGATCGTAAAAATCCGGTTTTGTAGACGTCTGCCGGCCACGGTGCGAAATAAGTGAGCATTAGTTTAGGTCTTTAATGTCTATTTTTTGTTAATCACTTTGAAGTTGTCGCGTCATTATTATTTCCAAGTGAGCTTCATGCGCCTCAATAAATATGTACTTAAATTTTAAAATAAAATTCAATCATTGTGTGCGTATTGTGACTAGAGAAAAAGCTATCTCAAACCTTGTCTCAAAGAAGGAATTTGATCTGAAAACGGCGTTCTTTTCCTGCATCCATTCAAAAAATTTCCCATTCCAGGCCATACCCTGTCAGTACGTACTTCATCTGCTACTTTCTAATTAAAACTTTATCTAACTTTTATTAGCTTAATCCTCTCTCCCCGGCTCATCTCCTGTATACATTTTTGCTGGTGCATCTCAAATCCCTCCAAAGTATACGATGAAAGTGTCATGAGTAGAAATCGGCCTGGACCGGGAATCGAACCGCTGACATACGGATTTCCGAGCCAATGCGCAGACCACTACGCTACCCAAGCTTCTTAATCCACATGGTAATTTAGAAGGATACTTATGAACTAAATGTTTAGCCCTTGCGGTCCATCATAGATGACAACGCAAGGGAGAATGAACTTCAAGGAAGCCACAGTGTAAGGGCTGTATCCAATCATGCTTTCTTCGAAGCCCCAAGTATGAAAAGCTTTTCCAATTCGAAGTCATGCTTAATGTCATCTCCACGTTTTCACTCATAAATCGTGTATTCCTTTTTATTTTTAACGCTTCCTCTGCAGGAAAACCTTTTCTGGTGCATACTAAAGTGCACCTGGGTTGTGTGAACGAGTGATGTGTTTTTCACTTGGTGACGTATCAATTGTAGTTGGATGATATTTATTAAAACTAAAACAGATTATACACTTACAAGGTGTAAGGAAAAGAAATTGTTAAATCTGGGGAGCCGCGTGTAAGCGCAACTTCGGTAGCTTTCTTCATGTTCAAGATTAATTTTTAATTACCACGTTATTATTAACTCGATTTTCTTGTCTGTTTGGTACAAATTTTGCAATCGATTTTAAACTAACTCCCCAATGAGCTAGAGACTTTAAACTTTTGACATGGCTCAAAACTGGACGAAAATGCAATAATAATACATATATAATGTAATACTAAATAATTATAGCATATAATGATAAAAGTTTCCGCCAGGGGAAAAAGCGGAGCACAAAATGGAAAAGCCTGTGTCATCGAATGCGATACTATTGACGAATTTATTCGTATTATCCTCTGAACTGTACAATATTATTGGTAGATAGGTATAACAGTTTTCCATCTCAGATATAATCTCACAAGACTAAAACGCAGAAAATAATTATTTAAATAGAAATAAACTTAACCACGTTTTTAAAACGGACTAAGAAGCATAAAATTAATTCTCCTAGCCCCATAAAGATATATAACCCCAGACAGATTCCTAGCCCCTTACGGATTGTTCTGGAAATTTGTGATTCTGAATTTTAACAGCTATGAAAATACTTGTAAGATTTAAAACGAAAAACGGGGGGCGTATGCAAAAGATAATAGTAAAGAGTGTAGAAACTAGCTGTCGTGGAGAAAACTGACGCAGCAGTTGATATAATTTGCAATACAAAAAAAATTGTTAGTGACTTAGGTGAACATGCATCAATTTCATGCGCCCCACGTTTGTCATTTGAAAACTTAAATTATTTTCATAGCTATTAAAATTCACGATCACAAATTTTCAGGACAATCCATATGGGGTTATGAATCTGTATGAGGTTATAAATCTGTATGGGGCTACGAGAAATTATTTTATACTTCTTCGTCTGTTTTAAAAACGTGGTTGTTTAAAAAAATTTTTTTTTGTTAAAATAATTTGCTGAGATTATAACGTAGGAAATCAGCCCTGTGCTCGTAATCGTTGGTGACTTCTTTCCATAAAATTTGTTTTTTTTCCTTTAAACTCGTGAGGACCACATGAAATTTCTCCTGATATTTTATGCTTCAGTACATAATGACATCTTTTCGTGCATTACTCTTGAGGGGTCGTGCATAAACTACATTACCAACGCAGGGGGGGGGGGGGGGGGGGGGGGAAGGGCCGCCTAAAAGCCTACGGCGGGTAACTAGGGGGAGGAAAGGGGTTCACTCAAAGAAACGTAGCCGTTGCAATGCAGCCCTCTCAAGAGTCCTCCAATCAAATACCCATAATCCACGATATATATGCTCATGGAGGGATAAGTGAGCATTGTTCATTGAGGATCGTTAAAAACTCTAGTTTTTTTTTTACTTCTAGTGATTCATGGTTAATTTTTAGAATTTAAAATTGAATATTGCTTGTTCCAATTGAGATCACATAGTTCTATTATATTTATAGTTCGGCTACTTTATTTGTTTTATTTCAACCTGTCTCTAAAATTAAACTCAATCAATAATTGAGAAAATATTTTTTGATTGAAAATTTCTTTTGTAGAGACAATGCTACATGTCGGGAGGGGAGGGGTTGAGAGTAATACTACGGTTTTCAACGAAGGGGGGGGGGGAGAGGGTAAAAAATCACCGAAAATGGTAACGTAGTTTATGCACGACTTCTGAGTGTGTGGAAAAACTACAACTATTGTGTGCTAAGTTGTCAACAGCGGAGTGCTTTTCTCATGCTCTGCCATTCCTATGAATAATCCTAACATTTTCTATCCAGACAACTCGTGCTCATAGTGGTGGGTTGAGTCGATTCTCATATGATCCTGTCGTTTTCCGCCATGGGATTCTCGAGAAATTCAAAATTGGGACTCAGGCTGTAGTATTCAAATGTTAGTCAAGTTTCCAGCCATTAACCTACATATTTGTCGGACATGTCACTCGCTTCCGGGCGCGTCGCGACTCTCAGCCATCTCGGCCTCTCGTTTCGGGACGAAAGGGAATGAAATCCCTCTCTCAACGAACCGAAATTAAGATCCACGGGCGAAGTCGCTGAGAACACAAACTGGCGGAATCCGGAATCTCGATTGCGGAGGCGACATAACATGGCTCTTCCATCGAATGCGGTGCCCTCTTGTTTTTCTCGCCACAAAGAAGCGCTGAGCTCAATTGTCTCAAGCAAGCGCTCAATTGTCTTTCCCTCCTCCCAACCCCCTCCCAATTCGTTCGCTGTCTCCGGAATTATTTGTATAAGAGTCAAATTACATTCGTGAATCACAAAAATTTTCCATTGAAATCTCTTAGTCAGCAACAACAGGAGAATCACGTCAATGATATTCTATTGGTTTGTTTGAATCGTCGGTTTCTGGTTGCTGTTCACATGATGGATTTTATCAGACATGGATTCGTCATTCTTTGGTGGGTTCTATGAACTCGCAGCTGGCGCTATTTAATTCCGCGCTGAATCAACCGTGGCTCCGGATGCTAACTTGATGTGAAAATTTAGACTGTGAGAAAAGATTCCATGCTATTTTAAAAGACTTTTGTCAGCAGGTGTAAAATATTGCATATTTATCGTGACCGAAACTATTCTCTTAAAATTTGTTAAGATATATACCCCTTTAGTAATTGGATTGGCGGTACTTGTTCGTGGTATTCTTCTCATCGCAATAATCTGACAGTGACATCTCTACCATCAACTCGACATTAGATTGAACAGTATGGGATTTGGAGGTTTCTTCCATTTTCTTGAGGATGTGAGTAATGATTACTTCCGTGCCTTCTTGAAGGGTAATGGGATCATTTACGAAATTAGCGGGAGGGAATGAAATGGGCTGCAGGCTTATAAAAGGCAGGCATCCGGTAAAACCTTGAAACGGACATCAGTAACGGCACAGTTTGTAGTATAGTAATAAATGAGTTCTGCAACAACAAGAGAAGAGAGAATACTCATAAGCTAATTTGGCTATAATATGGATTCTTTCACTGACTATGAATTGATTACAGGAATCAAGTTATTATCGTCGGCATTCTGCCCATATCCGACTACGTTCTTCGAAGGTGGAAAGAGTCGTTAAAATTTTTGCTACACCACACTGTACAGTCAAGTTTTGAAAATGCTATTCCGTGAAAATCCTTGCGAAAACCTATACTCAAAGACTACCAGGGAAGTCTAATGATAAATAAATATCTAGCGCTGAAATCATGCTGTACAAACAGCAACGATACCTCGTACTTTACTACGAATTTTACGATGGAGAAGTTGCAGTGCAATTTAAAATGTACTTACGGATCAGGAAATGAAAGCTGAACTGCTTTGTTTTCCTCATTCTTTATCCTCTTCCTATTGTATATGAATTCGAGTGTCTAAACTCGAAAGGTACTGCAAACCATTCGCTGAAATAAGCGTAGGGAGTGCCGCTATAGAATGACGATAGTGAATAGGAATTGTGACATATTTCGCCGTAAGATGTATTAATATCGATAAATTATTGGAAACGTTCACTTTTGCGTGACATGATTTGCATGGATGACAGGGTGAGTGAAAACATCAGGGAAAACCTTGGTAACAGATGAAAGAGATCTCAAGAAGCAGTTAGCCGAACTGATTATAAACATCAAACTTGTTTTCAACAAATTAGTATCTCAATCGAACCTCCTAAAAAGAGTCGGGCGTAATGTAGTGGAAGCTCGTCATAATGAATACTACAATCGCACTTTTCCACAGGTTTTAATAACAATACGACGCGTTTCAAGTCACAGAGTCATCATCAATTACCAGACGGTCTAGTGAGTGAGTTGAAGGCGCATCTTGTTGTTAAAAAAGTGGAAAAAGTGCGAGTGTTGTTTACTTCAACCGTACGTTATGATGTATATTAAACTAAAGTTTTACCTCTTCTCCCAGTCAATGAACTTCCTCAAGTCTCGTACATTTCTCTTAGTAAGTTCAATAGAATAATAACAATAAAGTTTATTCCTCAACATCATATACATTTTTGTGACATTTATCCTAAATAGAGGGAGTATAGGTACCCCTTTGGAGAAGCTCCGTTTTAGGGATGCCGACTCGTTCTTAACTAACAAAAATAATTTGAATGTTTTGCAATATAAGTAACTATATCTTTGCATTTTTGATGGGATAGTTATAAGATTGCTGGTAAACGAAGAAGAATAGATAATTAAACTTAGTTAAAACTTTTTAATCGATAATTAAAAAACATACCCAAAAAAGATCATTAACACTGCTGTGAGCTATACCATTTCACTCGTAGTAAAAATAAAGTTGATAAATCATCAGTAGCAGCTAACCATTTGTTAACACTTCTACAATATATACATTCATTTTATGTATTATCAATAAATTCAGGTTATGCACTAATTATTTTGGGCCCTAGGAATAAGTAAGTCTGATTACTAATTTCTGTTTTAGGTCTAGGTATGGTTACATTGTGATAGCTACGCAGCTCATACTCTCTTGGTGTTTTCCTTTCACCGCCACGATTATAAAAAAACCGAAGGACATTATAAATAAATAAATGCCTCAAAGGTAAAGCATTCATTTATTTGAAAAGTGGAAAGGATTGCGTTTTATTTGGCGCCCGAAGCATGACCTTTTTCTGGGATACTATAAGAGGTTGCATATTAGTTATGCAATTACCCCCAGCACGTAATACCGTACTCGAATCTTTAATTAAAGTATCGTGTACCATGGTCTAAGTTTTCCTGCAACATGGTGGTTCACAAAAAGTTCTCAGAGTGTTAAGTGTCTTAACTTGTCTATCGATTTGTGGGAGTGAATCCCAAATGCACACGATTAACATTTTCTTTCAAAATATTTAATGCAGCCCAGCTTCCATGAGCTTTCATTGAACTTGGGTTGACGTACGTATTTAGTTGTGACGAAAACGTTTCTGGATTGTTGTGTGTTTATTTCTCGTCGAGATAAAAGCGAAGTGTACTTTGAACAACTCTGTATTTGTATCCTTTGTTCTCTATATTAGTCCTTAAAAATCTATATTAGGTTCTTATGTCAGCTATCACTTGTATTTTTTCAGTTGTTTAGCTCAGAATTTTCTGTGACAATAGCGTGCTTAGGCACTACTAGCAGTTCGCGATTTTTGGGCTATCCCAACGAAGAAGAAATTTATCTCTTATTTGCAACCTAGTAGAGGAGCGTCGTAAATCCTTTTTGCGGATACCTGATGGGGTAAGGGGGCAATAAAAATCACGTATGTTTTGTGGTCCACGTGCAGGAGAAAGAGATGAAATGGGTGCTGCCATCCGCCGACGGTACCGAATTTTTGAGTCAATAACGGTTAGTGAAGAGCAAAAAAAGTTAAGTTACGCATTTCAACAGTCAGTCCATATTTTTTCCGCCCGGCTGCGCCCTTTGTGTTTGCGTTCTCGAAGAGTTAATGGGAAGGAGGGAGGAAGAGTTGAATAGGAGACGCTGGTAACTTCGGCGGCCCTATCCCTCTGAAAGATTGAAGGATAACTATGTAAACTCCTGCGATGACGCCACAGAACGAACTGAGCGGTAATAATTCAAGGGCCGCGAGAATGTCGAAAAATTTAGGCCAGGGAATGCGATTCGTTGTTACCGGCAGAGATGCCACGTCCCGCCATAAACAACAATTGAGGGGTGTTCTAAACAAGCCTCGTCCAGTTGAGATAACGCTCCGTCTGCCTAAAACTGGAAGCTGAGGATCTTTTTCTAAGAGTATTTTTCGAAAACTTAGTTCAGATTGATATGTAATTTGAAATATAGCTTGAAAAATCATATCACATATCGTACTCTACACAATTAATTGAAATGCTATCTTTGCTTCAACCGAGGCTTTTATCGTGAAACCAAGGGAAAAACAATTTTGACTTATTGTCCCACCGATAGCTCAATTGCGAGCAGAAGAGCCAGATTGGAACTCATCTTCTTCTGAAAACTTGAATAAAGCATTTTTGAAGTGAGTTTTATAAACTGAGATGAAAATAAAATAGGGTTTCCTAGCGACTTTTACTGTAAATCAATCTTGAAAGTTGAGATTTTAACATGGGCTCTTATGGATATTGCTCAGCTAATCGCAGAAAATCGTCAATTTGAACATGAAACCATATTGAAGCTTTTAATTAAAACTGTTTGTAAGAATGGAAAACTCCTGGGAAATTGAATAAAAATAAGGTAAGCATCTTGCGACCCATTTTTTTTTGTTATTAGCGAATTACTGTCGTCATTTAAGTCCAAATGCGTTAGTTCCATGCAAATGGCGCTGCAGTCAGCTGTAATGGTTGGACCAATGGCGTCATTAAAAATAAACTGCTGGAATCTGCATGCTTCGCACCTAATCTGCATACTTCGTACCTAAATTTTGATTTCCAGTAAGAGACCCATTACATCAGCGAAAACAGGATTGTTCAAATTGAATACATAAAAATAATTAACTTAGCATTTGTGCTGACTCGCGTGGATAACCAAGCGCCACCTTATGTGCTACCTTCGTTTTAACTTAGGCTTGTATCGTGAAACTAAGGGGGAACACGCTTTTACATATTGTTTCACCACTAACTCAATTGCGCGCGCCAGCACCTGCGTAACCCTTGTCTTTAGTTCAATATTTTCAGAAAAAATATTGTCATCGATCGCATGACAACTTGGACTTGCAACTTTTTCTATCCATCATCTCTTCCAATATTTTTGATGCTGTTTTTCATGATGTTGTACAGAGTGTATTTCTAGTCCTTTTTCATGTTTCCATCATGTCGAGATTCTCCGAACTTAGAACTTAATATTTTAGACTTCTAATGCTCTGTACGTAACTGTAATGCCTGCTTCACATTTCATCGGCCTCATCGACGAACCATGTATCTCAAAATTCCTACTTTATACAAGAGAAGCAAAAAATCAAATTATTTTTGGCGTGAAACGAAGTTTTATTACCATTTATAAAACAATAGAATCTTTCTGTCCTTTTATATGTTCTTTATAGAGGGTTTGATGTCCATGGACCATAAACCAAAACTATTAGTATAAAAACCCAAAATGGTATTTTTTGGAATTAAGTGGTTTGTTAATTCTGTCGACGATACGTTACTTCATCCGTCGTCGCTTTAGCCAATTTTGTCTTTGCTCGCCAAAAAATCCACGTGACCAGATATTGCGTGATCTTTGCATTGGGTTAGAACTTAAATTTCTTACGACTGTTGATGGCCGGGAATATTGTAGTAGTTTGCTTGTCTCTCTTGGACGGTGCCCAAACTTTTGTCATTGCAGTCCTGTTCCCTGTCGTAAAATCTTGTGATTCTCTTTGGCTGAAAGGGTGGTGTCTTTTGTCTGTGATTTTTCCAAGTACCCCTTTCATTCACCCATGCTCCTTATTATCATTGATTTTCTGTGAGCTCGAAATTTCATTGGGTCTTAATTTGCAGTAACCTCATCGGTGCTTTCTATCGGAAAGCTTCCTGTGACAGTTGTTAAGAACCGTCGTTGAGCTTCATTTGATTTTTATGTCAGTGATATGACTCATTTTTCAATGGGAATGACAACCATTTTTTATGATGTTACCTGTAAATACATGTGATAAAATAATGCCCCACGTCCCCCGGAAACGATTCTTAGATCAGTTCGACCAACTCGTAGCATAAAAAAATGCAAAAAAATGAAACATGTATTGGTTTCGTAGCACTTTCCGTTGATTCCGTTGAATTTATAGTGATCGTTTGTTATCGTCTCTATATCATTTTTGTTCATTATGATATTTATTTGTTGATATATTTATAATTGTTTCTTAGCTCTATTATAATTTCGAAACTATTTTCAATTTAATTATGTAATTATTTGCAATTTAATTATGTAATTATTCATGTAATGGATGGAACTCAACTCTTTTGTGCTCGTTTGGTGATCCCTCACAACAATTAAGAGTACACTGTTGTTTTTATGATTAACTTATTATGTAATTTTTTCCGTCCTCATCACTGTATACCAAAGCAGACCTTTCAAGACTCTCTTGATCCATTGACTGAGCGGACTGCATTCGAGTGGAATACCTATCAAGATAGACTTTGAACATTTCTTCAAATTTCATTTGGGACTTATCTTGCATCTCTTTCCCTCATGGTGTCATGGAGATCGTTTCACATTTATGACGAGGATCTAATATTGATTCCGCGCAATAAATCCACATCTTCAGGCGGTAGTGCTTTAACATCTTGTCTCGAGCAGCTTGATAGGCAAGCAACAGTTTTTCATCACCTTCGTTTCTTCCAAGCTTTTTTTCAAGTATTTTCACCGCTGTTTCTAGCTTATCCAATAACAAGTTAAATACAACGGTAACGAGTGGAAGGGTAATGTAATTTTCGCCTCCTAATTTATTCGTCGGAACTTTAAAGTTTTTTAAAACTTTGCGCACATTTTCAAGCAGTGCCCATTCCGAGATACTGATTTTTAGGCGTTTCAAGTCAATGATACTATCGCATCGGATTGAAATACCTCTCTTCACGTTAAGCGCTGTTCCAATCATATCGTCCGTTGAATTCCACCCAGTTGAGACGTCTATTATAGGGTTCGATGATGGTTCCCCTGCAGCTTCGCAAGCGCTATGGAATTAATTTCGTAACTACACACTTTATAAAATTTTTGAAAACAAAGATCTTATTTTTGCATTTGAAGTTACATTTTCTTCTTCAAATGCGATACCTTCATCATCACTGTCAATTAGTAGAAGCTGGTCCTCTAAAACACCGTCCTCTAGAGACAACATTCTTAAAAGATTTTGTACTGCAAATTTCAGCATTTGGGCCATGCATCTAAAATGCTTATCAGTGCTATCAAAACTTGGAGTTCCTCCATGAATTTAGTATTTGCGAAGGCGTTATCTACAGCCACTCCTTGCAGCGTGTACTCAAGTTCAAAGGACTTTTGGGTATTCATGAAAACTTCAGCAATATCCCTTCCTGTGTGGTTACCTATGGATAGAACGAAGTCAATAATAAGAGATTGCTACTCCCACTTCTCGTCTAAGAAATGAGTCTTGATTCCGTAGTACGATTTTCCAGCAATGGATGTCCAGCCATCGATGGTGAAAGACATGTTCGATTTATTTTGTTTCAGCAATTGCAACACCGCCTTCTGCATCCTATTTTAACAGTCAAATACCATCTGCCGCAACTTTTTCCTTTTAGGAAATGTTACGGCAGGATTCAACACCTTGAAGAAGTTTTGAGTATCATCATCATCATCTCAAAATCGGAAAGGGATGTATTTCCTCTCTATCCAGTCAACTATTGCAATTTCCGAAGTCATTATTTCCATCATTCTGAACTCAAAATAAAAGTCTCTCTTATTTCACGTTTTTTCGATACTAAGAAAATGTTGCCCTCTAATTGTGGTTTATGGTGAGATACATTTCGTAAAGAGAGACTTAAGAGATATGGAACTTGATTAAAAACTACAGGATGGTTCATTAAGACTTAATAAACGCTTTTATCGCTTCAATAAGGTAGGAATCTTTCACGAAAGAGATAACTTGCAACATAGCTGCATCTTTACTGCGAATCGTGAAAACTGTAGTATTTTATCTGCCACCATTCCATCGTAGCAGTTAAAAGTCGACAGTCTGAGAACACAATTTTTCGCGAGGTACGCTTTAAAAATGGACTGAATGCAGCTGAAATTGAGTACCTGCTAGATGTTTGTGGGAAATTTAAAATGAATGGAGTTAGAATAAGTGGCTGATGAATAAATACCGGTTGGATGCTACGGTAGTGGACTTTTTGATTGAATGGACATTTTGTTAGCAAATAATAAAATAAAAGCAAATGAAAACAAAGACAAACGCAAGCCAATTATAGTTATTCTTTTCTCTCGTATCATCCTCCACAGAGTTCAACGACATTATGGCAAACCTCACTAATCTAAGAAGATATATCATGCAGGAAAGGTACAGAGTGATTTCAATTGCCATCCAATCTTTCACCGAGGTGATGTGCGATGCCCAATTCGAAATTGCGGCATCCTTTCATCTTAGCTGGCAAGCTATAAGCAGGATTGCTAGTGCCGCTGGGCGATACTTTACACAATGTACGAGTATAATCCATTGTATTTTTTTCGTAAAAGTGAGGGCTGAAAATTACTGCTTTAAAAAAATAATACATTTTTTCCTGAATAAGTTTTCCAAGGTATTTATAGTAGGTAATAAGGAATAGTAGTAGGCCAATTAAAACTCCCTTACTTGCTCCAGAAGTCACGCTCATCATCAGAAGTAGTAGTATCGGCAAAAAATAATTTTTAATAGTGAGCCAATTTATCGTAGAGTTATAATTGAATTAGATTGCAATAATTTCAATAATTAAATTGCAATAATTGCTATTTTAATTTAATACTTTAGGAAAACGTGAAATTTACTTCGTATTAGCAGAAGGACGTAGTTTTAGGAATAATGTCACATTTGAACAAGTGGATAATTTTGTGTACATAGTTAAGATGTTAACGAAATATGGAAGGATAGATGAGGAGATAAAGAGACGTGCGAATGCTGGAAGGAAAGTGGTAGGTAGCATGTGAAGCATATCAAGGAATGAGTGCCTGTCTAAGGAAGCGAAAATCGACGTGTACAATCGCCAGTGTACTTCTTCCCACTTTGTTGTATGGTAGTGAAACATGGGCATGTCAGGATTGACATAAGAGTAGACTAAACGCCGTGGGTATGAGTTATCTGAGGAATGTTTGCGGAAAAAGTAGGATAGATGGGGTCAGGAATGAGTGGGTAATAAATGAATGTGGGTTATATGCTCCAGTAATGGACATAAATGAAAGGGGTGTGCTTCGTTTCTTTGGCCATGTTGAGAGAATGGATGAGAGTCGAATAACGAAACAGATATATAAGAGTGAAATGAATGGTGCGAGAGGTAGAGGTAGGCCGAGAAAGTTGTGGTTTAATATGGTTGAGGAAATTCTTAGGAGGAGGAATATTAGGGGTCTTTAAAACAGAATGGCATGTATGAAGCAGTGTATGGGGGTAAATGAGACAAAAGAGGCTTGCAAGGATAGGTCAGTACGGAGGAAATTATTGAAGAAGAGTTAGGTGTACAAATATATATTTATGAGTGAAACTTAGTGTCTGTGCCTACCCCGGAAGAGAACGGCGTGATTGGTATGTGTGTATGTATGTAAATATCAAATAAACACATATATCTGTATTTCGAGACTTTCGAGAGTCTCGTGGAAGTGGTATCGTCTCGTCTCGAAAAAAGCGGTCTCGTCCAGAGTCTCGTCTATAAGTCTCCACTACGGTCTCGTCTCGAGTCTCGCGGCAACACTATTCGCGATATTTTTGACGAAAAAATACCAACCATTTTACATGGGAAATGGTATGAGTATACTCTCAAGTGAGACCTTATTTTTAAAAAATGAGTAATTTCTAACACCTAGATCTCGTCAAAAAATTAATTGTGTATTTTGTACTTTCCCTCAACTATTTTTGAAAATAAATCAAATTCTCACCGCAGAATTTTTTCAGAACCGCAAAAACCGTCCGTTGTGAAGGAATTTTCACCGTACTGCTTGAAAACAAATTAGTCAAATTAAAGAATTATTATGATATTTTTAATTAATTACTTAGAATTTCAGTGATATTAATGTATATTATTGCACTATTTATTATGCAATATATAATTCACGCTTCCCACAGCTACAGAAATTAAAGCGTGTAATTCGAATATGGTCACCGTTATGACTAGGGAAATAACTCGCTCAAACTACCTCAAACTGTATGAGCATACTTGATGTTTTAATAACATCGATTTTCAATAATATCAATGTTGGATATTGACGGATCTTGTTAATCGGTATATCGCGTGGATCTGAATTATCACAAATCTACTACATCGGATATACAATTCTTCCATCTTTTGCTTGCCTCCTTTTTATCTTGCGTCATGTCACTTGAAATGCATCTCCACTCTGTCGTAAAAGTCTTCGCTTTATCACGTCTTCAAAATATTCCCATCTATGTTTTTCCTTCTCTGGCATGGAGACATGATTTCCCCATCCCGCGAGTAATTGGATACACGTTCACGCATGTAATAGGCTTTATCGCGCATCTAACATGTGTAACCAATGCCCCCCCGAAGAAGCGTGTAATCTCCACCGGGAGCACGTCTGCATCTGAGCACGTGTGTGAAATGCATGTGAAATACGCGAATGCGTGCCCTTTCAATTACCCACTTTCGTGTCATTTCTCTAGAGTCCATTCTTCTCCCTGCCCAGGTAGGGGATCGGGAGGCTGGGATACGCATGCGCACTCGTGTATTTCTTCTTAATCACATGCACCTACGTAAAGTTTGGTCCCGGTGCCCGTTTACAGGTGAGTCCTCGTGTACTCCGATCACGAGACCACTTGGGGACGCGTGGCGAGTTTTTTGTATAACCCCTGGATTAGAGAGACTTGTTCAATGCGAATGAAAAAAAGTTATCATTTAAAGTTTTTCGCCCCGAACAATAACTTAGCATCGCTTTCAGCGGGTATACTCGTCTAGAAATTCTCCAACGTATTACCTCATTCATTTGGCAGATTGGGCCCTGCAGTTGACAATGGCACATCATTTCCCTGCTGGAAATGTCCCCAAGGGGTTATGGGGTGTTCAGAAGGGGACATGGGGTGTCCCCATGGGGATCCCCATGGGGTCAAGGGGACACCCAGGCAGGGGATCGGGACCCCTTGTCCCCTATGGGGATCCCCTTGACCCCATGGGGATCCCCCAAGGGGACACCACATGTCCCCTTCGGAACCCTCCATATCCCCTTGGGGACATTTCCAGCAGGGTTGGATAACCACGGTATCTCAGGAAGCATAGAGTAACATTATTTTGCATCTTTCGTGATTTTTTTAGTTTCAATGCAAAACCTTTCTTCCGTAGATTTTTATTTTCCACAGCCTGCAAAAGTGATGATAGCTTTAGTTAGTTCTTAGAGCTTTTTTACTCAACGGATGAAAGCATAATTCTTTTGCTATTCTCCTGCTGTGCTTTCCTCCTGACTTTAATACATCTTTCCTTACTTACGTAATCTGCCTTAGCATTGGTTTAACTTGCATCCCTTTATTTCATCCATATTATATTAAACAACTTTACCTCGTTTTGCAGCATAACTATCTTATTACCGAAACTCTATATTCTTCTGTCTATCACGGCCTTCAGCATTCCACTAACGCGCAGTCTTTACAGACGGATGTAGATTAGATTTGAGACCTGCAGTAACTGCTTTAGGATTTGACCCCGATTCCGAAGAGTTCAGAATTAAAATCCTCCGAAAAACTTATGATTTCCCTACTGAAATCGGAGGTGGAAAAGTGGATATTGTTGCTTTATATCTTCTTCCTTTAGGAGGAAGATGGGTACTTCGGGAGTGTTGAGAATGGAGGTCAGTTTTCATTATGGTCACTTATTTTGCGTCGAAAGAACGAATTTCCGCACCACTCTATCTGGCGCTGAAAAAAATGGTCCTCTAGCGATGTGGTCGCTAGACAGTGTCTGGGTGCCCGGATGGATTTTTTATCGGTCAAAATTATCATCCTGAGGACGATGGCAAAATACGCCTTCGAAACGTCGGTGCCAAAAACCACCATCATCCGGTTGGAAACCCGGGAACTATACATTCCAAGCATTCGCCGGGAAAGCCTTAAGTCTTAACATGTCTATCGGTGTTTGATTACAAATGAGTGGGCGGCTAATTTCAAAATGGGAAAATTAGTGAGGTAGCGATTAATTTGAAGCTACATAAATTGAATTTTTTAAACTTTATCATTTATTAATACGCCGAAATTTACGAAATCTCTAAATAACTATGAGAATTTGAATGTGAACTGAAACTTTTTTTTATTATAAAGTTCACTGGAACCCGTATGAAATAATCACTGACATACGCTAAATGCGCGCAGAAATGTAAAGCTATTTTAATGAGAATCCATATTATATAAATATGGTGTAAAAAACTCGTTAATAATACTCTCATTACAACGGACGCTTTTCAAAATTTCCTGCTGTTCTAATGCATCAAGTCTTTGTCCTTTCTTTTCCAGCTCCATGTTGTCAGACGCGATCAGCCAAGTAAAGTGAGGTGCATTGGGATATAAATGAAGTTTCCTAGTTCGGGAGCGATTGTATTTTTATTTCCTGATAGCAAGTCGTAATTACGTATTTTATTTTTAATGTGTTTTTTTATGTGATATTTATTTATTTTATGTAATACCCACAAACGAAGACACGGAACGTGTACCTGTTCCGTCACTGTACGCTGTCAGGCGTCACTGATCATTGATACGTGTTTATTAAATGAAAACTCCTTTTCTTACTCTTTCTGTCACTTACCTGAGAAACGAGAAACTGACATATTGTCACGGTATTTGTGGCGCTGGAAGCCATCGAGGTAACTGGTCATCAGTTATTCTACGACCTTGCGAAGTTTTATCATAACGGTGATCGTCTGTAAGTCTGATCGTTCGGAACGTATTCCTTTATTCAAGGCCCATTGTTCAAAAAGCAGTTTAACGAATTCCTTAAGTTTGAGTTCTCTTTACTCTATTGAATATACGTGTATTGTATCTGCAATCGGTCATGAGACAGATCATCAGCCAAAGTAGTGTATCTTTATTAGGCATATGTGAAAGATTCAGTCTCCGGCTTAAGGAAATGGAAGTCTCTCATGGTTCGAATGAAAAGTGGTTTTCAGTCAACATATCATTCATTCATTGGTTGAATGAAAAGTGGAAATCTTTCTTGTATCGAATGAAAAGTGCGGGCTCAACGAAGCTAATGTCGTGACGAAGCTAATGTCGTGAAAAATTAAACGCAGTGTGGAAATTGCTATGTCAGTGTTTCACCTCTCACTCTTACTATGAAAAGGTGAAATTTCTCATTACTTTTGAATCACTGAGTCATAGTGGCACCTCTTTAATTTAGCATCCGTAGGATTACCTCAGGACGGCCTTTTTGGCGTTCCATCAGTTGATTCCAGTGATCTCCCGCGGCGTGGTATTTCGTAAGGGTCTTCGTCCGCTTGACCCCTTTTGACCGCGTTAAGGTTACTCTTTATCCCACGAAAGGACTGTGTTTCTCCCCCGGTGCCCTTGAGGGAATCCTCACGCCAAGCCTGGCTTCCGGTCGGCGCCTTGCCAGCGTTTCCAAAAGCGCAGGAAATGTGAGAGAATTGAAGCTACAGGGCGCGAGTGGAATGGAGGGGAAAATAATCGTATTAAGGTCAACGCCTGTTTCGTTCCACCAATTCAGACCGAGTTTCCGGATTATCTTGGACACACTTAGTGGGATAAGTTATTGACGAAAGTTGACGGGAATTTTGCTTTGCGGGTTCACACATTGCCCGCATTCCTGCTGTTGCTGTATAAATATGTAGGAATGGAAACTTCAATCAGTCAAGATAGTGACAAAAGTCGACGAGAATCCATATTGAAAAAATGTTCTGTTCTTTTCCACAATTATTTGTGTCTCCTAGCGATCCCATATCTCAGAAACATTTCGAAACCTACTTTAACTGGTGTATGAACGAATTAATGAATGACTAACGAAACATATTTTGTGTTCGTTAAGAGGAATTTACTATGAAAAATTACCATACTACATCTATTGCTGATAGCGCAATACCGGCACATGTTTCAAGGCTACATCAAGCTTCATTTTATTTCTTAAAAATGAAATAGTATAAGCATAATTAATATGCCTAAAAGTAAGATTCTCGTCGACTAAAATTTAAGACTTTAGGCGTCACTTCGTGGAATAATTTTTTCTTAGAATCCATATTTTTAAAAAAAATTCGCACTTTTCCATAATTATCTAATAAGTACGACGCGTCTCACAACTTGGCTACGTCGTCAGGAAGAATCCTGACGACGATGAAAATGAAAACTTTTTTTTATTATGAAAAACTAAACACTTGATACGAAATATCTTCCAGTGGCTTTTAATAGCCGTACGTCAAGCAAAAACAGGTGTGCGACGTATTAACGACAATTCTGCTCATAGAATTAATACCTTCGTCGCTTTATCAACGACCACTATACCCCTCTCCTCCCCCCACCCCACCATTCTAAAACTTCTTTCAATGACTTAAGCATGTGAACTAAATTCTCGATCGTAACTTCTTACCAGCCCGAAAAACCCAATGCGCATTAAGAGGAACATTTCGAAAAGTGCGTCGCCAAGATGACGTAGCTGCGCTGCCCAGGCTCGTTTTCGTCCTCCGGCTTTGTTTACCCTACTTATGGTAGGGATCTTTAAGCATTCCCCGAGTACTATCGCTTAAGGATTTCTATCACAAAATCCTTCCCGAAAAGAGTAATGTTCAAAAATTAATTTTCTATTCAAAGATATATAAATTTCGTTCTGGGGCTGGGTATTGTTGTTTAAGTTTATACAAATAATGGTAGAGAAAGAGGCATGCACAAAATTCTGTCAACCTAAAATTTGAAGATATAGAAATTCACCCGGAACTGACAATAGTTTCGTTTTATTTGTCTACCCATGGTGACCGGCGTCTACCAAAATGCGGTATCCAGGACAGGTGCATCGTCCGACCCGAATTTACCTATTTATTCATTTATGGAGGCAGTTCACAGATATTAGCAGGTTTTGGACGGATGTCAGTCGGCAGTCCTCGGGTGGATTTTACACGGGGTGGAAGAAGTTCTACAGACATCAGAAGTGAAGAATTTCTTAAACCAAGTAATCATTCATGAATAAAGAGCAAATGTTGTTTTCAAGGAATATAATAGTACTAGCGTAGTAGAACCAAGTGAAAACATTATTAGGGAGAGTTGACACAGTGACATGGACCATTTGAAAGCTTTAACAAAAGATAATAGAGGCTTGCGAAGCTTGGTGATAGAGGCGGATACTGGTGATAAAATGCCTGCATAATATCAGAAATCGGGAAGGGAACCCAAGCATAGAAGAGAAGGAAACGAGGTGGGACGCTATTAGGAAGACGAGGTTCTGATGGATGTGTCCAACTTTGAAACATTTTCAGCAAATTTATACGGATCCTAATCATCATCACCAGTTGTCATCGATCTGTGGATTGGTAGGCATCACCTCTCCACTCTGCTCTTCTCTCTGCCAACCGCTCCTACATTATTAGCTCGATGTATTCCACTCTTCGTCTTCCTCTGTGATTCTTTCCATTTATTTCTCCTTACAAAACTGGTTTTATCGAGGTGTTGTTTCGCAAAATGAGTGTAAGAAGTTTGTCTTCCCTTCACCGCACATTTTTCATTCTTTCTTCTTCTCAATATTCTTCATGAAGAAAGATCTAAGGCTTTCCCAGCGTATGATGCTGCTAAAGGTTATTCGGGCTTTCCACCGGGTCAAACCTTCCATCTTGGCCGACGTTTCGATGAACGAGTCGTCAGCAGGGCATGCATCAGGGCATATCACATGCCCTGACGCATGCCCAAGCGATGCAAAGTGAGAGATACGTTGCCGAACAGATAGGTACATTAGGATAGCGTTTTTTTCCGCTCACAATAAGCGACCACAATAAAAACTGAGCTCCAATAAATACACTCCCATAATAAACGTCACCATTTCCCCTCCCCAAAACCTCATCCCTTACATCTTCACAAGGCTGGTGTCCTAACACCCCCTAAATAAATCAAATTACGTCGCGTTGTGTCACACCTACAGATGTAGTGAGGCATCATGATAATATTTTCTGTGTCGTTCTGAAACACACCAGTTCTGAATTTCTGAAGCAAGCTAAGTCTAGCGTGTAGCCTCGGGAGTCTCTAGGGGCTCCCACCCCTGACGATGACGATGTTGGTCGAAAATAGAAGCACTACCATCTGATCTTCTGAAACCGGAGGCACCTACCTCTTCATGATATCCACTACTTTAATTCCGCATATCTTCTACCTCTCTTCATTTCATCTAAAGAGATGATTCTCTTTCTTTCACGGTCCGACTTGCCAAACATACCTTCCTTCATCACGGCCTTAAATATCCCTTCGCACCTTGCAGTACTCTCCATCCATTTACGCTTCATATACATATTAATCCTATGCACATGTGATGTGACACTTGGACTACTGTAGGATGTGATCATTTTTTTGGTAACTGCTCTGTCAGTGTTGCTAAACCAGTTTCAGTATGGCGGCTACGCAACAGAATGAAGTATGTATCTCGCTTTTAAAATCCGAAATATCGGTGGTAAATTTAAAAATTCAAAATATGATTTGTAAGGCATTAGTATTAGTAAGTTATCAATAGGTAAGGAAAACAAGTGCGTTACATACTTAGATGATTAATGCCAAATATTAGCTTCTACGATTGCTTCTTTCGGGGACGTTTTAAGAAACAAAATTTTAACGGAAAGACATTCCTGTTTCTCTAATTAGGCTATGTAAGTTTTGGGCTAAAAACGTCGATTTTAAAATCTAGTAGTCGACGCCATATGGTTGATTATATCGTCCGATCGATAGGTTTTTTACAGCGATGGACGATGTTTATTATACACTTTTATTCTATAAATACCGTTGACAAAACTCGGGACAGGTTATCTGCAACGAGGTAGCGTAACCTAAGTTTTATATGCATCGACGTTAATATACGCGATTTTTTTAAAATGAGCGCCCGATAAACATTCTTTTGTTTTCCGCGAGCGGAAAAAACGCGGGAATTCGGCCATTTTTATGACCCTCCTCGAGACAAATACGCCGACTAGGTGAGGGACGTCACTCCCGTATGATTTAGGATGAATCTGCTGAGCAAGCATCGCGGAAAAACGCACAATCGAGGGAACAACTCGGCGAGTGTCGTCTGCGAGGGGCCCGCATAAGTTGTCCTACTTTTTTATATTTTTTTGAGGTTAAAAATTCGCCCTTTTCTCCGTCCGTCCCATTCCAAAGAGCGTGGCGAAGGGTGGCTGGCCATATATCGGTGGGAATGGTCCCTCCTTGCCGCACAATACTCCGCGCTGTGTGTACATGCGCATGCAGCTACCTCCCACACCCTCCCGTCTTCCGCGCCAAGTTACGACTCGTGCCGTCGTTGCGCAATGGCGCCTTGCACTCGGCTGCCCCACCCCCCTCTCTCCTCCACTTTCCCCAATCTCCCTGGTCCTGGCGCCTCATAAATTCAGCGCCAGATAGTGGTACCGAACAATGAAACACTCAGTGACAACGCCCATCATGACTACCCATGGCGTGCGCCATCTCCAGCGTGACGAAACGTACGGAACTATCAAATGAACATTTTCACACGGTCAAAAGTCCGCCATCTTTACTTGTCCACTGTTATCACTCTGGCGTGGGGATACTTCCATATCAAACGTAATCATATGAGTAAAATAGTATACTGTAGCTACCTTGAGGACAAATTGCTGTGGGGATTCCGAAAACAAATGATTTGGTTAAGGTGCGCTTTAGGTCCTATCACACTTGATGATCTATCGCTGTTATTTTTCACTCGAAATAAATCATTTTTATTGTGTAATTTTTAAATTTCCAGATTCATGTACACTCCTTAACTACAATCGGAACAAATTCATATATGTATAAAAACAAATACAGTTTATACTGTGACTAAACCTTTTCTTGGCGATGGCTGATAATTTTATCGCTCCCAATTCCACTTTTTTACGCTGAAAAATTTAGTAAACCACCATGAACAGCAGCAGTTTTCCTCTTCGTTTTCCATTACAATTCGGCACCCAGTTGCATTTTTTATTACAAACCTGTATAGAAGTACGCATATATATATATATATATATATATATATATATATATATATATATATATATATATATATATATATATATATATATATATATATATATATATATAATATAAAGCTTCGTCACAGGGTGACACTAAACATAAAACATATAAAATGGAAACTCACGAGTTTAAAATTTTCGGTGGGTCGCCCGCACCTTCATCAGTGATAGAATCTCAAAAAATTTGAAAAAATTTTAAACTCGTGAGTTTCCATTTTATATGTTTTATGTTTAGTGTCACCCTGTGACGAAGCTTTATATTGTTTGCCACGTTCGTGGAATCTTCGCAAGAACTTTATATATATATATATATATATATATATATATATATATATATATATATATATATATATATATATATATATATATATATATATAAATCGGGTATTTTTAAGTGTAACTACTGAGTTTGGGGTGAATTACTAGCCAGTTTTTATTGAAATGTATTAAATATATATATATATATATATATATATATATATATATATATATATATATATATATATATATATATATATATATATTTAATACATTTCAATAAAAACTGGCTAGTAATTCACCCCAAACTCAGTAGTTACACTTAAAAATACCCGATTTGTTGAATACCATGAAACTCACAGTGATTTCAACGCTATGTTCAAAGTTGGCTTGACCTCACTAAACCAAGCGCCCCTATTTTTGCCTCGCTCCAGTTTCAACCCTAAGACCGGAAGCATTCTCTCCTGTTAATTTAAAACTTGAACCTGGAGGACCTATAAACATAATCAGGAACCTAATTCGGCTGTATTTACGAATCCGTCCGGATTTAGAGTCCGATTGTGAGCCTCTTTTCACTAATTGTAAGAGTATGACTTTGGGTCTCCTGAAATCCAGAAATCACTTCTTCATATACAACTCCTACCACACATTTTTTCCTAGCTTGATATTTAACGTATTCCTGTAAGATTATATTTGGAGAAAAATATCTGGTATAGGGGAATTTTTCAATTGAATCTGTCGACATTACGGGAATATATGTACAGGTGCGGGCATTGTCGTTTACTCGGCACCATGGCTACTTACTTCGGCTTACTTCGGCACCATGAGCTACATGTTAAGGTTGTCATTGATTTGATGTCCAGGTATTGCAAAGCCAAGGAATATTATGTCACTCCTCGCTATATTGAATTAAGATTTTTACTTAATCTGCAGCATTTTTACCACATGATAGGTATACTTACTTACCCAAACTGACTCGAATATTATTTCTTAATTGCATTTATACATCGGATAAAGCCTATCAGGTTGGAATTTACCTTTCCAAACTAATTGAAATCATCCAAAAAAATTAATATTATAGTATTATCCCTAAGTAGGTAATCCTAAAATAGAAAAGTATGTCATCCATTGCATAATGATTTTATAGGTATTCAGTTATGCCTTACTACGCAATTTTCTCAATTAATAATTGGTAGTTTCAGGCGTAACTTTGTGGAATTTGTTAACATTATAAATATAGCTCGCAGCTTAGTGATTCCACACATATTTAATTGGAACGACCCGGGTTTCGACGATCAACGTCATCTCCAGGTGTTGAAGGAGTCAGGTGTTAGGAGTTTGAAGGAGTCAGGGTCAGGAGGAGGGTGTTAAGTCAGAAGCAGAAACGTCGAAGCCCGGGTCGTTCCAAATAAAAATGTGTGGAATCGCAAAGTTACGAGTTATTGCAACTAATATTGTTCCATATTCATTTCTTATCCATTAGATGTTAGATATAATGCTCTGATATTTCATTTGTAGTTATAAACTTCATTGTGCGGGTCCCCAGGGAGCTCTGGACTCCAAGTCATTCCATTTACATCTGTACTCGGGAGTGTTGAGGAATTAGCTTGCGTCTCATGTCGCCTGCATCATTCTCACCTCTAATATTTGTGCCTCTATGACTTGAATGAAAATTTGCACAAAATTTGGGACGTCGAACTCACTGACTCACCCCTCTCCCGGGTGCACTTTGATCAATTGACTGAGATAATTCGTTCTCCATCTCGAAGGCGCGGGTGTCTGCGGTCACGTCCGACTCAGCTGGGAGGCGAGAGTTACAGACGGGCGGCGGAATACAATCACGCATCGTCTTTGGCTTCGGGTGATGAGTGCGCAATTATTGGGGCGTGCGTGGATGCATGCATATGAGTGGCGTAAGCAATGACTAACCCAAACCTATTGGGTCGGGTGGGAAACACGCAACTCAGGGACTTGATAGTTGCAATATTAGAACTATGAATGCTTTGCAAGCCTATGTATCATTTATGGGCTGACAATGGGCATCATACATCTGAGTTAATTTGTGTCACCAAGGATGGATGGATCTGTCGAGAATCCTGACGCCATGGACTGAACAATGAAGAAATATAAGTTGAAGATTAATGCTTGGCTCTTGGCCATACTATTTTGGCTTGGCCTGTCCTTATTACCGTCAAATGTTGTCAGCAAAAACTAGCGCGAGTGGAAGGATTCTGTTCTTTGGGAAGCAGGATCATTAGCATTAGAATCGATGGTAAATAGAATGTTTTGTATTTTTCTCGGTTTAGCTTTGTACCTGACGATGCAGTAAAGAAATGAAACGCTAAATGAAATAATACTACTCCCTCGCCCCAGAAATAGGAGGTTGTGGCTCACTTTTTATTGGACACTGCCCGATTTGCAAAATTATTTGCGCCTTCATCCCTTAGTGGGTTGAAATGTGCAGACTCTCGAACCCATTAGGGTGAAAATTTATTTACACTCTCTCTTCACCCCCCCCCTCCCCCCCCGCTTAACTAGCTTATACTTACAGATTTTTCGAGGAGTTTGCCCCCCCCCCCCCACGATTCGGGCCCCTGACTGTATAAAGTAAAAATTATTCTTTTAATTATAAATACTAATGTTAATTACTAATACGAAGTGACGCCTAACGCAGTCAAATTTGTTGAAGATAGTCAGCGATTGAAGGAGCAAAAACGGTATTTTAAGCAGGATAGTCCCAGGTAAAGAAGACCATGTACCAGACGTGCAGTCTGCTGGTAGTTAATGACACAAGCCTGGAAATAAAAAAGAACGTTCCTGAAACATGTACTTGGATTATGCTATGATATGACAGCGAAGCCTGGGCAATAACACGTAAAGAGCAGAAGAGAGAGGAAGTAAAGGGGGTTACCGATGAATAAGGAGGATCAAATGGACGGAGAGAATTGCAAACAAAGAAGCCCTAACAGGAGTGAGAAAGAAAAGAAGTATATTGTAAATTATGCGAAGAAGGTCTACATCTACGTAATACCCTGCGAGCCACCACGAGGGTGTGTGGCAGGGGGTGAAGAATACCAAGCATGCACTATTGACATGCAACTAAGATATTTAATGAAGGCATGCTAGATAATAGGGTCACATGGTTAGTATCTACATCATAAGAAAGGGATTAATGGTTGTTATTACATGCATCATTCACTACAGACTACTCTAACTATATTTCACCTACCTATCCCTTTGATACGCTGCCTATTGTTCTCTCTTATGGTACGCGGGAAAAATGACATTTTAAATCTATCGGTACGACAATCTATATCTCTAATCTTGTTAATCTGATCAAACCTAGCATAATAAGCAGGGGTTCATAGTATATATCTAAAGTCATCTGTGAACAAATTGGTTTCGAATTTACTTAAAAGGTTCAACCTAAATTTTAACCTGCGTTCTGATAGTAATTCCCATCCTAGTTCTTCTATTAAACTCGTAACACTTATATAATTATCATTACGACCTTTAACGAATCTAGCGGAACTCCTTTGAACACTCTCTAATTCTTTTATCATACCTTCCTCGTACGGATCCCATATACTAGCGGCATATTCTAAATGAGGCCTGACTAAATGAAGTTGACTCATTTTGCGACACAACAGCATAGTGTAAACAACATTGGAAGAGGAAATTCATGGGAAGAATTGTAAAGGAGGACCAAGACTGGAATTGGTCAGAGAAATCATGAAATACGTCAAAGGGATAATTAGATGGGAATGAGGCAGTCTGCAATCAGGAGAACTTCTACAAGCCTCTATTCCTAGTATTATACCTAGGATGGATGGGGCGGGATTATTTTTGGAATTGAGTAAGAGTGAAGATAGGCCCGTCGTGATCATTAACCTACTGTTTCTACATCTACATCGTCATACTACCCTGCGAGCCGCCCCATGAGCGTCTGGCAGGGGGTGATAGACACCAGCCGTGTTAAGATGTAAGGTTTTGGGAGTTGAAATGGTGACGTGTATTATGGGATTGTATTTCGTGGAGCTCAACTTTTACTGTGGTCTCTTATTGTGGGCGGAATGAAATAGTTTTTGTACCCATCCATTCGGCAATGCACCTCTCTTATTTTATCGCTTTTTTCAGACCTAGAGATGTAGTGATGCGTCATGATAATATTCTCTGTGTCGCTCTGAAACACATGAGTTCTAAATTTCTCAAGGAAGTTAAGCCTAGCGTTTAGCCTCCGAGTCTCTAGGGACTCCCACCTTCATCCCTTTAAAATGTGTGAAACACTATATACTCGCTCGTAGCTCAGTTCTTAACGAAGCTTGAAGCTTTTCTTTGTCTTTCATTAATTTTTCTGGTTAAATCTTTATGAACTTTGTTCAAAATACTCGCGGCGTATTTGAGGTGTGGCCTAACCAGGGCGATGTAGCGTTGATCTTTGACTTTTTCATCTGAGGATCTTCCTATTATACGCTTAACAAAACCTAGTTTCTTTAATACTGTGCTGCATATGTTTTTTATGTTCCTGATATTAAAATCAAAAATCGAATTGAAATTTAATATCAACTTTCAGAAAAACAAAATAATGGCCCAGATAAGTCCGATGATGATATACAAGCTACAATAAAACTAGGAAACTCAAAAATAGAGCCATTTGACGAATTCTGCAATCTGAGCAGTATTATAAAAAATGAAAATACAGCTATAAAAGAGGTCGAAAGAAGAATTTTCCAGATTACGAAAGCATTTTAACGGAAGTGTAACCTCTTAGTCAACAACCACCTCTCAAATGGCTCGAGGAAAAGGTTTGTAAAGACTTTCGAGTGGAGCGTGCTCTCTTATAGTTGTGAAATATGGATCTTGGATGGACAGGAAAAAGATGGTCTCCTGGAAGCCTAAATATGGTTCTTGGAAAGTATAAAAAAATTTAATTGGTTCGTTATAATAACAAATAAATAAGTTTTGGAAGAAATTTGCGAAAGGAGAACGCTTCTCCTAACAATTAACTCCAGAAAAATCAAATGTGTTGGGCATATGCTCACATTTTGAGTTCCTCTTAAACATATTGGAGGGAATGGTATTGTGGAAAAAGACGAGAGGACGACCGGAAACATCCTTGCATGATAGTGTGATGTCAATCATGACGTGCAGCTCATAGAACGAGATGAAAATAACGGCTGCATCGTGAGGCGAATGGATACAACTCCATCTACAAGTCTTAGCCTTTTGAACAACAACAACTGTTTCCGAAAGGCGCGGAAGGATCCATAGTTTTCCTTCGAATACAACAGACGGAGTTCTACTCTTGTTTTGCCCTCCACTAGGTTTTTACCATGTAGATTTCGGAATTCTTTTAAATCGCCTCCGCCCCTGCCGCGGAAGCATTCACAGGTCTGTGTATGTATCCACATTTAAAAATAAACACTTGTGCATTTCCACGCCTTTATTTTCGTCACCGACCAGGGTTTCAGCACATTATGCCATCATGGGTGACGGTGAAACCATGGTCAGTGACGAAAATAAAATTGTGGAAATTGTACAAGTGTTTATTATAAAATATGGAATTCCATAGGTTCCACTAAGTTTGTGCCAATACGCTCTCTTATGGTGTATATGTATTCATTCCATGAGAAATCAACCAAGACTTAGACATTCTCCACACCGTCACTTATGATTTTTATTAAATTTGGCTCATTTGAACAACTTTTAAGGAAAACGGAATTTTTTAAATAATTATTTATTCATCCATTGCTGTGTTTAAAAAAATCTGAAAAATTTCGAACATGTCGCCTCAAGACCATACTTTTAACGTTCACAGCCTTGAATTTATAACAGCTGTTCCTCCAATGTAGGAGTTACCAGGAAGACCTTTTAAATGTCTTTAATTTGATGCTTAATGGTGTATGAAGTATCCTTGAAAGTTTCGAGATCGTCAACCAAATAGTGTGTAGCGAAAATTTTATATTGCTTATCCTTAATAATTTCTTGGCAAATATATGAATATTCTCAAAAGGATGACATCGTAATGTTTGATGTTCTTATGCACTAACCATCTACTCCACTTCATTCCTAAGGCATACTGTCAGTTGGTATAAGCGAGACGTCAAATACGACACGGAAGAAAATGACACAATTCTCAGCCGAAATTTCGAAGCTCGGGTGGCTGTGAGTGGAAATGGGACGTGCTTTGTCAGTTTTGGGCCGATGGCCACGCCCCCCCATCCGATGTAAATCGACGTTTTGAATGCTCAATAGCCTCCAAACTCCACGCTCTCTCACACACTCATACCCATTCCAGATAATTCTTCATCCGGCCAACAACCTCTCCGGGCCAGGGTGCAAAAAGAAAATCTGCTTTGAGTAGCGTTCAGTAACGGTTTCTTACGGTTTGATTGGAAACGTGAGCAGCAAAAATGAAAATGGAAAGTTACGCCGGTTCCAAATCGTAAAGGAGAATTGAAGGAAATCCTAGAACCTTGAAAAATAAGGTTGCAAAAAAAGCGGATCGAACTGCGTTCAATCCCACTCCAGTGCCTCTTTATCGGCACTACGAAGGAAATTCAACCGTTCAAGGCTCTTTTTTTAATTACTACGAAAAGGTATAATAATTTCCTGATGCGAATGTACGCAATATTTCTTAGTAACCCATGTACTAAACTGCTCGGGGCATGGTGCAAGATAGTCACCTCTGACTGCTGAAGCGGATGGATTCCCGGAACTAGTTAATCTCTGCCTTCGTAAAGCTTAATTTTGTGACAATTAACGTATTGTATGTAACCTCGCGCACATTTTCCCCCGATAATTAGAATAAAAATTAGGTACACACGGGAATTGATGCGATATTTCTCAGTTACCCATGCACTGAACTGCAATGGGCAATATACTCACTTCTGACAGCTGAAACGGATGGATTCCCAGAACTAATCAATGTCTGCCTTTATAGAGCATAATTTTTTGGCCATATCAACGCACAGTATGTAACCATGCACACGTTGTTTTCCTCGATAATTAAGATGAAAATTAGGTGCACACCAGGGAAGGTGAGCCATATCATTCCTTAATAAATATCTAAATTACTTGGTACTCTTTCACAGTGTTGTTTTTCTTAGTCGAACGGTTTCGTCGCATAGGCGACATCATCAGGTGGTGTGCAAAAAACCTGATGATATCGTCTATGTAACGAAACCGGTTTACTAAGAATAAAACACAGTGAAAAAGTGCCAAGTAATTTTGAAGTTTATTCAGAATGGATTCTTACAAAGTGAAGCCTGCCACTATCGAATATATATCATTCCTTCTCGTCGTATATGATCGCATATTTAAGAGGACTTTTAGGTCCTATATTTTTCGGCCCAGTCTAGCCACACCCACAGCCTGCGCTCATGTATATTTGCACATTTAGCCCACACAAGTGTGAGCATTTAGCATTATAGTCAGAAAATCCTATCAGTATTACATAAGAATTGGAAGGGAAAACTCACTATTTATAGATATGCGCATTAGGTGTTTTTATTTTAGTCTCTCGGTTGTATTGTGCTGGTCTATCCTGCATCGTCACGGTTGGCAAAATGTGAAATAGGCTGAGCAAGGCCTAAAGACACGGTTGACCGGTTTTCGAGGGCTACTCGAGTCCCTAACGGGCGTCCTGCACAATGAGATAAATGTATCGCATGCAGAAAGAAACGTAAGTTCTCCATAATAATTAAACTTGTCAATGTATTATTATACCTCTCCTGCCTTACCTGTCCATGAATTTCAATCACATTGCGCGTTAATTTCTTTTTCAAGTTTTATAGCAAAAATTTCGGTAAGCTCATTACACAACGGTGCATGGTACGTAAATACGGTATTGTATCTCCCTTAAAATTAAAAATAATGGCCATAACGCCGACCATTTGGATTTGAGGATGGTTCAATATGCCTGTTTTATCCCAGATCCTTTTTACTATCTGTAATTTAGCAAACTGAATAAAGTGCTTCACTTTTAGATAAAATAACTAATTACAAACTCCCCACCATCGGCAGACAGAAGCTCAATAATGTTGCTTCTCACTTCCTCCTACTCCGACGCTAACACCGAATAAAATACTCCAAAATCGTGTACCTCGGAACATGATGAAATTATGCGTCCTAGTCGACGGTTTGACGCTTTTTTGAACTAAATTGCGATTGCATGACCCTGTATCTGAATTTCGTGAAATATTTTCTTGGTTAATATATTTTGATCTTCTGGCAACGAATCATCTGTTTCCCGTGAGTTTCCTCCCCTCTATGTAGATATCGTAAGTAACATTAGCGAAATGCAAGCGTGATTATAGATGAAACCATGATTTATCTTAGTCTTCCTTTGATCACATATTAAGTCTTACTATGATTCCATTCACAAAAATTTGTTAAGTTCTTTCTGACTAGTGATTGGTGGTCATACACGAGACAGCTAACGAAGAAATTCTTCCTTAACTAATAAAAATTTTGAACAATTCTGTATGATACCTGATGGCCCTTAATGAAACAACAATCTTCATGTGATGTATGAAACGACCAGGAATTTGAAGATTTAACGTTCTTCAAGTAACTGCCTCACGATCATGCAATGTGTTATTATTCAAGCAGCACGGCGGCGTAATAGCATAATCCGTAAGAAAGCATAGTGGTTCTCGTATAAAAATTACAGCTTGAAATCTCCGTCCGCGTACCAACTGTGTGTGGTCTGTGAATTTAGTACCATTTATGGGAAGGACTTATAGGAATATGAAACTGGTTGTAATATGATGTGCTTATTTTGTAAACCATACCTATATCTGTTCGTTTGTTGATATAATGTTCGTAGCTCAAGTTTTAGCCCGAGATATATAATCTCCTCGAACCAAACAGTTATCTACATAAAGTCGTGTGAGTGTCAGAACGCCTATGAAAAATACTGATGAGCGACTCTTCGTCCTTATTTATTTACCAGATTCACTCGTCAAGGTTCAGTGAGATCCGGTTCCTTAGAGATAATGACAACGGCCGTTTGGTTTACTTTTTTGAAATATTAATTGAAAATCATGTTGAATAATGCGAGTTCTGAAAAATTCACCTTTTTGTCCTGAATGTACAAATAGGATCGATGCATCGCTGAAAATTGCGTTCTACAACAAATTTTCCTTTTTTTCCAGAAAGGATCGATTGAAATATTATTCACGATAGTTGCTCGAGATCCTGCGACATCCCACGTTGCCTTAAATCCCCGGCATCCTAAGGCAATGAAATGACACCTAGAAATGTTTTTATAGAAAGATATTGAGGACGAAGACTTTTGCGTTGTTTTTATTCTGTGCGCCAAACAGTCTTACGTAGTCGAGCCCGAATAAGTAACTTGATATTTGGTTTGGTTTTGCATATCTTCACTTTTGAATTTTTCTCCCGGGGAAACTACGGATTTCTAAAAACAAAAATTACACGAGAATTTGGGAGAAAAGTGGAGCTATGGTGAGAAGTATTTTTCGAAATAATTTTTTCATCCTAATCTCTTGTAGTAAATACTTTTTGCGCTCATTCAAGTTCAAAAACTCCCATTTGAGTTACTAAAACCATCGCAACTATGTTGAAACTGGTTCGTTTTTACAAGGTTGAATCAAAAATGAAAATGCTAATCAAATATTAACCACTCGGACCCTCTACATTTCAGTGGGTTTCTTACTAGATAAAAATGAAATTCTCCAATAGCCGTAAAAAATGGCACCACTCGTCAAACATGTACCACAAAATTCACTTACTGTGTTGGTTTGCGGGAAAGGGGATTCCACAGCAGGGACCAACCACAGCCTCTCCACCAGAATACCCTCCTGTGATGGTTTACGGGAATGTTACTTCCTCGCCAGTGACCAACACAGACACACACACTCAACCCAGTTTGGGATCCTTTTCGAGGGCTAATGGGACCCTGATAAGGATGCCTGGGTTATAACCTGATATCCTTCATAGGGCTAATGGGACCCTACTAAGGATGCCTGGTTATTACCACAATCACACACACACGCACTCAAATCACTCACTCACAACACACAGACGGGCCCAACTTCTGGGAGAAATCGCTCAAAAAGAGCGTGGTCAAAAGAAAAACACACAGAAACAAACGAGGGTGAGCGTCGGATACGCGTATTTCGGCCACAAGGTGGCCCTCTTCAGCGAGCTGAAGGGAAAAGCACTTGCAACACGAGGTTGTAAGTGAACGAAAGGGGAGGACAGCCAGGATTAAATACTGAAGGGACAGAAGGAGGGGGGGGGGGAGAAGAAAACCAATAACCAATGGGTGTTGAAGAGGGCAAAAGGCATTGGTGGAAAGTGGAGAAAGGGGGGAGGGTGGTGAAGAGGACGGAAAGGTGGGGGGGGAGGGAAGAGAGTGGCGAGTGAACGTAAGTGGCCGTTGTAACTAGGGGGGGGGGGGGGGAGTCAAACTGACGGTTGAAGCAGGGGAAGGGGTGAGGACAAACGAAAACTAAAAATCAAAACAAACCGTCCGTTGAAGTGAAGCAAGGGGATAACGACCAAATTTGAAAATTGAAACTAAGCTGACAGTTGATGTATGAGGGTAACTAGAAATTACGTGAAACATAGAGAAGAAGAAGCATCCAAGTCTATAATAGAAAATAATGAAGAGTAAGAAATCGGCCCTTTGTCGCTATTTACTAGGTTTCTTCTGAGTTTGTGTATGTATAAACTTTCATAAGCGTCAAGTAAATGATTATCTGTTTGTTTAATGAGTTGTAG
Organism: Ceriagrion tenellum; assembly: GCA_963169105.1. NCBI lineage: Eukaryota > Metazoa > Arthropoda > Insecta > Odonata > Coenagrionidae > Ceriagrion > Ceriagrion tenellum. Next base: position 83,842,795 of record OY720641.1, on the reverse strand, counting down.
GTTGTGTTCCGATGTCTCGTGTTCTGTTTCGAGTAAGTGTTGTGCGATACTGGATTTTTCTGGTCGATTGTATTTGAAGTGTGCCATATGTTCTTTAAATCTGGTTTTAATGCTTCTACGTGTTTGTCCTACGTATGCCAAATCACATGATGAGCAAGATATTTTGTATATACCGGATTTATTGACTGTGTCTATTTTATCTTTGGTGTTCCCCAATAGGTGTTTTAGCTTGTTATTATTACTAAACGAAATCTTGGTGTTAACCGTCTTAAAAATCTTTTCAAGACCTTTTGTGATTTCCGGGTGGTAGGGAAGCTTAATATAGCGCAACGGTTCAACTTTTTTAAGTGTAGTGGAATTCTGTAAGAGTCTCTTAAAATTATGTTTTTTAACAATATTGTCGACTACAGATTCTTTAAAGCCGTTTGATTTTGCAATGCTCTTAATGTTACTCAGCTCTTTAGAGTAATTTTTCTTGCCAAGTGGGATGTTAACCAAGCGATTGACGAGTGCATGAAAAGAAGCGAGCTTACTGCTGTTGTGAACAAATGAATTAGAGTGAATGTAATTATTGGTATGTGTGGGCTTGCGGTAAATGTCAAATTCAAGTTTTTTATCGTTTCTAGTCAGCAGAAGATCTAGAAAAGGGAGTTGGTGGTTATTTTCTGTTTCGTACGTGAATTTAATGGAGGGAAATAAACTATTTAGATCACGAACGAATTGTTTTAAATCGTACTTTTTTGTATCAAAGATAGCAAAAATGTCATCCACATATCTAAGATAGACCTTTGGGAAGTAGTTAAATGTGCCTTTAAAGGTATTCTCAAAATGGGTCATAAAAATATTGGCTAAGAATGGGGATAGGGAGTTACCCATAGCTGTGCCAAATTCTTGTTTGTAAAAATTTCCATGGAAAACAAAGAAGTTTTGGCTCATCACTAGATTAGTGAGTCTAATGTATTCATCAATTTTCTTAGCATCGATGTTTAGGGAAATCAACCAATCTTTTAATGAGTTAACAGCTATATCTACTGGCACATTTGGAAATAAATTTGTAACATCAAAAGATACCATTAATTCTCCCTCAGTAAACACATAGTCTTTAATTTTGTTTACAAAGTCCAAGTTGTTCTTAAGAGAATGGGGGCTTTGAAATTGTAACTCAGAGAATTGATTTACGAGCCATTTTGACAAGAGATAAGTAGGGCAGTTTATACCGGAAACTATTGGTCTCATGGGGCAACCATCTTTATGAATTTTTGGTAGGCAGTATAATCTAGGTAAAACTGGGTTGGATACTGAAATATTGAATTTAGTCTTCTTATCAATGAGGACAGGACAATCATTAATCACATTCTTAAATTGAGTGATCAATCTGTTGAGAGGGTTCTTTTTAACATTAATGTATGGGCCGGATGATAACAAGGAACTTACTTTAATGTAATAATCCTCTTTGTTCATAATAACGCAAAGGTTGCCTTTGTCGGCTTTCATATAAAAACAATTTTTTGGATTTTAGAGACTGTACAACTTTGTTATAATTGGATATTCTAGACTGTGATGGTGTCTTAGAATGCCTGAGGTTAGATACAATTTGTTTTTCACATGCTTTCCTCAGAAAATCTTTAGTGGCATTGTCATAAGGTCTGAGAGATCCTTCTATATGGGCAACTAAATCCTCGATAGGGATTGATTTAGGTTGAATACTAAAATTTAATCCATAATTGAGCAATCTTAGTTCTTGGGTTGAGAAATCCTCATTAGAGAGATTGCAGACATTACTAAAATCACTGTCAATAGTAACGGAAGGATTGGACTCACCGATCAATTTGGATAATTTGCGGTTGACGCAGCGGGCTTTGTCCTCGCGCTTCTTCAGAATCACGACGTAGATTCTTCTGTCAGCTTCTAACCACTCCTGGAAATCCTTCTCAGCTAAATTCTTAGTGAGTTTAAGGTGTAAATTGTATGCTTGTATTTCTAAATGATTCCTTTTGGCATAGAGGGACACGATTTCAGAGTTAAGAGCTCTACGTCGTAAGTTTTCGTCAATATTAAGGTTTCTTTTGCGATACAAAGAAAGGGTACTGATAAATTTCGGGAAGACATTGTTAAGTTTACAAGATTTTAAAAAACGGATGTCCTCAGCAATTTTCCCGATTTTTGTTTTCAGCTGATGGAACTTATTTAGCTCAGATGACTGGAAAGCCATATTAATTAAATCAAAGGAAATTGAGCTCTACGGCCTCTCTAGATAGATAAAAATGAAATTCTCCAATAGCCGTAAAAAATGGCACCACTCGTCAAACATGTACCACAAAATTCACTTACTGTGTTGGTTTGCGGGAAAGGGGATTCCACAGCAGGGACCAACCACAGCCTCTCCACCAGAATACCCTCCTGTGATGGTTTACGGGAATGTTACTTCCTCGCCAGTGACCAACACAGACACACACACTCAACCCAGTTTGGGATCCTTTTCGAGGGCTAATGGGACCCTGATAAGGATGCCTGGGTTATAACCTGATATCCTTCATAGGGCTAATGGGACCCTACTAAGGATGCCTGGTTATTACCACAATCACACACACACGCACTCAAATCACTCACTCACAACACACAGACGGGCCCAACTTCTGGGAGAAATCGCTCAAAAAGAGCGTGGTCAAAAGAAAAACACACAGAAACAAACGAGGGTGAGCGTCGGATACGCGTATTTCGGCCACAAGGTGGCCCTCTTCAGCGAGCTGAAGGGAAAAGCACTTGCAACACGAGGTTGTAAGTGAACGAAAGGGGAGGACAGCCAGGATTAAATACTGAAGGGACAGAAGGAGGGGGGGGGGGAGAAGAAAACCAATAACCAATGGGTGTTGAAGAGGGCAAAAGGCATTGGTGGAAAGTGGAGAAAGGGGGGAGGGTGGTGAAGAGGACGGAAAGGTGGGGGGGGAGGGAAGAGAGTGGCGAGTGAACGTAAGTGGCCGTTGTAACTAGGGGGGGGGGGGGGGGAGTCAAACTGACGGTTGAAGCAGGGGAAGGGGTGAGGACAAACGAAAACTAAAAATCAAAACAAACCGTCCGTTGAAGTGAAGCAAGGGGATAACGACCAAATTTGAAAATTGAAACTAAGCTGACAGTTGATGTATGAGGGTAACTAGAAATTACGTGAAACATAGAGAAGAAGAAGCATCCAAGTCTATAATAGAAAATAATGAAGAGTAAGAAATCGGCCCTTTGTCGCTATTTACTAGGTTTCTTCTGAGTTTGTGTATGTATAAACTTTCATAAGCGTCAAGTAAATGATTATCTGTTTGTTTAATGAGTTGTAGGTTGTGTTCCGATGTCTCGTGTTCTGTTTCGAGTAAGTGTTGTGCGATACTGGATTTTTCTGGTCGATTGTATTTGAAGTGTGCCATATGTTCTTTAAATCTGGTTTTAATGCTTCTACGTGTTTGTCCTACGTATGCCAAATCACATGATGAGCAAGATATTTTGTATATACCGGATTTATTGACTGTGTCTATTTTATCTTTGGTGTTCCCCAATAGGTGTTTTAGCTTGTTATTATTACTAAACGAAATCTTGGTGTTAACCGTCTTAAAAATCTTTTCAAGACCTTTTGTGATTTCCGGGTGGTAGGGAAGCTTAATATAGCGCAACGGTTCAACTTTTTTAAGTGTAGTGGAATTCTGTAAGAGTCTCTTAAAATTATGTTTTTTAACAATATTGTCGACTACAGATTCTTTAAAGCCGTTTGATTTTGCAATGCTCTTAATGTTACTCAGCTCTTTAGAGTAATTTTTCTTGCCAAGTGGGATGTTAACCAAGCGATTGACGAGTGCATGAAAAGAAGCGAGCTTACTGCTGTTGTGAACAAATGAATTAGAGTGAATGTAATTATTGGTATGTGTGGGCTTGCGGTAAATGTCAAATTCAAGTTTTTTATCGTTTCTAGTCAGCAGAAGATCTAGAAAAGGGAGTTGGTGGTTATTTTCTGTTTCGTACGTGAATTTAATGGAGGGAAATAAACTATTTAGATCACGAACGAATTGTTTTAAATCGTACTTTTTTGTATCAAAGATAGCAAAAATGTCATCCACATATCTAAGATAGACCTTTGGGAAGTAGTTAAATGTGCCTTTAAAGGTATTCTCAAAATGGGTCATAAAAATATTGGCTAAGAATGGGGATAGGGAGTTACCCATAGCTGTGCCAAATTCTTGTTTGTAAAAATTTCCATGGAAAACAAAGAAGTTTTGGCTCATCACTAGATTAGTGAGTCTAATGTATTCATCAATTTTCTTAGCATCGATGTTTAGGGAAATCAACCAATCTTTTAATGAGTTAACAGCTATATCTACTGGCACATTTGGAAATAAATTTGTAACATCAAAAGATACCATTAATTCTCCCTCAGTAAACACATAGTCTTTAATTTTGTTTACAAAGTCCAAGTTGTTCTTAAGAGAATGGGGGCTTTGAAATTGTAACTCAGAGAATTGATTTACGAGCCATTTTGACAAGAGATAAGTAGGGCAGTTTATACCGGAAACTATTGGTCTCATGGGGCAACCATCTTTATGAATTTTTGGTAGGCAGTATAATCTAGGTAAAACTGGGTTGGATACTGAAATATTGAATTTAGTCTTCTTATCAATGAGGACAGGACAATCATTAATCACATTCTTAAATTGAGTGATCAATCTGTTGAGAGGGTTCTTTTTAACATTAATGTATGGGCCGGATGATAACAAGGAACTTACTTTAATGTAATAATCCTCTTTGTTCATAATAACGCAAAGGTTGCCTTTGTCGGCTTTCATATAAAAACAATTTTTTGGATTTTAGAGACTGTACAACTTTGTTATAATTGGATATTCTAGACTGTGATGGTGTCTTAGAATGCCTGAGGTTAGATACAATTTGTTTTTCACATGCTTTCCTCAGAAAATCTTTAGTGGCATTGTCATAAGGTCTGAGAGATCCTTCTATATGGGCAACTAAATCCTCGATAGGGATTGATTTAGGTTGAATACTAAAATTTAATCCATAATTGAGCAATCTTAGTTCTTGGGTTGAGAAATCCTCATTAGAGAGATTGCAGACATTACTAAAATCACTGTCAATAGTAACGGAAGGATTGGACTCACCGATCAATTTGGATAATTTGCGGTTGACGCAGCGGGCTTTGTCCTCGCGCTTCTTCAGAATCACGACGTAGATTCTTCTGTCAGCTTCTAACCACTCCTGGAAATCCTTCTCAGCTAAATTCTTAGTGAGTTTAAGGTGTAAATTGTATGCTTGTATTTCTAAATGATTCCTTTTGGCATAGAGGGACACGATTTCAGAGTTAAGAGCTCTACGTCGTAAGTTTTCGTCAATATTAAGGTTTCTTTTGCGATACAAAGAAAGGGTACTGATAAATTTCGGGAAGACATTGTTAAGTTTACAAGATTTTAAAAAACGGATGTCCTCAGCAATTTTCCCGATTTTTGTTTTCAGCTGATGGAACTTATTTAGCTCAGATGACTGGAAAGCCATATTAATTAAATCAAAGGAAATTGAGCTCTACGGCCTCTCTAGATAGATAAAAATGAAATTCTCCAATAGCCGTAAAAAATGGCACCACTCGTCAAACATGTACCACAAAATTCACTTACTGTGTTGGTTTGCGGGAAAGGGGATTCCACAGCAGGGACCAACCACAGCCTCTCCACCAGAATACCCTCCTGTGATGGTTTACGGGAATGTTACTTCCTCGCCAGTGACCAACACAGACACACACACTCAACCCAGTTTGGGATCCTTTTCGAGGGCTAATGGGACCCTGATAAGGATGCCTGGGTTATAACCTGATATCCTTCATAGGGCTAATGGGACCCTACTAAGGATGCCTGGTTATTACCACAATCACACACACACGCACTCAAATCACTCACTCACAACACACAGACGGGCCCAACTTCTGGGAGAAATCGCTCAAAAAGAGCGTGGTCAAAAGAAAAACACACAGAAACAAACGAGGGTGAGCGTCGGATACGCGTATTTCGGCCACAAGGTGGCCCTCTTCAGCGAGCTGAAGGGAAAAGCACTTGCAACACGAGGTTGTAAGTGAACGAAAGGGGAGGACAGCCAGGATTAAATACTGAAGGGACAGAAGGAGGGGGGGGGGGAGAAGAAAACCAATAACCAATGGGTGTTGAAGAGGGCAAAAGGCATTGGTGGAAAGTGGAGAAAGGGGGGAGGGTGGTGAAGAGGACGGAAAGGTGGGGGGGGAGGGAAGAGAGTGGCGAGTGAACGTAAGTGGCCGTTGTAACTAGGGGGGGGGGGGGGGGAGTCAAACTGACGGTTGAAGCAGGGGAAGGGGTGAGGACAAACGAAAACTAAAAATCAAAACAAACCGTCCGTTGAAGTGAAGCAAGGGGATAACGACCAAATTTGAAAATTGAAACTAAGCTGACAGTTGATGTATGAGGGTAACTAGAAATTACGTGAAACATAGAGAAGAAGAAGCATCCAAGTCTATAATAGAAAATAATGAAGAGTAAGAAATCGGCCCTTTGTCGCTATTTACTAGGTTTCTTCTGAGTTTGTGTATGTATAAACTTTCATAAGCGTCAAGTAAATGATTATCTGTTTGTTTAATGAGTTGTAGGTTGTGTTCCGATGTCTCGTGTTCTGTTTCGAGTAAGTGTTGTGCGATACTGGATTTTTCTGGTCGATTGTATTTGAAGTGTGCCATATGTTCTTTAAATCTGGTTTTAATGCTTCTACGTGTTTGTCCTACGTATGCCAAATCACATGATGAGCAAGATATTTTGTATATACCGGATTTATTGACTGTGTCTATTTTATCTTTGGTGTTCCCCAATAGGTGTTTTAGCTTGTTATTATTACTAAACGAAATCTTGGTGTTAACCGTCTTAAAAATCTTTTCAAGACCTTTTGTGATTTCCGGGTGGTAGGGAAGCTTAATATAGCGCAACGGTTCAACTTTTTTAAGTGTAGTGGAATTCTGTAAGAGTCTCTTAAAATTATGTTTTTTAACAATATTGTCGACTACAGATTCTTTAAAGCCGTTTGATTTTGCAATGCTCTTAATGTTACTCAGCTCTTTAGAGTAATTTTTCTTGCCAAGTGGGATGTTAACCAAGCGATTGACGAGTGCATGAAAAGAAGCGAGCTTACTGCTGTTGTGAACAAATGAATTAGAGTGAATGTAATTATTGGTATGTGTGGGCTTGCGGTAAATGTCAAATTCAAGTTTTTTATCGTTTCTAGTCAGCAGAAGATCTAGAAAAGGGAGTTGGTGGTTATTTTCTGTTTCGTACGTGAATTTAATGGAGGGAAATAAACTATTTAGATCACGAACGAATTGTTTTAAATCGTACTTTTTTGTATCAAAGATAGCAAAAATGTCATCCACATATCTAAGATAGACCTTTGGGAAGTAGTTAAATGTGCCTTTAAAGGTATTCTCAAAATGGGTCATAAAAATATTGGCTAAGAATGGGGATAGGGAGTTACCCATAGCTGTGCCAAATTCTTGTTTGTAAAAATTTCCATGGAAAACAAAGAAGTTTTGGCTCATCACTAGATTAGTGAGTCTAATGTATTCATCAATTTTCTTAGCATCGATGTTTAGGGAAATCAACCAATCTTTTAATGAGTTAACAGCTATATCTACTGGCACATTTGGAAATAAATTTGTAACATCAAAAGATACCATTAATTCTCCCTCAGTAAACACATAGTCTTTAATTTTGTTTACAAAGTCCAAGTTGTTCTTAAGAGAATGGGGGCTTTGAAATTGTAACTCAGAGAATTGATTTACGAGCCATTTTGACAAGAGATAAGTAGGGCAGTTTATACCGGAAACTATTGGTCTCATGGGGCAACCATCTTTATGAATTTTTGGTAGGCAGTATAATCTAGGTAAAACTGGGTTGGATACTGAAATATTGAATTTAGTCTTCTTATCAATGAGGACAGGACAATCATTAATCACATTCTTAAATTGAGTGATCAATCTGTTGAGAGGGTTCTTTTTAACATTAATGTATGGGCCGGATGATAACAAGGAACTTACTTTAATGTAATAATCCTCTTTGTTCATAATAACGCAAAGGTTGCCTTTGTCGGCTTTCATATAAAAACAATTTTTTGGATTTTAGAGACTGTACAACTTTGTTATAATTGGATATTCTAGACTGTGATGGTGTCTTAGAATGCCTGAGGTTAGATACAATTTACGGAAAATATAGGGTTTCTTACTGTTTCAAGCTTCTAAATTCGACCACGATGTATGATCAAAACATCAATGACGTTGAGGATTCTCATGAATATTTATAAATATATTTGAAAATGAAAAGTATTAAAATTCCTGGGATTATTACTCTCCCTGTCTTTTCCCTCATGTTGGCATTTAGTAGAATACCTTGAAGAATAAAAAATTATCGTAGTTAATTTTTTCTTTAAAAGTTGTTACATATAATGATAATTACAAAGTCAAAATTTCAACTGTGTGTCAAATGCGACGAACATGCTACCTCAGATTGCCAGACTATTTTCACGTTTGATGGTAATATTACCGGTAGGAGCCGCCATCGATCATCGCTGATTTTCGCCTACAAGTTTCTTCATGTCAATGACTCCTCCCTCATTTAATGCGGGATGCGTATCTTTTGCGACATTAGTTTGGCATGGAGTGCGCCAGCTTATTTTTAGACTCCCTCTTCTCCATTTAGATAAAATTTTCCGGTCTGGCGGTCCCTTCCACCCCATCTTCTTAATATTCATCGACTGTTCCCTCATTTTCATGTGGCGCGAGGCGTGTTTCTTTTTATTTAGTCCTCGCATACACGCACATTTCAATTGCGGAGGTTGAGGAAGTTTAAAAAAATATATGTATATTTATATAATATATGTTTATTGGGTTTCCAAACAGTTTCAAGTCTCTAAATGTCTTAATAGTTCCTGACTTACCCCGGACCTAGCCTTTACTGGCTTCTCTTCAAATGTTTTGCCATTAATGACAGGCATGTGAAACAGGCGTCCCGCGGGCAGTGAGGCCCTTCGGGAGCACACATACGACCCGCACAGTTAATTCATAAGCCGGCCAATATATCGTTTCAGTTTCTTAACTGGTGATTTTTAATATATTTGTTGATGGTGTAAACAAGTCTGTACTGGCGTTTTAATTTTTTTTCTTTATTCAAATCGCTTTCTCACTAAATATTCGCGAATGTGTGTTGCTACCCAACTATTGCTTGGTATATTTTATGTATCTAAATTGAATTAATAAAAATAATCCACAAAAACGTTTATTGAGTGACCTTATAAAAGTTATAAGGCTATTAATTTTCATGTGTGGCCATAATGGCCACACAAAAGTGACCCTTATGGCCCTGGGGGGATCCTCACTTATACATGAATTATTTATAATACCAAATTTCGATCTAGTATGGCCACTTATTGCAGTTCGAGGAAATTATTTCATTAGCTCTAATTTTAACCATGTATAGATTTTTTAAAAACTAAGGAGCTCTGATAAGAATGATGTTAGTATTAATATTGTTAGAATAATTAATATTGCAACTACATATCAACATTAGTTACCTTACGTGTGTACGGATTTGAGAACTTCCCTTATTTGTTTCACGGTGTACGCTGATAACGCCTCCACAGCGGAAGGTTTTCTTGCGATAACTTAGATATAGTATTTCGTCGTGCGATAAAATTTAGGTTAGTATTATTTTAAATTTATATTTAATTGTAACTAATAACAGTTTAATTATTGAGAAAATATTTAAACTATGACCCGTTAAATTTTATGAGACCATACCTCGAAACATCTTTTTTTTGACACTGTCTCTCTGGAGGACAAGTCTGCAGTACCTTCCATGAAAAACGGCTCGTATTTTTTTGCAAATACACCGCATAGTTGTGCGCGAATTGGCTCTTACTTCCGTATCATTAGGAATATCAGATTATTTTCTGTTAAATTGGTCCAAATTCATTGCACTTTATGAGCAATTATATTTCGCTCAAAATGCCTTAAACATCGTCACATTAAAAGCCATCTCAATGATGAGGTGAGCTCTTACGGATAAACAATTTAAAAAAACAAAGAAAGTCACTTTTGTCAGTCTCTTTGGGAGCTGATTCTCCCAGAAGTTGGGCCCATTTGTGTGTGTGAGTGAGTGATTTTGTGTGCTTGTTAGTCTGCTTGTGAGTGTGCTTGCGTAAATAACCGGGCATCCTTAGCGGGGTCCCATTAGCCCTTGCAAAGGATCCTATTTGAGTTGTGAGTGTGCGTCTATGTTGGTCCCTGGCGAGGAAGTAACATTCCCGTAAACCATCACAGGGTTTCTTGGTAGAGAGGCTGTGGTTGGTCACTGCTGTGGTTTCCCCAGCATACCAACACAGTAAGTTTGGTGTTTTCTGACGAAGGGTGCCAATTGTTTACGGCTTTTGGAGAGTTTCTTTTTTTATTTTAATCGTCACATTAAGTAATCCGTAATGTACGTTATTGAGTTCATGAAATAAGCGTTGTTTTTTGTTGTAATTGTAAGTTTGTAATTGTGTTATAAAGTTACTTGAGAATGTAGGGGGATTTCGATGAGTCACAACAAGACGGAGAAAAATTCATTCAATTTGATGGCTTTTAATGTGACGATGTTTTTTAGGCATTTTGAGCGAGATATAATTGCTCATAAATTTGAATTAGTCGTTCAACCCTGAGATTGGTTAACTGCAGCCCTTCATTCTCCCCTACGTAATGCTTAATCTCTTACTCCTTGGTGGTCCTCCTTATGTATATACTTACTTGGTCTATGTATTTATCGCTTGGTCTTCCTTTTGGGACTTTTTCCCTCTAGTTTTACTTGGATTATATTTCCTTCAATTCCTTTTTTAAAATTATTGTGCCTTGAGGTGTGCCCAATTCAGCAAGCCAGATAAAAGCATTGAAAATGTATCTGGGGCACTCGTATGTTCCGTATTTTTCCGAAACTGAGAATGATAAGAAGACGTGTATATTTAGGTAAATTACACCCAGTGGTCAAAATGAGGTGAATAACCTACTTTGTATATGGAAGGTTTACTCATCAAGGGGTACACATAACCCCTGGGGGTGCGAGATTGCATTCCAGGGAGTGTGCATTATCTTGGAGTCTTTTTGCCTATAAAAGAAACGGTTGAATGCTTGACTTGGTGGAAATTATCCATTACGGAAGAATAAAGTAACTTTGTCAACTCTACTTGTGAGAATTTATTGTCACCATCGGTTTTCGACTCTGCGTCATCTTCAAGTTGACCTCAGGTTGAATTAAAAGCTGTATAAAACCGTGAAAAAGTACCCTTGGTATAAACAAAGAGAAAGAGTAAAATTACTTTTTGAACTCCACTTGTGAGCATTTATTTGCACAACCAGAGTTTCGGCACTTCGAACCATTTTCAGGTTGACCTGTGGATAGTTTGAAAGGTACTTTGTTGAAATTTGTATGCAACTTTTAACTATTGTAATATTGTTTCTTCTCCTTATCTTTCAATGTTGTTTATATATTTTTAAAATTGATTAGACAAAATAGCTCTGTCCACCTTTAAATTTATTCTTTAGCACATTATTACCTTAAAGGGTGTGAAAATTTATTTAAAGTTTTTAGCACTGTCGGGAACAAAATAGGTTGGGAACCGCTGTCCGAGTGGAGATTGAACGAGGCAGAATTTTTTATACACGCGTGTTTCCATGCTTTATTTACCATGATAACAGATTTAATTCTATACTAGTTACGGATAAACTACAACTTTTCATCCTTCTTTTCCTATTTCCGGTTTCATTGTAATTTTTTCATCGTAAACCGTGTTTAAAACCGATTTTCCTAACTTTAACTCTTTTGAATTTAATGTTAAATGATGGCATTTCACAGTGAATTTAACTTACTGAACTCTTCAAGAAATGTTGTATAAAGCTGATGATGTCCTTCCAGGTGACGCCGGCGGTACTTCTCCCATGAAAACCACGTATTTTACTTCCGCTATTCTTAAAAGCCTTAAATCATTTTTAAAACTCGTGAAAAAATCTCTGTTTCATTTAATTTTCTGCCTTCTCTGAGTCTCCAACATAATAGAAAGTCAACTGTCTTGATAATTTTCATAGGTTGCGACATGGAACTAATGACCATCTTTCAGAAAGTAAGAAGATATAAACATAAAACTTTTAACAGTTATTTTTACCGGGCACCGTCTTTTCCTTTACCCTAATGAAATCAATTTGTTACCTTTAATTTTGTAGATGAGAAAAGTAATTTGCCGCTCACATACTAGAATATTTTCTTCCGCAGTAGGGAGAGTTGGCATTAATATTTTTTTAGACATGAAGTAGAGGCATATTTAGTATCTAAATAGTTAGTTGCTAGATTCGTGGTCAGTTTTCGAATTTTTATGCTAATATTGTGGGAGCTTGAGCGCCACATTGAAGTCATTAGGGTCATTCAGAGAATTGAGACGGAAACTTTAATCGCCATGGGACTAATATTCTCGAATTTAATCTTAATCTAACCTAAAAAATGAAATAAGACTCGGTTCAACTTTGTTGAGTTCCATGTTAATTACTGAAAATAACTTTTACATTCCACTGGTGGGTTCACAGCTTTTTTTGTTTAAATACTCCGCTTGTCAGCTCACTGGTCAATTTATATATAAATGTTTAAATTCACTGATCAATTTATCGCCCTTATGACTTCAATATGGCGCTCAAACTCACATAATATTAGCATAAAAATTTGAAAACTGACCATGAATCTAACAACTATTTTTTTAGATACTGAACATACCTCTGCTTAGTAAAATTAACTTATACTCTCCATTGGTCAGTTTTCAGATCAATTTATATTATTAAATTGGTATTTATATAATTCAATTGATCTGGAAACTGACCAGTGGAGTGTAAAAGTTATTTTTACTAATTAATCTAACCTGCTAACGTAAGAGTATAAGTATTTCTTCGTACATATAAACCTACTTTCAGCAGCTGATCATTCTAAATAAAAATACTAAACTATGTTGGTTAGATTCAGGAGATATGGCTACGCCTCACGTTGAAAAAGTCTTGGTTGAATACCACATTTGTGGGAAAACGGCGAGAGACTATCGGAGCCGACCGCTTCCAATTACATACATCCACTGACCAACTCCAGCGTTATTGTGATCCTCGCGGAGCTCTAATGTCTCTGTCAGCATCGTCCCTCGCGATTCGTCCCTCCTCCTTCCGGGCAATAAGGCAAAAACACGTGAACGAGATGCTCTCCGCTGATGCACCACTGCGAGGCCGTTTCGCGTACGAATTCTCGGATGTCAGAGCAGAGTGGAGGAGCGTCCGCTCTCATTCGCATGAAACTTCCACCAAGCGGATCCGTTGAGAACGGGTCATGCAGACGGACCGAAGATGACCTCCCCATGCGTGCGGACAGTGCGTAGTATATCGTGTTCTGTGCACAAAACCCCATCCCTCCTGTCACATTGCCTCACGACGGGAGACTGTTGTCGGCCTTCCCTAAAATACGACCCACCGAGTATGTAGCACAACGCACGGTATGACATAACCATGCAAGTGGCGAGTTTCGAGCGGTAGGAAACGAAACGGCATAATGATGTAAAATACTGGGCAAGCGGATTGGCCACCGTTTCCCAATGCCCAATTCGACTATAGGCCTGGTTACATACGTACAGTTAATGAGCGAGTGAATGAACGCGTGAATGTACGAGAAAATTCACCTTGTAATCATACCAACATGTGCGAATGCGTGAACAGGAAATTAGAACCTATTCTCTTCGGTTCATGCATTCGCACATGAACCTGTACATGAACACGTACGGGTTAATGCGTCGTGTAACCAGGCCTTTAGGTAGTGTTGATCGTTACGAGTGACTCTGGAGAAGTGGTTCCCAAAGGGGGCTGCAGGAGGGCGCTGGAAGCCGAGCTCTTACCTAATATACATGTCTGGGGATGAGTAAACTATCTCTTATTGGATTTTAAGTACATAATAGTTTAATCACAACTGTTTTAGCTTCATTTTTATAAACATCTTACTTTGTTCATGTAGTCCATGACTTATGGTTGAGGGCGCTGGGTAAAGGTTCGTGGAATAAAGGGGTCGGTGGCTCGAAAAAGCTCGGAAATCACTGCTCTAGAGGCATTTAAATGTGTCTAAAGATATTTTTTCTTATTCGTCGTGCATATATAGCGCTTTTTTATACATTCCGAATTATTTGTTTTTGTTTTTTTTCGTTTGTTCATATACGCGTGACCTTCTATTTTTGCAACCTGTCGCAGTAATGCGTATAAAGGGCCTTTACATGTTATCTGCATTTAGCACGTCACATTGATTCTTATATATGCCGGGACGGGGTTTCTCGGTCTCGAACCTGTGACCTGCGTAACGGGTCGCAGGTTGGAGACTAAGTGGCGGAAAAAATTCCTGACCCCGGAATCCAACATTTACATGCTACCCGAACTGACCCCACTACTGAGAGACGGCAGTCTCAAAAAAGGCAAAGATGGCGCACATCGAGAAAACTGGATCGGTATGAACAGTTTCGGACGAGAGTGAAGTTCACGGAATAGGCCTGGGTACTGCGACTTGGAAAGCAACGGGAAAACCACCTCATTAACTTCCGATTTCCTTGTATCAGTCAATCAACCTAAGAATTGAACGACCAATGATCGTTATCGGCAATTTCTGGGTTCTCCCCGCGTTAAACCATTTTTATGGCCACCGTTTCGCCGGCATTCCAGTCGGTTTACTCAGGTCCTAATGAATATCAGAATTGTCTGCTACGCCAGCATAACTACGCTATCCCCAGCCACCCTACTGGCGTCTTGAGGCGTCGTGAGTTGCGATATGAGCTTTTGGTACGTCTTATGCAAAGTTGCCAAAGTCGATGGATCATTCAAATAGAAAGTATGGTTTCCCGCGTCCTCTAACTTGAAGTTTCTCTTTCATTGTCTTCTTGAGGTCATCTTCAAGTCTTCGGCCAAAAATGAAAAAGCGCTATTAAAATACAGAGGTTTGGTTTATACCAGAGAAATTGGATTATTTGAAGGGCAGAAGAAGGCTGGTACAAAATTAAGTGAATGTTAGTTACCATAAAATATTGCTGTTTCGGGCTGGACATGATGTAAGCTGTTGCTATTTTTTATCTATATTACCTCTAATTGAGTATCCAAAAACCTCATAGAGCTTCACAAATGGAAGCTTTCGGGAAGCGCGTATGAAATAATCTATTTATAGTTAAATATGAAAAGGAATTTTGGGCGGTGTATTTAATTTAACAGACTCATATAATTAAAATGTGTTAAAATTGAATTCTGTTCTTATTTTTAAAACTTTGTTACTTAACTGAATATCTTTGATTTTTATGGGGTTTGTCCTTTTCATTTCTTCTTTAATATTTTTTTGCAGAAATGATTATATGGAAGGTGATCCTTATTTGGTCCGTCTCATTCTTTTGGTAATGTTATCTGTTTTGTCGCTAATATTGCTTCGAATATTAGTGCGAATCCCGCCTGGGTGGAATTATCTCCTCTCATGGCATGGGCGTTTGTGTTCGTCTGTTGTTGCTGTTGTATTCACCCGAAATACTTTGGCAAAATGTGCTGTATTCGGGGTAGTACAGATTTAATTAATAATAATATATAATTTGTCCTTTTCTGAATAAAAACGTATGGTTTCATAGAGTTACGGTGATGTCTCTCATCAATGGCAGTTCTCAATTGACCTTTTGCTTTTCTGTTTGAATGCCACCAACATCTTCTCTATTCTCTCCAAATTATGACTCTGACATTCTGTTACCAGCGCAGAATTATTAGGCTGCCTACTCGGTCAAAGTAATAAATAAGAATAGGTAGATAAAGTCAAATATTATTTCTATAGTACAAGAAGGATCACGCTACTATCGGAAATCTGAAATGCGAGGTGTACGGGGGAGAGCTTTCGATAGATATATCGTCATCGCGCAACCGTATCCCGCGTGCATCAAACTTTATTCGAGAAATCGTTGAGGGGACGAGGAAGCGGGACATGATGTGGTAAGAGAAAGAGGGGGGAGCCCATCTCCAACCCTTGATGAAGGAGTGTGATGGGTCGGACAGGACCTGAAACACGTGTTGTGTAATATCTGGACAACCTGTAATTGGCCCAAGCGATTTGGTTTCAATGGCCACTCCACCCCGCGCTGGATGTCATGAGCCTTTCTTATAGAGCCCTCCTTCGTCAGAGCTGAATTTTAAGCGGGACACGCATCCATAATGAGCAGAGTAAGCCTCTGCGTATACTAGACTGTCGCGTCGTAGTAATGGCAAAACCGCACTGAAAGAGAAAAAAATCTAATGAAACCAGCTTAATACGTCCCGCGAACTTTTCTATGCTCCTTCAGTAATGATTCTTATTCACCAACATTAATATGAGATTGAGACCAATAGCCGAACGTTGAATATTATTTGCTGTATTCATTGATTTGGCTGGCTTTCTTTGATTTGTTTGGTTATTTGGGGAAACGGCGGACGTCTGAGGCCGTTCGAGCAGCCAGGCTGGTCTCCTCTCATTGCAAACAAAATGCCATATAATTCATAATCTGGCTAATTATGGGAAAACGTGTTATCTGATTGATATGGACAACAAAATTGAATCTTATACATGCTCTAAGCTCTTTACTAATAAATAAAAACGTAGTCGTGTCGGTATGTTCGTTCCAAAAAACCAAATACGTTCCAAAAATGTCCTTTATGAAAACGTGTTATCTGATTGATATGGACAACAAAATTGAAACTTATACATGCTCTAAGCTCTTTACTAATAAATAAAAACGTAGTCGTGTCGGTATGTTCGTTCCACTTCTCCTCAAATACTACTAAGTTGATTGCCCCGAAATGTTGTATGATTCTGGTGTATGTAGATACTAACTAGAGCTGCAGGCTGTTTTTATAAGGCCTCAGGGGCCCAAGCCCCCTATATTTTACCCCCGTAGTGAAAGCATTGGATTCAATTCAAATCGTTATCCTTTTGCTTTTTTAAATTACTTTCAATGAAGATATAAGATTGAGATTTTTCCTATCGGTTGGAAGAAAGAATGAAGCATTTCATTCTTGCGAATAATATTGTTAAAGCTACGTATTTGCTTAAAAATTACGTTTTCAATTCCAAATTTTTCAGTTTCTCTCCTTAGCAGTGACTATGAACGGGAAATTTCGTCCTGGCCCTTTATGGCTTGCATTTAATTAAGTTATCAATACCTACATATTTCCAAATTTCGGAGAGATTTCAATCGGGGTATTTTGCAACCCAATCTCTCCATGTGCGCTTACGGGCTTTACATGGTATCTGCATTAGCAGGTCACATTGATGCTTATAATTGGGGCTCATCGGTTTACGTTGAATATCGGATACTTAGTATTATTTTGCATAGTGCTAGAGACCTGCGCAGTACACCTAATAAACCTTAAGGTGTCTCCGGCCTTATAAACATAAGCCATACAGAGTTTTAAAACTATTATTACCCAAATTATAGCAATAAACTGCACACTTGTTCTATCAGAAGTCGATAGCAACTGTTTACTTGACAATTACAAAGATGCGAAGATCTCTTACATGCTGTTTTTTTTACGAACAATTTAACAAAGTATTCTACCAGGAAAGTTAGGTTTTGTTGGAAGTCATAGAAATTCCATCTATTTTTCTACACTTTCAAGGTCATATCTACATCTAGTATTTCTTTTCTCGCCTCAGAATACGATCTACCCTTCTTCATTCCATCAATAAAACCTAACCTATTTCTTACCTTCCCCTGTTGCCCAACATTCTTCCTTCTATCACCGTCTTGAGAAACCCATCGCCACATATTACTTCCTCCAGCCACTTAATTTTCCTATTCCGTATTTCATTCAGAAGTTTCCTTTCATCGTCCACTATTCTAAGCACTCCAGGCTTCTTTCTTCTTATTAAATAACCTCGTCATAACTGAAACCATATTGTTTTTACTTGTTCGTAAGTAGTTCCGCGTCGATTCATCTGTTTCAACATTGCCCGTTTGTAACGCTTCTCTTCCCGCATCAACTCGATGCACCTTGAGAATTAGTGACTCATTCTATGTTGTATGAACTCGATTCATATGGACAATTGGCAACTCATTTAATATCTTTTAGCGTTTAAACTATGCCAAACGATCCTCGTTTCAACTTGTACAGACCCGTATTATCTTGCAGATGAATGTGTAGTTTAATCTTGTTTTGACAAGATTAAAAAAAAAACGATACAATATTCAAATTCAGGTAACCGTTTAAACGGCTGATCAGAACATCATCGCGTATGGGTATGTGACTCCTTGAGTTTGTCCCCACGTCGCTCCTCGCACTAAGTAGTATCTCCTTAGGAAGCAGTTGTCCTCCCGAAGATTAATCAAAAAAAGGGTCTAAAAATATCAAGGAAAAAAATCACGGAATAGGATATAAAAAAGAGTTCAATTCTAAGAACGGTCCCACCATATTCTCCTCTTTTACTTAGATGTTTAACGAATTTACCGCAAATCACAAACTCTGTGCAAGAGTACAACTTTTAGTAGTTTTTCCTATTAGTAGATATTAGTACTTTTGCGCATTTTGAAGTCATCGAAGAAATTAAAAGGCCAAATGTGTCAGTACTCTTCAGTTTCGCGGCTAGTAAAACGTAATTTCATTTTATCGACGTGGACGAGGGCAGAAGGGGATAGAATCCTTTTCCTGCAAAGTGGAGATTAACCCTCTATGGTCGAGACGAGACCTGGATTTGACATATTCCCCATGACTACTGAGAATGAATGATAGGGCATATTGTACATCTTTGGAAAGAGCATTTATTTACCTTTCAAACAAATTATATTTTGGAGCGATCTCACTCGCCTGCTTGATGTTAGTCTTCAGAAAACGATTAAAAAACGGTAAAGTCACCCAACTGATTGACTGGGTCATGTTTACAACATTGTGGAACAATAATGGTTAGTATAAGATAAGTAACACTTTTATCACAAGTAGAATATATAATCATGAATCCTTCAACATCTTTTTAACATCCGTTCATCGTTGCTCAACTGTTAATAGGCAAAATTCCATCCATAGTAAACCCTCTATGGACGAGCGAGTCAAATTTGTTACGCTTCAAAATTATTGAAATATCTGCTTTCTGAGAGGCTTTTCCATTTAGTTGCTGAGTTAGACAGAATTGTAACGCTTCGGATTAAGTGTGTGGAAATTTGAATATCTATCGGCGGTTTGTTGAACAATTTGAATAGAATAATGTGTGACGCTATTCACTGACGATGTCGTGCCAGGTGTAGCTCTGAAATAAATAGTTTCAGCTGTCATATGAAGAAAAAATGGGGAAAGTTTATAAAAGGTACGTTATGAAGGTAATGTTGAAGTGTACCGCGTGTAAATATTATTACGTAAAGTATTATTTTAAATTAAATATATACAGGAAAAATACGTCACATTTCTAAATAAATGTTATTTTCCAACCAATTGCAAATTTTTTTGAAAAATGCTTAAGTAGCACTTTAAAAAAACTAATTTGGTAACTGTATTTTATCATGCTGATGTTTCATAATTCCGTCCATAGAGAGATAAATCTCTTGGGCTGGAACCGAAATATGTGTCAAGATCGGAAGACTTGGCCCCTTGGGACGTTGTAACTTCGTCTCTCTAGCTTATCAACCCTTAAATACCTACCCCATCGCTAACAGTCTGAACACGCGCGCAGTGGAGGCTTCTAAGATATCCTCTCTCGTCACTCCCAGCGAAAGCGGGAATGACGCCACCACACTCGACACTTATTCAATTCCGAGCCTCGGTTCGGTAGTGAGGGGGTAAGGGAGGGGTCCTCGCAAGGCCGGAAATCCTCTGGTTTTCCGCAAGGGGGGGGGAGGGGTAATATCCCGTCCGGAGGGAATCCTCTTTTGCCAAAATCCTGCCCTCCCACTTAATTGAGCAAGGGCGCCATCATCTTCTAGAATCCACCCACTAGCTCGGGATTCTTCAAAGAAAGAAAAAAGAGCAATAGGCGACGATGAAGTGTGGAGAATGACAAATAACTACCCTCCATAAAGACTGTGGGTCCAAACAAAAACTGGATTTCATCTTTTACTTTGTATTTACAGCTTTCACTTATGGCAAACCTTAAAAAACGTAGGTAATATAAAAATAAGTAGGTTAGCCGATTAATATATTTTCAATGAACAATTTATCGTTAGCTTTACTTGCTTTCAAGCATTGCATAAGTCATTGGTCAGTTTTACCGGTATCCGTACCAGTGTTTGGTCACCATAGTATCATCATTGGTTGCTCGATCCTAAGATTGGCTGACTGTAGCCCTCCACCCTTCCCTATCTAATGCTACATCCCTTACCTCCTGATACCTCTTCCTATGAACTATACTCTTTATTTGGTCTGTGAACTTATTCCTGGGTCTTCCTCCGAGGTCTTTTCCCTCTATTTTACCTTCAATTATATTTTTCACAAACACATTTTGTCTCAGGGTGTGTCCATGCCACCTGGTTCTTCTTTTCTGTATAGTATTCCATATGGTCCTTCCCTCTACTACTCTTCTGTACACTTCATCTCTTCTTATTTTACCGGTCCTTTTTATCTTATGCATCCTCCTCCAGCACCATTTCAAAGGCTTCTAGTCTTTTCTGGTAAGCTTTTCCAATGGTCCATGCCTCCGATCCATAGAGAGCCACGCTCCTCACAATTGTTTTCACACACTGTTTTCTGGTTTGTAGTCCAATCTACTTTGAGCACTGAAGTCGTCTTTTTCTCATGAACGCCTTCTTAGCTTGAGCTATTCTCCGCCTGATGTCCGTCGTACTTCTTCCGTCCCAGGTGATGGTGCTTCCGAGATAGGTGAAGAAATCCACTTGCTCTAATTTCTCTCCTCTCAGGATGACCTCTGCATTCAGCTTCTCTCTTCCGCATACTAGGATTTTAGTCTTCGTAAAAAATTATTTTCTTACTGTATTCTCGGAGAAATTGGTCCATTATAGTACACATTCCACATTTACTACCTTTCATCTACATCTACTTAATACCCCGCGAGCCGCCGCATGGGCGTGTGGCAGGGGGTGTTAGGTCACCAGCCACGTAAAGGTGTAAGTTTTTTGGAGATAAAACGGTGACATGTATAATAGGAGTGTATTTAGTGGAGCTCAATTTTTACTGTGGTCACTTATTGTGCGCAGAAAGAACGAGTTTTTGTACCTATCTGTTCGGCAGTGTATTTCTCTTATTTCATCGCATCTGTCAGACCTAGAGATGAAGTGAGGCGTCATGATAATTCTCTGTGTCGCTCTGAAAAATATTAGTTCTGAATTTATCATGCAACCTAAGCCTAGCGTGTAGTCCTCCGAGTCTCTAGGGGCTCCCACCTTAATCCCTCTAAAAGTTGTAAGACACTATATGTACGCTCGAAGCAGTTTTTAACGAAGCGCGCTGCTTTCCTTTGTATTTTATTGATTTTTTGGATAAATCTATTTGGCCAGGGTCCCAAATGCTCGCGGCGTAATCGAGGTGTGGCCTAACCAGAGCGAAGTGCCATCTCTCTTTGACTTTTATATCCGAGGACCTTCCTATTATACGTTTAATCAAAAAGTTTCTTTAATGCTGCGCCTCATATGTTTTGTATGAGTAATCCCCACGATATATCAGAGGTTAAGGTAATTCCAAGATATTTAACTGTATCTGAAGATTTTAAGTTGACTCCACCCACAGTATAGGTATGGCATTTTTGTGCTGATTTTGCCGGTAGTGAACTGTGGTGCATTTGCTTATATTTAATTATAACCCCCACTCCTGACACCACTAAAGAACGATGTTAAGGTCCGATGACAGATCTTCAAAGTCCGCCTGTATGGTGGCCCGAATTTGTTTCACATCTTTTCCCATCCCATGGGGATGAAGTCTACTGTTCACGCAACCATTGCTATCAGTGTGCGTTATGGTGGCAGAAAACAGCTCTTGTGCGAGGCAGACAGTGCTAAGCTTACCTGGTAAGAAAACGTTGACATGGTCTGTTACAACCGGGAGTTCGCATGAGTTACTCTTATAATGGATAAGCACGGCAGGAGGCCAGTGAAGCTAACGGGTAATCACCTGCCATTGGAATGACTGTAGTTCCCTTTCCAAGCAATTGACGTATATTAACTTCAATTATTGCCATAACTTGCTAATAACTCATAAAATTGTGGTTGGATGCCTGAGTATCATTACTATACAATTCCTAGGGAGATTCCGCTTCCTATAGTTTGTCGTGAATATGGGATATATGTATGTAATGCAAAAACTTCTTCCACGCGATTAACCCTTTCTTGCTAGTATCACAATGGAATTTCATCTCCAATTTAATTACTTATTTTACTTAACGCATTGAGACCTGTGAGACCGCGCGATGTACACACTAACAATAAGTCCTTTCAACTACTTCTACATACTACCCTGCGAGCCGCCGCATGGGCGTGTGGTGGGGGGTGTTAGGTCACCAGCCGTGTAAAGATATGAGGGATAAGGTTTTGGGAGGTGAAACGGTGACGCGTATTATGCGATTGTATTTAGTGGAGCTCAGTTTTTATTGTGGTCGCTTCTTGTTTGCGGAAAGAACGAGTTTTTGTACCTATCTGTGCGGCAATGTACCTCTCTTATTTTATCGCTTTTTTCAGACCTAGAGATGCAGTGATGTGTCATGATAATATTCTGTCTCTCTGAAACACACCAGTTCTGAATTTCTCAAGCAAACTAAGCCTAGAGTGTAGCCTTCGAGTCTTTAGGGGCTCCCACCATAATCCCGCTAAAAGTTGTGAAACACTGTATGTTCGCTCGTAGCAGTTTTTAACGAAGCATGCTGCTTTTCTTTGTATTTTATTAATTTTTTTGTTAAATCCTTATGACCAGGGTCCCAAGTACTCGTGGCGTAATCTAGGTGTGGCCTATTTAGAGCGAAGTATCTTCTTTCTTTTACTTTTTCATCCGAGGACCTTCCTATTATACGCTTAACAAAACCAGCCACTTTAATGCCGTTCCGTATATGTAGTATGTTTTGAATGTGTTCTCTCCACGATATATCAGAAGGCAAGAGGTTGCATAAGTTTTCTCGAACTTCTACAACCTGTTACCAGTTCACTCAAGCTTCAAGATTTTGTAGGTCCTCGCAAACTCCATCCATCCACATTTTCCTTGGTTTCACTTGTAGTCATCTTCCAGCTGGCACCATATCCTTCACATCTTTGGCCTTCTCCACTCACTCATCCGAAACGCGTTTCCTGCTCATTTTAGACTTCTACTTTTTAAAACTCCTTCAATATTTGGTTCGTTGTACAGTTGCTCCAGTTCCATATTATTCCCGTGATAGGGTCAGAAACTGGTTCTTAAAGTTTTCTTAGTACCTTTCATTCAAAGACTATAAGTCCTCCAACTCCAACTTGCGCAAATAAAAGAGCGTGCGAAGATAGGATTGTGTAGACTTAAGTAGGAAATTCATCTTCGGATCATTGCTGTATAATGAGCCGTACATCGTTTCCTTCATTGTAGGCTCGCTCTTTTCGATCGCAGATGAGGTCAAAATATATAATTGAAATTCCAAGGCGCGCCTAACCTGAGTAAGCTCATAATGTTCCTGGGACCGACTTCAGGGGATTATACCATTATCTACCTTCTCAGTTGCATCCTGGCCTTTGTGCTATGGAGCTTGTGGAGATCTTTCCACGAACTTCACAGCTTCGGCCGCCGCGCGGCGTACCGCTTGACAGAAATAGTTACCGTTGATCCAGGAACGGTACAAAAATTGCAGCTAAACTCACGGAAACAAACACCAGCTCAGTTCTTCTTATCTTGTAGTGCTGACTTTGCAGTTTTTTAGAAACGAAAAATTGTACCCTTTTAATATTAACGTTTTTTATTTTTTTCTTTTTTTCCTAGAAGACTTATGCTTCGGACATAAATTCGTTAGTGTTTTCTATTAGAAATCTCTTATGAATCATGTAAAATATTGGAAATATAATTATTTCTTGTATTTTATCCGAGATTTTCAAACGTGGTCATCAAGATATACCAAGTATTTCTACATTTTTATTTTGACTTTTTAGCGCAAAGTACAAAGTGATAAAAAATGAGCGCGTATAAAAAAGGAGTGACGAAATTGTTAGGTTAATGAACGGTTAACTACCCAAAAGGACCAGTCTAGCGTGAACGATTTCGCGAACGTGAACAGTAGGAGTGATCGCCAAAAACTTTTTTTTCGGATTTCAATGAGCTTGGGGTCAGAAAAGTTGTCTTTGGGGCTCAAAATACTTTGGGAGTTTTTTCCGAAATTTTTTCAAATGTGCTGACGTCTCCCCGGCGGTTTAAGTTTCACAATCATGGGTCATTTAGTCAGAAGGAAATGTCACATTCAGGATAGGTAATCCGTCAATTATGTTGCGGCCGAGGCGAATGCCCTCAGACAACTTTTATCACCCAAACCTCATTGAAATCTGAAAAAAAATTTGTAACCATTGCCCCTGATTAGAGAAGGGTAAAATACCGTAATTTTC
The DNA here is from genome assembly GCA_963169105.1 of Ceriagrion tenellum. Lineage (NCBI taxonomy): Eukaryota > Metazoa > Arthropoda > Insecta > Odonata > Coenagrionidae > Ceriagrion > Ceriagrion tenellum. The sequence continues at coordinate 83,818,189 of OY720641.1, read as the reverse complement.
ATTTGAGGTATATTTTCGTGGTAATTACCGGTAATTTTTTATATTTTTGCAATTAATAGCTATTAGAGGATTTAATGGGATAGCCAATATCAATATCAAGGGATTAAAGGCATTTAAACCATTGTTATTGCTACGTTCATGCTTTAGAAGTAAATAAAATTTAAAAACAAACGGCAGCCCACAGACGTCTAAGATATATATCTGTACGGCAGCCCACGCGCAATTCGGCGTTCTTTTTTGGCATGAGAAATTTTCGCAAACTAGTTATATTTCTGTGAACATTCGCATTAAAAAAATACTTTTTCACCATGCTGCAAAATTTCACAAGTGAAAGACATGCTTTATTCGATAAACCCTGGAATTAAAATTTTTTTTGAATTTCTTAGTGACTTTATAGCAAAAAATAGAAAATGAAAACCTTAAAATATATTAAAGTAATAAATTTGATCCAAAAACTTATGTTATATGTTAAATATTTTGCAATTTTTTATGGAATGATTCCCTAAACAAATCTGATCAATACATCAATCTTGCTCTATTCCAGAAAGTCCCACAGCTGGGAAAGTCCCTTTCTGAATCTTATCGACGTGGGTGGATCCTGATATATTTCTTCAAGGAAAGAAAAATGTTCCAATTTTTGTAGAGGGTTTGCGCAGGGAAATCAAGAACGGATGCACACAATGAATCAAATTATATTGAAATGTATACAGATACAATTGCTTGGCAGGTGAGGTGGGAAGTGAGTGACATGCAAGTCTCGTTACAACAGGAAAAGACTCGTACCGGAAGTACGGGCGCAAAGCCACACAGTGGCTGTTCACGGAACTATGTAGAACAAAGGCGCCCATGATGAATACTATCAAGCTCTGCTCCTACAGTATTAAAAATAATTTCCAGCTGAATCAGAAATTACCTAAATGAAGTGTATTGAAAAAATTTTGGCAGGAAGAAAAAATTTTGGCAAGGAAGAATTTCTCTGTATGTATACATCTCAGTATATATAAAATTAGCCAAAATTCTACCGGGACGTTTGGGACTGTTAACTTTCATCAGCCACATTTAACAAATATTGGTGTTGTTCTTCGCTCTTTGAGGTACACCTGTATTTTTCTTGTGCCCTGTTCAGTCCATTCCAGTAGACACTGTCGAATACTTGTTCTAAGTTAACTAGTGAAACATGTGAATCTATGTCATATTCATGAAACTTCTCCGCAATGTATTTGTCTCATAAGAAGTACCTGATCAATAGTTCTTCTGCCATTACAGGATCCACCCTGGTAGTCTCTAAGAATCTCCTCTGCATAACATACAATTCTTTCACTCATCAACCCTAACAAGATCTTATAAACCACCAAAAGTAGCTTGATACACCTATATCTTTCATATACTAGTTAATCCCTTTTCTTGAAAAATGGGCATATTATCCAAATTTTCCATTTGTGTGGCATGATTTCAGCTTTCCATATCCTCGTAAGAAGTCTATGTATTGTTGTTATTGGAGATTTACCATCAGCCTTGATTATTCTATTATCATGGCATTTTCCCCCCTGATGCTTTAGTACTTGTTGTTGTCTTTTAATCATATTTTTGACTTCTTCAATTGTAGGTTCTGGTACCCCTGCCACCCCATCATTAATCTTTATTGGCATACTATGTTGCCGTTCTTCCTTGTCTTCCTCTTATTTCAGGATCTCCTTAAAATACTCTGCCTATGTACTCAATATCTTTTACTCCTCCATGATTACTTCCCCATTCTTATCTATTCACTCTTCCTTTTTTTCTCTTTTTATATGCGATTTCTCTATTTCCTGTATATTCTTTTTATACCATGTGTTCTTCTTTTGTTTATATTTAATTGTTCATATTCTGCAGAATTGCTTCTGGTTTCCCTATTTGGCATGTTCACTCTTGCTCTATTTTTCTCTTTTATAGCTTGCCTGCATTTTTTATCAAACTACTTTGGAGAATGGTAGGACTCTTTGGCTGAGGGTCTCACTCAGGTGACAACAAGGAGGTCTGCAAGGGTAAGTAGCCTCAGGATCTCCCATTTCTCCCAGGGAGAAAATCCTCTTTGAGCTCTAACTTTTAGACTACCGTTACTCTCAAACCCACAACATACCTCCATGCAGCCTTTGAGAAATGCAACCACAAAGGAACTGTTAACTCTTTCTTGATAGATGGATATGAGGAGGCTTCCTTACGGCAAGTTGCTGGCTCTAGGCTCATGGCCAGGATATGGATATCACCACCACAGAATGGGTGGGAATAAAGGGCTGTGAACAAAATAGTTCCTATGGTAGCGGAGGGAGAGGGGAATCCTACAGAAAGCCAGGCAAAAGAATTTCTCAGATGGGGCATCAGTTGTAGGAGGCACATGTGACTTTTCCACATCACCCGGATTGCTAACTACCATAGTCTGTTTCAGGGGAGGGGAATATTTGATTTGGCTTCCATCGAGTTTCATGGGTTCTCCACTGACGCTTAAATTTCCATGACATACAAACAACAATACAAAATATTATGAAATTCACATAAACAAGTATTTCTGAAGATATGATAATGAAATCAGTTGAACATGCAATGTTCCATGCAGAGATATGGAAAAAAGTGTGTGAAAAATGTCTCCTCATAGTTAAAAAACTAAGGTCACTAATAGCCAGTTCCTGAATTGGATCAGTCCCATGATTTGTAGTTTCTTTCATGCACAATGAGACTGTGTGAGGTCAAATGAAAGAAAAAAGAAAAAATAGAATTAAAAAAATCATATCATAAATAAATTTATACGGTCACAGAATTCTGCTCCACTCTGCCCATCCTGTTTCTTTCTCCTTTCCTCTTTGCTATTCTACACCCCTTCTCTATACCCCTCTTCCTTTTTTCTCTCTTCCAATGTCAATCTCTCCCTCTTCTTGTTAACCCTCTATACCACTCCATCCTTTCACAGAGATGGTCCTTGTGTCGGCTGCTTTATTTGATAATCTCATCTCTTGTGTGCCTAAGTTTTTATCTGCCACCCACATCTGGCATATTGGCCATTGTTCCACCTTCACTCCACTGTTGTGTAGGTTGAAGATGCTAAGGGAGTTTTTGACTTTTATCCTCCTGCCAGAACTCCACAAATGTTTACAATCTTTCATTCAAACCACAGTAATTTTTAACCCAATAGTTATAACATGTAAACTACCTTTTTAAACCTCAGCCAGAACTGTATACAATTGAAATTAATGTGGTTTTAGTAAAATGAATAAATATACCAAGTAAATATATTTATAATCAGAAACCTCGAATTAAAAATCTAATAAAATAATTCCTACGGTGATAATCATGGGTCAATCTGAAGAGTGTTGCAGGAAAACTTTATTTACTAATTTTATACTTATTATTAGATAATTTTCCGATTGCTCACCTATACATGACACAGTTGGACTCCATATTTGAAAAAGATTACAATATTAAACTAACAGTGATATTTGGGCGCTATTCATTTTAAATATCGATATGACTGTGGCATTAATATTTAAAAATATTTCCTGTGAAATTATTTTAGCGGGTGTTATACCATTTTGACCGTATAATTCTTGCCATTATCATTTTAATATGGATAATTCGTAATTATATGTGCGTATAAAGCTTTTTTTGCAAGATTATCTCAGGAATATGAGGAAATAATCTACATACCTACTGTCACTGAGGCTTGTCGAGTTTTCACTCGTCTGATTTTGGCGCGGCGGTGAATGAGTTGCGCGGAGCGATTTCGTTGTTCATTTTATCCGTTAAACCGCTACTCCGGGTGCCCACCAATAGCAGCCTTGGCGCAGGATTAATTTAAATCTTTGCAAGTTGTGTGAAATCGAGGGACTCGTTATCGTTGGGATGTCAATGTTTATATATGTCTACATATTAGGGTTGATTGCTCGTTTTTAATGAAATTAGTAGTGTTTTAATGTGCACGGGCGCGCATTGCCTGTTTATTTTTTACCCGAAGTGAAGATAATTTGAGTGAAGGTGTCCAACCGTATTGTTACTCCAAAGTTGTGATTTTTAAAAGTGTAATCATGCCACAAAGCAGTCTGCACAAATTTTCTTTTGATGAGAAGGGCGGCAGATTTAGGCAAGGGATTATCATCCCGAGTAAATGCCGAAAGAATCTCTGTAACCTTTTGCCCGAAGAGGAGGGTGAAGAGTCGCCTTCGATAGCACACGTAAAAGTATACCTTAGAATTAAGCCTCTGCAGCGTGGAGAGAAGGTTCGTATCCTACTGTCATCTTTAGTTTACTTGTCTTGGTGTTACATTCCTCGGAATATTGCTTATAATGCCTCATTTCCCTAATGTTTATGACTATGACGAGTTAGTCGTGTGTTTGGGAATGTCCACAGAGGGGAGGGGCGTTAGAAATAGCAGTATTTCACAGGGAGGGCTTTTCTGTAGTAATAATACTGTTCAAAGTTGTAAAATGTATTACATAAGTACGCCACAAATTCACCTAAATTCATGCAACGTGTGACATAGGTAATGAAATTAAAAGCAAAATATTTAATGACTTTGGAACAAAAGGAAAATCTCTCAAAAAGAGAACTGGAATGTAAGCGCATATTTTCCCAGGTGTAATGGGAAAAGCCGATGTGTCCTTCAATAAGAACCTATTATGGTTTTCGTTTATAATTTCCTTTTATTCTCTGCCGCGTGACATCCAGAAAACCAAATAAGTGGTAATATTTTATTCAACTCCTGATGCTTCTCACCTAGCTCTAATTTCGAAGACCATTAGATGTCTAGATCTAAGCTTAGGGGATAAATACGTTGTGGTGACACATTTCTGCGGAGTGCAAGCTATTTATGCTTATTTTTAGCAGTTAACTAATAGGTGGGAGGGATTGGACATTGCTCTTGGTGTGTCAGAAAAATCATTGGAAGAAACTGGGAGAGTGCCAGAGAAGCTCTTATTCTGTAAAAGATAATAAAAACTGTGTATCGCTCACTGTAAATGTTTGTATTAACTCTGCCAACCGAGGGTTCGACTTCCACCATCATTTACAAGACAGTTGTGCAAAATCCCCATGGAGTATATATTGGTGCAGGAAAGAGGAGACTATGGAGGGAGTCCTTAGCTATTCAATTATATTTTCAAAGGACCTTTATTGCCTCACCTTTCTATTTTTCACTCCTCTTTTTATGCAAAAAATATGCAAGGAGCTTCAGGTTTTCATGCTCTGAAATTAGAAATTTTTAGAGAAAACATGAAGGTTCCCCTTATGTCTCATTGATACAAGGGTGCTAGGACTGGGTGGGATAATAGGCTTTACCCCTGGCCACTGAAAACTCGAGCTATGCCTCTGCCGCAAATTATTTATAATCATGAAATAAGGAATAAATCCTTTATTTCTTGGTGTTGTGGGAGCGCTCAAAGCTGTCATGAACATTGAGTTGTTTGTAACTAATTTGGCCTGATGCACATAGTCCTTAGTCTAATAGCCTTGGCAATTTTTGAACTAATGGCTGTCCTTATTTATTCAGGAGTGACATGTACAATTGGAATTTATGTCATTTTTATTTATTTCTATCAAGCAGTTAATTTGCAATGCTTATATTTGCATTCAAATTATTAATTATTTGTTTTCTTTTTTTTTAGTCTTCTATTCATGTGAAAAGTGAACATATGTTGATTACTCACCCTCCCGAAGATAGTTTATCTAAACAAATGAAACTCAAGACAACTTCTTCATCATTTGGGTTAGTTGTTATCTTAAGAATAACATTTATTTAAGATTAGGTTGATAAGATTTTTGCTAACGTAGTACCTACATTTTTCAGTTTCCAGTTTTCTAAAATATATGGACCAGAAACGTCCCAAAAAGAAATGTTTGAAGCCACAGTTCTGCCGCTGGTAAATGATTTCTTAAAGGGAAAGGATGGTCTTCTCTTTGCATATGGGACATCCAGTGCAGGAAAAACTTACACAATGCAAGGTACTGGAATATTTACTTCTGCTCTTGAACATGAGATATCATGTATCGGCAATAATGATACTTTGTGTAGTTATTTTTTTTGCCATCCCTTTTCTTTTCTAAATGGACCAAACTTTATTAACAATTTTTTTTTGTGGTATGATAAAAATGTATGGTCATGTTTTCAGTCTCTGGATTTTTCACTGTCCAGGGTGTGGATGATGTGGACTTAGATATTTTTGGTACAAAGGATTTGTGTGAGGTCTCTTCAGGTGTCTCAATGCTAGAAGGTGATGATATCAGAGATGTCTACCTTAAAATATCAGCAACTGTGGCACTCTCCTTCTGGGAAATCCTAGAAGAATTCACTTTAGGGATGTATTATTAGGCAAAACTGTGGTGGTCTGGCCTCAGGAAACCCTGATGACTGGTCATGAGGTGATGACTGCAATGCCAAGGATGACCCCCACAATAATCAATGTAGCAATGAGTACATGTTGTATTGCTCTAAAAGTTTTCTACAATGACACATAAATAGAGATGAATGGGGCCTAGTGATCATCTAGTTTTTGAGTGTATCTTGTTCTTCTATAAGAAATAGTATGCATGGCACAGATGAGGTAACACTTTAATTAGCCTCAGTTAATGTTGGTGGTGCATTACCAAAGTTGACACTTGCTCTTTAATGAGAGATGTTGGTCTTATTTTTGTTTAGTTTTATATTTGACACAATTCTCAGTTGAAACAGGAATAACCTAAATTTAGTATAATGAATAGAATTCTGGGATGGAAATTTCCTGGTAAATTTAAATTAGCCAAAATTCTACCAGAAGCCTTAGGACCAAGAACTTAATTAGCCTCAGTTAACAAATATTGGTGGTGCAGTATGCTACTTGCTCTTATATGGGAGAAGCTGGTCGTAAGGCTATGGCTTCTGGGGTTTATCGCTGTTAGAATGTGATAAGTTAGCTTTAGTAGGCCATCAGAGAGTGTAAATGAGAAAAAGTCGCAGAATTTCATCAGGTTTGGATAAGTCTTAGGAAAGTAATAGAATTTTGTGAATCCTCATGGAAATTTTTAGAGTTGAATGTGAAATTCCATGATGGCCTGATTAAAGGACTTTTCCTCATGGAATAGGTCTTAAATCAGGGGATAGGGGTGGTGTGGTGGCTAGAGTACTGGCTAACCATACAGGCGGCCAGAGTTCAATTCCCTGCAGAGGAGGATGTTTTTCTGAGGAAACATAATCCCTTCTTGAGTGTCTTGTGGAGGTCACTTCAAGTACACTACTCTGTCTGTTGAATGAGACATTAAACAGTGGTCCCCTTCGCGCTTTCCGTTAAGAGCAGGCTAATGCTGATGCCTGGTTTCTATCCACCCTACCTCCCTTACTTGTCCTCTATGGTGCAATTGACCTTAGTTGTCAGTTGCCTTTCCAAATCCAATCCAATCCATAGGTAGAAAATCACTCCCATCTTATTTTCGCTCCCTAAGAAAATACAATTTTGGGATGCAACCCACTCCAACATACGCAACCCTCATGACAATAGTGCATGGAGTTACAACTGGCTCTTAGTGATTTCCTACTTAAACAAGATAGCAATGTTTTAACAAACAAAACCGCCTAATTTAAGCCCATCAAACAAAATACGCTATTTACAATGATGAGTTTATTCATTCATTCGTACCAATCATGAGGCTAATTCACACCAATGAGAAGAGGAAGAGCTGATGGTAATTAAATTCAGTATATGTGAACAAAGTTGATTTCTGAAAATGCTAGGCCTCAATGATGAAATTAGAGCAGCAAAATGGCCCTGTGGTCATTCCTAGCGACATTATTTTGAAACTCCTTGAGACAAGTAAACATGAAAGGTTTTACAACTTAGTTAGCCATCAGTGGAACAGTCAGAAACAGACTATTAATGACCTGCCAATTCAGTTGGAAGGGATTATCTTCAGGAGTTTGGCTATTACCAACAGTGAGGAGGGTTGAAAAACTTGATGCACAAGCTGGTCATGGTCTTTGGTGAAGAGAAAAAGAGCTGTGATGATAATTTCAAATTACAAGCTATTTCAAAAGTGAAAGAGTCATTAATCACAGAGGCTGGTAGGCTATTCTGCATGTCAGAGCAATGTTTGTTGGTGGATGAAAGAGGAGTGCATATTGAAGGCTTGCAACTCAACAAGAGAGGATGAAGGGGACCGAAGGAAGGTAGAATGACTGAGGTAGAAGACATGGTTGCAGATTTTGTGTTCCCTGGCCACATGAGGCCATAGTCATGATAGCTTTACAAGCTGGGCAAGGCTTGGGGGTTCCCAAGGGTATTAAATAAGGAAAGTCTTGGAAGGGTGAAGAGATTTATGATTGCTAATTTTATTATTTAGTTTATTGATTACTAAACGCAAAGCATTTATCAGTCTATTGGGAGATATGGGGATTACTGATCAATCGCTGATGTATTTTAATATACCCCCCTATACAACTGTGAATTAAAAGGTGCATCTTCTGTGCTAATAAGAGCATCAGGCTACAAAAAACTCCGTGCAATGACTATGCTAATCTCCGTTGCTGATGTAAGAAAACTCCCACCCCTGATTGTTTTAAAAAGAAAGCATTGCACAAAGAGCACACCATGCCTGGTGTCATAGTGTGAGTGAGTGAGGAGTTTTTCATTGGGTGAATGAGAAGGTATTTTTCATTTTCATAGTTTGTTCAACCTGATTTTTTTTTAAATGCTGTGACAAGGGTGAAATACATGGCCACTGAGAATAGAGTATTCCATATTATCATATTACAATCATTGTAGCTGTAGGAGACTATTTTCAATGATAATCTGTATCATTTTCAATAGACCTTAATGATTTATGGTGAACACTGCATGTTTCTTTCATTCTCTCTGTGCATACAAATACACAAACTTTTTATTTCAGTGGAAGCACACTATTCATGAATGTGCAATTCAATTTCATTTTTTATTGTCACCATATTACCTATGACTTAACTGAGCATTTTGTGGAAATTTCATTGTGAGGAGGACTCTTTTAAGTTCATAGTCTTGAGTGATAAACCAGGAAGTGAGGTGCTTTCCAGCTACAAAATATGCATCAGTTGCACAGGAAAGGTTTTTATTTAATTTTCATGCATGTGGTTGATATGTGAGAGTTCAATAACCTCTAGAGGGCATGACACAACAGGCATAGTTAAATAATGAATATATAATTGGTGACAGAAAAATTTTTAATTGAAAAGTCTTGAAATGGGGAGGTTAAATCCAGCTGACATCCTGAGAGGACAAAAAGGAGATATAAGAGATGAATGCCTCTTGGAGGTTATGACTCAGAGAACTAAGGTGTTCATGTGTGCTGGAGTGTATGTGCTCATAATATAGTCTTGATCAGGATTAAGAACTCACCACTATGTTTGTTAACGCCTCAGTCGTGTGTATTTCCCTATTTGTGAACTGGTGTGTATTTTTCATTAATCATTTATTGAATCATTATTTTGCCTATTGGCTTGTATTGTGAAAAATTGCACCTAATTGTAAGTGTTATTGGTTATCAAAACTAATTGGCTACCACTATTTTATGCTGATATTTTTAATCTTTTCTTGATAGGCAATGAGAAGAATCCAGGGGTCATTCCCAGGGCCCTGGATGTGCTGTTCAACAGCTTAATGGGGAAAATAATGCCTGAAATCAAGTACAAGCCCAAAAGTAACTATGAAGTTGAAATTTTGTCGGATGAAGATAGTGAAGCTGAGGCTCATCTGAAAAATATGATTTTGAGATTCAACCCACAGTCTGTTCTGGTAAGTGTAGTTCTAGTAATTCTTCTCGTTTTTTTCTGAGTATATTCCTATGTCCTTATTTGATACTTTAAGTAAATTGGTAAGATAATCTTTTTTTCCATTTTACCTTCCTCCAGCAATTGCTAATGCTTTTGTGAGTTCATTTTACATTGTCATAATTTCGTTTGATTGATAATATGCAGACACATCTTCTGACATTCAAAGGCTATCAACTTTTTTCCATCCCCAATGTGACTTCATATTTTAATGGGCTCTTCTTGATGATTGTTATTAAAATTTAATTTTAAAAAATTATTAAAATAATTAAAATATGAAGGAAAGCAGCGCGCTTCGTTAAAAACTGCTACGAGCATACATGTAGCTCTAGACGGCTTTTAGAGGGATTAAGGTGGGAGCCCCTAGAGACTTGGAGGCTACACGCTAGACTTAGGTTGCTTGATAAATTCAGAACTGATATTTTTCAGAGCGTCATTGAGAATATTATCATGACTCCTCACTATGTCTCTAGGTCTGACAGATGCGATAAAATATGAGAGATACACTGCCGAAAAGATAGGTATAAAAACTCGTTCTTTCCATGAACAATAAGCGACCACAATGAAAATTGAGCTCCACTAAATACACTCCTATGATACATGTAACCATTTCATCTCCCAAAAACTTACACCTTTACACGGCTGGTGACTTGACACCCCCTGCCACACGCCCATGCGGTTGCTCGCGGGGTATAATGTAAATATAGATGAGCTTGGAAAAGAGAACTATGAAGGTCAGAAACTCATGTTTTGGCTTTTGGAGAATATTAGCCTTCTCCAGAGTATAATTTTTTATGTCCCTAAATTGAAATATATTTTTATCCATGCGTGTTCATATGTTATTATTAGCTATCATTTTTTTGTAATCTTTGACCCATTTATGTGCAAGACTCCATCATAGCGTAAAATATTATGAGGGTTGCCCAAAAAGTTATGCCACACATTTTTTCTCAAAAACTATTTATTCTACAAAAATGAAACTTAAATGTATGCAAGAATTGTTTTATCTACTTTCTATTTTTGGGCTAGTGGGATATATATGAGAGGCGGGCTAACTTGGACCACTTTCTCTACCAGTCTTAAATTTAAAATTGATATGAACTGATTCAAGTTGATGTTTCAATCGATTTTGCATTGGTAAACCAGGTGATCCAAGTCTGTTGACTTAGAATTTTCGATTGGTCCGAGTTCATATCGATCTGAGTTCGATTGGTAAACATAGTGATTGAGGGAATAGGAAATAATTACAGATCAGAAGATGTAATCCATAATTCTTAAAAAAATTTGTACAAGATGTTTTTTATCTTTGCAGGAGGGATCACAATATATTCACTCCGTTTTCCTTGACAATACCAGGAGCACTGAGTCCTCTTTGGGAGAGAGTTCTGGATTGTCCAGTTTTACAGATGGTAATTAAACCCTATGTTTTGTTTAGCTGCATATCTGAGTCTGGTAGTTGAAGTCTGTTATTTTATCCTGATTAGGTGCATTACACGAGAATGTAGTCTCTTTTCTGACTAGACTTTTTGTTTGCTGTTAGTTTTAAAATAAAACTATCCCGCTTAATCATGTTCACAGGAAGTTTTGCTGGTCATAAAATATCTAACTACCCAGCTTATTTTTGAAGGATAGCATTACTGCAGTTATGGGAAAAGGAATGTCCCAAGTAAAACCTTGCTACAGTCATTTGCTGTGAAAACATTGTTTGAGTTGTAACTTTGTGGAATCTGCTTCTATGTAATTGAAATATACTTTGTTCCTGGCAATGTAATTTGGGTGGTAACTTTGTAGAGTCTGCTTTTATTTTATATTAAAATATACTCTGTTATTCCACATAAAACAAAAATTTAAGTACGTTCATTTTTTATTAGTTTAGTACTTCATATGCTGAATCTTAATAGGAAATTGTGCAATTTGTTTGCAATGCTGGCTTACAAATCTATGAAAATATGATGCCAGCAACAAAATGTAGCTATTGTTTCTTCATATTGCATATATACTTTCATTTCTTATGCAACATCATCTGTGGAAATCGTACGTAAACAAGTTACTGTTAGAAGAAACAGTGTAATTTTATAGGCATGAAGGCACTTATTTTTTTATAGTTTTTTAATTTTGTTCCAAAATGTGTTCAGATAAGACTTGAAGCTAATGAGCAAATATTCATACTAAAATACAAATCAAAATGTCATAATCTTAATTACTGTCGAAATGCTCCAATGAAATGGTGTCCAATGCTCCTTATGTTCTTGTTATTTTTCTCCTTTTTCTTTTCCACTTAGGTTCAGTAGTTGTATTTATTCCTGAAGGTCTTAAGAGAGAAAGAAACAGCATACTTCTACCTTCAGATGATAAAAGAGTGCGCTACTCTATTTGGGTGTCATTTGCTGAGATTTACAATGAGACTGTGTATGACCTGCTAGATTTTTTACCTGGAAAAGGACCACCATCTAATCTGAAGAGGTCAAAGCTGACTTTGGTGACAGATGCTAATGGGGATACCTACATTAAGGGTGTGTATTTTCAGTTTTTTTTGTCCTTTTTTTGTCAAACTTTTTCCTTACTACTTACTTTAAGTGTTGTCAGTTGATTTCTGAATATTCTTAATCATAGAGGTATTTTAGTGGCATGCTTATGAAATCATTAATAGCAGACCCAGGACCTCTCTCCTCTGATCACGTGCCATGTGTACGATTCCACTTTCCCAGACGGAGCCGCATGTTAATTTTGCTGCTTTGATTGAAAATAATAGTAGTTACTAAGAAATGTATTTTTATATTGCTATGTGTGTGTGTGTAGTAGTTCCTTATGCTTGGAATCGCTCTTACACCTACACGATGCTATTTTGTCTTGAAATCTTCCAGTCAAGTGAAATGTGCATTACATGATTTACAAAGTACACATATGTAATACCATAGAGTGCTCACTGGGCATACCAAAAACACTATCTAAATTGACGTAATTCGGAATTCGTGCACCTCGTCGTGCTAGCATCGTTGGAATTATTTTCGACGCCAGGTCCGCATTTGACTCAGCTAGCGAGAGCTACGTTGGAATCGAAATAAAAATAACTCTGTAGGATAAGCTACTTGGAATATCAATTCCAAATTTCCAGTTATTGTATCAACGTATAATCTGTGTACGTTGATAAATGGTTATTGACTTAGGAGTCCTGGGTTTGACAACAAAAGTACTTAATATTTCGCATTTGGTTCCACGTAAAAGTGTTTTTCATCCCTTATTGAATACCACTGCGATGACTGTTTTGAAAAAAATAGGTCAGTAGCCTCTGCTACCCTTTTTGTTTAGAAAAAATAAAAATCTCGAAAATGTTGAAAGCATATGGCTGTGAAAATTTTCTGAATTTTATTTATAGTCGCTGAAAATATTCTCAGCAAAAAAAACTAAAATCGCAATTTTCCGCAACGCATTCAGGAAAATTTCTTCAAATTTCTAAAGTGGCCATATACATTGATCATCTCGCCATAAATACTATTCAAATTAATATTTATTAGTCAATGTTGGTGTAAACTTTATACAAATCGCACTTTACCATTGAAATTACCTTCAAATTTCAGCATCAGGGTAACTTACTCCATTGGAGTTACATAGATATTGTAAGCGTATGAAATGAAGAGAAGGAATGAAAATGACTTTTTAATGTAGAGTGAACTCGTTATGTGAGTTATATTCTGAGGTATGAATTTTTGTTGACCCACGCGGAATGAAAACTAGCTTCTGTCCGGGCGCAGTAAGCTAAGGCGTAGAATGTATGCAGGTGATTCCAAATATTCAAAGGATTGAACTGTAACAACATGATTGACAGTTTTCGATACTTGCATATTAGTAGCCTTCATTTACTATTTGGCTTTCCTTCACGTATACTTTTATGCCAGAGAGTATTTTTTTAATGGTATGGACAGTGTTCCTTCGTGGTGGCTAAAATTTAAGCGTGGTTTTAGCGAGATTGAAGTACTTCTGGTAATAAAATTATTGACATTATCTGAAGTTGAACAAACGCGTAAAATTGGTGTGGGGTAAACATGCGGAGATTAAGTTGTATGGATTTAAAATCCTTCCATTGAGTCATAAAATGCGCAAGTACTTAGAGAATTAACAATTAAATTTTCTAAAAATGAAAAATTTTGTAGTCCATTCGATTGGTTTAATCGAGCTGTCGGCATCATCAATAAAACTTTAATATTTTCAAAATGTATTTGGTTATTCTTCATTGTCAAAATTTTGAGATTGAAACAATAGATATGAATTATTCTCGGCCTTTCGACTGGGTTAGGTTCTTCTCCATCTGCGCCAGCAAAGTTTTTTTAGGTAATTGAATATATCTTAGGCTCACAAGTGATTGTTAGGGTCATAAGAAAATAATCAAGTAATGGGAAACAAAAGGAAAACGTCTTTAAATGAGAATGTTAGCTATTAGGAAAGCATTAAGACATAAGAACGGGTATCAAAAATTATTCCATTACAATTAAGATGTAGACTATTTGCATGCTGTCATGAGGAATTGGACTTTCTATAGAAAGTAATTCGAAATATCAAGAAACCATGAATTTATTTATGCCATAATATGTTTAATTTGGTACATTTCTCTTTAGATTTCTCCGAACGTGTCACTATTCATTTATAAGTTTTCTTAATCATGCATTGTAAAAGTAAGTTAAGCACAAATTCAATGTGGCTAATACACTCACTGTTGTGTAAATAGTTCTCACTTTGCATTCTAATTCTTCTGTATGTACGTCTCCACAGCGTCTTTCTTAAGTCACTCACATGTGAAATTTTAGGGGAATATTTCTTGAACACGTCTAGTGCAATTGTGCAGAGGCTAATAAAGTCATTTGAGGGACTACTGAGGCCAGAAGAATCATCTTTTAAACTAGGGAATGTCTTTAAAAAATGAGAAGATCTCTTTTACTACCCAACTTCTTCTCCCCAACAAAGTTGTGGATACAGTTTTGGCACATAAATTTCTCCTTTAACCTCTTCAGCAAGTACCCAGAGAAATAAACTATTGAACATTCTTCTAAAGTTGCAGATTTTCTGCATTCATTGCTCATAGATACTGTGAAGTCCAATCTCAATGATTCACTTTCTGATCTGCAGGATCTCTGATCTGCATTTTCCGGGTTTCCTGGTTTTCCTTCAGTCACAGATGGATATGTATTCACATCCAGTACTTCATGTTCATCGATGCTGTAACTGGAACTCTTTGGAGGTTTAAGCATGAGCTTGACTGAGATCTGACGATAACTAGCACGAAAGGCCTTTGCACTCAGATTTCTATTATACCCTCCTTTTTGTCGTATTACTGAGAGTAGATTCTCCAGACAATCTTGATTTAATCTAGCGGTGAAAATATACTTGTCACTCAAATCGTTCAATAATTCTACCATTGAATTTATGTTCAATAAAAATCCATCAAAGCAATGTGGTTGGCTTCTGTCCTGCTTCTTTAATGAAGAGAACATCATGATCCCCCTTTTCAAAATTTCTACAATATTTTTGTTTTCCTTGGAAAGACAAGTTTTTAAAGGGTTCCATTCATAAAAAGACCTGCTATTAAGGGAATCAAATAAAAAATTTATGTCTTCAATAAATGAGGCAGTGGCAGGAGCTGATTTAAGATGTAGTTGACCGGTGTCAAAACTTGTACGTATAGTTGCGGCCACAGAAAAACTAAATATTTGCGTGGCTAATTTGACAGACATCTTTTGAAAAGCATTAGGGTGTATGTGTGCCGGAGTAAGTTTCCACAGGGCTCTTGTGGTGGAACTCGAGATGTCAATTTTGTACACTAGGCGTATATTTTCAAATGTTAGAATGTGACCATTGAGCTCGAAGTCACTGCGAATGAAGTTGTTCCTCAAAGATTTTATGAGGTGTGGCACATCGTAGACAGAAAATTTCTTTATCCCCAACATGGAAGAATGGTTTGATCATTGACACTCCTAAGGCGGTAATGGCTTTCCTATTGGTGCTTGCCTGGTCACATACAAACACTCAAGGGTTTAATCCAGTCGTAATTAACTTTGCGATGGCCATTGGAACAAGCTCTTTAATAATTGCACTGGGAAGGCCACGTTCCGAGATGAAATACGCCATAGGTAATTTCCATTGGGTAAAGAGACCCCTAATCAGAAAAACTCCAGCATATTTCCCCTTTCAGTCTTTTCTTCCCAAGTGCCCTCAAAACCTTCAATGAAGTCCATAGCTGGAGAATATTCCAAATTTGATTTCAAGGACATTTCAACAAACATAAGTACACAATCTCGGCTGATTTCTGACATCACTGAAACTTTAATCGTGAGTCGACTAAAAAATGACTAATTAAACCCTGCCTTAAATTCGGACAATCGTCCAGCCCATCGTCTTACAGATGACTCTCCCGGAAGAATTAATTTCTCGGAAAGGAGCCTGTATGTTGATGGAGATTTGAAAAATAAAGAAAAGGCCAGATTTTTCTCTTCCGCGTTCCATGGTCTTGGATTACCATGCATTAACTGCATTCGCACCAGAAGTGAAGCTTCTTGAGATTTAAATGACTTCTTAGATAGGAAATAATCTAATTTTTACGGGCAATTCTTTCCTTTTTCATCCTCGCGAGAGATGCTCTGAGAGAGGTCACCTTTCTGTTACATATCTGCAACAAATTCGAAAGTTTCTTTTTTCTCGGTGTGTCATGTAAACCTGTAGTAGACGGTAACGGAAGGGCTAGAGGTGGTGATGAATCAGTGGAATGAATGGGGGAGGACCCTGACCTCTTGAGTCTTGTCTGTAGTTTCAATCGTCCAGAGAGATTTTCGGTATGTTGGATTTATAGGTTTCGATGATGAACATTTGGTACTTTTAGGAGTGAGATATGCTATTTCTGAATGAAATAAACTCTTTGAGGTAGCAGATGTGCTTCCAGAAGTCCTGGAATAGGTTTTCACTGGGTGTTTGATAGACTAAATTGGAGAAACTGTATCCGAGGTAGAAGAAAGTGAGGCTTCCATGGGTATTACAGGAATTGCCGCAGTCGAAGGAGTTGGGATTGGTACTTGTAGATATTCTTGAGGAACAGAACCCTTTTTCAGTCGACCACTGGGTTTTACATCTTCAGGAAGAAAATGCTTTCCACATAACTGCCTCCTTGTGAGGTTTCTCTTAGGCAAGGCATGTAAATCAGCATTACCTATGAAAGAAAGTTGAGAAATATACTGAGTTTACAACACATTTTGAATAATATATCACGAGTGAAAATTAAGTTAACCATGTTACATAAAAATTTTGCATTAATCACTTGACAATGTATTTGCTTTGTATGGGGTTTCAGGAGAATCTTCTGGAGGTGATAGAGGATGTAATTTCGAAAAGTATTTTGTCCTGTGATTATCCGGCATCCGGCTGTGAATATCCGGTTGTCAGCCATGGGATAGTTATAGTATAATAAAAAGATAATCATCTGTTTCTCAGGAGAAAACGTTGATGCCATGAGGTTCAGATGAAGTGTCAATAATCAAAATTTTCCATTTATCCCTTAACTTGCTACCTCTTTACTACAACATAGAAATTTACCGGGTTCATTTGGATTGAAATTCTGAGAGGGGAAGTATAACTTTCAACGGCATCGCAGTATCAGTAATCAAAAACCAGATACGTCGCCACTTAATGGAATCGATTCCGTAATGGTGATTACGGTCCAAAATGGTGATTAAGTCATATGATGACGATTGCAATGATATGGAATCCCGAATTAGCTATTACATTCGAGTTCACAACCAATCATAAGTTAGGTCAAATAATAGCAGTAATCGCAAAAGGGTGCTTTAACTTGTCGACACAGCGGAACGTAGTTAGTACATATACCTACCTACCTACTCAGTATTTCAAAATTTTAAGCTATTAACATTCTTCCAAATCCTAACAATATTTGTAACGTTCGGAAGAGCAAAAACAAACTTTTGAAATAACTATTTTATATTTTAACATGTTTTTTACTAGCAAATGTTTAATAAAAGCGACATTTTTTGCTCACACTCCCTTCGCCTTTGCTGTGTCCCACTTGTTCCTAGGAAATGGTTATGTTGCCTTCTTTTCTCACTAATGATGTTTTTACGAGCCAGAGCCAAGCTAGAGGACCTTAACAGCCATTAATTCCTTTGTACATTATACAGTGTATACAGTCGTTTGTACTGTATATATTTTCTTCACAATCTCATGTTGAAGCCGTGCGAAGGAAGCTCTGGTATGTTTTTCGTCAATGTCAACACTTCACAATCATAGATAAAGGGCCCTTGTGTCTGCCTTGCATTTTGCGAGTTTATTCTTTCTTCCACTTCAAAGTCTGTCGCGCATTTGAAATTTTCACCATTACCGAGCTTGAGTTCATCGTATGGGGGAAGTATTTTTTTTCGACCTTTACATGATTTTTTCTGGAAGAGACCTTTCTGTACTCCGGTATGGTGCGTGATGCGTTAGTTTATTTTCTCTGTGATTGAGTAGTGAACTTAGTACATGTGATACCAGAGTAGATCCATGTTCGAAAAGTGATTTTAGTGTCCCTTATTTTGTTCATAGAATGAATTAAGACATAAACCTATGGAAGAGATTGGAAGACCAGTGAAAGTGAATTGACAGAGAACTATTTCTTAGACCTAAGGAAACACTTGAGGTAAATGCAGGAGGAAAAAAGTACATGATACTGTAGAGTAACTACAACCTGCAATTGATGGGAAGCATCGCCTCATACTTCCGCAAAAATATTAATACAGAAGCAGAAAGCATACTACAATGGAAGACCAGAGCGACAACTCCCTGCCGTTTAGTCAGAGCGTTAAAATACAAAGATTCGGCAATATTTAAAATCTTACCAGTTATAAAATGAAGCTAAACAACTTTGAAAATACAACTTACCACAGTTTTTTATCCATTTCTCGCAGGTGATTACATCACCAATGGCGAAACGGTAAAATCTAACTCCTGGGGATTGACGGCGATTCCCTTTGCAACCAAAGTACATGCACCTATTCCCAGCCATTTTTGACAATATTATTCTCCGTCCACGTATCTGCCAAATTCAACCTAGTCCTTGCTGTTTGATTACACTCATCAAACAAATTTGTTACCAAACCTGAAAATGAACATTTTAGGAAAAAACACTGAATTACATTTTGAAATACAAATTAATAAAAAAATGTTGATATCGTAATTTATACCTAATTATGATGCATAAGTATTGTTTTTCCTAGTGAGTAGCAAGTAGAACCTCACGAAAACAATCCTGCGTCAAATATCTTGCTATGGTGATATATTCGCTTCCATATGTCCATGCATGTAATTTTAACATCCTACATGAATAAAAGGAAATTTTTGGTTAGTTTGCCAGGAAATTACTAATTAGTTGGCTTAATTTATAGAGTTCTCTTGGAGTGAAGGAAATAGGTGAAATTCTCCATATTAGTTCACTTTAGAATTGTCGCAGAGGTGGCGACATAGTGAGTGTCGATCAGAGAATATCAAGTTATATAAGAGTATGAGTTTGTCAATAACATTCACAAAGGTACCTACCTGAGCCTACTGAACTCCGGCCTCACACTTCGAGTCACCTTGGCTGAGTAAAATGCCACATTTCCATCAGCCGACGCAAAAATACAGACACCAGCGCGTAGTGAGATAATTAGGAACTACGTCAATTTAGATAGCGTTTTTGGTATACCCAGTGAGCATTCTATAGTATATTTACTCTATGGTAATACTTTGCTTGAATGGAGAGAAGTTCATCATTCATTTTATTATTTCATTGATAAAGGGTCAAAGTATGTTTTCACTGTCAGATTTTCACTGATTATCCTGATAGCAGAAGCTCTGAGGAACTAAATACACAGAAGTCTTCGGTAAGAAATCTTCACTTTCAAGAAATCTTTAGTTTACACTACTGAAAGGGGAATAGCTCTAGTTAAATATAAGCATATGTATTATTCATCACACTTGTGGCTTATGTTATTTGATGTTAAGTCCAACTTAACTTTTATATTCAACAATTCACAATTGTTTCAATACTTAATATACAATCACTGTGGTTAAAGGAGGTATAAATTTTTGTTTGCAGTATGGCATATGAAGGAAAACAAAGCCACATATTGTAACTTTTAAAAGTTACAAGGGAAGAAGAGTAAATTATTTGCAATACATTCAATAAATATGACGTACATAGATAACGTGCGAGAAAGTGACCTTGACCTGAGCATCATTTATTTGTATACTCACATTCAAAACAAACTTCGAGTCCTGAGTTGGCGTTGATGTGACAACAAGGTTAGACCATGCTTTATGCTCAGGAGAGCAATAAACAAACAGTTTGGAAAAAAGGCCTTTCTTCCTGTGGTTGGCAAGGGAGAAGAAGCATGGAGGGAAAATTTTGACCTAGGAAAGCATGGGGTGAGGGAGGCTTCTGTTCACTTGTGTGAGCGATGGCTCGTTTCGGTCGCTCCAAGTCATCTTGTTGACGACAACTGCTGGAAGACATGGGAAGCCCAGCCTTTGTCTTTATCCCCATTGCTCATTCCATTTTTTTAAATAATTTATTTCATTCACGTAGTTATAAACATTCAAAATTTTTGAAGAGTTGACGTGTTTTTGTTAAGTATATGAAATTCCTTATGGTTTCGAAATCCCCATGGTTACTTACATGCCATTATTAATCCTGTGGTAAGTTACTTAGTTTTTTTGGTAGCTATTTAATTCTATAAATATTCCCTTCATTTAGTTAAGTTTCCTTTAAATGGGTAATGAAAGTTCATGAAGCACATTTTAAGAAATGCATTTACGAGTTATTTTAAACTCACATGCTACAAAGTTACATGCATAAGAGGAATTTGAAGATGCAATTAACTATTCCAAATGCCATATTCTCCAAGAGAAAACTCAATTTTTAAACTCGATTTTTAAACAAATATGATAAATTTTTTAGCATAGTTGGTATCACAAAAATTTCCTCCAATGCATTTGAAACAATGCTACTATGCATCTTTGATTTTTAATTTGATAATTTTCACCAAAAATAGCTTAAAAGGTCCCTATTAGAAATTGTATTTACTTCAAAAGTAGATTGAAATATCTCTAGGCCCAATTATTCTACTGTGTTAATGCTTTTAAACCGAATTCCATCCACTCAACCATAGAATTCATCCTACACTCAATTTTTGTCTCCTGGTAGAAATTACTGGGGATAAAATATATTGTTTGCTGGATTGAGATATTTATTCGCCACAAAATGTTAAGAATTCAACCAACTTTTTCTCATGGGTGTATGATACTCTGCCAACTTCTACATTATTATTCCAAGAAAAACTAATGTCAAGAGGTAAGAACTATGAAAATGATTTCCTCAGGCAGCTTTCAAATATCAACTCTTTAACTTTCCACAGACTTAACTTATTTGTTATTAACATCGCATTGGGAAAACAGAGCATTGGCCACTGGGGCTTGCATGGCAGGTTTTCTGCCTTTATTTTTCTTTTTGTCATTCTAGGAAGAAGTAATTGAGGCAGGGTAAATTTGTTTGTAAATTAATCATGCTCCTAAATTCACTAATTCTTTCAATTTACTTCACCTCTCAGAATTCTACAGCGATATCCAAAATTATTTCATTATTCTATGGCCATCCTCCCTAAATGCAAGCTATCATCTAGATAACATTGATTAAAATTAAAAATTGTTGCTAATGTAGAATTACAGTGAGGTTAGCTTTGAGCATCGGTTATATTCCTTTCTTCATCTTAACAAAAGGAGCACAGCAAAGGAGGCCAACACTTTCGACCTCTTATTGAAACAACATTTGTTCAAAGTAATTAATAATGGGAAATATTTCCAATGGAAACAGATTACTACACTAACATAAATAATCACTTGTTTTATTTTAACAAGTCAAGATGTTGCAATCCTCATATATTTCTATTAACACAAGGTTTCTTGGTGCTTAACTTCAATTTAATGGTGTTACGATGTCTGGATTTTATTTCTCACGAAAATCTTGAAATTAATCGAACACACACATCTTCACACTAAATCCGCACAGTTAAAAATAACTCTATGTCATTTATTTTTTTGAGTGACTCAAATACTATCTTCAGTTCACTCAATTAGCAAATTCAGCCTCCACTCTATTATTCCTAATCGTTGTGTTGAGTCAACACCCTGTCGACCCCATAAATACTTTTCTGGGTGAGCAATAAACATTCTGCATGAAAGAAAGACTTCTTCTTTGTTCAAGGAAAGGCTTTACTCTTCTAAAAGTGACTAAACGAGGCTGCAGTTTCTTTTTCAATTGAGACTGGGCATGTAAGGGTGGTGTTGCTTTTGAGCTGTTTCCATTCAGTCGGGTGGTTTTGGGTTTCCATTTGCTTATTACTGAAGCAGGAAGAGGGGCAGGTCTGTGAAGTTAGACAGTCTCAAGATGCCTAAACCGCAATAACTAGATGGTGCGGAGAGGCTATGCCCATCCAAGGTGATAGAATACTACTTTCTCTAACACCACAATGCCCATCTCTAGTCCCCATCTTCATATCTCTTTTTATGATTATTTTCTCATCGTATTCTGATATGTTAAAAAATATTTAAGTGTTTACCTCATTTTTTGCTTTTGGCTCCTCAAATTTGCCGTTTCCGGAAGAAAGTTATAGCATATTCACAAAACATATTGCAGGAAGTGCTTTTACGGAAGTTATTTTCGCAATAACGTTAGCTAAGTTCCCAAAATTTGGTGTAAGTGGAAGTAGAAAACGAAGCAATGATGGTAAAGGACTTCAAACTAATTCTGCAAAGATGAGGCATTTGGAGGTAGTTTTTGTTGGGAGACGAAGTCTGTGTTGGGAGTCAACTAATCCAGTGATGATGAGAGATCTTTGTTCAGATAGCCAAAGCATGAGGTGCTTTCTTTGGATACAATTGAATAGAAAACTGCCTAGATGCAAAGGAATGATCGAGCCTTGTGAGTTCTCTTGGGTAATACTCTTCATTCTTTAATTCTTAAGATATTCTTCAGTTCTCATTGGCTGATGAACAAGAAATGAAATAATTATTCGTCGACCTATAATCCAGCAGGAAAAAATAATAACTGTATTTGTAAATTATACGTAGCCATTACGTTTGCATATTATATAGAACAAAAATGTGAAGTGGCATTTTCTGCAGAAAATGTCAGAGCCTTTATGCAACACGGATCGTTGTTTTTAGTAAGTAAGAGACCAAGTTGGACCAAGTCTTAACATGGTGTGGCAAAAAGATGTCTATGTCCGGAAAGTAGTATATTTAATCCCTATCAATTTCTACCAGGACACAAAAATTGAATGAAGGCTGATTCAATGGTTGAGATGATGGAAGGAGGATTATATGCATTCTAACAGAATAATATGGCATAGAGTTATTCCAATCCACACTCATAGTAAAACTGCTTCCAAGGAGTTATAAAACTTTTCATGGGAAAACATCACATTAAAATTCAATGACCCATAGAAGCAATGTTCCAAAGGAGTTCTTGAGTAGAGGAGATGAGGACTAACGGAGATAAAAACTTTCGGTGAAACATTATGGTGATTTCAGCCAGAGCGGCCTTTACACTATCCAGGGGGTGGTCGCGTGTATTCGTTCTTCGTTAAACCACCGGAGGGTACCGATAGAAATTCAGTGAGGGAGGGGGATAAAATGTTGAACATGATGTAGAGGATACAAACAATATCCTCTTCATTTCCTATTCAAAGCATATAAGCAGGCGTGACGCAATTCAGAAGACTCAGCAAGATTAAAATAATTCGCTGATTAGGACATGAGTGAAAAATAAATTAATGTGAATTCATAATTGTGCCTATTTTAACCCTTCAACCGCGAGTGTCCCTTTTTTGGGACCCGGCACCATAAACAGTTGTCTCACTGCTTACGTTTTTTCCGTAGGGTCCTAAAACTTTCCGACTTTTATTAATTTTTCATAACCATAATACTGAGTAAAATATATAACCCCTGCTCCACCCTTCATTGAAAAAAAACGTGATTATACTTTAACCGCGGAGGTCCCTTTTTTGGGTCCCAGCATTTCTGAGCGCTCTTCGAGCAGTGACTCTCCGTCTACTTCCCACTTGCAAGTGTCCCCCTCTCCTCCGCGCGCGTGCATGTGGTGCTTTCCCCTTCTTTGTCCCTGCGCAAACAATCCGACACATTGTGAGCGACAGGTCAAAACGCGTTTGAGGTTGTCCGTGCGTGAGGTGTGAATGCTGTCATAATCGCAACGCCTGCCCTCATTAGCTGCTAGAAAGTGAATGATGGCGCGTCGGAAAAGCGTACGTCCCGTAGAAATTTTGGCGCTCCTAAATGATCTTGAAGAAGGAGATTCTGAGGGTGAAGATATTTCTGAGGTGTTTTCACCAGATAGCAATTATGAAGAGGAAATCGACTCAAGTTCATCTGGCGAGTCGTCCAGCGACGAGGATCCCAGCCCTGCACCACCTGTTCAGCAAGGTAACAGGAGTTCATAATAAATAAACTGATAACTTTTTATTAGTTTTATTGAGCAGAAAAATCTGTAGAATCATAATTGCACTTGTTCACAAATTTTAAAATTATACATATGTATGTATACTGGTATTTTGTGTGTACTGAACAGTCGTTTTTGTTTCAGGAAAAACTTCCGAAGGCCGCACAAAGAGGGTGCGCCAGAGAAAGGAGCCACATAGTCAAGCTGCAACGTCGTCTACCTTTTACAAAACTGTCTCAACACGTCGCTATTCCTCAGGAAAGTCGGGTCATTCTGCAAAAAGCCGCTTCTATCGGGTTCTGTGAGTACTGGTGATACGTTACCTGATGAAGACTATGTCGGTGTGGCTCCTGGGTCAGGAGGAGATGGTGATGCACGTCACCAACGTACAACAAAAGACAGAAATGGAAAAGATTATCTGAAAATATTAGCTGTTGATTTAGTTATTGAGGCACCAGATGGTACTAAATGGAAAGTAGCCTCCCCTAATTCTGGGTCTACTGGTAGGCGCGGTCACCAAAACATACTCAAAGAAAAACCAGGGCCTACTGCAATTGCAAAATGTTACATTGTAGACGGGCTGTTTTCAAGTGCTTGGCGCTTGATTATTGATGATTGTATGCTAAAGAGTATTCAAAAGTGCACGGTCGCAGAAGAGCATCGAGTTTATGGCAACAATGACTGGACATTGTCACTACAAGAATTAGATGCTTTTCTCGGAATTTTGTACGTGCGAGGCGCAACCGAGTCAAAGGGCATGGAGGTCGACTTACTTTGGTCTGAAAAATACGGTATTCAGTTGTGCAAAGATGCCATGCCGCACGATCGCTTTAGGGAAATCATGAGGTTTTTGAGGTGTGATGAAAAATCAACTCACTCTCAAAGATTGAAGGATAATAATTTTGCCCTAATGTCTGAGATTTGGGATAGATTCATATCAAACTGTCAGAGCAACTACATACCAGGTCCTAACATAGTGGTCGATGAACAGTTGTTTCCATCAAAAGCTAGATGTCGGTTTACACAGTTCATGCCATCAAAACCGGACAAATATGGCCAAAAATTTTGGATGGTTGTCGATAACGACAGCAAGTATTTGATAAACTCATTTCCTTATCTTGGAAAAGATGATGATCGACTTGAGGGTGACCGACTCGGTGACTATGTGGTGAAAAAGCTTGTGGCACCTTACCTAAACAAGGGTAGAAATATTACCAGTGATAACTTTTTTATGTCTTTACGTTTAGCAGAATGCCTGAAGTCGAAGGGTACAAGCTTGGTCGGGACAGTAAACAAAAAGCGAAGAGAAGTACCTGTATGTGTGAAACAGGCCCGCGAAAAACATTTCGATAGTAAGATCTTTACTAACAGTGATGTAACGCTCACTGTTTATCAAGGAAAGCCACATAAGAATGTTGTTATAATGAGTTCTATGCACTTGGACGTGCAAATAGGTAACGATATCAAAGCAAAGCCTGAGACTGTGACATTTTACAATAAAACAAAGTCAGGAGTGGATATTGTCGACAAAATGGCCCGAAAATAGTCAGTCAAAAGTGCCTCCCGCAGGTGGACTTTCCACACTTTCTGTAATATTTTAGACTTGGGAGGAATCAACAGTTGTATTTTGTACAGAAAGGTTACTAATGCTAAAATTTCCCGCCGCGACTTTCTTCTTGCCTTGGGAGAATAACTTACAAAACCTCTCATTGATCAAAGAAAGAAGATAAAGACTGCTCCCGTTGAGCTATCGGACATAGGTGATTCGCGTCGACGATGCCGAGTCAAAATGTCTTGTTGTGGTAAAGGAAACAAAAGAGGAGGAAAAACTTCTTATGATTGCGTAGCTTGTAGAAAACTTGTGTGTAAAAAATGTACAGGCGGCGTGAGTTATATCTGTGTATCATGCAAACCTGAATCAGAGGAAGAAGAATGCAATAATAATTAGTTTGGTTTTGTGTTTATAACCATGACATATGTCAATCGCCAATGACTTAATGTCTTTGTTCTTTGGTTGCTAATTGCAATTATTTTTGATGATTGTTCTCATATATCTTATGCTAATGTAAGACCTGTTTTGTTTACCTTCGCTCTAGAAAAGTACATAGGCCATTACTTTGATATTGGACTAAAGACTTTTAGCAACTTTTCGCCACACCTATAGAAAGTAATAGGACCACTCACCGTTGTCTGACTTTCTAAGAGGGCCTCCAGACATTCTTCTGCATGTCAATGTTGATCCTTACAAAGAAAATATATTATATAACGTAGTCTCAGCCTAAATATACTTTGTAAAACAAACAAAATAATACGTACCTCATTTGTCAGCCATCGACGTGAGACTTATTCTCTTGTGTACGAAGATAAGTTCTTCACTCTTGTGTCCTTTTTAAATAAAAAAAATTAATAAATATCATAAAGAGTACCTGAAGTTCTTATTTATCTCCAAATTTGTCAAAAGAAAGGCACGTCTATTCATTGAAAAAGGTAAAAATGGCAATGACTCGTTGGGTCCCTTTTTTGGGACCTTCGCGGTTCTAAGGGGCCACCAGAGTCCCACGGTCCTAGTGTTAAGCTACTACATGTCTTCTAATTAACAATGAATGTTGCCAAATACGTCAAAGAAAAACCTTTATTCCATCAAAATGATTTACTTGAGGACTGCATTGCATGGTTTACAGATTCCATTGCCTCAGATGTCAAGATAGTGTCACATGAAATATGTAAGTTGTTGAAATAAACATATCAAATTAGTAAGTGATGAACTCAAGACTGTTATACAACCAAAGAATAATTATATTTTGATGGAAAAGGACTTGTTGATATCAAAACTCTTTAAGTGTAATTGAATGATTTTTGCATTCAATTCAACATGATTCAACTCCTCTTGAGTGACGAAAATCTGCGACATATGCCTGGTAAATGGATCACTATCGTTTATTGTGAAAGGTCTTGTTACTTTCTAAAATTAAAACAATAGAACAATTTCTTTACTCGTTTTGCTATGATTCAATTTCTTATAGCAAAGGTAACTGCCTCTCTACGATCCAATAAAGGGAGGACCCATCACAGCCAAGGTTTCCTCTATGCCATTGGAGATAAGGAATGGATATGCGAGTCCTGCTTTAAATCTTGTAGCTTCCAAAAATGAGGACAATTTTGCCATTCACCTTTCCGCTGTTCTTCGTTCGCCGACTGACCTGTTTTATCCTCATGCTTCTCCACCCTTAAGCGTGCAGTTAGAGCCCGGATCGTGCAGACAAAATAGACCCAACCCACCCCTCATCTTCATAGAAATAATGCACTCGCAGGTCAAAATTTTCATCTAAGGGTGTTCCCTCTTGCCAAGTGAGTTCTGAAGAAGGTTCCTTTTCCCTCCCGTGCATTTATTGCTTTCCCACGTAAGGGGGGGGTGGTTCTACGTTGCCACATCGACGCCAACTCAGGACTTTTTTTTGGCTCCGAAGTGGTAAGTTTTTTTTGGACAGGAGTATACATAGTGCAATAAAACATTGTTAAAATTATGTATATGTTTAATACAACTTATAAAATTTGCCAGTAAGAAATTATATTGCTAAAAATTTGAATTTCGCTTATTAAACAAAAATTAAATCATTCTGAGTGTCTGGCACCCACCGACCTGATTCTCATATGTGAAATATTTAACCATACTGAAGGATAAAATACTCAAAACAGTCTACATCTACAAATTACCCTGCAAGCTATCACAGGGGCATGTGATAGTGGGAATTTTTTATTTTAATTATTTTTAGCGCTAACGTTAAAAAACTAAGGTCATTCTTTTCATTCAATGTTGTATTATGATCTTGAGGCATTAGAATGGAAGTTATGGAACCTGAGAATTAAGACCCCCATTACCATTGAAATCTAGGACTGACTATGGATGAGGCTAGTGAAAAGGTTTTTCTTGATGAATTTGGGGTAATCTAGGCTGAACTTAATACATGTATGGTATATGCGCAAGGTTCCTTCTCAAGACTAAAATTATCCTTCTTCCAATGTATGATGGAAACATAATATTCCAAGGTCAATAATTCTCTTCTGAGGTCTTAATAGCCATTATTTTTATTCATTAGGACTCCAAGAAGTGTGTGTATCATCAGGGGACGAAGCCTGTCAGGTCATGCTTCTGGGTAAATGTAATCTCCACTTTGCTGCCACTAAGTTGAACCATAAATCATCAAGGTCTCATTGTGTGTTTACCATCAAGCTGTTGAGAATGCAGGAGGATGATGAGTCTAATTACCAAATTAGCACGTAAGTAAAGTGCATGATGATGAAGCTTTGTCTTCTTTATGCAACTTGTTGTCTGTTGAGTGGTTTGAGTTCAGGGTAAATGACTGACAAGCATTGATTTAGGTGTTTTTAATATCATTTGCATACTTATTTAAATATATATATCTGAGCAGTGTTACCTAAGTGATGAACTTTTCAAGCATTTTAACCTTTTGAAATTGGGAGGCTGGACTGCAAGGCATATTTTCTACCTATCCTTCTTGTTGGCATCAAGGATGTGGTCTTTTTACCTGAAATAAGCTGCACAAAATTGCAGTGGATCTTTGATGCCGATGGTCACTTCTAATTGTAGAGGAAGGTGAGAGCCAATGTTTCACCAACAATCAAGTAGTGAAGTAACTACTAAATATTATGTATATTTTGTCTTTTTAATGTGGTGGCCTGCATATAAAAACTAATCGATTCCTGGTACTGAAGTTACTGGTATGAATCGCCTGGAATACTCTCTTGCATTTTGTTCCAAATAAAACTTTATGTTTTCCGAAATATTGCTTCCAGAAACTGGAGTGCACACTTGATGCCATCAAATATAGTGGCATCAATCAAAACAATGATTGACTATGGATCTGTAATCTATGGTTAGGCCTTTAAGGGGCCGTGGGACATAGTTGTTTTTCAGACCTATTTTTCATAGAAGATTGATCCAACAGGAATCAAGGTATTTGTATGCGGTTTTCTGCATTTACAAGAGAAAGGATCAAACTATTATTCTATCATCTAAGAATTTAAATAATTTGCCCAGTTAAAAATAGAAAATTGAGGCAAAAATAGACCTTTTTGTATCAATTAATTGAGAGACCAGACCAGAGGGAGAGGGGCCATTTTTTCAATTTTTTAATGCTAGGATACAAGTTTCATGCTTAGTCTGTTGAATCCTTGAAAATGAAAAGTTTAAATCAAAAGACACGCTGTTGGGATACTCTGAAAGTAATTGATGTTTTTCGCCGACTTCTGCCTAGGGATACGTGTCAAGCACCGTGCAAATCACTAAACAGTTCACAACTTCTCTGCCTATAGCACTACTCAAAAAGCGGCAAGGTCCCTCTACCCTATAACGTATAACGGTACGCTTGAGGAAGAGGGGATGAAGGCTTGGGGGAAGGGGAAGTGAATGTGAGCGGTAAGGAGAGGCGATTGACCGACAAGGAGCACAAAGTATCTTGGGGCTGACAAGGGCTTGGGGCCTGATTGACCGACAAGGAGCCGGCAGTTTCTTGAGTCTCTGTTAATGGTGTCGCCAGAAGTCTCGAAATGCCATTGAAAGGGTACCAATATCGGAATATCAAAGTAGGCAGTTGGCTGACATTATCGGCGGCTAGGAAAAAAAGAAGTGGTGAAACTTTATTTACATCTTTATGTAATGATATATTCATGTGTATATATGCAAATTTCTATTATCCAAAACAGGCGTCTCAAAATAATGGGAACAGAGTCGCACGTAGAAGCAACTTCTTGCTCTATTGAAGAAAACCCGTCCACTATTGACGACTCATTGTCAGTAGTAGATGAAGCTTTGGTTGATTTATTTGACGATATGGCAATTGCTAAAGAAGGGAAAACCCAAAGCATATCCGGTGGAGTAACAGAAAGAAGAATTATCGACTTAAAATATTTTATAGAACAAATACAATCCATCGATCATTCTCCTTTTTCCTGTTCCTTTAAAAACTTGAAACTGTTGAAGGAGCGTCGTCTTGGTTTGAGGTCGTGCTTGGTATTTGTATGCAAAATTTGCCAAGTAACAAAAAAAATTTGGACTGATAGCTTAGACTGCAACAAGGCAGACGTGAATTTTTCGGCCGCTTCTGGTGTTATGTCATCTGGTGGTGGCCAGTCTCAGCTTGAAGAGATATGGTAGCCATGAATATATCTACAATGACAGCAAAATCGTTTAAAAAATACCATGATAAAGTTTGTGACGGCTGGGAAAAAAGTGCCTTGGTAGAAAGGGAGGTGGCTGCCAAAACGGAAGCATCTATGGCCATTGAAAAAGGTGATGTCGACGACGATGGGACTCCACTCATTACAGTGGTGGCAGATGGGAGTTGGTGCAAGAGGTCATATTACAACAACTACAGCTCATTAGCAGGAGTGGTAAGTGCATATTTTCTAAATGCTTCTTTATTTTTCATTATTTACCTATTTACCTTTACCAATGTCATAGCATCACGTCACTCTAATTAACCCTTCACCTGCGGCCAGAAGAGTTTTTGCCTGCCACTGTGCAGAAGAAATTGAGCCAGTTCCTGTCCCTCTCTTCGGTAGGGAGAGAGAGTGCAGGTAGAAGACCCTTCTAATCCCCTCGCTCGCTTTGTTAGAGACACTTTTAATCATTCAAAATTGTTGAAATGAGTGCAATATTAATACTCCTTTCGATTTTCTGCTCAATATGACACTATGATATTGTAGTATGTTGGATTTCCTACGTGGAAACATGAAAACATGAAAAGTGTGCTACTTAAGTCAGAGGTAAAACATGCGAGGAATACAGTTTTAAAGGGTTTGGTGGCTATGTTGACATTTTCAACAGTGATTCAATCTATGGGCTTGCTCCATTAAAAATACTTTGTTCAATGTTAAAATGTGAATTTTATAAAATATGCTTGTAGAAAGAATGTTTATGTGAGTTAAATTAAAACTTTGATTAGTCAGACTTCAGGGTTTTAGCCATGGCCAGTTTACATTGTTATACGAACACCGTAAAAATATAATATTGCTCAGAGGTTAAAAAATGATCCTTTATCTGACTACGTTCCACCCATGATGAAAGTTTACTTTTTTCCTATTACTAGGAAACATAACATTACTGCGCAGTTTTGGTTTAGGTGGTTGGCTGTTTAAAATAGTCAAGAATGTCCTTTTTCATTGAAATTTTAAGTAAACAAAAGACCAATGCCATGCATTTTAATTTGATCTACCATGATATTGAATTGAATTAGTAACTTATAGATTATTTTGCAATTAGTGAGTATTTTATAATGTATAATAAATATGTATTTTCCTGTTACATTTACAGGGAGCCATCATTGGATATAATACAAAAAAATTCTTTTCATTGGTGTAAAATATAAGTACTGCACTACCTGCATGAGAGCGGCTACTAAGAAAGACAATGCACTGAATCACAACTGCTGCAAAAACTGGGACTCGAACAAGAGTCTGGAGCTATGGAAGCAGCTGCAATAGTGAAAGGGTTTAAGAGAAGTGAGGAGATGTACGATATTAGATATTCAAGGCTGATTGCCAATGGTGGTTCGAGTGTCTACAAACAAATTTTGGATAGTAGGCCTTATAGAAACATCACCGTAGAAAAATTAGATTGCCGCAACCATATTTTGAGAAACTACTGCAATAAGCTTAAAGAACTTGTCATGAAAGGTAATAGGGAAACGTACGATATTGCTTGGAGAAAATTGTTAGGCCAAAACATTTCATGCCTACGGATGGCCATAGTGAAAGCTGTACATTTCCGAAAAAAAGAGGACATGCCCTTGGAACAAAAAGTTTTACGGCTGAGGGAGGACATATTGAACAGTCCAAGCCACGTTTTTGGAGAGCATGCTCTCTGTAAGAAATTAGGATATTTTTGTGATGGCATCAATCCTCCCAATTGGTGAAATGAAGTTCCTTTCTTGACAATGTGCGGCCTATGACAGGATTATGGATATAGTCCGATACACTGCAAGGCACTCGCGTAGTTTAATTTTTGATGTGGACAATAATGCAGTGGAACACTACAAATCCATCGCATGCAAACTGATTGGAGGAAAAAGAGTCAACTATGCCCTGTCAGGATTGTACAAGGGGAGATGCACCGGAGCAGTAGTCAGTGTGAATACAGGAAATCCAATCCAAAACTTTATAAAACAGTGGTGGATGCCAGTCCAGGGTTTCATACGAAAAATTTATTGTCTGAGCGGCGAACGAAAAACTTGCATACCAAAATGCGCAGGAAAGAAGTACGATCAAGGAGAAAGTTATTCGATAAAATAGTAAAAAGAGACCCTGATTACGGGCTGGCATCATACAAACCAGATTTGGGAGATGAGGAGATTTGAAAAGAGTGCCAAGAATTTCTCAAGTCTTTGAAAATTAATGCTGAGCATAGGAAAGCCATTGAAAGAGCCACGGTCCTTCAAAGAGATAGCGTGCTATGGTTGGAGATGAGATGGAAGGCTGACGGCCTCAAACTTTGGTCGAGTGTGCAAAATGTACCCCTATACAGGTTGCAAAAATATTTTAAAATCCATTTTATACAGCCGCTACGGCTCAAGAGTACCTGCAATATGGCCGAATAAATGAAAAGAGGGCTCAAATGGATTTGGGGAAGCACAAAAACATGCAAATACTCCCCTGCGGTTTGTTCATCGATGAGGAAATTCCATATCTTGGGGCCTCTCCTAATGGAATAATAGAAGATACTGGATTAGTGGAAATTAAGTGCCCATCATCTGCCGCTGAAATGAATCCAAAAGAAGCCATTAAGTCAGGAAAAGTGACTTTTTGGGACAGAAGGAAAGATATGGCCATCAACAAATCCCATAACTTTTATATCAAATTCAAGGCCAGCTCCACATATCGAGGAGAGAGTACTGTCTTTTCGCTATATGGACCCCTTGAGGAATGAAAGTGGAAAAGATTAACAGGGACAACAAGTTTTAAAATGATTGAATGAAGAAAAAAATTGAAGATCTTCTATACTACACGTATGCTCCCAGAGTTGGTTGATCCAAGGTACCCTCGTTCCATGCTAATTCGAAATCCTCCCGCCATCTTAGATGCCCAAGAAGTCCACTCTCTCCACTCCAAGAAAAGAAGACATACTAACTTAGCAGAGATTCCCCGTCAAAGAAAAAAGAATGATCGCAGGAGTGTCAGAATGATGTGCCCAGAAAACTTACGCGAGCGGCGTTGTGGGGTATCTGAGGAGCCTAATTTATTTTGTATTTTCATGTTTTTATTCATTTTTGTGACTGTATTTTACATTATATTATGTATGTTCTGTTTAAGTTCTCCTTATAGCAATCATTCATATGAAAAATATTACCTTTATTGTTCGGTAATGTTGTACATAGTGTGCATAATTTAGTTGTATACTTACCCGAACACTTCAATAAATTTATCCTTGAATTATATAGATTACTATCATACTTTTTTTCCTCATATAGTACAGCCTCGGTAATGGTTACCTGATACATAAAATCGATTTTAAAAGTATAGATAACTTTTTTCAGTAATTAGATGTTTTTTTTCTTGGTCTTTCAAATGTTGACCAAAAACTGGAATTTTTATTATCGTGAATTAGGTACTGCAGAAGATAGTCACATTGAATTCTTTTTTCTAAATGATTTTGTTTTTTTTGTTATGAACGGTCATTCTTGTGCCATGAGAAATATTCCATCGGAGTAGCTTTTCCTTGCATTAAGTTTTCCATGGATGCTGTTCTTTTCTGAGGTCATATAATATCCCGGCTGTTTCATTCAAAATGGAAGCCAATACAATTTTTGCGAATCTTTTACAGTCAACCTCACTGTCCGTGAAGAGCGAACTAACTTCCCCATACAAATGATTACGTATGCTGCGGCTATTTTGCGATGAAATTCTGCTGGGAATTGGGAATACAGTGACGTTATACGCAAGCCAAGCTACCAGCTGAGACCAACTCGTATTACTGCTAAACTGTTGTTGCAGCAACCAATCGATGCGGCTTTCCCAAAAAATGAAGCCCATTCTTGAGTTGCACCGTGGAAGCCATCGCCTACCCCAATTCACCCACCCAGGGCCAGACCGGCACCCGGCACTGAGCTCCGATCTTACAATTAGATAAACATAGCGAGCGCATTTCCACGTGGAGTCTACAGAGTCTACCAAACACGCAATGAAATGGCAACCCTGCATCTAGCTGTCAGGAATGGTACGAAAACTTCCCCGTCGGAAGGGGTGAAGGGGAAGGCTCGTCCAAGGCCATAGACGCAAAGCAATAACAGCGTAGAGGACATACTAAAAAAAAATATGGCTGGTTGGGTAGGCACCGACTCGGGTAACTTTACTGGTCGACGGAAAAAGTATCTCCATCATCTCAGCACTCAGAATCGAAAAAATAATCATCTCCCACGGCCCCTTAAATTGTATCTAAAACTTGGATTAAGTTGCACAACACAGCTTGGCTAGGCATCTGGGGCCTTCTCTATCAGTCCAGTTGTTTGGAATTGTATTAGTGTCTCAAGAACCACCTCCACTTGTGAAGAGGAACTGATTTCCTAGTGTGCCATTACATATGCAAACTGGCATTATTGGGCTTCTGTCCATGTTTTAAAATTACTTTTAAGCCAGGTGTTTTATATTGTCGATTAATAAAAAAAACCTCAAGTGATAGTCCATTTTAACAATGATCTTCTACTTATTTCAACTTTTTACCAAAATGGCATAAAATGTGAAACTTCAACTACTTGGCAGAACCTAAGGACAGTCAACAAAATTTCCAAGTAAATCCAATGCCATGTATTGAGCCCAATGACAACTTTTCTGACCCTAAGCTCTTAGAAATCAGGAAAAAAGTTTTTGACAATCACCCCTGTTGTACACATTGCATTCATGTATTCCTTCATAGGTTTTATCCCTCAAGATCCTCCATGATGTCATGGTTGTGAATGGCCTTTCTCTGTAAGGCACCGTCTTACTGTTTGGTTGTGGAAAAAATATTCAGGTCTAAACGTGTTACTTGGTATCCAAGGGGATCTGAAAGGAATTTTAGGAGATCATGATTTTATGATAGTTGTCATTAAGGCTTCAATTGAAGCCACTCAATTTGTCAGACTTTGATAAATATTAATTGTATTTTACATCATATCAGACGTTTATTGTAACTGTTTCAATGCTGTAAAGACTTTATAGTGGCTTAAAAGATTTGAAATGGCTGTTAGCTGCTGATGCACCTTACTCAACAGAACCTTATGCAAGTCAGCTTATTATGTGTGTGCTAAATTTGGTGATATGGAGTATATTCATAATAAGATGCGTTTTGGTGTGTATAGAACAGTGATGATGTGCATCTCTCTCACTTAGGTTATCTTTCTGTGATTTGGCTGGGTCAGAGCGTGTGGAGAAAAGTGGTAATGTGGGAGAGAGGTTGAAAGAGACTGGAAATATCAATACCTCATTGTTGGTGCTGGGCAGATGTCTGAAAGCATTGAGGTGAGTATTTACCATGGCATGAGGAGGCTCAGTAATATGTATACCTTCTGATTTTGACTTCTTTGTCTTGAATGTCCAATATCCAAGAGAAGGTCTCTGATATAATCTCACATCCCTTACTCTCAGGCTCATATTTTAGACTCTTGCTGAGAATTGATGGTCAAAAGTCTTCATTTATTTTTTTCTTCTTACCTTTGCTCATAGCAGGGTGGCCAAGCACCCAGAAAAAATGAGAATGAGAGACTGTGCAGAGAAAATTGGAGCAAGCCAGGAATTTAGTTAGGTGTATGGGTAAAATGACCAATTATGCATCAAATGAATCAATACACAGATCCTGAGAACAATGGCAGACTGCACCTTCAAAGTTATCTGATACAATTATCCTACTTTGTGTGTTGGCTCCATGTATATCATCAAAGGTCTTGCTTTACTGTTCCTCCCATGTAATCTTCTTTCAAAGATTGTTTTCATTTGAGACTCATGCCTTAAGATATTGCCATCTAACTTCGTGTATCTATGTGGTCACGCCAGGCACCTACCCGAGTTATTATGCATGTCTGCTTGGGTATGATAGTTGCTTAAAATCTTCTGAACCTTTCTTAGAATTTAGTATTATTCATGATAAAAATCTTGTGTATAAATAATATCTAACATTTCTGTATAGATGAGTCATCTATGTGCAAGGCTGCTTAGAGAAGTCAACTGAAGGAGAGGGGAGAATTGGGAATTGTTAAATTAAACATGTTCAAGAGCTCAGAATAGATGCTGATGTTTTGCTGGATAATTCCGTCCTTCGATGAAATATGCTTCATAGATGATGTACAATAACAATTAGAGAAATCAAAGTTTGAGGCCTCCTGACTTTCATGTGTACTGGGTCACTCAATTCCTAAGGATGGCCCTGAAAATTGATATAACATTTCAAGGTGAAAGGTTAATGAAGTTACAATTTTTGGAAAATAATACATAGTATCATTTTCATCCTTAATTAATTTCTGGCTGGAGACATGGGAGGGGTTGGGCAGCTTTTGCAGTCAAGTCTGATGCCCATCGGATTGGTAGCCATGCTCTGTTAGGGACGTGCACACAGAATATTGTGTGATCCCAGAATGATGACCTGCATGAGTGCCGAAAGTGATCCTAACTGCATGTGTCATTTTCTTCCCAGTTGTAACCCAAAAATCTTTTGCTTCTCATAGGCCAGTGTTCTCTGAGATTGGGATTGTGGTGTTTTCTAGTGAATCAGTTAGCAGTTATGTGCAGAAACTGTTATATTTCTTAAATTTAAGGTAACAGCATGTTCCTTGAATTAAATACCTGAACTGGTTGTGATATATGATATACCTCAATGCCCCTCAAGTTCACACTTTAATTTTTAATCTCTCATACTCTAGTTCTATGCTGTCAAGTACTTCCTTGTAATCCACTAAGGCATATCCTTTCTTATTTGGATTACTTTATGTGAGAAATTACTATGAAAGGGATATATATTTCTTATAGGTAAATTGTGGTATCCCTCACAAGGTGTAGTGGTTATTACATACAATGGGCCTGTGATCTCCCTTTGATTCACTAATTTTGATTTCTTTAATACTTGATTTTAGGCAATGTATATTTACAAATATTTGTTCATTTAATATAGGAACAACCAGAAGGATGTGAGGAATCCTACGAGAGTGCCATTCAGGGAGTCAAAACTAACAAGAATTTTCCAGAATGCTCTCACAGGCAATGGAAATGTAGCAATGATTGTGAATGTGAGTCAGAGTTTTCTCCTGTTTGAGGAAACCCTGCATGTACTGAAGTATGCAGCAGTTGCCCAAGAAGTAAGTTCTCAATATTTTTGGAAGAGAGGGTATATTGTTTGTAATTTGTTGAATATTTAGTTTTATCTTATACTTCTCTACGAGTAATACAGGGTGAGTCAAAAAGGACTTTACAACTTTGGAATCATATAGAAATTTATTGAGATAACTTACAGAGTCGGTAGATGTGTCATTTTGTAGCAAACAACCTCTAGTTTGATTCTCGTAGTGCATCAGTACCCAATCTGCCACCAGCAGCGACAGCGTAGTGCACAGTTAAAATGGCTGCATTCACTGGTGCGGAGCGTGCTCGCTGCGTGTTTTGGTTTCATGAAACGAACTCTGCAACAACAGTTCAGCGTAAACTTTGCACCGAATATGCTAAAGAACCTCCAAGTTGGCCTACAATTTACTGTGGGCACAAGAACTTTGTTGAGATGGGTTGTTCATTGCGACATGATAAATTGCCAGGTCGCCCGCGTGTTGATGATTTTGTCGTCTAACAGGTTAGGGAGTCTTTGCCCGCAGTCCACTGAAATCAATGCGACGTGCATCTCACGAGACTGGCATTCCACAAAAGACTATTTGGCGAGTACTGCGTAAACATTTACACTTGAAACCATACAGATTCACAATGGTACAGCACATTAGGGATGCAGATAAGGATGTTCGTGGGGAATTCTGTGCAGAAATGTTGCATCGGATAGAGAACGACAAGACATTCCTGAACACAATAATCTTCAGTGATGAGTCTACATTTCATATCAGTGGCAAGGTGAACACCCACAACTGCAGAATATGGGGCAGCGAAAATCCACATGAAACCCTGGATCACGTTCGTGACAGCCCCAAAGTTAGTGTTTTGTGCCCTTAGCAAATTGAAAGTGTACGGCCCTTTCTTCTTCATGGAGAAAACTGTCACTGGTGTTGTGTATCTGGATATGCTTGAAAACTTTTTAATTCCACAGTTCGATGAAGATGAACAAGATGTGACGTTTTACTACCAGCAAGACGGTGCACCACCTCATTTCCTCACAGAAGTTCGAGCTTTCCTCGATAATCACTTTCCAGGTCGGTGGATTGGCTGTAAAGGGCCAATTGCATGGCCATCTCGCTCCCCAGACTTGACACCACTGGATTTCTTTCTCTGGGGTTTCATTAAAGACCATGTGTATGTTCCTCCCCTTCCAAACAATTTGGCTGACCTGAAAAATCGAATCTACGCTGCCATCGCATAAGTTGCGCCTGATTTGCTGCAACAAGTGTGGGAAGAAATTGATTACCAGTGGGATGTTTTCCGCATCACAAATGGTAGTCACATCGAACCAAAATGACATTTGACACTTTGATGTAAAACTTAAGGTTGTTTGCTACAAAATGACACATCTACCGATTTTGTAAGTTATCTCAATAAATTTCTATACGACTCCAAAGTTGTAAAGTCCTTTTTGACTTACCCTGTATATTTGTAATTATATATCTGCATGTAAACTTCATCTGGGAAACTGCTCTAATGATTTTAATTAGACAACATTATCTTGGAGGTTTTAGATACTTGAATTCATCAAGTTTGGTCTGATCGGTAAAATTTGTTTAGAGACTTGATTCGAGGAAGGATTGGTGGTTGAAATCATTTATATCATGGGAATCAATGGGAATTTCTGGGGTAGAGTGTTCTAGTGTACAACTTGTAAATATGATAAAAAATACTTAAGAAAAGACTATAAGTATGAATATTGAGTGTGATTTTTATTTTTGTAGTGTCCAATTTTGACTCTTTTGTATAAATTTAGTTGATAAAGACCGAGCAGTATTTTATTGTGTTCATTGCCCTTTTCAAAATTAGCCCCATGTTTACAACTTGTTAAAAAGGGTGCTGCATGCAGGGATCACTATCAGAATGATACAAAAATGTTTTGCTTCAACCCAAAGCAAAATGAAAATGGGTCTCGTTCAGTCCCAGAACGAAGTGAAATACATTAGGTGGTTTAGCTTCAACGTGGGATGAAAGGTTACTCCCAAGAATGAAAGTAAACCATTAAAAAAACTTTGGCCATTCCTGGCTACATGCAGTCACAGGGGAAGTGAGCAATTGGTGGAATTGCATTTGATATGCAGTTTTCAGTTATCTTACCTGTACAGAGTAGTATATTTCCTGCATGTTCTAGAGAAATTTACTCAATGAAACT
Organism: Ceriagrion tenellum; assembly: GCA_963169105.1. NCBI lineage: Eukaryota > Metazoa > Arthropoda > Insecta > Odonata > Coenagrionidae > Ceriagrion > Ceriagrion tenellum. Next base: position 83,778,366 of record OY720641.1, on the reverse strand, counting down.
CAGCCTGGAGAGTAACCGTCTCATTATGATTACACTCTTACTTGCTCAGGGTGGTGATCATCAGGGAAAACCTGGAATTGTCAGGGAATTTTGAATTTCTGGAAAATTCAGGGAAAAGTCGGGGAATTCTCGTAACAGTCTGGGAGAATCTGTAATAGGAATCCTCGTTATTTTTCTACCATTACTTTAATCAGCCAGTCTTTCCCGCCCTTTATTTCGCCAACTGAAACTTAAGTCCGTCGCTGATGTGCATGGAATAAGCACCATCAATTCGTGGAGTATTCTGTCGTGAATCTTATTAGTTGTGAATCTTAGTTATGTAGTTGTGAATCAGACGTACAATGTATCCCTTTTGTATATCCTTATTGCGATATTTGCCTAGTTGTGTTAAATATTATGATCACAATGTATTTCGCTCATCATAAGGAATCTGAGGCTATGTTGTTCGGAAAATTTTACCTCGTGTTTTTATTTTAACTTTCGAAACTCGGGTTGAGAAGTAGCTGGAGCACGCAACTTTATAGTAAATACATGCTCGCAGTTCTAAAATACGATACGATGGTTAGAAAATTTAAAGCTGCCGTAGAACATTTTTGAGCAGAATTTCAATAATAGGTGACCTTTTTGGCGATGGGTCAGGGAAATTGATAAATCCACCAGGGAAAGGTCAGGGCATTTGAAAATTGGATATCAGTAGCCAGCCTGTTGCTACTATTTGCCAGCATTTTGCATGCTTGGTTGCCAAATATTTTCTGGACATCCATATTTATACTTTACTTACCTGTCATTCTAATTTTTTGTTACTTATTTAATTCATTTCTTTCAGCTTGTCCTCATACCAATGGAATTACAGAAATCTCGCTTGATGGCAACCAAGAGTAGGTTTTCAATTTTAGCGTCAAAACACCAGCAACAGCGACAAAAGGATTCCGTTATGATTTTGGAGCCCATTGAAGAAGGTAGTTAACTTATACACAGTGTTCTACGTATACATTTGAAAAATTAAAATATTTTGACTACATCACTTTCTGAATTTTGTCGTAAACTTTCATTGGGTTGAATGATAAACATATTGTTTCTTATTTCAACAGTGCCATTAGCATTGTTTTTGTTTCTCTTATTGTTTTTTGTTTCTATTATTTATTTTGAAAATGCAGGAATATAAAACACCTAAATGCTGCTTGTGTAAAATCAATACTTCTGATTCTTCATTCTTTGAAAAGATCAAAAAGAGGTTCATGAGTAGTTTAATAGTGTTTTTAGTTTAAAGCCATGAAATATAGGTTGTGGATCTTCTGGAAACAAGTTATTAACACAGGATTATAAAGCTTTATTTCAAACTGGCACATGTATATGTAGATATTCTCTAGTGTGTGACTAAAATAATCGCCCTTCACTATCTTTTTCATGTTTCATTGGTATCAGCTGCTCTTTCCCGTGATAACAAAAAATTGAAAGAGGTAAGTGTCATTAAGGAAAAAGGCTATCACTACTACAGTTATATTACATTTACATTTCATGTGAAGGGATTAAAGTCATAGTAAAAATGAAGAGTATATGTGCTTCAAATTACACGAAACAAACGGTAATGACTACTTTTAGTAGTATTTCACTTGCATTTAAAAAAGATAAGTTTTTATCCCAACTCCATAATGTTTATTGAATATGTTTGTGATTCACTGTTAATTAAACTGGTAAACCTTTTAATGGCATAGTGGCAGTTAGAGCGAGAAATAATCCTAATCATAATGTACATTAAATTTTACCGTTTTTATTTCAATATCTTTTGGAAGTGTGGAGTAAATTATACAGTATTTATTTTTGAAATGTGGATTAAATTATACAATTAATAGTACAATAATATACTTTATATACGACTGAAATTCTCAGTAATTAAGTAATCAATGTAAGTGTTTAACTTGATTAATTTTTTTACGTGGTACGTTTCAAATTCCTTCACAACGGAAGGTTTTTTTTGCGATTCTGAAAAAAATATTGCGGGGACCACATGATTCATTTTTCAATATAGTTGTGTAATAATACAAATTACACATTGTTTACTTTTTTACTTGAATTGGTGTTAGAAATTCCTAAACTTTTAAAAAGATATCTCTCTATAGTGCATTCATGTACCATTTTCCAAGCTGGCAAATGTCTGGTATTTTTCGCTAAATATCTCGGAAAGTAGTGCGATAAGGGGTTAATATTTTAATATTTTCGAAAGTGTGAGGTATTTTTCTTTAAGACGAGACCAACTTCATTGCTCTCTTGGTGATATAATATTTTGATTTGAACTAATAAGATTCACGACAGAATACTCCACGAATTGATGGTGCTTATTCCATGCACATCAGCGACGGACTTAAGTTTCAGTTGGCGAAATAAAGGGCGGGAAAGACTGGCTGATTAAAGAAATGGTAGAAATGGCATAATGGTAATAGTTGGAGTAAGGTATGCTGATAACCTATCATGAATAGAATTCCATATGATAAATGTTGTCTGTGATGCAGTAAATTAATTGAATCAATTTTGGTGTTGCTGTCAGGGAAGCTCTAAGTCCGTGAATGAATTCAATCACTTATGGCTGGGCACCTTCAAATGGAAATCATGTGATGTTCACATTTTTTATGCAAAATGTGGGAATTTTTGTGTTCATGAATAGTAACTCGATTTTGAATTATTTTTTTATTTTATTTTGTTATTTATTATATTTATTTGAATTATTTTACCATTTTGCACCAGATTGTAGCTCAAACTGGTAAATACAAGAGTCAACTGCAATGATAGACTGCCCGATGGCAGTGTTAGAGGCCACATTGTAAAACTCCAGGTCAAGATTTTTTAGCCATCCAACCAAATATTCATATTTAATGAGGAAATATGTGTCACAGACATCGGGTTTAACCATTTCTGCAGCATGGAAAGGTGACTGTCAAGCCTTTTAGTCGGAAGGTTTTGCTAAGCAGGAGTTTTTTCATTAGAGTTATTTACTAATGCTTTTACATTGGAATTTGGCAGGGCTAATGGTATAAGTTCATTCATCGAAGTTTTTCATTTAGTGGGAGTTTGTAAGGTAGAGGTTTTACTGTATGTACTAGAGAGAGGTACACACATGAACGGTATGGAGCCCAAACACATGGGGGATCCCTTTCCTTTACAGGTTTAATGCTCAAGCCACTGCCGGCACTCATCATCCTTAAAAAAAACAGCCCTCTCTTTTGTCTGTGCTATTTGATGTACTTGAGTTCTTAAATCCATGCCTAATAGTCTGTGGTGATAAATTCCCAAGCTATGTTTCCTTTCGTAACTCTAATAGTTGTGTTAGCTTTGAAAGGCATTTTAATTACAACATGTAAATGTTGCAGTTTTGAGGTCATTGCTTTGGCAATAAGAACTAGGCCCATGTGCATTTCTGGCATTTCATTCTTACCATTTTTTCCAAGGGGCTGTTGAAACGGTCAAGTATGAGTATTCTCCTTTGACACAGTGACGGACCCAGATACTTAGCTCAAGTAGCATTCAGCCTATCATACATAGGTTGACTATCCATGTGTCTTTTTTCCAACCTATGAAGGATGATGGCAATTATTTGCTTTTACCTATTTGATGCCATTGAATTTCATTGAGCTCATTTTTTTTCCTTTGGCTGTGGTTGCTATCATTAAGTTGTGTCTATTCTCATCTTCAATGTAACTAATATGGCACAATAATGATTTTTTGCCTTCAGTATTTATGCTGACATTTGCTGGCATATCAAAATAAACTGAAATACATTTAAATCTGTTTTAAGCATGGCCTGGATACAGCATTTTCCCAGTTCACTGATTGAGAAACCCCCAATCACAGTTTTAAATACACATGCACAATCCCACATTTAGAGTTTCCTATTTATTACGTACTCCATCTTATAAAGTTTTCAAATCAGGGTTTTCGATTGAGCTTGGTGAACATGTTACTCATCTTCAAGGAAAGCACAGCGAGTTGTCATAGACTGTCCCCTTAAAACGACTACAGTGTTTGCTGCAACCCCTGAAGCCACCCCATATCCTTACCCCCGTGTCTGCCATTCACCATTGTGTTGAGTCCTATCAATTACTTTTGTGATCTTTTGATGTCTACTAGTCTCATTACTACTACTCTCTGCCTCTGCCAAATAGCCTACCTGTGCCAAAATCAATGGAAGGTTCACATTTTGTGCCCCACTCTCGCCCTGCCTGGATCAGTTACCCTCACCTTCGATTCGCATTAAGCAACTTATTGTGGAAGTTGAGGGGGTTGTTATGACCCTGTAACAATGAAATGTCTCCTTGTGAAATCATGTAGGTTCTTCTCCAAGGAGCAGCAAGGCAGTGAGAGGCTGAGGCCATTTGTTTTAGGAAAACCTAGAAATCCACATTTTTTAAAGATTGGGACCTTATTGCCTACAGCCTATGCAGCTGAGCATGTATGAATTCTACAATTTTTGAGGGACTAATGCCTGCCCTTGATGCAAATGCTAGGGGTCCAAACAGAGAATTTCTTTTATTATTGGAACAGTGCCCTGCACACTTTGTCAACTTGAATTAAAATAAATATTATAATTTTTCTCAGCCAATTACACCATCTACCTACATCCACTAGATTTGAGGTACAATCCATTCAAATTAAAGAAAATTATGAAAAATTCGGTAATGATTGTGCTTCAATTTCCTGCGAATTAAGATTTCCCTCAATTTATATTATATCGCAATTTACACTATTTTCCGTTTGGTCTCCTACAAAGTGCAAAGAGAGGTTTCACTGTACTTAAATTCAGATTGCCATTCTCAGAGTTATCCCCTAGGGCTCACACATTGCCTGATATCAATAGCACTTTGACAGGAACTTTCTCACAACCAAGGAAAAATTGCTATCATCACATGCATATATTGGAGTTGGACCTTCATTTTGAGGCATAGTTCATTGTATTGTATTCTTCATCAAACCTGGCAATGGCCAGGATTTCTAAAAAATTGCAAAGGTGTACTATGACAAACTGAGACCTGCCTAAAACAGATTAAATCACCAATTTTTGGGCCCATAAGGAAGAGGCATAGACATGGGAGTTTACATGGGTTATTTTGAAATAATCCAGTAGCCTTGTTCCACTGTAGATTGAGAGTGGTACCTTTCATCTGACAATAGTGATCTTTCTCACCACAGAATAGACTTAAAAAGAGATATGTATGGAATTCCTTTTGGGAAATGCTGTGTGGTGCTGATCATTTTTTCTCAATGTTTCACTCCTCCTACTGGGAGCATTTTCAAGAGAATGAGTGTGCCTTGCCTCGTCTCAATCTTACATAGCGTCCGTTGCCCGATTGTTGGGCCGATTTGAATTCCGGGCGGAAGACGTTAGCCGTTGGACATTTGAAGGGGCCAGGAACCCTTTCCTAACCCGGCTGAGGTTGTAGCCATCCTCCCTGTGGAAGTTATTCGGCCTTTTTGCTATTTCAATGGCTTCTCGTATTTGGTGTGGATGATAATCCTCCGTCTTTGCCAACACCCGTGTTTCTTCGAACAATATTTTATGCCCAGGGCTGGAAGCGAAAAGTTCAGCGACCATTGACGCATCACATTGAAGTAACTGCATCGCTCTCTTGTGCTCTTTAATCCTTTGAGAGATAGCTCGCTTGCTCTGTCCCACGTAGCTTCTGCCACAGCAGCAGGGAACCTCATACACTCCCATAGATTGAAAGGGAGGATGGCTATCCTTTGGAGAGGGGAGGATGTTTTCTATTTTCTTCACCGTGCAGAAGCTAGTCGTGATGTTCCCTCTCTGAAGGATTTTAGCGATTCTGTCAGTGACTCCGGAGATGTATGGGAGTATTGCGTACGCCAATCAACAGGGAGGATGGCTACAACCTCAGCCGGGTTTGGAAAGGTTTCCTGGCCCCTTCAAATGTCCAACGGCTAACGTCATTCACCCGGAATTCAAATAGGCCCAACGATCAGGCAACGGACGCTATATAAGATTGAGACAAGGCACGGCACACTCATTCTCTTGAAAACGCTCCCAGTAGGAGGAGTGAAACGTCGAGAAGAAATGATCAGCACCACACAGAATTTTCTGAAAGGAATTCCATACATTGATAAAAGAAGCTGCGAAAACCTTCAAGCAAAAATTAGAAAGAGATATTTGGCCACTTTCTTTTACAGATTAGATGCTCATCTGTTATTGTTGCGTTCGTTTTGAGGGTTATATCCTGTTTTGTTGAACTCTCTCTTGTTTATCTCAGTTGCCAAAACTTCTAGGGACTGTAATCTGTATCATCTGTGCATTTGCCATGGATTTGAAATGATTCTTGGCCTGCTCAGCTTTTTTTCCCTTCTCAGAATGCACCTCCAACCAAGAAACAAGAGGAGGTATCGAAAATCCCAAATTTTTTCACTCATTGCCAAATATTTTTTCTCTGTTGTTTTTTATTAACAGCAGTATTTTTATCTGATATGCTCTAAGAATTATTACTGTGAAATGTATATGCTAGGAGGCCATATAATAACTCTGCTTAGAAAAATAGCACCACTTATGCGGAATAATAACCCCTCCTATCCACCAAAAATAACCTCGCCGGTGGATCCCTACCAATAGTTTTTAATTATTCATTTCTATCTTTTCTTGCAGGAGGTTGAAAATCTACAAGATGAGATATTTGACCTTAGATCTCAACTAGAGGCAGCCAAAAAGGAATGCATATCTCGGGAAGATAGCGTCAGGCATTATTTATGTTCCAGTTACAAAGAAATAATCAACAAGATGAAAGAGAGACATGAGTAAGAGAATTTATTTATACTTGAATTACCATATAGAGATCATCCTGGGACAAAAGGTGTTACTCTAGGATAATATGTGTGTACTGTGAAACATAACCATACACAACTTACTGCTGTAAAAATTCAAATTTACATGGTAACCAAATGTGCTACAAATTTCACTAAATGTGTGATGTATTTCACATTTATTTAATTGCCTTCAGTAACTGTTTTCACAACTTTTCCTGTAAAAATGTATAATAACAGCTCACCCACTTTGAGATGAATGTTCAGCTACATCATTTGCATTTCTGTGGAGCATTTGAATGAATCAACCTTGGGAAGCTTAAAGATGGTGGAATAAATATCTTTTCCTAGTGTTGCCATAGTCATATTCAGTGGAAAATAACTTTTCTAAGGACTTGGCATTTTTTTCAGTTGCATTAAGATTATAGAAAGTGATAAAACACACTTTTATGTAGTCCTATCACTTTGAGTTACATACAGTGTTCGTGTGTGCTTGCCTATGTGTTGATAGAGACATGTAAATTGAGTCAACTTAATGTAAAGTTAAATTAATTTCCAGTCTACTAGATACTTAAATATTCCTGTACATCAAAAGGTTCTACTGTAATTGATAGTCTATCTTATATCAAGTGCATACATTCAAATGTGATGCTTATCAGAAAACCACCAGAAAGAGGAAATTTTTCATCCCTTGTGGAAGATAACCTCCACTTTTGGGTGCTCTTTAGTAGCTAATTTTGTTTGTAATTTACTATTATTCTACTATTTATACCTTCTGTCGACAAAATATTAGTGTAGTTTTGATTGCTGATATACATATAATGAATCTTATTTGTTTTTCAGGAAAACTATAGAAGAAATCAAGAGTGATTTAGAGGAATACTATGGCACAAAAATAGCAATCAATGACCAGAGATATGAGCGTCAACTTAATAAACTCATGATGCAGTTAAAATTAAAGGAGGAAGAGAATGAGAAACAACTTAAAAGGGATGATGAACTACTTGAAAAGGATGGGGAACCACTTGAAAATGAAGGGGAACCACTTGAAAAGGAAGGGGAACCACTTGAAAAGGAAGGGGGACCACTTGAAAGGCTTAAGGAATCGCTGGAAAAGGTACATAACTATGAATTAGCTGTCATCATTTGTCTGTCTGTCATTTTCTGACTCTTTACTTATCTGATCAGAATCATCATAATTGATTCAAACACAACCCCCCCAGGACGGTGTTAGCCATTCAGCACTTAACGATTTTTAGATCCAACTTTAAGTTTCTTTCAAAAGGCTTACACATATAGCACTTCATCTCAAATATAGCAATGCATTTTATTTTGTACTAGCAGAGCCACCCAGCTTCGGATGCAGTTTGATTGCACCAATCAATGTTAAAATGAACCAGGCTAAAGATGTAATACGTTGAAGACTTGGGTTAACTTTCTGGTTTATAGCTAATCTACAGTTAGCCAAAGAAAAATGCTATTTTGAAATGGCAGAGAGATTGATAGTAATTTGAGTGAATAACTAAATATTCAAGCTATAACAAAACTTATTACCAAATCATTTGCAGTAATTACTCTGATCCCTAAGTATAACCTCTGCACGGATTCCAATTCTGTTCTCATGCAATTAAGATGGGAAGTCTTTTGTATGAGAAGTGGCATAGTAAAAAAAATGTATGCATGAAGTTATTAGGGTAAAGTTGACCATCATATCGGTTACATCAATGTTCCGACGAAACATAATTTTGAATTATAATTACATTATGATTTTACAAATGGTTATAATTTCATATATATTCCATATCCTGGAAAATAACCGATTTACTGATAAAAGATGACGTGATGGCATGCCTTTTTCATTGCAAGATCAACATATGCTCCCCTTAATTGTCTAATAAGTTACTTGACATTTGAAGTATAGCTATTGATTGTGATCAGTTGCATAAGTTATCTACTTGAGCTTATGGAAATAAATAATTAGTTTACAACCCTATTTCTGTTGATTTTTTTTTTCCTTTGTTGTGTATCCTGGGGTATCCTATGCATGATAAAGTGGCTTGCATTTACCTACGGTTATTTTATCGGTTGTAATTTCATTCTTTCACTCATCTCTTCATTACTATATTCAGGCTCAGGATACCAACTGCTTGCAAAGTAGGATAGATGAGCTAACTCAAGAGAACATGGAACTGAAAGCCAATATTGAGGCATTGAATTCTAGTCTGAGAGAAAAGGAAGACAACCATGACACTGCCATCAGGGAGGTATGTGATGTGAATGAAATGTTTCTTATTCATCTCAGATTTTCTGGACGGAACTTGACAATTTGCCTCAGCGAATGTCCTGAGAACATGAAGTATATACCTATAAATTTGACAAAAACTCGTGAAGTAAATACTTATTTTGGTAGCCAGCTCTCTTACCCAGCAAATCAAGGATTCACAGTTCAATTGTAATGTAAAGCTGAATTTTGTAAAGATTTAAATTGACTCTCCTTTCTTGAAAAATAACATCGCATTTTTGGATAAGTAATCGTAATTTTCACCAAAAATTACCTCACCTTGTGTCAGTACCTACTAATTTACTTCCAAGGACAAACAATATGTGCTGGAAAATTGGTGTGAATTTGTTTATTTGTGAACATTTTAATTATTCAGCAGTACAGGATAGCCAAAATGGATATTCTATCTCTATCCAGGGAAAAGAACATTAAGATTGTTTAAATAAAGGTGATTTAACCCTCCAATTTGCTAAGTACCAAATGGAAGAACATCACATGAGTGATTTGATGCCTTTAGTCCTTCACACTCAGTGCAAAGGATACAAGCTGTACTATCTGGAATAGAAACAATCTTGCATTCTTAAATGATTTATGTAACTGTCTTAAATGAAATATTCCCTTCCTCCTCTCCTTACCCTACCTTTTCTTCGTGCTCCTCTATTACTCTATTATCTAAGATCGACAAACAACCTATTTTGGACTTGTCAATCTCTCCCCTCCTCTTCTTCCCTTCTCTCCTCACTCTCAAATTTGTAAGGGGCTCACGATGACCTATTGTCACTTTGAAAATGACATGCTGAAGTTGAAACCTGGGTTGGAATAAATACAAAATAGTGGAATTTCAATAAGTAAAATTTTTTCGTAACAAAAAATATTCATGATCTCATTCCTCTTATATTCCCTATTGGTTGTTGAGGAGTGGTAGGGGGCAGTATAGGAAGTGATTTTGGGAAGTGATAAGACAGTGGTGTTTTCAAGGGAACTGGGGCATAGTTAAGACTAGCAATAACATGAATGATGAAAGCCACACATTAGTTAGGTAAGTAAGAAGGGTAACACCTTGGGAGTGCAAATAAGAGATGATGCCCTAATATTATTAAATTCGGCTTACTACCTTTGTCAGTTAAATGTAAAATAAACCCCTTATTTTAAATGTAACTGACAGAGATAATATGGAAGAGGGAGGGAAATGCTGTTACTGAGATCTCCTTTGCGTCCACAGACTTAGTAGTCATAAACCTTTCGAGGTCTTTGTTTCTACCTAACATCAAGAATGAATCCCATTAGCATCCTCACTAACACCCTCTATTTCTAAAGCAGCATGAAGTGGCAGATCTAGGATTCTCTTCTGTGATGTGAGATGTGAATAGTTCTCTATCCTTAATAGCCAACTTTTCCCCCAAAGATCCTCTCCTTCTTTCTTCCTATTTTATGCACTGTGTACTTATTTTTTCTAAGTACTAATATAGGCACCTTTAATTCCAGAAGGAGGAAAAGAACGAACAGCTTAAAAGTGAAAATTCCTCTTTGAAACTGGATGTACAAAGTTTACAGGAGAAAGTGAAGGTAATAAGAATTTCATTACTTTGTCCAGCAATCATTTAGAATTTTGCTCTGGCTGATATGATGATTCCATATTATTTATTCCCATATTAAAATGCCCCCTTCTCAAGGGATGCAGCTATGGACAAAATTCTGGTCTGAAAAAAACATTTTAGGAATGTCTATTGATTGTGAAATTTCTGATATCGTGTAATGACCAATGTGCTGCCATGTGCCGATATTTTACATATGAAAAATTCTTGTGTGTGATATATGAGCTTTGAATTGTTCTCAGTTTTCCTAAAAGGCAGAGTTCACTATTCATTTGCTCTTATGGCATGTGCCTGAAGATAAGCCCCTCATTTCTGGTTAAATATCAGTTGTCATCAGCAGGAGGATGAGGGGTATTTTTCAGCATTAAGTGAGAGAAGTCCTTTTATTTAACCCATAATGTAGTTACATTGTGACTAATTTCAACAGATTGAGGTGAGATATCGTGGAAGTTTGTCATATTAAAACAGAATCAACAATTGCACTATTCCACAAGGTATTTTAATGTGAACGACGTATTTCAGCTCACAGAGCCATCATCAGGTACAAGACCTTGTGGAATGTGTAATTGTTGTTTCTGTTTTAATACATTGTGAATATTTCTTCTTGAATTAGATTTCAAAATATATTTAACAAAGACCTAATTTGTATTAAAGGCTGAGTAATACATAAGAAATTTGTGATATGAGAGGAAACATGAGTTGCTGTCAAAATAAATGTAAGAAATAAATGAAAAAAAAAGTTTTGTGGAGCAATTCAATTTTTGTTTGAAAAGAAATAAATTTGAAGGTACTCAGCATTTATCATTTGATGTTAACATAGAACATCAGTGTAATAGTATCTATTTTCTTTATTCTCTAAGATCATATCAACCAAGGTAACTTAGCTGTGATGGAATTAGCAAGTGATGTCCATAATCATTATTAACTTTATTTTTTTTTATTTAGGCTGTCATTGGTTGCTTTGATAATTTCTTTGTAGTCTTCTTTACTAAAGGACTTATTATTCCAATCCATAATAAAATCATAACTCATGGTCCATACTACAGTCATTTTGCAATAGCATTAGAAATGATTACTGATGATAAGCTGAGAAAAAAGTTTCAGGATATAAAAATATTGACGTGAAATTCATACAAACTGAGATGATGCTGAATCATTTATTGATTGAAGAAAGTATTATTATTTGTTACAGCATTTATTCAGTGCTATATGTACATGCCTGGTATTGCAGATATATTTATCTTCCTTTTATTTCCAATTTATAGTTAGGCATTAAGTCAAAATATATGTCTTAATGATTTGTAGTAACTTGAGTTTTTTTTGGAAAATTTTATTTATTTTCATCATAAAAAATGCCAATGCATTCCTTCATGTATACCCATTACTTCATGCATATTTTATCGAATTGCAGGAACTGGAGGAAACTTTGCAGGATGGATATGTTGAATTTTCTGCTCTAACAGACACAGTCACTAATGTGGAGAAAGAGTTGGATACCAAAAAACAAATTATATGTCAAATGGTGAGTACTTGCAGTTGATATCTCCTGCTTTTGCTGCTTCTTATTTTTACATTTAAATTTCTCCTATATTTTTTACTTTTTCAAAATTGTATTATAATTATTTGCTATCAAAGAAAGCAATGGTAGAAGGTTCTATGTTTATTTGCGTTACCACCCTGCTATCTCAGTGTCACTTGTCAAGTTATGTCTTGGGACATGGACATGGTCAATGGTCATTTCCAAACGGCCTGAATGACTCATTTGATAGAGTTGTTATTTCAGAGTTAAATGTCACAAAAACAATTATTATGCTTTGTTTACAATGAAGGTACAAACAACCAAGAAGAGAGGGGTATCCTGGCAAGAATTTTGGAATATGCACTGCAATAAACATTTTTGAATTTCCTTCCTAATTACCTGACTGCCTTACTTGTGCATTGAAACTCTTCCTGTTTAACCTAAGCTTGCCCAAATAGTATCAATGCTAGGCTAGTGTTAATTCAGGCTGCATGATAATCAAGATATGCTGTACTTTTTAAAATTCATATTCTGGATGTCATACAGTTTTGGCTAATGATCTGAGAAATATCTCACAAACATTTGGTTATTGCAACAATAAGCTTGCACTGATCAATTTATAAGAATTAAATTTGAATTAATTTTCATTCAGTAATCTGGGATTAAAAATTTTTCAATATGTGGTGGAATTTTACAAATGTATTTTGCAATTGATATTGTTTTTATCAGAAATACACTTTTCCTAGTGTTTTGGTCTTCGTATTTGAAGTATTAGTTTTGAAAGTAGTTTGTATTTTTATCAAAATACATGCAATTGGAATTATTTTTCCATCTCTGTATGCTAGCAATAGATCTCATATCAATGTCAACCAACGAATAAGGCTTGAGGTACAAAAGATGATAAAGTCTCTTACTCCATTACTTCTTGTGACATGAGAAGACATGTGGAATCTGTGAAACTCCCAAGCAGTAAAAAGTCACTTTTATAAATACTTTTCATGTTATAAAAGTAATATTCATCCTGTTTATGGCAATGGTAGTTCAAGGGATAAAGTATTGCAAAGAACTGGTTCAATAATGGTGAAACTTATTCTATAGTTCAAAGAAAATATGCCAGAGCAGTATGAGCCTACTTAAAGTGTCGTTTGTTATTTTTTTGCAAAAGTGAATGCATGTATTCTTGCTTCAAAGAGTTCTGATATGGCCTAAATTTGAATGCTTCTTTTCGTACAAGCGTATGATTGTATCTATCTTTTCAGGAACTTAAAATTGCTCAGTTGAAAGAAGAAAATGAAATTTCTGATAATCTTCTTCAAGAAGTGAATAAAGAATTGGAAAGGAAAGAAGAAGTCGTATTGGAACTTGAAAAAGAGTTACAGGTGAATATTATGAAATCCTCTCAATAATGAAGGGTGTTATTCATAATGGCTGCAATTCATGGTTTTCTTTGGCCAAATGACTCGGTTGTTGTGAATGTTAATGACTTGTGGATTATTTTTGGTATTGTCAGCATGTGGAAGTTAGAATTAAAAGAATTATTCATCAATGAAATTTTTCTCTTTTTATCTAGTCAAAGGGGTTAGGCAGCTCTGTTGGTATTCAGTGTGATCTGTCCATTGATGAATACGTCAAGGAGAAGCAGATGTTTGAGACGTCATTGGCTGATATGGAGAGGAAATTAAAATACCAAGAAGCATACCACAAAGAATCGATATGTGAAAAGGACAACGAAATAAATAACCTAGAGAAATCATTTAAAACAATCTTGTGCCAGAAGAATGAATTGGATGATAGAGTCAGAACTCTGGAAATAGAGAACTGTGAAATGGGAAGCAGAATAATTGCAGTCGAGAAGGAACTCACTGAGTCGAACAGAATGCTGAGAGAAGTCTGTATTGAACGGAGAGAGAGTAAAAAAAGTCAAATGGATGATTCTGATGCTAAGAAGGAATCCTTGCAGATGCTTGGAATATTGAAGGATGAACTGGAAATGAAAAGGATGGACAATGAGAGGTTGCTCAATGAAACTCAAGCTTTGAGGGATGCTGTGGATTGCAAGGTATGCTTTCTTTGAATTATAGTTTTTAAAGTTCAAACTCACCATGATTTGTGTCGTTATTGCGCTGAAAATAGGTATTATGCACCTAGGTTTGTTTCAGTCAAATATCCAGTGTTAGCCTGCCTGATATTATTTTAAAAAGAAGGCATAAAACAAGTGTGGTAACAATGCATATAACAAGACTGATTTCTTGTAACAACTCTTTGTCTCTGCCTTGTCTCTGACAAGTTCTGGTGGTTTTACAAGTACTACCATGTAACCTACATAGTTGATGCCTTGATGACACTGGTCACATATAATTTAGCCTACTAATTCTCTGGCTCCTCATCGGCGGAAAAAAAATGATACCTGACATTAAATCATAACACGTACTTAGAAAACATTGAACATGCACATTTATTAACAAGAAGATTGGCAATATACTCGTGCACATTAACCTTTAGGTTGGTATAGAAGAACTATTGAGCCCAAAACTTGGAAAATTTAAATGAGTTATGACTGCTTCAAGTTTGAGAGTCTCTTACTGAATGTTTTTCATCACTGTTTTTATTTTTGTTTTGTGAATGTCCGAGTATAGAGTTCCTTTAATTATTATCCAATATTAAGTTTCATGATTTCACTTATTGCGAATCAGGTCCTGATCTTCCTGGACATCATTCCTCTGCTCCCAGTTTCTCTGCCTTTGGTCAGATTGTTTCCCCCTCGTGTCCTTAACTCCTTCCTTAATCATCCAGTCTGCTCCTCCTACGGTAACCCTAAGATGCATATATATGTGTATTCCTTCTTCGGAAATTCTTTTAGATTGATTTCTCTCCCTCTGCTTCATACTTTTTCTCCGTTTAAACCTGTCCGTCTTTCTTGCATGCTTATTCCTTTCTTACCTCCCCCAACACCCCTTTGTTGCCTATTTATTTTTTTTTGTTGCTTAGTTTCGCTATCTTGGTTGTTGTTATTTACCTGTGAACCCTCAGTTTTGTATTCTTACCTTTAAAATATTTATTTATATTGCTATTTTTATTCAATTATTATGTCTAATGCTGATAATTGCAAAATATTTATAAATTTTCATGGATGTTGGGTTACAACTATTAGAGGGACTGATATTTTAAAGGCACTCTTCCTTTAGTGCAAATTTGCCTCTCAGTGAAGCCTACTGAATTCCAACCTCCTGAATCCCTTTACTTCCCTCCTCCCTTGTGGCCAACAAGTCACAAGTTCTAATTAAATTGCTCTCACAAGATGTAACCTGACATGATTGTTTGTCTTTACTCTATGAATTTTAAAAATATTGATTGAAAGAAAGAAAATAAATAGAATTATGAATAGTAACAAACCCTGGAGTAAATAGTTCTTCCCATTAGCAGCTAGTTTTCAGCTCACCCAAGCAGTATAAAAATGGAAACTCACTTCTGGGAGGAATAAAACACTGTTTGTGAAGACATTTTTTGTTTAAGAGAAAAATATATCAAGCAAGTTCTTAATATCTCTAAAGGTATTTTTATTGATCTAAGACTTAAACAAGTTCCTTCGGTACCTTTAAATGAAAGATAGTTGGTTTCTGTGGTTAAAAGTACTTAATTTTCTTTGAGTTTGAGAACCTCATCACTATACCATACTTCCGAAGAAGCCTACTAATCTTTTGTGCCGTCCCTGCGATGTATGGAATTGTGGCATATGCAGCTGGCTTTTCAGATGCCGAATCTCTTCCCTCAGAGAAGCAACATTTAATCTCAGTTCTAGAGAAGAATGGATACCCTAGGCATATGGTCCTTTTAAGGACCGCAAAGAAAGAAAAGGAATTGGCAGAAGCAAATGATCTAATAATAAACAGGACCGAAGAAAGACCTAAAGAAAAGCCAGCTGCATATGCCACAATTCCATACATCGCAGGGACGGCACAAAAGATTAGTAGGCTCCTTCGGAAGTATGGTATAGTGACGAGATTCTCAAACTCGAAGAAAATTGGAGATATCATCCCAAAACCCAAGGACAAAATTCCCGCTGCAATGTATGAGGGAGTCTATGAAATCAAATGTATATGTGGTAAATCCTACATCGGCCAAACGGGGAGAGCAATTCAATGCAGAATTAAAGAGCGCCAGAGGGCCACCGAAAAGAGGAGATTCAGCCTCTCCGCAGTTGCAGAGCATGCGTGGTTCGAGCCAGGACATCAGATTGCCTTTGACCAAGTGAGAGTACTCTCAAGGGAAAATCGTTATTTTCCCAGGCTGATCAGAGAAGCGGTAGAGCTGGTTAAATATCCATCGAATTTCAATCGGGAGGATGGATACCCACTTGCCTCAACCTGGGATAGAGTGGTCGGACCACAGCAAGGAGCGGCCAATGGAGACACATTTTGAATCTATGTCCAGCAGATGAACCTAATGGTCAACTGAACTAGCAACGAAATAATAACAACAGGAAATAAATAAGAACAATAATTACAAAATGTCCAACGGACCTGAAGACGCCCCCAGGAAGAGGGGAGAAACTGTAGTCAGAAAAACTAAACACGCGACGAGAATTCCTGAAAACAGCAATATTAACAAGTATATGAGTCGTGGAAGCCTTCAAAGAAAAAATAGTCTTGTTTTTACACAAATTTGATTGATGCAAAGACCCTAAAGAATGTATGCCACAAGACATAACTGTTCATATTTTTTAATCTTAAAGTGATTGAAAAGCCATTTAAGATTTATTTGACTACGAAGCACTGGCAATAAAGAAGTCCATGTTGCCACTATACCTAGGTTAGCCAGCTTTTTTTTATTTAATAATATTAATTCGTAATGAAAATAGACGTGAAAATTTTACCAGGTACCAACATTTTGAGAATTTTTCGTGCCGTTGAATATGTATTTTGTTCAGTCCTCACTTTGTACTCTCACAGTTTCATAATACATTGATCCTTAGGTAGGTGTTTTTTCCCCCACTTTTTACCTTTTGATCCCCCAGTGCAGTCCATATTTTGCTCATTTGAGTGAGAATACTGCCAAGCAAGATGTCTTGCTAGTCAAGTTAGGTTTAGATTTAAGAAACTGCTGATGCATTCGCTTAGTAAAAATGAAAGGTGGAAAATTATGTGAAATCTTACTTTGAGGTACTTCTTACTGATGAACTAACAAAGGTTAATTTAAAAAAAAAAGGAAAGCATTTCTGTGCTGCAGTGTTTACTGATTATTTGCTCTTGAAAAAATTTGTAAGTCCTATTAACTAGTGTTAGAATTGACTAATAACAATATTTTTAAGCCGTTCTAGTGAGATATTTTTTGTGCATGTATGCCAATCATTGTATCCTTTTCATCTCTGTATTTTCTTCTTAGGACAAAGAAATGCAGTCATTTCAAGAAAACCAACTTAAGACTCTCAGCAATTATGAGATGCTACTGAATAAGGCGAGGGAGGAAGTTGAGCTCCACAAACGTGAGGAAAAACAACTTAGGGCTCTTCTGCAAATGGGTACTCCCAATAAATTTGAGAAGAAATGTGAGTCATTGAATGATGAACTGACTAAGCTGAAGAAAACTCTATCTGAGGTGCTTTGTGAAGACTGTTCTGCCAGCATTCCTCTGGATGATCTGGTCCGCCACAGCCTCCGTGACAGGAGTGACATATCAAATGAAAACTTTGATCCCAGAGCTAGATCCTCTAGGAGGAGGTCCAAATCACATACCTATGGCCACTACATATTTGATGATTCTGATGACAGTGATTTTGTCATTGAAAAAGAACGCAAGAGAGGAATGAAATCAAGGACAAATAAAACATTCGCTGGTAAGAACTTATTCCTAGGAATGTTATGACCTATTCATAGTGAAACACAACATGCATTTGTGGATGTGTGGTGAAACTTTGATGTTGTGAAAACAGATTTGCTATCCCACTCATCAGTAAAGAATTTGTTTTAGAATAATATTTAAATATTCATTATGAGGAAGTCTCAATTTTGTTCCAAAGTTCAAATAGTATAGTGATATACAGTAGACCCCCGCTTTACGATGGGTTCGACTTACGATGGATTCGACTTACGATCTGAGCTGATTTTGCACGCGCTTTTTAAAATTTCAAATTTCTCCTGTTTTGTTTTCAATATCTATAGTGTTTTATATATTAGTTTAATAATATTGTAAATAATTTTAATTCAGGATATTTTGTATACTTTGGCTCTGTCGTGTACACTGAATGGATTGGCACTGATGCTTTTTAAACCAATTCCTCGTCAGGAAATAATGCCGATTCAACATACGATGGAATTTGCTTTACCTTTGGTCCTCCGGAACGGATTAATATCATAAAGCGAGGGTCTACTGTATTATATTTTCAATCTTTCTATAGTTTTCCAACTGTTCAAGTTTTCATACTTAGTATAAATTCTGCTTTACACCTTATCCATCCACACATCACTTTATAAGGAAATTCTTTGTTTTTTTTTCATTTTGAAAGTTAATTACATATAACCCCCTGTCTTGGAGTCTGGAGAACTTTCTTTTCTAGTAACCCATTTGCTACTCATATTGTCTCTCTAAGTTCCTAATATCTGCCTCCCCTTGCGTATCATATGTTCTTATTTATTCCATTCCACTCCCATGGCCTACCTTACTTTTTCACTCTGCCATATACATCCAAGTTTGTACATACCCAAAAATATCAGTATGATTCAAAAATGGATACATCTTTGGTGTACATAATTGCCAACAAAGTATTGATCTGTCACAAATCGTATTTCAAGAATCCTATAAAATCTTGCTTTCAGTTGGTGTCATACATGAGTGCTAATTTGTTTTAATTTAAACATAATTTTTGTACAGATAAGTATTATCCTCTCTCTAAGTATGGTTGAATTGTGTGTACTAAAACTATATCTTCTTCTTACCATTAAAAAAAGTACTTACGTAAAAAATTCTATTCATTGAAATTCCAAGTATTGGATTTCACCATTCAGAGAATTAACTGTAGCATGTGACTTTCTTCTAGGAATTAAAGTTGACTGGCATTTCTGAGCATCAAATTTTCACATGAAGATGATAAGTCAAATATTCTAGCTCTTAGGGATAAATCAATTTGATACATCACTGTTATGTTTTTCTTCTCAACATTCTTTAATAGGGTATATTTGCCATTCAGTCTGGGCCTACTGGGTAAAAATTATACAGCCACCCTTATTGTACAATTCTCACCCAAATTGTGTAGTTTTTATCTTTATATATGTTTCGTATCTTAATCCGCGAAAATATTTAGCATGCAATCTTCATAGTTTCTGGTGAGGAGATAAATACCAGAAATAAACTCTCTGATATTAGTGTTGTTATGTAACCTGAAAATAGAAAATATCCCTTCCATTGGCTTCATGACCAGATTGTTTTTTCAGGCCATGATGTCAAAAAGGAAACTATGGACTTTGAGTATGCTAGGCCTCTATCAGTGGAAAGGACTCCACTTAAAAGAAGACTTATGAATCCCCTGGACTGCTCAGCACTTACAGATTTGACGGTAAAGCATGTTTCTGACTGCCATTTTCTTTGGATAAATAGTTTGACCAAGTAGATTCATCTATTGTTGTTATCTTTCACTTTCTTTTAATCTTGTTTTGCAGGATAATATGCCACTATTTCCTCGTACTCCTGCTGATACAATCAAGCGTGTTCTCCGTCCAAGGAGGAAGTGAATCCCTTTCATTCGCATGTGATTGATTTAAAATGTATAGTGTCCAGTGTGCATTAGGAAACTTGTTGAAATGTGATGTGATTAGTTTTAATACCTGTAAATAGCTCTCTAAAAATGTTTTATGGGCCATTTTTTGATCTTCCCTTGCCTTTCATGCAATGCTTTTATATATTTTGTATCTTTCTATTATAATATTTTTATAAATATACACACTTAAGTTGTTTCAAGTGTTTTTTTTAATCAGCAGATGACATGAATTTGACTATTATATTCCTTTAGGATTCATATAAGATGATAAACGAGCATCTAATTATAATGTTATTTCCCTATTTTTTTCCAATCCATATTGTTTCCATCATACTCTTCCTTGCTCTTAAAGAAGTTCAAAAATATTCACTCATCAGGCCTGAAAGGGTTGACCCTTTAAACATTTTAATTTGACATTTTAAAAATAGGTGCTTCTGTTGAAAGTGTTCACTTTCATGTCATTATAATGATGAAAGTGCTAAGTTGTCCAAGTAAAATATGTAGCCCCATGAAGACACCCACAAGCCTATGTATTTTGTGGTGGCTCGTGCAAATGGCGGTCAAATAACGAGCATTCCGTGGAGGTGTACGCATCTTGAGGTATGATAGTTTGAGCAAAATATTAGTTCACCTAGAAATATGTGAATGAAGAATTTAGTCTCATTTTAAATAAAAATATCTTACTCTTTCAAAGATACCAAAATATCAGCCCCTTAGTTAACTACTTTCCGAGATTTTTGACAAGAAATACCTGCCTTCTTGTATGGTAAATGGTACATGAATGCACTCCAGAGACCTTACTGAAAAAATGAGGGATTTCTTATGCTTATATTTCGTCAAAATATTAACAATATCCAGTTTGTCGGTTTTCTGGACTATTTTTGAAAATCATATTGTCACCGAGGTAACTTTTTTCAGAATTGCAAAAATCCTTCCGTTGTGAAGGAGTTTTAGACATACCACATGAAAAAATCAAGTCAATTTATAGGCTTATCTAGATATCCTTAAAATGTCATAAAAGTGTATTATTGAAACTTAAATAATTAATTCATACTTTCAACAGCTGCTGAAATTAAAAGGTATCATTCAAATATGGTCTCGATTATGACCAGGGAACTTTCTTGCTCAAACTACCTTAAAAGGGTAAGGGGTGGGTTGGTAAATATTTTGTTGTTCAGCTTTTGAGGGTTTATAGTGATTATGATAGTGTTGGGTTATCAGCAGTTGGCTAGGAGTCCTCCAGCAGGGAAATCACCCCTCTGCCCTTACCCTCCCTGCTTACTCTTAGGTCTTTCCTGATTAATCTCCACAGATTTTTCCTCCATAAATGGACGGTGTATATGCCGGATGTATTTTGAAATTTTGTATGTGGTGATTAAGTTGGTGTTTTGAAACTAATATAACTGAAATAAATATTGGTAGAATAAAATAGTTTTCTTTTCATAAGTGAAAATGAGCGTCTACATTGTTGAGCCACAAACCATTGAACATATCATTGATAAATATGTGCAGAGAAGAAGGATTGAAGTTTCCAGTTCACAAGACATTTAATGATAACCACAAAAAAAGCTTTTTTAGCAAAAAAACTTTTTTTGTGGTTATAAGTAAAAGTTATCATTAAATATGTCCATTGAAACATACCGCCAAGTTAACAAATATGCTGTTTTATTTTTTTCCAGTTCACAAAGTGCAGCTTAATCTTATGACATCAAGTTGTGAAGAATTATCCTCACAAATCTGCCTGTTGATAATTTATGTTCTACATTTATGGTACTAGTTGCCCATGGCATTGTTCTCGGTTTATGCTGCTAATGTGTCACATACTGGCCATGCTGCTTTTGTACAATTATGTAATTGGAAGGTTTTACTGATAACTGGTGGAATGCACCATTACCATGTTATTGGCAGTACATATATATTTGAAAAATCCCCTTTCCCTGTAGAATATGTTCTGGAACCACACAACTCTTCTTGCCTATGCATGTTTCTTTGAGATATATATTTTAAGTGATTTTCTGCTGCATTGCTCACTAGTTTTTCTTTTTAAGTACCTACTCAAAGAGAGAGCCCCATTGGAATCAAATGCCTAGCTGCAGCCACCCCTTCTCGGTATACACCCTACTCAAAATACCAGCCCTGGCTAAAGGTGTGGACTAAAGCCACAGATGGCCAGTCTGAGACTTAGCAATGAATGCACAAAGGGGACAAGGTACGCATATCAGAAGGTAATACTCACTTCTACGTTGCATTTCTACCCAAAGTGACCTTTATTATGTTGTAGAAGTTATTGAATCTCATAACTAACTTCAACATCACACAACTTCACTTCTCTAAACAATTCTTAATGCCACAACTCTGTGCAGAAACATGTGGTACTATTAAACTATCCTGTAGAAAAGAGCACTTGTGTGTGCCTTAATGTAGGTTCCTTCTGCCATATTAAGCCTGAATCTGTTGAAAACATTCAGACAAACAACTTTCTATGCTACCATTCTTTGCGACAACCCACTGTAAGGAACCATTATTGAATTTCCCCAACAATTAATGGTTGAAGTCATACATACCCCTCAAGATCTTGGTATAATGTAAATTATCCCATTAAGCACTAATCTTATTCAACTTTAAGCTCTGAGACAACTTATGGACCAAAAATTGAGCTCCTGGAAGGAAGGAAACTGCAATGTTATGAGCATTGGTCTAAATTTCCAGAATACCCATCTTAACTATGGTAAGGTTCAAGAAATCACAATGAAAGTTAAACAAATTCTTGGTTATGGGCAGCCAATAAAATTGCATCTAGTCTCGTAAAAGAGCTTGTGGTGGCACTGTTCACAATAATTCATCTACATCCTCTTTCCGGCAATACTTAGAGATGGGTAAAATATGGTAATTTTTTAAAATTGTCCTAATTTTCCAAAATGACCATAATTTTTAATTTTCTGCAATTATTAGCTATTAGAGGATTTGATGGGAGAGCCAATACCAGTAGCAAGGGGTTAAAGGGATTTTAAACCATTGTTATTGCTAGGTCAAGCCATAAGTTGGAAATAAAGGAAATTTAAAAACAAACATGGCAGCCCACACGCAATTCAGTGTTCTTTTTTTACATGAGAAATTTCCGTTCAAACCAATGAAATGATATCCCTACTGATATTCCATACGTAAAAACATTCCACAAATGAGTTTGGCGTGCCTTTATGAATAATTAAGGTTGTATGTATATAGACTTGACTTAATATAATATGTTTGTAACATCTGTATGAAAAATATTTGAGACGGAAGTGAATATTACCGAGAATTGCGGGAAATTTCAGGAGCTGCAGTAAATTACATAAAATACCATGGTAATTTTCAGAATGGCCCATTTATAAATATGGTTTTATAACACTTTAACTTCACAAGATCATTCTCATACATTTATTAAACACAGTAAAATAATAACATTGATGTGATACATTTTGTACATAATAGTCAGCTGTAGAAAATCATGCCAAATTTTCATGGCATATTGCAAATACTGCTCCAGTAACAAGACAACTACAATGTTTTTCACATTAGGTTTTGTCCTACAGTTGAAAAAATGTCTTATTGAGATGCTCAAGGCAAGTCAAAATTAGTACGTTAAATTTTACTCGAGAGTACTTATTCACTTTAAGGCAGAGACATACTCAGAGCTATGATTAAAAAAAAAGCACTTTATCACAGGTGAATATAAAGTACTAGTTGTCACTTGGGAGGTTATTTTCAAATTTATTTTTGCCTTCCTCCAGCTTAGGTGGCCATCAATGGACAACTGAATTTAATGGCTCTGCTCTAATATTAGGCAAATCTAGTCTCGAGTCCAGTTCATCATCCATTTCACCAACAATCGCTCTGAAAAATGAAATTAGGGCAAATGATTATTTGGGGTTCATTATTTCAACAAATTCATGCTACAAGCAAAGTTAACATGTCAATTGGTTAACTATGTAAAGCCAATGAAAAGTATTTGAGTATTAAGAGATAATAACATGAGTATTATTCAGAAATGTCACAAAGCAACCAGGTAAATACGAGCTGAATGCATAAAGACTTAACAACAAGCCAGTGAATACTTCTCAACAGTCTTACACAATGTAACCACAAGCATAAGTTAGCTTCCTGAAAGCAGGAAGTTTACTTATCACATAGTTTTCATGGCTTAAATCCGTTTGCTGTAACCACACTTTCACTACGTAAGAAATATGTATCTCATTCATATATTTCCATCCCGCTTATTAAAGGTCAGCAATGACTTTGGAACCATTATCTGCAGAAACCACTCGAGAAGAAATCTTTTTCATGGATGTACCCACCCCAGTAAAGATATTCCCTCCAAAGGATTTCCAGGTAATGCTGAGAGTCAATTGCCACATTTTAATGAAAAATAAAACTTCAGCTAAGATTGACATTTATATACTAGTAGCAGGGGACCGTGCTGTACTTGGTTCACTGATCAGCGATTCAGCTAATCAAAAAACTGTCATTATTTAAATGTGAGATAGAGGTAATACCTTATAAAAGAGTTAAATTCCTGTAAATATGGTTCTTACTTCATGAGGAAATAAATAATTCATATGTAAATGGTTATTTCTAGGCCAAAAGCGCTTCACAGTAATAAAACTTGGCTCAACAGATTCCTTGTACCCTAAAACCCAGGAGCACCCACTCAGGTTCCGTACTTTTCGTTCATGTATAAGATAAGGTGTAAAATGCCCAGGCCAAATTTCCTGTTCATAGGCATTGCTCAGGTTGCCAAGGAAATATGATATTGTTGAAACCAGAAAAATTTGCAATTTTGTCATTGAAACCTTAATTTTTAAGCAAAAACAAAGTGTATAACGTAATTGATTGCCAGAATTAATTAGGTCATTCTTTTTTGCCATCAGATAGTCAAAATTTAAATCCAATATCTTGATTGCACGTTATCTAAAAAAACAGAAAAAGGTACCTCTGCATTGATTTCGAGAAAATTAGGGGCTCATTTTGAGGGCCTTATGACCTTTGCAGCCCTGAGACCAGGGGCGATCCTGGGGGGGGGATTAGGGGATACATCCCCCCCAAAAATTTTGGGTAATACAAAACAATTTTGACAACTAGACATATTTATCAAATACAACATTAAAAACATCACTGATCAGAAAAGTATAATAGTTATTATTATGCTCATTATTATATAGATATAATGATGTAACAGTTTTATAGTTTTTTTAGGATGAATGAAAATACTAATGAAGTAATGGTAGTCTCCCCCGAAATAAATTCCTGGGACCGCCCCTCCCTGAGGTCTATATTTCCATGCATTCCTCATACCCAAAAACCCCTAAAAACAGACTTTCAAGAAGATCAGTTAGGTAGTTTTTGAGAAAATATTTATAGAATTTAAGAATTGCTCGTTTCATATTATAAGATATACCTACCGAAATAACCTAAAAATAGATCTTTCCCTATGACATACAAGGAACACTTCTTACACATCTTAACACTTTACTTTCGATGCTGAGTATCTCTCAGCAATTAGAAATGCAAATATCTGACCTAAAAGCATAACCTAGCCTGTCTTCCCTTTCTAGAGCTATGCCATCAAAGTGCAATAGTTTATTCAAAGCCAAATACACGATAATCATCTTCATTAGATAACTCACTTGGTACATGAGGAATAAAGGGATTGCAATTGAAGTGCTGTTCAATGTACACAGTATGCTACCCTAAGCATTCTTATGGTAAACATATTAATTAGAAGTACCTAACAATTTTACGTTATATCATCTCATGAAGTACGAAACAAATGACAGAACTTCTCATAAACTCATTACTGATGTAATTCATAAGTTACTATTGATTATGTTATCAGAATGTCCCACAAATTAAACTGATGAATTAAAACAGTACATGTATGTATGAGAAGGTCCTGGTACTTTAACTAGACGCCTGAGGTTAATTTAATACATATATGCGTAGTATTCTAAGCAAAGAGAATCTGATTACAAACGAGCAATTGTGTCCTTTCATTCAGTTCTTGCATAGTAAAGAACCACAGATAAAAGTTACACTTACACATTGTCACCACGTATAATATGAAGACCCAGCACAACTTGTTCAACTCCTTCACTGGTCCTGTACACTCTTTCATGGCTTTCATCGAGGATTAAATTTATGGTCTGGTCAAATCCCTTCAACGTACCCTACGAATAAAGAATTCAATTTGCTTTGTACGCAGTGATTACGTTAACTCAGGCAGAAGAATAACATATTATTATGGTAAAAAAGAAAATTATTATTAACACATGGAACCGTCCACTACATAGTTTCATGATGAGCAAGGAGGAAAATAAAAAATGACCACAAATCTAGTATCAAGACTGTGGATGACTATGCATTAGGTTCTACGTCAATTTTATATAAGATATCCTCACCACAAAGTTTCTTCCGTCAGCGGTAATGATGGATACTGTATCTATAGCGCAGGTTAAGGATGAAGGGCACACAATAGCTAGCTTCTTAAACGTTACCAAAAATGTTCCATACCATTACCACTAAAAATCTTGGGACTTATTCTGCAGTTATGCTCGTCGATAGTCGTTGAAAAACAACGAATTCTAAGGGTCGAAAACATTAAGCAGGGATCCTGTCTGGTGAACACTTATCAAAATATTTAAAACGTATGATCAATGCATTCCCACCACATTAATACCTATTCCACACATAAATGCAACTTTAGAGCTGCAAAGTTTGAAGCAAAGAGCAAAATTAATGCGCCTCTGGTTAGTATTCAGTTATTAGCAGAGGAAAAAAGAATCAGAATCACAAAGCGAGAGACAACATTAATACGTTATGTCTCCAGCTTGTATTTGAAGACATCAGTGTAAAAGAAGCAAACATAAAAATAAATACCCTTCAATTTAATAAAAGGATACGATTCACATAACTCTCCAGTCCAGAAGCCATTGTGTTCAGTCACAACGAACCTAAACCGACACTTCGAAAGTTGAGAACGTTGATAATCACGGTACACGCGACGACGCAATCACACAATGCCAGAATTTCAGGAGATCTTTCCAGAAATATAGGACTGACTACAAGAGTTCACAATTCTACGTTTTCAAATTCAGATAAATGTGCCTTATTAACAAAATAAAAATTACTTTCAAAACAAGAATATTCGAATTCACACCGGTCACCGATTGACCACTTACCACCAGAGGACAACAATGCGGATTTCGTGCTTCAATTGAACACAAAATAACAAACAAACGAGAAACAACAACGAAAACCACGAAAACGAACCGCTTCAACCGCTATGCGTCTGGTCGTTTCATCGGATTAATCTGTCTTTTGAAAGTTCCTGGCTGAGATTTCTGTTGAACGTGTTATGTCTGCGTAACTGATACCGTGAAGTCGTTTCTTTTCAATATGAACATTTTTTCTGCATCTAACAATTCTATACGATCCTGCGTGTCTCCTCTTTTGAATTACTGTAGTAATTCATTCTGTAAATTAGTTATCCGATATCGCCACCATGCTGATAAGGTAATTTAATATACTACGATCTATTTCAAGAGGTATAATCGGGTGTTCTAATATAATTTTGGCGGACCTTCATTGTTAACTCACTCAGGTTGCAGCTGGACCACTCTTACGTCGCTATGGTTACAAAGAAAAGCTCCTGCAAGAAGGCACTCTTCCTCGATTAGAATGCGGGAGAAAGCTACCTATGCCAGAATATCGACCTAGAAATGTATGGAGCAGCAAAAGAGCCCTTTTTGGTCAAAATGATTACATTGATATTTTAGGAAATCCTAATCTCCATCCTACTAAAATATTGTATAATTTACCCTCATGGATAAGAGGTGTGCATGGAAATGAATACCAGGTAATTAGCACTTACTTAATCTACGTAAGTGGATGTAAGAAAAATTTCGCGCGTCAGTTACAGACCACCTCCAAGTGTACTCTTAATAAATTTCACTCGTAAGGTTTTTTGCCAATCACTTCTAAGTTAACTGCAGCGTTTACAATGTGTGTCAAGAAGTTCGTATAATTCTTATGTATCTCATTTCTGGACTATACTTTTAATCAATTATATGGTGTTTTTTTTAGTTTTCCTAACCTTCAGTTCATTAGAAATTGCCTTTCCACGCCTCCCTCTTCAATAAACCATTAACTCTCTCTGCATCCTACGTCTACTTTTGCTGCATTATTAAGACTTTACTCATCAGTCTTCTCTCCTCTCTTCTAATATTTTACACTCAAATAGTTGTGTTTCTCTGCTCCCATCTCACCCTCTCAATCCAGTTACATCCCTCCAATCTCAGAGTCTCATCACATCCCTCCACTCTCTCGACCCTTCCATGCATTGTTATGATAAATATCTGGCTAATTTAATCTCAAATCATGTAGAGCCAACTGAAATTGGCCTGGTGACTATCACTAAAATCAAAACAGATAAAAACACGTATGTGAATGACCTGCTAGAAAATTAATTATCGGGTATTTTTATTTTCCTTACTTAGTTTTATACCTAGTTATGACTATTCAAAGAAGTGCTAACAATGGCCATTTTTTGGGAGAGTGAAGAAATTGTCAACGTTTAGACATCTTTAATATGGTTTATAAGAAACACAAAATATTGTGGAAATTTGAAAGTGCTTTTTCAGTAGTCAATCTTAACACGTTGTGTACGGATCACGAGAATCTTCGTTTTTCCTGAGCCATGCGTTAAGGACGGATAACGAGAATTCTCGTTTTTGCTGTTGACTCCTTTTATTATGCCAATTTAATTAAATTATATCAGTTTCTTAAATATATAACGGGCAACTATCATTAATAATATATTTTTGCATAAGTTGTATGAATTTAGAATATCTGCATATATTTTTCATTAGATAAAAATTCCATTAAAAATTATTAATAAATTATGAAGCAATGGCACTTCTAGGAGAGGAGTGCATATTAAAGTGTTCCAGTTTAAATACCTGCCGGAACAGAGGGGTACGAGGGATTTAAACACTGCCGTACGCAACGTGTTAATGCCACTAGACAGGTTTCTTGTCAAATAGGAGAGCCATTAAGAATTTCTCAATTATTTCATAGTTCTTAAATTGTGTATTGTTCAACAATTTTTTGGCATCCTGATTAGAGGTAAAAATTTATAAATCATTTCAAGTGTTTGATCGTGGTAGTCATGGTTCACTTTTACTTCCTAAATAAATGCTGCAGTTGAACTATGTATACATACCTTCAAAATGTAGAAAATGCAGATTTTGCTGTTTCGGCAATTTCTCAAAAACTCCTCTATACATTTATCAAAATCTACTCAAATATACCAGCAGGGATCAGCATTCAGCCCTTCCAGTAGGCAATATTTTTTTTGGAAATATTATTAAGTTTTAAATGTTGCATGTTACACTTTGGCTGTGTTGGCAGTGTGCAGTCACATTTTATTCAATGTTAGGGTATTTCCTTGTTTTCTTTTCAATAATCTTAAAGTATCGTGTGGAATTTTTTAATTTTTCTCGATTTTCTGTCCGGGTAAGATGCTCCATCTTCTCCAACGCCGACGTTTTGATGAATGACTTATTCATCGTCATCGTTGATGCCGGGTGTCGAGGTGCCGGTTAATATAGTGTCTCTCTCAGGTTTGGTCGATTGTGATTGGCGGAGGAGCTTTTACTTTTCCCGCCATTTTCAAGATCGGGTTCCAGGTCCTACTTAAGTTGAACCCTTTGTCACAGTTGAAATTATTTCTCTCAAGGTGGATTTCAATTGCCTCTTTGGTTAGTCTGTCCCAATATCCTTTGGACTGGCCGATTAGTTTGGTCTCTTCCCAACGGATAGCATGGTCGAAATTGATGGCATGTTCAGCGACTGCCGACTTCATTGGTTGACATAGTCGGAGGTGCCGTTGATGTTCTTTAATTCTCTTTTCAATGGTTCGACCAGTCTCACCAATGTACACCTCTCCGCACTCGCATAGTATCCGGTAAACGCCAGGCACTTTCAGGCCGGCAGGGTCCTTTACTCGTACTAGCTGGCCTCTTAATTTATTATGTGGTAAATGCACTGTCCGTATGTTGTGTTTGTGCAATATACGGGATATTTTAGCAGATATCGTGGAGACATTTGGCAGGAGAGCCTGGGCGACTGGTTTTGGTGTGTCCTCCGTCTTCTTCTTGAATTCCCTGAATGACCTCTTCAGGGCCATGGAAATCTCCTTGTGACTATACCCGTTTTGTAAAAACGTCCTTTTTAGATGACTTAAATCCATTGTTAGGCTTTTTTGGTCCGAGATGGCCTTTGCTCTGTTGATCAAGGACGAGAGGACCGCAAACCGTTGAGCCATGATGGTGGCTCTTCCCGTTGAAATATAGGTCAGTTTGCGTTGCTTTCTGTAGACCTTTTGGCCATTGCTCCCGTCCTCCTTCCTATGGATCAATATGTAATGGGTAAACATCTGTCTCTTTCCATTTGAGCACAAAGTCCCACATGTGGAGCCAGAATATGAGTTAAATGTCGTACGAGGTTGTAGGTTGGGGAGCCAATGGCACTGACAATCAGGCGTAGTGGTATCCCGTCCTTGTGAATTTTCGGTAAGGGAACAGTGCATTTACCACGTAATAAATTAAGAGGCCAGCTAGTACCAAGGGCCAAGGACCCTGCCGGCCTGAAAGTGCCTGGCATTTACCGAATACTATGAGAGTGCAGAGAGGTGTACATTGGTGAGACTGGTCGAACCATTGAAAAGAGAATTAAAGAACATCAACGGCACCTCCGACTATGTCAACCAATGAAGTCGGCAGTCGCTGAACATGCCATCAATTTCGACCATGCCATCCGTTGGGAAGAGACCAAACTAATCGGCCAGTTCAAAGGATATTGGGACAGACTAACCAAAGAGACAATTGAAATCCGCCTTGAGAGAAATAATTTCAACTGTGACAAAGGGTTCAACTTAAGTAGGACCGGGAACCCGATCTTGAAAATGGTGGGAAAAGTAAAAGATCCTCCGCCAATCACAATCGACCTGACCTGAGTGTCACACTATGTTAATCGGCACCTCGACACCCGGCATCAACGATGACGATGAATAAGTCATTCATCAAAACGTCGGCGTTGGAGAAGATGGAGCATCTTACCCGGACGGAAACCCGAGAAAAATTCACTGCAGTCATTCACCAGGACAAAGTGAAATCCTACATATGGAATTTTTTAAATCTGACTACATCTTTAAATGAGAATAGCAGATACAAAAAACAAAATGCTGTGCTTTCCACCAGAGAATAACTCAACCCTAATTGACTCACCATACCTCCTGTTCCTAATTGTTTCACATACCCAGCTGAAGTAATTGGTTAGTAATTTTTTGTTACATGAGGCCCCACACTATTCTGCAGATATGAAAAACAAAATGCTATGCTTTCCAATGAGGAATAAACCAAGCTAAAGTCATTGGTATGCGATTTCTTGAACACAAGGCCCAGCACTAATCTGAAACTTAACTGACCCTTATTCCACTATTTACGCATAGAGCTACTGATGCAATTGCTTTTACTGATGCTTGGTCAAACTTCTAAGTTCTTCATACATCTAAATTTTTTATGGTGAATGGTGCCAGCTGCCTTTTTTGTTTATTTTGGGTTATTTTGCTGAACTGCATCAGATAAATTATCCAAATCCTCTTCTGGATTAAACGAAGCTTGTTATTCCATTACACAACCTCTCTTCTATATCTTCTTGTTCACATATTTCAGTCAGGTCATTTGGCATGTTAAAACCTCTACTAATTTCAATGATTCAGATTATTCTCTTCTTCAAAAATGCTGTCAGAATTTTGTTTGACTTTGTATATTACTTATTTTGGGCCATATTTGATTTTCTTCCTTAACCCCATTAATCATACAGTACATGTACCGTCAATTTGGCACCCCCAGATCCTCGACCTGGGGATATGTACCATCCCCCTTGAAGCCCCCTAGTTACACCACTGCCTCTCACCCCCTCTGTTTAACAGAATTTTGAAGTTCTTGATGTAAGGTGTTGAAGTTGGAATTGAAACATTATGCAAATTTCATTATTTAATCATGTTTGCTCTTGGTAAAATGGAGATTTTTCTCTGGTTGGGCAACAGCACATAGCAAATGTCCCCCATGGTTTTCAGGATTATTACTAGTTTGTTTGGTAGCCTTTTTTCCAGTTTTAAGTACTTCTTATTTGTTTTTGCAGGTTCTTCTGAGAAAGAGGAAGATGTGTTATGAAGTTTTAAACCGCACTAGACCTTCCAAATGGAGAGATTTGGATAAACGGATTAAATATTTGTATAGGTTCCTTAATCAGAAGACAAAAACTGGTAGCAGTAGGCAGTGAATTGCCAATGTGGGAGGTGTGACATTTTTTCATATTTTCTCTACAGAATTTGATCACCACCATTGTTACAATGTAATTTATGTGAATGATTTTTATTTTATTGGATGTTAGAAAATATAGGGTTTCTCATTTATAGGAGTATTGATTTTTGACAAGGTTACCCTTTCAATATGTGATACAATTCTATCAAGTATCCTGTGAGTATCATGTATTTTTTCTCTTCTCACCAAAATTAATTCTAACTCTTAAACCCTTTCACTGGTTTTTAGAACCTTAAATGAAAGCCAAACGATCCACTTTATAGGAGAAAATCAGCTAGATGAATATGTTAAATATGTTATTTATTTGTAAAGTCAATAAAATTGATGCATTATGGGTTTGCAGTCCAAATTGAATTAAACCATCTATTAAGTAGTAAGGTGCAATACCCCAAGATACAATCCTATCAGCTATCACATTGTGTAAGGAACCTTCCTGCAATTGTGGCAATAATTTCCTGATTAGTGTTGAAAGAAAATGCATCTTATTGATTTTATTATGATTATGCTAATACAATAATATTTTTCATTTTAGTACCTTTTTCATGCCTTTGCAGAGCATTGGGTGCCTGATGATGACACCAATATTTTAAAACTAGTACCATTTTCAATTTTGATGGAAATAACCATTGCATGAATTTCTTAATGGACTTCTTGCTGTTAAATTTTCTTTGAAATTGTTGAGTGACAGCTTGTGGAAATCGATGAAAGATAGCACCTAGTATACTTTGTAAATGTCTACCCTAGAGTGTGTCCAATAGTGCAGTTACTGTTGGAAATGTAGCCAATTTGTAAACACATCCAATTCTGTTGAAGGAAGGGAATCACATGACCAAAGAAACTATGAAGTTCCTTGTCCTTTGTTTAAATCATACATTCATGAAGAAAGTTAATATTTTCTTTCATAGCCAAATCAGTTCATATATCAACAATGTTAACAACTGTAATAGGCTTCACAAAAATGTTCGATAACATTTCCTAAAACATACTTGGTGAAATTCCACTTTAAGTTCATTTAACTAACCTAGGTTTTGACCAAATTAACCATTAATAAGGTATCTGAAATGTTTGCCACAGGTCTTACAAACCTAAGTCAGTTAAAGGAATGGTGAGGAAAAAACCCTCTGTAGTATTTTTGTGATACTTAATGCTACCTTATATTTTTCATGTTTATTTCTGTGACTGAAATTGCATTAAAATAATTTAATTTTAAGGTTAAATTTAGTGCATGAGAGTAGCTGGAACTGTCAATGAAAAATTACCTCAAAGAAGTTTCTTTAACTTAACACTTTGTATACTTTGCTCCACCAATATGAATGAGGTACTTAATGTATGCCTGAGGAAATCCATGATGTGGCACAATTATTCCAGTAGCCCAATTGATTATCTGAGTTTGTTGGTTGAGATACCATACCAAGTGTCTGGTTACTGCTCTATATAGGTGAAGATGAATCGCCATTCAAGGTCTTCATATCTTTTATATAATTCACGCCCTACTACTTAAAGACTTGGGTGAGATATGAACAGTTTTCTCATCTTTGCTATATTTAAACCCAGCGAGTAAATTAATGAATTATGTTTGATATTCCACATAAAAGATTGAACTGATCACCACCAAGTTTCAGGCTTTCCGTCATCATTAGATCATCGCCAGGACTTGATGATAATGCTAAGCATGGAAATTTGAAGAGTGGGTTGGATAGAGAAGTGCTGTGAAACCTGGGATTGAAGTCTTTAGGACCTCATATAATACCTATTAATTTGATATAATTTTTTGTTTAGTTGGTCAGTTATATGACATTGAACATGGTCTGATATTCAATACAAACACAAGAATATATCATAAGATCACTGTATGTATATAGCTACAACTTATGGCTGAGGAACTCATAAATGCAATAATAGCACTTTTGAAATTATATCTCCTTTAGTTGTATCTTAAAAGTAGCTACAATGGTTTTATTTTTTATGCTAATTGGAATTTCATTGTAAATAATTTACATGGAGAGATGAGGGCCTTTCTTGATTATATGTAGTAAGTGGCAGAGTTCTCAGGTGAACATTCTTCTGTCAGCAACTGAGGTGACAATGAACAGTAGATCTGAGGTAAAATTAGAGATTTATTCTTTTTTATAAAAAAAGATTGAAGGATATAAATGCAAGGTAAAGTCATTATTTAAAGTTTCCTAAATAGTGGCCTTCCTGGGGGTCATGATGGGTACATTAACTATTGCCTTCACAGATCTCTTTTGCGTGGAAAATGCTGTCATTGCTGCGCCAGAGTTACTCCTAAAGAGAACTCCTTAGGCCAATGAAGAGTGACCTTACATACATGTTTTAGGAGTTTCCAGTGAAGTGGTTGAGACAAGTTTCTTAATCATAAATGTTCCTATTACCATTTAAAAAAAATCATATCCTGAATGTGGTGATACCAATCAAGGCTTTCACTTAGAGACAGAATTTCTCCCAAGAATTTCATGTAGCTAAACTTGTGGATACATTTATTTGAATTCACTCTGAGAAGAGAGGATAATACTGGTGGATTAATTTTACTATGGAACTGTAGAAAAATAGTTTTACTCTAATTCATTATTTGATTATTCAACCTCCACCAGACATTGTCATCAAGGTTTGGTAAGCAGAGTCATTACCATCTGTACATTATCTCCCATACTTAGTGCAGTGATATATTATCAGCATAGAAAATTACATCACAGGTAAGTGATTAGGGAGGTCAGTAATGAAAATGATAGGGTGGACCTAATACAGAACCCTGAGGTACTCCATAATTGGTTTCAACCAGCTAGGACTCATGTGCAAATGCCTGCTTTAATTTAGACTATGCTTACTGCTAGACAGGTATGATTTTACCCAGGACGAGGCAATAACATTAATTCCAATATTCTCTAGTTAAGAATAAAGTATGTCTTGGCCAATTCTACAAATGCTTTGGACAAATCAAAAAAATGTAAAATTATCTCTTTCTGAGAGGAAGGCCCCTAAGTGATTTTATCAGTCAAGTTGACACTATGGTTGGCTAAAAGCACTTGAGATATCAGGTTTTCAGAGCAATAAACTGTGAAGTTCGGCTCAAGCTGCATATGGTGCATGCAATGCATCAGCATTCTATTGCTTCTTATCAAGCAAGTGAAATATTATGGAATACACATTTGGCCACTCGCATAAAGTCATTTCTGAAGTATTTGATGGGAATGATTTGTTCAGTTCTCGCGAAAGTATTACAAAGACTGATTCATTTTGCATATCTTGCAACAGTGAGTACTCTAAATCTGTGGTTCCCAACCCCTCTTAATGTCTACGCCTCAGTATCCTTGCTATTTCAAATATACTAGCAACTTTTCCATCTAACCCTTAGATAGGTCCTTCTCTGGTTGGAAACTGTTGCACTTAAGTGGTTGAAGGAATATTAAATTCAAGCTAAGGCATTTGTGGTGGACCAGTGCAGTACTTGCAAAGATGTGATATTATGTCTCCAATGAGTGCTACTGATATGTAACTGGGTTATGTAAGGAATACACAGCAAATAGTTCCTAGGGAATTTCAAAATCATTTATTAGCAATATTAATATAGACAATTCATAAATACCTGCCAGTGACTTAGCAGTA
This sequence comes from Ceriagrion tenellum, assembly GCA_963169105.1. Classification (NCBI taxonomy): domain Eukaryota; kingdom Metazoa; phylum Arthropoda; class Insecta; order Odonata; family Coenagrionidae; genus Ceriagrion; species Ceriagrion tenellum. Next base: position 83,742,377 of record OY720641.1, on the reverse strand, counting down.
GATAAATTACTTACAGAGAACCTTGAAACAAGTACTGGCAGAATATGAATGATGACCCTTCATTTCAAATAAAGCCTTCTAAAGGCTTAAATGATTATCTTTGGTTTGGACAAAATGTTCCCAAAAGGAAACAAATCACCTCAAATTTAACAGTACTTCCTAAGAAGCTATAGATAACTCAGATTTGGTTGTCAAATCATGTCATTTACCCATTGTCATTGATATCCTGGGGCAAAATACATATTTTTCTCAAACGGAGAAGTTTGTGTGATTAATATGATCACAAACATACATTGCACATCAAATTTCAAAAAATGGTTAAAGTGTAGAAATATATACAAGTGAGTCACACTAACTCTACATCATAAATGTACAAATAATTTAATAGTTTGGATGATTCTTTCATGGATCTAGGAGTGATGATGAAGATGCACTGATGATTGATGAAGTCTGAATATACATGAACTTTTGGTGTATTAGGCACACTATCACTGTATGTGATACTCTATGGAAGATGCTGTTCATAATATTTGTCTCCTCTGCACAAAAGGGGAGAGTCAAAATACTGTCTTATGCCACAGGGGGCCGAACTATTGAGCCCCAGAAGAGTACTAGATTGGATGGCACATGATGCACAAAAAACAGGAATGGCCTATCCGCACGAATGGTAACATGAGTGCCTCCATCTCGCGAGAGTGCAACTGAAGTTGCTGCTGAAGCAACTGTACCAAGCTCGGTAACTTCCAGCTCAACTCTGTGACGGATGTCATCAGCAAAGAGTGGCCCAATTTCCCTTATCCGTGATGCTCCTTTCCTTGCAGACGGGCTCCCCCTCTGGTAATTTGATGGGTTCACATTGCGGGTGGTGACAGATTCCTCAAAGATGCCGGACAAGTTGGCAGTGGCTGGATCAAAGAGGGACGGCAGACCCATGGAAGAAACTGCTTGCCTGAGGCTTGTCGATGAGCTGAGTTTCATCTTGGGGACAGACAAAATGAGTGGTCTTGGTTTTGCATCAGCTATAATGGCCTCCAAATCTGAATACTTTAGACGGTTGAGGAGATTGCGCAGCCCTGACACACCAGTGCTGCTGTTGTCAGCATTGGGTATAACAAAGTACATGGTAGCTACAGGAGATGTTGTGTCATTAAGGCCATATGGTAGACCGAAGGCACGGAAGCCAAGGTCTTGTCTCTTCAGAAAAGGAAATTCCCCAATATTTGACATCATCGGGACCTGTTCAATGAAACGAAAAAAAATTATTCACAATAAAGAAAAATTCATATGGTCATAACTGCCACAACTTTCTTGCTAAATTTCCTTCTTGTGAAATGTTAAAAATGCATAGATATTCCCCCCCAATTTACTAGGTTTTCAGTAGATTCCTTGCCTGGAACTCAAACCCAAATCTCAGTTGTTTACAGTTTCCCCATCATTACACATGTACTCCTGAATATTAAATGGTTATTCCTCCTCCCTTCTTGCTTCCCTTAAAGCTTTTTTCCCATCTACTAAACTTGTCAAAGGTATGAAAAGAGCACCCATTACTGCATTCCACCTCCTCTCTCCATCTGTATTCCTCAAATTTCTAACATTAAGCATTTATTGTCTTTGTCTTTCACACTTACAAAGTAAGAATCATATTTCAACAGTTTAAACCCCCATCTCATCAAATGATATCACTCTACATACCAGTCCTAGTCATCCACTCCATATACCGTATTCCCTTCCTTGCCCTTCCCTTTTTACTCACATCCTCCCGTCTATCATGGCCTACAGGATCGCTTTACCCCCAGTACCTGTTCCAACCACCTATGTAGTCACCCCCTCATCACCCACTATAACCATTTCTCATTTACATTTTCATTTACCCCTCCTCACCCACTATAACCATTAGATGTCTTCCTTTCCATCCATTGCACAGTCTCCATCATCCTTTTTCCCTTATCTTTTGTTTGTAGTACATTTTCATCCACTTTCCTCTCTCTAGAATCTAGGTTTATGCACCATACAAGACCACACCCCACATTAAACTCTAGGTCAACCTTATCTTGACATTCTTACACATGGTCCCCACCATGAACTCTCTCCTATTGCTGAACACCAGCACAATGGTCTATTCTAATTTCCTTGCTATCATGCACACTGACTTTCATACTATAGACTACCCAAGTATGTAAATAAATTTTTTCATAGGCCCCAGTTTAGCTTTCCTAGTTTAATACCAACCAGACTTTGTCTGAGAATTGTCCAAGAATATCTCATTATTCTTAATTCGTCTGGATTAATCTCCATTTTGTTCCAATTGAGTCCAATAAGCCATAATTCACTGATATAAATACTGACACAAGTACACATTGTTATATACACATTCCCGAGATTTACATTAAGATCAAACAAATTTTAAAAAAAGTCAATTAGCTAACCTGTATCACATCACCAGGCTTGGGGTTGCTGGGTTTGACAACAAAACCATTGACATATTTTGGGAGGGCACCCAGGTAAAATGGTCGAGGAGCAGTGCCTTCTTCCGGGAATGGAATTTTCCAGGCACCATTGAAGTATAGAGCCGTGGCGAAGATGACTCTTGTCCATGCTGGGGCCACTCGCCAGGGGAGAATGTCACGAATGTGGCCCTGAGTACGATCACTCACCCATCTGCAAAAAGAACACAAACCATGAAGCCATTTTCAGCTGCTGTCTGATATAGATACTTCAGCAGTTGGTAAGCACTTCTTATATCACCGGTAACAAAAAAATAATTGAAGATGCATTCAAATAAAATTTATCATCTTAAATCCTGAAAGGATCCTTAAATTGCAGCCATTACAACAAAACTCGATTATCACTTAATTCTAGGATATACTTAATTTTGTGGATAGTACAAGACAGTCAATCTTCTGCACAATAAAATATCCACCGGCAAAAACATGCTATAAACATTAAGCTCGTCTTCCTACCTCTTCAGCAACAGTAAGTTAAGTAAATGTGTGTTGCTCAACGAGTACTCCTAAGGCCCCCATTTAATATGCTTGCCTTATTCCTTCAGATAATTAATTTAATTTGTTTCATTTTTACTTACTGTGTAGTACTTTACTTTCTGCGTAGTACATAAGAATAGTTAAAGTTGAAGAATAATTAATCATTTGCTTCTAGTCAATATTTTATATTTTTATTAATGCATTCTTAGGGCTGTTAGAAATTGATTCTGCTTATTAAACTATTTATGATTTCATATTAGTTTGTGAATTTGAATACATGAGGACAAAATTAGGTTCAAAAGTACGAACAAATAGTTTTTAAACCTTGCCTCTGAGAGAGATCCTCCTGAATTGCAAATATCAAACAACAGTACAATACCCTACTGATGGCATTTTAGGAATTTGCAACCAATTACATAAAATTTAAGTTTCATTAAAACATACCAAGCTTTATTCTGAATGGAATATCAACCTTCCATTCCTTATTTGCAGGCCTTTTCACGTTTTTTAACTTCCCACCTTTAATAAAATAATAGCAACAAAATAAACATTGCGTAGTTACTATAGATTCTTTCAGATAGAACTTTGCAAAGGTAACTCACAAACTATCATGTATACTTGAACTGGTTTAATTGCTCAATATTATTAAATAATTACTATTCAACTTAGCCCTGATGATGCATAATTAAAAATGTAAAATATTCATTGAATCAAGGAATTATCTACCAAAGATGTCACATTGAAACATGTCTAGGAAAAGGAATTGCCTTTGTGAAACCAAGCTACTCTTTAAAACCTGAACATGAGAGAGGTCCATTAGTAACACATCAAATGAATGAATAATTTAATCAGCAATCTAGAACTGAGTAAAGCACCACACAGTACATCTCACTCTACCGTTTAAAGTCAAACTTGAAAAATGCTGTGATTAAGGTGGTGAGCAGAATTATTAGCATCTGTAAAATCCACATTTTTTATTTCAGGAAGAATTGATGTCAATGATCCTTGGAAGTACATACCCATTGATCAGCTTAGAAGGACCATCTCCTCCTCTTTGGAAGTCTACACTGACAACATCACTGTGGTAAGCTGATGTAGCTACTCTTCTGAATGTTGGTGCTACTGTTAGTCCATCTTGAACAAACACTCCACTGGCAGCTGTAAGTTCTAAACCATCATATGCTTTCACAACAGCTTCAGCCACTGATAAAGACAAAATATAATTAGCAAGAGTTTAATGAAAATCCATTGTAAGGCTCTAAAGATAGACAACTGATATTAACAAACTGTCCTAAATGTTGCCAGTTAGTCCAACTTTTTATGCTATAATTAGACAATTGCCAACCAAAGGCTTTTGAAATTCCAATCTTCATCATCATATTAAATGGAAAGGAGTGGATACATGTACCGAGGCCTTATTACCCTTCATTCATACTAAATAATGAAAGTAATGTCAGCTATATTCTATTATAAGTCTCAATTTGAAATATCCGTCTCATTACCTGGAGCATTACTCCTCGAGATTAAATGAGCATATGAAAATTTGTCCAAAAGACGCCCAAACTGAGAGTGTATCAAATGTGGCCGTGAAGCTATCTCCACTCCAGATGCCACTCCCATCACAGTTGCTGTTTCCTGGAATGTTCGTCCTCCAGACCCAAGTAACACCAGGGCTAATGCTGATGCGATAGACACTGGTGAAAATAACACATTGTCTGAAAAAAAGACAAAATCATAGGTGAAATTTCATTTAAAATTGATGACACAGTAGGGGCAGCTCCAGACCAGAGTTTCTGGCGGTACAGAATACCCTCTAGAAAAAGGAGAATCCAGGGGTCTCATCAGGGAAATTCATAAAAAACTATGTGCAAAATTTTTCATTTCAAGTGGTTTGGAACAAAATTTCGTTTGTCACAGAGCAAGTTTTTACTGAATACATCTTTCCTTTATATTTACCTCCAAGCTTTAATTATTTCCAAAATTATGTTAATGTGCAATCGCATAAGTCAATATGGAAATTTAGCTTAATACTTATGCCTACCACTGCCCTTCCCAGCAAAAAATAATTCAGGCAGTAACTTTAAGAGCTATGGAAAAAACAACTACACTGGGTTTTTGTGGGTGACAGAATCGCCTCCCTTGGGGCTGCATATGTATATACCACACTATGAAATACATAATTATTTTTAAATGAAGAGAACATGTTAGGATGGCACAAAATTGTGTAGATTATATGGCGAAGGAAATTATAATTTATGTGTATTTGGATACACTCAGCTCCTAGCAATGTTACACTGTATGTTATTTATCTTTGTATTAGATTTTGAGCTTCACTAACCATCTTGACCTGATTCTCCTCTCAAAGTCTTGTCCATATCCAGAGTCATCTTCAATATGCCTTTGCTTATAATCTTGTCCACATGATCCTCCCAAGCTGAACCTTTATCCTCAGCATCAAACATCATGCCACCTGAGTCGCTAAGCTGTTCCCGTCTTGATGGGGACACACTGTTCCTAGAAATGCTTCTCACAGATGGTACCGAAGTACGAAGGTTTGGAAACCATATGTCTGCTGAGCAAAGTGTCAGTGCAGACAGCAACACTGTGACCTTGGTAATTTTATGCTGCATTTTCTGCTGGAAAAGAACAAGAGAGGAAGAAAAATGATGATTAAAATTCAGTTTTATCAAAGTAGATCACAATGAAGAATTACAGTTTCCTCTAACAGGGCTAACTTGTCTCAAGCTATGTAGTTCCCCAAATACACCTCAGTTACATTCAATATATACCTAATTAAGGTACCAGTGCTATCACTCTTGCTTTTCATGGAATCTTTGTTTCAGCAGCAGCAAACAAGCCTCGTTGGTAATGTAATGCAAATTTTTAGCACAAGCAGCACCTCGGACAGAGGGCATTTCTTAAGTGAAATACGATTTTGCGAATCTATGCTCGATTCCTTAATTTCGTTACCTATTTGATAAGTATTTATAAGCACCCATTGGCCTGCCATGAACTGCCGAAGTATAAGATAACTTTAAAAACATGAGAAAAGGATGACAATGAGCTAAAGCTACAGGTAGAAACTGTACCATCCAATTAAAGGTGATAAAGAAAAGTTATGTCGTAACTTTTCAGGAAACAGGTCAGTGTTGGGCGGTCAAGAAATTATATTTCTGTAACTGGCCAAAAATACCTTCATTACTCTCGTAATAGTTTACAGCTTTTAAATGAACTTAGCTAATTTACGTAAGCCTGTAAAAATTATGATGACCTCGAGGCAGATTGAGACCGCAAATTATCCGTGAAATAGGTTGGATATTAGTCGAGGTAAATGTGGAGAGGGACGCAGTGGTCATTTTCGGGTGCGGCGATAATTAAGGGCGGCGGCGGGGGTGTCCCCGGACGCAGACGTAGTTGTACAGAGCCAATGGGCAGGAGGGCTGGACGCTTCCGAGAATACACTTTCGCTCTTTCCGAGAAAATCTAACGTCGCAAGCCTTGTCTTGCGACAATGGTTGAAGGAACTCCACTTGAATACTTAGTCCCGTGAGCCCTTCCCCAGCGCTCGTCTCTCTTGCGTGGGTGTATGAAGGACGGTAGGAAGGATGATTGACGATATAGCACGATCTCGTTTTCCCGCTTCACGACTGCTAAAGCGTATGGGTAGCCCTAACCGAGAGAACGTTTATATTTTCAGCTAAAAACTAATAAGGCTTAATCCGATAACTTAATCCGAAACGGCTCATTAGAGTTTTGGTTAGTCGAGCACATCAATACACTGTGTACTGTAGGGGTAGTATTTGATGAATTGACCCCGAACATTTGTTTAATACGAGACTAGTACTCTACTCAAGTTTAGGAAACGGGCAACAAAACGGTCAGATTAAAAATTTCACTCTTTTCGTGAACATTCATGCATTGTAGGTAGTAGATACCAGAAAATCCTCCCTCCAAAGCTGACAGAAAACATTTGTGGCCTTCATAGTAGTAACATTCTGGTGAAAATCCCCGCTAGTATACAGTTTACAGTACATACCGACCTCAGGAATTGTATATTTCGTAATTATAGCTCACGTGAACGGATAAGCTATTTTAAACTGATATTTCCTGTGCCAAAAGGCGGCAGCTTCCCGAGTTTACGTAACTATCACAACCAAACTTAACATCCGCTGTGCGAGTTAGCGGAGCCAGGCGGAAACTTCGTCCAAAAACATACCTTAGAGAGACCTAAAGCGACCCATCCATGAAATTAGAAAAGTATTAAATATCTCTGCATTTGCGAAGTTGAAAGTGAAATAGCAGCCCTTACGACAATGGTTCGGACACTTCAGAAGTATCTTCGCCTTCCGTGTACGGACTAGGATTAGGGGAGAGCATTAGTAGCCCGCCAGCAATCGATACTTACGCTCGCGGCCACTGCTATTGTCCCTTGTGTCCTTCAGCAATATTTCCTCATAAACTTACGGCGGTGAGGGCTTATAACGATGTGCTCTTCACCTTCGCGACGGTAAAGCGGAAGCATAATGGTGGACGTCTTGACTTCCGGAGGGGACGGAATTTCCCGGGAACCAACTCGCACCGTAATTTGAAGGAATCCAATCAAGAATAAGGAGGATACCTGCGTCCATTGCACCATCACTCGACAACGCAAACGTGTATTTTGCATCACTGACTCGGGATTGTCAGGGCTGTCGTCTTCATAAGCTCAGCTCCATTGGATTCAACCAACCATGTACTTCCCCATTAACTTATACAGGTGTGAGCCCATCGATCAATGCGGTCTTCAAAATCCCAACACTGCTGATTACCTAACGCAGATATTCGCCTCCGGTGCAGGGGACGCCGTTTCCAAATGCGTGGAAAATGGGCAACGCAGGCGAGGAATAGCTCGGTTTTGAATACGGCGTCGCGGAGAAAATTGGAGATTCCCACCTTATTTATAACATTAGTTGACTAACATGTGATAGACGGGTCACTGGCGGAGGAATAGCGCGCGTACGCGACTCATGGCGAAGACTGATCCATCTTCACCGAACCCACAAATCCGAGTGAGTGATTTGTGTTGCATTCTCCTAGTTCTGCCTCATATTACTCCTAAGACTGTGTTTGACTATTCTTCTGTTTCAACATATTATATTTAGCTACCCGAGCCTTTCTAAAATTACGGCCAGGGAAATTTATCACCTCTAATTTTTGACTCATCTGTTAAGGAGAACGTCGTTTTCATACTCGAGACGGAGGAATCACAGTGATAATCAAGTTAAAGAACTCCTGCGAACCTTAATGCCTCTTTTCTAGTTAAGGAATAGAAGATTCCCACGCTGCGTGACAGCGAAGGTCCACCACCAGGGCTTGTAGCACGGGATCATATTTATCACAGATTCAAAACTAGCTGCCTTAACTCCACGACACCCACGCCTTATAATAGAATAATTAATTCCTATAAATTCGCGGTAAAAGTTAGTACTCTAGTAATATCCCCTGGATGCAAATTTGACTTTGTACTACACGTGTTGAGAGGCGTGCAATTTAGATCTCTTTGAGATAAAATAAACTAATATATATATATATATATATATATATATATATATATATATATATATATATATATATATATATATATAATCTCGGCGTCGGTGATAGCTGACCCTTATGAAAAGCTCCGCGGAATCGACGAACGCTCGCCTGACGCACGGGGCGGCGGATAGGGAAGTGCTCTTTACGTCACACCTCAGTTGGGGATCGGGAATTATGAGAATAATTTCGGCTACACCAACCCTGTCCCCCTCATACATTGCATAAGTGCTGTTACTAGAAAGGTGGAATTCCAACACCGCTGGAGCATCCCGTAATTCACGTCGTCGGAAACTTGAAAACCGCATAAGGCTGACTTCCTTGAGCCTTTTTGTGTCACAATCAGTGCACGACTTTGGATTTCTTTAGTTAAGGACGTGCCACCTTGCACGCTTCAATGAAGCGAAAGGTATATATTCTACACTCAACGTGCCAATATTGGTCGCAGCGTACCCGTGAGTCACAATAAGGACAGATTGCCGATTCGGACGATTAGAAGCCCGGCAGGCGAAACTATAAAAGAGCAAAGTATGAAGTCGAAGTGGGGAATATGCGTGGGTCACTGCCCCCTTGGACATGACATGCTATTTGAATATTGCCCCAGGAATAATATCTCATGGACTTGGAATCGAAGCAACCTAGCCGAGACAATTGCTCACGCCACTACGCGTTCCTATAGGGCTCCTTTCACTGCGATCTAATATTTAAATTTAAACAAACATTAATTCCTAAATAATGGTGTATTGGAATGCAAATTTGTCAAAACCAACAGTGGCAGTTTCAAAGAAACGGCGACATATACAAAGTATTTGATTAAGACGAGGCTGTCAAATTAATATCGTTATTCCAAAGCACTTATATCGAATGAGCGTTTACTTTACTAAAAATTATCTGTCAAAGCTCGGCAAGTAATGAGTATTCCCCCCCTTCTACAACCGAAGCGAAATCCAAGAGGAGACTTCAATTAGTTCGACATTTTCTCGAATGCATTTGGTGCGCAAATTTTATCACCACTGCCAAAGAAGAATTATTTTCTGATAAATCTAGAGCATAGATTTCTTGCAACTTTAAAAGAAAGCTTGATCCCTGGGCAGGCTTGAAAAATCACATATTCCTGGAATACCGGTAAAAAAAATAAAATGTCTCCAGTAGCTGTCCGACACTGGCCGCATACCCCCCTAATTTATTACCTACTAAAAACACTACTGCTTATAGTTAGTTCGGGCTCACCATTGTAATATAGCATAACTGCCGACTCGGGATTCGGCATCTCTAAAATTCATACCCGGCACATCGCACCGTCCAATCAAAGGACGATCCCTACTCTAGCCCGCGACCGAAACGCGTGGTTGAAAATCCCTCAACCCAGAGGATTGATCGGAGAGTTGCTGGTTGCCAACGCCGAGGTGAGCTGCGTAGTGCGTGCCTTGGCTCTACCCCAAAGGAATTGTCGAGCGCCTCATCATCACGTGTAAAACCCCTTCTAAAAGATTCCTCAGTCATGACGATAATGCACGCCGAAAAGATACGCGCCCTTTTGCAAGTCAAAAAACGGAAGAACAAGCACTTGACATGCGCAATCCATTGTGATATCTCCCAGAGGCTCATTAGGCATGCGGGTGCCGACCTCGTCCTTGGCGAATCGTTGGCACATCCCACCGCCTGACGCGCTGGAGGAACGAGAGAATGATAAGATTCCATCTGAAACGCTGTCCGCTTACCCATTTCCCCTGTAAATCCCCTCAAAAGCCATGAATTCACTTTCTTGGGTGAAAATAGTTCCTTAACTACAAGAAAAGGAAACCCTTTCGGCTCTTGTTGAAAGCGCCCCATTAGCAACATGGAAAAGTTCCGAGTGAGACTAGTAAATACTAATATCTCCAACCCGTGGAAATTGTAATTTACTTCATCTGCGACGTCTTCTTCACTTTTGTACACGGACGCCTTGTAAAAATCAGAGTCATAACCTTCGCATCGGACTATAGAAAAAGAGCCTAAACTTCTTAGTCCACGGTACCTGGATCCACCCTCCTCGAATACAAGCACGCATGAATTCACCTACAATTTCCGGATGTGGTACTTGTAGAGTTGAAATTTATCCAAATTCAAGGCGTAGAATATAGATCCCATAAGTAACACCCTTACGCGTTTCAGTGAGTTATTTATCTCTATATTTAGATAATACCAAGTGAAACACCAATTAGGCCTTTCGCTTGGTATTGTGCGAGTTATAACCATTTTTACTAGATTTCACAACACCGCAAACAGCTCATTTGGCCTTTCACATTGGGTAACGCAACAGCAGACGACTACACATATCCTGAGCGGAGAAAAATCCACCCAGGCGGGCGGTAGCCGCCTGGGTGGATTTTTCACCATTTCATTTTCACCAAGTGGTGGATTTTCCACCACTTACATTTGTGTATTCAGTCGCACACAACTGCTGTAAAGCATGCCAACGACCTTAATGTTCGATGTTTTTTTGTGAGCAAAAAGCTTTCGTCTACCACGCCCGCATCTCTTTGTCACCGGTGGCTGAGCCCACTGAAGGACATGGAGGACTTGAAGAGCGCGCCCTCAGGGACGTTCCGCTGTCGTGCATCTCTCTTACACCTACAGAATATCAATCACTGTTCGCCTCTGCCGATCCGTCGTCCTCCAATACGGCCCGCCATCGAATCGCGCAAATAGCCGATGGTGAAGTACGCGTTTAAAATGAGTCAGCTCTTAAAGAACTCCATGGGAAACTTCATCGCAGGCATTGCTACTAAGCAAAGCGAAAGGACGCTGTTACTATCATTTGATCATATGCGAAAAAAATAATTTTGATGGAAATAAAACCCTAAGTTGAGAGTCCAAAAAAAGGCTAAACAATTCCGATTGAAATTACCAAGCCTAACTCCTAGTTATGCCAAAACCACCGCGCTGTCCCTAACACACAACGGCCGATTTGATCATAAATATTGAAATTTCAGAACGGACAGATGCCGCAAAAATGGACAAAAACAGTTACCAATAAGACTATATCACCGTTTTATGCGATAAATATCCTCGTTAGGCACATGTCTGATTAATAATTCTCCGCTTGGCCAGCTATCGCACACCCATGAGGTTGACTGTGAGATACCACGTCAGTAAAATGAAAACCTTTATAATGAAAAAAGTAGAGTGAAAGGAATCTGATGACCGGCCGATAATCGTCCACAGCGGCGAATTTTAGAATCTTCGACCGGAAAAAATTGATAATCTAAAAAAAGGAAATGTACCATTCTGACAACCGATAACCTAACCGGTGAAATGGTTGGTAACACATACCCTTAGCCATTTAGCCTCAGCCGTATTTAATGGCTGCCCGAGCACCGGGGCGTAGATACGAATGAGAAGGAAGGTATCACCAGCATTATCCCGCGACTGAACCTTTCCTACGCAATGAGAACAAGGAGAAAAATCTGCCGAAGAGAGCATAAGTACTTTAAATGTCGCCCCCTCATTGAACGAAACTTTTAAGCGGGTCAAGGTGCGTCAATAATGGAGTCGCGAACGGTGAGGGCTTTGCCGGGAGCCCGCTACCTAGCGGCCGAGGAACGCGCGATTCTGATTTGAACAGGACAGGTGTTGAATGCTTGATGAGGACTCACCCCGGGCCGCACACCCTAGTAATGGCTAGCTATTTCGCTGATGTAAACAAAAGAACAGATTGATTTCTAGGATGCCCGGACCCCGGAGTGCCAAACGATAAAGGTGACCATGGCATTAGCAGTGAGGGCGTGAGCAGACGAATGACGAAACCGAACGATTATTCTGGAGAGATATAAAGATGTTTGATGGTAGCAGGTAAGAGTCGAAAGAACTAAATCCTGTGATATTGCCTCACCTCTTAGCACATAGCGGAACTACAAAAGCAGCTAATTGAGAGAAATTGATGAAAGGACACGCGCTTCCGGCATTGATTTCTGAAAACAACGGGATCGAATCTTCAGGCATAGCTGAACGGGAGTGTTGGACACGGTCGATAAGAAAAGCGAGATGTAGCCATCAATGGAAAAAATCTGAGATATAGCGGAACATGGTTGAAAATAAAAAGAGCTGGCTATAATCAAAGATGCATCTTAAACTCGCCGGTGCCACCCGATTCCGTTAAAAATGTTTGTCGCCTGACTAGTTTTGGATGCTGCACTGTTTCTTGCGCTCTCAAAAACGACCCAAACCTAATGTATGTGGACATTTTGTTGGGTAAATATTTTGGGAACCCCGGACGACCTCTTGACGTCTGGCCTTCTGTTGACGTCATCATCTTGCTTCACTCGCAGATTTACCGTTTGTGCGGAATAGTTACTTAAAGAATGAATGCCGTGGGAAGAACGCAACCTTTCGAGAATTAACATTTCATTGCTGTATTGGATTCTTATGTCATTTTATTTAAAAATTATCCGTAGCATAAAAATAAATTTTACTCGTTTGACATGTTAGCTTTATTAAACTCTAATAAACAGGCCGCGTGATGGACGCGAAACATCGGGGTTTGTTTTTGAGGAGAAACCTGCGCTTCGAAATACTGTTTACTAAAGATGTACAAAATGTGCAATAATAGTAATTTTAGGCGTAGCGCAGCCAATAATTTTTTTTATTTCAATTAAATATTCCTTCGGGTAAAATCATGGACAAAGCGTTATACCGAAGCTATCGCATTAATAATACTAATCAGTAGTTGTATCTTGAGTAGTGTGCTGCATGGTAGCATGTTCTTCTACGAGTCACTCTCCAGGTTTCTGGCCTGACTGCGTACCGTTGTCCTGACTGCCTTTGGCCTTCTCCTGGTATTCGGGGGAACGTGCGCGGTTCTGATTTGAACTGCGATGAGTGCTTCATGCCTGGTGTGGAATCACCCCGTGCCACACACCCTAGTGGTGGCTAGCACGGTATGTCGTGGATGTAGATCACTCTTCTGGTTTCTGGTCTGACTGCCCACCATTGTCCTGACTGCTTTTGGCCTTCTCCTGGTATTCGGGGGAACGTGCGCGGTTCTGATTTGAACTGGTATGAGTGCTGCATGCCTGGTGTGGAATCACCCCGTGCCACACACCCTGGTGGTGGCTTGCACGGTATTACGTAGATGTAGATGAAGCTTTTACTACGTCACGAAAACCAATAATTATACTAACTCAAAGCTCCTATCCTCACCTTTGAACAAGCTGAGGGAAGTGTATTATCATCAGCCTTAAAACATTTAATAGTGTATATTACATACCTAAGCTTTACACACATTGAAAAATAACTTCGGTGAACTGCGGTAGTTTCCCTTTGGCAACGTTATCACATTCATCACCGTATGTCGGCTATGTGCTCCAAAGAAAACTGGAATTTTAAACCTAATTTCTCGTGTTATATTATCGATGACCTAAGCTAAAAAACACATATAAGGTCCAATATGTAGCGCGTGTTTTACAAGTTCTTGAGCAACGATCTTCTGACGGAAATTGAGAGAGAAGAGAGATTTGAAGTAGATAGACGTATGAATTCTATCACGGGGAAAATTGTGTCGTGTTAAGCGGCAAAATGTATGGTTGTCTGAATGACTGGACGGGAAATAGGACCTGCTCTAATTCCACTCGATTTCTTTGTGATCTATGTTCTTCAATCTATGACACATTCATTTGTGCAATAAAATTTACCGTGTAAAGCGGCCTTTACAGCACGGATTCCGACTGACACGCACCCTTGCCAGGTAGCTGGCAGGGTAATCAGTTGAAACATAATCGCTTTAAACTTAGATAGGTTGATGTTCTCTCTTCCTCCAAAGAACATAAGATAATGTCGTCCGTTCTGCCATCCTGACAATTAGATGCTGAAAACGTTGTCGTACGTCGTTGGTGGAATAAGTTACTTGTGGATCTGTGCATGCTCTTTTTATGTGAGCTCAATATTACCATGCATCTCGAAAGAGCGAGGCGAGAGTATTTATTTTCACGGCAATCAGAAAAGGTCTGCTCTCTGAAGGTCGTGACTGCTGAGAGCCCGCCCACTCGCTGCTCTATGGCGAAGACTCTTTCGGCGTGACATCAGTTTGGAAGGTCATCGCTCTGGCGGACGCTTTCCAGTAAACGGATCAACAAGGACGAGCTGTGTTTGCATTCGTGCGCAAACCGACGCGAAAAGTTAGCTTAGCAAAAGAGATTTGTATGAAAAGTATTTGTGCACACGACGGAAAAAATCATCTACAAGGTACTGCTGAGTTAGGATTCCTTGCAAAAGGAAGGATTACTTGTGGAATTGAGAATGGCGGAAAGAAACCTGGCGTCGCTATCAGTAAACCATTACGCTCTCGCTTTTTTTAAACGTAAGGAAATGCCTTCTAAAGTCATTCACGTAAAGACTATATACCCGTTTTTCTTTATCTAAGAAATATTTTTTACCCTTGCGCAGCAATTTTCTATATTCGGACTAGTCTTCAATGAATAATCACCAGCCAATTAATATAGATGAGGTTACGGCCGCGCCTTAATAAAATTGTCGAGATGTGAAGTGTATTCCATTAAACATTCCTCCAAGGTCAACGAGAAAAAAAAGACTTCTGCGCGATAAATAAACCCGATGAAATACAGCGCTCAACAAAATAAGTGGCCAGACCGGAGGGTCTTTGGGAGGTCTTTAAAGAAATGCAAAGGGAAGAATGAAAAGGAATCCGCATATTACGAATTTTATCACCAACTTCGGATAAGCGTGACTAATGTTAAGAGCCAAGATAGGAGATAAGAACGATTTATTCTTCTTCGAAATATCGGCAATATTCTCCGTAGCCACCGATCGGTCCCTCAAATCCTTCACACTACTCAGCGAACTAGAGATGGCTTCGCTAATTATGAGTCAACCCAACAGATTAACACTAACGTTTGAAGGAAACGAGAATTAAACGTAAACAGATCCATTATGCTGAAGAATGTTGGCCAGATTGCAAAGGAGTAGGGAAATCCCGATAGAAGCCGCCGCGCAACTAGTGCAACGCTTACGGAAAGCAATGTCACCTACTCGATTATAGGAATTTTAAACTATACAACTGGTCTTCCCGAAGATTATCCTTAGGATATGTTTTTAGGTATTAAATTTCAATAAAATGGTGTGAAGGCATTAACACGTTAAATTATATGAAATCAACAGTAATCTACAACACTTCATTGCGCATAGGGCTCACTGATGCACGCGCTTGTATACTGTGGCTCGAACAACTAAACGCCTAAAAACGTTATAAATTTCTGACAAATTGTTTCCGACATGTGCCCTTAACCATTGTTGTG
Source organism: Ceriagrion tenellum (assembly GCA_963169105.1). Lineage (NCBI taxonomy): Eukaryota > Metazoa > Arthropoda > Insecta > Odonata > Coenagrionidae > Ceriagrion > Ceriagrion tenellum. The sequence continues at coordinate 83,726,530 of OY720641.1, read as the reverse complement.
ATAAAGTACACTAACAATTGCCCCGTCGATCAATGAAACACGTACACCCTACTGAACGCCCATGAGCCTGAGATGAAATTGTACCATTGTTTATTTTGTTACCTACAAAACATTATTTCGAGTATTTCTAAGGCCATGAACTTTTCGGTGGCTTGCAGAGGTTCTTTTGTCGCCTTTGTTTGGAAATGTCTACTCTCAGAAATCACCACTACATGTGATAGGTAAAGTAAACAATGAAAATAAAATGCAACTGCCTTATGTATACTGCAGTTTGTAACCAGCTGAAAATCCAACACGGAGGGAGCGTAAAAAAACTACTCATGTTGAAGTCTCTGCGGAGAACACGTTCAGAAAGCCGTTAAATTTTTATCAGCCCACCCCTTGACTAAAAAAATCATGGAATTTCAAATAAAAATTCGGCAGTTTTACTAACATTACGTTAACATCTAATCGCACAAACTATATCATTTACTGTGGGTCGTACTTTACCCCAGATGCACACTGTAAATGCCTGAAAAACACCTTAACTACCTGTCATGTTGCAGTTATTTAAATTTTCTAAACAACATGCGAGAATTCAAATGCATTAGTCATTTACGAAATGAATTCATCATTATTAAAGCAATTACATTGAAGCATTAACTTAAAAAATATCTTTACTGGAAACCGGAGATCTAGTTGACATGCTTAGTTTATTTCGTGGAATAAACATAACCATCATAACTCTTTTATAACCATTAATTTCCTCTAGCTCTACATGCGGTTATATCAATAGAACAACCTTCTGAAGTAGTAAGGAAACTACCACTTACCCATTTCTGTATCGTTAAAGTTATCCCGATAAATAATGGTTATCACTCCTGCAGTACTAACTGACAAAATAGATTATAAAATTTTTCTTGTAACTGTCACTCACAAGTTTCTTTAGACCTCGATATACTTGTAGCTCAAGTGCTGGAGACGGAATGAAGCGCATACACTTTCGGACCAATTGTTTTAAGCATTGTAAGAGTTAGGAGTGGTGAATTCATCAAATCTTTACCGCAACCGCAAGACGTATGACACCGTATCACGGGAGATCCTTCCGTATAGCGTAAACAGTCACCCATGCGAGACCACAAAACAAACGCTGCATCCACCCATTTAAACTGAAGGCATCCTATGGAAACTTGAGCGCGTTGGCAAGATTGCGACTGAGTCCGATCCCAGTGCACTGGTAAGGTGCAGAGGAGAATCATGAAGACAAACGTCCATATTTCTACCTGTGTAATAATATCACTTCGGTTATCCCCATCCGGCAAACACTTGCAGAACAAGTCTCTTACCTATTTTTTCGGTGTTTTTCTTTCGATGAGAAGCTCCGCTGCCGGGTAAGATATGCGGTTAGCTGCTTCCGTCTTGGTTTCCTCGCCACCGGTGACGCAACAATAGCCTCGGCAGGTCGCCGTATCCCAGCGACGAAGTCTTGTTTCACTCTCAACACACTTCGAGATGATCGTTCCACCACGAGCTTACGCTAGAACGGCATTCGACGGTCTGACAACAAACGCGAACTCGAGGCCTTATATAAAACGACTCGGTTTCTCCCGCCCAGCGAGGGAACGAGGAGAAGGTGGCGCTACGCTCGTTGAGGGGCCAGCGCGCAAAAGCCGGTTCCGGGGTGGAACTTCGGCCGTGAGTGGAGCGAGCTTTGAAAAGGAGGGGAGAGAGGAGGTGTGGGACCCTCCCGCCAATGCTTATTGGCCGACTTGCGTCACAGTTGGGATTTCCCAGGTTATTCATTTCTCTTTCTACTTCTCGTCTTCCCCTCATTTTCTGCCATTCTCTCTTGCCCTCCCGGCGTGACCCCTTCCACCTTTCTCCCTCAACTCTCAGGCAATTATACCTCAGTGACTTGAAACTCATCTAGAGACAATATTGGCGGGCTCCGAGAGCATGAATGGAGCGAGATCGTGGATTCGTGGGAATCTGTGAATCTTTCAAGTCTATCGTAACTGGGAATCAACTGCGCGTTGCATGAGGAGGCTTCGACACTAATCTGAACCCATTCAAGTATTGATCAGTCTGGTCAGAACAGCTTTACACATCTTTTAGCTCATTGGGAAATTATAAAGTTATGATGGAAACTATTCGGAAGAAATAGGTTAGTTGTGAAAATAAAATCTGGATGAGAAAAGAAAGATAGTGTTAATCAACATCTACGTAAAACCCATCGAGTCGTCTCTAGGATTTGTGTAGCTATGTTACTGTTGACACGTCCTTACATCAGGATAGAGCGCCCACGAAAGAAGGTCGAAAGGATCTGAATTAAGTCATATTCTACATCTACATAGTACCCTGCAAGCCACCTCAAGGGTTTTGGGCAGGGGCTAACTTCTCACGAACATGGGCAACAATGAAGAAATTTACCTATACCAACAAGCACGAGACTAGAGGTATGCTACAGAAACTACTAAATTAATCTATAATGCAATTATGTAAACATGATAAAAGAGTCATCAGGGAACATGGAAACCATGGTGTTTGCACTACTTGGCAGATTAAGAAACATCCATTAAGGAGCATATCCATTAATCATCTACATTACCTATCAACTAAGTTAATTCAAAGTCTAAACGCAGCTGTATTGTCTCTTGTCGATCGACGGAAAGACGACACTTTAATCCTTTCTGTTCTGCAATCTATTTCCCTTATTTTATCCTCATGATCTGATCTACCGTAGTATGTTGGAGTTCGTAACACATTGATAACTTCGTCGGAAAATAAATCGGTATTAGACTTACATAAAAAAATTGAGTCTAATTTCCAATCGACGGTCTGAAACCGATTCCCATCCAATTTGTCGCAAAGTCAGTAACACTGACAAGACTATTACAACAGCTTTTCACTTATCTTGCTGATTTTCTCTGCACGAGTCCTAGCCGCTAGTATATGGGATCCGTACGAGGAAGGTATGATAAAAGAATTAGAGCGCGTGCAAAGGAGATCTGCTAGGTTTGTTAAAGGCCGTTATGATAATTGTATAAGTGTTACGAGTTTAATAGAAGAACTAGAATGGGAATTACTATCAGAACGCAGGTTAAAATTTAGGTTAAACCTTTAAAGTAAATTCGAAACCGATTTGTTCACAGATGACGTTAGATATATATTAAGAACCCCTGCGTATTATGCTAGGTTTGACCATATTCACAAGATTAGAGAGATAGATTGTCGTACCGATAGATTTAAAATGTCATTTTTCCCGCGTACCATAAGAGAGAACAATAGCCAACGTAGCAAAAGGGATAGGTAGGTGAAATATAGTTAGAATAGTCTGTAGTGCATGATGCATGTAATAACTTCCAATAATCCCTTCCTTATTATGTAGATTTTAACCTGTACTATACTGTAGTAACTAATATTTTATTGTAATAACTACTGCAATTACTTGTAATAACTAATAATCTACTGTAGTAACTAATAAACTGTGACCCTATTTTCTAGCATGTCTACCTTATATATCCTACTTGCATGGCAATAGTGCATGTTTGGTGATCTTCACCCCCTGCCACACACCCTCGTGGTGGCTCGCAGGGTATTACGTAGATGTAGATGTAGCTCTGTTTTTAAGCCTACCTCATGAGGATCACAGACACTGGCAGCGTGTTCCAAGTGGGGTGTAACATTGCGTATTATTCTAAGTTTGATCAGATTAACAACATTAGAGAGATAGATTGTCGTATCGATAGATTTAAAATGTCATTTTTCCCGCGTACTATTGGAGAGAACAATGGGCAGCGTAGCAAAGGGATAGATAGGTGAAATATAGTTAGAGTAGTCTGTAGTGCATGATGCATGTAATCACAACCAATAATCCCTTTCTTATTTTGTAGACACTAACCATCTAGCTGCATGTGATACTATTATCTAGCATGCCTTCCATTAAATATCCTAGTTCATGTCAATAGTGCATGTTTGGTGATCTTCACCCCCTGCCACACACCCTCATGGTGGCTCGCAGGGTATTACGTGGATGTAGATGTAACAATGGAGAAGTAGCTGATTTATCTGACTTTACCGTCGCACTGTCCAAGTACGCTTTTAAAAGATTCCAGTTTACGATTACATCTACATCAACATCTACGTCATACCCTGCAAGCCACCCAAAGGGTGTGTGGCAGGGGGTGCTTTCGCACCAGGCATGCATGAATGATAGGGTAGAACACCGACATTACACTAAAACCCGCGCACCACACATGCAAAGCGCCAATTAAAAATCTAATACCCAAGAAACATCCTATCTTCAATCGTTTCAACATGCAAGGGATACAAAGACTACTACTACAGATTCAAAATATCATGCATAAATAAGAACACCAATATTTACATCATGCCTAAATAAGAGAGCAGAATATATAATGAGAAAGATTTACTGCCTGCCTATGTCAATACTCGAACTATTCATGACGACGATCACAGCTGTTATGGTCCCGAATGGTACGCGGAAAAAATGACATTTTATATCGGTTCTACAATCTAGCTCTCTAATTTTATTGGCGCGATCTAATCTGCCGTAGTACGAAGGGGTTAATAGTATATTTTTTACGTCGTCAGTAAAATGATTTTCCTGAAATTTATTTAGGAGGTTAAACCTATAATTCAATCTACGCTGTGATAGCGATTCCCATCCTAATTCTTCTAACAGTCCAGACACACTAGCCAACTTATCGTAGCATCGTTTCACAAACCTAGCTCCTCTTCGCTGGACGCGATCTAACTCTGATATCAACCCCGTTTCGTATGGATCCCATACACTAACAGCATATTCCAGATGAGGCCTAACGATTGAAAAATAACAACGTTCATTCACTTTCTCATCACATTTTCCAAGTACTCTCTTGATAAAGCCTAGCTTCCTATATGCTTGACCGCATATTTCCCTAATATGTTTTCCCCAAGATAGATCGTGAATAATTGTGACCCCTAAGTACTCAACAGACTCGGCGTTAATTATTTCCGTATTATTAATTCTGTAAGCCCTACCTGGCCTATTTTTCTTTTTCCAAACGCTGAGTGTTACGCACTTTTTTATGTTCAGTTACATCTGCCACTTTTCGCACCAAGCATGAATAGCAAGTAGGTCGATTGTTAACGAGTCGCTATCTTCGGAATTGTTAATATCCCTATACACGACCGCGTCGTCTGCGAAGAGTCTAAGCTTACTTTTAACCACGTTGCTAATATCATTTATGTACAAGAGAAATAAAAGTGGACCAATTACACTTCCCTGAGGAACACCCGATGTAACGCTAACTGTGTTTGACATGATACCGTCTATGACAACCCTTTGTTCCCGCCCATGTAAGAATTGATTAATCCAACTAATAATGTTTTTATCTATTCCATATGCTTCTAGTTTTGAGAGCAACTTAACGTGAGGTACCTTATCGAAAGCTTTCTTAAAATCGAGGAATATCGCGTCAACTTGAACATTATTTTCACCCGAGAGCAAGATGTCATGAACGAAGAGGGCCAATTGGGTTTCGCAAGATCTACCCTTTCGAAATCCGTGTTGGTTATTTATTAATAATTCCTCCCTATCTAAATGACTCATAATGGAGCTTACGATTATGTGTTCAAATACCTTACAGGAAATGGATGTGAGAGAAATAGGCCTATAGTTACTAGGGTCTTCCCTGTCGCCGCTTTTGAATATAGGTGTGACATTTGCTACTCTCCAGTCCTTAGGCACTACGTGATCTACTAAAGATTTGGCAAATATTAATTCTAAGTAAGGCGCTATGTCTGATGCCAATGTTTTATATACGCGAGCAGGTATTTGATCTGGACCGGGGGGTTTGTTGGGGTTGATATTTTTTAGCCGCTGTTCTATGCCGCGACAATTTATAATAATTTCAGGCATACATGTTTGGGAACGAACAGGCTGAGGATAGAAAAGATGTGGTGTATAAGTACTGAAAATGCTTTTGAAGAATGAGTTTAACGAATTGGCTTTTTGTAGACTGTTGGTTAGCTTTTCCCCATTGATATTCTTAAGCGTGTGTACTGTTGATTTATTTCCTTGAGTGTCCCTAACATACGACCAAAATGCCTTGGGATTATCGTTCAATTGTTCTCCCAGCAATTTACTTTTGAAATCAGCTAACGCCCTTCGGCACGCTTTTTTTGCTAAGAGTTTAGATATTTTGTAATTTTCGGTGACTGTGTATAGTTCTTCGGAGGATTTTTTATTTTTTGCCCTTTTTAACCTAGCATGACATGTTCTCCGGTGCTTTAATGTTTTTCTAACCTCCGCGTTATACCACCTAGGCTCTGCATTGGCTCTTTTCCAATTACTTGGTATGTATTTGCTAACTACTGATCGTGTAACGTTGAGGAAAGTATTCCACAAAACCTCAGTATTACTGTTGATACTTATTTTTTGAAAATTAGTAAATGACTTTTGCAACTCTCGTTTCATGCCTTCGTAGTCAGCCTTATTAAACAAGTAGATTTTTCTTTGTGGATTATGTTTCTTGATCATGCTCACGGAAAAATTAGCTTTAACTATCTTGTGGTCGCTTATTCCCTTAGGTCGCTTATTCCCTTATTATTGATTAGCTTGATAATTTATTTCCTGAATATGTTTGCTCCACGAGAGATCATTGGTTAGTTTCATTCCGAATATTTTACAGATTCCAAAGTCTAATTCAGTATGTTGTACGAAATAACTTTACTAAGGGTAGTTTTTTTCTTTTTTATGAGTTAATTATAACACATTTATTCAAATTTAGTTCCAGCTGCCAGTCATCGCACCAAACTTGAATCTCCTTGAGGTCCTTCGTTAACGCTCCCTTAACATTAATGCTACGGATTTCTCTAAACACTACAGCGTCATCTACAGATAGTTCGAGTTAACTGTCCACTACTTCACCAATATTGTTAATATACAGGAGGAATAGAAGTGGACCAATGACACTCCCCTGTTGGACACCCAAAGTGACACCTGAATACGCCATCTAATACTACCCTCAGTTCGCGATCGCTTGATCTTGATTTATTGGTTCCTGGCACTCCAAGTTAGTTCGAATAAGGGAGAAGATTTCCCAAACTTTATCGTCGCACTTTCCATGTTCCCTTTTAAACGATTCCCAATTTACCATATGCATGGCTGGTCAGCTCCTAAAGACGTTTATTCCACGAGAGATCATTAGTTAGTTAACCCCGATGTATGTTATAGATTCTATAGTCTCTAATGGGCTATGCTGTGTGCAATAGCTGTAATAGGAATAGTTTTTCCTTAAATTTATGCATAATTATTTCAAATTTTATTATAACTTCCTCACATTGAACCACGTGTGAATTGCATTGAGATGCTTTCTTTCTTATCGTTATCAGCGTTTCCCTATCATTGTGGTTACGGATTTCCCCTTGACACTTCTGAGTCGAAGCATACTAATAACAATTCCCCTGATACCGTAAATGTGTGTGAGGAACAAAATTGGGCCTATCCTATTCCCTGGGAAACTCAAGGTAAAACTTTACCTTCTTTAAAGTTGAATGTTTTCTTTCATTTCTTCGTAACATATTATTATTGCAGGTATAAGACTCGGTGACTGGCTGCTTTGTAGATATCAAAAGACTTTGAATTAATGTCAAAGCATTTAAATGTACAAACATTTCAGAAGCAGAGTAAAGAGCAGTGCTCTCCGAAATTAAAGAAAAATTGAGAGAAAGCTAATACGTTTACAATAAAATAATAGCTTTTATTAGCAATGTGATCACGTGGATTTCAGGGGGACACGGAGGGTATTATTTTATCCCCACAAACTATGTCTTTGGAACTGATAGGGATGATAAAATAGGATAGATTCGCTGTCCAAATGATAAGTATAATACATTTTTTTTCTACACACCATCAGTGGCAACCAACTAAAACAGCACACTCCATTAAAATGAAGTTATTTCCAATTCATGGTTAACATACAGATTACTTCCGTCCTTTCCCTCATCCAATCTCTTTTTTGTAAATTAATAATATAATGATAAAAATTAATCCACAACATCATATACATTCCATTTCTATTTTCCGGTATGTTTGCTCCACGAGAGTTCATTTGTCAATATAACTCCGAGTTATTACACAGATTCTACAGTCTCTAATTGGGTATTTTGTACGTAATAACTGGACTGATGGGGATTTTTACTTTTCTATAACTTCATTGCAACACATTTATTCAAATTTAATTCTAGCCGCCATTCTTCGCTTGAGTTGCCTTGAGGTCATTTATTAACACTGCCCTATCATTGCGGAGTTTCCTGTACTTTTCAACATCGTCTGCAAATATCCGGAGTTTACTATCTACCACTTCACCAATATCGTTAATATACGGAAGGAATAGATGTGGACCTATGACACTCCACTGTGGGATACCCGAAGAGACCTCATTGGAGATGGCACCGTCTAATACTACTCTCTGTACACGATCGTTTAGGAATTCTCTAACCCAGGAAATTACATCGTCGTCTAAGCCGTAAGATTTTAGTTTAATTGATAATTATCTGTGGGACACTTTATCAAATGCTTTTTACTAAGTCTAGAAACTTCGCGTCTACTGGAACGTTATCTTCACTGGAGACTAAAATATCGTGGACGAACAATGCTAATTAAGATTCGCAGGAACTTCCTGAGTCCGTGTTGTGCTTTTATCAGCAAGTTCTTCTTACTTAAGAGGTGTTTTTTGACTGAGATTGCAATTATATGTTCAATGGCTTTGCATGAGATAAATGTTTAGGATGTCGGTCTGTTATTCGATGGCTTTTCCTTATCACCAGTTATAGTTGACGATAGAATATTTCGTGGTAGTAGATTTTTAATTGGCGCGTTGCATTTTTGATAGCTGTTTCAATGTATTTTTGGTGTTCTGCCGTATAATTCATGCATGCCTGGTGTGGAAGCACCCCCTCCCACATACCCTTTGGGTGTATTACAGGGTATGACGTAGGTGTAGATGTTATAAATACGGGCGTTACATTTTCAATTTTCCTATCTTTGGGTACTACGTGTTCGTTGATGGATTTTTCTAAATATTATCTGCAGGGAGGGAGCTCTTTCTGAAGCTACTTCTCCATTTACGCGGAAATGAATTTATTCATGACTAGGTGACCGTAATAAGTAGATAGAGATGTAGGAGTTTAATAAATTTGTTTTTTCCTAGCTGATTGTCAGTACTTCGTCATTATCGTTTCTCAGTGGATTAACTGTAGGTCTTATGCCTTGAACTTCCCTAACGTGCATATTTGGTGATCTACACCCCCTGAAGTTTCCCAGTAGGCTTCCGCGGAGATTCTGACTGTGGGCAGCGATTGTTCCGGGTTTCCATACAGGATAGGTACATTTCCATACAGGACAGGTAGGATACACGCGGATGGAAACCCGGAACAATCGCTGCCCACATCTACACCCCCTGCCACACACCCTAGTGATGACTCGCAGGGTATTACGTAGACGTATACAAAAATTATTTTGGGTTATCACGTAACTGTTCTACAAGTTTTTTCCCTTAGAAATCCATGAAAGCATTCCTAAACACTAAAAAGTAGTACCGTCGACTCCTACTGTCATGGAAGTCTGTGCCAACACATCGAAGAGAGAACAATAGGCAGCGTAGCAAAGGGATAGGTAGGTGAAATATAGTTAGAGTAGTCTGTAGTGCATGATGCATGTAATAACAACCAATAATCCCTTTCTTATTATGTAGATACTAACCATGTGACCCTATTATCTAGCATGCCTTCATTAAATATCCTAGTTGCATGTCAATAGTGCATGTTTGGTGATCTTCACCCCCTGCCACACCCTCGTGGTGGCTCGCAGGGTAGTACGTAGACGTAGATGTAGATGAAGAGATAGGAAGCGACTTGCAATGCTAAATTTATGGAAGGGATCTCCATGTGTAAACCCGCCTTTCCAAGCGTGGAAATATAATTCGGAGTTGCGCATTCGAATTTTGAACGTTAGATCGACAGTTATTTAATTTTCAGATCGGAGCGGCAGCGGACCATTTTGCGTCAACTTCACTTTGTTCCTACCACCATAACTTTGGCATTAATGTATATTATGGGCTAATGTGTGCACTTCGCCTTTTTGTATTACAATATTTAATTTACAAAAATAACAAGAATATTAGACTGATGTTGTAAGGCCTTTTCGGTGATTTTGCGTGGAGACGCTCAGAATCCTTCCTCTTGCGCAAGTTTTTGCTTTCTGAAGTCAACAGTGACTGTTATCTTTTGAGTAATTTTATATGCAAACTATGATTTTAATTTTCTTTACATAAACTTATGGAGTTTATTAAGTTTTACTAATTTATAGTTTTGTCCTTACGACTACGCATCATCAAAAGATCTTTCCCATGTACGCTTAGAAAAGTTTAGCGAGCTAATTCGTTCCCCATTCTCATTTATTCCATTTTCATTTAGTCCTTATTTAATTGCCCTATCGAGAGAGATGAATTTAAAATGTACGACAGGCTTGAGTTGCTTTTAAAAAGTAGATTCACGTTGGAGCAAATGAGGAGCGTGTTTGGTGACGATGTCGATAAGAATATGTGGAGCACATCTCTTGAGTATTCGGTTGGACGCGGTGGTGAGCGAATGACATCACCAGAGATACCCCTGCCAATTTTCGACGTGACTGTCATGTACCATTTCATCGGAGAGTGAGACAACTTGTGAAACACCCATCAGTTCTCATTAAGAAATTTCCAGTGCCAAGGTGTGGAAGAAGCCCCGCAATTAGAAGGGAAATTTAGCGCTCGTGTTGGTATTTACCATCCAGCATCTTGCATGCCATATGACGGAAAAAAACGCTGCACACTTTTCTGCGGCGAAGGAATGCCGCAGCGGCTGCCGCTGAGAGCGGCGCGTCACCAGAGAATCCAAGTGGTTTTACGAGTTCCCGCGTGAGAGATTGAAAAGAAGGCAATTTCCGCGCGCCTTCGAGTTGCACCATTGGCCCGACGATTATTCTGTCTCGCATCCCTCGGGCGACCGCAAGCCGAAGAACTGAGTAATTTACGCTCTATCGCGATGTAGATTATTAGTTATTGGAATCTACATATACAATTACGTAATACCCTGCGAGCCACCACGAGTGTGTGTGGCAGGAGGTGAAGATCACCAAACATGGCCGTTATGATAATTGTATAAGTGTTGCGAATTTAATAGAAGAACTAGGATGGGAATTACTATCAGAACGCAGGTTAAAATTTAGGTTAAACCTTTTAAGTAAATTCGAAACCGAATTGTTCACAGATGACGTTAGATATATATTGACAACCCCTGCGTATTATGCTAGGTTTGATCAGATTAAGAAGATTAGAGAGATAGATTGTCGCACCGATAGATTTAAAATGTCATTTTTCCCGCGTACTATTGGAGAGAACAATAGGCAGCGTAGCAAAGGGATAGGTATGTGAAATATAGTTAGAGTAGTCTGTAGTGCATGATTTATGTAATAACAACCAATAATCCCTTTCTTATTATATAGATACTAACCACCTAGCTCCATGTGGCCCTATTATCTAGCATATCTCCCTTAAATATCCTAGTTGCATGTCAATAGTGCATGTTTGGTGATCTTCACCCCCTGCCACACACCCTCGTGGTGGCTCGCAGGGTATTACGTAGATGTAGATGAAACATGCACTATTGACATGCAACTAGGATATTTAAGGGAGACATGCTAGAGAACAGGGTCACGTGCAGCTAGATGGTTAGTGTCTACATAATAAGAAAGGGATTATTGGTTGTTATTACATGCATCATGCACTACAGACTACTCTAACTATATTTCACCTACCTATTCCTTTGCTACGCTGCGTATTGTTCTCTCTTATGGTACGCGGGAAAAATGGCATTTTAAATCTATCGGTACGACAATCCATCTCTCTAATCTTGTATCACTTGTGACGGCGATATCTCCGACTATTATGGAGGCTAATGCCTCTAATATTGCCGAAATAGCTGTATTTACCCCTTTTAAACTTAGGCCCCAATTACATTAGGCGACTAACAGAGCAATTAGGCTGAGCAGCTAGCAGGCAGACTCGTGGAGAGGCATTGGTGTAAATGGGAGCTATTACACTAGGCAGCTAGGAGAATAGCTGGATAATCAGCTGCTCAGTCGACAAATTCAGTCACCTCTCCCCGCGACTGAGCGCAGGCTATGCGCGCAACATGGAGAGCAACTCGGTTTACTCTGTACTCTGTTTTACTCTGTGGTTTCAGGCTTGATGAAGTGGAATCGGAGCATAACTAAGTATGAAAAAATAGGCAACTTCCCCTGTGATTAAATTTATTACAATTTCTTACATAAAATTTTATCACAGTGGGAGTTGCCTATTTTTTCATACTTAGCAACTCGGTTGTTGGCACTGGCAACATCGATCTACGCGGAAATAGGGACTAGAGTGCGCGTTTTAGTTTTTGAGAGTGGGGTAGCAATGCCAGCTAAGATGCTGGATGACAGAGGTCAAGTATCTTTTTAGCCGGGTTGAGAATTTAGTTAAAGGAGAAGCGTAAACGTAAAGAGTTTTTCATTGAAATCTTGTCTGATTGAAGATGAATACCTAACGTGGACGGAAATCCGATAAAAAAACCCGTGGAATGAATCACTCTTTCCACACAATAAGGGTCCATAATAGTTGCGATTAATAATTTACCATTGAAGTAATTAATTTATACCCTTACATTAATGCATTGATACCTTATGGCGAAAATTTTGTCGACCTCTGTTATTATTAGCAACTCACCCCGCATGATATTTCATACATGATTTACTATCTTGTAGTACTATTAATTCTTGGAATTAATAATTCTGTCCATTTTTTTGTATCATAAATAGAGTTTCATTATAGCATGTTCTCCTAGTAGCACTCTCCAACTTTCTGTTTTGACCGCTCATTGATATCCAGAGTGATTTCGGCCTGCTCCAAGCGGCCGGGGGAAGGTTCGCGGTTCTGATTTCAGCTGGCATGAATGAGTGCCGCCTGCCTGGTGTGGAATCATCCCTTGCCACCCACCCTAGTGGTGGATTGAATGGTGTTTCGTACATGTAGATAGTCTGCGAATTGATATCTTGAAAAGTTCGTCAACTTCTGCGATGCACGTGATTTTGAGTGTTTCTTTTCGGGGAGGTTTGGCTTCACGTAGCATACCATCCTATCTTACATCCATTGCGAACGCTTTCCAAGACGCTAATGACTGGGTTATCCCAAATACGATATTGGGTTTACCCAACTAATATACCAGCTCTCTGACCCTTTCTCACCCCGTCCAGTTCTCCCGTCTACCTGTAGCAGCTGGCCGCATCCATTCAAAACCTTAGTTTCGGGGGCAGTTGTGGAATCCCAGCTGGGCCTCCACAACCGTGACCACAAAGGAGATAGCCAGATTATTCCCTTATCGTAAACAAAGGCCTTTCGTTCCTCTGGGTTTCGGGATGGCTCTCGCTGTTCCATTCCTTTTTCCCTTTTCTGCTGCTTTGTAGGGGGCATGGCCTTTCCCCGGACCCCTCTCAAACTCAGTTGTCATTTTTCCAAGTTCGCGATTTCTTCGCCTTCCTCCACTCAGGAAAAAAGCCATCTAATACCACAGAAAAGAATAACTGTTTCTGCTTCACAGCTAAGCAAAGGGGCCATTAATGAAGGGGATTCCCCAGCCTCCGGTCTCATTCCTGTCTTGTTGGTCGTCACGTTATAACATGAATGAGCGCCAAATTGCCAAATGCGATGCCCGGAGGATGTTTGTTTTGGCTACCTGAGCCGAATAGTCTCGTCAGCGTTGTAAGTTAAGGGAAGTTTCAGCATCTTTCAGCTAGATTTAATATGAAATTCTTTCAACGAGATTTACTATCGATTTCTGTCTACGACTTTTGTTATTGATTTCTTCCCATGATGTAGCTTCCACTTGAGCTCATAAATTTACATCATGTTTTGGGTATGCCCTTCGACTTCTCTAGGGAATATTAAAAGTGCATCCTCACTTGTCATAGCCCTACAATGCTGATCGTGTGAAGTACACTAAAATTTCTTCCATTATTTCCTTTCTCTTCCTACTTCTTTTTCTCTACATATTGCCTAGCGAGCCACCTCAAGGGTGTATGGCAGCGGGAGCTTGCTTTCGCTTTCTTATTATAAGAACTCACCCAATGAAAGTTAGCCTCTAGCGAGTTCTTGCTTGTGTGACAGTAAAATGTGTATTTAGAAGGAAGGACCCTTAAAACGTGGAGTATAGAGACGTGTTTATGAATAGGATACCATTACACTGCCACACACCCTTTGGGTGACTTGCAGGGTATGACGTAGATGTACACTTTTACGAAAAAACATCCACAATATTTATTACACCATAAGAAATTGTTCTACAAAAACTTGGTTGCATTTTTGAATTTATGAAATGGTACGAATATTGCTTCATGTACGCTCTCTAAGTTTAATATACCTCCCCTCCAAAACCCAGATATATGGATTTTAAATCACATTAGCGTTGGAGGCCCTTTCTGATCTACTTATTACCTTGAAAGTCACCATAAAGGTGTTTGGCATGGGGTCACCATCATGAACAACGGTGAAGAAATTTACTTTCACCAACAAGCACCACACTATCGGCGTGCTACAAATGCTACAGAAACTACTAAAATTATCTATAATGAAACTATGTAATCGTGAAACAAAATCCATGCAGGGAACATACAAAATATGATGTTTGCTTTACTCGGCAAATTTAGAAACATGCATTAGGGGGCATATGAATTAATCAGCTACACTACTTGTCAACTAACCTACTTCAAAGTGTCAACGCAGCCATTATTCCCTTATCTGTCGCGGGAAAAACGAAATTTCGAACCTTTCTGTTCTTCAATCTATTTCCATTATTTTATTCTCATGATCTAATCTACCGTAGTATGTTGGAGTTCGTAAGACATTGATGCCTTCGTCGGAAAAAAAATTAATTGAATTTACAAAAAAGATTGAGTCTAATTTTCAAATGACGGTCTGAAAGCAATTCCCATCCAAGTTGTAGTTCTTCCCTATGATATTCCATCTTCTCCTGCCTTCAAAGTTCACTCTATGAAAATGCATTTCGTTTCTAATGCTTTGTTTTTCTTCGATCGGTAATTATTTAGGAATTATGTGTATCTTTGATACATGAACGTCGTGCCATGTTTCATGGCCACATGTCATAATAATTAAAAATTTAATTCCTCGATTCTTTTTTAAAGATTTTTGTAGCATCTTTCTATGCGAAGAATCTGTACAAATTATGAATTTTGTATGTTGCCTGCTATCCTATATAATGCATTGTATATAGTTGTAGTTCGTCTTTATTTTTGGCACTGCGAATTCTACACTGGAGAGTTGCCTAATGCTGCTCAATCAGATGCAAATAGGGTTCTGACAGAACGACACCATAAAGTTTATATTGCCCACAAATTCGTGTTGACAAATATCATCCTTGATAATGCAACTATGTAAACGATAATGCAACTTCTATACGTTCTTCGTGTGTGTCATTGGCGTTTCCCGTGAAGCATCGCATGAAGCATTAAAAGCAATTCATGCTGATCAATGGTAGTGCAAATGTAACTCCTCGGAATGTATGGAATACAATGGCAATATCCGCATTCCTAGTACGGCGACAGATTAGGGAGAATATCTCGCTGCCTAAGATTTCAACGCTCGAGAGAGTCATTCCTAGAAATAGGTGCATGTCATCTTTTTCGCTCGGAGGTATCACATTTGCGCCGCGAAGTTTTCCCAGTAATTTTGGTGGGCCGTTACTTTATGTCCGCATAATGCTTTCATGTGACCATCATGGATAAATCTAGATGGATGGATCGTAGATCCACTCTGTACAGCTATTAAGTACAGAAAATGGATTTATTTCATGCTGTCACCCTTCACAAACATAATTTTTTTTAATTAATCCCATTTGTATAATTACGATTCATCACTCATGGTACTAAGTATCAACTTTATATTATTAACCCGTAATTTTCTCCGAGCGGAACAGGAGGTGAAGGAATGATGCATCAGCTATCTGGAGTATCTATCATTAGCTCTCTGGAGGAAAATTCATAATTCAGTCATCTCAGCCTTATTCCTCGCGTCGCGACGAGTGCAGAAAAGATCCGCAAGATACGTGATAGGCCGTTATGATAGTCTTGTTATGGTTACTGGCCTATCGCAACAACTGTGATAGGAATAGCTTTCAGACTATCGATTAAAAGTTTACTTAATCTTTTATGTTGATTCAAAAACAATTTATTTTCCGACGAAGTTACCAATATCTTACAAACTCCAACATACAACGGTACATCTACATCTACGAAATACCAGGCAAGCCAACACTACGATGTGTGGCACGGGGTCATTCCATACCAGGCATCCAGCACTCATCCCAGTTCAAATCAGAACCACGCACGTGCCCCCTGATGCCAGGCACAGACCAAAAGATGTCAGGACAACGGTACGCAGTCAGACCAGAAACCAGGAGAATGATACGTAGAATAACATGCTACCATGCAGTACACTACTCAAGATGCAACTAATGGTTAGTATTATTAATGCGACAAATAAATAGCCCTGCAAGGAACTAAAACATGCAAGAGTATATCCTGCTGGAGATTGTATGCGAGGTTAGTATCTAATAATCATGTTAAGATATTTAGCACTACTGAAAAAAACGTATTTAACCCAGTCAGTATCCTAGAACTGATCTATCGCAACTATGGTCCTTTAGTGTACGTGGAAAAAATGACATCTTAAATCCATCGGTTCTGCAGTCTATTTCCTTAATCTTATTCCTGTGATCGTTCCTACCATAATAGTTTGGATTTAACAAAATATTTTGAACGTCCCGAAAAAATAGTCTATATCAAACTTTAGCAAAATATTTAACCTATATTTCTTCCTTCGATCGGATAGAGGTACCCACCCTAATTACCTCAACAATTTTGTGACTATGTTTATCATAACAATTTTCGACACATCTAGCTACCCTTCTCTGTATTCGTTCTATAACTGAAACTAGTCCCTCTTCGTAAGGGGCCCATATACTAACGGCGTACTTTAAGTGGGGTCTCACGAGAGAAAAATAATATCGCTCCTTTACCTTCTCGTCAAACTTTCCTAGTATTCTTTTAATAAATCCTAATTTACGAGTAGCCTGTCCACAAATTTCTCGTAAATGCTTCCCCTACGACAAGTCCTGAGTAAGGGTCACTCCCAAGTACTTAACTGACTCTAGATTTATTAGTTCGGCTTGATTAATTGTGTACGTCTCGTTAGTTAAGCTACTTTTCCTCCAAAAATTCATAACAACGCACTTATTAAAATTTAATTCTAACTGCCAAGTATCGCATCATTCGTTTATAGCTTCTACCCTGCTAAAAGTTTCTGTATAGTTTCCTTAAAATACTTCTACAGAATTTCTTAAAAAGTTCTGATATTCCTTAAAGTATTGAAACGTCATTTTACGAAATTCTCTACGATGTTCAGCAGAATGCCTTAGGATGTTCTGCAGAATACCTTCATCTACGTAATACATCTACGTAATACCCTGCGAGCCACCACGAGGGTGTGTGGCAGGGGGTGAAGATCACCAAACATGCACTATTGCCATGTAAGTAGGATATATAATGTAGACATGCTAGAAAATAGGGTCATAGTTTATTAGTTACTACAGTAGATTATTAGTTATTGCAAGTAATTGCAGTAGTTATTACAATAGAATATTAGTTACTACGGTATAGTACAGGTTAAAATCTACATAATAAGGAAGGGATTATTGGTAGTTATTACATGCATCATGCACTACAGACTATTCTAACTATGTTTCACCTACCTATCCCTTTTGCTACGTTGCCTATTGTTCTCTCTTATGGTACGCGGGAAAAATGACATTTTAAATCTATCGGTACGACAATCTATCTCTCTAATTTTGTTAATATGGTCAAACCTAGCATAATACGCAGGGGTTCTTAATATATATCTAACGTCATCTGTGAACAAATCGGTTTCGAATTTACTTAAAAGGTTTAACCTAAATTTTAACCTGCGTTCTGATAATAATTCCCATCCTAGTTCTTCTATTAAACTCGTAACACTAATACAATTATCATAACGACATTTAACAAACCTAGCAGATCTCCTTTGCACGCGCTCTAATTCTTTTATCATACCTTCCTCGTACGGATCCCATATACTAGCGGCATATTCTAAATGAGGCCTGACAAGTGTAAAATAGCTTCTTTCTCGGACTCTCTCATCGCATTTGCCTAGAACCCTTTTTACGAATCCTAATCTACGGTTTGCTACACTAGTTATTTCCCTGATGTGTTTCCCCCATGACATGTCTTCACTGATGGTGACGCCTAAGTATTTAATTGAATCTACGTTACATATTTTGTTTTCTTTGATGCTATAATTATTCCGGGGAAGGCCATTCTTTTTCCAAAAATTCATAATCGCGCATTTCTTCAAATTTAATTCTAGCTGCCATCTATCACACCAATCATCAATCGCATCTAAATCCTTAGCTAAACACTGTCTGTCCTCCTCATTTCTAATTTCTTTATACACTACTGCATCATCGGCAAAAAGACGGAGCTTGCTATTTTTTACTACACTATTCAAGTCGTTTACGTACAGAAGAAATAAAATTGGGCCTATCACGCTTCCCTGGGGAACACCCGATGTAACTTTTACTTCGCCTGAGCTGACACCATCTAATACCACCCTTTGAACGCGTTCATGTAAGAAATCTCCTACCCAGCCTACTATATTACTGTCTATTCCGTATGATGCTAACTTCGTGAGTAACTTACAGTGGGGAACCTTGTCAAAAGCTTTTCTAAAGTCAAGAAACGCTGCATCTACCTGTACGTTACCTTCTCCGGAAACTAAAATATCGTGAACAAAAAGACCTAATTGAGTTTCGCAAGACCGTCCTTTTCTGAACCCATGCTGGTTTGTTATTAATAAATCCTGGCTGTCGAGGTGTCCCATTATTGATGTAACTATTATATGTTCTATAATTTTACATGATAGTGACGTTAATGATATTGGTCTATAATTACATGGCTGTTCCCTATCTCCGCTTTTATAAATTGGGGTCACGTTTGCTATCTTCCAGTCTTTGGGAACCGCGTGTTCTTCGAGGGATTTGTTAAATATTACTTTAAGATACGGAGCCATTTCGAGAGCTAATTCTTTATAAACACGAGCTGGAATTTCAACAGGACCTGAGGACTTGTTCGGGCTAATGTTACTTAGTAAGGATACGATTCCGCTACAAGATATATCGATTGGGGGCATTGGTTGTTGAAATCGGTCTGGTATGGTTTCGCGGAGACTATGCATAGGTTGATTAAAAACACTCTGAAAAAAGTAATTCAAACAATTTGCCTTATCTAAACTGGAAGTTACTATTTCGCCTCTATCGTTTTTCAAGGAATTAACCGTTGACTTTTTAGTTCCCTGTACTTCCCTAACATATGACCAAAATGCTTTCGGATTTCCCTCTAGTTGTTCTCCAAGTACTTTTCTCTTGAATTCGCTAAACGCTTTTCTAAGGGCTGTTTTTGCGGCTGATTTACAAATTTTATAATGCTCGATGGTATTTTTTAGGTCGCTATTAGCTACATTTTTCTTCATTTTTCTTAGTTTCGCATGGCTAACTCGTTGGCGTTTTAAACATTTTCTAACCTCCGCGTTGTACCACCTTGGTTCCCTATTCTCGCTCTTATACTTATGAGGTATATATCTGTTGACAAGTGACCGTGTAATTTGGAGGAACTCTTTCCATGTATTGTCTGTATTGCTGTTTTTGCTAATGTTCTCGAATTTTTCAAAAGATGTCTTTAAGTCAAGCCTAAATCCGTTAAAATCTGCTTTACTAAAAAGGTAAATCTTTCTTTTTAATTTAAAATTTTTTTCAGTGTTGAGGGAAAATTTTACGTATACTACCTTGTGGTCACTTATTCCATCGACATTTTCAACTTTAATTACTTTTTCAGGGATGTTTGTGGCAAGTAAATCGAGAACATTTTCCCCTCTATTAGGCAAATTTACTATTTGATGTAGTGCGTGTGATGCGAACAGGTTAAGCAATGACTCGCAGATTTCTTTGTCCCTACCTCCAGACTTATGACTGCATGTTTTCCAATCTATCGATGGTGTATTGAAATCTCCACCTACAATTATCTGTCGTTCGTTACTATGGGAATTAATGGACCTGATCTGTTTCTCGAGTTCTAATACTGAGTGTACATCGGAATGGGGTGGTCTATAGTAGGCACAAACATATATTACTTTCGAATTAGCACATTGAATGGAACACCATACACTTTCTATTATATTATGGGGAATCACTTCTATTTTGCTGACTATTGTGTTCTTAACTGCGATAAATACTCCCCCTCCCAGTCGACTCTCTCTATCTCTCCTGTATACCCTAAAATTTACTGGAAAAACTTCACTATCAGCAATATCGCTTGTTAACCAACTTTCGGTTCCTATAATTATGTCAGAATTAGTACTCTCTATAAGGTGATGAAATTCAGGTATCTTGCTTCTTAAACTACGACAATTAACCACTACTACTGAAAATTCCTCTATTTTAATATGTCTGCCTATTGTATTTGTGGGGTTCGTGTTTTCTAAATTATTGGGAAAGTTGCAGTTTGGAAATTCATGGGTGTTGTTTTGATTTGTACGTTTTTCCTTTTTCTGTGCTTTCTTCCGTCCCGATAAACCTACACTGTGTTGTCTGGTCAACTTGTTATTCTTTGCTATCCTGGTGAGTGGCATGTTATTTAATGGCCCACTATTTGACCTACTCTCTTCCCTAAATATTTCTAATTTATTGTTATCTATTAAGATTTTCCTAGGCACTAAGCTTTGTGTACTCTTTATTATCTGACTTTCCGGAAAAGCACTGATTTCGCACCCACTAACTGACCTACTCTCTTGCCTACCATCTATGCTAAACTCGCTGGGTATGCTCAAGTATACCTTAGGACGTTCTGCAGGATTCCTTAGGACGTTCTATGGAATTCCCTACGACTAAATGTGTTCCGTAGAGTCAGGCTCTCATAGTCCATACAGATCCTTAGAAAAGGAACTTGTTCTGAAAAAAAAAGAGTCAATTTCTGTAGAATTCCGTACGTTCTACAGAACAGCTTCTAATGAATTTTTTAGCAGGGTAGGTCTTTCTTCAACGCTATTCTATCAGGTTCTGTGTTAGTACCCCTGTATAATACTGCGTCGTCCTTGAAGAGGTGATTTTTTCTCGTAACGACGGTGGTGATAACATTAATATACAAAGGAATAATGAGGGACCGATGATACTTCCCTGGGGTACACCGGATGTGACTTTAACTGTATCTGAAATAACACCATCTAGAACTACCCTCTAGGAGACCATAAAGGCTGCTTTAAGAGTTTGAAATAGGTTAGTTGACAGGTAGTGCAGCTGATTAATTCATATGCCCACTAATGCGAGTTTCTTGATCT